>BROG01000005.1:2472500-3755000 GCA_030159075.1 Atrina japonica | reverse complement strand
TGGAAGTCTTGTTATCTTAAGAAAATTTCATCAAAAAAGCGGTTATCTGACCCATATCTGGATGCTGGTGCTGATATACTCTTGAAATCCCAATAAAGCTTCTGTAAATAAATAGAATCTTATGTGTCAACCGTACCCAAACCCTGCGGGAGGTTCTGATATAGAATCTGATCCAGTCAGCTGTTTGTGGCTTTCCTATCTGTCCTTGCCCCATGGGGTAGGAAAACAAATTAAATGATAAAAACGAAATCCATTTCTCCTCATCTTTCAAAGTCCAGTAGTATAAATCCTGTTGATAATATGTTCATCTACAGTTAATGATTCTTAAATGAAACTTCAGATTCTTGTTTGGAGTCAATGAGAGTGAATATCAAGTATCTCTGAACTGACTGAATATCACATTCATGTTGAATATTAGCTTTATACATATGATATTTCAAAATGCCAACACATAAAATAACTCAACAAAATTATTCAGGAATATCAATAAAAGTCATAAGATTGTCGTAAAAAAAAATATCATTTGATAAAATAAAGAAATATTTCTCCTGCCCTCCAAGACAACGCAGTTGACAGAAAATCACTTCCACTATTAATCAGACAAAATATATCAAATGAAATGAAGCCATCTTGTGTAAACACTTTAAGACAGAATAAAGAAATGTTGACTCTAAGCTGCTAAATAAATCCTTAAGTATATGTTATCGAGTTTATAAAAACAATGCATACAGACAGTATATACATAAAACTCGGTACAGAGTTCAGATGCTGTCATCTCCAAAATCTTTGTCATTTACAGGTCTTTGATTTCCACATTTTGCAAAAAATTTGTGTAATTTTTCCCTTATCACAAAATCACACATATTTGTATAAAAACATCCACTAAAGACAGCATCCTTGGACAAACTATGAGTTTTTTCATTAACAGTGGCATCCATCTTATATAATACAATTATACTTCATGTCTGTCAGAAGATATGTTCCAGATTACTGTCTTCTTACTTTTGATACAGAATTTCACATAAATTGTTCACGTTCCTTCAAAGCACAATACTTCTGTGCATCAGTTCCATAAAACTGTTAAGTGTCACAGACAAAGAATATTCAAAACTACAATGACATCTGGTTTGCACACAACAATATCGGCCACGTTCTGGTGCCAAACTGCAAACTTATAATGCATTGAGTTTTCACTTTAAGGAGAGTCTTCCTTTGTTATCCTGTTTATCCAAGTCTTGGTTTCTTTCATACAAGCTAATTATTTTTTTGTCCTGGGACACAACAATGTAAAACTTTATCTAAATATTTACCCCCATATCAAGGTTTATTGATACTTCATTTGGCCAATTCATGAATGAAAAATTTGATAAGCATTGTACAAATGGTGAAATGTGTGTCTAGTTATTTGTTTATCTCTTATTTAATTGGATTTGTGTTATAAGGCCAAGATTTAAAATGAAAATAAGAAATTTCATTTACCAGACTTATTTATTCATGCTAAAAACAAACAAAGAGGCCTTAATAATGACAAACACTTTGTCATAACCCAGTAAACTATTATCTGATCTAATGCAAATATTTTCATATTACTAACTTGGGGAGATGATGGATGTTGAAATGGAATACTATTTTACATCAAATACAATCAACAAGGAATTTTGCCACATTCTAAAGCATTTTAAAAATGTCAACATGTGGGTACTATATGTTATCAACAAGTTAAGTATTATAACATCAAAGTCAACAAGCAATGAGCTTGACAAGACATCAAATACAGAGTCAACATGTCAAGAGCTACATGCCATGACATCAAATAAAGTTGACATGTCAAGTGCTACATGTCATAGAATTCAATAGAGTCAACATGTCAAAAGCTACATGTCATGACATCAAATACAGAGTCAACATATCAAGAGCTACATGTCATGACATCAAATAGAGTTGACATGTCAAAAGCTACATTTCATAAAATGCAGTAGTCAAGATGTCACATCTAAATGTCATGACACAAAAGAGTTGACATGTCAGTGCTATATGTCACAGAATTCAGTAGAGCCAACATGTCAAGAACTAGATGTCATGACATCAAATACAGAGATGACATGTCAAGTGCCACATTCCATGACATCAAATAGAGTTGACATGTCAAAAGCTACATGTCATAGATTTCAATTGAGTTGACATGTCAAGAGCTAATGTCATGACATCAAATAAAGAGTTGACATGTCAAAAGCTATATGTCATGACATCAATGTCAACTTCTTCATGTCATGATCTTAAACATAAAGTCAGCATGTCACATGTTATGACATCAAATACAGAGTTGACATGTCAGGTGCTGCATGTCATTCAGCATGTCACATGCTTCATGTCATGACATCAAATACAGAGTTGACATGTCAGATGTTATTTTCGTGGCAAGAAATATAGAGTCAACATGCCAGGTGCTAGATGTCATGAAATTCAAAAGAGTTGAAAATTCAGATGTTAGAAGTTGTTAAATAATTAGTCAGTAAAGCAGGTGTTAGAAGTCAAGTCACTAAATACTGAGTCCATAAAAAGGTTTTAGAAGTCCAGTTGCTAATACAGAGTCAGTAAATAAGGTTTTAGAAGTCCAGTTGCTAATACAGAGTTAGTAAATAAGATTTTAGAAGTCAAGTTGCTAAATATAGAGTCAGTAAATAAGATTTTAAAAGTCAAGTTGCTAAATAGAGAGTCAGTAAAGAAGATTTTAGAAGTCAAGTTGCTAAATATAGAGCCAGAAAGGAAGATTTTAGAAGTCAAGTTGCTAAATATAGAGCCAGAAAGGAAGATTTTAGAAGTCAAGTTGCTAAATACAGAGTCAGTAAATAAGATTTTAGAAGTCAAGTTGCTAAATACAGAGTCAGTAAATAAGATTTTAGAAGTCAAGTTGCTAAATATAGAGCCAGTAAATAAGATTTTAGAAGTCAAGTTGCTAATATAAGAGTCAGAAAAGAAGGTTTTAGAAGTCCAGTCGCTAATATAGAGTCAGAAAAGAAGATTTTAGAAGTCGAGTTGCTAAATACACAGTTAGTAAAGGTTTTAGAAGTCATGTTCCTAATATAAAGTCAGAAAAGAAGGTTTTAAAAGTCAAGTCGCTAAATACATGGTCAGTAAAGAAGGTTTTAGAAGTCAAGTTGCTAATATAGAGTCAGAAAAGAAGGTTTTAGAAGTCCAGTTGCTAAATACAGAGTCAGTAAAGAAGGTTTTAGAAGTCAAGTTGCTATTATAGAGTCAGAAAAGAAAGTTTTAGAAGTCAAGTTGCTAAATATGGAGTCAGTATAGAAGGTTTAAGATATCATGCTGCTAATATAGAGTCAGAAAAGAAGGTTTTAGAAGTCAAGTTGCTAAATACAAAGTCAGAAAGAAGGTTTTAGAAGTCAAGTTGCTAATATAGAGTCAGAAAAGAAGGTTTTAGAAGTCAAGTTGCTAAATACAAAGTCAGAAAAGAAGGTTTTAGAAGTCAAGTCGCTAATATAGAGTCAGAAAAGTATTTAGAAGTCCAGTCGCTAAATACAGAGTCAGTAAAGAAGGTTTTAGAAGTCATGTTGCTAATACAAAGTCAGAAAAGAAGGTTTTAGAAGTCAAGTTGCTGATGCAGAGTCAGTAAATAAGATGCTAAATAAATGGTATTATACAGTAGATTCTATAAACTTCTTAAACTTAACAAAAGATTATCAAATCAATTGTACATTATAACTCTCAGTTTCTCTACCTTTGTAATCGTTACAATTACTAACAACATTTGTGATTCAAAGCGTTACTGCGGTAGCAAGAGTATGTTCTAGGTACACAACTTGTACAGCAACATATACAAGTGTGAAAAAAATGAAAAAAATTCAGATGCTAAAATGTCATGAAATAGAATAAAGTCAATAAGTTGCATATTACATGTCATGATAATGGAGTCATCAAGTCAGGATCTAACTTGTCATGATATCACGTACAGGAGCCATTGATATGCACTTTCCAGTATGTGTACACATACGTGGCAATATAGTTGTACTGTACTACAGCGAAAAATGAATTATGGATGTAAGGTAATAATCCTATTTAAGAATGGTTGTAAAAATGCAATATATCTTCATTACTAGATGAAATAAGCCATGAAATCTTTTAAGCTAATTATTATTCAAGAAAATAACCAGCATTTGATTAATTAAGATTGATGATTCTTAGTCCAGGTAAAAGGTAAGACAAAATATAAGTACATGTATATGTTGTTTGAAATGGTAAAAATGTCCTCCACCGTTATTTAAAGACATATATAAACAAACAAAATACATAAATGTCAGATTTTGATGTTCATCACATTGAAAGAGTTACATAATTATAAATATTCATAATCTTCCATGTCAAGAAATAGTTGTACTTCATAGATTTAGTCTGATTGACACAATTACCTCCACTTTAATTTCCTGACAGGATGATAAATACCATAGACAACCAAAAATGCAATAAATTTGTCTGTATGTTAGTCCATGTGTTTGATAATCTGGTATGACAAAAACCAAACAGAAACCCACAGTTAACTTGGTACATATACATTTGTCACCTAATCAATTCATGACAAACTCGTAACAAATCCAATACAAGCTGCATGACAGGACCCCAGTATAGCGTATGATCCATAATAAGAAACTTATTTCTTGAAAGAGAAATATTTCTATAAATATGCATGTAAATTCAATTTCACAAATGTAAAACAAGTTTCCTTCAATACATTTTTCACAGTTGATAAGTTTTATGACAAGATTTTTGTATTTCATTAGAACTGTCTAATTGAGACATCATATGGGAAAACAGCATTAAACATCTCTGTCACAAAAACTTGCCCGATGGATACAAATGATGAAAGCTTAATATACAAAGTATATCTTTAAAAAGAAGCGTTGTAAATGACTAACAACTCTGACAACAGTGAAAGGCTTTTAAATACTGTTTAATACTGTTTTACACTTTAGCAATGCAATAAAAGTTGTTAAACCAAGGGCACCTACCAATACCTAGAACCTGTTTTTTGTTTGTTTGATTGTTGTTTAAAATCTCACGAAAGTTTTTCAATTAGATGGTGATGTCAGCAGCTTTAGGTGAAGTCCTAAAAATGTTGGCCTGTGCTATAGACTGACACCAATGCAGTGACGGTCCTTTAACATGCCATACCTTCCACGTCACGAGACCTCGGTTTTCAGTGTCTTCTGAAAGACTCATTACTTTCAATTTGTATCCGAGTGCTTGGTGAAGAAACAGTCACTACCATATTTAAAGTCTGTGGTATGACCCAGTCCAGGAATCAAACCCTGGACCTTCGGCTTCCAAACTGAGCACTCTATCACTAGACCATAGTAAGCAATACCTAGAATCTGTAAGTATCAGCTGACAGACCTGTGATGTTCATTTTTAGTACTGACTTTGTAGCAGGAATGTGTCAGCAGATCACAAGTATGATTAAGCTCACATTTAAACCTGTGAAAAATTGCTTCACAGTGTAGGTTTGGGGTTTGAGTCTTTACTTTGTGAGCAAGAGGTTGTGGTTTTGAATCTGGGTCCGAAATGAGTACTGCACAAATAGAAATCATTTCTTTGTCATCTCCTGACATACACATGCTTATTGTGAGCTTATGAGTGTTTCACAGTGGGTATGGCATGTCACAGATCTCAAGCTATGTCGGCATGTCCATAGTACAGGTCACAATTTGTGGTACTTCACCTGTTCACAAATACATTGGCAGTATGTAAAGTAACAATGTAATAAACAAGTGTTCTGAGAGTTTCGAAGAAATCAATACATGTTGCCTCCTTGTAGGACCATTATTAAGTAAATGGTGAGCAACTGCAATACTTTAACCAAAATCTTAACCCGTTGGACTGATCCACAGATGGACACAAAAAACTCATAGCCACTCAGCTTCCCAATCTCACTAAATTGTAAACTCTACCAGCAAATAACTATGAGCAGTTCATTGTAAGACTAATTTACTGCACTCACATCATCTCAATCTATTGCATGCATACATTTATGTACAGGGGAAAATAACTAGCATTGTTAATATTCTCTATATTCATGGTGTTGATAAAACTATGAATTTAAGAAACAGTGAATAAGTTCCTGATAAAATGATTAATTGTAATATATTATAGACTGTTTTTGCAGAACCTGATCTTATGTTAAGCTACTCCCTATCCATGAATTCAAAAGATTGTGATCCTTTCAGGAAAGAGAGAAAAAACATGAAAATTACAACCCGTAGAATAAACCCCTGTATAGTATCCATTTAAAAAGCGGACACCTGTGTATCACAAATATCTGACTATAGAAAACATCCCTATACTCATCACAAAAGTCAAATAATTACCTTTTTGTAGTACCACTACCTGGGCACTTCGATCAATAATTGTCGGTCCCTCTGTATGGTTGTTCATTGCTTGACATTTGTAAGATATGTTACTTGTCACATTTTTAATGTACAATACAGAAGTGACAACATGTGGCTGGGTTAGATTTGTAAATATCAAGAGTCCATGTTCTGAAGTTGTGATCTGAAAAATAAAAACATTAAACTGAAATCTAAATATTTGTATCACATTTGATAACAATATTCTTGAAGGTCTAAAAGATTCTGTATTAAGGAACACAATTTCTAGCTCTAAGACCTCAGAATGACAGATACTTAATGAAATAGATAACTTGTTTCAGAAATTTATCCAAATCTATTATAGTATTATACTCTGATAGTAAACAATAATATACTGTCTACCTGTTAAGTAAACGTGCCATCACTTAGCCACCTAGAGGGTGGCCTGTACTATTTACAATTTAATCACCTATTTGCTATTGCTGTAAAACATATTGTTACTGTCTATGTGCTACTCTGTGACTTATCATTTCATGTCCTTCGAACAACTGTGTTGTTGCATATGACTTACCACTCTATAACTTACCATTTTTTTGCTTCTATACCATTCTATGACTTACAATTTTACTGCCTCTATACCATTCCTTGACTTACCATTTTACTATCTCTGTACCATTCTATGACTTACCATTTTACTATCTCTGTACCATTCTATGACTTACCATTTTACTATCTCTGTACCATTCTATGACTTACCATTTTATGACCTCTGTACCATTCTATGACTTACCATTTTACTATCTCTGTACCATTCTATGACTTACCATTTTATTACCTCTGTACCATTCTATGACTTACCATTTTACTACCTCTGTACTGCTCTATGACTTACCATTTTACTGTCTCTGTACTGCTCTATGACTTACCATTTTATTACCTCTACCATTCTATGACTTACCATTTTATTACCTCTGTACCATTCTATGAATTACCATTTTACTATCTCTGTACCATTCTATGACTTACCATTTTACTGTCTCTGTACTGCTCTATGACTTACCATTTTATTACCTCTACCATTCTATGACTTACCATTTTATTACCTCTGTACAATTCTATGACTTACCATTTTACTACCTCTGTACTGCTCTATGACTTACCATTTTACTATTTCTGTACTGCTCTATGACTTACCATTTTTCTGCTTCTGTACCATTCTATGACTTACCATTTTACTGTCTCTGTACTGCTCTATGATTTACCATTTTATTACCTCTACCATTCTATGACTTACCATTTTACTATCTCTGTACTGCTCTATGACTTACCATTTTACTGTCTCTGTACTGCTCTATGACTTACCATTTTATTACCTCTACCATTCTATGACTTACCATTTTACTATCTCTGTACTGCTCTATGACTTACCATTTTACTATCTCTGTACTGCTCTATGACTTACCATTTTACTGTCTCTGTACTGCTCTATGACTTACCATTTTATTACCTCTACCATTCTATGACTTACCATTTTACTATCTCTGTATCACTCTATGGCTTACCATTTTACTATCTCTGTATCATTTTATGACTTACCATTTTACTATCTCTGTACCAGTCTATGATTTACCATTTTACTACCTCTGTACTGCTCTATGACTTACCATTTTTCTGCTTCTGTACCATTCTATGACTTACCATTTTACTGTCTCTGTACTGCTCTATGACTTACCATTTTACAATCTCTGTACTATTCTATGACTTACCATTTTACTACCTATGTACCATTCTATGTCTTACCATTTTAGTATCTCTGTACCTTTTTATGGCTTACCATTTTACTGTCTCTGTACCTTTCTATGACTTACCATATTACTACCTCTGTACTGCTCTATGACTTACCATTTTATTAAATCTGTACCAGTCTATGACTTACCATTTTATTGCCTCTGAACCACTGTATGGATGGAGTAGGGATACCAGCCACTCTACACTTGAGCTGCAAGGAAACTCCATATTGAACATGTCTGTCCAGTGGATGCTTTTCAACAAATTTTGCAGAGGCTGAAAAACAAAATGACATAATAAGAATTGATTCTGTAAAAATATATCTTTTTAATAATGTTTCTGGATTTCAGAAAAGCAATATGAATGATCAGAATGATGAAATTCATAAATGGAGAAAGAAAAGTCTTGTCAGACATCACTATGATATCACTGCAATTGGAAGTGAGAAATACAAGACATAAGACAGTCCTATCACCTCCACCTAAAACCAAGCTCTTGTCAAATCCACGCCTTACTGCTAAACCAACTGAACTCCTGTAAAATCAAGAGTCAACTTTTACAAAAATATTCACTGTATGTCTTAACACTGTCAGCATGTTATGTGTAGAAATATATCGAAGTTAAAATGGACAGGTAGTTGACAACCAGTCAAGTGTCATTGCTAAGTTATTGCTTCTGTTGTAAGTACCAAGCTCTAGACAGAACACTGACTCACTAATGACTTATACCAAGCTCTAGACAGAACATACTCATTACTGACTTATATCAAGCTCTAGACAGAACATTAACTCACTTATACCAAGCCCTAGACAAAGCACTGACTCTTTTATACCAAGCTCTAGACAGAACACTGACTCACTTATACCAAGCTCTAGACAGAACACTGACTCACTTATACCAAGCTCTAGACAGAACACTGACTCACTTATACCAAGCTCTAGACAGAACACTGACTCACTTATACCAAGCTCTTGACAGAAAATTAACTCAATTTCTAGACAGAACATACCAAGCTCTTGACAGATTCAATACTTTAATTTCAAATGCTATTACAAAGCTCTAGACAGATTTAAGACTTCTACTTCATATACAGATACCGAGCTCTGGGCAGATTCAAGACTTTTACTTCAATTACAAGTACCAAGCTCTAGACAGATTGAAGGCCTTGACAAAAGATAACAAAGGCTGTTATACAATGATTACTGTATTATTAGGAGAATTATGTGCAGAACACATGTTTTAGTAATTGTAGTATCATATGATTAGTCAGACAGCAGACTCTGTCAAATTCTACATAATACATAATGCCACAATGTTTCGTCAATTTCTGTTTATAGTTTGTGGGCTTTTCCTGTCTTCACAATTACATGTACTTTGATAATCCTATCACTTAGTGTATAGGAGGAGATCATATGTAACCACAAATGTATTAATTACATTATATATCAACAAAGAATTGTTTGTAAAAGTTTGTAGTGCGATTCACTGAGAACTGAAGTTTATTAAAAGTCAAATGTAAAAGTATAAAAATACAGGTACTTAGAATGGAAATAGATATGCATGTACATTATGTAGGTGTATATATCATACATGTATAAGCCAATTAAACTAAATATTGTTGAAATATATTTGCATCATCATCAGTTTTCCAGTTTTTGTATTCTCAACCAGAATAAAAATAGTCAAGCAGTTACTTTGTTTTGTGTTGTTGTTCAAAGAATATGTTCCATTTGCACAAATACCAGCTGTTGTGAAGTGCATCACATTTAGACATACGCTATACACCAATGTCAAGGTCATTACAACATCTTTTATCTGTAACTCATACTGTTACAAGGGACACCACTAGTTTAATTCCTCAGACACAGATATGTCAACTACTGTGAGTTCTCTCCAACCTATCAGTTTGGCATGGTCTTGAACAAATTTGCATTTAGCACAACAGTACTTCCCTCCCTCATTTACAGAGTCATTCACCTTTGTTATTCCATGCATTATTTGTCAGAAACTTGATGCAAGTATTAAGTGTGGCAATACTCTGGATGTGTTATGTACAGAATTATCACCCTTGCTTTATTTGTCAATGCCCTAATTCAAGGGAATTCAACAAAACCTGATACAAATATTTAGTATCACAAGACCACTGATGAGTTTTTTTGTTTGTTGTGAGCTCAAGCATCAATACCTAGCCACGTTAACCTTTTATACACAAATTTTCTTGTCATTATCCTCTTGCCAAGTAAATTGAACAAAATGATAGTGCCATGTCTCCGTCAGTCTGTTGGCAGTTGGTCCATCAGTCAGTAAGACACCATGTGGGCAAGATTCAGAGATATCGTTCACTAGAATATTGTTTAATTTTCAACATTTTCTTGAATGAAAGGATGAAGCCAATTGATGTTGAGGCTAGTCGATAAAAGATCGGTATTATACCTTAGAATGTACGACTTATGTTGTTTGATTGGTTTGTCAGTATTGACAAGGATACAATGTTGAGGCTATATATACACGCATGATGAAATTACCCCTTAACTCATCAAACCCTGAAAAACAATGGACTCTTTAATAAATCAATGACTTAGACCAGTCCAAATGTGCCCTAAGGGGTTATTGGGTTAACCACTGGAAATACAGAGTTGATACTCAATAAGACACCAGTACAATTACATACTATTCTACCATTTATTATTCGCAATTGTAAAAATGAATCTGATCATGATTATAAATGTTCTCACTTTTTAATAAAACTCTTGGTAAATCAAAAAGTGAGAACATAATAGTTTCATACAAAAGACAGTGTAACACTATATTACTCATTATCTGATTTGTGTGGTGTCTTTGAATTTCGACATCCAAAATGAAAAATAAAGAACCTAATAACTTTTGGAGATGCAAATGGGTCCATTGTTTTGTGATGCTTTTGATCTTGTTAAAATATTATGTAAATTGTATTTTTCGTTCCATTTTCCATTCTACAACACTCATTAAAGGCCATGTTAGAGTTAAAAGAGACAGTAAATATTAGCCTCTATATAGGCTATGGGCTGGCTACGTATGTTGTTTGTCTTAGTGATCAGAAGAGAAATGTCAATATACACTGATAATATTGTGACTATATATTCTTCATTGCTCACCTAAAATCTGTCAAATGACAGGAATGATCTTGTGACAATATAGATTTTAAACAACTTTGATGTGTTAAAAAATATTTGATATTTATATACCATACTTAAAACATGACAACTATATTATGTAGAACTAGATCAAATATTGAATCTTTTAACAGTTGTTCAACAAAAATGACAGAACTATAAAAGTTCACATCACAATGACTTGAAGAGTAATTTACAAATGATATTTGTTATTGCCATTTCTTCACATTAATATTTACAATTCAGTTGATATTAGTAATTATTTTGTAAGACATGGGTAACACTATCATTGTAGTAATTATTTTGTATGGCATGGGTAACACTATCATTAAAGTTATTATTGGTATGGCATGGGTAACATTATCATTACAGTAATAATTTTGTACGGCATGGGTATAACACTATCATTGTAGTAATTATTTTGTAAGGCATGGGTAACACTATCATTGTAGTAATTATTTTGTATGGCATGGGTAACACTATCATTAAAGTAATTATTTTGTATGGGCATGGGTATAACACACTATCATTGTAGTAAATTATTTTGTAGGGCATGGGTAACACTATCATTGTAGTAATTATTTTGTATGGCATGGGTAACACTATCATTAAAGTAATTATTTTGTATGGCATGGGTATAACACTATCATTGTAGTAATTATTTTGTATGGCATGGGTAACACTATCATTGTAGTAATTATTTTGTATGGCATGGGTAACACTATCATTAAAGTAATTATTTTGTATGGCATGGGTATAACACTATCATTGTAGCAATTATTTTGTATGGCATGGGTAACACTATCATTAAAGTAATTATTTGTATGGCATGGGTAACACTATCATTAAAGTAATTATTTTGTATGGCATGGGTATAACACTATCATTGTAGTAATTATTTTGTATGGCATGGGTAACACTATCATTAAAGTAATTATTTGTATGGCATGGGTAACACTATCATTAAAGTAATCATTTTGTATGGCATGGGTATAACACTATCATTGTGGTAATTATTTTGTATGGCATGGGTAACACTTTTACTGTAGTAATTATTTTTTATGGCATGGGTAAAACAGTGTCATTGTAGTAATTACTTTATATGACAGGGGTAACTCTATCATTGTAGTTATTATTGTGTGTGTGTGTGTGTGTGTGTGTGTGGGTGTGTGAGAGATAATGTGAGTATGACCTCAGTATGTGTAATGGTAATATTTATTATTATGTATATGTGACAGCTAGTATATCTTATACATGTATTAAGTTATGTTTACTCAGTGTGTACATATTTTTGTGTACATGTATTTATTCTTACAGGATTTTTCAGACGATTTAATACCTACAGATTAATTCATATTATATATGTTCCTATTGATGCATTTTATACATCATATTATTATCACAGATGGCTTTTATTATTAATTTGGAGTCACACGGTATTTCTAATACATTAAAAGTACATTGTAATATGCATGTAACATGAATATGTCCATAGCTGGGTGTGTCTGTAATTAATTCTGATCAAGAGAACGCCAGTGGTAAAGACACGAAATTTAAATGAGACTTGTTTTCTTTTATATACAAGTGACTTCACTGGACAGCTGAGACCCTTATATTATGCTGGGGTATCTAGTGCTTTAAGATTAATCAACAATCAAAAAGGACTACTTTTACTAGCTGCTCTGTAGGATCCAAGTCAGTTAAATTACACAATATCCTGCCTTTTATTTATTATTTTCCCAATGTATTGTATACATAATCAACTGTGCCACTCCCTTTGTTTGCATAAAGGGATTTTTGATGGTTTATGCAATATTTGATAAAAACATATAAACGTCCTTGACATTGCAGTATTGAAGTTATTAAATATTCTTTATCTATCAAGGTTTTCCACTGACATAGAAATACAATTTTTTATCAATAACAAACATATCACTTATGTAAAGAACAACTTTTACTAGAGTTGTCCAGACTTTATAATACTTTTCCAGAATGCAACACAATCATTTTCATGGTTTTACTTTCCTTTTATAAATTGTCTTTATGTTTTTTCTATCTTCAAAACTAACAATTTTTAAAATCAAACTGATATAGTTAAATTCTATGATTTGAATGTCATTGAGAACATCTGTCTTAAAAGGCAACATTAACTCATCAACTCCCCCCCCCAAAAAAAAAACCCAATGGACCCTTCTGTAAATCAATGACTTAGACCAGTCTAAATGTGTCTTAAGGTGTGAATGGGTTAAAAATATGCCTCTGCCTCTCTCTCTCTCTCTCTCTCTCTCTCTCTGTCATAACTGCATGTGTATGTAAATGTGTGCACACACAGTTCGACATGCTATGATATTTTTGTTATTTATGTAAATTATATAGTGTGAAAAACTAAAGTGTTGTAAAATTATACATGTAATATGAGCAAAGTATTTGGCTACAATAAACTTTCTGATTCTGTACCCAGATATATATATATCAATGCAAGAAAAATATTTATGTACTGAGAAATTATTTATTAGTATAATCTACCCCAGCCAAGATTTTTATCACAATGTAATACATATTACATTTACAATAAAATACTCTCTTTTTATTATAACAATAGCTCCAGTGTGGTTGTATCACAGACATATAATTTGAGGATTATAATGATTTAACATCAAGAGGAAAGGAATTTGTATTAAAAAATGACTTATGCCTATAATCTTACCTTTTTAAAATGATTATCAAGTGTGAAGGACAAAAGATGAAGGAGAAAAGTCTAATGTCATGTCAAACATTTTATAAAATGATCAAAAAAATTAGGAAAGAATTTTCTTCTTTGCAAAATGTCAAATGTGACCATCTTTAATTTCATGCTTGAATTTTTTTAATATCCTCATACTTGCATTTCTCTCGAAGTTCAGTAAGGACAAGTCCTATAGTTATATCATATATTAAATTTAATCGATATAGGAACAGGAAGTATCTATTAAACAGATATATTGTTGATCATTTAGACACATGAATAATCTATTGTTTATCACTTACAAGAAATTGGCAGTAACAGGAAAGATCTATTGCTAATGATTTATAGATGTACATAAAGGCAATAAGAAGGATGGGATCGATTGTTGATTATTATAACATTGACAGTTACAGGAATGATCTATTGTTGATTACTTAGATATTGGTAGCAATAGGAAGGATCTATTGTTGATTACTTAGATATTGGTAGTAATAGGAAGGATCTATTGTTAATCATTTACAAGCATTGGCAGTAACAGGAAGGATATATTGTTAATCATCTATAGACATTGGCAGTAATAGGAAGAAAATACTGTTGATTACTTAGATATTGGTAGTAACAGGAAGGATCTATTGTTAATCATTTACAAGCATTGGCAGTAACAGGAAGGATATATTGTTAATCATCTATAGACATTGGCAGTAACAGGAAGTATGTCCTGTTAATCATATGTAGACAATGGCAGTAGCAGGAAGCAAATACTGTTGATTACTTTGACATTGGTAGTAACAGGAAGGATCTAATGTTTATCATTCACAGACATAGAAAATAACAGGAAGGATTCTAATGTTTTTCATTTATAGAAAATGGTTGTAACAAAAGGATATATTGTTAACCATTTACAGACATTGGCAGTAACAGGAAGGATCAATTGTTAAAATTATTTCCAGAATTACAAGGGCTGTTACATGAAGGACCTTTTGTTAATTATTTATAGACAAAGGCAGTAACATAGCCAGAAGAATCTTTTGTTAATTCTTCACAGATATTATCATCTGTAAGTTGATAGCCTCATAATAGTAAGGCCATCATTAAAAATATATTTGTTTGATGTGCCCTGACCATTCATTCACTTCTGGAGCTCTACATGATCAATGTACAAAAAAGCAAAACTGGACTAGCCCTGGATTCATTTTTCTCCAGGACTGCTTCTGTTTCTGTTTTATTGGTTATTTCAAGGAAGTAATCCAGAATGTCTTAAAAAGATGCAACAGAATTGATCCAGAAGTAGCGGCAACATGTTCCACTAAACTGAAAATAGGATAACCTTAAGCTTGAAAATAAGAGGTATAGTGATGGTAAATCTGGAAAAATTGTGTTGCAATTTCCGCACCAGTATTTTGTATCTTCTGTTGTCATCTTGTCACTTGACCTCTTCCGAGTACTACCTGAGTCTAAAACGGAGAGGCAGAATTGATCCCGGACTTAAACTTTTATCAAACGAACATAGTTGGAGTGATCCATGATTGATTCTCATGACCAAAAGAATACACCCCAGTAGTTTTAGAAGTGGATCAAGGATTGGCAAAACTTTCAACTTTCGATACATATATTGGAAAACAAATCATGATTTTTTTATAAGAAAAAAAAAGTGGGCGAAACTGCCAAAAAACAAATTTTTGGTTGGGCATTTTAGGTGGGTTGGTGGGGTCACACCCAACAAACATTTTTTTTTTTTTGGCATGAACTAGGATTTCAAAGTCTATGACACACAGACATCGCTAATGGTGTTGAAGTGAGAAAGTGGATGGTTTGCTGTTTGACTTAATTCCAATTTAACCTGAGATTTCTATAAATTGGGAAGTAATTGTTCATTGCTTCACACTTGCTATATCATAATAATTGAAAGTAATAGGTTGTTATGAAGAAGTCCAAAGTAATGTTAGGCATAACAAAAAATCCAGAAAGTAAAAAATGTGCGACACTTATCCATGACAATGTCTCCATGTAAGTGTCTCCAAAATTATTAGAGGGACATAAACCAATAAAATACTATACTTAAAACATGTACCTTTATTTCATTCACCCCTAAAGACACATTTGGACTGGTCTAAGTCATTGATTTACAGATGAGTCCATTGTTTTTCAGGGGTGGATGAGTTAAGACCAGTTTTCTCTGTAGCTCATTCTAATATGCTCCAAACATCATATTCAAAATTCAGAGAACTGGAATAATTCTGTCCTCATATTCATAACACCGGATCTCAACTACATAAACTACATTACAAAATCACATTAACATTTTTATGGGATTGAACATCTTTCAATAGATGAAATTTTGATGAAATCTTTGTACAATTGATGTTTCTGTGATCAAAAACTAACTATGTAAGGTAAACCCAGGTGTACAGACACATCAAAGGAAACTCGTTACAATATGCCTCATTGAGATGACGTGTCTCATCATGAGATATTTAATGATATATTCGATGAAGTGCTGCTCAATTACCACTGAGTACAATTACTACCACATACTCCATTATATTTGTACCTTTTTGACATTCACAACCATGGACTAGAGAAGTTTCTTCAATACCAGATTATCTGAATTCATTACAAAATCTTGAGATTGAAAAATGACAAGAAGGTTGTATACACTTGAATTCTAAGGTTGTATGAACTTGAATTCTGAGAGTAGAAAATAAATCAAAGGGAAATAACTCTTGTCAAACATTAAACTGAATTAGTGTGTGGACAGAGTGTGTCAATGTTTCTATACTGAGGATGTACAGTACCCAGGCAGATTTAGTTTTATCACTAACATTTTAAATGCTGCATTAAATATTCAAGACTGAAATATTCTGAGGTGGGAGCTAGGTTAATGTAATTTCTGCTTTTTGTTGAAAGCTTCTACACAATAAGGCAATCAAAGACAGATATATTTTATTTCATATCTTTATCATCTATTTATTGCCTGTCCATGTGTATTAAGGATTTTAAATAGATTTTATTGATGGGTCTTCTATTTGTTCTTTTGTTCCTCACAATAACTTCTTTTAAAGGTGCATTTCTGTTCTTTTGTGTCTTTTGCTATGATAGTATATTAACCATCACTTATGTTTATATATCAGATGAATCGGTGTGTGTGTCAATAACATTACTTAATATCATCAATTTGTCATCACTCGGCTATTATCATTTGTCTTTCATATTTCCAGACATCAAGTGATATAGAAATAATAATGACAGATTGACGTCAAATATCACTGCTTTTTATTAGAAGAAAGGGTCTTTTAGTGCTTTTCTATTATTCTGAGAGATCTTATGCTCAGAGAAAGAAAAAAATACCACTTTCTGTTACAGAATATATTACTGATAAATGAAAGAAACCGACGTTATGTCACACGTATCCATGTTATATCACCGATATCTATTAAGTAACACTTCATATTCAGTATGGGAACACACATTTTCTTGAACAGAAATTGACAAACTATATTACAATAATTCTAATCAAAACTCTGTAAATAACAAGGTACCACTAGCAATTACCTAAACAGTGCAGGAATATCCACCCTGTTGTAGGGGGCTAAAGTAAGGCCCCATTCCTAATGTAAAAAAATGTATTTTTCCCAATTTGCAGCCAAATTAAATTTCCTAATTGAAGTCAGATGTCAAAAAATTTGAAGTGATTCTTGCATTTTCAAACAGTTTTGTGTATTTTTAGATTTGCCAATTTCAATAAAAATAATGCTAAAATTTCCCATCCAAAAGGCCCAGGCCCCATTCCAAAAAGAGAAAATCTCTGCAGGGACCACTTCTGATTAGAAAGCTGCATGTCAGTTTTTCACTTCAAATACTTGGACTTTTACTTTTTCTTGGAATCTTACAGCAATATTTTTTTAGACTTAGGTAACAGTAAATGTCCCTCAAAACTAATAAAGTATTAGATTCTCACATAAGCTAACTTAAATACCTAGGTTACTGACATTAATGAAATGAATTGTTGGTGGACCACCCATGATACTGTTGACCAAGTACTTTTAGCACTGATCTCTTTACAACTGTTTTCACCCCATGTTGATATAGACCCAAGGATAAACATTGAAATATTACACATGGGTACACAAAAATGTTGATGAACAAAAAAGCCATCTTCATTGCTATTTGATACATGTTTAATAAATTGGCGATGAAAGTGTCAAGAATCTGAACGTTTCTCCGATTGATACTATAAATAGTAACAATGAATCAATGTAATCAGCCAAGCTCAACAAACCCTGTGAAAATGACCATAGCCTTTCAATACCGTATGTATGTTTACCAGCTTTAAAAATATGCCATAAAAAACCTGTGTATAGAAATGTCTAAGTTATTGCTCAAGGATCTAGCACATCACAAGTAGGTGTTATGAGAAATTCTAAAACTTATCAGTTTTGTCTGTCAAAATATTTAAAAACATCATCACTTACTAATGAATTGATATTTGTTCTCATATGACACAGAAACCTAGATTTTATCTATGTGATATGAATGTGTTAACAAACTTAAACGATAAAAGATGTATGTACATTTCTCAGGGTAAAAATGACCTCTTTGCTTTTTTATTAGGTATACTCAGGTGAAATGAACAAGGATGAGATATTTACCCAAGAAAGTTGACATATATATGTAAAGAGTTTTGTGTGGTGATTTATTCAGTATTACTAAACAAGGCAATGTTGATCTAGTAAACATACAAAAAAGAAAGTTGAACATTCAAAGAGTCACTTCAATTTGCAAAAGGCTAGTGAAACCTAATTTTCAAATTTCCTCATCCATTTAATTAAAAAGAGAATAATAAATGAGATTTATGTTGTAATTAAGAAGGGAACAGGTAATTATTTAGAAAACATGTCTAATACAAAAGTTTAGGATGCAATTTACCATCCATTTATAAATCACTTTTCTTGTTTAGGTAATAGCTCACTTGAACACCGTTCACCCATATCCTACCTACTCGCTCTTTTGTCTCACCTTACATCACACTACCGTATTCATCCACACCTACAATGACTAAAAGAGCAACATATGTTTTAACTGTCTCTTATATCGAGTCAGTGTGGGGGTTGAGCCCCACTGGAACCTGAGCTGATTTTGTGAGAGTTATACCCAGTTTACTTACAGAAGACAGGTGGTCGCCTACATCACATTAACTCATTCACCCGTAAAGACACATTTGGACTGGTCTAAGTCATTGATTAACAGTAGAGTCCATTATTTTTCAGGTGTTGATGAGTTAAAAACTTGCCAACACCATAGAATTGAAATATTGTTGAATATGACATAAAGCACTCCTTAGATAAAGGAACTTATGACTCACTTTTCCCCGCTACATCATAGTTTACCTCACTGACTTGGGGTTTGACATTTATTTTATTCTTTAACCTGTTCCATCAGCCAAGTGACCATGAAATGTTTAGATCATTTAAGCTTACATGCATAATAAAGATCATAAACTGACTTCAGTCCTAGTCCTCTTTGTATCTCCATCTCATGAGTAATCTCAATGATTCCTATGATTTAGGGTGTCTCACATTAAAGCAAGCCATATCACATAATCTCACACATATGACTCACTGATTCATATCTGCCCCTGTACTTGTAATTATTCTATAAACAAAAGGCATGTGATCTGTATCAGTTTGTTATATCAAGTGCAAATATTTATCTTAAACTACTTAACATATAGATTATGAAAAGAACAAAATAACAAAAAAGCACACTTAAACATATTTTAAGAGACTATCCAGGGAAAGAGGCAAAAAAGGTTGCATATGACAGGTGGTCTCTTAATTCAGGTGATTTGAATAGGGAAAATACACTTTGGAGGGCATACATTTAGGTCACATAAGGCAGGTAGTCTTTGAAATCAGTGAGTCACTAAGACAGGTTAGACTATATTTGAAGTATTAGGTATTTTTATCATCCAGAGTTACCACCCTTCATAGCAGGTATTGATTGTGATGTCATTTGTTTGTGCATAAAATGAGAAAAGGTATCTACTGTAATGTAATTTGTTTGTGTCAATATAACGTTATTTTTTTCATGTAAAGACATGACGTCACAATCGATATATGCTGACATGAAATTCAGTCCCACTGCTATAGGAATACAGTCCCACTGCAATAGAAATATAGTTCTACTGCTGTAGAAATACAGTCCCACTGCTGTAGGAGTATAGTCCCAATGCTGTAGGAGTATAGTCCCAATGCTGTAGAAATACAGTCCCACTACAGTAGGTGTACAGTCCCACTACTATAGGAGTATAGTCTCACTGTTGTAGAACTACAGTGTCACTATTGTAACACTACTGTTGTAGAACTCCAGTCCACTGTTGTAAAACTGCAGTCTCCTGCTTGGGAAATTTTACCTATGTTTGGTAACTAACTAACATAACATAGGCAACTACACATGTATAACCAAATTTTGCTTCCTTGGTCAGACATGTCACAAAGGTGGGGATATCATATACAATGTATATGTTTGGCAACCAACATCACAAAGGCAACTATATACCTAAGTTTTTCTTCCATGGTCAGACAGGTGACAGAGGTACCTCTGGTAGGGATATTTCCTAATCTAGGTTACACAGGTGGCTCAGTTACGCTTTGACAGTATTTATAAAATGAGATCTTTACCCCGAGATCAGAGTTCTACAGAGGAGTTGTCTTTCAATGTCCTTGCCATGTAAATATGATAACAACGGAGACCTAACGTAGACATATAATCATTGATTTATTAGTTTATATTGACTTGAAGTACACAAGAGGTTTTTGTCAACTCGTCAGATACTCCTTATTTACCTTCGGAAATATAGATCAAGTTCGCCTTGAAATCAAGGTATTAACTAGATCAAACTAGCACTTTTTAATCTATCAACACACTGAATTTCTTAAGTAAGAAAGTTAAACCTGCACTCAATCACTTGAAGCCTTTCCTATTTTTTTTCAAAAGAAACTTGGTCTTGTAAATTTGCCTATAAAACTGACAGATTCTGGTAAGTATAAAAGAATAGGATACTAATCTGTGTATACAGAGATAGTCACAGGAACAAACAAATACTCATAGTAACAGCTTGACATGCAGACACAAAAGATTTATTTCTGTTGTAAATGTATCCTACAAAGGTGTGTACAAGAGGCTCAAGAATAAACAATAACTTCCACCTCTTTGTGATAAATCAGTTATTCAATGTTTATATTGAGAAATCTGACTTCATCAACTAATACATGTAGCATTGTACAACCACCTCTTGTAAACCTCATATCACATGCACATATGTACTGGTGTCATATGATATTTTGAACCCCATCATAATTTGAACTTGTTTAAACCCCGTGATATTCTGATCCTGCTGTCATATAATATTTTGAACCCCATCATAATTTGAACTTGGTGTCATATGATATTTTGAACCCTGTGATAATTTGAACCTGGTGTCATATGACATTTTGAACCCTACAATATTTTGAATCCCCTAAAAATAAACAAAATATGGATAGCCACTGTTTTGGGGGGTTTGGCTTTAAATTAGTACATTTTGGGTATATTCAGTGAAACAAGAAAGACTTTTTTTAAGGTTTGCACACATACACCCATGAGGATTCCTTAATTGGGGATCATCCTTAATGCATAGATATAACTCTTACCACATCACCTACTACATGTATCACCACCGACCATTGTACAACTACAATTTGTAAACCTCATATCACATATACAACTATATGTATAGATATAACTGTTTCACCAAATTTCACAAAAATTCATTTTTATTTTTTTCTATCATTTCTATTGGCTAACTGAACAAAATTGTCATTCAGTGCACTGTTTTAAATACTGTACCCAAAAATAAGATAATTGGGACTTCATATAAAACAGAACTTGTTCAATCACAGAAATTATTAGTATCATAATTATCTCTGATAACATTAACTTAAAAATATTATTTGTTAAATTTTGCTACTGTATCATAAGTTCTATCAGTATATCTAGAAGTATCTATTTTGCAGTGTCTAGAATTGCTAATTTCAAATACAAAACAAGAAAGATATTCTTTCACTACTTTTAACAAAAATTCAGTAATGAAATTAACAAACCTAAATGTTAAATTAGTGACCAATTTTTAAGTGCATTGATATTCTTAACGCTGTAATTTGGTCAATGATAAAAAGTAGGGTACAGCATAAGTTTATTTTTTTCAGTTATCTGAACTTTTTTTCTGTCATTAAAATGCTAATTTAAATGGAACAGGATCATTGGGTAACCCTTAAGTGTATGTCCTTTAGTTCTACACTTATGGCTATGTATTAGTTTTACTAGAACTTAACCATTGCCAAAAAATCATAAATAGATTTGTAGTAGAATTTTAACATACCTTCAACTCCAATGAAAGCATTGGCTGATGAAATACGAGTATTATTGCCACAAGCAGCTTTGCAGTTGTATATGCCTCGGTCTTGAACTTTGATATTGTAGAAACAGAGTGCTCCTGACTTCTTCAAGACCTTGTAGTTTGTTCCTATCTTTGATAACCTGTGTCCATTGTGGAACCATTTCACCTTGATGTTTGACCTTTTCTTACATTTTCCATCTCCAATGACATCACAACGCAAGATATGTCGGTTGTCCTCTAACACTGTAGCATTCGATGGTTGGCGTTCAAACCACAGAGCTGTGGAGATATAACGGGACAGAGAATATAGGTCACTGTCGTACATTGTAACAAACTAGGTAATGTGGGAGATATAAAGGGGCAGAACTAAGTTAGGGTTAGGGTTAAATTTGAAGGGAGAGAGAACTTAAGTTAGGTCGAGGGTTAGATATAAAGGGACAGAAAACATAAGTTAACGTTGTACATTGTAACAAACTAGGTCATATGGGAAATATAATGGGTTAGGATTAGGGTTATATATTAAGGAACAGAAAACTTCAGTGACTGTCATACATCATAACTACCTAGTTCATACTCTATTGAAATGAGTGTGATAAATGCTTACATAACAAATTTTCTATATTATTATGAAATACAAGAGCCATTACATCATCATCATAATACTTATTATGCACAAGACCCCTTATAAGATGCTTTATTCTAGAATAGATTGAATACAAACAGGGATCACTGCAGAATGAAAATCGAAGGTTGTAGAAATGCTCTGAGATGAGATCATGATCTATCTAAAAACTGACAGCATCTAAAGACATGGGAATATAATTTAAAATTAGGTAACATCAATAACAGACAATATTTATCATTGTCTGAGAAATCATACATTTGAACAATGAACATTCAAACTGAATTTTCAAGGGTGACAGAAGGATATTGAAGAGTGGCAGGACAAATATGAGAGTGCCAGAAACAATTCCAATCTTGGCACAGCCAGTCTGAAACAGTCCAAGGTGACCCCTGGTATAAGAGATAATATGTATAGGTATGGCACAGTCAATCTTAAAAAGTCCAAGGTGATCCCTGGTATAAGATAGATTATGTACAGACAAGGCACAGCCACTCTTAAACAGTCCATGGTGACCCCTGGTATAAGAGATAATACATGTATGTATAGGTATGACACAGTCACTCTTAAAAAGTCCAAGGTGATCCCTGATATAAGAGAGAATATGTATATACATATATATAAGTACATATCTACAGATTTTTGTCATGAAAAGTACCAAAGTATACAATATCAACAATTATCGTCTTTATAATGAGTCAGGTATACAATACTATCGTCTTTATAATGTGTTAGGTAAAAAACCAGAGTATACAATATCAACAATTATCGTCTTTATAATGAGTCAGGTATACAATACTATCGTCTTTATAATGTGTTAGGTAAAATACCAGAGTATACAATATCAACAATTATCGTCTTTATAATGAGTCAGGTATACAATACTATCGTCTTTATAATGTGTTAGGTAAAATACCAGAGTATACAATATCAACAATTATCGTCTTTATAATGAGTCAGGTATACAATACTATCGTCTTTATAATGTGTTAGGTAAAAAACCAAAGTATACAATATCATCAATTATCGTCTTTATAATGACTCAGGTATACAATATTATGGTCTTTATAATGTGTTAGGTAAAAAACCAAAGTATACAATATCATCAATTATCGTCTTTATAATGAGTCAGATAGATTGACATGTAGGCCACAACAAAACAAACATGCACATATTTAACAAGATTGAATATAGTCATCCATCTCTGATCTATTTTTTCTTGTTTCTTTTCTATCAGTAATAATATCTCATTTATGAGAGATGCCATTTTGACAGACTTTAGTAGCATTAATAAACATAAATAAAAGCTACAGAAATTCCTCAGTGCTCTGGATACTCGAGGCATGAGTACTTATAAATCTACAGACATCAAATTTGAGGTACACAAAACCTCCGAACGTGCTTCTACAGGTATCACTATAAACATCGGAGATTAATTTGTTGTATACATGAGTCAATGGCAGAAAAAACAAATTTAAACAATCCATAAGATAAGTAAACTTCAATAAAATCAGCCAAAACATTCAATTAATGTAAGAGCAACAAAAGATAGTGGTAGGAATGCTCTTCAGTAAAGTTTTGTGTTGTTTGTGTGTGCTTACATTCTGAGCAATCTGACGACTTTTTCTCACCTTTGATGCGACATAGAAGGAAATCTAGAGCTTGCA
The DNA here is from genome assembly GCA_030159075.1 of Atrina japonica. Lineage (NCBI taxonomy): Eukaryota > Metazoa > Mollusca > Bivalvia > Pterioida > Pinnidae > Atrina > Atrina japonica. Next base: position 3,730,232 of record BROG01000005.1, on the reverse strand, counting down.
TAAAAACTTTAATCATTGTTTATTTGACAATCATCATTTCAATTAACTATTTATTTTCCCCAAAACATAAAAACTGTAACAATTATGTTGATACATGTACGTCCAAGTCAATTGAAATTTGCGAAATCTAATCCTCCAGATTTTGTGAACTATGGCTTGCTTTGTAAAAGCGAAATGCTGCATGTACTCTACAGGGTAACAATGTCAAATTTGTTCCAAGTGTCAATGATTTGGCATTTGTGACATTTAAAAAACATGAGGGACTCTGTGGTAGTGTGCTTTAAGTCATGTGCTATTGAGGGATTTAACCTTGCTTGATGCTACATTAATTATGTGGAAAAGTTTGCAAGTTCACTTTCTGAAAGTCATATCTTTACCTTATCTACATGTTTGTTGTAGCAGGGAAACAGGGATTGAAATTAACTCTTTTTATGCCACAAGCTAATTCTAGCTTTTGGATTCAAAATGAAAATCTAGAGGCTTAATCAAACTTTGAATAACTTTATATGCAACCAAAGGTTTTTACTGTTACCTTGATAGAATAGAAACATTAACAGAAAATAAAATATAGATCAACAATTAGAAATAATGGAGAGAAAATAAGACAGAGCTCATAAACTCACTCACTATAATTTTTTTCTTGTATCAACATTTTGAACTTACCGGTACAATTTTGGAATTTAACTCAATTTTTACGAGAATATCCAGCTAATTTGGAACCCTGAGGATATGTCTTAAAAGCTGGTAACAATAAAAAAGTTGATATGTAAAATAAAACACCAGAAAATCAAATCATTTTAAAAATAATTAATTTATAAAGCTAATTTAATCTTTTTAATGTGGTGATAAGGGTTTGGGATATAATGTATCTATTGTAGAAGACAACAGATTTCTTTCACTTTTATCATTTTTCACAGGATTTGGCAAGGTTCAACAACATTAGATATGTGGTATGGATAAAGCACAATATGATCTATATAATTGTTGACTTTTATATTATATATATATATTTCGCAAACTGTTGGTGAGGTTCGATGATGTTAGATGTGTGGTATGGGTACCTTTTATTTTGTTTATTGTGTAATGTTAGTGAGGTGTGACAACGTAAGATGTTTGGTACGGATACAGCATATTATATTAAGGACTGTTCATTATGTTATTGTTCAGTGATAGCTATAGAGAACCTCTGTACTGAAGTTTTAAACTTAAGACTTAATTCTGATGTCCAGAGATTAGAGAAGAAACAGCCATCTTGTCACATTCATGTCAAAGAGGTGATGATCTTTACAACAGACAACACAATAAGAAATAACAATTCAAAATCTTTGTAAAAATTTTGTTTGTATGTGTGCAAGCATGTGTGTGTGTATGTATGCACATGTGTGTGTGTGAATATATATGTAGGTACTTGTGTATTAATGTGTGCTTGTTCATGTGTTTGTATTTGTGTGCATGTGTTTGTGTGCATGTTTGTGAGCAAATGTGTGTATGCAAGTGTATGGGTGTAAGCATGTGTATGTGTGTACATGTGTGCTTGTGTGTGTATAATAACACAGCCAATGATTTTTTTGGCACAAATACAATTACAATAATTATTGGCAATGGTTTATAATACAATGGTGCATCAAATTTTCATGCTTAGCATCTGTACAGACATTATGGTAATTAATTTTTTCAATGCAATTTGTTTCCTCATGCTCTTTAATCTTGATAAATCATTAAGAGTATAAAATGACATAGTACACAGCCAACAAAAAACTATATTTATTACTACATCTCATGAAGGTAATGTCATATGTGCATCAACATATAGTCTTGTATGTGTGCAAGTGATATATATATATATATATATATATATATATATATATATATATATATATATATATATATATATATATATATATATATATATATATATATATATATATATATATATATATATATATATATATATATATATATATATATATATATATATGTATATATAGACAGACTGTGTATAAGTATATCCTACTTGGGGCATGTGTCATATTTCAAAACATTTTGTCATATTAATTTATAACCCTCTTCATAAGCCTATAATTACAAGAACACAAATATATATCTTTTTTTAAAATCTGATTTCAAAAATGAATTTAATTGCAAACAACATTATTAATTTTATCCTTCGTAAAACATCAAGAAATCAGATGTCTTGGTTAAGAGTATGATTTATGTAACGATCAATGTGGCTGTCGAAGAGAATTTTAAAGCAAAAAAAGTTTAAATAAACTTATCAAGAAATTGTATCTCTTGGGATAAAAGACAAACTGACATGGTGGAGAGGTTCAAGCACTTGATATACAGATTAATCTCGATCAGATAAAAACATCGGCAATCCTTTCACTAACATAAATGTATATCCGAAGGTTTTTTTTCTTCTCTTGAAAAAAAATAGTTTGCCAGCATGATATGAATGGAAGTGTAGTTTTTTTTATCCTATAAGTCGAACATAAATTCTGATTTCATTTTCACGTTTGTACCTTTCTCTTGTCAAAAGGTGATTATATATTGACTATAAGAATCGAGGGACCCAAGATCAATTAAATATCGTATTTCTTTCACCTATTTAACTCTCCAATTAATGATCCTATAAAATATATCTTAAGCATTATGTTTAACCTACATCATGGTACATATACAATGTTTGTGTTTTGTGATTTAAAATCAGCTGCCATGACAGATATCAGTTAGATTCTCAACATCAAAGACCTTTTTCTTTTCAATCATAAGGATGAACTTTAATATCACTATAAAGGGAAAAATTAGATCGTCTAGATATTTAAATTTCCATCATGACTGATTGGATGAGGAAAGTGCAATTTAAAATTTACATATATCAGTTGATAAATCTTTCTCATTTGCATATCTTACATCAATTCCCATTTCTATATATATTCTTTTTGATGCATGAATTAAGAGCTAACATCTAATGACCATAATGTTTTTTTGCCATGATGTTAGTATCATATGCATCACTTCTGTCAAAATGTAGTTGTAGTATTATAGTATAAGTGGGCCTCTGTGGCCAATTAAATGGTTAAAGAGCATTGCACTTTTAACCATGAAGTCTCTCACTTCTGGTCAGTGCAGGTTCAAGCCCAGCTGGAACCTAAGCTGATTTTTGTGAGAAAGTTTGCCAGTTTACTTGTGGAAGGCCAGTGGTCTCTTCCCGGGTACGACTGTAACAGGGGTTCTCTCCTCTGCCATTAAAATAACTGACCACCACCATATAACTAAAAACATTGTTGATCAAGAGTGCCACTAAACACTATTCAAAATTAAAAACATAAAGTTCTATACACACATGCATCCTTCTGCACTAACATAATATGAAGAAGTAATATGAAAGTACATGTCTCTGGGAATTATTCTTACACAATACATATGGGAATACAATATACTTACAGGTAGAGTATGTTAGATAATTATCATTACATACTAAATCTGAACATTTCTACATCATGTATAAGCCCATGTTGAACATGCCTAGAAGCCACAATATCTTGTCTTTTATAATGATTTTAAAAACTTATGTTTGTAAGTTAGGTTATTTATGATTAAAGTTACACAAGCAATAAATGGCTGACAATGAAATTTCAAAACAACTGTGTGTACAATGCCTATACAGTCATAAAGACGAAAGAAACTTTCATTACTTAACATCCTTTTACAGCAAGGTAATGCATTCAAAATAAATGGAGGTGCATTAATATTTGTAAAAACTGACTTAATATTTCATCATAAGTTTGTGAGACTTAAATATAGATAGTTCTGCACTGTGATCACAAGTCTCCTTGAATCCTGCAGTTTAACTGGTGATTGACCCTAAAGTTGCATGAATCATGTTTCTACAAGGTAGATCATCACAGTGTTTGTCAAGCTTTTATAGGCAGTATGTATACAAAACTCAACAGGGACTTGTTCAGGTGAAGTGAAACCAAAATATAAAACAGGTGCTTTAATTGATTGATTGACTGATTGAGAGAGAGAGAGAGAGAGAGAGAGAGAGAGAGAGAGAGAGAGAGAGAGAGAGAGAGAGAGAGAGAGAGAGAGAGAGAGAGAGAGAGAGAGAGAGAGAGAGAGAGAGAGAGAGAGAGAGAGAGAGAGAGAGAGAGAGAGAGAGAGAGAGAGAGAGAGAGAGAGATGTTATACACATCATGTGCATCTTTACATGGGAGGAATAGGAGGGCAGTCTCGATACACAGAGTACTGTATTTCAGGACAGTGTTAGCAGGTGTAAATGTATAACAAGACATGGCTTCTTTGGATTTTAAAAATCATAAATAAATTTGTGTATCAACCATTTATAAAATGTATCATCTCAAACCTGCCTATCAATCCAAACGACATATCAACATGAGGCACAATGGGTAAAATGAATTGGAGATGTAATACCTCCATCTCTTGTCCACTCCAGTGGGTCTCATGTGAGATGCAATTTTAAAATTGTTTTTTTATGTATGATATGTAATGTTTTAGCTTTATGAACAATATCTCAAGTTTTATTCCTTATTTTATCTTTATTTATGATATGCTATATTTTATCATTTTATGTACGATATCTAAAGTTTTATCATTTTATGTACAATATCTGAAGTTTTATTTTTATGTAAGATATCTTCTATTTTACCATTTTATGTACAATATCTATATATGATATCTAAAGTTTTATTTTTATGTGATATCTATAGCTGTTTTTTATGTAAGATATCTAAAGTTTTATTTTTATGTATGATATCTATAGCTGTTTTTTATATTCTTTATCTTAAGTTATACTTTTATGTACGATACATAAAGTTTTGCTATTCTTTGTATGATATTTTAAGCTTTAACATTTTATGTACGATATCTTTATTTTAAAGTACAATATCTAAAGTTTTATTTTTATGTATGATATCTAAAGTTTTATTTTTATGCACAATATCTTAAGTTTTATTTCTATTTATGATATGTAAAGTTTTTTCCTTACATATGATATCTAGAGTTTTATTTTCATTTAGGATATGTTAAGTTTTTTCCTTATATATGATATCATCGTATCGTATCATTTTATGTACAATCATACTTTAAGTTTCATGTTAAGAGTATTTTGACAGTGCATCTTTCCTGAAATGACAAATAAATAAATTGTCTAAAGATATCTTATACAGTGCATTTGATAAAATATTTCTAATTATTCGTCATTTAAGGAAAGAAATTCAATCAAATTTATATCTACATACAACTTTAAATGTCATACACTATATAAGAACAAAGTTATATGTTAATGCTAAGGTATGTGTAAAATGTCGCAAGGTATTGTTATAAATACATACAAGTGTGAAATTACATCATGAGGACAAATACAGAATGTACAAAATTAGATATAGCTGACATTTGACAATTAAAATATAAATATAGCTCGTCATGTTTATTTTTACACTCAGATTTACAAAGAAATCTATACCTTGTAACTTTTACACTATTCTGGAATGTTTTAATTATGGGAACAAGAACTTGTGTCACTGACTACATAAATAAAACATGTTCCATACATATCATCATTATAGGAATGGACTAAAAATTAAGGGGGCACCATCTGCTAAAAGATTAAAACAATCAGAGTTAAAATTAATATCCCAGTTGTCAATATCTACTGACAAATGGACCAAACATATCCGAGGAGCTTCTCATGGTGGTCCAGTGGTCTTAAAGAGAAGGTCTGAAATCCTGGTATCAGGTCATACCCAAAAAGGGAATAAGAATTCCTATGTCTAGCGTCTGGTATAAGAAGTAAAAAAAACACAGGTACTTAAGGAGGAGACTGAAAATTAAGGTCTGTTCACCACCTGGGGCAAATGGTCAGGAAATGACAAGATATATGAACTGACAAAACACCAATCTACCTAAGATCTATGCCAAATAGATATGGTGAGTCTACCCTAGGTGAAATATGAGGAAGATATGACCTGGACATATAAAATCAATAAAGGGAAATATATCTTAAAATAGGGAAATGCTTAAGTGAAGAAATAACTTAGATATGACCAGAACTAATACAATCAACAAAGGGGGATAACTCTAAAAAAAACCAACAACTAAGGGTGGTAGGATTGTTATTTTTCTATGCAACATTCCTTCTACTGATAATGTATACCTTCACAAAAAATGAGAGCTTATGTGAAGAAATAACTTAAATATGGCACAGATAAATAAAATTAACAAAGGAATAACTCTAAAAATAAGGGTGGTAAGAGCACAATTTTTGTATGTGACATTCCACCTTCTTACAATGTGGGTCTAGTTGAAGAAATGATGAACGTATGACCTGGACAAAGCAAAGGATGGACGGACAGAAGGACAGAGTGGTTGCATGGACAAAGACAACATAAAACTAATTAGTTTACAGCCTTTTCAAGTTACATATTGTCAATCCAAATAGGTAAATAAAGATCTATATGTACAATGTATATACATATACCTTACTACACGTTGACTGTAAATATCTTGGTTTTTACTTTAAATAGTAATTGAGTATATATCAGTTATAAAAATACCAACGTCTGAATACATGTATGTATGGAATGCAATTTAGCTGTAAAATTTCACTATCTTAAACTGTACAGATAATGAGCTAATGATTCAATTGCTTGGTATACCTGCCACATTCCTAACTCACCATATCCTAACACAGAGACTTATAGATCTATATATCATACCTTCCTCGCCATATCCTAACACACACACTTATTGATACATGCCATACTTTTCTGGCTATATATCTTCATAGAGTATTGGTTTACCTGGCCATATACCTACATACAGTATTGGTTTACCTGGCCATATACCTACATACAGTATTGGTTTACCTGGCTATATACCTACATATAGTATTGGTTTACCTGGCCATATACCTACATACAGTATTGGTTTACCTGGCCATATACCTACATACAGTATTGGTTTACCTGGCCATACACCTACATACAGAATTGGTTTACCTGGACTGTGTGTGTTTAGGGAATAAATACAGTAAAACCTGCTTTAGCGATCACCTGTGTATAAAGACCACCTGGTCATAAAGACTGTTTTTTGCTGTTCCCAATAGTACCATTTGTGTACAAATCAACCTGAATATAAAGAACACCTCCCTATAAAGTTTTTGTTGTGTCCTAATAGGGGTCTTTATATACAAGTTTCACTGTATACAAATTGCTTCCACTATTTTACACTTTACATAATATCATCAGTATACATGTATGATGCATCTATATGACTGATTTTAGTACTAACTTTGTTTATATGGTTTCTAGGGATACAGACAAAGTTTCCTGGTGTGATCTTGGTAACTGAAAAAGTCTAGTTGGTTTATATAGACAAATATACACAGACAAATTAACTGATAAAAATCTAAATTTAGGGGTAAAAATGTCAACCTATCTTGTTTTAACAGGGCATCATTTCATCAACACCTACATCAGTAAGACAAGTCACTGACAGATAAGAAATTAGAAAATCAGAAATCAGAATTAGACCTATGATGTAATGGTAAAACATCTCAGAATTAGACCTATGATGTATGGCTAAAGCATCTCAGAATTAGACCTATCATGTATGGGTAAATCATAAAATGTACAGATTTTACAGACATACAAATGTACACAGATTTTACAGACATACACATGCAGACATATTTTACAGACATACAAATGTACACAGATTTTACAGGTATACACATGCAGACATATTTTACAGACATACAAATGTACACAGATTTTACAGGCATACACATGTAGACATATTTTACAGACATACAAATGTACACAGATTTTACAGGCATACACATGTACACATATTTTACAGACATACACATGTAGACATATTTTACAGACATACACATGTAGACATATTTTACAGACATACAAATGTAGACATATTTTACAGACATACAGATGTACACAGATTTTACAGACATACAGATGTACACATATTTTACAGACATACAAATGTACACAGATTTTACAGACATACACGTGTAGACATATTTTACAGACATACAGATGTACACATATTTTACAGGTATAAGCATGCACACAGTAACAAATTGTTTCCTCTCTTGTGCTGTTGAAGAGAGATGTAAGTTCCTAATAAGACAGTTCTTGGTTGGATGTGTTAAACTACTACAAACATCTCTACTTTGTTTTGTAGCTGATGAGAATAAACATTTACACAGTACAGAGAAGAATAATGAGTCCTTTTATTTCCTGTATATTTTCACATGTTTTTACAACATGAAGTCCTTTTGACTATTACACTGACAGTTACTTGCTTACATGGTGAATACAATGAAAACATTAGAAGTATAGTTTCGTGACAATATATCTGAACACAGGAGCGCAAATAATGTAATTTCTTGTAAAAACAACGATTGTATTGTTGTCTCATTATTCCTGAGTTGCTATCGGTTTTTGTGTTGTTGTTTTTTTTAACAACATATGAAAAAAGAAACAGATTTGCTAACAATATTACAGCTTATATATACAATTACAACATACCAATATGTATAGAATATCTATATAACACATACAGCACTGCCACAGTATTGTCACACATGAAATACATGTACAGTAGATACCATGCATTGTACATTAAGAGATTTATAGCTCATAATGTGATATCTATCTGGTAATGATATCAATGTGATGGTAATATCTGTCTGATATCTACATATGTGTGATGATGGTATTTCTCTGGTAATGATATCAATGTAATGGTGATATCTGTCTGATATCTACATATGTGATGATGGTATTTCTCTGGTAATGATATCAATGTGATGGTGATATCTTTCTGATATCTACATATGTGATGGTGATTTCTATCTGGTAGTGATATCAGTGTGATGTACATACAGTAGAATCTTGTTGTCTCGAAGTTCATGGGACCACCCCTATTCCTTTGAGATATGCCGAATTCGAGATAACAGAAATTTAATTAACGTTTATTTATCTATCAATGAAAATCGGAACTGGTTGTTCAACTTCGATATAACTGGAATTTCGACTCATCCGATTTCGAAATAATGAGATTCCACTGTATATCTTAAGTTGTATATTGCCAAGTATTATAACTAGCTTATGTACATATATCTAAAGTTGTATATAGCCAAGTATTATAACTAGCTAAGAAACTTCATATTTCAATCTTCAATTACAGAGCTGATGTATCACTAGTTATCATATGTTACAGATCAGAAGAAAGAGATTTGACCTCTATCATATCATACATAAATAACCATGGTAATGAGGAAATAATGAAACATATGGTTTGATTTAAACATTCATCTATCACTAAATGATGTCCAAGTGACCAGTAGAATTGACAATTAAATGAGTTATAATTGAGAAACATCGAGATAAGTTAATATTTGAGTCATGTATACAAGATAGAGGTGTCTTATCTGTTTATTTAACATATAGATGTGTTCAATGTATACAAGGCATGGTTCTTGTCAACAGCAAGATGGCAGGAATATTTCTGTTGGTGCTTATATAAAGCCATTCGATTTGTTATCACTGAATACTATCATGACAGGGAATAATTCAAATATCTAATTCTGTAGAAATGATTTCAAAATTTTAAAAGTTTTTTTTTTAATTTTCTAATTTGGTTTTCCTTTTTGTGAAAAGTGGCAGTACTCACTGCCATGTAAATTCAATCATGCTTGTAACCAGTATTGAAATGCAATACTTAAAGTACACGTTAATAGTACAGTAAGCCTGTGTTTGAAAAGATAAAAACACAAAACAAAAGGACCTGAATAAAGTGATTGTAACTATTCTGTATTGCTAGCCAAACAGTATAAATGTATCGATTTTGAACCAACAAAGCATCATTTAATGAAACTCATTGGTAGGTAAATATCAAGAAAGATTTTAGGTAATGTGAGAAGGTTATTGGAAAATTAAGATATTTAAGTGTTTTAACTTGAACAAAGCCAGCATTGTTCAAGTTTTAAAAGACATGAATTACAAGGAAAGCTGTCGGCATTTCTGGTTCTAAAATGTCATCTTTCTTTTATTTAGAAAAGTTGTGATTTTGCCTCAGTGCAAGCATATATACCCAATAAAGCATACCCTGACCATTGTATGATTAAACTCATAATCTACTTTTATTTGGAAATTATCCAGACCAGGAAAAAAGGAATTCCTTTTACAACTACTAGATCAAAAGGCTACCCAGATCAAAGTTGATTATATAAAACAAGACTAGTGTTTGGTCTATGCTAATCTTGTGCTCGGATTGCTGTTTGACTTTGAAACAAAGACCTCTTTACATGGGTTAATAACTACTAAAATGGCTTTAAATTTTCTTCCAATAGCATGCTGTTATAGGGTGGAATGGAATGTTAAATATGTCTGGTCCCCAACACAAATGACATGTGTATCTACACAAGTTTCGGTTTATAATACATGTTCCAATATCGCATTCACAGACAAGTATGCATGAAGACAATCAAAATAATAAACAAACCAATTGGCTTTGTGAACCCAAATCTGCACCTGTGAGAAAATGGTATCAGTGCAATCTCTACCAGGTAATAAGTCGGGTGGAAAAAGCAAATCAGATAAACCTGAACTAGTCTTTTGTAGACTTGACTATGTAATAACACTTATTTATCAACTATAGCAAGACCTTTAATGTGTATTTATAGTAACTACTCATAGCCATATAAACATGCTATCATATACAAACATACATATGTATATTTAAATGTACATATGTACCCAAATATATGTATGTATTATTAACAATGATAAGTACACAATGACAATAAGAAAAGCCTTGTATTAAGGGACTGAGCTTCAAAAAATAAACTTTGGGAAAGAATGAAGACATATGTACACAAGAAAATTCCCAGAATAGTAATAACCATTTCAGCACTACAGGCCATTATAGACTGTTCTAAGACAATAGAAAAGTCCATACCATTTAAATACATGTACATGTACTTAGGGATGATAGGGTTAATACTGAAAATTAAGGGCATAAGGTCTTAACCATGATGTAACTAAGAATTTATCATCTTAACCTTGACACAGGAAACCTTAGTTTGTCCTTGACACAACAGATTTCAATTACCTTGAACTTGACATGAAAGAGTTGCATGATTTGACCTTGACATGCATGTAAACATAAAATAAAAAGTATCTAAGCAATAACATTACAGAAATTTTCATAAAATCTTGAACTCGGTGTAAACTTCAAAATCTTATCTTTATGATAATATAAGACAAAAAAAATTTTGACCTGAACAACAACAAAGAAATTCATATCATAGCCTGAACATAACAGAGATTAAAACTTTGATATATACATCCAAATTAAAATGTCATAATTGTCACAAACTTTAGCTGACACTAGAGAGCGACCAAGAAAGCAAATGATGTTTCCTTTGTAAGTTATAATGTGAAGTTTTTATATAACATTTTCTTCTGCTTCAACAAGTAACAGATATTTGGGGAGTCTTAGAAGGTCTTGCTTCACATCACATAATTAATAGAAAGCATACCATTATATAAAGGACCTAGCGTAAAACTGTACTAACATGAATAAATCCTGACCACAACAAAGTCCCATCAAAAGAATGGCAAACAGTGCCAACTGCAGGTCAGTGATAAAGGTAAAATTGTGACGGCACTCGGACAGTTCTTGTCACATAAATGTCATAAATATATGTACAAATTAATGCGGGACAGCCAGCAAAAATATCGCAGTTATAATGTCTAAATAACTCTGTATTTGTCAGTTTATAGACAGAGACAAAGGCTAAACAACTCTGTACTTATGAGTCTAACATTTTACAGAAAATTATAAAGGTCAAACAACTTTGTACTTATGAGTCTTTCATATCATTGACAGTTATAATGTCTAAACAGTGATGTATTATTATACCAGTACTCAAAATAACAAAATTTACTATAAACAGATGATGCTGAGTCTGCAGGTTACATTACAAACTTGATGAACTTTTCGTGAAACATTTAAATCATTATTTTTCAACACCTTTCCGACTTTTCATGATATCTATTGGTTTGATGGAATATACATGTACATAAAGATATGAATAAGCCCAGGTTTGAACTAGAGACATTTTGCTACAGAAGATCTTCATTTTATGATATCATAGCAGAAGATACAAACATCAACCTAGATAACACAAGATAATATGAGCCAGGAAAGGGTCCTTGGGACAATCTTGAGGAAATGTGTGATTCTTATGTTTTCAGAAACTTTAACATATGTGGAATTAAAAACATATAATATGAGAATAAGCATAGAAGAGAGCAACTCTTTGCTTCCATCGCAAAAAGTCTACAAAATCAGAAATATTGCTTCCGATGCATTTCATTGGTTATATTGTGTAAGAACCCTTTTCTCAGTGCTGGCTCATATGTAAGCATCAGTATCTGTAGAATATAAATCTAACACATGTTGAAATACAAACATAAATGTGATTGAGTCAATTAACACTCAAGTTTACAATATCAATTTAAAGCTCTTCAGCCTCCGACTGTGTGAGTTTCAATTTATACACTGTCATATCAGATGTAGAACATAAGGTTCAATATCCATCTAGATATCATAGAAATGTTTCACCTTGAGAGATGTTGACAGAATCCCAATTGTATTATCACATGTGCCAATAAACTTTAAACTGACTTAAAGAGGGTGACACTAGCAGGGTGGTAATACTTAGATCTATTTTTATGTACAAGCATTAAATCATATGAACTAAAATATACAAGTGTTTTTAACACCAAGTAAAGTATTAAAAGTATAATTTACAATATCTGTAAAATTCCTGTACAATTTCAATAAAAACATTTAGCTAAACAAATATTTTTTTCTTTAATAACTAATTCCATGGAAGACACAGCTACCAAGAAACACAGTATGAAGTCTTCAGTCAAAACACACAAGGATCATTATCAACTGACCACTACACTGCCCAGCAGCAATTCTGGCCTTATCCTAGATGACCAGTCAAGAGAAACATCAAAGTAAGATTATGTTCATTAAGTCAGGAATACATTTACTATAACTGATGGACTCTTTTATGTACCACCTAGTGCGCATTGCCTTATTTTGATGTAAATACATTTTGTTATACATTCCACAAGAAAACCTCATTTTACATGTATATACATACAATTAATGATATAAGCACATGGGATTATAAGGTACTTAAAATCCAGTAATGATTAGGAAGAAGATTGTCCCACTCACTTATCCAATTTTTTGAATAGAAATATGTTGCTTAATTTGGGGATAGGAACTGCCTGACAATAGGATATTACAGATTTTCACTCCTCTCTTGTCCTTATGTTACAGTTTGGTCATCCTGAATATTTTCATCGAAGGCTTGTCAAATATGAGAGAATAACATTCAGTACATCTATTTTCTTTCAATATCATATCCAATCATATGATAATCAGAGAATGTGAAATAATCTGAACAAAACTGATAATGTGCTCTAATTACAATTGCATCATTTTATTAACGAGTTTATACAATTCTCCACAGTGGCTGAATTTAGTGAAAAGAGCATTCACCTAACAAACTGGAGGTCTTAAGTTTGATTCCCAGTTAATAGAGAGACCAAGATATTTATAAAACAGGTAGTGGGTGGGACAAAGGAAAAAGTAAGAAAAAATTCATGTACATTGTATCAACTTCTTAAATGAATGAAAGTCACAGAACATGGACAAGATAGTGGCTGCTAGTCAGGTCACAAAGTATCAGAAATTGTTGTAACCCATTTACAGGTTACGCTAAAAGGAATGACCATAACCTGCAGGTTACAATAACAATAATGAAGACTTAAAAATGAGATTTACCGAGAACGAAAAGGTTACGTGATTTGTATTTGTCGTAACCTCCACGTAACCTGAACGGTTATTTTGTGGTCTGTTAGAGTGTGAATGTATCTTGACTAGAAGTTTGAAGTCAAAGGACAAGACAAGACAAGACTCAGTAGTGTGTCTTGACTAGAAGCTTTTGGTCACAGATTATTCAAATTATACTTGTAACCAATATCTTATGTCATTGGAAATGTGGCATGTTAAGAAATCCTTACTAAAGTCTATGACACAAGTGGAAAATCCTTAGTAGAGAATATATGACAAAATTGATATAAAATATTTTAGATCAAATGTACCATCATATATATAAAGTAAAACCAAAGCTGTGAGAGTAACCAGGGCTTTTTCTATAGTATCCATGGGGCCGAAATCCCAATGCAAAATGCATGTATTTTTCCCAATTTGATGAAAAAAATTCCCAATTTGATGTTGAGCTCATGACCGTAATGAAAAAGAAAATAATAATGTAAGGGGAAATGTATTTAAAAAATACATTTAGATTTCCATGTGTGCACACAATTTTTCCCAATATGACACAAATTCACATTGAAATTCCCACTTGTGTTGCCGGTGGCGTTATCCCAAAATTGACAGAAAGGCCCGGTAACAATGTTTATTATACAATGTATTGATGTAACTAATGTCAAAGACCTCCATAAATTTTCAAGAGATTTTGTTTTAAAAGTAATAGCAAAGTAAATGCTACTTTTATGAATCAAAAGAAACTTTTGTGGCAATAACAAGAACATATGCATAAAATTCCAACACAATAACTCAGTGTTACTTTATGTATACAAGTTCATGCATTTCAACATCTCAGGAAATTTTATTACCAACACAATATGGTTTACAGTGTCTACTTATGGAAATGAAATGCTAGTTTTTCAACAATGAGCTATCAGGATAAGAGTCTATAATTTATCTGGATGATAAAACAATTTAAAAATAAAATGTTCAATGGATTTTAGGAGTAAAATATGGTATACAATTATGTAATTCTTTTTATAGACGCTTTCACATTAACTGCGGTCCTGTGATTTTGAGTGGCAAAATGATACAGATACCTGCAAAAACAATGACGTCATTAAAGTAACTGATTATTTCTTGACGTCATTTTCTGGGAATCTGTATCATTTTGCCACTCAAAATTACAGGACCGCAGTTATCATGAAAGGGTTTATACCCCTCTACTCTTCAGGGTATACCATCACAGATTATCAGGTAAAAAGGCCAGCATTTTATTTTCACATGAATCATTGACTTCAATATACATGTATATATATATAGTGGAACCTGTTTTCTCATGATGGACCACCTGACTTCTGAGGCCACATTCTGAAAACCACTTGGTTAGATAATCCTGAACAAAAATCTCTTGAGAGACTACTTGTCTTGAGAGACCACATTTCTACATAAAATAAGTACATACCTTCAGAACAGCATTTTTCTGCATTTGTAATTAATATATATATATATATATATATATTTTGTTTGTTTGTTTGTTTATTGTTGTTTAACGTCCCACTCAAGAATATTTCACTCATATGGAGACGTCACCAAATGCCGGTGAAGGGCTTCAAAATTTTGGCCTATGCTCAGCACTTACGGCCATTGAGCAGTGAGGGTTCTTTAACGTGCCGACATCTACTGTGACACGGGACCTCCAGTTTTTACTGTCTCATCCGAAAGACAGGAAACCAACCTGTCACCCGCAAGACTCGAACTCACGATCCAGAGTCGAGCGCGCTACCGACTGAGCCAGGCCGGCTCTATATATATATATATATATATATATATATATATATATATATATATATATATATATGTATACATGTATATAAGGAAATTGCCAGCTCATATATACTAAAGCATTGGTTTTATACTAAAAAAACTTCACAAGTCTGTAATATACTATGGTAAAACTCATTTACACTTGTGTGTAATACTGTAAAATGTAACTTTCAGTACAGTGAAACCTGTCTTGAGAGAATATCCCTTTTGTCATTGAGATGTGGTCTCTCAAGACAGGTGTTCTCTCAATTGAGGTTTTATATACAGGGATAATGAACAGAGTGGTGTTCAGAATGTGATCTGTCAATACAGGTGGGGTTACATGATAGTGGTCTCTCTAGACAGGTTCTACTGTGCACAGTGGTGAAAGATATTTTGGGCAGTTATTAAATGTAGTTTATGATTAAGAATAATAAAAGAAATTTGTGTGAAAGATCAACTTTAATGCACCAGTTGACCTCTCCATCTAAATATGAATTATCTAACCAGCATTTATTACTAATTACTGTATTACTTTTAAATATGTATTTACATTTGGTTTTTTTTTTCTAAAATATCATGCAGTGACCATACACAAAACAGAAATTGTTTTGGTCTAACAACAGACTTAGTAAATCCTATTAAAACTTTCTCTCAGTTTTATTGGCTTTTAGTCTTGACATTACATGCATCCTCCAAAAGATTTCACATAATGAAAATTCAATCTCATATTCCTTTACTACACATTTACATGTAATAAACACTTCATATAAACCAGGGTGTGGGAATTTTCTCTCTTATGGAACTTAAAAACTACTCCTTAATAGTTCAGATTGTTTGAACACATAAAGGTAAGCTGTGTTGTGAGTATATACCTGTATTATAGCTATCACCTTGAGAGCAGTTACATATAGTCCACATTGACATAGAAACAAAACATTTTCACATATTGGCAAGGCTTGGTTTATTTAATGATTTGAACTTAAAGTGTCTTTTATCCTAGGCCTTCCAGAAATAAATCAGAGACTATTGCAGTTCACAGAATGTTTTGTTGTGGATCAATGTTGTTTTACATCCAATCTAGAATTCTATCCATATTTCATTACATATGGTACAAGGCTCTTTAAACCAATATTTATAAGATACTTGAATCCAAGAAAATTGAGCAAATATGCCACTCGTAGGTGAATTTATGGTAAAACATTTAATTAAAAAAAAATAGATGGAACCAATGATTTAATTAGATTTTTGCATAAACAATCTAGAGTTCAATATTTTGTTAATGAATTTTTAAGACAATAATCCAATATCATTTTCAATTATTTAATTAACTTTAAGCCCAAATGCTACTGGTATCTGGAATCTTAAAATTATTTTTGATAATTTTCATCTTCAATTAAGAAAGTAAATAAAACAGCACAAAGAGACACAAAAAGAAAATATTTCATGAAATATGTTTGGTTTTGACAGTAGACAATTTCAAATCTATTAAAAAGGAATTGGGAATATGTGCAAAACTTAAACAAAATGTTAGAACATAGGAACCTGAAATTCTGTTATTCAGGCTATACAAACGAGTGGTCAGAACTACGGGAACTTCGACCTCATGTTTGACCAGTCATCCATCACATGAACCACGGGCAGTCTGAAACGCTCCGTGTAGTACTAACACCTACGTATTCAAATCCAACATTTTGGAGACTTTTCTGGTAGTGCTGATTTCTAAATATTTGATGTCAACATTAAACTACGGTATCATTTTGTGGGAAAGACATTGTTCTTGTTAGTTATGAGATCGGATGCCGGATGGACTCTTAAACTAAAGAATGTTTTTCCCGCATTTGTAAAACAGGAGCTATCAAGGCATTGCTTTAAGACCATTTAAAGCAATGAAAATTTAACATGTTAAAAACAACATATATAGCTGTTGATAAATACTTTGCCCTCTCCTGTCTCCATTTGTAATGGTAGTATTTTACAACAAAATTTCAACCGGCCACCCTCAACACTCAACTACAAACAGGAAGTATAATACGACCAAATCCACACAAAACCTGTAACGTACTCTCTCAATTTTCCCGGATCGTCTAATGCAACTAATGTATGTAATCATCCAACATTTGAATTATCACTCTAAGTCTAAAGGCACGTGGATATTAGAAAATAGCGATTTATTTGGTGGTTCCATTAAAATTATCAACGGAAAACCAATTTGTGCATTTTAAAATCAGGACCCGGTACGTTATGACAACTGAAAGACTAAAAGGCCACACACACACATTTCGCAGATATAATCAAAAACTACAATCTACTTTCGATTTATAATAAGGTAGACAAGTACAGTTATGCTATCAGTACATCTTTACTCAGTCAAATGCCTAAATATCACAACACTGTGACACTGATAGTACATGTAAATAGCACACGAGAACGATCTATCAGTTTACGTTTCGGCGAAAGTCTGTACGGTCATACAAAAGGAACAAATTGCTGCATTTTACTACAGCTAACAAAGCACAGAATGTCAACAAAATATAAAAAGATATCTCGTCATAAATCGATATGTTTTAATAACCATAAAACATTTAAAATGTAATTCTTCTTTTAGACTTTGATATCCGAATATTTAGCTTTTGCAAGCTGATAATTTTTCGTTTTACAACAGATGAAAAAAGTTCTGGAAAAATATCAATTTTCCACAAAGGCAGAAAAAAAGAAAATAAGAAAGAAATGCAACGCATACCTGTTTGGTGGTAGGTATAAGCATAGGCGTCGGAACCGGGGGTGCTAGGGGGTGCTAGGGGGGGGGGGTTAGCCCTCCCCCACTTTGTTGGCAAAGATAGACATAGGTGTTGAAAATTGGGGCTTAGCCCCCAGACGTGTCTGGCGTATATGTGTGTTTTAAGTTGGTTTAGCCCCACCACTTTCAATTTGCTTCCGAAGCCTATGATAAGGAGATTCAGATTTCTTCACATTTTTTTTTATATTTTTCATTTTATTTAATAAATCTATGTTTCATTTAAGCCGTTTATTTTATAGACCTGCAGATTTTATCACCTTGAAAATTTTGACTTGGCTCTACAATCCATATTGCTTTATAATGATAAAGAATTTAAGTATATTGTAGTCAAAAGCAAGTTAGGAGTTGAATTTTCAGAAGTATATACTCTATTAAACCACATTTTTTTTTCAAAACAGTATTGCAAAGTAATTTCCTATTCAATTTCAATACAGTTTTTCCTATAAATTATCAATATTTTTTATGTTTCTGTGTTTGTTAAGTTACTAATTCTTATCAATTGTTTTTATAGTACTGATGAGTTGTACAGGATAGGACATTTCAATGTCACTTTTTAATATATGTAAATGGGGAATGAAATGATGGTATAACAAATTAATTTTCTGTTGAAATTGTTGACTCTTGAAAATAGAAATTTTTAACATTATGAGCAAATTAAATGACTTTCCATGAATGTCTTTGAAAAATTGTAAATTTATAAAAAATATATAGAAAAAAATGAAAAAAAAGTTGCATAAATTTTGGCACATCACTGTACATGTAGCCTATATTATATGTATTTATGTCACACCAAGGCCATGGTGATATACATGATGTTCACTGGTCGGATCCGTAAATGAAGGACAGGCTATGCAATGTGAAGCTGGATGATCATTACTAGAGAAACTGCATTTCAATTTGTCCTACCTTATATGTGTGTTCATTAAATCGTTCAGTAAACACAACAGGAGCTCAAAATCGTGACTTTGCATATAAGTAACATGGGACAAATTTTAATGATCGAATCACCGATATATATATATATATATATATATATATATATATATATATATATATATATATATAATATATATATATATATATATATATATATATATAAAGCCTAGTAGGTTACATCGTAGGTTTAATATATCGTTGATTTACTACATCAACACATGCGTCTACCTGCTTCATTATCATTTATCAATTTCGGGGTTATTGTTTTTTCCATACGGAGCTTAATTGTCATGTTGTAAATTTTGAAATGACAAAATGATCAGTATATCATACATCACTCTGTGGTCCATCGGTTTCCCGGGGAAAATAAAATATAATTCTATAACAGTTATGATCATACAAAATGCGAATCGATAAAAAAAACGGGAATAATTGTCCCTCCTATTCTCTTGCAGCTCTGGAAGCTGAATAATTAAAAATAATGTAATAATTAAGATACTGACTATATTTTACGCCACATTTCATCCACATAAAAAGACTTGAGATACCGAGATATCCCGATAAGTTTGAACTAGTCTTTCTCACGTATTTTATCATAAGCATAAACACAGGTATTTGTCCGATATACCTGTGTTTATCGTCAAGATCAAAGGAAACGCAAAGGTGTTCTAGGGGTCATCGATGTATTGTCATCAAGGTATTATCAGCCGAGATAAATATCACATATCTTGTATGTTTGTTTCTGCTTAAAAAAGATATATATATATATATATATATATATATATATATATATATATATATATATATATATATATATATATATATATATATAGTGTGTTGACAATTATTACGTGCATTTTTGTGTGTTTAGGAACCTTGGGCACCTCTCATCATTTTCTTCATTATTTTCACAACATTTCCATAAATACTTTTACTGCTATGTCTGATACATTAAAAGAAAATCGTTAATACTGTCTACCTGTATAAGGTATTTCGTATCAAAGGCAAAACACACCGAGACACATAACTATAAATGGGAACTAAACCGGAAAGATAGTAAACAAGATCAGAAGCATGTAATGCCTCAATACCCGAAAAAGTTACCATTACTGGGAACAATCTCGTGTTTATAATATGCACGCCCGTGGAATTTGTCTGACACTGAAGTCCGATGGAAATTGCAAAAAATACATAAATAAATGAATACATGTCGATAGATAGATATATAAATAAACATAATTTCGGTGTCGAACAGAGACGCCACGTTCGTGTTGGCGTTTGTCAAAATTCAGTAATTTATCATAATGTATTGCCGATATCAACACTACTTTGCACAAATATTTGTGTAATTTTGTTGAAATTACCGAAATATTTCAGTTGTATCTTTTTCTCATAAATATGTCAGACCTTTTCATAAACACAATTTCGTGTCACTTTATACTAGGACAGAAATATTTAACTCCTACAAGATTTTTATATCTAACATATCTATCTATAATACGTTTTCGTTTGTGTTTTAAAGATTCTCCGTGTAGACCAATGATATCGCTAAGCGGTAGGTAAAATACATTCCGCTATAATACCTACTCTCGCCACTGGACATAAATATTTTGTTTATCCTACTAGTAAACCCGACGTTTCACCCACTAATCTGTTCAAATATTTTTGCAAATACTAAAAGCCAACAATTGGCAAAATAAATAAAACGTTACTTATTGCAGGTATTCGTGTTACTGTATACTTTGGTTACACATGATAACGTATCAATTATTTCTAATCGTCAGTAATATTTTAATACACTTACCTCCGGCGCTCAGGTGAAAAATGCAAAATAGTGCAATTACAGATAACACTAGGTACATCTTCCTCATTTAAGCCATGTTATTTTTGTATCTAGATATATGAAGTAGCATTTCCCTGTCATGTATTTTCGGTAGTCAATATAACTTGGGGTATTTAAGTACACCTTTACAGGTACCACGTCCAGTATACACCTTACTCAGGTAAAAATCGCGTATAACTTCGTATTTGTCGATCTGTTTCAATAAAGTCTCATGGCAGGTTTACACCTTTCTTCAGAATGAAACTTATTCATTTAACCCATCACAAACAACCAACAACAAATATCATTCCAAATTTTCGTAATTTCGATACACATTTCTCTTACGTTTTGCCCGAGGACACCCTACACCCCGATATCATTCCCGCTTATAACAATTCTTCACATGTAGTGTGACCTGCGCAATCTAACACAGGCAGTGACTTGTTTGCGCATAACAAAAGCACATGGTTTGTTCCATGCAGACAGCTGTCAACTATAGGGTGATGTATATTACAGGATATTGGTAGATGATCAATCACCTGCTTTCCTGGAATTACATTGTTTTCTCTTAATTTACCCTTAATGACTGAGACAAACAAATCAATAAAGGTAAATTCTGGTAGACTCAGGTGATTTCAATACACCTATGTTGATATTTACATTCTGATGATATCTGTGGCGTTGTCGTAAACGATAAGCTATATGCAATTATTATTATTTCATTTTAAATATCAACCATACATCATCCCAGCGATATATAAAGCCTAACAGTGTTAGACTTTATATATCAGTGGTCATTCTAATGATCACATTTAGCCGTGGTCAACTTCGCACACAGATAATTATATCGTTTATTACGTCGCAAGCATTACTGCATATAGACATAATATTTTAAAAAGTATATAAATTACAACAGATATATCAACATGGTCAGAGAAGAGATATACAGAATGTATGGTGTAGATCAAAATTATATAACGTGTTCCCTAATTTAAAAGCACACTTGATACATTTACATGTACCTAAATTACATAATTCTTTTACATTTTGTGTAGCTAGCAGCTGGGTTAATTTAAAGACAGGGCCGAACATAATATATTTTCAAGAAACGTTGTCTTACATGAACATATTAGGGACATTTCAATATCTGAATTACATAAAGGACATAATCGTCTTTCTAGAGGAACATTTCTATACGGACCAGTTTCTAGTAAAATACAAAGTGATGACACTCTTAATTTAAAAATGAGTTTAATGAGATTGTTTTCAGGAAACACAATTCATAAGGAATCAGCTACATTTTAATTTATTTTACTATTATTATTGGTGTCCTAAAGTTACCAAATCAAACAAATGGGGGGGGGGGGGGCTAAAACTAGACATTATATAATTGACAGTCAACACACGATGAAAAAGCAGAACAAGTTAATATTATAGATATTTTCCCAGGATAATTCTTAATTTTACCTGAAGTAATTTATCAAAAATGTATAATGATCTCTAATTAAACAACAAATCAGATGTGAAAATTGGGGGGGGGGGGGTTAAAAGGTAAACAATGCATAGGCGGATGCTGGATTTTAGGTTAGAGGGGGAGTGCTTTTGATCCTCACTGTGTCCTAGGATGCGGATCGAGAATTTGTTCAAAAAGGAGGGGGGAGTTATACGATTGTATACTTGATTGCTATATAATACGAGCCTCGCTGAACATGTTTTTGTTCTAATTGTTGGATAAACTTTGAAGCAATAATTCATCTTGAGACTGTAGGCACACGTTCTTTTTCAAAAAAATTCTGAAACTTCCAAACACGACCTAATGACAAGTTCAATATTTGGATAGGAGGAATATTATAACGTTGTCGCCGAGGAGCGGAGCGAGGCACGAAAATTTCGCGAAATTTCTTATTAATTTTCCGGCTTTTACAGAAAAATATACAAACGGTTTTACACATATTTTGCCAGCTATAGGAATCACATTTCGCTGCACTTCTGCCTGAATCCTAGCTTGGTCACTGCACATAATACTAAGTGTTGATTAATTGCGATATATTTCGTAATGGGGTCGAGTTTTGTGCATCTTTCAGAAACAAAAATATTTTCATTGTTTCATTATTTTTATGCTAATATTTTCATTTCGTATTTTTCTTGAAAAGCAATAGTTTGATTGTAAAAATATAGAATAAATATCCCAAATAATGCACCAATTGACAGACTAATTATTTACCCAAAATATTTTGAGATTCAAGAAATACAAAACTTACAAGAGCAATTCAAGGGGTGTCCAGAAGATTTCTTTCTTTTCTTTCTGGATTCAGCCAATCAATTATCTTGAATCTAAATCCGCCAGTGCAATGCGAGAAGCTACATGTACACGAATGTATGTACACGTGATAAATACATGTATATAGGCCTTATACGGAGATGCAAATATGTAGCCTACATCGAAACATTTTTTTCACTGAATACCGCGTTCGTTCGCCTTTGGATAAATACATACATATATTACATTTCGAATATTTATTGTATAAATGTAAATATATGTTTCGAATACAAAATGATATAAATAATGTTATGAGTGTTAATAGGTGCTTGTTTGAACTTTGTACATCTGGACCTTTCTGGAAAATATTGTTATTGTTGTGGTTCCCTTAAGGTCATTATGTTACTATATTTAGCCATTGGGAATTTCCATTGTAAACACAATCATGTACTGGAAACGACATTTCTGGATTGTTTTTGCGAACCAGAAATTAAAGACATAACATAATCAAGCACCCACGCTTCATAATTAGACATTTTAATTAATATAGACACAGACGGGAAATTGGCAACTAAGCTATACGACAAACGCGACGATTTAGGTTTTCCCATCGTAAATTTTCCACATTTAAGTAGTAATATCCCACAGTCACCCGCATATGCAGTTTACATTTCACAAATGATCCGATATGCCAGGGCGTGTTCAACATATGAACATTTCATATACAGATGTAAACTACTCACTGACAAATTATTGACACAGGGATATCGAAAACCGCGTTTGATGTCAACGTTCCGCAGATTTTACGGTCGGTATAATAGTCTTGTTTGCGATTACCTGTTTCACTAAGTTAAATGTTGAGTTGCCTTTTCGTTGGCGGTTGTTGAGACGTCTGTACCAATTGTGACGAGGATTCGTTCCTCACGTATTTCGTTTGGATTTGACTGTGGACTCACGGCGGGTGTGACCGGTCGTCAGGGGATGCTTACTCCTCCATGGCACCTGATCCCACCTCTTGGTTTCCAGAGGTCCGTGTTTGTCCATTTTACTAGATTTGTATCTATATCCTGGACACCCTAAAGATTTATACTTTGGTATCTGAGAGTTTTTATTTCTAATGTTTTCTGGAACTGAAATAGGGTCTATATAGGTATAGGTAGTCAGTAAAAATAAATTTTAGACCAGTTAAGACCACATTCAGAACAGATAATACCAAGGGAGAGTAAGCAAGACCAAGCTATAGGAGAGCATACCACATCTTATATATTGAAAGTTATACAGAAGTAGTGTTTATAAATGTAAATATTACGTTTGGATTGGAATTCATGTGTGTATTCGACTGGATCTCTTGTTTTAGGAACTGAACATCAAAGGGGCATCGATATTGTGAGTTGTGACTTTTATTATTGTAAACCGTGATTAAGAGTAAGTTTTCATTTTGCTATTGTTAATACAATTTATATATTTACTTTACTGTGTTCTTGAATTTTGCTGGCATACTCTGGGGTAATTCTGACCCATAACAGCAATGGTACATATATTTAAATTTCAATCAGAACCATTAGTTACAGTTCTAAATTGTCCATCCAGTAAACTCTTAACTGATCGAGAGACCGATAAGGTGTTCCAGCAGCTTTTTATTTATCAATTTCATTTATCACATTATTTTCTTGGTTTTTTTTGTATTATTTTGATTTCATTTGACTTTATTTATTTCTACGCTTTTATATCCACAAAATGTTGGTCTATCACACCTTTCTATATTTTCCTCCTACTAATGAGGAGAACGCCAAATTAGGAT
This sequence comes from Atrina japonica, assembly GCA_030159075.1. Classification (NCBI taxonomy): domain Eukaryota; kingdom Metazoa; phylum Mollusca; class Bivalvia; order Pterioida; family Pinnidae; genus Atrina; species Atrina japonica. The sequence continues at coordinate 3,704,896 of BROG01000005.1, read as the reverse complement.
TTAAACAGTTGAAGCTTACATAACAGAGACACAATATTGTCAATTATCAATAAGACTTACATTACACGTGCAGAATTAAGTCACTTTCAAAGTATTTTATTTAAATAGTACATATCTCAATAAATGACTTCAACCGAGTCCGCTTGGTTTAATTTATACCATTAAAAGTGGTACCTGAAAATTTAAATATCTAGTCATTGGTTATCATGAAATGATGACACAACTTTGATTCAACACATTAATAAATTGAAGTTGATACATACAGGAATTTGTAATTGACAATATATTTGTAATGTTTAAAGACCATTATTTAAGCAAACTGTCGGAATTGTCACGGAAACCAACTGTGTTCCTTTACTGGCCGACCTGTTCCATTATTCATACGAAGAAGACTTCATTCAGAAGCTTCTATAAACCTAGCGGTGACCTTTAATTTGACATATACATTTATCGAAGTTTTTTCAATTAATAATCACAATTTTCAAACATATGTCAATGCGACATATATCCCAACCAACTATAAATTCAAGACACAACAGAATGAAGCACACATGATACCTACTTGGACATTTTGCTTACTATAGACACAGAAGGGGAATAACAACCGGGTTATACAACAAACGTGAAATTTTTTACTTTCCCCATTGTCAATTTTCCACATTTAAGTAGTAATACTCAGCTTTCATCTACATATGGTGTTTATATCTTACGAATTATTCTTTATGCCGGGCGTGTTCAACATACGAATATTTCATATACAGAGACAAACTAGTCACTGGCGAGTCCAGAGGGGTATGGAGAATCGCGTTTGATTTCAACGTTCCGCAAATAGTAAGGTCGGTTTAAAGTCATTGTTTGTAAGTGTTTGTAATTTTCACTAAATGAAATCCACTGTGACGAGGATTCATCCCCCACTTATTTCATTTGAATTTAACTGAGGACTCGCGGCAATAGCTTTTTTCCCCTAATACATTCAAAATTGTGTTCAAAACTGGGTGAGTGTCTCCAATTTTAATTGAGCAAAATTCAACCCGATGTAGCGTAGATTTTTTTTAGTTACTTCAGTTCTCAAATTGTCATTCCAAAATTGTGTGATTGCAGATCTTTTTGTACGCTTCCATCTAATTTTTGACAGTGTATTTTCTTCTAATGGAGGCATGTTAAAATTAAATATTTTAGAACTGATTCGACTCTTTCTAAAACGTTCCTACATTTTTTCCAGAGATACGAGAATTCAACATATTTGTACCATGCACACCTGTTTTCATTAACGATAACCCGGTATGACGTTCTTCTCGCAAAGGCTATTCTTTCTATATTAATATTCCACTTGTTTTTATTTTTGGAATGTCTGGTTAGATCAATTTCTAAATGAATGGCTTGATCAGATATAAAATTCATTTCTCCTGATTCCAGTGCTGATCATGTTTTATTATTATTATTAGTTGAGGTTTGATTCTGTTTCAATAGTATACTTTTTGTACTAGTGTTCATTTCAATAATTACAGACTGCATTAAACTCAACTTGCATGCCTTCATCCGAGTCTGTGAATGAGGCAGTTGCAGAATGTCATCGGCACATGTTGGACATCCAGCGTAATTTGTTCCAATGTGTAGTCCTAGTTCCAGTTGCTTTGGCATATCTCCTATGTAGATCTTATAGAAGTGAGTTCAGAGAATATCACTCTGACGGACCCCTTGTTTTATCGAAAAACCAGTACTATATCTTCCCTTCCTCTTAATGTTGACCATGCAACATTTCATATTTGTCCAGTGAAATATCATTTTGAAATAATTTGTCTAGAAGTATATCGTGGTTTACCCCATCGAAAGCCTTTTTAGTATTAAGAATAGCAAAATATAGAATTTCTCTCAATAGGTTCAAGTTTGTTTGTGATTTTGATATCAGAAAAGCTGCCATTGATGGAGATAGTCCTTGAGTAAAGTCAAGCCGTTGATAATGTTTCCATAATTTTATTCAATAGTGTATGTTTAAAAAGTTTTCCTTATATACCTCTATAACTGTTTAACAAACTACAGTCTCTGCCCTTTTCACAGACAGGAGAAAGGGGTGTCATGGGTTTCAATTTTCTTTGATAATTCGATTGAAGATTAATTTTAATATCCCTGCCAATTTAAGATGTTCTACAAAAATAAATAAATAAATAAAATAAAAATAAATGAATATAGTTGTCCACTCTTTAAAAAAAAAATAGAATACCTATAACAATTCCATCTTCATTGAATTCAATGACTTTCCTCAACTGTTTTGCGCAAGCTTCTTTATAATTTTGCGTCAAAGTTGACACCTTTGTAAATAATCTTCATTATAATCATCAGAATTTTTATATGCCTCTTAATTGTACACACAATTTTGCTAGGACGCCTTTCTATTCAGCTGGACAGCTTACTTCCTTGTTTTCGTGTTGAATGACTGATGTATCATTTGAAATTGTTTTATTAATATTTGTTTTTATTAGTTTGTAAAATGTTTTTGTTGAGGGATTTTGTTCTTGTTAATCGTTGTAATTCTCTTTTTCTGTTGCTCTTTCGTTGCGTTTTTTTCAAAACATTATATTTTGCTAGATTTAGTGCATTATAGATTGATCACCGCTTCCTTTTTAGACAATTTATAAACTTGGATTATTTCATTTGCATATTTTTGGATTCACTGGGGTAAACCATCAAATAGTATATGGTAATAATATTTGTTGGTATCAGTTAATCATAAGAAATAATACAAGCTACAGGTCTACCAAGATAAATTGACTCATGTTAACATACACGACGAGTCTAAACCAAATCAAAACAGGGGTGACAGGTTACTTGTCGTCACAAAAGTATTAGAGATTCAGTAATGCATGGAGTCCGTCCAAGGCAATATGTTTTACCTGTACAACCTATTTTTGGAAAGTAAACCGTATCGTTTTGGTTTTTTTTATTCTACCCGGATGTGCCACTTTACCTTGGTACACATATACTGTGTATTATGATGGCTTTCACTTGTGTTTTCTATAAGTTAGTCGCCATAAGGGGACCCATGTCCAACGGGCACCGGATATGGTGGTTTTAACAAGGTTCACCCCTATGAATTAGGTTTCAGCAGTCGATTCTGATGGCATTGTGTTTGACTGTGTCTCATACCTAGGTTGGTTGGAACATTTTATAGGTCTATCAAGGTAAAGTGGCACATCCTGGTTAGTTGAAAACCAAAACAATGCGGTCTACTTTCCAAAAGAGGTTGTACAGGTAAAACATATTGACTTGGACGGACTCCATGCATTACTGAATCTCTAATACTTTTGTGACGACAAGTAACCTGTCACCCCTGTTATGATTTAATTTAGACTCGTTGTGTTTGTAAACATGTGCCAATTTACCTTGGTAGACCTATACTTTGCAATGCTTTCATTTTAACACTTGAAATGCATTTATTCAAAGAAAATATATTAAAATTCTACATCAAAGAAGAAACGTGCAAGTGGAGTAGTCTTTAATTGGACGGAAAGGAATGCAATATGTCACGGAAATTTATTCAACTTGAAGAGTTAGTACAATAGAACATAGACATTTCTCACCCAAAATTAAAACAGAAATCAAATTATGTGAATATCAAATGCGTTTTCTGAGTTAAAATTGTTCAAATGTGGAACCTACGATCAAACATGGTGAATAAAGTAAATGGTGGAATGTAAACGTTGGACCCCTGCGGGTTACATATTAATTGCACGATTAATGTTACACAATTTGTAGACATTTATAGATCAGTAAAACTGAATGTACATTCCCATCTTTCTCATGATCTATAAGATTTACTTTTTCTTTGACACAATGTGAATCTTTGCATTTTACTCGTTTTTTTTATCTGGTTGACATCATCATCGTCATCGTCATCATCATCATCATCATAATCATCAACCGCAATTCAAGTACACCTAGGCTACGAGAAAACATTCAATACCACATTCATGGAATAACAAACATTTCATTTGCATATCCTGAGACCAATATCTATATATAACGAATTAATGAATACATGTACATTATATATATATATATATATATATATATATATATATATATATATATATATATATATATAATATATATATTATATATATTTATATATATATATATACCGATTTTAGACCCCATATACGACTGAAGGTATAAACGGGAAAAAGGGACGCACAAACAGAAAAAGGTCATAGGAAGTTTTGTCTGACAAAGGCTGCTCATAGAATCTGATATCAAAATACACATCCCCTTCTCCGTTCCGAATTGACGATGATTTCAGTTAATATTAATACTGGATCCTATGTGTGTGTATCAGCTAAGATACGTACACTATCACGTGTTTCTATCAACTAAGACAACAGATATATACAATATCACGTGTTTCTATCAACCCAGACAACAGATATATACAATATCACGTGTTTGTATCAACCCAGACAACAGATATATACAATCACGTGTTTTTATCAACCTAGACAACATATATATACAATATCACGTGTTTGTATCAACTCCGACAACAGATATATACAATATCACGTGTTTCTATCAACCCAGACAACAGATATATACAATACCACGTGTTTGTATCTACCTAGACAACAGATATATAGGCCTATAATATCACGTGTTTGATCAACTCAGACAACAGATATATACAATATCACGTGTTTGTATCAACCCAGACAACAGATACATGTATATACAATTCAGCAGACATAAGCCAAATGTTAGATGGTTCGGAGTGTGTTCTCAACGCACATTTAAAGTCGCCAATTATCAACTGTACATGTACCTCACTTAAATTGATGACATCTAGCAATCTAGATAGTCTGAACCATTTCAGACTGGGCCTATCTTGTGAAACAATCTGATGGAATTAGCAGATGAAATGTTTCACATGGACGCTGGCAAGTGTCCTATCATGGACTCTTCAAATGTCTGCAACATTTTTGTACGATATAATTAATCCTTTTTGTACATCATCAACCTTTTTTTGCAGATGACAGCATTGTATCTTTTTACAGTGACACCTCCGTAAAGACAAGACGGTGATGCAGCAATATTACAACGTGACCATTAGTTGACTACTAGTCCCTCAGTGAATATTTTTACACTCTGGAGGTCGAGATAAGCATCCTTATAATATACTTTAACATTATAAACGGACTTACTGTTTGTATGCTAAGTGATAAGCTAAAATATCAGTAATCGTTTATTGCTCTTTAAATTGCAAAGTTTATTTCGTAACAATTAACAAGCACAATCTACAGGGATTTTTCTATGCTAACACTTCACATAATATTACAATTTTATTGAAGAAAAAAGCCATTTCAGTTTTATAATCTTACGAATATCATATTGTGGTCGCCCTACAGACGGTCTTCATCGCCAAGAATTTGTGTTATACTACTCTGATCCAGTTCAGTCGTCTGCATGAAATAAAGAGTCATCTAGGATATATATGTATATTCCAGAAGAGTTGTCTTGGCTGATACACAATCACCATCTGATAGAGTCATCGTAGTTGAATTTAAGCAATATTTTTAAACAAAATCCCTCCATAGAATACAAGGAGTCACCATGCATTCATTTTCTATAGCTATACGCGTTAAATTGCTTCCAAAATCTTCAATTACAAAACATAGTTACAGCAACTCGATTCCCCAGCTTTTTCAAGAACCCTTCACCTGTACCTGCTCTACATCTAAGCTCATGTAGGCTATGCTCCACGTGGCCATGTTTTGACAGGTGATCTCACTGTATGTAAAAATAGATATTTTACACAAAGGCCCGAAATATAGGGAACCTGTCTCGTTTACTTGGTGCCAGGACTTATCATGGACGCACGTGAAGAGTACACCATACATTGGGCTTAGAAAAAGAGTGTCGAACTTGGCACCATTTCGGAGTGGAGTGGATTAAGTCGACCAGAAATTTTCTTAAAAGAAGAATTCGATGACTTAAACATTCTGTCATTACCAGACGTAATTCAATCTTTTGTGACCCTGATGTTGTCAGAGAACCTTCCTGTCTCCACAATTTTTTCCCTGTCGACAAAGCATCTACCACCTTAACATTTGTCTGCAGGAGATACTACTTCAGCATTCTAATAGTGGAACTTGGACTCAATACACTTCCTGGAAATCTTACATACACTCTCACTGACTTTTCAGTCCCTAAAATAATAGATAATCATAAATCCATTTTCACTTCTTTTGGAATATAGACAAGTGACGCGGAGCTTGACTTTCCATACATTTGTTGGATTCCGAAGATGCACAAAATCACTAAAACACCGATTCATTGTGTTATCTAGGTGCTCCACCAAGCCTTTATCCATTTTACTCACCAAACTGCTTATGCATATTAGATCTTTAGAAGCATTCTACAACAGCCTACTCGAGAAGCGGAGTCAATCAGATGCGGATCTTAAATAATTCAAAGGTTGTTGATGTTCAAACATATAACAAGCATCAAGATTTTTTAATTTTTCGATCCTTTACACAACTGTTGCTGACCAGGATCTTAACAACAGACTCACTTCTATTATACGAAACTCCTTTGTATACAAAAATGGAAATCGCAGATACAGATATTCAGTGTTAGGTCATATTAAAACCATATTTTGTGAAGGAACACTCCAATTCCAATAACAAGTACACTGAAGACGTGGGTTTTTTTTTGCGGGAAAGGTTTTCTCAGCAAATAGTCGGCATTCCAAAGTGTACTAATTATGCCCCTCTCCAGGCTGACATATTTTTGTATTCTTTCCTCTGCTCTCCAGATGAAAGAAACGGTCCTCGGTTCAATTTTAAATTACTGATACATCGACGACATCCTGTCTGTAAATAATTCAGAATTTCAGAATTACCTCGGCATGATGTACATGTGTCTTGTTATTTTGGATGATGATATATAGGCCTATAATATCACGTGTTTGATCAACTCAGACAACAGATATATACAATATCACGTGTTTGTATCAACCCAGACAACAGATACATGTATATACAATTCAGCAGACATAAGCCAAATGTTAGATGGTTCGGAGTGTGTTCTCAACGCACATTTAAAGTCGCCAATTATCAACTGTACATGTACCTCACTTAAATTGATGACATCTAGCAATCTAGATAGTCTGAACCATTTCAGACTGGGCCTATCTTGTGAAACAATCTGATGGAATTAGCAGATGAAATGTTTCACATGGACGCTGGCAAGTGTCCTATCATGGACTCTTCAAATGTCTGCAACATTTTTGTACGATATAATTAATCCTTTTTGTACATCATCAACCTTTTTTTGCAGATGACAGCATTGTATCTTTTTTAACAGTGACACCTCCGTAAAGACAAGACGGTGATGCAGCAATATTACAACGTGACCATTAGTTGACTACTAGTCCCTCAGTGAATATTTTTACACTCTGGAGGTCGAGTAAAGCATCCTTATATATATACTTTAACATTATAAACGGACTTACTGTTTGTATGCTAAGTGATAAGCTAAAATATCAGTAATCGTTTATTGCTCTTTAAATTGCAAAGTTTATTTCGTAACAATTAACAAGCACAATCTACAGGGATTTTTCTATGCTAACACTTCACATAATATTACAATTTTATTGAAGAAAAAAGCCATTTCAGTTTTATAATCTTACGAATATCATATTGTGGTCGCCCTACAGACGGTCTTCATCGCCAAGAATTTGTGTTATACTACTCTGATCCAGTTCAGTCGTCTGCATGAAATAAAGAGTCATCTAGGATATACATGTAGATTCCAGAAGAGTTGTCTTGGCTGATACACAATCACCATCTGATAGAGTCATCGTAGTTGAATTTAAGCAATATTTTTAAACAAAATCCCTCCATATTTCCAATACAAGGAGTCACCATGCATTCATTTTCTATAGCTATACGCGTTAAATTGCTTCCAAAATCTTCAATTACAAAACAAAGTTACAGCAACTCGATTTCCCCAGCTTTTTCAAGAACCCTTCACCTTGTACCTGCTCTACATCTAAGCTCATGTAGGCCTATGCTCCACGTGGCCATGTTTTGACAGGTGATCTCACTGTATGTAAAAAATAGATATTTTACACAAAGGCCCGAAATATAGGGAACCTGTCTCGTTTACTTGGTGCCAGGACTTATCATGGACGCACGTGAAGAGTACGCCATACGTTGGGCTTAGAAAAAGAGTGTCGAACTTGGCACTATTTCGGAGTGGAGTGGATTAAGTCGACCAGGAATTTTCTTAAAAGAAGAATTCGATGACTTAAACATTCTGTCATTACCAGACGTAATTCAATCTTTTGTGACCCTGATGTTGTCAGAGAACCTTCCTGTCTCCACAATTTTTTCCCTGTCGACAAAGCATCTAACACCTTAACATTTGTCTGCAGGAGATACTACTTCAGCATTCTAATAGTGGAACTTGGACTAAATACACTTCCTGGAAATCTTACATACACTCTCACTGACTTTTCAGTCCCTAAAATAATAGATAATCATAAATCCATTTTCACTTCTTTTGGAATATAGACAAGTGACGCGGAGCTTGACTTTCCATACATTTGATGCACAAAATCACTAAAACACCGATTCATTGTGTTATCTAGGTGCTCCACCAAGCCTTTATCCATTTTACTCACCAAACTGCTTATGCATATTAGATCTTTAGAAGCATTGTACAACAGCCTACTCGAGAAGCGGAGTCATTAAATAATTCAAAGGTTGTTGATGTTCAAACATATAATAAGCATCAAGATTTTTTAATTTTTCGATCCTTTACACAACTGTTGCTGACCAGGATCTTAACAACAGACTCACTTCTATTATACGAAACTCCTTTGTATACAAAAATGGAAATCGCAGATACAGATATTCAGTGTTAGGTCATATTAGAACCATATTTTGTGAAGGAACACTTCAATTTCAATAACAAGTACACTGAAGACGTGGGTTTTTTTTTTTGCGGGAAAGGTTTTCTCAGCAATTAGTCGGCATTCCAAGGTGTACTAATTGTGCCCCACCACTGACTGACATATTTTTGTATTCTTTCCTCTGCTCTCCAGATGAAAGAAACGGTCCTCGGTTCAATTTTAAATTACTGATACATCGACGACATCCTGTCTGTAAATAATTCAGAATTTCAGAATTACCTCGGCATGATGTACATGTGTCTTGTTAATTTGGATGATGGTCAACATAACGCCCCTTTATCATGACGATTTCAATTTCCATATCACGAGCTTTCCGTTCCTGGGTACAATGAAACTTGTATATAATGACCTCCTCAACAAACAGTCAACAAAGAGCGAAGTCTATTCTAAAATTACCGGATTTATCACAGCAATTTATACTTAGAACCAATACATCTCAAACAGGGATTGGTACTTTATTATCACAAGTAGTGGGGGATGATACATTACCCGTAGTATACGCCAGGAATTTATTGAAAAGAAACAGTATATGTAGTGGTGGAGAAAGAGCATTATCAATATGAAATGGAATTTGTGCTTGAAACCGCAAGCATCAACTCTTCAATATGGCCACAGCTCCTTTTTAGTTTACTCACAATACTTTGTCCAGAGTTACTTCTAAAATCGTTTCCACACAACACTATGATCGTACCTACTTTTCAGTACGTATATTAGTAACTATTTCTTAGTTCTAGCGTCCTAACAACTCTGTGACCAGATGTTATTTGCTAATGTTTCCTCAAAGACTTTGCATACAGCTGCATCTTAAATCTAGTTTCCACACAACACTATGGCTGAACCTACATTTCAGTGCGTATCCCCACAGCACTAAATCAGTAACTATTTCAAGCTTCCAATTTCCTAGGCACTATTTCTTAGTTCTAGTTTCCTCTCAAGACTACAGTATGCCAAAATCTACTTTAAAGTTCTTGTTTCCTAATAACATTATGATCAGACATTTCTTAGTTCTAGTTTCCTCTCAAGACTACAGTATGCCAAAATCTACTTTTAAGTCCTAGTTTCCTGACAACATTATGACCAGACATTTCTTAGTTCTAGTTACATCTCAAGACTATGGTATGCCAAAATCTACTTTTAAGTCCTAGTTTCCTGACAACATTATGACCAGACATTTCTTAGTTCTAGTTTCCTCTCAAGACTATGGTATGCCAAAATCTACTTTAAAGTTCTTGTTTCCTAATAACATTATGACCAGACATTTCTTTATTCTAGATTTCTTTCAATACCACAGCCACAGCTATTTCTTAGTTCTAGTAATCACATGACACTATGCTCACAGTAATGTCTTAATTCTAGTAATGACATAACACTGCCCAGAGCAATGTCTTAGTTCCAGTAATTACATAACACTATGCCAACAGCAATGTCTTAGTTCTAGTAATCACGTATCACTATGCCATTAGCTATTTCTTAGTTCTAGTAATTACATAACACTATGCCCACAGTAATGTCTTAGTTCTAGTAATCACGTATCACTATGCCCATAGCTATTTCTTAGTTCTAGTAATTACATAACACTATGCCCACAGTAATGTCTTAGTTTTAGTAATCACATATCACTATGCCATTAGCTATTTCTTAGTTCTAGTAATTACATAACACTATGCCCACAGTAATGTCTTAGTTCTAGTAATCACGTATCACTATGCCCATAGCTATTTCTTAGTTCTAGTAATTACATAACACTATGCCCACAGTAATGTCTTAGTTTTAGTAATCACATATCACTATGCCATTAGCTATTTCTTAGTTCTAGTAATTACATAACACTATGCCCACAGTAATGTCTTAGTTCTAGTAATCACGTATCACTATGCCCATAGCTATTTCTTAGTTCTAGTAATTACATAACACTATGCCCACAGTAATGTCTTAGTTTTAGTAATCACATAACACTATGCCCACAGTAATGTCTTAATCCTTGTAATCACATAACACTCTGCCCACAGTAATGTCTTAATCCTTGTAATCACATAACACTATGCCCACAGTAATGTCTTAATCCTTGTAATCACATAACACTATGCCCATAGCTATTTCTTAGTTCTAGTAATTACATAACACTATGCCCACAGTAATGTCTTAGTTTTAGTAATCACATATCACTATGCCATTAGCTATTTCTTAGTTCTAGTAATTACATAACACTATGCCCACAGTAATGTCTTAGTTCTAGTAATCACGTATCACTATGCCCATAGCTATTTCTTAGTTCTAGTAATTACATAACACTATGCCCACAGTAATGTCTTAGTTTTAGTAATCACATAACACTATGCCCACAGTAATGTCTTAATCCTTGTAATCACATAACACTCTGCCCACAGTAATGTCTTAATCCTTGTAATCACATAACACTATGCCCACAGTAATGTCTTAATCCTTGTAATCACATAACACTATGCCCAAAGCAATGTCTTAATTCTAGTAATGACATAACACTATGCCCACGGCTATTTTTAGTTCTAGTAATCACATAACACTATGCCCAAAGATATTTCTTTGTTCTAGTAATCACATAACACTATGCCCACAGTTATTTTTTAGTTCTAGTAATCACATATCACTATGCCCATAGCTATTTCTTAGTTCTAGTAATTACATAACACTATGCCCACAGTAATGTCTTAGTTTTAGTAATCACATAACACTATGCCCACAGTAATGTCTTAATCCTTGTAATCACATAACACTCTGCCCACAGTAATGTCTTAATCCTTGTAATCACATAACACTATGCCCAAAGTAATGTCTTAATCCTTGTAATCACATAACACTATGCCCAAAGCAATGTCTTAATTCTAGTAATGACATAACACTATGCCCACGGCTATTTTTAGTTCTAGTAATCACATAACACTATGCCCAAAGATATTTTTTGTTCTAGTAATCACATAACACTATGCCCACAGTTATTTCTTAGTTCTAGTAATCACATAACACTATGCCCACAATACTATCTTAATTCTAGTAATCATGTAACACTATGCCCAACGTAATGTCTTAGTTCTAGTAATCACATAACTAGTTTCCTCCCAACACTTTGCACACAACACAAATTAATATCACTTAACCATTAATGTTAAAAATAGATTTGGCCATTTGTGCACACAATATAGCTAAACTGCCCACACTATTTAATATCATAAATAAACTGTTTTTAAATTTAATTTTATTATTACCTCTTTATATACAAGTATGTACATGTATATATATATATATATATATATATATATATATAAATATAAATTTATTGCAAAGGAATGTTGAATTATTGAATTCTAATCTATTGTTTATGTAGCAATAAAGCTAGAGTCAAATCCTACATACAACTGATGTATAAGAACACATCTATAAAGGGATGACACACATTGTACTAAGTACGGTAAAACAATCGGTCATGTGACGGAACTAGATAGTTCATTAAAATCATGTATAATAGCTTGACATTCTTTAAATACATCACAAATATGCAAACAAAATGCTTGACACATTATAAATTATATGCAAATTATATGTTAATCACACAAAAAACAGGATAAGATGAAACTGAATACTGCATAACTTTGGTATGTAGTAAACTGACATATTACACTTGGCACATCAGGTTTAGGAGTCGTCAAGGGAATTTATGTTTTATTACATTTCACAAAAAAATTAAATTCATGTATTTTGGTGAGAAATACTCCACCAATTTACTTCTACACTTACACCAGCGATATTGATCTTTTTATGATGTTGTTCTTAATCTAACTTATATTAACTTTACATATGTATCCTGTTGTATTTTAAGTATATCTTTAATACATGATCCCTTACAATAATTCAGTGGAACCTTCCAATTAATATCTCTAATGATTTCTCATTATGTATCCATTGCCTTTAATAATGCCCTATTATGTCAATACCTTTCTCATGATTTCCGGACACCTGGTCCTATCCCGTTTGGGATTCGTAATTGTTCGCCATGTTGAGACCATTTGCACATCTTATTCGCTGTGTTATAATGGACTTGAAGTTTGATTATTGATTGGTACTTCTTCAATTTTACTTCTTTATGTCTCTATGATATTTACTAAAGCTTTCTCATGGTGTCCCTATGGTATTCACTAAAGTCCTGTTTTGATTATTATGAGTTTCTCATGGTGTCCTTGTGGTATTCACTAAAGCCCTGTTTTTATTATTATGAGTTTCTCATGGTGTCCCTATGGTATTCACTAAAGTCCTGTTTTGATTATTATGAGTTTCTCATGGTGTCCTTGTGGTATTTACTAAAGCCCTGTTTTAATTATGAGTTTCTCATGGTGTCCCTATGATATTCACTAAAGTCCTGTTTTGATTATTATGAGTTTCTCATGGTGTCCTTGTGGTATTTACTAAAGCCCTGTTTTAACTATGATTAGTTTATCATGGTGTCTCTATGGTATTTACTAAAGCCCTGTTTTAATTATGATTAGTTTATCATGGTGTCCCTATGGTATTCACTAAAGCCCTGTTTTAATTATTATGAGTTTCTAATTGTGTCCCTATGTTATTTACTAAAGCCCTGTTTTAATTATGATTAGTTTATCATGGTGTCCAAATGGTATTCACTAAAGCACTGTTATTTTCTTACAAAGATTTCTCACGATGTGTCTAGGCAGTAGGGCATTTCCTAGAGCTCTATCATATTCATAATACATTTTCCTATGACATTCCATGGTGTCTCTGTGACAAGTACTACTGTACTCTCTTAAATGATCCCAGTGTCTTATTAACATATGCTTTGCAAGTTTAAGAGTTAACCTGCCTATAGAAGTTTGTGATACATCATCAAGCAATACTAAAACAAACTTCTCTTTTACTCTTATTTTCATTATGTCAATAATTATTACAAAATTTGATATCATTCTGAAATATACTTTGGCATATATAAAAAGAAAGTAAAGATCCCTGATATTGAGAATTTCTAAAAAGTTCAGATCCCTTTTACAGTGAAACTTGTATATAATGACCTCCTTAGGGACACAAGAAAACTGGTCTTCATAGGGAGGTGGTCTTTATATATACATGTAGGTTGATATGTACACAAATAGTACTATTGGGGACAGCAAAAACAATCTTTGTAACCAGGTCATGTTTATACACAAGTGGTCCCTAAAGCAGGTTTTACTGTATCGAAGGATTGCTAAAGAAAGTTAAAATCCTTTAAATACTGAAAATTGCAAAATAAAGCTCAAAACCCTTATATCAAAATTGCAAAAGAAAGTCTAGATCCATTTAATTGAAAGTTCAAATCCTTTATTTTGAAAATTTCAAAAGAAAGTTCAGATCCCTTATATTGAAAATTGCTAAGGAAAGTTCAAATCCCTTATTTTGAAAATTTCAAAAGACAGTTCAAACTCCTTGTATTTAAAGCTGTCATGTGTATTATTAGAGCAAACATGGAGGTTAGTGAAATGAATCATATTGATCAGATGGAGAGCATTATCCCTTTTCATTAATGTATGCTTAATTGCTAAAACAAGTACCATATGTTCTTGATACATGATTTTTAATTTGTATCTGATCACTGTAAGCTGTCCTGTACAAGATGCTCTGTTTCTTGTCTCCATATATCACATACATGTTTGATAGTAGGTGATCCACTAAGCAGCTTTTAATGAAATCTATATATCAAAGGCAGATAGTGTTCCAGACAACTATAGGCATGCCCCCATATCACTCTAAATCTGCCTAGAATTTTTTTTTAACAAGATGTAATTGTGAAACACAAATGCCCTCAATCTTAAATATTTTTTTGCAATGTCTACATTTTGACCTCACCCCACCTCCAGGCGCATGTGATGTTGGTGAAGTGTGAGTAACCCTTAGATGAACTAACAGTCTAAGTTTCGTTACTGTATCACAATCCAAACTTGAAATACTGCACTTCATATGTAAATGGGACGGAATTACCGACAAACAAACATGCAAACAAACAGACAGATGGACGATCCCCTGGTGGGCCTTTTAGGCTGGGGGCATAAAAAAAATCATCAAGGGGACTAAAACCTTAAAATCTCGAGTCAAATTTGGTTGAAGAAAAAAATCATAAAATTTACAGACCAGTTTCTTTCAAACTTCCATTCCTATATTCTTACCTGGAAGTGTATCTGGACAAGTGTGTGTTTACCGTTATGAACACATTTTACAACCCCCCCCCCCCCCCCCCCCGGTTGGGTTTATGTTAATTATACTACTGATGTTTTTATGTCATAATCAACCATTACAATATAATGAGTGGAAAACATTTGTAGAGAATTCACTTCATGTTTATGGGGATAAGGGTGACCTATAACAAGGCTGAACCAGCAAATTCAGTAAAATTAATGAAGACGTGTGGATGTGTCAAACTGATCAGTCCAAATGACTGGTTGTCACCATATTTGCTATAACATTTTGTTTACATTCTGGTACATTCTGTTTTATACCATAAAAAAACCATCATGTATAAATAATCATTTATTTTTAATGTTTTGACACTTAATTTGAATAAACAAATATTTAACCTATCATGAGAAAGAGTGATGGATTACAAATTGTTAATGAAAATAAAATTGTGAGATATAGCCAACTTTTACAAATTTTAGAATGTCACATCAGGACACATTTAAAGCAATTTACGAGATCCAAGTGAGGGCAATATCCTCTCCTTGTAAACACAAAACAATAATATCTGGCAGACAGATGTACATAACTGCATATTTCTATTTAAAATTTAGCTATGGTTAATGTACAACTGCATAGCCAATAGATGGTAAACTGTGTCAAATTAATGGAGATAAAATTTTCTGACTTCTTTGAAGTAATTATTTTACAAAAAACAAAAATTATTTTAATCACATACACAAATTTTTGCCATTGTTTGAAGTAACAAAAATAACAAAGCTTAATGTCTCTTGATGATATACAAAGTAATTTTTCAGTCTAATTATCACACAGAGGAAAACTGACTTGTAAACCGTGCATGAATAGCAATCCTATATACATTGCATTTTCTCTTCTAATATCATGTACATAGGCTTATGATATTGTATATTCATATTTTTTATCTTTATTTTGTTCTTTTTCTATTTCAATATATTTTAATACAGCCTCTTTCTCACTTGTTTTTCACCTTTTCAGCCTCTTTTTCAACTGTAATTTCCTTTCTTGATGTATACTTTCCATAGAGACCAAAATGTTATGTACAAAATATACACTGTAATGGCATCTGCTGGAATACTTCTTGAAGGTATTGGTCAGCTTCTCTGGTAGATAAGGCCATTTCAAAGATTGAATAGTCCCCCCATCTGGGGCATACCACCAAGGTATATAAATTGACAAAAACACCAATATACCTAAAATATATTTCTGAACCAAATATGGTGAGCTAAGGTGAAGAAACAGCCCTCTAAATATAAGAGAGGTAAGATTGCAACATTTGTATATCACACTCTGTCTTCATAAGATGTATATCTACACCAGATATGAGGAAAAGTAAAAGAAATGAGGAAGGTATGACCATGACATTAAAATCAACAAAGGGGAATAACTCTTAATTTAAGGGTAGTAGGGGAGTATTTTTTGTATGCAACACCATGTCTTCCTAAGATGTATACCTGCACCAGATATAGGGAGCTTAGGGGAGGAAAAAATGGTTTTATTGATATTTTATGCAAAACTCAACATTTTTTCAGATATACAAGGTATGGTGGTGGCCAGTTTTTTATTGTGGAAAAGAGAACCAAGTTACCTGAGAAGAAACTACCAACCTTCCATGGATATGTGACACTCTGTCATCTTAAGATGTATAACTGCACAATATGTGGAGCCTAGTTGAATAAATGATGAAGATGTGGCCCAGACAAAGGATGGAAGGGCAGGTGGAAGGACAAAAACAATGCAAAATTATAGTGGCCTCCTCCCCCGGGAACCAGTGGGAGCTAAATCGTGTACCACTGAATGCAATGCACAATACATACATGTACATTGTATTGGCATCTGCTGACCTGCATACATACTTTTCAAGAAATATCACAGAAACCTTGAGTCAGTTCCCTGGTAAACAACATTTAAGTCATGTGACCTGACTCTGAGCATATTTGGTTTTCCACACAAACATTTTGTCACCACTAGCCGTTAGTAGACATGTGTCCTCTGGGTGGTATGAAAGTGAATGTACTGCTCGTGTTGTTTGATGTGAAAGTTTGTGTACTACCTTGGCCTGAAAGGAGAAAAATGATCACTTAACTAAATATGTTAACGTTTGCAATATGATGTATGGGTGGCTCCTTTTAACAGATGTTTGATGTACAGTGCAACTTCTGAAATCCTTCTGAAAACCAATAACTCTCCGATACTGATCATGTGAATATGTTTTGGAGTAGAGATCTTTTCCTTCTATATTCTAGTACAAAATTACTTCTCAATACCAATCCTTCTAAATTACAAACACCAGACCAATTTTGTGATGAAAATGCAGTAAACATTGAATATAAAAACCAGACCCATCTACTTGTCTGTACTGTTGTAAATTTATCACTGTTTAAAACCAGAATAGACTGGAATTATTGAATTATGGTCAACCCTCCACAAACTGAACAAATTACGGTACGGAACCATATGAGGATCAGTTTGTGGAAGTTACACTGTATTTTCTGTGCTTTAGTTTGTGAGTGGTCATGTCAATAGTTTTGGTAAAATTCCTTTCTGACTTATAAGATGACTTATTATATGACCCGACTTATTTGAAATCAACTCATCAACTGACAGATCAAAATCTGTAAGTTATTATAAGACAAATTATTGCATCAATGCAAATTAGTATGGGAGTATGGCAGTATATTTCACACACTTTCCTTTCACTTGTATGGATATCTGATTCCGTACCCCCCCCCCCCCAAATAAATAAATAAAGTGAAGTGTCATACAAGTGCTTTGTGAGAGACACTACAAAACCTTAAAGAATCTGATTGTGTACCACAGTTTCACAGCAAATTTGAAATGCCCTAATGTTTCTGGAGAAGAATTAGATATTATGAAAATTAAATAAAGATAATGATGTAGACAATGGCAGCCCAACTTTGTCAAGAATAACTTATCTGAGCCACTGGCTAAGACAGTTTAAAAACAAATTTATGGATGTTAACTATGTTCAGATAAAAATCACTTCAGATTACTGGTTCTGTGATGATATTTCTATAACAAATCTTCAAGGATTACACAATTAAAATAGTTGTATATTTTGAATGCAACATAAAATTTTTAGAACTTCCAACTGGTAATAGTAATCTGCTGAAATGTATCTTTCTGTTCCACACGTACAAGTACAGCAACAAGTTACAGATAGGGTCTATATTGTTTATTTTACAGTAATTAACAAAAGCTCAAGTAATGTCCTGTTATCAAAATATTTATTTATCATAACTCTGCCAGACTAGATAATTATACTTAATTTCTGAAAATAATGAAAGATCAGATGAACACAATTTTACCTCAAGTAGATCCCAGATGTAAATATGTCCATCTTCAGATCCACTGATTACACGGGTGTCGCTACAGTTTAAACAGCTGTCAATCTTATACTCATGGTTCTTGTGGCCCTTAAACCTTATAATTGAAAAAATGATAAATGTACGCTGTTGTCATAGTAACATGGCATACATCGAGATCAAGCTTAATTATACATTAGTCTAATATATCAGTATTGATCATCTATGTTCCAGTAGTGTTAATTGTCAACAAAAGGCCCGATGGGCCTTGATGGTCACCTGAGCAGAACATAATTAACTCTCCATGAGCACTGACATGATAATAACTGCATGCTGAACATTTTTGCTTCTTTCTCTTTTACTCTAGCTATTATACTTTTCAAGATAATATCAAAAAAACATCCAAAAACATGAAAAATCCACAAAAAGGAGAAATAACTCCCATAACAGGTGACCCGACAATTTTGACCTTATTGACTTTTTTGTAGATCTGTGCATGCTGAACATTTTTGCTTCTTTCACTTTTACTCTAGCTATTATACTTTTCAAGATAATGTTAAAAAACATCCAAAAACATGAAAAATCCACTTAAAAGGGGAAATAACTACCATAAGGGGTGACCTGACAGTTTAGGCCTATTTGACTTTTTGATCTTTGTGTGCTGAACATTTTTGCTTCTTTCACTTTTACTCTAGCTATTATACTTTTCAAGATAATGTTAAAAAACATCCAAAAACATGAAAAATCCACTTAAAAGGGGAAATAACTACCATAAGGGGTGACCTGACAGTTTAGGCCTATTTGACTTTTTGATCTTTGTGTGCTGAACATTTTTGCTTCTTTCACTTTTACTCTAGCTATTATACTTTTCAAGATAATGTTAAAAAACATCCAAAAACATGAAAAATCCACTTAAAAGGGGAAATAACTACCATAAGGGGTGACCCGACAGTTTCGACCTAATTGACTTTTTTGTAGAACTTTGCATGCTGAACACTTTTGCTTCTTTCACTTTTACTCTAGCTATTATACTTTTCAAGATAATGTCAAAACACATCCAAAAACATGAAAAATCCACTTAAAAATGGAAATAACTCCCATAAGGGGTGACCCGGCAGTTTCGGCCTCATTGATTTTTTTGTAGATCTTTGAGTACTGAACATTTTTGCTTCTTTTACTCTAGCTATTATACTTTTCAAGATAATTTCAAAAAACATCCAAAAACATGAAAAATCCACAAAAAAGGGGAAATAACTCACATAAGGGCCGATCAGACAATTTCCACCAAAATGAAATATTTGTAGATTTTTGCAAGCTGCTCATTTTAGGGTAAAGTTTTTTCTCTAGCTTTAATAATTTTGGAGATACATGTATTAAATAAAAAAAAACTGCTGATGCATTCCTTCTATTTTTAGCCATGGAAGCCATGTTTGGTCCTAGCCCTTTTTCATCCACAAGTGTAATGCGGCTTTAAATGGATATACTTTCTGTCAAGTTTGGTTCAAATTGAAACAATGGTTCTGGAGAAGTAGTCAAAAATGTTGAAAATTTTACACAAAAAGAACATATTATCTGTTTACTTTGGTGTCTTTGACCTTGACCTTTGACCCCATGATCTTGAATTTTGTCAAAATGATCCTTAGATAATTCCTAACAACTTTCTCATATATCTTTGTATACAAAAAGTTGATTAGTTTTGAGTTATTAAACAATTTGTTGTACAACTGTACACTGCATTACTGAAGCGCCCCCTAGTGGCGTTTATCAACAGATTTCATTTTCCTTTGCAAACTTTGTAGATATTGACTTAACAATCATGCATGCAAAATTTAAAAGTCATCTGATCATTGGTTCATTAGAAGAAGATTTTTAAAGATGTACCAAGTTTTGGTCCTTTTTGGCCCCTTTTGGAGCCCCTATGGGAGCTATCCCCTTTTCATTCACAAACTTTATGCGACTTCACATGGGGATGATACATGCCAAGTTTGGTGAAAATTGGTTCAGAAGTCGAAAATGTGTAAATGTTAACAAAGGATGACAACAGACAAAATACGATCACAATAGGTCTCCCAGAGCCTTTGGCTCAGGTGACCTAAAAATGCAAAACATTAATAGTTGCATACTTTAAATTGCAATCTGATTTCTAGAAGGCAGATTTTGAATTTTAATGGACTAATTGACTTGATTAACACCACTGTAAAACCATTACAACTTTGTAGATTTAGCTGACTGTATAAATAGATGTGTATGCCTTATAACTGTTCTTATATTGCAAAATTCTGCACTGAATACTTCAATTTCTTTTTCTTTTTTTACTTTCTCCTCAAAGAGATTAATAATAAGAGAGAAGTGAAATAGGAACCTACAGTTTCTATGTAAGAAATGAGAAGCTGGTGACAAACAATCAGATCTGATGGATTGATTCATAAACTATTTCAGATGTAATTCCCATATGGGTAATTGATAAACCATTTCAGATGTAATTCTGATCTGGGTAATTGATTAACTATTTCAGATGCGATTCCGATCTGGGTAATTGATAAACTATTTCAGGTGTAATTCTGATCTGGGTAATTAATAAACTATTTCAGGTGTAATTCTGATCTGGGTAATTGATAAACTATTTCAGATGCGATTCCGATCTGGGTAATTGATAAACTATTTCAGGTGTAATTCTGATCTGGGTAATTGATAAACTATTTCAGGTGTAATTCTTATCTGGGTAATTGATCAACTATTTCAGGTGTAATTCTTATCTGGATAATTGATAAACTATTTCAGATGCGATTCCGATCTGGGTAATTAATAAACTATTTCAGATGTAATTCTTATCTGGGTAATTGATAAACTATTTCAGGTGTAATTCTGATCTAGGTAGGTAATTGATAAACTATTTCAGACGCAATTCTGATCTGGGTAATTGATAAACTATTTCAGGTGTAGATCTGATCTGGGTAATTAAACTATTTCAGGTGTATTAAAAGATAAACCAGACATGACACCATTTTAACTTCAACATTTTGGTCAATTGGTTATTGAGAAGATGTAAAAACATGACAAATGATGGACAACAGGGATCAGGTTGGGCTAAGGGCTGCATGTCACACAACCAAAGACAAAATACAATTGCAATAGGCTGTCATGAACCTTTGGTAACTATCAGTGGAAATCTATGTGATTAGAATTAAGATGATTATTTGAATTTAAATGATATGAAATAGAATTTACTTCTCACAGTAAGAATTAATAGTATCCTACGTAAGGGTCTATCAAGTTATCCTCCTCCCCCAAAAACTAATTGGATAATTTTTCCAACATCTGTGTCTTCATTAGACAAAGAAAAAGGGTAATAAAAAGATCTCCCAAAACTTCAAAAGGACAAAATTTGTACAAACTTGAAATCTGCAGATACATGTAATTGGATATAGTGAAACCAAATATTATAAACATAATGCAGGATATTTTGTACTGAAGTTTGCACTGGTTAGGGTATCAAATTTAATCCTATACTCGTAAATTAATAAGAAGTATCTGAAAACCATTAATATTTTCTGAATGCAAATGTATTTTAATTAACTGTACTTTAAAACCTGCTTCAAAATAAAGACACCTGTCAGTGCATATTCATTAAAGGTGTACACAACATATACATGTATCTCTACTAATCGTTGTCATTTACAATTTAAAATGTGTGAATAAAAAGCGACTCTGTGACCTTTCAGGCCTTAATTTGATCCTTATCCAATACACATTCCAACAAAAGTAAGTCATGTGTGTACGGTAGATTCCTTTTTACCTTTCAATTAATAATCAGTTTTCATAGTTATCACTGACTACAGAGAGAGCAAATATTTTATAAGAGGCCTAAACAAATAAATAAAAATTATTATGATGTGCATTTTCAAATTATTTTCAAAGTTTAGTTTAAGGGAGGAGTCACTTCACCATAGCTAAGACCCCCACCCCCCACCCCAAAAAAGAGGGAATCACTTCAAGAGATTGCAAAGATATATACATTATTTTTATATTCATCCTGTCTGTATGCAAAAATAATTTGTTAAAAGTATAAAAAGGCCATTTACAAGTAGTTAAAAACTTCTTTTTTATTTGGTGGGGGTGTGTTACTCTACCAAATTTTGATGGTTGAAATGATGACGGTGTTTTCAATCATAATATTTCACTGGATGAAATGTTGATTTATTTGTTTGAATGTTATTGATGAAAAGTCTAGAGCAACTGTGACAGAACTTATTCTTAATCAGATTTTAATTTGACTAGCAAGCCTTTTTATAAAATTTCCACAGGGCTGATATTTGTCCCTATTCCCAAAGCAAAATACATGTTTTTTTTCTAAATTGGATGAACAAATTCCCAATTTGGTGAAGATACTGCAACTATAATAAAAAATGATTTAATGCAGATGAGATTTACATGTCTGCAACCTATTTTTCCTAATTTGACACAAATCCACTTTTAAATTCCCAATTATGTTGCCAATGACATTTTCCGAAAATTGCCAGATTATTTTAGAAAAATGCCCAACTTGGTGCAACAGTAAATTGGGAATTCTAACCTCTCCATGCCATCTGATCTCTTTTATTCCCAGAGGTCCCTGTTTGCCCAATATCTACCATATACTTTATTTTGTTTAGATTCCTTATGTACTAGCACTTTGATGTCTGTCCTTGTTATATACATACTTATTTTGATTCTAGCAAGTTGTACCTTAATAAATGCATGGAAATTGAATAAGGTTGCTTGAGTTATTCCCCTTTATAGATCATTTTTCACTTCAAAAAATTCATAATTTTTTTAAAAAAGTTTAAACTTTATTTATATTACAATGGTTAACAAAGAAATTAAGTAAACTTCTATAAATGTCTTTCACTTGCTCTGATGTTGGCATGCGGGTGTCCTTGCTGTGGGGGGAAATTAAATCATCGCAACTAGAAGAATATTTCAGAAATTAATCTTTATTCAGTAATATAGTATACAATACTTACTCATTCAACATTTCTCCCGTTTCTTTATCCATCAGTCTAATGGTATCATCTAAACTACTAGTCAAGACACACTGACCATCTCTTGTAAAAGTAACAGATGATACTGGCTCTGTAAGAAAAGCAATTCTTCTAAATGTAACAGATGACTCTGGCTTTGTAAGAAAAGCAATTCTTCTAAATGTAATAGATGATTCTGACTCTGTAAGAAAAGCAATTCTTCTAAATGTAACAGGTAATACTGGCTCTATAAGAAAAGCAATTCTTCTGAATGTAACTGATAATACTGGCTCTGTAAGAAAAACAATTCTTCTAAATGTAACTGATAATAATGGCTCTGTAAGAAAAGCAATTCTTCTGAATGTAACTGATACTGGCTCTGTAAGAAAAACAATTCTTCTAAATGTAACTGATAATACTGGCTCTGTAAGAAAAACAATTCTTCTAAATGTAACTGATAATACTGGCTCTGTAAGAAGAGCAATTCTTCTAAATGTAACGGATAATACTGACTCTGTAAGAAAAACAATTCTTCTAAATGTAACGGATAATACTGACTCTGTAAGAAAAACAATTCTTCTGAATGTAACTGATACTGGCTCTGTAAGAAAAGCAATTCTTCTAAATATAACAGATGACACTGGCTCTGTAAATAGTACCATAATTCTTCTAAGTTTAATAGAATATACTAGCGCTCTAAGAAAAACAATTCTTCTACATATAGCAGATAATACTGGCTCTATAAGAAAAGCAGTTCTTCTAAATGTAACATGATGACACTGGCTCTATAAGAAAAGCAATTCTTCTGAATGTAACATGATGATACTGGCTCTATAAGAAAAGCAATTCTTCTGAGTGTAACATGATGATACTGGCTCTATAAGAAAAGCAATTCTTCTGAATGTAACAGATACTGGCTCTGTAAGAAAACTCAAGAGCAGCATTTCATGCCAGTGTAACTGACTCTGTATAAAAAAAGCAAGATGTCTTTTAAAACAGCAATGTAAGAAAAGCAACATGGAATGTGTGTCAAAGAGATGGACACCCAAGAGAGATCTTATAAAGTTGGCTTTCTCAGAATTCAATAGAATTCAATAGAATTTTACTTTTAGAGTGATTAAATATGATAATTAAAATCAGTCAGAATCCCTGTTTAAAAACACAAGGCCAAAGGGGCCTTAAGGTACTCACCTGGCAAATTTTTGGTCAATTATGCAAATTATGTTTGATTTTTCTGTTTACTTAAATGCCTGGACCTTTGACCCCAACAAGCTTGAAACTCTGTCACAATGATCTTTATGGTAGTTAATTCCTCACGACTTTCTTATATATGTTTGTATACATCAAGTCAATTAAAGAACATTAATGGGCAAACTCACATATGGTACCATTTGTGTTCCCCATCCACATTTCTGTTAAAAAAACTAAAACCTAATTTAGAAAAATTATTTTATGGTCATAAACCGTTGTGGAGGGTTTGAAGAAAAATCTTTGTCTCTGTTGAGTCTGTCATCTTAAAAATTCAAAATCAATCCCTCGACAGATGACATCTAAAATTTGTACTGAGTTTAAAGAAAATATCTCAAAGTGTTCTCAAGTTAGTTCCTGGAAACAGTACATTTTTTCATACTTTCGGTTGATCAAGGCTTAAAAATCTAGAAATTTTTTTTTATTGCACCCAAAATTGAATTTAATCTGTATCTTATGGTCCAAAGGCTTTTTGACAAGATGGACAAAATCCCTCAATTCATTCTATTGTATAGAAACTATTCTTCTAAATGTAACTGATAATACTGGCTCTGTAAGAAGAGCAATTCTTCTAAATGTAACGGATAATACTGACTCTGTAAGAAAAACAATTCTTCTAAATGTAACGGATAATACTGACTCTGTAAGAAAAACAATTCTTCTGAATGTAACTGATACTGGCTCTGTAAGAAAAAGCAATTCTTCTAAATATAACAGATGACACTGGCTCTGTAAATTAGTACCATAATTCTTCTAAGTTTAATAGAATATACTAGCGCTCTAAGAAAAACAATTCTTCTACATATAGCAGATAATACTGGCTCTATAAGAAAAGCAGTTCTTCTAAATGTAACATGATGACACTGGCTCTATAAGAAAAGCAATTCTTCTGAATGTACATGATGATACTGGCTCTATAAGAAAAGCAATTCTTCTGAGTGTAACATGATGATACTGGCTCTATAAGAAAAGCAATTCTTCTGAATGTAACAGATACTGGCTCTGTAAGAAAACTCAAGAGCAGCATTTCATGCCAGTGTAACTGACTCTGTATAAAAAAAGCAAGATGTCTTTTAAAACAGCAATGTAAGAAAAGCAACATGGAATGTGTGTCAAAGAGATGGACACCCAAGAGAGATCTTATAAAGTTGCTCTTTCTCAGAATTCAATAGAATTCAATAGAATTTTACTTTTAGAGTGATTAAATATGATAATTAAAATCAGTCAGAATCCCTGTTTAAAAACACAAGGCCAAAGGGGCCTTAAGGTACTCACCTGGCAAATTTTTGGTCAATTATGCAAATTATGTTTGATTTTTCTGTTTACTTAAATGCCTGGACCTTTGACCCCAACAAGCTTGAAACTCTGTCACAATGATCTTTATGGTAGTTAATTCCTCACGACTTTCTTATATATGTTTGTATACATCAAGTCAATTAAAGAACATTAATGGGCAAACTCACATATGGTACCATTTGTGTTCCCCATCCACATTTCTGTTAAAAAAACTAAAACCTAATTTAGAAAAATTATATTTTATGGTCATAAACCGTTGTGGAGGGTTTGAAGAAAAATCTTTGTCTCTGTTGAGTCTGTCATCTTAAAAATTCAAAATCAATCCCTCGACAGATGACATCTAAAATTTGTACTGAGTTTAAAGAAAATATCTCAAAGTGTTCTCAAGTTAGTTCCTGGAAACAGTACATTTTTCATACTTTCGGTTGATCAAGGCTTAAAAATCTAGAAATTTTTTTTTATTGCACCCAAAATTGAATTTAATCTGTATCTTATGGTCCAAAGGCTTTTTGACAAGATGGACAAAATCCCTCAATTCATTCTATTGTATAGAAACTAGAAATGGACTTACAGACAGACGAGTCAAAAACAATATACCCCATGCCACAAATATCCATAGTGTATAATAAGTCTGAGATATATCAATTGATAACATTAACACATTTATATAAAACCATACACTATGTCATTTGAAAAGCCCCTAATGGCTCCTTTAGGAAAAGATTTTGTTTTCATAAATTTGCAAACGGTATAAATATCAACTTGAAAATCATGCATACCAAATTTGAAAGAAATCTGACTACTGGTTCATTAGACGAGGATTTTAAAGATGTGCCCTTTTTGAAGCCCTATGGATACTACATGTAGGTCCTTTAATGTTTCTTCCTAAACTTAAAGCAGTTTTGTATGGAAATACTTCCTACAAAGTTTGGCTGATACTGGCTGACAAACATTTGGTAAGAGCTTCGCTTTCATCCCATATAGAATTTACTGACGGTGTATATCCCATATTAGGTCAAACAAAGACTGTGTACCAGTAAGTAATAATATTTAGTTTATTTAGGTGTCCATGACCTTGACCTTTGGCCCCATGATCTTAAAACTTTGTCAAAATGATTTTAATTACTTAGCCATTTATATAAAACTGTGCCCTATATTATCATTTAAGAACTTCCTAGTGGCTTAGTTATGAACAGACTTTGTTTGCCATGGCAAACATTATAGTTATGACTTAACAGTAATGCATGCAAAATTTGAAAGAAATCTGATCAATAGTTCATGAGAAAAAGATGTACCAATTGTGTCCCTTTTTAGTCCCTTTGAGCTTGTAAAAATGTATTGTTTATCAGGTTTGTAACATAATTGATAAAATGCATGCTTTGTGTGTATTATGTCCCTTCTAGTCATACAAGTACATGTACATTCTACAGTTTAACTATGAACTAAAATTGAATGATAAACAGTACATTTCATAAAAACAGTTAATGTGTGATGATGAGCATGACTGACAGTAGAATATTTAACAAAATACACTATTGCAACGGAGATTGAAATACAATTAGTTCTGTGACACATGTGATGCAAACGGGCAGAAAAACTACCAGGAACCAACTAACAGGAGAAGTAATAACTCAAGTTATTGTATAAGGATTTACACAGACAAAAGATCTCCTATACACATATAAGAAGATTCCTACAACAAAATATACATATCCTCATAATATGCACACTTCTTTTATATATGTGTGAAGACAGAGCCTAAATCTCTCAACAGTACTTTTTAGCAAAAAGTTTACATAAAAGGGAATTTCTTTCTTAAAATTTTTGCATCGTACACTTCTTATCTACATGTATCTATTACACTTTTCAATATAATGGCCAACACAATGAAAAATCCATTTTAAAGGGAAAATAACTCCCATAAGAGTTGACTTGATAGTTTTTTTATTTTGTAGATCTTACAGTTTTGCTTCTTTTCTATTATAATTTTCAAGATAATCGGCTAAAACATGAAAAATCCACTAAAAGGGAAATAACTCCCATAGGCATCAAACTGAAAATTTTCATTCTAATGACTTCTTTGTAGATCTTCCCATGCCAAACAATTTTGCTTTTTTTAGTTTCTCTCTATCCATTATACTTTTCAATATAAAGGCCAAAAACATAAAAAATCAACTTAAAACATATAAACAATTACAAAGATACAGAGCAGACAGGATTTGAAACAGAAGGATGGAGGCACAGAAAGACAGACTTACAGACAAATAGATGGATAGACTGATCGCTATAGGGCGTCCAACACTTATGTCAGAGCCCTAATAAAATTGATGGAGCATGGTATGATTGTGCAATTTTCAAATTTCCCAATATTCATACTTTTCCATTACTCAACATTACAAATTCCAACATATCAAAAAATATGTATACTTTTTCTGTAAGTATAAGAATATCTGAGAAAAAATTCAAAATTTGTAAATACGGTGAAACTTGTATATAACGACTTCCTTAGGGACACAAGAAAAGTGGTCTTTATAGGGTGGTGGTCTTTATATAGAGGTTGATTTGTACACAAATGGTACTATTGGAGACAGCAAAAAATGGTCTTTGTGACCAGGTGGTCTTTATACACAGGTGGTTGCTAAAGCAGGTTTTACTACAGGTCTACCATAATATTGGTTTTATATTATTACATATAATTTAAATGTCATATTTCTCTATTGTGCTGTTGTACACATACAGTGGAACCTCATTATTAAGACCACCAATCTGACTGACTCAAAATGACCTGATTTGTGAGGCGGTCTCTTAACTGAGGTTCTGTACTTATTAGATATTTATCAAGATACTGAAAATTTGTGGTCTGAAATGCGAGGTGGTCTCCTAAGCGAGGTGGTCTTTAGGCGAGGTTCCACTATTTACAGGCAAAAAACCTCCAAATGGAGTTGATAAGACTCTGACTTATTATTTTCATCAAATGATCAATAATAGAATCTTTTTTAATATAATGTCTTAATTCAGAACCATATGTTATATTTTTGTGTTATAGGCTTCCTTTTGATGTACAGTACATGAGATTTAGACAAATATTATAACTTTCAAAAGGACTACTTTTTTTTAACAAAATGCAATCAGTTTTTTAATTGGGTCAGTGGATTCAGATCTGACTTTTTAAAGGATAATTGCTGCGCTTACTATCTTTAGAATTTTCTTTTTAACTATCTGATCAGTTGAGCTAGAAGCTGTGCAGTGATGTAGAAGACAATTTCTTACTTCCGATAAAGTCGGCAAACATCTTTCCCGTCCGGAGATCATATCGTCGGATACTTCCATCAGCAGAACCTGTCAGAATCTCATGATCAGATACCTGAATGGATGTAACACTGTCCTTGGCATCATCCATTATCTAAAAAAAAAAGTAAATCAGATAAGACAAGCATTCTGACAGTATTTCTGAAATCAGTAAGTGTCTCACTCTTCAAATGTGAAACTATTATTTAGTGAAAAGAAATTACAAAACTTGAATCACACTTTGAACTGGATGGACTGACTGATGGGCAATACCATTAGACTCGTACTACAAAGGCCAGTATCAAAATAACCAGTACCGTGAGACTAGTACTACAAAGGCCAGTATCAAAATAACCAGTACTGTGAGACTAGTACCACAAAGGCCAGTATCAAAATAACCAGTACCATGAGACTAGTACTACAAAGGCCTGTATCAAAATAACCAGTACCATGAGACTAGTACCACAAAGGCCAGTATCAAAATAACCAGTACTGTGAGACTAGTACCACAAAGGCCAGTATCAAAATAACCAGTACCATGAGACTAGTACTACAAAGGCCTGTATCAAAATAACCAGTACCATGAGACTAGTACCACAAAGGCCAGTATCAAAATAACCAGTACTGTGAGACTAGTACCACAAAGACCAGTATCAAAATAACCAGTACTGTGAGACTAGTACCACAAAGGCCAGTATCAAAATAACCAGTACCATGAGACTAGTACCACAAAGGCCTGTTCCAAAATAACTAGTACTGTGAGACTAGTACTACAAAGGCCTGTATCAAAATAACCAGTACCATGAGACTAGTACCACAAAGGCCAGTATCAAAATAACCAGTACCATGAGACTAGTACCACAAAGGCCAGTATCAAAATAACCAGTACTGTGAGACTAGTACCACAAAGGCCAGTATCAAAATAACCAGTACTGTGAGACTAGTACCACAAAGGCCAGTATCAAAATAACCAGTACCATGAGACTAGTACCACAAAGGCCAGTATCAAAATAACCAGTACCGTGAGACTAGTACTACAAAGGCCAGTATCAAAATAACCAGTACTGTGAGACTAGTACTACAAAGGCCAGTATCAAAATAACCAGTACTGTGAGACTAGTACTACAAAGGCCTGTATCAAAATAACCAGTACCATGAGACTAGTACCACAAAGGCCAGTATCAAAATAACCAGTACCATGAGACTAGTACCACAAAGGCCAGTATCAAAATAACCAGTACCATGAGACTAGTACCACAAAGGCCAGTATCAAAATAACCAGTACTGTGAGACTAGTACCACACAGGCCAGTATCAAAATAACCAGTACTGTGAGACTAGTACCACAAAGACCAGTATCAAAATAACCAGTACTGTGAGACTAGTACCACAAAGACCAGTATCAAAATAACCAGTACCATGAGACTAGTACCACAAAGACCAGTATCAAAATAACCAGTACTGTGAGACTAGTACCACAAAGACCAGTATCAAAATAACCAGTACTGTGAGACTAGTACCACAAAGGCCAGTATCAAAATAACCAGTACCATGAGACTAGTACCACAAAGGCCTGTTCCAAAATAACTAGTACTTTAAGACTACATCTAGTACCACAAAGGCCAGTATCAAAATAACCAATACCATGAGACTAGTACCACAAAGGCCTGTTCCAAAATAACCAATACCATGAGACTAGTACAACAAAGGCCAGTATCAAAATAACCAATACCATGAGACTAGTACTACAAAGGCCAGTATCAAAATAACCAATACCATGAGACTAGTACTACAAAGGCCAGTATCAAAATAACCAATACCATGAGACTAGTACTACAAAGGCCAGTATCAAAATAACCAATACCATGAGACTAGTACTACAAAGGCCAGTATCAAAATAACCAATACCATGAGACTAGTACTACAAAGGCCAGTATCAAAATAACCAATACCATGAGACTAGTACAACAAAGGCCAGTATCAAAATAACCAATACCATGAGACTAGTACCACAAAGGCCTGTTCCAAAATAACTAGTACTTTAAGACTACATCTAGTACCACAAAGACCAATATCAAAATATCAAGTACTGTAAGAATATTACTACAAAGATTAACTTAAAAAAGCAGTACCATGAGACTAGTACCACAAAGGCTAGTTCCAAAATAAGCAGTACCATAAAACTAGTAGTGCAAAAACCAGTTTCAAAATAACCAGTACTGTGAGACTAGTACTGCAAAGACCAGTTCCAAAATAACCAGTACTGTGAGACTAGTACTGCAAAGACCAGTTTAAAAAACTAAAGACTATTTGAGTACTGCAATTACCAGTAACAAAATAACCAGCACCATAAGAACTTGTATGAGGTACAATTTAATTATATTGGTGTACTCTGTTGACTAAGTTTCATCATAATTGGTGAAGGAATGAAAACGTTAGATGAATGCAAGGAAAGATAACGGATAAATGGACAACAGGAGAGATGGAGGGTATACATAACAGACATATAAAAACAAGTAACATGATAATTGGGTCGTACTAATCAGTACCATGACGATCAGAACCTTTAAAGAACCTTTAATCATTCTCAGATTGTCATGTGAGAAGATCAACATTGTTGAATTAGGATACATGTATTTACTTGAGGAGTATGGCGACTCAAAAATTGATGAATCAATACATGTCTTCTACCAATGAAACCATTATTAAGTGAGGAGCAATTACAAAACTTTAGCCCAAATCTTACCTGTATGGACTGATGTCCAGAAGCTGACAATACTTACAAACTTGACCAACAAGATAATTTCCACAAAATCTGTTAATTTGTTTTACCAGTAAGGGGCTAATAATTAAATAACCCATAGTTTGGCATGATGTGTCTGCATATGTTTATTTGAAGAACTCAAAAGTGCCTTACTTTCTCTATCTCTTTTGACCCTGCTGTGCCTTAATTGGGGATCTGTTCATCAAAACAATGCAATGAAGGATACATATTAGTGTTGAATCTAGGATCTGAAAAGGGCACATAAATCAGTGTGAAAGGGCACACAATATCAGTGTGAAAGGACACTTTTAACGCGTAAATTGATTTTGAAGGCACTTGCACTATAACATGTGTGTATCCTCCATTAACAAAATTTAAATACCTTTCTTTAAATGATTAATAAAAACAGAAGATATATAGTTTTTCTTAGAAATAAATAGAATTATTTGATAATTTTTAAGATGAAAAAAAAACAAAAAAACAAAAAGGGCACCAGGGCTAACCCTAGCCTTACTTTTTTTTTGCAAATTCAGAAAATTTTATACTTTGTCAATGGGGTTTTTGTTTCTGTTTTTTTTGTTTCTTTTTTTTTTTTTGCCAACAAAATTACGGCAAAATGATGTTTGTGAAGTAGAGGGTTAAAGAATACAATTCTTTAAAAAAAATGTTTTACATATGCCTTTTATATTAATATATTTATTCCTATATACATGTATGTCATTTTGATTTTGACATTAATAAAATTTGAAGTTTTAGCTACAGCTATTATATAGTAATATAAAAAACATAGTTGTCAAACTAGTCTACTGATTAATTAAAACAAATTAGTAAAGGTCTGACTTAGTTAAATATTTGATACACGATTTACACTTTGATATGTAACAAAAGTAATTTCCTAATCTATTGTCATGATTAAAGTATCTAAATATTAAATTTCAACAAATTTGTTAGATTTAGGTCCACTTGAATTTTTCCTCACTGTATCACAGAGGAAAGGAAAAGTCCCAAGAAATTCGAAAGACGTGTGATACGAAGTCAATAAAGTCCAATAATAAATTTGCTATAGGATTTGGTAGAAGACTTGGCTGTTTATTCTTATTTACAGAATTTTCACTGCGATTATGGCTTTAAAAACTCATTGGTGAATTCCTATATATTTTAATTACTTTGTAGGACATGCAACTACAAGCTGTTTGCGTGAATCGGTTTAAAATCCATGTGTCCATGGACACAAGCTATTTTCCCAGGCGCAATCTGGAACCTGCTTCAAACGATGAATTCAGTCATATAGTAGCACAGAACCTTCTTAAATGGGATATTTTGTAACAAGACATCGTTTTATTTGCATGTACATTTATTTTTTACGAACATTTTAAATGTAAATTAAAATTTCTAGCCATTTGAAAACAGCGGAAATTCAGCCAGTTTGCCGATGTTTCCAATCAACATAGATCTAGGCCTACTGCAGTACAGTTGTTTGAGTGCCCAATCTCAGGTGATTACCTGATGCTATTTAAACAGATCAACCGTGAAATAAACATAGTCTTGACACGGGTAATTGGGGGCAATTAACAGATTAAGGAATAAATGACAGGGAAGAGGGTTTTGCAAATAGAATATTTCAGTCATTAGGCAATTTCGCCAATTGATTTTTTTTGGGGGGGTGCTATTGGTGATTGACAGCATGAAAAAGGGCACGACGCTGGAAAAAAGGGCATGGCGTTTCAAAACCAGGGCATGGTGCCGCGTCATGCTATGATGCTCGAGATTCAACACTACATATTTTTGGCTCACCATATTTTTTCATTTAACAGAGATATTCTGTGATAGAACAATAATAAATATATCATTAAATTATGTGAAAAGTATCTTTAAGACTGGTAACATCATGACAAGTTCCATAAAAACAAGTACCTGTATGGGCTCCATTTTTCTACTTTTGCAGTCCCAAATCCTGACGGTATTATCTGTAGAACCGGACAATATCACAGTGGACTCTTCATTGAACTTGACACAATTTGTAATGCCTACAACAAAAGCATTAAAAGTTATGTAATCATCTGACTGTCACCACATCACCCCTGTATTATAAAAGACAATATATATCGAATTGTAAATAGACATGTACTTAAATGCAAAAACAGAATATAATATATTGTATATGGGAAGATAAAAAACAGTGTACAGTGGAACCCTTCTTCAAAGACCACCCTTTAAGTCACTAAAATGTGGTCTCTCAAGACAGGTGATTCATCAAGAGGTTTTATTTACAGAGTTATTTTCAAATGTTGGTTTCAAAAGACAAGTGGTCTTTCATGGTATGTAAATTCACATTCACAAGAGGGCCTCAATTGCTCACATGAGAACCATCTACAAATGTGGAAAGAAGACTAAGAAGAAATGTACATATAGGCTGATCTGGTCAAGAAACATACATATTGCAGTTTTAAAAAATTCATAAAAATATCTAAAAATTAAATTTCAGTAAAATTCTTGCATAAAAACATTTCTTTACCTATATACAAGTAAAACACATGAAATGAACACATCATAATGAATGCAAGGGGAGATAATTGAGGAAATCATGCAAAAATGAATGAAAATGACAAAGTCTGAAAAGACCTAAAAAATGCTTCAAAAATTAATATTCTGATTTCTATGGAAAAAAGCAAACTTAAATCATACATCCATGTAGATCACTCAGAAACAGTTGGTTTTTTAATTCATGTAGCGGTTCTGGAGAAAATGATTTTTAAAGAGGGGTACCTTATGGGACTTATTTTGCCCCATCCCGGATCCACCTCTGGGCCAAACTGACTGAAAACTAAAAACTAGGTAGAGGACCTTGAATGCTTACTTCCTGTAAAGTTTCATCAAAATTCCTTCAGTGGTTTTGAAACAAAAGCTGATAGTGTGAAAAATGTGCCCTTAAAAAATTCATCAAATATTCTAAAAATTAAAATTCAACAAAATTCATGCACAAAAATACTTTATCACCTAATCACAAGTAAAAAACATTAAATGAATGCATCAAAGTGAATACAAGGGGAGATAATTGAGGAAATCATACATACACCCATGTTAATCACTCAGAAACAATCCATTTTTCAATTCATGTAGCATTCTGGAGAAGAAGTTTTTTAAATAGCGATACCTTCTGGACTATTCTGCCCCACCCTGGATCCAACCCTAGGCCAATTTGGGTAAAGGTAAAGGACCTTCAGCACTTGCTTCCTGTCAAGTTTCGTCAAAGTTCCTTTAGTGGTTTCAGAGAAGAAGTCGAAAATATGAAAAGTTTACAGACAAATGCTGGACAGGGAGTGATCACAATATCTCACTTGAGCCTTCGGCACTGGTGAGCTAAAGATCACACTGGTAAAGTCCAGCGAGTTGCATCATAAATTACTGTAAAATATGAAAATGTTGTTATAGTTTTTTTTCTCTGATTCTACAGTATATTGATCTGTATGGGTAACATTGAATTATTATAAGAAAAATCCTCACACTCAATTTTGTTAATTAATTTAACTTTTTAAAGTAATTGCCATGTCTCTGTATTCATTATGTGTACTTACACCTGGTGTATATATCTCTTCCTCTTTTACTACAAATATAAAATGGGAACATTTTGAAACTTATTTTTTGCTCTGCCAAAAAATACAGATCTACATGTGATACCTACCAGCATGTCCTCTGTATTTTCTTATTGACTTGCCAGTTGACACATCAAACAAGAACACAGTTTTGTCCATTCCACAGGAGCATATCTGACTGTTGTCACATGATGACTGGGCATCTAATACCTCATAACCATGTCCTGTGTAGGTCTTCAGTAATAAATCTCTGTGAGGGTTCCACAGTTTCACTGACTTGTCACTACCACATGTCAAGCAGTAATTGCCATCATCTGAAGTTCAAATATACTTGTGAATAATATGTACATGGATTAAGATGATCAAGCTACAATAGTCAGGATGTTTTAAATATGTCACTTTGTGCATTTTAAACTCAAAAGCAGTTTGAATTGTATACATGTAGTTTTTCTGTCAAAATATTAATTCCCTTGGTCTGAACTTTGAACTTTGGTTAGTTAATCAGGTTATTAAAATGCTTATCACTTCAATTGACACAGATAAAATTCCATTCCCTCTACAGAGTAATTGAACTTGAACAAATGAATAAAGGTAAAAGCTAAACAGGACAAAAATGACCCTGTTTATTAATAAATGTCATTAGACCATATATACAGAGGTGTAATTATTGGACACATGTACTGGGAGTAATAGATTAAATTCAAAATGGGACAGGACAACATGTAACCAAAAATGATGGGTAGCTGGAATTAATGTCTCAGATAGATTGAATTATGACATGACATGATTTCTATTGAAACATTGAGGTCATACTTCCCACCTCCTTTCCTAATTCGTCATTCATAAAACAAGTAAGAAAAATCTCTGACTGACAGGCCTCCTTTGAGTCGTTGACTTTTCATTTATTTTCACTTGACATACAAAAAATTCACACAATTTTGGTTAATAAATAATCCATCTTTACAAACCCATCATTCTTTTTAATTTGTGATAGACTAAATGATTATTTTTTGCATGTCATAAGAAAATTAATAAAACTTCAATTAATCGAAGGAAGCCTGTCAGCCCTTAATTTTTCTCAAATGTTTTATGAACAGCAAAATAGAAATAGAGGTGGGAAGTATGACCTCAACATTACAATAGAAATTAGGGAGGACTTCTGTTCCTGATTTTACAAAAACATTAAATCGGGCAGACTTTCAGTCAATGTATATAATCAGTAAACATGATTAAAAACTCAATATTGGAATCAGTGGTATTTTCGATATACAGGTGACTCTTGATGACTCAAACATCGAAACCCCGAATTTCTCTAAACCTCAAAATCTCATACAGGTCCTGATTTTTTCCTTCATAAATTAAGTTAATTAACTCTCGATCTCTCGTACTTCAAAACCTTGAAGTTCTTGAAACCTAAAAGTTCATTCAAAGTCCCAATTTGTACATTCCTACATATATTT
The DNA here is from genome assembly GCA_030159075.1 of Atrina japonica. Taxonomy (NCBI): domain Eukaryota; kingdom Metazoa; phylum Mollusca; class Bivalvia; order Pterioida; family Pinnidae; genus Atrina; species Atrina japonica. Next base: position 3,667,726 of record BROG01000005.1, on the reverse strand, counting down.
CACTCTTAAAACCTCGAAGTTTGAGAAATTATTAGCTAATTTATAAAAAGTCAATGCAGTAAGGCAGAATGACACCTGGGTTCTTAACTGGGAGATTAAACAAAAGGTGTTTTGATAACCAGGTGACAAATACATCCTGACCTAATCGGGTAGCAATTGACTGGATTGTTAATTAACTAAGATCAATAAAAACAGAAGAACTGTATAAAGAAGCATCATAGACTACAATTTCGAGAACAAGTATCACAGCCAAGTGGTATTTTAACATTTAACTGTAGGCTACTGCAACATCATAGACCTTATGTGTCGACATTGAACCTTTTATATCTTAATTGGATACATAATCAAGATAATGTATTTACAAATTTTTAATGTTTGAAAACTAGGTACGAGGATTGTTTATGACAAAATATATGTGAAGTACAAAAATAAAATCCCAAACATCAGCACAACTATCCCTTATTTTGTATAGTAATAAGAACCTACATCAATCAAAATTTTGATTTCCGGAACTTTCAAAACCTCAAACTCTTGAAACCTCTAAGTTTTTCAGTGGTTCCATGGACTTCAAGGTATCGCGAGTCACCTGTAGGCCTATTGCGGCGACGTATGTTTTCGACGATATGTTAAATTCGATGATCTCATTATGTCTCCGTTAACATAGGATCATTTGGTAGGGTCCCTAGATAGTCGAAAACTCATGTTGTCGGGGTAATTTTTTTTTTCCTGTATATGTAAAACAAAATAATCAGTCATTCTTAAAGTGGGCATGATAATCTGATAGTGATATACGACAACTCACTGTTGAATCTTACAGCGCGAACAGCACCTTGCTTGCAGGACAAAGTTGAAATAAGTTTTTCTGGAATTTCTTCAGGCATATTAACTGTCGCAAATTAAACGTCTTTCTAACGTTTTCTCTGCGCCGCATACATGTGTTGATGTTTAAAACGGCATCCTTCGAAACTGACAAATAGAGATGTAAACTAAATACCAATTTGAGAACGGATAAAAATAACTAGATATCCGTTTTCAGTTTTTAAATTGATTTGTGATATCTAAAACTTCCAAATTCGGATAGGTATTTGTCTTGGTTAAACTTAACCAGTTTTAGTTATAAAAAGCGTATCATAACTTCCCCAATTTAAATGTCTCAAATACCATTATTGTTTGGTAAATCAATGACATCCGGAAACATTTCATGTTCTCTCCGATATCAGTTTTAAAAAATAGATGTTACTCAGAAAATGGCGGCGTCCACAGACTTTTACTTGCGGTATTATGTAGGACACAAAGGAAAATTTGGTCATGAATTTCTTGAATTTGAATTTCGCCCTGATGGTAAACTTCACTATCTTAACATATATTTTGCATAAATGGCATTTGACCAGGAAATTGCGGGATTTTTCTTGTTGCAATCTGAATCATGGACCACTGGCACTGCCGCTGTACCATTGATTGATTGATTGAATTAATGGAAACTGTGAAAGAAAAAGATTAGGCAACCATTGGTACACCGTTCATGAAATGAAAATAACGAAAACACCATATAAGCAGGGTTCACCTTGGGGAATCTGTCTTGGGCCTTTTTAATATGAACTAAGGCAATGCCTTGAAAGAGAGCGCAGCTCCTTGTTTTACAACTACAAGGGTAGGGGTAGATACTGGAATGTACACAGAATACCAAAATGTACCACAAAAGGTCGAAATGGAGGGTAAAACAACTAAAATGTATGCTGTTTTTGAGACAATAGACATATTTTTATTTACCTGAATTAATATGATAGAGGGAAACGCCTTCATATATGTAGAGAAGCTCACATTTTTATTCCTACTACATCCGAGAACCCTTACTACTAATGGTAAAAAATCTGCTCACATCAGGAATTTGTGCGAGACATAAACAAAATGTCGAAATTGCAAAGTCATAACTTAAAGCGCATTGCAAACAAGGTAATAAAGTACCGTACTAGCAAACATTTTGCAGACCGAGACTAGGCCATAATGACTAGGGTTGTACATTGATTCCGATCACGAAGCACATCCATTATTCAGATAATATGAACTGCACAAAGTGATAGATACGCTGGGATAGAGTAAAATATATAGCACATTGATTCAAATTAAGTTTTAACACCAAGGAAACAGTCAGCCACTCAATATTTTATTTAGAACAATGAGTCAGGAGCATAAATCCCTTTGGGGCTTCTGCCGTGTTGCCCCCGCCAAAAGAATTAACTGAACATGTAAAACTGTTGATGAATGCTTTCGCCCTTTCCATGGGTTTATCCATGTATTATTATTTATAATAATATCAAATCAAAATATTTTATTCTGGAGTATAATACCAATATGCTATAGCGAAAATATACTGAAATGTACATGAATAATGAAATGTACATAAAACACCGAAATGTATTGTAACAGTGTCGAAATGAAAAGTAATGTTGCTTAAATACAAGTTATTTTGAGACAGCTAATAGATATTTACACAGCTGGATTAATACCAAACCCAAATCTTTGATTATATTAGCGCAATAGCCCAACATCAACCATACACTTGGCTGTGAATTGCAGGCCATACCTAATAAAATGCATGTACATTTCAGTATATTTCCGCTTTTATACTCAAATATTTTGATTTGAAATTAATTCAGGTAAATAAAAATGTGTCTGTAGTCTCAAAATAGCATACATTTTTGTAGTTTTACTCTCCATCTCGACCTTTTTGTAGTACATGTCAGTATTTCATGTTCATTTCAGAACATTCCAGTACTTGTCGGTATTTACCCCCTACTGGTTTTTCAAATGCGGGAAAAAGCATTCTTAATTTTTTGGGGAGTCTATTTACTCTCGATACATAGAATAACCGAAATGACAATCATTCACCGAAATGACCGAGTATTAACCGAAATGACACTGAAATACACCGAAATGACACTTATTTAATAAAGATTTGGTTTATTTTCTAATACTGGGATCATGAAAAACATGTAAAAATATTGACTATACTGGTGTCATTTTGGTGTATTATAGCATCATTTCTGTGAACAGGTGTCAATTCGGTTATTCTGTGGACCCATTCACTCTCACAAGAGCAACACTTGTCTGGCAAAATGATGTCACAATTTAATTCTGACATCATATATTTAGAACATAAGCACTTCCGCAAGAATATGACTATAACAAGCCTTACAAACGTTTGATTTGATCGTCGGCCATTTTGGCTAGAGAATTTTTAGGCTCTACAGTGTACAGCTTCTGACACAGTCCTGTCACTTTTCTTTGTTATGTACATGTGTTATCTATGAGTTTGCTGCGCTCTCTATCATGCTGAGTTTTACTGTTGCCCTGCCAATTTCCCTTGTTGAGCCTTCATTAATTCATAGTTTTATTTTATCCTGGAAATTTTCAGTTCTGGCGACTGCCTCGCTTCAAGATGGACTTTCAACCTCTCAGTGGTTGACACAACTCTAGATTTCTTGGTTTCAGTTGAATAAAAAATCATATGATATCACTGTACTATAGTACAGACTTGCACACCAACATTAAAACAGACCCCTGTGTATTACGTTTAATTGAACATATTATCAGTACATAGTCAAAGTAATCCTTTCAGATTAATTATATTATTGTTATATTAATATAATTTTTTGAAAAAAATGAACTGCATGTAGTTCCAATTTAAGGTGTTGATTCAGTAACTTCTAGTGCTGATTTAGTAATTCAGGTGCCAATTCGATATGGTAATTAGTTGTACCAGCTATCAACATTAGAATATATTTTTTTCTTTGTGGAACAACCTTTGGCGAAAGTTACATTCGCTTTCAAGGCATAGTTAGTTCATATTGTTGTTTTATTTAATTTAAGCAATGTGACATTAGCATGTAAACATGTAAAACTGTTGATGAATGCTTTTAAACTCTCCATAGTTAGTACATACATTGCATTGTATGTACCTATGTCTCAGGGCTCTCAGTACAGCAGGGTCAAAATCTAGGGAGTACCATCCAGAAAATGAAAAGTGCACTTATTACAATGTACATGTATTTTTATTTCTTATCTATCATTATTTTTGCAGTGCAGGGTCCATAAATAAGCCATATTTTCCATGGCTTAACATGTGTATTGCATTTTTTCAAAATAGAAGTTCCATTCAGTGATAATTTTTTTAAAAAAAAAAGGGATGCCAAAGATCACAACTCAATTTACATGTTATTCTCTATTTTCTATTTTAAGAATTGTTTCAAATGTCACTTGCATTTAAACACACATACTAAAAAATTCTTTTATCCATATAAACATGCAAGGTATTTAACCTTGTCACTGTTTTATATATTTATGATAATTTTGTTTCTTTTGTCTTTTTTTTTCAGGAAAATTGAGATATGCCAATAATTCAAACTACAAAAATGATACCATGATCAGAAAAGAGGTAAGATTCAAACATAAATGTTAACTTCAGGAGTTATGAGGAATTAACATTAATGGTTTCCTGCTTGCCTGAGAAATTAAAAATTGGAACCAGATTGAATTCCAATAGTCACTTGCCCAGAGAAAGAATGTCATTTAAAAGTGATCCAATTTCTTCTATTTGTGGCTCAAAATGCATAACTGTTTCGTTGACCTCATGGCCCGAAATTGTCACAGAACATGATGTGCCTTGTTCTTGCTTGCAGTTTATATTATGGAAGTGGAAATTTGGGGTGTAATAGAAGAATCTAATATTGCAGGGAATTGAAATTTCAGGAAGTTTTGAAATTATGGATTAACATACACATTGTATAAAGTTATAAAATTTGAATATATTTGAATTTAATAAGGTTAATAATAAAAGTAAAAGTATTAAAAGTAAATAAAAGTTCTAATGAAACACTTAAAAATAAATAGCTTATGTTTTTGGATAACAAAATTGAAAACTTACTTGTGTAATTTGCATTGATTGAAACACATGATAGTTACAGGGTTCGAAAAATCCACTTGCCTGCTCGCATTGGTGAGTAAAAAATCGTTTTGGGCGAGTAAATATCCATAATGAACTCGCCCGTGTGGCGAGTGCTGACGCCCTACTGAAAATCTGTTTTCCCTTTTTAAAATTTCGAAACTGGTCCATTTCCTTCTACTTTCAGTTCAAAATACATTACAATAAACAATTAGAAACTTAAATAATTATTTTATTGACAATTAAACATTTTAGTCTTTACCTCATGGCCAAAAATGTCACAGAACACATCATGTGTTGACAGCTGATACTTGCAGTTTGTTGTGGAAGTTTGATGTGTGTAAATAAAAGTACCAATTCCGAACGGACCTGAATTTCAGGATTTGTTAAAATAATCATAACACTATAATTTGTATAGAAGTAATAAAATCTGAATGTAAGTGAATGATAAAAGTAAAAATAGTTACTCAATACTATAAATAAAAGTTTTAATGAAAATATAGAAATGGATAGCTCTTTTTTTTCATCTAACAATAGTGAAAACTTACTTTTGTAATTTATATTTATTTAGTTAAACACATAGTAGTAACATCATAAAATAGTAATAATAATAGCTGATGATAGTAATAATAATGATGCATTTACAGTTAATTTAGATGTAAATGCATCATTCAGAGACAATATATATTGTATATAAATTTATCTATTAAAATAACAATGACTTAAAAAACAAAATTAAATAAAATATTTTTTTTCATTGTGGGTAACCAGATTTTTATGGCAGGCAACCAAAATTTCAGTCAAGAATTTGAATTCTAAAAACTTAAAATGAGAGCATACAAAAGGTGTGGTAAGATTTTCACACATTTTCCATCATATTCAGTACTTAATTAGAAAAGAAGACAATTTGTCAAATGAAGGGTATATTTACTTTGATAAAAGATTTTATATGCTCTTAACACATTTTCTTTGAAATACTACGTTTTCATACTTGGGCGATTGCAAAATGAGTTTATGTAATCATTCGCCCAAAGGGCGAGTGGAATATACAAATTTTTCAAACCCTGAGTTACACTTTGTAAAATAGTTTAAGTAGTAATAATTATGATGTATTTACAATTGAAATTAAACTTATAATAAAAACTGCTACTTTTTACACCATTTACCAGTGTGAAGTATACATAATAATTTTAAGGTTTTGATCTTTAATTTGTATTTCATTTATTTTTATGTCATATTCATTGTAGCCATTCCCAACACAAGGTCAATAATAATAATTACATGATAACTTTTTAGCAATATTGACCAAATATCACAATATATATCACAATTTTGAAAACTGTGGCAACACCTGCCCCTGCGGCCCAGTTAAATGTATACATGTATTTATTTAGTGTTTCCTCTAGGAAGACAAAAGGGCATGGCGATAAGTCAAGAAAAAGGGCAATTCCTTGCAAATTAAAGTAAAATTGGGTAGAAAAAGGCTGTTTCTAAATTGGAAAAAGTAAAACAAGACAAATAAATGTTAATTAATAATTTAATTGTTAAAACATTTGTTGTGCATGTCAATTTGTAGTACTCAACAGAAATATCTTGAAACAAAGTTGAATCATTCATTACATATATACATGTACTCTATAAATTAACAGCTCAAAGGTTATGATAAGAAAACTTGGCTAAGAAAAATATCACCAAGTATCATCATATGTTAACTACAAATAGAAACACAAAAACTGTAGTTAGTGACTATTGAGGGAAAATAAAGGCTAGAAGTAGAAGAATGTTGAAAATAACAAAATCAACATAATTATTCCAAATTGTTTTGTAAAAAACATAAGAAGTGGAATCTGTGGAATGCATTACATTCTGATTCATCAATGTCATACAGATTATTATAGTCACTATAGGGTTCACACTACTGAGTGCAATTTTATCAAAATGCTAAAAATATTATAAATTGGCTCAAAAATGATGTTTCTGGCTAATTTTTTGCTAAAATAATATCATTGGTAATTGTGTGACAATCCAGAGAAAATCTGTCCTGTGGCAATATTTTGGTAAAATACAGGTGAAAACTGATCTCTCTCTGCCATTTACAAGTAAACTGAGGATTAATTAAGAAATTTGATAAGTACTAGTTTCAGCATTTGATTGTAAATTCCATCGGATGCAGGGTTTACCTGGGCATTGTGTGGCATGTGCACGAGTTGACCCAAGTATGCAAATTAACTAGGTGAAATAAACAAATTATACCCATGTATTTGATGTAAATTTTCATTTTGACTGTTGCTCGGATTATTTGAAAACTACATTACTGTAACATGGATATAAAAAAATCTTATGAAAATCTAAGAACAATGCATCACAATACTCATGTAGCACAAATGTACCGATACTTTGCTGTCTGTTTACAGTCAAATCATACACATGTCAGGGTTCGAAAAATCCACTCGCCCGCTTGCATTGGCGAGTAAAAAATCGTTTCGGGCGAGTAAATATCCATAATGAACTCGCCCGTGTGGCGAGTGCTGACGCCCTACTGAAAATCTGTTTTCCCTTTTAAATTTCGAAACTGGTCCATTTCCTTCTATTTTCAGTTCAAAATACATTACAATAAACAATTAGAAACTTAAATAATTATTTTATTGACAATTAAACATGTTAGTCTTTACCTCATTTTCATTGTGGGTAACTAGATTTTTATGGTGGGCAACCAAAATGTCAGTCAAGAATTTGAATTCTAAAAACTTAAAATGAGAGCATACAAAAGGTGTGGTAAGATTTTCACACATTTTCCATCATAATAAGTACTTAATTAGAAAACAAGACAATTTGTCAAATGAAGAGTATCATATCTGTTAAGTCATATAAGATCTATTTACTTTGGAAAAAGATTTTATACGCTCTTAACACATTTTCTTTGAAATACTACATTTTCATACTTGGACAAGTGCAAAATGAGTTTGGGCGAGTGGAAATTATGTAATCACTCGCCCAAAGGGTGAATGCTTTTATACAAAGTTTTCTAACCCTGCATGTAAATACTCATTCAGTAGTTGCTTAATATATAGTCATTTAATTGATCAGATTATTTAATTTGAGAACAATGTGAAAAAAAAACTATTTCAAAACATGAATCACAATACTTGAGTAATACTGATAATTTGCCAATACCTATAAAATTTAACAGAGTGTCAGTCAAATCATACACACATACACAGAAATGTCTGACTAGTTACACTTATTCAACTGCCACAAATCCTCCTAGATTTTTTCCCAAGAACCTGGTTACAACTTTCTTTATGTCAAGATCCTCCACGATTTTATTGTTCATTCCTACCATTAACAGATAGTTTGTCGTTGTAACATTAAGTCTGTGTCTGTGGGTGGTAACAGTTAAGTGCACTTTGGAAAACACTCTTTCCTCTGCAGAAGTTGATATTATTAAAGTTTCTGCAACTTTAAGAAGCTGAAGGATGTTTGGGTACATAACACCAGTTGTAGCTGATTTGTAGTTAATGGTCCTCAGAAGATGCATGATTGTGCATTTTTCTGTTCTTCCTTGAAAAGTTGCTTTAAATCATTCCACTCCAACAGAACTGTGTCATCCCAAAGTGATCAGCCAAAAGCAAGATCTCAGTGTCACTATAAAAAGTGAGATTTTCCTGTGTTGTTTGGCTTAGATTAAGCATAGACAGTGCCGTTACCAATTCTGGATTTTCCGTTCTTGTTTCGATTTGCTTTGCAACATCCTGAAGAAAGGTATCACAGATTTGTTCAACATGATCATTATTGCAGTCTAGATCCAAAGCAGTCACCACATCATTGATTTTGGACAAATAGAATCCTGGTTTTGTTTTTAAGTTGTTCAAATTTATGATAGTTGACTGAACCTTCGGTTCCACTACTTTTTCAAATATTCTGGTAAGGGAAGCCTTGATGGCAGAAACAAGATGAATAATGTAGGCCTTTCTGTATGAGGTCATCATCTTCAGCACTACCACCGCCAAGAGTTTTGTCCCTTCCAGAAGTGACAGTATTCTCCAAATCCCACTCATTGGGTACATAGAGTTTCCTTACTGTCTGTACGGCATTTTCATGACTCAGCCATCTGGTGTGCACTGCCTTTTTGATGCTAAGATTGTTGGCAGTATCCAATTCTCCAATGTCCTTAAGTAAGCTTTGCATGGTGTTAAGCTCTCTGTTCTCACTGTGCTAAAGTGGTAATATTTAAATAGTCCCATCAGCATTTTTCATCAGTGTTTTCCACTGCTGGAACAGATCTGAAAGCTTTGGAAATAGCAAGTTGGAGGCGGCGATTTAAACAATGGATAGTGATTACTGTTGAATTGTCCTCCTTCAATTTGGCAACAACCCCATTTTTCTTTCCTACCATCACTGATGGTCCGTCACTAGCAAACGATGTCATTTTGGAAAGTGACACTCCAGAACTGCTTAAAAATCTTTCATTGCATTATAAATGGTTGCTGAACTGTCATTGCTAATTTGGATGTCTTGGAGGAAGGATAATCTGGCTTCTCTGTTATCCATATATCTTGTCACAAGAGCAAGGTGTTTCCTGGTCTGATCATCGGTATATTCATTTATCATCAGGCCATACAATCCACTGTTGTTTACAGACTGTTGGACTTCCTCTTGTGTTACCTCTGCTTGGCACTGAACAAATTCAACAAAGGTCCTGTGACTGGTGTAACTGGCAGACTTGCCTTTGTCTAAGTACAGTAGGTTTGTTGCCCCCCAGGTCATTACACAGCTCAACAAGTGGCTTGAAGGGTGGTATGAGGAAGATTGTTGCTGATTAAGAAGAACGAGACTTTCTGCATATCTTTTAATGCTTAGTGTTCTTTTGTTGTTAAGTTCTCGAATGTTTCAATCACATTTTCCTGACCAGTAACTTCTAAGGTTGCATATGCATAGAAGATGTTTCATGTCTTCTAATCACATCAGGGAAACACATCCAGATTGATTCCAAGTAGAACTGCCATTGCCTCCTGTCGTATTCCATTTCTGGCAGAGAGTAAAGTACATTGCACCAAAGGAAATCCCATCATCACTCATCAGTAAATTCTTCTTTGAACTTCAACCATAGTCTGTTAACTTGTTACTCAGACTTAAATGTTTCTTGTTTTCTGTGATGGAATTAGCCTGAAAATAATAATAAATAAATTAATTTTAATTAAGATTTAAATTGACTTCATCATGATTTCAACCAAATCTTATAACACACAAGATTTAGTACTGAGTTGGTGAAACTGCACAAAATATTTACTAGGTTTTTTCCAGGCTAAACTTATTAATTCATGATAAATTGATTTGTTTATTACTTAATTTAGCCACAAAGAAGGTGATAATTCAGTGCTCCAGATAACCCTCCGAGCACTTGAGTATAATACCTATCGTTTCCAAATCCAGTGGGTATTTTTACCCACAAAATTTCTGTCAAGCGGCCATGGGTATTTTCCATTTCTGTTGCCATATGACGATTGCCACTGATTTTACTATAAAGGTTTGGTTGCTAAATTACCATTAATTAATCTGTATTTAACTGTCTGTACAATGTAAGTCCACACTTTAAACATTTGGGTGTTGGTCAGCTTAACTGCATTGTCACTACAGAGTTTTAACACACATTATAACCAAGATCCATTTAGAACATTTATCTCTCAGCAGGTTTCAGATCCAATGTGTTTAATTTTACACTTCAGTTTTGATTTGCATTGGGTATCTTATGCATGGATTTCAGTTTGCTTGCCTATCCATTTATTTTTTATGTAAAATACGCAGCTTATCTGGAGCACTGAGGAAATGTAATATAAATTAACTTACATGCATGTTAAATTGAGACCTGGACCCAGTTACACAATAGGTTGTTAAATTTAACATAACGTTAACCAATGTTAAATCAATGGGCTAACTGTAGGTTAATTTTAACAATGTGTTGTGCAACCGGGTCCTGGTTCTTTTGATTATTGAAATCGTCTTTAGAATCACAGACACTGTGTGAAGTCAACACTACTTCATCATCAACTTAATGAATTAGAGTACCTGTAGGTCTAGAATCTGTTCTGAAGTTTAAAATGATACATTTTGTAAACTAAAAACTATCCATATACAGCATGGTGACAATATATATATATATATAGTCACCCTAAAGTGTTAAAAATCAGGTCGGTATCACTAGTTGTTTCATTATCATTGCATGTACATTGTACATGTAAATATTGTACACTCTTTCCTACTCATATTTTTCAAAAATGACAAATGTGTGTGTGAGTGGTCCTGTAAATAGGGAGTCAAAATTTAGATTACACGTATGTAGTTTCAAGTCCACCTTAGTCAGACTTGTCTTTGATTCACTATTTGGGAAGTGAGGACAACAGTATTCAGACAATGTGACTGTAGTTAGACATTGACAAATGTTTTGTGAATTTGACATTTATATCGGTTGTTGGGGCTAGTTTCTATTTAAGAAATAGAACAAAAATGTTTGCTACCAGAAATAACAAACTTTAAGGATGTTTTAAAACATTTTTCGTACAGTGAAGAATTATAAGTTTAAATGACAACTTTCAGTTTAGACATGATTTATTTCAGTAATATATTTCTCGTGTTTTATTTTTAAAGGCATATGTACATAAGTCTGTCATGGAAGAGTTAAAAAGAATAATTGAAGATTCTGAGGTTATCCAGGAAGATGATGCATTATGGCCAGCACCTGACAGAGTTGGCAGACAGGTATATAGGGTTACAATACTTAATTAACTCTTTACAGTGAAGATAAAAAGGTTAACAAACATTCAGCTACCGTTGTAATTCAGTTAATTTACATCAAGATTAGTGTCAGTGTTCTGTAATCCCAGAGTTTTTGAAATTCACCCGTCTTACCAGAAAAACTGGTAAATTTTACAAAAGTCGGGTGAAATTTGTCTGATAACTGGTCCAAATGACCAGTAATTTTCCATTTCTTTTCAATAGTGTATATATACAGACCAGTAAAAATTTTCTTTGACAAGTAAAATTCCTTTATTCACTGGTCCGGTTGACCAGTAATTTTTTTTTTTTATTTCATAATGTCTGTAATCCATATATCTTTCCGTAGATTTGAACGTTGTACTGCAATATTTGTGTGAAATTAGCACTACACTTGTAGTTACATGTATACATACACTGTACAAAGGGCCAAGTATGCTCTTACTATAGCACAATGTTCGCCATCATCAATGTCCGTCCATTTTTAAATATAACTTCTTCTCAAGAACTACTGGACAGATTTAAACCTAATGTGACAGGGGGCTTGTATACATAAGGGCTCCAGAGAGGGTCAAAACTTGGCACATTTTTGAAACATCTAATCTTCTAATGAACCAAAGTATTATATTCTGTTGTTGGTAGATATTTAAACATTCATTTAAGCCCTAGTTTTGATAGCAGACTACATTGAAACTTGTATATAAAGAACCCCTTAGGGACATATCAAAACCAGTCTTTATGGGGAGGTTGTCTTTATATAGAGGTTGATTTGTACACAAATGGTACTATTGGGGACAGCAAAAAGTAGTATTTATGACCAGGTGGTCTTTCTACACAGGTGGTCACTAAAGCAGGTTTTACTGTAGTTACAAATAATTCAACAGAGAAATAGAAGTTGATTGTGAAGTTGAAGTGTTTTGTTTGTTTGCTTTGTATAATTCCATTATGAAGATATTTGTGAGGTGAATATTAAAAATGATGACAGAAATTTCTAGTACATGTACATGTTAACTTATGGAAGTTTGACTTTTTTAGGTGTTTTTTTTTTTACATGTTATTAGATATTCTACTTATTCTACTAACTACATACAATGTACTAGTGTATATTGATTTACTGAAGTTAAAAATTTCAGGAGCTTGAGATTGTAATAGGTGATGAACATATATCATTTACAACATCAAAGATTGGATCACTTGTAGATGTCAACCAAAGCAAGTAAGTAATTGTCTTAGTCAGGACACTGAAGTCACTAAAACACTAAAATGGTACTTTATCATGTGTGTGGAGGAGAGTGTGTTTGTTTGTCCTTGTGTAGGTCAGAGCCAGTAAGTAATTGTCTTAGTCAAGGCACTGAAGTCACTAAAACACTAAAATGGTACTTTATCATGTGTGTGGAGGAGAGTGTGTTTGTTTGTCCTTGTGTAGGTCAGAGTCAGTAAGCCATTGTCTTAGTCAGGGCACTGAACTAACTGAAGTCACTAAAACACTAAAATGGTACTTTATCATGTGTGCGTGTGTGTGTGTGTGTGTGTGTGTGTTGGGGGGTATTTGTCTTTGTGTAGGTCAGAGCCAGTAAGTTATTGTCTTAGTCAAGGCACTGAAGTCACTAAAACACTAAAATGGTACTTTATCATGTGTGTGTAGTGGGGGTGTTTGTCTTTGTGTAGGTCAGAGCCAATAAGTTTTTGTCTCAGTAAAGTCACTGAAGTAACTCAGGTTTCTGCAGTGTTTATGTGGTTTGTGTGGTGTGTGTTTGTATGTGTGTGTATGTCTTTGTATTTGTGCATCATATGGATGTGTGTAGTGCAGATGTAGGGTATCTTGTTGAAACATTGAATATTTCTTACTTCTTCAAAAACAACAAGTACATTTTCAATTAATGATCTAATGAAATAAATGTAATTAGAACTAAGGTCTTTTTATTTTATATAAAATAATCTTTTTAACGGTTTTACACCTTGAAATTGTCTACATTGTATTTGAATATTTTAATATAAAACAATTACGATGTTTATATTTGTGTACCGGTAGGTGGTAGTTGATTCTAGAGAATCTATTTTCTTTTACATCAGGTGATTTCTGTAGATTAACTACTATAGATAGCTGGCTATGCATTGATTATATATATATAAGTTTTTATGATCTAGGAATCCAGTAACGTAATGATTTCAATTTTTTGTTTTCCTTTTTGTTGTCTTATGTGTGCTATTACTATATATCTGACATTTAATTTTATGTATTTTCAGAGACCCTGAGGGTTTGAGGACCTTTTACTACCTAGTGCAGGATTTAAAATGTCTGGTGTTTTCATTGATTGGACTCCATTTCAAGATCAAACCTATCTAAAGACTTGTACATTTCTTGTTCATTTCATAAACATTTTCATCTGACATTGACAGGAATCCAAAAACTTGATCCAGTATCAACAAGTTTCCATTTAGTCAGTAATTCAAACTCTTCATAATTAAAATTTGTTTTAGCTAATCAAACATTTGGAATCATTCCTAGAGAAAAATGGGGAAAAGAGGAAGCAGAAAACATTGAAATATTAGTATCCGGAAATGTTTCCTGCACTTTTATATTGGTGTCAGAGAAAATGAAGTTCAGAGGCTAGATCAAATCAACCTTTTATACTAAATGGATAGGATATTGTATGGTGTTTGTTTTATCGTATCTCGTCAAAGGTTAATTGGAGGAAAGCAATTTATCAAAGGTGTTTGTGACTACAAATAGTTTTAAAGTACTAATTAAAACTAGCACTGGCATAAGAACTATACATTTAACCATTTCATTGTCATAAACTGAATAAAGATTTACTTCTTAGTATAATGACTTCTGATTTATGTTTGATACTTTAAACCAGGAAATTTTTGCTCCTGTTTAATTTTTGCCCTTAGATGAGAAGATGAATTCTAAATTGAACGAAATTTTCAAGCTAAATGATTGTAGCATTGGAATCCTGGGCCGTTGATGGGGCCAAGCGTAATACAATCCATGTGACCAACTATCAGTTCAGAACAGGACTTAAGTTTATCACATGACCGGACACCAGATAAAGAAAATGTGCATGTCTATATTAGTAAAGCGAGAAAATCCTGATATCCATGTCGGTTTTCAAATAAGCAATCAGATTCTTGCAAATGTAGTAAACAGTCTACTTGCTCAAGTCTGTTCAATCTGTTTTGTTTATTTCTATTATTTATTGATTGCGAAAAGTGCATACATTATGTGTATAATATGCTGTAAATTCTTAAAAAAAACTTTGTATCACATCAATTGAGTATGGGGGCGCCATGTTTGTTATGATTTGATGCTATCCCACAATTCAGTGCAGCAGAAAAGGTAATCTTGTCCAATCAAATAATCAAAGCGATTGTATTTCACCCGGCTATACTGTTGCATCAGTGATCCAGGACCCCAGACTAAAATGATTGTAGAACAGACATACATGCCATCCATGAGACTGGTGATTAAGGTTGAAAATAACCAGCAGCAAACTTTTCAGGTATACAGTACACCATGATGAGTAAAACTCAGTGTGTGAACTAATTTTAAGTGAAATATTGTGGAAGCACAAAGCAATATAAAGTCTTTACATTTTTTACCTGGTCCTGAACTCTGGATGCTACTGACTGGAGACCATTTCTCACCAGGGCTCTATTTTGACAACAAATTTTGGTTTTGTTTTCTTCAGGTTACTATGTATTCTTTAACATTGCAAATTTGTTATCAGACTATATCCATGGTAAGAAGTGGTTGTCAACCAGTAGAGATACAAACGCGTATATCAGAATACCTATATCTCACTACCTATATTGCTCATATTGATATATGCATTACAACTCGGCACTTTTTGATCAACATATGATATATTTTTCTGTACAATGTATACTTCTTGATTTAGCAGCATTGTAAGAGTTAAGGTACTTAGACTCTTGCACAGTATTATTATAAGCGATACTACATTATACACTGATAATAATATACATGTATTACAATATATGAGCATAAATAAAATTGATGTGTTTTTTTTTATACTTTTAATGTCGTATCCTGGGGTGAACTGTTAATAGAAAATAAACGTTAATGTATGCACTAAATGTTTACATGCATATACTTTTGTCGTACTTTTAAAACTTCTCTACTGATTAATTATTTAATAACTTGAGGGAAACACAAAACATGCAGATCTAATTGTAAAGTCTGAAAATGGCATGGTAATGAAAAGAAAGCGAAAATGAGAATGCCAATATGTATGAACTGAAACAAACTGTTCATGAATAATGATAAATAATCGAGAACCAGCACATCATATACTTTTGGGGCCTATGATCAAAATATTTCTTAATTTGCATTCAATAGGGAACTTTCGAGTTAGCCTGCATTACCTTCATAATCCTGCTTTTATTATCGCCAGTCACAAGATTCTTGAAAAATGTTTCTCAGTGTTATTTCTGGTTTCAGTAATATTCAGATAGTCCTGATAGCGCAATTGGTAAGAGCACCCTGCTAGTGTTCGGATGGTCCTGGGTTCAATTCCCATTCTGTCCACACATTTTCCCCCGACTGATACATTTTAGTAATTTAGCGTTAGCAAAATAACCCAATGTGGTATGTTTTAAGAGTCTATTGGAATTCTTTACACAAAATAACGTTTATGTGCTAAATCCTAAGGATATTCTTTGTATGTTACATTCGTTGCGAAGGTAGGTAAGTGAGAAAACTGGAAGAACTTGTGAGGAACAAAATCAAAAAGGTGTGAAAAAATGTAGGATCATAACGGTTATCCGGGCTAACTCGAAAGTTCCCTGTTCCACATTTTATGAAATTATATAAATATTAGTGGATAATCTTTCATTGGTTCATTAATGAAAGGGAAGATAAAATCTTGATTTACAGAGAGAGAATTCCAAACATTCGTAAAAAAAAATTCATTTAAAATAAGATGTCATATTTTTTAAAACCGTCTTGTTTCAAAAGACAGTGAGAGGATGGGGTTAAAGGATTTGCTTTGTTCAGGTTTGATCAAATGCGTTATTTACTTAAGGTGGATTCCCTACAGCTCAAGGGCTATTGACAGGTTTCCTCACAAAAAACAGGAAAATGCCAGTATATTGGCAAAATGCTAATTTTGATAAATTTCTACCAGTTTATTCACAACTGTTCCATCTTCAAATAATTTTTTTAAAAATCTTCATATATATATTTTTACAAAAGTCAAATGTCACTGACTTATTTTTTGGTATGTTTCCAATAATTTAATCTTACCTCTATTACCCCAATATTCTTTAGTTTCTAGTTCAGATGACCTTTGACCAATGAACCAAATACCTTGGAATATTTGCAAAATGCTTTTCTTGTCAGACTCAATATCTACCAGTATACATTTATTGTAATATTAAAAGAAATCCCACTTTGTTGATTATTTTTTTCAAACAAAATTATTTATTTGAAATTCGCTAGAGCTTACAAATCAAATATAACTGGTGGGTGTATCTACTTTGCAACACATCATTATTTTTGTTGGAAGTTTTGTGACATGCCTTTTTACTTCATAATATGTTTTATAGAAACTTACATGTACTTTCAAGCAAAAAAAATTACAAAATATCACCTGTGATGTTTTTCTAAATTGTGGATATTTTAACTAATAAACAAGCCACTAGGAGGCACATCAAATGACAGTACAGTTTTAAACAAATGTCTTATTAACTCAAAACAAATTGTCTTTTTGTATACAAATAGAATTGACGAAATTTAATGTTAAGAATTATCTTAAGATCATGATGACAGTTTCAGGGTCGAGGGTCAAGGTTGCAGGCACCTAAATAAATAGGTCATTTGTTATAAACTTTGTAGGTCAGTTTTAGTGTGCATTATATTCAGTTCCTTAGGTCAGTTTTAATATGCATTATTTTAGGTCTCTTAGAGATCACTTGTGATGGCTATACACCATTAGGTAGGTCAGTTTTAGCCTGCATGATTTTTACTCTCTTAGAAATCATTTGTGATGGCTATACATCATTAGGTCATTTTTAGCCTGCATGATTTTTTTCCCCTAGAAATAACTTGTGATGGCTTTACGTCTTGTTAGTAAATTTTAGCCAGTCTAATAAAGAATGTATCTCTCATTGCTCACATTTTATGATATATGGTGTAGAGGATCTAACAAAACCTGCTATTGGGTCACATGCAAGTGACCTTATAGATGTGTCTTGTTCAACTAATGAAAATGTGGCTTACAGGATCTTGAAAGTTTATCGAATGGTAAAGGGATTTAAACATTATGAACAACACTAGTCACTGAACACAGAAAATCCAGAAGGAAAGAATTTCTTTCATGACCTTGGGTAGGGTCAAATCAGCAAAGACTTCATTATAAAATAAATTACATCTCTTTGCCATTTGATAAACTTTCAAGATCTTGTAATTTGTATTTTCATTGGTTGACCCATAGTGATCAGAGATTGGTTTTTAATTAGACTGTATTTTATCATGCATTATTTTTGGTCCTCTAGAAATCACTCGTGGTGGCTATACATCTGTAGATCATTCAGATTTTCTTTCTCACCTGAGCCTTCTGCTCAGGTGATCTATTCTGATTAAAATTATCTGTTGTCTATTATGTGTTGTTGTTAGAGCATATTTAACCTTTTCAATCTTCAAGTACATGTATTTTATCTAAACTTGTCACAAAGCATTAATGAGTAGGATATATACATAAGTTTATAAGTATATGTATGTAAATATGTATAAGTTTGTTCCAAGGAAGGGCCATGGTCCATTGAAAGAGGAGATAATTTTTAGGAATATGTGAAAATTGGATAAGAATCATCTGCAAATTTACCACTGAGCAATAAATTAGCAATTTTATGCAATAGCTTTGCTACATAAGACAGATTCTAGTTTGTTCAAACCATGGTCCTTGAGCAGCAACAGTGTTCTTAAGTTGAAGAAAGTGAAAAACAAGAAATATATATGTTACATCTTTCTCGTGATACCAAGCTTGCTACTGTGTGTTAAAACCATACATAAATCTGTACATCAAATGAAAAATGAATTTTATCCCCAATCATGATCCTACTTGGAAATACCCTTTGTTGGGGATATTAAGTAGAAATACTTGTTGTCAAGTCATGTATCTTGAGAAATATTGAAATGTTTACCCAGAAACCATATTTTAGTTTTAAATTTTATATAATAGCACAAAGTAAAAGACTCTTAACAAGATGTAAAACAACAATTTGGTTCATTTATAGTGAACTACTGGAATTTAAATTCCCAGTATTAATCCAGTTTCAATTTGAAATTCACTGACAAAAAATTATGCGTGCTTTTACTTTCATATCCCAATTTTCTCTGTCTGTATTTTTATTTTCTTTTAATTTGGGGAGCATTTATTATTATTTCCTGAAAATCGGTCATTATTAGTGGGTCGTATGTGTTAGTTTTCTTATCTCTATATGTACCTGCGATATGTAAAGCTAGCACCGCTTTATACATCTCTGTACATGTACATTGGTGTAGAGTGTATTGAAGTTTGACAGGTGCAAGCACATGCTCGTGTTTACATTGTAAGTATAAACGTCGCCACGACAATGCCCAATGAAAATTAACTTCCTCTTGCGTACGCAATATGTTTTAATCATGGCGCCTCATAAGGAGTGTTAAGACGATGGAAGTTTTCAAGTTTTCGGTAAACTAATTTCAAGGTAAGTTCGACAGTTCGTAAGAATTATAGATTTATTTTGCATTGTTAAAATAGTTTACATTGTTCCATGTAAATCGAAATGGTAATTTTGGCTACACGAATGGTCGGATATTTACTTGGATCTACCGCATATAAATTTACCTGTGACAGTAGGCCTAATGTTTACATTATTGTCAATACAATAAGCGGCAAGCTATCTATTTTCAGTAGCCAAATTCTGTTTACCCATGCTACAAAGTATTTGCACATACCGTATATACTGTGGCACGCACAGTACCGATGCGTTTAAATTTGGCCCAAGTTTCAGGTTGATTTTGGCTTTTTTTTTTCTTTTTTTCCCCCCAAGTCGGACAATTGGCACAAAGACTTTGCATAACCATGAGCATAAATTAAAATCAACTTTCGCCTTATTCTAATACTGCACTCACGTGTCAAAAGTGTGTCAGCTTTTTTCATTTCCCATTATTTTTTCTGTTAAATCCAATTAAAAAAATAATAATAATTGGCCTGACTTATATATATATATATATACATTGTATATTCAATGGAATCTTGTAAACTTGCGTGGAGGTCTGTGAACTATCTTTCTAAATTGGTTTGGAAGGTACATTTCAGTTTGTTTTTGTATAAAATGCAAGTATTTATAATTTAAGTGACAAGCAAAATTTGTAATGCCATTTCCTTTTTGGTTCTTAGTTATATAGTGGCACCAACAAAATACTTATTTCAAAGAAACAAATTTGCTTGTTAGAAATGCAGTTTCAAAGAATTTTAAACCAGAAGAAAATAAAAAAACTGAAGTTGACATAATTTTGGCACGCAAGTGTTGGGTAAGACCAAAGTTGACAAAATTCTGGAACGCAAGTGCTGGGTATATCTTTCTTATGCTAAATCACCATTTTTTAAAAATAGATCTCTACCAGCAAAAATTAATCCTGTCATTAATTCTTGTCAAAATTCACTTACCGTATTCAGTATAAAGTCTAAGTCATTTTCATCTGATTTTAGTTTTTAACTCCTTTGAAATTATATTTTTGAGAAGCAACAATTTTTTGGTGAGTCAGTAATGTTACCTGAACAATATCTTGTTATTATGACGTTTACGTAATGTATTTTAGCTAAAGCAGGCCACAAAATAACAGAAATCATAACCCATTTACAGGTTAGGCTAAAAGGAATGACCATAACCTGCAGGTTATGATAGCAATAATGACGACTTAAAATGAAATCCATCAAGAACAAAAATGTGGTTATGTGATTTGTATTTGTCGTAACCTCTACATGATGTACCTGAATGATCGCTCCCATGTTATTTTGTGGTCTGCAAAAGTGTACTCTAAATAATAAAATATCATAACTTTCTTTACAAATTTCTTTTTCTTTCTTCTTCTTTTATAGATCTCTTTTCTGTCTAGCTTTCCTTTCATCATTTATTTAAATTCACTCATTATGAATAACAGTTACTTTATAAATTCATGTAATCCCATTTTTCCACCAGTTATTAGCTCTGACACTGACTCAAAGGGCATTTTTTAATTCATCCCACATATTGATAAGTCAGTCTCAACAAAACTTGGTTGGAACTGTCTCCATTAAAAGTTGCTTCAGGTTTAATTTATGAACAAAAATGTGTTGCTATCTATTAGAGTTGAAACGTATATGTATACCAAAAATATTTGAGACAACTACTGTATTGGATTTGTATTCCAATATATATCTGCTTTTTTCTATATAACATGTAATTTTGTTTCATTCCTTATACATGAACATGTATTAACCGTAGTTTTTGTAATTACTTGAAAATTAATTACATGTAGTATATCAATTGAATCTTAAAATGTAAGTTTATGTGAAACTGAAACTAAACTTGAATTTTCTAAGTGTCTGTGCAATCAGTAATTTTTTACAAGTATATCTGGAGAAATGATCCAATACCCGGTTTATTCCTTCCATGCATATATTGATGGTAAAATTATGTAGCATAACATAATATACTGGAATTTGCCATGTGAACAAATATTTGAATGGCAATTTTATATTTGAATAATTGCATTCGTGAATGTACATGTACCTATATAAAAGGACTCCAAAAGGGTCCAAAATTTGGTACATATTTAAAAATCTTCTTGAGTTTTGATAATATTTAAAAACTTAAATTGAGTTCTGTCAGATAAGTTAAGTTTTCCTTTTCCATGGTAAAAATGTTGTTTTTTTTTGTTGAAAGCAGTAAAGGATTTTAAAAGTGACGTGTTAATGGAAAGATTTAGTTGCTAAAAAGTAATTTAAGATGTTGTGGATCTACAACAAAAATTACTATCAGTGGCGACAAGTACCTAATCCTAACTACTCGTCTCCGAACCATTTTCACTTGTCCAAGACAAGTGGACAAGAACGGTACATTTTCCCGCCCTGTATAAAGATCTAAACATGAAAATAAAATGATGTAATGTCATTTTTACCTGTGATAAAACTTCTGTCACAATTTAATACAAGTTTCAGTTTGTACATTGATTTTGATCTTTGAAATGAAAATTTAAAAATCAATTTTAAAGTGAAAGAAATGCTAAAGATAAATTTGATACAAGTTAAACTTTTTAAATAGCTGATTTTTCTTAAAAATTCATATACTTTTGTAAGTTTTAATGTGTAGGTAGTTTCACGTTCATGTCTTGATCTCAGTTTTACGTCACTGTTATATAGTCATTATAAGTAAACATACACCTGAACAATGAGTGATATAGAAATGAATTTCTTTAGGTTCTTTCCTGTATCTATGGTTAGTGTTTGATTTTGTTTGAAAGTTTTCTTTTAATGGATAATTGAAAATACTGAGTATATATTCCTGAATTCAAAGAGATTTTGAATGTGCAATCATTGACAAATCCTAGGTACAAAAGTGTTTTTGTGAACTATTCATGGATGTAAATGTGATTGAATTTCTGTTTTATTATGTTTCTCAACACAGCATATCAAAATCTTTCAGCTTTAGATCTAAACAGTGTGTACCTTGAGCTCGTAATACAAATTTGTATGATACTGGTTATATACCCTACTGGGCAAATTTACCTTCATGGTACAATTGTACATATGTAATATGTAGACTATATCTGAGTCCGAAAATAACAATAAATTTGTTTGATGGGCTTGTCAAATACACATAGTCTTGACCTGATGTTATTTCAGCTATTTTTTTCCTCTTTTAAATCTCAGATTTGTACATGTACGTGTCAAATACACATTGTCTTTACCTCAATGTTATTTCAGCTATTTTTTTCCTCTTTTAAATCTCAGATTTGTATGATGTTCATGAATATCAGTGAAACATTGCTGTAAGAAGAAAAATGAAACAGAAACCTGAACATCATGTGATGTAATAGAAACAAATTATTTGAATTTTATTGCTGGCTTTTACCCATACAATTTATGTACATGTACTCATGTTTGTATAGATATAGCAATTTAATTTCTCTGAAACATCTTTAAAACTTCAAGGTATACTGAAGTTTTAATATCGATTTTGTTGTATACATAGGTAAGTGTAGATCTATTGTTGTATTGACGGGTCTGAAATGAGATTTTCAATAAAATATTCAATTTCAATCAGTGAGTATACAAGTTGAGATTGACATGAGATAAAATTCTTGAAAAAAATCTTTAAATCGCTTTTTAATTTTTGTTCTTAAAGTACAAAAGCTAGATCAATTCGGTGAAAATAGAAGTGCATGCATGTATATACTTTTGAAACTATCTGGATAATATATATACTGGATAAAATAAGATTCTAAATCAGCAAGTGATTCCTAGCAGCAGAATTGTTATTATATATCAAGCATGCATGGTGATCAGAGCAACATATAACTTTGAACAGTGGAACTTTGCCTAAAGACAAAATCACTTAGATGACCACCTCACATTTCAGATCATAAATTTCCAGTCTCTTGGTAAATTGCTATAAACAAGTACAGAACCTCACTTAAGAGACCACCTCACTAATAAGACCACTTTGAGTCAGATAGGTAGTCTTAATAGCAAGGTTCCATTGTACATGTGACAGACATTGTAAATTATGTGATTGCATTAAATGACTGGTAACTGCTCTTGTATACTGGGTTTATGAGTGAAGTACATTGAAATTTACAAATGTATATACAAAGACTATGACATCTGTGTGAATGATATGAAGTACAGTATAATTGTTCTAAGGCCATGCCAAATTAATTGTTTGTGGAAAAATCTGTAGCGAGCAATTGCTTTGATTAATTTAAATATTTTAATCAAAAATTTTTTAGTGGCAACTGGCAAGAGACTTATGTGTGTAGACCAACAGACAAGTTTTTGTTGTTAGCTTACCTGAGCTGAATGCTAATGTGAGTTAATGTGATCACTAATTATTAACATTAGTTTTTCACATATTTGACTTCTTCGGCCACTATCTGAAGGGTACGATATGATAAGTATGATAAAATGTGAAGGATAGAGCTGAAACCAATTTTTGGATATTTTGCCAATGGACAGCAAGGACCGTGAAATCTTGTTATGTCGAAATTCTGGTTTTGTCAAAGTTGAACGGATGATCCTGATTATTTTACTACTACTAATTTTATTCAAAATTTCGCTCCTTCTAAAGTATATATCTGGTCTGAAGTACAAATATCAAAACATAATAGAATTGTCACTAGTTATCTCAAAATTACCTACCGCAATTGAAATTATACTTTTTGTACAAAAAAAAGCATTGTAATTAATTACTTGTTTACCTACAAAACACGGGACAATCAACTCCCGTTAATGAGTCAAGGATAATTAATAATTGCATAGAACCAATTTGAATTAAGCAGTAGCCTGAATAGGTCTATTCGTTGTCCTGTAAGAATAGAAAGCACGTGAATTGAAAACTTTAGTTACATGTATCTTGAATTTCGGATATCTCGAAGTAGATAGGGCAGTCCCTTGAATCTCGAGATAAGGAGATTCCACTGTATATGAATATGAAATTACATGTACCATTGTTTCAAATAGACAGATGTCTCTTAGTAGTATCAATTGATCTATTACATAGCATACACATGTAGTATCAGTGTTCCATCCATCACTAGTCAGCGAGGAAAGATAGGCTAGATAATTCCTCCTCTTCCAAATGTTAGGTAGTAAGGTCAAATTTCATTTCTGCATAAACCTATTAGTCCTCCATTGGGTCCATGGGATGGGGTAAGGTTTTCCTTAGGGTCTTACAATGTATTTTAGTAAGTCTGTTAATTATTCCTCCATCGGGTCCATGGGGTGGGGTAAGGTTTCCCCATGGGTCTTATTTTAGTGAGTCACTATTACCCACAACATAACAACATACATGTACATGGTCCCAAGTAGCTAGTGCCAAGTCACCAGTAACCACAACATAACAACATACATGTACATGGTCCAAAGTGCCAAGTCACCATTGACCACAACATAACAACATACATGTACATGGTCCAAAGTGCCAAGTCACTGTTAGCCACAACATAACAACATACATGTACATGGTCCCAAGTAGCTAGTGCCAAGTCACTGGTAACCACAACATAACATACATGTACATGGTTCAAAGTGCCAAGTCACCATTGACCACAACATAACAACATACATGTACATGGTTCAAAGTGCCAAGTCACTGTTAACCACAACATAACATACATGTACATGGTTCAAAGTGCCAAGTCACTGGTAACCACAACATAACATACATGTACATGGTCCAAAGTGCCAAGTCACTGTTAACCACAACATAACATACATGTACATGGTTCAAAGTGCCAAGTCACTGTTAACCACAACATAACATACATGTACATGGTTCAAAGTGCCAAGTCACTGGTAACCACAACATAACATACATGTACATGGTCCAAAGTGCCAAGTCACTGTTAACCACAACATAACAACATACATGTACATGGTCCAAAGTAGCTAGTGCCAAGTCACTGGTAACCACAACATAACATACATGTACATGGTTCAAAGTGCCAAGTCACTGTTGACAACAACATAACAACATACATGTACATGGTTCAAAGTGCCAAGTTAAGTTTGTGAGTCCCATTAAAGACAAAGTAAAAGGGACATAACATATATTTGAATGACATATATGTACATACATGTATGGTATTTCATATCAGATACAAAAGCTAGTTCAAATATACCAGTAGACATTTTTCTGTTATAACAGTATTATTGTGATTATCATATGTGACTAACTGTTGCAATTTATTATAGGCACCATCATTCAAACTTAAAGTCAACAAAATTCTGGACAATATGAAAACCTTGGCACCCATTTTCAGTCTCGAATTCAGATTTGTTTTACCTCTAGATACATGTATGACATTTACGGTATCTGGTGTCCTGTACACAAATGTAGATGTTCTTAGATGTGATAGTTTTAACTTATTTATTTTACTACTATTAACAAACAAGTTTTATCAACTTATATAGATGTCTCTCATTGGCTCTGATGTGAGAATTAGTGTGTGCTTGCTGTGGGAGGAAACTAGAGTACCCAGAAAAAACCCATGTGTCCGACCTGGCAACTGCCGGGATTCATGGACTGACTGTCACACACATGTAAAAGTTTTTCCCACATTCAACTTACTTTAAGAAAGGATATAAATTCTCTTTTATATCTGTCATCATAAAATATTAAAATCTGTAATATATGTAATTCTGTACATTTGTATGTGAAAAATAGTGTCTGTGGTCATCTGAAGCAAAAAGACCATATCACCTATGCAATATGATAAAAATATATACTTCTGTTGCACGTCAATTGATCAGACTTAATTTAGTTTAAATCTTTATTTCAGATCAGTTCAGATGGACGTTTTCAATGGATTACTTTACTTACAGCTGACAGTTAGAAAATTGAAGAATAAAATATTGTGATAAAGGACATTACATGTACATGTAACGTACAATAACAACAAGAAAGTAACGCATAAAAACCTCAAAATGGCAGACGGGGTGTATAAATGTCATGATTGCCACATGACTTTTGACCATTTAAATCTTTTACAAAAACACAAGCGAAAGTTTTGTGTGGGTTCAGTTGGAGACCCAGACAGTTTGTTGCTACGGAAAGGATTAAGATCAGAAGAAGATAGATCACCGAGACCCATATCTCCTGATGACAGGGTGAGTAAAGTCATTGTGTAGCATGTTGGCATATACGAGGTGAAACATACAAATATGAAATATATATAAGGTCTGTTGTAGGCTACAAATGCTGACTGGATCAAACTTCAGTTTTTTAGACAAAAGTGCAATAAGTATTACTATATGCCAGAAAGTCACCATTAGTAGAAATTTAAAACTGAAGGCCCATTATCAAATGGGAGAGGTCAAAGCATCAATCTATTAATATTATACAGAACCCTCTCAACAATGGTAAAGGTCATCTAATCATAGATAGCCCTCATTACACTGGTATAGGTCAAAGAATTGATCTAAATTTCTGCCTCTTGGTCTTAAGCAAAGGACACTTCCATTATAAAAAGGCATGTATTTTTCTACCTACATGAATAAAACTGAATTACTTAAAATGGAATCAATTTATAATATCAACATAAATATTAGCTCATGTTTATCATAATCTGCTGGTATCTCCTGTATGGTTTAATGTATACATGTAGATATAACTTCTAAATCACAGAAATTGTTGTCAGATATCTTGGATGAGTTAACATGTATTTGCATATTGAGTTCTTTTGGTCCAGAGTGTATGTACTTGTACCATAGAAATTTTGACACCTGATTGTATCAAGAAATGTAAACAATATACATATAAATATATTGTGATGCTGTTATTGAGGTCAAAAGTCAAGGGTATATTGTTTTTATGCTCCCGGCCTGAAAGGTCTGCTGGGAGGCATATAGTGTTTGGATTGTTCGCCTGTCTATTTGTCTGTATGTTTGTCTGTCTGTCGCTCCATAATTCCATCCCGCTTACATATTAAGTTAGAACTGGTGATATTTGTGTTTCACAAACACATCTTGTTGGTCCATCTGTTTGCATATGTATTTGCAAGATTTTATTCTCTGTAAAAAAGGGAATGAGTTTCTTTCCTGATATTTTAACCAAATTTGTTATGTTGCTGCTTTGTACTAATAAGATCTAGGATAAGATCATTTTATAATGGCTGAAATTTGGCAATATTTGGCAGAGAAAGTTTGCTGAAGGTGTAGTATTTCGCAAACACACCTTGTTAAGTTGTTAATCATTTTCTGACATTAAAAATATCAATATTTGACACTTACAAAACATAGTGGAAATTCTATAGACATTGGTTAACAAACACATGAAACATTTCTTTTTCTGCAGTTTTATGTATATATGGACCTTAGTTCACCCAAAGCTGTTTGTATAGCACCTGTACATGTGATCTGCATGTCATGTGATAGCTTAGAGGTACAATATGTGCATGTACTGTACATGTGATCTGCATGTCATGTGATAGCTTTGAGGTACAATATGTGCATGTACTGTACATGTGATCTGCATGTCATGTGATAGCTTAGAGGTACAATATGTGCATGTACTGTACATGTGATCTGCATGTCATGTGAAAGTTTAGAGGTACAACATGTACATGTAAATGTACTGTACATGTGATCTGCATGTCATGTGATAGCTTAGAGGTACAATATGTACATGTACTGTACATGTGATCTGCATCATGCATGTCATGTGATAATATAGTTTATAGGTACAATAATATGTACAGTACGGGCCACGCGGATTCCGCAAAAGTCACGTCATCGCGGCGGGGTTAGTTATGAGCAGTCGTCCGCGATGAAATCGCGGCTATTTAACGCGGTCGCCGTCATCGCGGCGGTTGAAATTCCTCGCAAATCGCGGGGATGAATCAAATCATCGCAAAATCGCGGCTGTTGAAAATCATCGCAAATCGCGGCTGTTGAAAACCATCGCAAATAGCGGCTGCTGATCTCCGTATACTACTGGAATTGTCGAACGAAATTCTGTTTTTGTTTTGTTTTTTTTATGCGAGGTCAATCTATTGATTAAATATAAAAAAATACATTACTATTTGCTTAAATGCGACAAATTATCTTCTGTAGTACCCGAATATGTACCTTCAAATTGATCCCAAACCAAACAAAAAACCCCCGACTTTCACTTTGTTCAACAGTTCTGTTATAATTGCATCAAACTCCAAAGTTCTTCTACGTCATGTAATGAAATTGATTACCCAAGCCGTCAAGTCAAAGTTATCCGTGCGTGAAGTGTAATCACATTTCTGCACAGAGTTGGACACGTGGGACCTTCTACCTTACACGTATATCGCTTTTCAACTTAGCCGTAACCGTGATATTAGACATCGTATGTCAATTTACACAAATTTTGTGACATCAATTAAAATATCGACAAAAAGAAATAACGGAACTTCGACTAATCCTATCGAGGTTTATTTTCTTTCGATCCTACCTACTTCGTATTACGTTTAGTTATCTACGATTTTCAAACAAAAACTGTAAGCCAAATTTGTGACGGCGCTTAAAAATTCGAAGTTCTGAAATCTCTCTCTCTTTCTCTCTCTCTCTCTCTCTCTCTCTCTCTCTCTCTCTCTCTCTCTCTCTCTCTCTCTGTATAATTTTGCTCGGTCAAAAGATGTATTTCTCATTCCCAATATTTTAACGGTACTCTATGTTTTGTTTAATGGTTTAAAACAGTTCTTCGCCTGCTGCATATAATATCAAGGTTCATCATGACTTTAAATCACAAAAAAAGTTTACATCAATAGAATTATCATGTATGCAATACTAGTATAAAGGTATAGAATTTCCTGGTCTCCTGACCATTCCACTTAAACTACCGGACGTTTATGATATAATACTAAAGCTAATGTAATTGAATTTGGGTTGCCGATACCTTTATCTACCCGACTTTAATATGAACTTCAGTTAAACTATTGTGCAACTATGTACACTTTTTTAAAATTAAGATTAAAAGTGGTACGAATAATATACATGTATTAGCAAAAGTTCAAGGAAATCTGTACCCGATTTCGTTATACGAAACATACAATTCATTCACGCGGGTAAAACTTTTTACAAAGTCTTTTTAAAAAGTTTTTACCATTCGATGCTTTTATAAAAGTAAAATTTCCAGGTTTCAAAAACTTATTTTAACACCAACAAATGAACTCATACAGGTTTGGAGGAATAGCAATCGTTGGGATATTCTATTCATTCAAAACAAAAATGCTTATGTAAAATAACTCTATTATGATATATCTTCAAAATGTACCCGGGGAGAGACCACAGGCCTCCCGCAAGGGAAACCTTCGTTTGAAAATCGATTTCAACATCGATCAAACATGTACTGTAACAAGCTATAGCTGATCAAAATTGAACAAGTCATGTCTGATTTTTCATATGCAAATTAATCTGGAATTATGATTCTGGTCATCGTCAACTACCGCACAGGGGTAAATAGTCTGACTGGTGTTTTTTTTTTTTTAAATAAAATATACAACATGATTTAAACTTGTATATTACAATTAATAATAAAAATCAGATTGACATTAATTAAATGTATTACAGTCCACAGACTGCTCAACCCCCTCTTTGGAAATTTTCAATCACAAGGGAGTCATGATTGTTGCAAATCACCGCCAATACATACATATTCAAGATCATATCAGGTGACACGAAATATGCAATGACAGCATAATCAAATGATTGGGTGGAAGATGGTTGAAAGTATCGACTACGTATATATATATCACTGACGTCGGAAGCAAAATGAATGTGGAGGGGCTTAACCAACTTAAAACACACACACACACACACACAAACCAGACTATACCCCAATTTTCAACACCTATGTCTATCTTTGCAAAAAAAGGGGGGGGGGGCGCTAAGCCCCCTATCCCCCGGTTCCGATGCCTATGTATATGGCTAAATGGATATATTGAATTTATGCAAATATATTATACTTTATTAATTATTTTTATTGTACTTAAATATATTTTACGCTCTTTAAAATAATTTAAAACCGTAAATGACGTTTAATGACCAAAAGATAAATAGAAACAATTACAAATGCACAGTTTCCCTTGATTGTGACCGAGTTCAATGTCAGCGCGTCTAATGATCCAAAAATACAATTTAATAATTGATTTCGAATCTGAAAATAAAACTTTTGAAATTAATGCATAGGCGTCGCAAGCAAATTGAAAGTGGGGGGGGGGCTAAACCAACTTAACACACACACACACGCCAGAAGTGGGGGGGGGGGGTAAACCAACTTAAAACCAACTTAAAACACACACACGCGAGAAAAGTTTTTTGTCACCTATGCCGATCTTTGCCAAAAAAAAGGGGGGGGGCTTAGCCGCCCCTAGCCCCCGGCTCCGACGCCTATGTAATGCATGCTATATTTTAACAGTTCAAAATAAAATTTTGTTCGATAATCTGTGTTTATCTACATCTACCCTAACTCAGTAGCGCATTTTCCAAACGACAACTGTATACATGTTTTTTGTTTATAAAATTGGTAAAATATACATGTAGCATTGATATCCCCGATGTTTTTTACAATAGATTCCATATCAATTTTTTTAATTAGCAATATATAACTAGATTTTCTTGACTTACGCATATATCTGTGTACATAGGAATGCGAGTTTTATCTCTTGAGGCGATTTATGACCCTGTCACTATGGATACCCTGTTCACCCAGACTTGATGTTTTGTCCCTGTTATGTAATTGCTTTGATCTGCGGTCTTCAACGAGGAGCCATTATAACTGTAAGTTGGTCAAGTAATGTTGACTCTGATTAACGAAGATGATTCTTCGGGGGGCAATAGATTTTTTAAAAACACACCAGATTTGGATTAACCGTACTTTAAAATTTAGTCTTAAACGCTAAGATGCTCACAGACCTAGCCTTGTTTATTGCGATAGCCCTTTTTATAGCTCTGAAAATTACATAGAGATATATTTAGTTTAATAATTTTTGTTTTGATATTTTGTTTTATTTATAGGTCTACATGGTAGTTCTTGCACTTTAAATGTCTTGAGTGAAAAACCACGTAGATCAACCGTAACAGTTACCATAATTACTCTACGCTTAAACTTTATTTTCATTTTTTTTTCAATTTGTCAATATATGTTGAAATACAAATCGTGAAAAAGCCAAACTAAAAAGTCAAACTGATGGAGACGTCACAAAAAGGCTAAACTAAAATTTTGGCCTATGCTCGACACTTGAGGGTTCTTCTATTGTGACACGGGGCCAGTCGTCTCCGGCGAAGTTTGAATCCATGACCCTCCACGTGTATTGCGGTATCTTATCCCCACAATAAACTCCACGCCTCTCCTTGAAAATTCCTTGATTTGTACCTTATAAGTGTGTCTGTAAATGAAATATTTGGCCGGAATAAAGACGAGTCGCAATGTGATAAGCAACTCTGTGAAGTAGGCTTTTATATCTTACCAACACAGTTGGATCATGGAGAAACGGATAACCTCATCGGGCTCTCAACGAAATATTTTTAACGATTAAGAGGTCAGAATTCAATCAATGTCTGGAGGTTTATAATTTCAAAAATAAAACTGATGAATTCCGTCAATCACACATCAGGTGACACGAAATACGCTACGGCATCATTATACTGCCTGCACTGTCAAAATGATTGGTTGAAAGATGACTGAAAGAATTGACTATCATGGCGTAAAGGATGTACGCCCCCTACCACATTTGAACTACCGGTCGAATATGAAAGGAGTTTTTTTCATGCATTTTAACGCGTATTCATCTTACCAATATATTGCTATGCTATCAGTATATCTATTCTGAATCAGTCTGGAGAAATTATTTTCTGCAACTTGTAAATAGTTTTTTAAAACTTGGAAAATAAATTCAAAAAGTTCTTAACAGAGAATCACGGAGAATTTTAGATTTTTATTATTATTATTTCATTTTGTACTTAAAATTTTTACGTGTGTAATATATTTCACACAGATGCTACGTTTGACGTCCCCACTAAAGAATATTTCAGTCATATAGAGACGTCACCAAAAATTTGCATATGCTCGGCACTTACGACCATTGAGCAGTAAAGGTTCTTTAAACATGCCGACACCTACTGTGACCGACATGATGGGCATTAAGAAAATATTATTATCAAATGCATAACATGAAATCTATTTTCTGTCATACAAGATATTAAATGCATATATCCTTTTTAATTTTTAGTATTTTTTATGATTACCAAAATGTTTTTTTCGATATGCCCTCTGATAATGAAGGCATACATGCGTCGATGTAAGTCCTTATATACACTCACATCATCCGAGTTATCTTTTGTGACAGTGATTTATGACGCTGTCGATAAGGTTCAAGTTCAAGTAAGGATACCCCGTTCACTCAGAATCGATATTTTGTCCCTGTTATGTAATAGCTTTGGTCTGCGGTCTTGATCGAGGAGCCATATTTGTAACTTGGTCAAATAATGTGGATTCTGTTTAACGATAGTGGATCTTCGGGGGAGTCAGCAATAGAATTTTTTTTTTTCGAAAAGAAATATGTAGAGCTTGGATCAGTCGTTCTTTAAGATTTAAATATCAGAAAAAAATATTCTTGACTTACTCATGTTTTGGAATCTATATTGAAGTTAAGAATCTTTTTAACAATATTGCCACAATTTTCAGACTGAGTAGGAAGTATAAAATAATTAATTTTTCAAAACGATTTTTTTTAAATTAACTCTCAGAGATCGTTTTCCTGATTAATATATTGCGAATATGAATCGTCAGAAATACTTTAAAAGTTATAATTTTATCAAATATAAATCACAGAACTGCCATTTTGTATTTACCTCCTCCCAGTAAAGTAAAATTTTTACAACATGACAGAACAATCTCAGCCGTTTACGGTTTGGATTGTGGGTTATAGTTCCAATCCTTTGAATTTTAATACCCGAGATTATTTTTTGTTCAATCAATGAACTCGACTCCTTTGGGTGAATATTCTACAGTTTTAGTTTTGTTTACGGTGACATATCTTTATTTTTACTCCGAGAATTAATCAAGGTCATTTTGGTTTTTATAATTAGATTACATGGGGATAAAGCAAAATTAATTTTTAAAACGGAAAATTCCATCAAAGGCAAACAATCTCACTCTCCCAGAGTAGCGAATATAAAAACATCAATTTGATGAGGTTGTCTGGAAATATATCATTTAGTTTCAATTGTTTCTCTCTCAAACTAACGATATATATATGACCCACAGAGCTTCATGAATTGATACGATGATTGACAGACAAACCGCCAAACTAAATTACGTATACAGGTAGGGGCGGGGTAAAATAATCACCTGAGGGTAATACGTTGACGAAAAGGCGGGACTTCATGACTTTCAGGTAATGAAAGCCATATCAAATATCATGTGTTAGAAGATTATTTTTTATAATCAAAAATAAGAACTTGTCTGCACGAGGGACCAACAGGTCAAGTATGACAATGACCATCGTATTCCGATATCGGTTATTTCTCATTGCTCATCTCAGCTTCAGCGATAGTTTAGAAGCGGGTCGATGTTTGTATCTGTAAGCGTTTTTTTTTTAAAGAATGAGACTCGCGTCACTTATTTGTGAGATAAAGCATTATTCTCAAACGAACAGTTTATTGATAAATATTTAGAAAAACTAGGTTGCGTAACTAAAATAATTCTTTCTGTTGCTAGTTGGCGAACTCCTTGTTTTTAAATCAGGTTGAAACTGGTGAGACTTTTAGTCGCGTAAGAAAAAAGTCAAATTATGATGAATATGCTAATGATTCGAGATACAGTGCTTCAGCATTGTAGTCAAACTTATGGTAGGTTACAGAAAATAAACGTACTTTTGCTCCGTGATAACACGTTCACATTGATTATGAGTTGGCAGTGTCAGCGGAATAAATTGTTTTTAAGTCCAGTATAAAACACATTTGATGTTTTTACTATCCACATTATACTAATTCAGAATGTTAACTTATGCTGACAAAACATCGATAATACTTTAGCAGACCACGCTGAACTGGAATTTTCCAAGTAATGTTAACAAATGTAAAGTAATAATAACCTAATTAATCATCGATATAATTTAAGTTGTTCACAGCCGCGAACTGCGGCGATAAATTTTTCCATCGCAAACTGCGATGATTTTTTCCATCGCAAACTGCGGCGACCCGCGTTGAGCTCAATAGCCTGATCGCGTATTCGCGGCGAATTTATTGAGCAAGATTTATATGACCACCGCGATGACGTGACTTTTGCGGAATCCGCGTGGCCCGTACTGTACTGTATATATACATGTAATCTGCATGTGATGTTTTAGCTTAGAGGTACAATATGTACATGTATGTACTGTACATGTTATCTGCATGTCATCTGATAGCTTATATTAGAGGTACAATATGTTCATGTACTGTATATGTGATCTGCATGTCATCTGATAGCTTAGAGGTACAATATGTCCATGTACTGTACATGTGATCTGCATGTCATGTGGTAGCTTAGAGGTACAATATGTTCATGTACTGTACATGTGATCTGCATGTCATGTGGTAGCTTAGAGGAACAATATGTACATGTACTGTACATGTGATCTGCATGTCATATGGTAGCTTAGAGGTACAATATGTACATGTACTGTACATGTGATCAGCATGTCATCTGATAGCTTAGAGGTACAATATGTACATGTACTGTACATGTGATCTGCATGTCATGTGGTAGCTTAGAGGTACAATATGTACATGTACTGTACATGTGATCAGCATGTCATCTGATAGCTTAGAGGTACAATATGTACATGTACTGTACATGTGATCTGCATGTCATGTTAAAATAGTGAAGTCTACAAATGTAATATATATATATACTGTGTCAGATAAAATTGCATGTAAAACTTAAACATTATATCAGGGGTTTGTGTAAGCAGGGACTTTTTGTACATGTAATCAGAAATCACTTGTATACACATTCAATTGCAGAATTGGTATGACAGTGTCTACATTGCTTGTTTCAACCAAAATGCATGCGTGCAGTGCTATGATGATAAAATTTCATCTTTTATTTTCAATTTAATGTACATGTACACTGTAAAGTCTATCATGTTGCCCAGATATTAATCAGTCCCAAGTTGCATGTTATTTCATCACTGTACACAGACCACAAAATAAAAGACAATTGTCGTAACCCATTTACATGTACAGGTTATGTTAAAAGGTCAAATGACCGTAACCTACAGGTTACGATAGCAAAAATGATGACTAAATAATGAAATTCCTCAAGAACGAAAAGGAGGTTACATGAACGATCAATCCAGTGTTATTTTGTGGTCTGTGTACACATGTACATGTATATATAGATCTCTATAGTACTGTATGAAGTTACAACGTACTTCCAGAATGCACCTATCTGTTGTTTTCATGTTACTTATTTACCATGCTGGCCTCCATATATATACATCTAATGTAAGATGTACACATTTGTGGAAATGTTTTTCAATGAAAGTTCAATTACAAAAAAACTATGTTTAAGTTTGTTTATTTAAATTAAAAATTTTCCAAATCTGACATACTTTGTATAACATAAAAATGCAAATACTGATCAATGGTAATGGACATTATCAACATCTATAGTAAAACCCTGCTACAAATACAATATCATTGTATTTACAAAATGTATCATTGTACAAAATGTATACAGTTTGACAATTTACTGTAATACTGGAAACTTTTGCAGCCAATAGATGATGATGAGGTTGTAGGCAGAAAGGTAAGGTTTAACTGTTTGAATTTTGGTTCATCAGTTTCTTTTTTTTCCTCATTACAAGGCTTTGATGTGTATTGATTCTTGAGTTTGTCATATATGGTAATTGGTTTCTTGTGGTGGCATGAAATGTGACAGGTAGTCAGACATATCTACTCACTTCTTTACTGTGACAGGTAGCCAGACACATCTGCTCACTTCATTACTATGACAGGTAGCCAGACATATCTACTCACTTCATTACTATGACAGGTAGCCAGACACATCTACTCACTTCATTACTGTGGCAGGTAGCCAGGCATATCTACTCACTTCCTTACTGTGAAACGTAGCCAGACACATCTATTCACTTCATTACCACATATCTGATACTCATTCAACAATATCTCAATAAGCATGATCTTCTGCAGTGCATAATGTCTTGCTTTTTAGTGCATGAATTATCTTTTGCGTGAAATATAAATGTGTGAAACATGTACATGTATGTAATTATTACCTAATGTTTAGATGTTACTAAACATTTACCATTAAAATGATTATGTTGTTACCTTTGTTGTCAAATGTTTACATGAGCTACAATATATGTAGTGAATGTGAAATATATCTTGTACAATATTGTGTCTTTTTCTTCATTTATTTGAAATGTTTGCAGTGTTGTCTTCATGGATGTAGCATGATACATGTATATTCTGTATGTCCTGTACTAGATTCATCGGAAAATCAATTATTTCATATCATACATGTATTACTTGTATTGTTTGATAACTTGCATCATTGTTATATCACAAATATATTAATTTTGTTTAACAAAACTGTAAAAATCAACAAATAAAGTGAAAAGTAAAGATAGAATAATAAAATGCAATACATGTACATACATTTTGTATCTAATAAGCAGGGTAAAATTTATTTCAAACTACGTACATGTAATTTCAACATAAATAAGTTCCTCTTTTTTATGTTTTATACTTCTTTCCAAAATTAAAAACAAATAATAAAATCAATAAATATTCAAGTTCTGTAGCTTCAGTCTCATTTTGGAGATGATTTCAATTGTCAAATTAAGATAAAATTTAATGTTATAATGAAGAAAAAGACATTAACAGCTGAGAAAAAGTATATCCTCACTTTGTAAAGGTACAACAGCTGAGGATGCTCAAGTCAAATCGTGAAAAGTTACGAGATATTCGTAATTTTGAGGAGAGAATTTTACTTGATACTCTGAAAGATATGGAAGCACAAAAAGGGAATTATCCCCAAAATAGACAAAGTAGAAGTCATATACCATTCTCCAATGACAAAGAAGTACAGGATTTAGAACTTGAGGTGAGTACTATACAGTACTGTGATCTCAGTATTTTTACATGCATTGTGGCTTGTTCTGTGTTTCATCTCTTTCACCCCCAGATATCATAATGGTATAATCTTATCTATTGTATTATACCTGTCTATTATGGTTTACAGGGTAGAAAAAGTATTAGGAAATTGGGGGATGTTTCTTAAATGTGTATCGTAACATCAGTAGTTTTGATATATGGCAGCTGTAATCACAAACAAGTTTTAATACTAAGCAATTCGATAGTGTTTTTAATCCAACAGTATCATTGTGTGAATTAAGAGAATCAAACATATGAAGGATTCTAACCCAGCATTTTGTGCTAATACATGTACATGTAGGCTGTACACTTCTGACACAATGTACATTTAAATAAGATGATCAGTAGCTTTTGGATCCAGTGTTATAGCTTTGACATTCTGTTTTAAAAAAAAACCCAAAAAACAGCTACTATAATATTAAACATTCGCTTTATCATTTTCTTTGATTTATAGTATGAACTTTTACGATACAAAGAAACTTATGAACAACCAAAGCTTTGGGCTCCATCACCTAAACTCCAAGGCAGAGCTTCCCGGATGACAAATTTTTCTCCTATGTCTTATACAAGCATGAGCATCCATCTACCTCAGGATGTAAGTCTTGGCTTGACAACGTAAAAACATGCAGTATTTTAATATCATTTCTAAAGTTAAACAAATATCAGACTATTGTATCTTATAGAACATCTTATTACATAGTCATTAAATCACTTGTTAAATAATATTTATTTTCTCTTGTATAAGTCTTTTTGAGATTAATATTTCTAAATAACACAGTAGATTCCTTTATCTTCAAATAAAACAGCATATTTAATCTGTTATTTACTTTATGATGTCATTACTGGCAACAGGAAATACTTCTTTTTTACAAAATACAAACTTTTTTCAGGAAAATGATTTGGTATGTATTGCACACATACACTGTAGCATTTTATAGTTCATTATGCTGGGGCAAGTACAATAAGAATTATATAAGTTTATGTTTTTGACTTACCTGTATTAATATTTTTGCTTGTAAGATTTTTTTTGTGTGTGAAAAGACCCACATTTAAATTGGGAAATTTAAACACCATACATAAATGATAAAAGAATTTTGCAACTAAATGTAAAGCTATGGAATGAATAAAATTATGTGCTTTTTGTATATATATAAGCCAGCAAAGTAGGAACAGATAGATACATGTCATTACTTAAGATATACACATGATGCAATTGTTGTTTTAGGCCCATGGCATCATTTTTGTATTTCCACATTATTAGCTTAATGTATTAACAAGTGCTCTTTCACATTGCCCAACAATCTTGGTTATCCACATGATCAGATAAATTGATTTGTTAACAGGTGCCCTTTCACATTGGCGCTGCCCATCATTTTTGGATTTCCACATTATTAGCTTAATTTAGTAACAGGTGCATTTTCACATTGCCGAACAATCTTGGTTATCCACATTATTAGGTTGATTTATTTACAGGTTCTCTTTCACATTGGGATTGGTCATCTTACTTGGATATCCACATTATTATTAATTATTAATTATTTAATAACAGGTGCTCTTTCACATTGCCCATCATTTTTGGATATCCACATTACATGTATTAGATTGATTTATTAATAGGTGTTCTTTCATATTAGCCATCATTCTTGGAATCTTTAGATATCCACAATACTAGGTTAATTTATAAACAGGTGCTCTCTCACACTTTGCCAGGTTAAAAGGTCAGCATTTAATTTTGTATAAACTTTTGTTTTTTGGTAATAACTTGATTAATTAAACACAATTGCATCAAATTAAAACCAAAGCCAAAATCATCAACTTAAAACCAAAACCAAAATCATCAACTTAAACCAAAACCAAAATCGTCAACTTAAAACCAAAAACCAAAATCATCAACTTAAAATTAAAATTAAAATCATCAATAAATTATCAACTTAAAACCAAAACCAAAATCATCAACTTAAAACCAAAACCAAAATCATCAACTTAAAACCAAAAACCAAAATCATCAACTTAAAATTAAAATTAAAATCATCAATAAATTATCAACTTAAAACCAAAACCAAAATCATCAACTTAAACCAAAACCAAAATCATCAACTTAAACCAAAACCAAAATCATCAACTTAAACCAAAACCAAAATCATCAACTTAAAACCAAAAACCAAAATCATCAACTTAAAACTAAAACTAAAATCATCAATAAATTATCAACTTAAAACCAAAACCAAAATCATCAACTTAAAACCAAAAACAAAAATCAAATTAAAACCAAAATCAAAATCATTAACTTAAAACCAAAAACAAAAATCAACTTAAAACCAAAACAAAAATCATCAAAAAGCAGCAATTTCTGCATGGATTTACATGTATATGAAGAACTCAAATTATCATTGACACTTTTTCTCCCCTATGCATTCTACAATGACTGATGTTTTTCAGTTAATAGAAATAATTTGTAAAAAAAAATGAACAAGAATTTCTTTAAAAATAAAACTATGAAAAATCAAGTCATGTGACCCAGCAACTGAAGAATTTTAACATAAGGATGTAATGTATCAAACAATTTGATATTTTTAATTCATCCCACCAACTGATATACAATGTAGACATTTAGTTAAGCTTAATATTTAGATTTAGTAGATTTTTTTGCATATTTAATGCTGTGCTATGTAATTTCACCAAACATGTACTTTTGCAGACTTATATTACTCCAGGAAATGAGAATCTTACACATACTGTTGTGTACAATATTTAAAGGTATACATACATGTGCATGTACTAATTATAATATGGTTTTGTTTCTATGATTCTGACTGTATTAACAGTGTAGATGTGTGATTTGTTATAGATACACTTAACATTCTACCTGATACTTTTTCATGTACAATAGTTATGCACTGCAGAATATGACTAAATCAGTTTTGGTTACTTATAATTCATTTCATTTCATGATCATTCAAAGGTTGTTGATGTTTTGTTCTTGTTTTTGTTTGTTGTTTTTCATTTTCAGGAATATTGTATTTATGTCATCATTTTCTTAGTAAATAATTAGTATACAAATGATTGTAATGTTAGCACTACAGGTATGTACAGGTACATGTAGCATATCAACTCTCCTCCCTTCCCATTGGTCATTTAGTTCAGGGCAGGGGTCAACAATCATAAACATTTTCATTTTCTCCATGACAAGTAATATTGGAATCTACATGTCCGAATGCAAAAATGCTTGTCTGAAAAGTTATTGTTATGTTTGTTTTGTGTTTAAACAAGAAATTTTTATTGAATATATTTTTATTCACCCAGCCTGAAAGGTCTGCCGGGGACATCTAGTGTTTGGATCATCCATCTGTCTTTTTGTCTGTCCGTAAATTCCATCCCGCTTGTAATTCTGTCCCGCTTACATATAAAGTGCAATATTTCAAGTTTGGATTGTAATACATTAACCAAACTTAGACTGTAAGTTCATCTAAGGGTTGCTCACACTTCACCGACATCACATGCCCCAGGGTGGGGTCAAGATGTAGGACATTACAATATTAATTTGCCAGCATAGAATCTTGTTGGGACCGGGGGGGGGGGGCTTTGTGTTTCACAAGCACATCTTGTTCTCTTTTACAATTTTACTTGTCCAACCGACAATCGGACAAATGTGATTGTTAAGCCTGCTGATACGTAGCATATCAACCTCTTCCCTTCCCTTCCCTTATCTAATGTGTGACTTGATTTATCCACAGCAATGTCAGTTAAGTGTACAGTCAGATGTTCTTTTGAAGTGCAATGTGGGGGATAAGAGATTGACAAGAGGCAACACTTTACAACATTGAATTAAGGATATTTCACATTGTACAATGAATTAGAATTATAAATGAACTGTCTTCTAGCTTTGTCCTGCCACACTGTTTAGTGATAGCTACCTTTTGTATCGAGATTATTACCTTTATATTAATTACAAAGTTTGACTTTTTCTTAAGACATACTGCATTTAGATACAAGTACTTCCATTTGTCATTAGTTTCTTGACACATTGGATTGTAGAAGGTGTTAGAAATTGAAAATAAAAAACAAACAGCCTTTGTCTCTTTGTTATCAGTAGAATTAATGTGTTTGTCTTAGAATAGGATTGTAACATGTGTACAAAATGTAACTGTTACATTTCTTTTATGATTGAGAGTCTCCTCAGAGGTGGTGTCTAATTTATTCCCACATCTTGATCTGAGAAGTTTTCTGTTTGAATTTTTCATAGTGTCAGTTTATTTCTACTTCTACTTGATTTCTGATCATAAATGTAGCAATTAATGGTAATGTATTAAAGTTACTTGGGGTACATGCCCTAGGGCTGATTTGCTATTATCAGGGTACATGTTTACAAGTCTGTTTTAAAACACTGGGTACATGTTTTGAAGCAGTTTTGTAATGTTCAGGGTACATGTTTAAAAGGTTGTGCTAAAACACTGGGTACATGTTTTTAAGCTGTTTTGTAATGTTCAGGGTACATGTTTACAAGTCTGTTTTAAAACACTGGGTACATGTTTTTAAGCTGTTTTGTAATGTTCAGGGTACATGTTTACAAGTCTGTTTTAAAACACTGGGTACATGTTTTGAAGCTGTTTTGTAATGTTCAGGGAACATGTTTAAAAGGTTGTGTTAAAACACTGGGTACATGTTTTGAAGCTGTTTTGTAATGTTCAGGGTACATGTTTACAAGTCTGTTTTAAAACACTGGGTACATGTTTTGAAGCTGTTTTGTAATGTTCAGGGTACATGTTTAAAAGGTTGTGTTAAAACACTGGGTACATGTTTTGAAGCTGTTTTGTAATGTTCAGGGTACATGTTTAAAAGGTTGTGTTAAAACACTGGGTACATGTTTTAAAGCTGTTTTGTAATATTCAGGATACATATGTTTAATGTTTGTTTGTTTATTGTTGTTTAATGTCCCACTCCAGAATCTTTCACTCATATGGAGACGTCCCCAAATGCCGGTGAAGGGCTTCAAATTTTGGCATATGCTCGGCACTTACGGCCATTGAGCAGTGATTGTTCTTTAACATGCCGACACCTACTGTGACATGGGACCTCGGTTTTTACTATCTCATCTGCAAGACAGGAAACCAACCTGCTGCCGGCTGGACTCGAACACACGACCTCACGATCAAGAGTCAAGTGAGCTACCGACTGAGCCAGGCTGGCTCTATATATGTTTGAAAACATTTGGTACATGTTATGAAGCTGTTTTGTAATGTTCAGGATACGTATGTTTGAAAGGTTGTGTTAAAACACTGGGTACATGTTTTGAAGTTGTTTTGTAATGTTCAGGGTACATGTTCAAAAGTCTGTGTTAAAACACTGGGTACATGTTTTGAAGTTGTTTTGTAATGTTCAGGGTACATGTTCAAAAGTCTGTGTTAAAACACTGGGTACATGTTTTGAAGTTGTTTTGTAATGTTCAGGATACGTATGTTTGAAAGGTTGTGTTAAAACATTGAGTACATGTTTTGAAGTTGTTTTGTAATGTTCAGGATACGTATGTTTGAAAGGTTGTGTTAAAACATTGAGTACATGTTTTGAAGTTGTTTTGTAATGTTCAGGATACGTATGTTTGAAAGGTTGTGTTAAAACATTGAGTACATGTTTTGAAGTTGTTTTGTAATGTTCAGGATACGTATGTTTGAAAGGTTGTGTTAAAACATTAGGTACATGTTACGAAGCTGTTTTGTAATGTTCAGGATACATATGTTTGATAGGTTATGTCCAAATACTTGTGATACATGTTTGTAGGGCTGTTTACTTTGTTATAATCAGGGCTTATGTTTAAAAGATTATGGTAAAACACCAAGTGCATGTTTTGAAGCTGTTGTATAATATTGAGGGTGCATGTTTGTAACAGATTTATACGTTGTATCTCTCAGCACATAGGAAATTAAGGTTGTTACTACTTGAACAATTAATGACAAACATATAATGGAAAGTTTGAGCTTCAAACGTTTTCCTGCAAAAAATTCAATTTTGTTTGGCATATAAAGAACTTCAACCATTAAATCTTGTTTATTATTTATAACATTGATGTAATACTTTGTCTGTTGTTAATTTAATGTAGTTT
The DNA here is from genome assembly GCA_030159075.1 of Atrina japonica. Taxonomy (NCBI): domain Eukaryota; kingdom Metazoa; phylum Mollusca; class Bivalvia; order Pterioida; family Pinnidae; genus Atrina; species Atrina japonica. The sequence goes on along the minus strand of BROG01000005.1, from coordinate 3,624,012 downwards.
TCCATAAAAACCATGAATGTTTAGGAAACTCTCCATTTGACAATGTATGATTTATCCTCCATCTTAGAATATGTTTAAACACATGTGGTATTTTAGTGGTAGACCATTTGATTAGGAAGCAGAAAGTTCTAGGTTGATTTCTGGTACCAGCTGGTCATGCTGAAGCATAAAGAAACATTGTGATTATTTCTTCCTCAAGCATTTCGTAAATGTGGTGAAAGTGAGGTGTCTTTCAGATGAGACTTAAGACTGGGATCACATGTCAAGTCAGACTTGGTACACCAAAGAACCCTCACTACATTGGTGTCAGTCCACAGCACAAGTCAAAATTTGTTGCACTTCACCTATAGCTGGTAACATCTGCATATAAGAGAAAAGTTCTTGATGAGATGTAAAAAGAATATTTAAAGTCCTTTTATTTGTTCCCACTCATCTTATCATTAATCTTAAGTGTATTGATGAATCAATACATATCCCCTACCTCTGAAACCATTATTTAGTGAATGGTGAGCAACGATAAAGCATTAACTAAAACTTTACAACCTTGTGAATGAATGAACAAACAAAGAGACAAACACGCCTACCCACCCCGGTTTTGTTAATACAGACTAATTTGACTGCTGGCAGTGGCTGAGTAGTATAAGCATTCAGCTAGCAAGCAGAAGGTTTCAGGTTCAATTAACAGGGACATGAGAACACTGTTCTTGAGTAAGAAATTATCACACCATGTCTTTAGCAGGAGTGAAAAGAACAAACATGGCAAACCAGTAATATCACAGTTATTTATCATCTTCAAGCTCAACTTCAGTGTATTGTTCTTTGTTGTGTTCTTGTTGATTTAGAGAGATCTAACAAGAACATGTTCTTGTACATATACTACCTTAGAGTCACCTAATTGTTTCTCCTCAAGGACACTGTCATGTCGCAGTGTCCTACATGTACCTCCGACATCTTAAAAACAGGAAGTGATTGTTTCTTTGAGACTTGACATGATGTCGCATGTCTCAGAGTGAATATGTTAAAGGAAGGTCACTGAATAGAAACATGTCCATAATACAGGTCAAAATTTGTAACACCTCACCTGTAGTGAACTCCTAAAAATATATTGGCAAGACCTAAAAATAAAAATAGAGATGATAATTACTTGTAAACCTATATAATAAGTTAACTTTAATTATATCCAAGACATTGAAGTAAGAGTTAGCCATTTCTGATTACATGTATCTATAAATAAAGCTATTGGAATGTAACTTTATAAGTAGTATTGCTTGTTTATATCAAAGAAGCAAACAGACAATTTTCCTAATGTAAATAACAAGCTTAGAATATGAAGAGTTGGAATAGGTAAATGAACCCAATAATCTAGTTTTCCCATTAAACGAAAATGAATGTTAAATTTTTAGTAAATTATAAATGCCGATTAATCTTTATTACTCTTGTCAAGAATGATTTACACTGTACTTTCTATGTATAGTCCCAGTTACTGTTGTGAAGGATGATCTGCAGTGTATTTTCTGTATATAATCCCAATTATTATTGGCAAGGACAGTCTACAGTGTAATTTCTGTTAATGATCTAATTACTATTGCCAAGGACAGTCTATAGTGTAATTTCTGTTTATGATCCCAATTACTATTGTCAAGGACAGTCTACAGTGTAATTTCTGTTTATGATCCCAATTACTATTGTCAAGGACAGTCTACAGTGTAATTTCTGTTTATGATCCCAATTACTATTGTCAAGGACAGTCTACAGTGTAATTTCTGTTTATGACCCCATTTACTATTGTCAAGGACAGTCTACAGTGTAATTTCTGTTTATAATCCTAAATACTATCGTTAAGGACAGTCTGCAATGTAATTTCTGTATATAGCCCCATTATTATTGTCAAGGATGGTCTACATGTACAATGTATTTTCTGTACATAGTCCTGTTGTTATTTATGAGGAAATATCTGAATAAACTTAGGAAACATTTTTTGTCTGTATGTCAATAAGATTAAGTTTGATTCCTTTAAAACTTTAAAGTTAATAATTTACTGTTCATTTAAAATCAATACTTTAATAGATAACCTCATAAATTTGGAAAAGGTATACAAACCTTGTGTATTGCTGTCGATATTACTTTTTTCTATAATATTAAATGTTGATTTCACAAGTTTTGGAAATCTTTTGATTTACACCATTTTTTTATAGCACCTTATTAGAATTGTTGGTTGTTATGTGTTAGTTATGATAAAGTGAGTGGGAGAAAAGCTTTCAAGTGTTTGTTTTAATGTCTTTGTTGATAAGTAAGACAGAAGCTTAATGGAAAAGTACTTGATTTGTTTTAAAGGAGGCTAAATGATTCTCAATCACTTGTTTAAATATTGGGAAAAAATGTTAATGATATTTTCTGACATTCCGACATGTTCTAGGCCATAGTAATGGTTTGAGTATTTTTGCCTTACTGTCATACATACTTACCAAGTCTCCCCCCATCAATAGGGAGACTCCCTTTTTATGTAAAATTTTGATAATTTCTTCAAGAAAAGTGCACATCTCCGCTATGAAAAATTTGAATTTTGCTATTAATTCTTACTTAAATCTAGAGTCTCCCCCATGAGATTGAAAAATCTCCCCCATGAAAATTGTTCAAGGTTGGCAAGTCTGGTTATACAGTATGACTTATGACACACAATATTTCACATGAAAATGAATGATTTATTATTACATGTTGTGTGATGCACATAGGAAATTCATTTTATGTACATACATGGTAAAGTGTTTTATATTCAGTTGAAGAAAACTGAATTTTCAATGAAAGTTGATCAAATTTTACCAATACATATGTATTATATTTCAAACTCAAACTTGTCTGATGGAAAGTTGACTAAGTCATTGACTTTTGACAAACAAGATTTGACTTTGCAGATCTACATTTAAAATTGTTCAATACACCTTAAAAACAGTGGGTGTAGTTTCTTATATAAGTACTTTTAATTGTGATTATCTCAACAGGTATTTCACAGTACTCTAAGTCTGAATGCCTGTTTGCGATGGGTTTATTGATGTCATGTTTGTTGATAAAGGTTTATTTCTATGCAGCCATGGTCTTGACATTTCTGTAATCTGGTGTATATACAGACTGATAACGGGGCAGAAGTAAATGTTATTAGTTTAACTCAACCTGGAGTCAAATACCAAGTGTATAATTTTACCTGAATAATGTTTGACGTTATATTAAATCAAAATCATGGTATATTGCACAGCGGTGTTACTAACAACAAACAAATTTTATGTTGTGTACGTAGAATGTCTCTTTGATATTTATTACTTCACTGAAAATGCTCGTTTATACATATTTAAAAGATATGTTTTCATAAAAATGAAAACACAGGCTTACATAGGAATGTGGATGCATATAAGAAATTTAATATAAAAGTTTTTTTTTTTTTTCATTCTAATTGATCTTGGGAAATGCCATACCTTTATATACAAATAAGATCAACATGTACATTGTGTACATGTATATGTGAATTATTGATTCTCTTCTTCATGTTTCAGAATATAAGAACATTCCATGTACATTCAAAATATTCAGAGTTGATATTGATAACTTTTTAATTATAGATATTTTGCTATTTTAATCATTTTAACTTTTAAAATCCGAATTAATAACTTTAAGGATTGGTATATAAAAAAACATTTATTAAACTGATAGATCATATATGAATGAACAATTTATAGAATTCAGTGTTTTTAACAAAAGTAACATGTGCTGTTTGCATTAAAACTCCAAAAAGAATTTTTTTTAACATATTTAATGTTGTGTAAGAAATGATGTTTACATATATATATATATATATATATATATATATATATATATATATATATATATATATATATATATATATATATATATATATATATATTGCAACTTTGTTTATAGTGGGGAATTTTAACATCACTGATGTCATATCACATTTTATACATATGGTACCAAGAGAAAATGGTCTCCTATCAACTACAGTCATACAAGAGGCACCCATTATAAAGTCATATATGTATATGTAGATTTTTAATGCATTACTGAATGCCATTTGTGGACCTGTTGCTATTATTATATTTCTTCTGATCTGCAAATTAAAAAAAAAAGTATGATCATTCTGGGGGGGAGAAAATCAGGAAAGTACAACCTTGGAATTTAACACCTATACAATAGTGTAGGTAGTAGGATATTTTTAATGAGGTAGATGAAAGTGCAGTCATTCTTTCAGCTGAATTTTATCCAGGAACTTTTCTGTTCTGGAATTGGGCCAGTAGTCAGCTAAGACCAGTAGTTGGCTAAGACCAGTAGAGTGAAACTTGTATCTATTGACCTCCTTAGGGACACAAGAAAACCATCATAATAGGGAGTTGGTCTTTATATAGAGGTTGATTTGTACACAAATGGTACTATTGGGGCCAGCAAAAAATGGTCTTTGTGACCAGGTGGTCTTTATACACAGGTGGTTGCTAAAGCAGGTTTTACTGTAGTTGGCTATTACGTAGTTTCGGTTATAAAGAATGCAATTTTTCAAGATTTGTTTAAGGTTGAACTCTCAGATGGGACAAGGGTGTTTATAAAAACAACAGTTTGTCTCTATTATGATTTATTTAAATGAAGAGTGATGCTTGAAACATGATTCCACACAGCTGACATTTCTAAATATATCTATTTTTAAGATCTATTTAGTAAAATTTAAAAATTTTAAGTCAATAAAAAATTTCTAAAACTACTTTCAGGATTATCAACGTTATAATCCCAATCAAGATGCCCAGTTACGACAACTGGCTGAAGATCATGGCCGGAATATGGAGTACTTGCAATTAAAGAACAGAGATTTGGAAAAACAGAAAGAAGGTTTGCAATATTTTATATAATATTTCAGATGTTTTAAAACAATACCAATTAAAATATTTAATTATTTAAGATTTAGCTAGTTTACAATCAAACTTGTCTATGAAGACTACTCAAGGGAACAGGCAAAAAAGTAGCTGTTATAGACATGTGGCTTTTATCAAGAGGTTTATTCATTATTAAAAAGTTAAAGATTAAGTTTGAATGGCCTTTATATGCAGGTGCCCTTTGTACATTTTTTGTACTTAGGTGACTGTAAATGCACGTTTGACTGTATATAGATCTATATATCACTCAATATTGACCTTTTTCCTGAGATATATTGACATAAGGAAATGAAATGGGGGAAATTAATAACATTTGTCATGTTCATACTTTATAACACTTTTATTATGGTCCTACTCAGAAATTTCAAATCTAAATAGGTTCATTAAAAAAAGAACATCCAATGGTATTTCACACTATGTTGCCTATTATGGAAATCATTTGGTTTATATTACCTTAAAAAGTTATATTCACATTGCCTTTAAAAAGAAATTATAATGGAATAACTACGATATATTTCTGCATATTAACCAGTACTTTGTATGGTCAAAGGATATATGACCCACGGAACTCAATTTTATCTGTGTTACTAATTTCGAGAGTAATGTCTTGTTTCAGATATACGCAGACGTTTACTGGAGCTAGGAACTAAAGGAAGACCAACAGGTGACAATACGTCAGAGTTGCTGGCGGAGTTAAGAGCTCAAGAAGCTAGAAATGCAAAAGCATTGGATGATTTAAAGCAACATCTTTATGACATGAAACATCAGCGAGTAAATGTCATGTAAGTTTTGATGTCATGTAAGTTGTGATGTATACAAGTAAATGTCATGTACCACCAGTAAGATGTGCTATACAGTCAGCCACTGTATCGTGGGTCCCATTGTTTTGCTGTATTTTTTATTCTCAGAAATCCTCCAGCACGAAATATTATTAGTATATTATTAGCAGCAAATCATTGCAGCCATATTATTTTTCAAAATATGCTTTCTGTGAAAAATGCCACAAGATTCTCATTAGTAAATGACATGATTATTTTTTTCAAGCTATTTTTTTTATAAATGGCGGCTGTTTGGAAAATCTCTGGTACCACCTTCCTGAAATGGTCTTCATACTCTAGAAAATTAAGTTTGCCAAACAGAAATTACTTTGACAGTTATTGTCCGATTCATACATAACCTAATAACACTTGAGTTCACATGACCAAGTACCTGTAAACTTGGACTCTCTGTGAGAGTAAAAACTCTTTTACCGCGATACAATGAGAACCCCCTTTAGACAACTTTCGTAACATGACGGACTATCAAACAAATAAAGAAAAAATTGAATGGCCACATTTAAAGAACATTTACAGGAATAAGGAAGAAAAATATGTATCAACAAATAACCAAAAAACAACGATTGCTATTTAAATCATGATATGTATCAAAACACGGAAAATCATAAAGTATCGTGATACAGTGGGACACAGGTATATATATGTAAATGCCAGTAAGTTGTGATATGTATAAGTTCGATCTTCTAAAGAAGAGATGAGATTGTAACTATCTAATAGTATTTGTAAGTCAGATATTATAATTAATGACATACAAAAATATTTCCCATTTCTTTGTCTATCCGGGACCTCCATGGACAGGTGGTTAGAGCATTGCGCTCCAAACTATGAAGTCATTCACTTCCTGTCGGCACAGGTTCGAGCCCCATTGGAACCTAAGCTGATTTTGTGAGAAAGTTTGCCAGTTTACTTGTGGAAGGTTGGTGGTCTCTTCCCAGGTAAATTGTAACTGGCATATCCTCTTTACCAGTAAAAACTGGCTGACACCAATATAACTAAAATAGTTTAAACTTGTTAAGTGTAATGTAAAAAAAAAGAACAGTAAAAACTGGCTGACACCAATATAACTAAAATAGTTTAAACTTGTTAAGTGTAATGTAAAAAAAACCAAAGTAGCAACTGAAATTGTCTATGTACATGTATATCAATCTAGTTCTTGAAAGCCATGTGAATAAGGATGGCCTAAATCTGTGCTGTCTATAATAAATTATAAAATTAGGCAAAAGAAATACCAGAAATGTGATACTGAAAGTCATTTCCAATGTCTCATTGACTGCAGTTTTGTTTTCTCCTAATTATCTGTATAGAAAAGTTGAGACTTTGTGTGATAATGTTGAGTACACAGAAAAACTGCTGGATGCTTTAGAACAAAGGATGTATGTAGACCCAAACCTGCAACATCTAAAGCCATCAGAGAGTGAACAAATTGTCGCCAGTCCAGTCACACCTCCAGGCAATACAGTAACTGACAAAACAGAAAGTGCCACAAAAGCAGAAGACATGAACGAACAAATCAAAGATAGTACAACAGATGGTAGTCAAACACTTATTTCACCAAGTTTGTCTGTCAAACCTAAAGCACAGAAGACAGAACCCGAACAACCCTACCTCACACAAGGAAATAATAACTTGTTGAAGAATAAACTTGAGAGATTGAAAGACAGAATTAGAAACTTCAGTCACTTGTCTGGGTATCCATGTTTGATGGTTTCTGATTTACACTTTGAAATGTTTTGCATGCCCTTACTTTTCAGTTTTTGTCTTGTTAGGTCACCTGACCGAAAGGTCTTGGTGACCTATAGCGATCACTCTTTGTCCGTCGTCGTCCGTCGTGTGTCGTGCGTCGTGCGTTAACTTTTGAACATTTTCATCTTCTATTCAAAAACCAGTGGGCCCAATTTTCATCAAAACTTGGTAGGAAGTATCCCCATGGGAAGCTCCTTCAAGTTTGTGAATATAAAGGGTCAGACTCCCTAAAGGGGCCCCATAAGGGCTCAAAAAGGGGTAAAATTAGGAAAATCTTTAAAAATCTTCTTCTCAAGAACTAACAATGGGAATGACTTTATATTTGATATTTAGCATCTTTAGGGGGATGTTTACAAAGTTTGTGAAATAAATAATTACCCAATGAAAAACGGCCCCACTAGGGGGCGCTGAATTCGGGCAAAAATTCAAAGTTGTCAGATTTCAACCAAATTTGGTAGAAAGCATCCCCAAGTAAAGGCAATCAAAGTTTGTGTAGAAATAAAAGGTTCTGATCCTTTGGGGGCCAATAAGGGGGTAAAAAGGGCCAAATGCTTCTAAAGGGGCCCCATAAGGGCTCAAAAAGGGGTAAAATTAGGAAAATATTTAAAGACATAGTATCTACGAAAATGGTTATTTTTTTAGTCGGCAATTTTGCGGAAATATCGAAGATATGACTGAATAATGATCTTCCACGTCGACATTTTTTTGTATAATTAGCGTAATTAACGGATAAATACTGATTTGTTGTCGTCGTCTGTAAGAATCAAACTCATTAATTATGCACAGAAACAATCCCAGAAGCACACGCAATGACCTAGATCGTATCGATATCAATCAATGGATGCTGAGGTAAGCACGTGTTGATTTATTTACAATTCGGCATGAGATCCTACATTTAGACGGTCCTTGAGGCTTATCCATCGATCATGCTCCTTTCCAATATTTATCTTGGTCTTGTTGTATTTCGCCAGAACTTCTTTCCGATTTCTTTTTCTAGCTGAATCTGTCAATTTAACAGGTCGGCCACGATTTTGTTTTTGCTTTGGACGCCATGCTTTTCACTATCAACAATGGAAATGCGCATGCGCAAATACAGGTCACGCTAAGGTTATATGAATGTGGGCGGGCTTGCAAACGAATTTTTGTCGTACCAACAAAAAATAAAAAATACGTGGAAAGTTGTGAAATACAATAAAACTATACTTCTATGTGTTTTAATTCAACAATTTTTCGTTTTTTATCTCCAAATATTAACATATTTGACCCAAACAATTGAGATTGAAATATTTGAGGAAATCGTAGATACTATGTCTTTAAAAATCTTCTTCTCAAGAACTAACAATGGGAATGACTTCATATTTGATATTTAGCATCTTTAGGGGGATGTTTACAAAGTTTGTGAAATAAATAATTATCCGATGAAAAACAGCCCCACTAGGGGGCGCTGAAATCGGGCAAAAATTCAAAGTTGTCAGATTTCAACCAAATTTGGTAGAAAGCATCCCCAAGTAAAGGCAATCAAAGTTTGTGTAGAAATAAAAGGTTCTGATCCTTTGGGGGCCAATAAGGGGGTAAAAAGGGCCAAATATTGAAATCTTCTTTAATGGACTTCTTCTCAAGAATCGCAAGGCCAATTTCAACCTAAGTTGGGCAGGAAGCATCTTCATGTGAAGACGCTTCATGTTTGTGAAAATTGTAGAGTTATGTCCCCTTAGATCCTCCAAAGCAGCCTAAAAGGGATAAAATAAGGAAAATGTTTAAAAATCTTCTTCTCAAGAACCAACAATGGGAATGACTTCATATTTGATATTTAGCATCTTTAGGGGGATGTTTACAAAGTTTGTGAAAAAAAAATTTATTTGATATAAAAACGGTCTCACCAGGGGGGCACTGAAATCAGCCAAAAATTCAAAGTTGTCAGATTTCAACCATATTTAGTAGAAAGCATCCCCCAGTAAAGGCAATCAAAGTTTGTATTTAAAAAAATATGATTGTGACTCTTTGGGCCCCATAAGGGGGTAAAAGCGGGCCACATATGGAAATCTTTAATTGAATTATTCTCAAAAATCTGATGGTCAATTTCAACCTAACCAGGCAGGAAGCTTCCCCATGTGAAGACCCTTCAAGTTTGTTAAAATTGTGGAGTTATGCCACCTTAGATCCTTAAAAGGGGCCTTAAAGGGATAAAATTAAGAAAATGTATAAAATCTTCTTCTTAAGAACCAACAATGGGAATGACTTCATATTTGATATTTAGCATTTCTAGGAGGAGAATTACAAAGTTTGGAAATGAATAAATTATTTGATGAAAAAACGACCCCATGGGGGGGGGGGGGGGGGGGGGGGGGGGGGGGGGGGAGAGAGCGCTAAATTTATGTTGTTAGACATTATTCAAACACAATTTTGCAGTTCCTAAAGAGTCTTGCATGATTCCCTTTTTTAAAGTTGGCCTTAACATGTCAATCACTTAATTTAAGCGATTGTTGCTCTTTTACTCAGGTGACCGTTAAGGCCCTTTGGGCCTCTTGTTTTGTTATTTGCTGTTGCTATGATTTAAAATGTTCTGTTCTTTTTATTTTACCATTATGAACAGTTTATATACATTCATGATCCTACAGCAGTACCTAAAGTCAATTTCCTGTTGCAGAGTTCAGTCCTCCCTCCAACTCTGGGACAACTATAGCATATATAGGTTTTGCCTTGTCCGAGCCATCATTCATTCACTTAAACTCACTCATATTTCATGTATTTTCATGCCTTAGATAGATGTACAAAAGAAGTGTTCCTACATGTATGACATTTTCAGACCTGTATTCCTTTGTTCAAGGCATTTCACACCCGGACACAAACCACAACTCTTCAAATTTGCTGAATATCAACTGACATCCATAATGTCATTATCTTGTGACATAAGTTACATGAAAAGGAGTAACAAGTCCATAAAGATGCTGATGTTTGAAATTTCAAAAACTGAAGGGATTTTTGATAATATATATGTCAATTCTATCATCATTCGTGGGCCATTTTGTATGCATCTATAGTGAAACCTGTCTTGAAAAACCACCTCTTCCACTGCTGAAATGTGGTCTTACAAGACAGGTGGTCTTTCAAAAAAGGTTTATCTAAATGATTACTTCTAAGTGGTTTTAATAATGTGTTCAGATAAGATAGGTGGTCCTCCTTCAGGGATGCCAACCTCTCCATTTTGGCCAGAGTTTCTCTGGGGGTTTTTTTGTGTGTAAAAATCCATGCCTCCGATTTCCTATTCAGTTTTTTCCACAAAAAATCTGGGTCATTTTTTTCATTGGTTAGAAGTTGCATATACACTAATTTAAGTCAGGAGAATGCGTCTGCGATTACCTAATTTTCAAAATTTTCTGGGGGAACATGCCCCGGACTCACCTTAGCAGGCTCACGCCTTTGGCACACACATTAATACTCCGGTTTTCAATTATCTAAAGTTAGCATCTCTGCTCTGTGACAGTGGTCTCATGAGATTCCACTGTACTGAATGACTGAATCAAGATACTTTCTCATTATTTCTCTGTGTTTTAAGGAATTACATGTTCTGTTTTAAGAAAGTTGATTTGAAAGCATTTGATACATACATGTATGTAGAATATACATATTGATAACATTCTCCTAAATAATTTTATTGTTTGTTTTTATTATTGACTTGTTTCTTTTTTTTTTTTTTAAATCATGGTTCATTGCACATGTAATGAAAATGTCAAAACAAATGATATTAATTTTTAATTGCTTTTAAAATATGTTACTGTGTTTCATGTGTTTCATGAATGCATACATATGTATCCTACGTGATATCTGAAATATAAATATCTGTGATCTATTCTCTGTGATGTTGGATGCAGCAAACTAGGAGTCCTGTTTAGATTATATTGTCAAATCCTATAAAGATTACATGGTTGCAATATTTAGAGTCTGGTTTCAACCTTTCTATGTTACAATAATACATAATCTGTTAACACATGTACATGTTTAGGTATCTACTGTAACAGTAAAGTGATACCGGAATCCTACAACAGATCAAAATTACACCAGGACTTAACTGTTTTAATCAGGTTTCCATGATTTACATTAAACTGAACACTGAGGTATTCTAGTATAAGCCATTGGATTTTTTTTTGGTTTATTTTTGTTTTTTTGTTTTTGTTTTTTTGTATAGTTTAGTTACAATACAGGAACATGTAAAACTGCAAGTGGAAGAATTTCTTCTGCGATGATTTATGATTCATTTTTTATTTTCGTTAACTGTTTTCAGAGAATATGAAAAGCAGCAGCCTTACCATCCACCACCACCACCGCCACCTCCAGTAGAAACTGGCCGCAAATCCTATGTATATCCAGTGTATTTTGGTAATTCATTAGTAGCAGAAATCAGGTAAATTAATTTTGTAATGGCCCCTCCCCCTGTAGAAGGAGGGGCATATTGTTTGGGTTGAATATTGTCTTCATATTAAAGAGTATTTTTTGTTTGTTTTCACAATAGACTTTTTTTTTGAGTTGTTCTGTTCCATTACGGTTCGTCATAATAGTATGCAACTTCAGAGAGATATGTAGACACCATCACTTCTGGTTAGGCAGTTTATCATGTAAATGACCTGGAATATGATTATCATGCAGTGATAGGTTCCAGATCAGAAAAGCAGCCTACAAGTGATAGGTTCCAGATCAGAAAAGCAGCCTACAAGAGATAGGTTCCAGATCAGAAAAGCAGCCTATAAGAGATGGGTTCCAGATCAGAAAACCAGCCTACAAGTGATAGCTTCCAGATCAGAAAACCAGCCTACAAGTGATAGCTTCCAGATCAGAAAACCAGCCTACAAGTGATAGCTTCCAGATCAGAAAAGCAACCTAGGAGAAAGTGATGACAATAGTTATCTTTACAAGAGAGAACATTTATTTTAACTCAATTCTTCGCAGATGAACTGCAACAAAATGTCACAGAATGATGTCAATGTAAATACATGAATTATGAAGCCAGAAGCAACCTTGCCCGAATTCCAGTTGAAGTCACATGATCTGAGTACATTGTACAAACTATTCCAACAAAACTGAACGGAATTGAACAACGTGAAAAAGGTCTTATTCTTTGATTATGGTAGTTTTCTGTTGGATTGAAAGGTTTTATATGCATTGATATTTTCATACTAGCTTTTCAACACAGGAGTTCAAGATAACACGGATATACCTGAATAAAAACAAATACAGTCACCTCAGCATGTAAACTTTCAGTTATGGGTAACAGTCAAACAATGAAGAGTTCAGATGAAAAGATAAATTGATTGTATATTTAATGGTTTGATGCTAGTGAAATGAATCCTGTGGTCAAGATGATCTCTATACAAATATAATAAAAACGTGTATATCCAAGATTGTATTGGTGAATACACCTAGCATGTGAAAGTGACACTAAGGGGGCTAAATAAACACTTGAATGATATTCATAACCCTTTCTTTTTATTTTTCATATCGAAGAGCTTTTGTAAATTACAGCTAACTTTTTATACTCAATAGAATATATACCAAATTTGTGTAATGATTTACTTCATGTTTATTTCAATCACTTAACAAAGTGCTTCGGTCATGAATAGCAAATGTATATTTAAATTAGGTAATACACATGAGACGAGTATTATGTTGTGGTTAGAGAAAGCAAATTTGATTCACCGAAAAGTGAAATCTTTTGAAATTCCTGATCATTGCACTGGCTTGAGATAATCTAATTGATATTTGTACTGAATTGAAAGTGACATGAAAGCTCTATCAGGCGGAAAATAGATTCAATTGAAAATACAGAAAATTATTCTTCATGAGTGTTAGTTTTCTATGGTTTTTTGTATTCAGATAATTTGATGTAAGAAATTTAAAATAAAATTAAACTTCATAAATTAGATTGAAGAGATTTTTTTTCTCTGGCAAGTGTGAATAAATAAAAACACATTTACATATCACCTTTAATATATATCCTTTAGCATGTCTGCTCTTGTAAAATCAAGATGTCAGAAAATAAAATACACATGAAATATGTGACGATAACTTAGCAACTCTTCTGTCTTTTGATAGTGCCATGAAACAAGCATATTTACAAAATGGTGGCAATGATCCAGATGTCCTAGCTCAAATGGCTCAAATGTTAGCCGAGGCCCAGAACATAGAAGACAGCATGAAGAAAGGAGATTACGATAACCGCCATAGAGGTACACTTCTTTTTCTAATAGAAAACTAAGAATATGTACCAAAATATCATAGTTATGCAAATTCTATAACATTTATTATTTTATCTATATGTTTTACAGTAATATTTAGATAGATATCTTGTTAATTGATTGTTTTGTTTATGGAAAGATGTCTGACAATTTTTAACATAAAGAATTTTACTGTAGATTGATAATTATTCTTATTTGCTCTTCTTATATTTTAGAGAAGAAGGGTACAAATCAGATTCAGTATTTGGATATGGAGAATGAAAGACTTCACAAAGAATTGCTTTTGTTACAAGAACAGAATTTTAAGGCCCAAGAACGGAGGAAAACGGACCGAGAAGGTAGGAATCCTAAATATTATCCTATTGATGTTGTGAAACATGACAAGCGTGCTGTACAAGATAAAAGTGATAAACTTGAACAATTTGTACAGAAATACGGTCAATATGGAGATTCTGTATTTTCCTTAAAAACTGATAATACAAAGAAAATGGGAAAACTTGACAAACTTGAGGCTTTTGAACAAAAGTTAAGCAAAAGTTATCCGCTTGAACCATTGAAGCACAAGAAATTTTACACTGGGGATTTAGATTCTAAATCACTTCAGACTAGCAACAATAACTATCCTACTGACAAAGGTTACAAACTCTATAAGCAGAAACCATATGTTCCACCTTTGGATTTACGTGCGGTGACAGGGGATGGTGAGGATAAAAATAGACATCCCAGATATAAAAAATCTTACGGAAAACATAGTCCCGGGCAAAAACCTCAAAAACTTGAGAGATTGTATTTAGAAAAGTACAAACCAGTATATGATGATCAGTACAGACGACTTGGGAGAAGTAAAAGTGATTATATACCAAAACCTGAAAAACATAGTGGAATGCACAAGTCTGTCAGGAGTGAGGTTATTGATGGTGTTATGGATCCACACATGGGTCGAAGGTTTCAGATGCTGAAAGGCAGTAATTCAGAAAGTGATCTTGCTGAACTATACAGGTCACCGCAAGGACGTGATCAAAAGCACTCGTTGGATCGTTCTGTGGTTCCTTATAGGAGAGATCCAAAGTTGACATACAATGTCAAGACAATGTATAGTGTTCCAGCTGATCGTAAATATGAGACTATCTCCATACAGCACAAAGATGAAATGAACCCTCAGTCAAAAAATGTTATATCAACGGTGACTTATAAAGAACAAAGATTACGAGAAAAAGTTAAAGTGTAGTGCTGTTACATGTTATCTTGGATTACTTGTGACGCTGTTACAAAAATGGATTAGATCCAGATCACCCATCATTGGTTTTTGATTATTGATAATTTTTTTATCATTGCTATTATTGGTTTCAAATCTGTATGGCTAGCAGTGGTTTAACATTCAACTCACAAGCTGAAGGTCCCAGAAGAAGAAATTGTCAACTGATATTTTGAATGAGACTTAAAACCAAGGTCCTGTGTCACAACAATCTCTTACATAGA
This sequence comes from Atrina japonica, assembly GCA_030159075.1. Classification (NCBI taxonomy): domain Eukaryota; kingdom Metazoa; phylum Mollusca; class Bivalvia; order Pterioida; family Pinnidae; genus Atrina; species Atrina japonica. Next base: position 3,608,796 of record BROG01000005.1, on the reverse strand, counting down.
GTTGCCGGTCCTTGCACTCCTCAACAATCTCTGTCAGTGTCTAGAAAGAAGTCCCAAAACATGTAGTCATGTAACCCACAAAATGTATATAAAACCAAATTACACGGAGTAAGGAAACTTTTCACAAAAATATAGTCCCTATATTTATATCTATTTTTTAAAAGTATTTTCACCTCTAACAGTATTTTTTCTGTGTCAGCACTACAAGACTGATACCTTTTAAAGAGCAATATATAGTAGATTTATATATTTTGCCAGAATCTGGCAAAAGTGGAGATGTTGACAGAGATTGTTGAGGAGTGCAAGGACAGAGAACTCTTGTGTAAGTGTCATGGAAGGCATATAAAAGAACCCTCACTTCATTGACATCAGTCCACAGTATACTTAAAAGTTAGTGGCACTTCCTGGTGACATTTCTGTATAAGTGAACAATTCTTGATGGATATATAACAACAGTAAAACAATTCTATTTATTTTCTTATCTTTGGAACCATAGAAACAATATTGTAAAGCAATGTTTAAAACTTCTATAGAAAAGCAGTGGTGTCAAAAGTTACATCATTAACAATTTCAAGATCATTTTTAGCTCGCCGGGATGAAACTAAAACCAGAACTGTAGCCATTTAATGTTTATCTATGGTTATTTAAAGACTTGTTCTCTGTAGTCTTTGTGTTTGGACATGAAATATTTGTAATATAAATACATGAAATTAAAACTGCTTTAGAAATAAAATTGAGTTTTTCTCATCATAATACATTTATTAATTAATCAGTAACAAATTGGTTGTGATAACAGATTTTTATTATGCCCCCGTAATAGATCATTTTCAAGTTCTTATGTAATCCGGTTTTGGATCTGGATTTTTCTTGCACCGCTTCAACTTTGTTATGCTTAGCAATTTCCGGTATGTGTCTTTGCGTCGATCAAGAAATAAAATGCTTGATTTCATACAATACATCAAAAGGTCACAATATTTCATTTCTGGTGTAGAGTTCAGATGTTAACATTAATTTGTTTTTGACATAAATGGACTAGTGACAATAAACTGGCCTTCAGATATAACTGCATTTTATTTCTTGATTGACACAAAGACACATACCGGAAATCCCTAAGCATAACAAAGCTGAATCGGCGCATGAAAAATCCAGATCCAAAAATGGACTACGTAAGAACTCGAAAACGATCTATTGGATATTCAAAGGCATGTACCGGTAGATTTTTGGTCTGTCTGTTTGTCCACATAAACCATAACTTTGGCCATAACTTTTGAATGGTCAGTGATAGGGCTTTCATATTTCACATGTGTATTCCTTCTGACAAGACCTTTCTTTTGCGATCCAATGTTTGGACCTAGTGACCTTGACCTCCGTTTCAAAAACTTAAACCGTGGCCATAACTTTTGAATGGTTAGTGATAGGGCTTTCATATTTCACATGTGTATCCTTGTGTTATGACCTTTCTTTTGAGATAAAAATTTATTATCTTAACCTTGACATTCAACCATTTTCTTTAGATTTTGTCACGGAATGGGGACATTCATGTTTTACAAGCGCATAAGTTTTTGTATATCAGAATCATTATTAACTGGGACAGATTTATATTTTCCCATGGTCCATTTCATGCCAGAGTCAACATTATAAATATATAATAGCTGTGAATTATAATGCTTGGAAGGAATATCTGAAACCAAAAATGATAATGACTTTATAATTTGAAAAGGCATAAAGGATGTATTGAAAATACTTTTCTTTGGAGTGAAATAGAACTTTTACATATTCAATCCCATTTAAATAATTTAATTTAGATTTAATACTGTATTTACAGTGCATAGATTAAATAAAGAAAATAATACACATTATGGGTTATTTATATTTTGTTCTATATAGTTGTTTAGAGTAAAATCACCGACATATGAAATTGATTGATTTATTTTTCTGTACTCTTTTTATTTACCTGTATGTTTCCATGGTAGCGTTATTATCCAGTATACATCAGTAGAAGGTGTGTTGTCAATATAAAGGTTTTGTTTACTTTCACCTCTTCCCTGCTGGTCTTCAGATTCATGTCATGTATTAAATACGCTAGAAGACTGATTATCTCCTTTAATAGGATCTGATCAGGAAATTCTTTTATGTTAACAATTTTGTTCAAAACTCTCCATTGTTGATCATGTATTTAATCCCTCACAGGTAAATTTACCTGTTAATGGAACATATTGTATTGGTAAATGAACAATAAAAGATTGTTAAAATTGCATATTTATGATAAGATATGTAAGTGCGTTCAATAATATTCAACAATTTATTACATCTGGGCAAATCAACGTGTGCTGTAGCCCCACATTAAGTAGAGTATCATGGATAAATTCTATAAAGCAATTCTTATTTCTGAATTATTATAGAGTTCTGGGTCTTGTTTGAACATGTGCATGAATTCCACTAGCCCCCCCGCCCTTCTAAGATGCTGTTATCTCTTTTTTTTTTTTTTTCTCACTTTTCGTGACCCTGAGATCAAAGGTTGCACACATTGTTTTTGGTCCATTATATTGTCATTTTTAAGTATATTATATATATATATATATATATCTATATATATATAGATATATATATAGATATATATATAGATATATAGGTAAATATTGAAAAATATGCTTGTGTTGGTGCTCATTGAATGATCTCTAGCTTTGTGATCTACATGTACATCCCAACGTAATGACCGTCAGTCAATCTGTGTAGCCTGTACATTATTCTAATCTCATGATGCTTTGCCCTTTATGAATACTTACTTATTTCCACATTATAAATTATTCAGTGCATTTACCATATATTTTCTCAGGTTTATATGTATTTACAAATTAATTTCATGAATGATGTTGACAACTGTGCATACAAACAAGTCAACACATAGATCTTGGACTTCTCAAAGTCACTAACAATTTGAATTTAAAATTTAAAATTTTACTGAATTTTTTTAGATAATAAGATCAGCTTGCAATATATACAAATTAATGTTATGACAAATTTTGGGATTTAAAATCACTTGATTTATATTGAATATTATTTGCTGCCATTATATTTCACAGCAATTTCTAAACAGAAACCCTCCACTATCTAAAAGTTGATAATATAAAGGGCAAATTAAATTTAATGGATTTGATTTCTATTTGCCATACCATTCACGATGAAAATACTCAGAAATTAAGATGAGCATTATGAAATAAAACTCTTTTTTTATTTGCTACTTGTATATCTGAAGAATTTATAAAACCATATTTACTGTTCTACGAGTTTTCATTTCATGTTTGAATCTCATATCTATATATACATCTTTATACTTATATATTTAAATGATACAATACATCTACATGTATTTTTTGTTATTTTGAGATTAATAAATTTCTTTAGATCCAGTTTTGCTTTTTGTTGTTGATATAATACATCTTCATGTATTTTTTGTTATTTTGAGATTAATAAATTTATTTAGATCAAAATTTGCTTTTTGTTGTTGATATAAATGGGAAGTTTTCCAAAACATTTTGACATTACCTTCTGGCCTACACTTCAAAAACCAGAGTGATGACAATAGCAATAAGAGTTATGACACCTATACTCTATACATGTATTTCCCTAAAAAATAACAGCAAGAGTTATGATTAATAGATTCTACCCCTACCTAGAGGGTATGACAAAGGAATCTCAATCCTCGTGATAAAATTCTTGAATGACAAGCCTGAGGCAAGCCTTGGGTTTGTCATTCAAGAATCTTACCCTCGGATTGAGATTCCTTTGTCATACCCTCAAGGTAGGGGTTGATTATTTTTCTCCCATTTCTTACATATATGTCTGTGTAAATTTATGCATGATCTACATGTTTATCTATACATTTGTACGTGCAGATCTACGCATATCTGAGTCATGTCTGACATAAATATGTATTGCATTCTGGAAGCCACTGAAGTTTTACGTCATAAATTGTATTATGATGTCATACCGTGTGTAGCTTGTCATCCACCCCCCTGTGGATGACAGGCTGATCATTTTGCACTAGTTATAAGGATAATTCTGTGAATATGAGAGAAATTTATACTGTATACATGTATTTCCCTGAACAATGATAATAAGAGTTATAACCTTTATACTCTATACATGTATGACAATAAGTGTTATGACATCTTTACTTTGTACATGTATTTCCCTGAACTATGACAATAAGAGTTATGACATTTATACTCTACACAATGTATTTCCCTGAACTATGACAATAAGAGTTATGACATTTATACTCCATACAATGTATTTCCCTGAACTATGACAATAATAATAGTTATGACATTTATACTCCATACAATGTATTTCCCTGAACTATGACAATAATAGTTATGATATTTATACTCCATACAATGTATTTCCCTGAACTATGACAATAAGAGTTATGACATTTATACTCTATACAGTGTTTTCCCTGAACTATGACAATAATAGTTATGATATTTATACTCTATACAGTGTTTTCCCTGAACTATGTCAATAATAATAGTTATGATATTTATACTCTATACAATGTATCTCCTTAAACAATAACAACAAGATTTATGACATTTATACTTTATATATATATATGTATATGTGTGTGTGTGTATGTGTATGTATGTATGTATTTCCATAAACAATTACAATAATCAAGGTACTCTAAATATGATTTTCCCTAAACAATAAGAGTTATGACTTTATACTCTACACATTTTTTTTCCCTGAACTATGACAATAAGACCTATGACATTTATACTCTATACAGTTACTCTTAAACAATTACAATAATCAAGGCACTCTAAATATGCCTTTCCCTAAACAATAAGAGTTATGACATTTATACTCTATACATAGGTTTCTGTTAGCATTATTTTGTGAGAGTTATTCTTGTTGGGCAGCCATTATGTTTGGCAGCATATGTTTTTTCCTGATTAAATATTATAAACAATACCAAAGATACAGTTTTACAAAAAGGCCAAACCAAATGCTGAAGAAGATTGTTTCTGTCAATAAGACTTCATCAGTTAAGCTAGAATAATCACCCAAATTAAAGAAGTATCCTTGTGTATAAATAGTTTGAAAAAAAATCTTTTTCGGACAGAAATATTAATTTAAATCTACATGTACTACTTGTACATGTAGGTTATTTTGGTGAAAATTATGGTCCCTTTGACTAATACTATTTAATTCAATCTGATTCCTCAAAGAAGAAAACTTATCAAGTTGACCCAAAATATTGCTGTCAAAGGAGAATAACTCTCTCATAATTCTGCTAAGAGAAACCCATCTATACATGTATTTCCCTGAACCATGACAATATTATGATATTTATACCTTATACATTTTTTTTTCATTCTGGTCACATGCATTTCTTTTCATAAGCCTTTTTGAGGATATAAATATATAATTGATAGTGTTACCTTTACAATAATGTTTGACCTACTGTCAAAATATAAGCTCTATAAGATATTGCTGTTAGCAGAGAAGTAGGATCATATATTATAACTCCTACTCTGACAACATTTGTAGATTATTTTTCAAAAAGATCATGGCAGATTTCCAAGATTCACTGTTAAAAGTTAAAATGGGTTGAAACTTGAAAACTGTCTACATCTGAGTCATCTGAGGATTTGATAATAATTACAAGATTCTGTTGTATTTACAGACAAGCATTAGATGATAATTTCATGGTTCTGTTGTTGTATTTACAGACAAGCATTAGATGATAATTTTGTGGTTCTGTCGTTGTATTTACAGACATGCAATAGATGATAATTTCATGGTTCTGTTGTTGTATTAACAGACAAGCATTAGATGATAATTACATGGTTCTGTCGTTGTATTAACAGACGAGCATTAGATGATAATTACATGATTCTGTCATTGTATTTACAGACGAGCATTAGATGATAATTACATGGTTCTGTCGTTGTATTTACAGACAAGCATTAGATGATAATTCCGTGGTTCTGTCGTTGTATTTACAGACATGCATTAGATGATAACTTCTAGGTTCTGTCATTGTATTTACAGACAAGCATTAGATGATAATTTCGTAGTTCTGTCGTTGTATTTACAGACAAGCATTAGATGATAATTTCGTGGTTCTGTCGTTGTATTTACAGACAAGCATTAGATGATAATTACATGGTTCTGTCATTGTATTTACAAACAAGCATTAGATGATAATTTCGTGGTTCTGTTTGTATTTACAGACAAGCATTAGATGATAATTTCATGGTTCTGTTTGTATTTACAGACAAGCATTAGATGATAATTTCATGGTTCTGTTTGTATTTACAGACAAGCATTAGATGATAATTACATGGTTCTGTCGTTGTATTTACAGACAAGCATTAAATGATAATTTCGTGGTTCTGTCGTTGTATTTACAGACAAGCATTAGATGATAATTTCGTGGTTCTGTCGTTGTATTTACAGACATGCATAGGATGATAATTACATGGTTCTGTCTTTGTTTTTACAGATGAACTAGAAAGACAGATGAGACGCCTACAGGAAGATCATTTACGTAAATTGTTAGAACTCCAAAATGAGATAGCACTGCTAAAAAACCGTTCCATGATGGAGCAGTATAAACCACAGGAACCGCAGACAGCTAGGTTGCCACCACCTGCACCGGTAAGACATTTTAATGTTTACATTTGACACAGGGTTTAGAATAACACTACTAATTGTAAGCTGTCAGCTTTCATTTTATTCCCTTGCAATGGTTTAGTTTTAGATCACTCTTCTCCAGAATTTTTGAAATTCACCAGTGTTACCAGAAAATTTCACAAAATTTTGGTGAAATCTATCTGATAACTGGTCCAACTGACCAGTAATTTTCCATTTCATTTCATTTGTTTATATATACAGACCAGTAAAAATTTTCTTTGACCAGTTAAACTCCTTTATTCACTGGTCCGGTTGACCAGTATTTTTTTTTTATTTCAAACTTCTCACAATTGTGGGATGTCTAAGTTTGAATCAAGTGGAATTTTACTAGAGACTCTTGGGGCCTTCTTGTTCAAGTGTTTAGAGCATCATGCTTTGAACCATAAAGTCTCTCACTTCTGGTCAGCAACAGGTTCAAGCTTGCTGGAACCTTAGGTGATTTTTGTAAGAAAGTTTGCCAGTTTACTTGCGGAAGGCTGGTGGTCTCTTCCCAGGTAACCCGGTTCTCTCTCCCTCCAACAGAGACTGGCCATAACCATATAAATGTAAGTTGCTGAGTGTAACATAAAACACCACTCAAAATTCAATACCATAATTCAAACCGGAGACTTTCTATACAGGGAAGTGACTGTCATCACACCTTCAGTAAATGAGAAGTGTCAGTCAGTGGATGCAATTTTGTTGAATGAGATTCTGCATAAAAGTAGATGTGAAATGTTAAAGCATCAAATTCATAGCTTAGGTCTAAAGTTATGGCTACTCTTGTTCAGCATTTGAACTATGTATACACAGTTTGTATTGGGAATTAAGCACTTCTTAATGCAATATGTTGAAGATTTTACGACTCATCCCAAGCTCTTGTGTCTGTGCACTATAGACAGCTACTGATATTTTCATCTTTACCATGACCAAAATTATCATTTCCTGTCAGGGCATGTTCAAGCCCTGCTGGAACCTAAGCTGATTTTTGTGAGAAAGTTTGCCAGTTTACTTGTGGAAGGCTGATGGTCTCTTCCCGGGTAACCAGGTTCTCTCATCCACCATTAAAAACTGGCCATCACCATATAACTTAAAAAAAAGTTGAATGTGGCGTAAAACACAATTAAAAAAACTATTTCTGATAAATGAGTGTCAGATGTTTGTTTATACTAATAAGTTTATCACATGTTGACTCACAATGTATGAATTAATATCGCAGAGTATAAATTACTAGTTATTCAATTTATATCAGGTGTGTGGTAGTACTGTCACAGCATGTATCACGTGTGTTTTTAAGTAATGTCACAGCATATATCATATTTGTGTTCTTAAATACTGTCAGCTTGTTCCACATGTGTGTTCTTTCGTATTGTCGCAGCATGTATCATATGTGTGTTCTTAAGTACTGTCACAGCATGTATCATATGTGTATTCTTATAAAAATACTGTCACAGCCTGTATTATATGTGTGTTCTTAAGTACTGTCACAGCATGTATCATATTTGTTCTTAAATTTTGTCACAGCATGTATTACATGTGTGTTCTTAAGTACTGTCACAGCATGTGTCATGTGTATTCTTAACTGTCACAGCATGTATCACATGTGTGTTCTTAAGTACTGTCACAGCATGTATCACATGTGTGTTCTTAAGTATTGTCATGGGGCCTTCATGGCCGATTGCTTAGAGCATCACACTTAGAACCATGAAGTCTCTCACTTTTTGTCTGTGCAGGTTCAAGCCCCACTGGAACCTTAGCTGATTTTTGTGATAAAGTTTGCCAGTTTACTTGCGGAAGGCAGGTGTTGTCTTCCTTGGGACATTGTAACTGGGTTCCCTCCTCCGCCATTAAAAGTTGGCCACTACCATATAACTGAAAAATTATTGAATGTGGCATAAACAAAAATCAAAATCAAAATCAAAATGCTGTCACAGACTCACAGCATGTATCATGGTTTTAATGCTATCACAGCATGTATCATGGTTTTAGTGCTGTCACAGCATGTATCATGGTTTTAGTGCTGTCACAGCATGTATCATGGTTTTAGTGCTGTTACAATATGTATCATGGTTTTAGTGCTGTCACAGCTTGTATCATGGTTTTAGTGTGGTCACAGCATATATCATGGTTTTAGTGCTGTCACAGCTTGTATCATGGTTTTAGTGCTTTCACAGCTTGTATCACGTGTGTGTGTGTGTGTGCACTTCTCATCTAATGTCAAAATTGATTTTTTTTTCTTATTTATTTTTAATTATTTATTTTTCTTTTGTAACTTAAAGTCATACATTAAAATCACCATAGTATAGATATGAAATATATAGAAGAACATATTTGAAGTAGAAAAAATAGAGGATCAAAATCTTTTTCTTGGAAAAAGACACATGTACTGTACACAGAAATATTATCATCGTGTTTTGTCTTCTTTTTGCGATAAATGTTAACAGTATTTAACTGAAAGGAATCATACACTCACCTAATCATTATCATGCATTAATTGTTGACCTTTAAACCATATATCCTTGTATTGTTTTGAACATCCAAATGTTTATCATATGATTTGAAGGCTTTAAACATTCAGTTGATTTTCGATAATTCTTTATCAAGTCTTTATCTCTGTAACAAAACATTGCTGTCAGTCATCTTGTGTAATAACTTTCACATTTTTAACTTTTTCATGATTTATAGCATCTCTAGGGTAAGAGTAATAAATAGTTGTAAATTTCATATCCCCTAGGTCAAGGCTTTTGAAGATAGAGATGAGATTTCATGTCCCCAAGTCAGGGCTGTTGTAGATAGAGATGGGATTTCATGTTCCATAGGCCAGGGTTTTTGTAGATAGAGATAGGATGTCATGTTCCCTAGGTCAGTGTTGCTGTAGATAGAGATGGGATTTCATTTTCCCTAGGTCAGTGTTGCTGTAGATAGAGATGGGATTTCATGTTCCCTAGGTCAGTGTCGCTGTAGATAGAGATGGGATTACATGTCCCCCAGGTCAAAGCTGGTGTTTATAGAGATGGGATTTCATGTCCCCAAGTCAGGGCTGTTGTAGATAGAGATGGGATTTCATGTTCCATAGGCCAGGGTTTTTGTAGATAGAGATAGGATGTCATGTTCCCTAGGTCAGTGTTGCTGTAGATAGAGATGGGATTTCATGTTCCCTAGGTCAGTGTTGCTGTAGGTAGAGATTGGATCTGATGTTCTCTTGGTCAGGGCTGCTGTAGATAAAGATGGGATTTCATGTTCCCTAGGTCAGTGTTTCTGTAGATAGAGATGGGATTTTATGTTCCCTAGGTCAGGGCTGCTGTAGATAGAGATGGGATTTCATTTTCCCTAGGTCAGTGTTGCTGTAGATAGAGATGGGATTTCATTTTCCCTAGGTCAGTGTTGCTGTAGATAGAGATGTTATTTCATGTCCCTTAGGTCAGAGCTGTTGTAAATATAGATGAGATTTCATGTCCCCTAGGTCTGGGTTTGCATTTTATATCCCCTGGATCACAGTTACAATGTACTCAGGAAATGACCACCGCCCATCGAATGGTAATCTGGCAAACTTTCTGTATGAAAAAGATCAGCTTAGGTTCCTACATGTGCTGACACAGGCCTAGAGACTTCTAGGTTTAGTGATGGGTTTAAACATTGATAAACTCAAATGTGAACTTTCTATAACTAAAAATATCTAATACTGATATGTAAAAACAGACTGTAAGAAATTTCCAGTTTAACAGATATATTTCTGGTGTACAGTACATATGATAGCTAGTGTAATAGACCCCAGCTCTTTAAAGATGTAATTGATTGTAATAATAAACTTGACAGAACAATGCTGATACTCCATGGCTATTACAGAGACCTTATGTAGAAGTAGAACAGATGGTACCTTATGATCAGTAGTAAGTATTACCATTTTAATTTGCACATTTATATGTTGTGTAAGAAAGTGTGAGCACATGACACTTGGTTTGTTTGATTAACTGGTTGTAATTATAACTCAGATTTGCAATGATTTGTGTTTCAGTTTTATCCATGTTTTAAAAGTTTATTAAATTAATTTGTTGTTTAGCATTGTATTTAGCTTGAAATCTGTTCATGACATGAAAGGGGGTAGAGACAAATATACATCAGGTAATTTATAGACATGGTGGAAATACAGATTAGTTTGTCTAATCTGGAAAATAAAACATTAAAACATCCTACATGTTTAATTCCAAGTTATGTATAAAAGTTACAGTGAGGATGATCTATGGATAGATTTAATGTCCAGGCTTTAGAATTCCAGTGGTAAATCAAATGATCCATTGAGAGATTTAATGTCCAAGCTTTAGAATTTCCATGGTGAATCAAATGATCCATTGAGAGATTTAATATCCAGGCTTTAGAATTCTAGTGGTAAATCAAATGATCCATTGAGAGATTTAATGTCCAGGCTTTAGAATTCCAGTGGTAAATCAAATGATCCATTGAGAGATTTAATGTCCAGGCTTTAGAATTTCCATGACAAATCAAATGTTCCATGGAGAGATTTAATGTCCAGGCTTTAGAATTTCCATGACAAATCAAATGTTCCATGGAGAGATTTAATGTCCAGGCTTTAGAATTCTAGTGGTAAATCAAATGATCCACTGAGAGATTTAATGTCCAGGCTTTAGATTTCCAGTGGTAAATCCAATGTTCCATGGAGAGATTTAATGTCCAGGCTTTAGAATTCTAGTGGTAAATCAAATGATCCACTGAGAGATTTAATGTCCAGGCTTTAGATTTCCAGTGGTAAATCCAATGTTCCATGGAGAGATTTAATGTCCAGGCTTTAGAATTCCAGTGGTAATTCAAATGTATCTAAAAAAAATTTATCATTGTTGTTCATCAACCAAGCAAGTGTGCGACCTTAATTCATTATCGTTCAAATAAGGTCAAGGTCAAAGCATGTGTGGTCATTTAATGAAATTTGGTAACTATTCCCGGTGTGAGAATTATTTTAAAAATGTTTAATCTAGACACTTAGAATTAACCCCAAACCACAAGGTGGTATTTTTTTTCCATTTACATGTACGTGTATTTTCAGATAATTCATTGAATTTTCTAGTTCAAGGAATATATACTATTTCTCTCTGATAAATTTTGTTACTTCTTTGAATTGATTTAACTTTACACACATTATATGATTGTATTGATAATGTACTTGAAAAGAACAAATTTGTTCTTATAAATAACATTTTTCCCTTAAGTATGTATGGTTACTGGAAGTAGAACATGTAAGTCGGTTTGCATAATTTGTATATGTTTGTTGGTATAAAAACCGGTGTTGCTGTGTTCATTGGTTTGGGTAATATCACCTTTAAATGTTAATCACATGTGCTTGCATGTACATCATAAGTTTAAAAAGTGTTTAATGAAATTATAATTGCAACTAGTTTAACTCTTAAAAATATCATGAGGTGGCAGATGTGTATTATTAAATATATACAGATATTAAAGTTAAACAATAAAATTGAAATATGAAAAAGAGGACCAAGGAATTTAAGTGAGGGTAAGGGATACAATCAATGCTAAAGTGCTAAGAGTGAAAATGTTAAAAGGAAAGAAGATATTTTAGGATTAGTAGACAAAAAGGTTAATGGCATTTGACCCTCAAGGCCCTGTACCGTAAAACTTAAGGATTTACTTAAGTCTGAGAATATTCTCAAATTGGCCTGCTCGGGCAATCAGATTTTAGGATTAGCCAAAGTTGAGTGATATTTTAAGACTTAAGTGTTTCTTAATTTTTATGGTGCCAGGCCCAGGGGCCCTTTTTACGAAAGGTTCTAAGTTCTAAATCCTAAGTCTTAGTCCTAATTGTCATGGGACTGATCAATCAGCGATGCGTTGCCATATGGTAGTTAGGATTAAGGACATAGGACCTTTCGTAAAATGGCCCCCAGATGTTTAAAATCTTCTTTCTCTTAATATCAACTTGTAAAAACATGATATCATAACAATGTGATGTTTTCTTCTGTAGAAGTGAAATGTATATAAATACTTGACATTGCAGTCATCATTACCATACACCACGCGGGTATGTTGTCAATGACTTGTCAGATAGAGCTACCTATGACTTTCTGTATATATATACACTTTTATATACATAGAAAATAGCTTTATATGCATAAGAATATTTGATCTCTTTATTTCGCTAATCTGTATATTTTCCGTGGCTAGTGTTGTTTGGAGTGATGGTGTACCCTTGCATCCTACCATGGTGATAAATTCTCCCAAGTCCTTGCAATCTACTTTTTATGTGGCGTAATGGGAAATGGTTATGTCAGTACACATATCTTATGGTGAGGCTTTGTATACTGCGTGGCAGGTTATAGTAGCAGCAGGCATTATACATTTGTTAATGCACCGCCAACATTCTCCTCAGCAGTGGCTTCAAATTTAGGCAGTTAGAATGTATACTGTGTCGTATCATAGTCACCAATACATGTACCCATAGATACCTCAATTATCTTTATGAAAAAAGTTTTTCTTGAGTTGTAGTATGTCTTTATTTTTATTTTGTAATTATGAACATTCATTTAATTGTTACCGGTATTTCTTATTTTGCTTTATCATTTTTTCAGTCACTTGAACGAAAGGCTCAATTGACCTATTGGTATTCCACAGTGTTCGTTGTCTTCCATAAATCTTTACATGTTGAACTTAAACTTAAAAACTGCAGAAGGGATTTGAATGAAACTTCAAAGGAATTATCAGTACCATACCCTGACCAAATGTTGTTATTTTACAGGACCATTTGAAATCTAATAACAACCATCTTGAAAAACTTTAAATGATGATTAACTCCAGTTCTATTGAAAGAACTTTTATATATAGACCAGTACATATAAATCTGAAAATTGCTGGAAATCTCTTTGATAGCATTTGAGTCCCTGTTCCAGTATCATCTAGACAAAGGTTACAATCCCAGCAAAGGATTGAAAAGTCAGTTAATTGAAAAAACAATTTCCTTTTTCTATATACAGTCATGGGACATAAATATTCGTCACTTATGTTACTTTCTTCTTTGTTTTATATAAAATCAACAATTTTTAAATGCTGGTAAAATCCACAAATCATACCAGAATTTGACAAATTTGTACAAATTTATAGTATGATAATTTTATATTTCAAAAATATTTGCATTTTTAAATTGTCATGTTCATTTACAGAAATGACAGTATTTTTCTCACAGAGTAATTTTGTAAATTCTGTAATTATTCTTTCAATCTAATGAAATATATCAAAATTTACCTAAAATACACAATGTAGTTTTATCCTCCACAGAATCATTATTTTCTCAAAATAAACAAAGAGTATATCTAAATTTCAAAAAGATTAAAAATATGAATTCAATTTCCTTTATGTGAAAATAAAATATTTGAAATATTGCTTAAATTAGTGGATTCTGTGGGCATTTAAAAATTGTTGGTTTTATATAAAACAAAGATGAAAATAACATAGGTGGTGAATATTTATGTCCTATGACTGTACATATACATGTATACTAGTAATTGTAAGAAATTACTTTAAATTTGTTTTGATCTAGAGTTACAGGGTAAAAGGTCAGAGGTCATGACTGTTAAAAGACTGGAACTGCCAGTTATCTGAAAATAAAAATCCTTTTGTATGCATACAGTTTAAGAAGTTAAGAGAAATTATTTTTATCCATATATAACCTTTTACTCAGGTGATCTGAAGGTCCATTGAGCCTCTTGTTTCATATATCAAACATCCCCCCATTAATTACTTATGTTTTCTTGCAAGAATCTAGTATGTATTTCATTTAAATAGTTTTGTTATAAGAACTGTTAAATTTACTAAATACAATGATTTTTCAGTCCCAATCGTTATATCCCAACTAATCATCATACTTGGGTAGCCACCCAACATTACAAGAGTGATAACCGCCTGTTACCACCTACTGCTCGCCCCACACAAGATGTAGATATCGATTCAGAAGAGCCAGAGTGATTCTTGCAAGATGTAGGTCTGTTTTAAGTAGAAGTTTATGATGATATACATCTTATGTAGGCCAAGACTAATATCATTTTTTCTTAAACAAATTCAGATAACATCTTTGGAATTATCATCAAATACAATTTACAGAATAAAATAGTATTTTGTCTGAAAGGACACTTGTTAAAAAGCTACAACCTTGAACTTTATGTACATACATTTCAAGGTTGTTTGTGTGAAAAGACCTGTTTGTTCTCATCTGTTGTATGACCTTCAGATAAAGACTACTGAAATTTGATTGGCTACAAGAGAAAAGATTAATTGTGCTGAATTTTGATTGGATAAAAAAATATTTCACTTTCTTCTGGGTGAAGTTTAAGTTATATTCTGTAAATTTTTTTTTAGTAATTATATTTAGTTCTTTCTTTAGTTCAGAGAATCACTTATGCACTTGAGCTGTAACAGACATATTGCCTGGCTTTTGCACACTCAGATATAGCAATAGTTCTAGGATGATTTCAATTCACTAATTTCAGTAGTACACATTCAGTGGCAATAATTAGCAATAGCGAAATGTAGTTAACAAAACCAAAATATCTTGAAATAAAAAGCTATCTGGAGCCACAAATCCCACATTACAAAAACCTGAATATCTTAAATTCAGAAGTTTGATTTCTAACCTGTAGCTTTAACAGTCTAATCAATACAGTGTCAGTCATTGGCTGATCAAGTTATAGATGATGGTATGTCAAATATGTTACTGGAAACATCTGATTTAAATGTTCTAGATGGAAACAACATTCATTTCTTCAGAATAAGGTTGTACAATAATTAGTTATCATGGAAACAACGTATATGTATATAAAATTACTAGCCGCCCATCTACCCAATAACATCATTGTTTATAGTGATATACCCGCTACATGTAGTGATCTCTCAAAAGAGGTTTTATCTAAAGGAATATTTAACTAAGTGGATTTCAGAATGTGATCTCAAATGACAGGTGGTCTTTCAGGACAGGTTCTAATGTAATAATTAATTTTAAGTGTTGTAATTAGTACTGAAAATCATTGTTTATATCTTAAACCAACTTTCATGTTATGAACATTTTCATCAAGATCATTAGAAAAAAGGTAAGGTTCAAATGATATGAATTTTAGAAAATCTTAAAAAATCTTAAAAGAACAATACAAAAAGTATATATTAAAATATAACATGTATAGACAAATTGTAATTATTCCATTTGCTGTCTTGCTCTAAAGATGAACCTTAATTACAGTCCCTACAGATATGATAAGACAAGGGTGCCTACCGCATTACACACATGGGTAGCTACACAAAGTCACAAACCGCATGATAAATATCGCTCAAATCCCTTTGATCAAGATGAAAATGCTTATAAGACGGTCAGTGCAGAAGGAGTAGATGAGTGAATGGTCAGTAATTGGTCACTTCTAGAAGTTGTAGTGTTAGAGGTTTTTGTAGTATTTTATTTGCTGATTCTCATTGAAGCCACTGCAGTTGTATATCGTATATTCTCTATTGTTTGCAATTATTTTATCTTTTAATACAAAAGGTTTGTGTGCTGACCAAATGCATGATTTATACATTCATCACTTTCAATGTTATCATCATTCCAAGAATTTTTTTGAGAATTTTTTAGGAAATAAAAAAAAAAAAAGAAGAATTTGGATATGAAAACAAACAACATCAGCTAATGTTCAAGTACTTATGTTTCAGAATTCTTTGAAAAATACTTTAAATGTAATTGGATAATAATAATTTTATCTACATGAAAAGAAATCATCTGATTTAGGAAATTGATAACTTTGGGGTTCTTTGCTTACTTGTTCAATTCTTGATCTCAGAAGCTTTCTTTTTGTTTTGTTTTTTGTTTTTATTTTTTATATTTTACAACATTATAGTTTTGCTGTATCATGTACATGTATATATTGAACGTATTTAACCAAAAGCTTTATAAATATCATAATCTATACCAATGTAGAGAATTTACAATATACATTCTTTCTGCTTGCTTGTCTCAGTTTTGCCTTCAATTACTCTCCCTAGATGTATCATACTTTGTTGAAAATAAAGATAAATTGTTTAAAGTTCACGATGAAAACAACAATTAACAAAGTATGATATCAGCTTTTTTGAAATTTTGTATCATTCCCATTTATACATACCTCCCAGCAGTTTTAGATTCCTTTTTTATTATTTCTTTTAAAAATTACATACAAGTTAAATTAGAACATTTCTGTTGTTAATTTACCTTTTAAAATGGATATTTTTGTTACTTTGGATAAATTTATTATTAACTTTCTGTTTTATGATTTAAAAAATAATTACAAAGACAAATTTATGATTATTTTTTTGCTTAACTATGTTTTCATTTAGGCAATATTAACAATATTTACTGTAGATTTAATTGAAAAATATCTTTCAAATTATATGTCTATAATATAATTTTCAATTTCCATCATCATTCATAAGACATGTAGCATATTTCTTATTGAACTTTAGAAGGATTTCATTTTGAAATATAGAAATGCTGTGAAGTTTAATTTACTACACATTCAGAGAAATAAATTGAATTTGAGATCTAGCATTTATAAAAAAAAAAATCTTTCACAACAAGAGGGAGAAGTAAGATTTGTTACTGAAGCATTTTTCCTTTGTTTATCATAGGACATATGTGGTACATTTACCCGCTACACAGCGAACATGGTGACATTTTGGCCTGCCAATCATAGTCAGCCTGCTATGCATCTTAGCCAATAGAATGTGTACTGAACATTACTTTATCTCTGTCCAATCAGCAATAGTTAAAGGATTGTGATTGTGTAATATGTGTGTATTTGGCCAGGAATTGTGTACTTCATTTTGATCAACATATTGGATCCATGGTTGTGTTAATTTTATGTAACATATATTTAGGTACATCTGATGAACTCATTGATTCAACATTGATAGAGGATTATACAAAGATGACATATATTATATATTTTATTACATGCATATGTAATTATACAGTTATAATACAGAGTTCAATACGCCCATGTGATACGTAAAGCCGAATTGCACTGCAATTTGAATACAGAAATTTTGCTGGATCTAATTTTCAAAATGAAATTCCATTCATACTTTTAATATATTTGAAGTCGTCATTTTGTTTGGCATTTGTATGTATTACCCTGTGGTATGAATGTTACAAGAGGAATGAATTTTAAATTTGTGTACGCAGTTAACTAAATAAGGGGCATGTAATAAATACAAAACTACACAAATGTTCTTATCTCTATCATCTGACTGCACTTGATCGTTGTAACGGAAGGATTCAACGAGAGCTACGCTGCAGCTCTCTTTGAATCTTACCACTAGAACAGTGCTGTGGAGTCTGATGATACAGATAGAAACATATATATGTAGTTTTCTATATATTATATATACTATAATTGGTTGAATGGACTGCAATGTTAATCTATAGATGTAAATTAGGTAAATTTAGTATCACCTTAGATGTGCAATGATGCACGCATTTATCTCACACCAAATACATACATGCCTGTCAAGGATGGAGGGGCATTCAAAGTTTTTCTTTTAATGCAGAAATCATAGTGATTATCCAAATATTTTTATATGTAAACCATTCTTTATTTCATATTTTATGGTTATTTATTTTTGATTTATGACAAGATGTCAACCTTTACTATCATTTTGAATGACCAACTCACAGCAAATTGAATGTTTCTTTGAAGTAGCTATTTTATACATACCATATATTTCATTATAAAGTGTGACAGCAATACATTAATATAAGTCAAGTTTGAATTATTCTTTAGCCTCGCACAAATATATAAGGCCTTCAGTTATAGGCTAATATGGCATTGGAGCTAATTTTGTATTCTATGATGAATGAAGAGTACTTATGCTAATGTGTCTCAGGTATGAACTGGATAGAATTTGGCCCGGTTTTTTTTTGTTTTTTTTTTTGTGGCCAGCATAGAAATTTGTTGGGACTGGGGGCATTTGTATTTTACAAACACATCTTGTTTTATATTTTAAGACTGCAAAACGGAAAGGGAAGGTGATTTTTTTCACACTGTAAGGTTGTTCTTTAGATCCATTGAAAGGATTTTGATGGGAATAGGGATTTGGTAGGAATACAGTTTTCATTGTCCCCTACAGGTGTTGTTGTTTTTTGGTAGAATCTATTCAGTGTTGGACACATTGAAAAAATGCTACAGTGTCGTAAAAAAAAAACCTGGAAAACGCTTAAGGGGACCTATTATGATTGTCTTTTGTCTGTTGTTTTCCATGAGTGTGGTTGACTTCAATATATTTAGACTTCTTTAAGAAAATCTTCTCATGAACTAATGATTACTTGTGAATGAAACAAAAATATGTCCATAAACAAGTCACTAGGGAGCGCTTCAGTAACATAGGATACAGTTTTATACAAATGGCTTAATAACTCAAAACTGATTGACTTTTTGTATACAAAGGTACATGTATATGAGAAAGTTGATAGAAATCATCTAAGGGTCATTTTGACAAAGTGTCAAGGTCATAGGGTCAGAGGTCAAGGTCAGTTAAGTAGAATAAAATATGTTTTTCTTCAACTTCTGGACATTTTATACTTCTGAAGGATCAGTGGTTCAATTTTGATCTTACTCTGCTAAAACGATTTCTATGATGTCATGTAATGTATGCAAATCAGAAGGGGCTAGTACCATATGGGCTCCAAAATGGGCCAAATTTGAGTATTGTTTCACTCGGGTGACTGTTAAGGCCCATTGCTTCTCATATGAGTCATTTATATGATTTAATTAGTCATTTATGCGATTAAATTGGTCATGTGTATGATTTAATTGGTTATTTATATGATTTTAAAAATGAAGAAGATTTAACCCAAGTAATTACTATAGAAAAAATTATGCAGGAATAAAGTTTTGACTTTATGACTTGATTACTTAACCCTAACCCTAACTTTATGACCAGACAACCTAACCTTAACTTTATGAACTGACAACCTGACCCTACCAGACAATTTGTGAAAGACTATCTTTAGTAAATGCCCAAGATATGAATTGACAAGTATAAGAATATAAGAAATTTCATGTAAATTTGTAATTATCTGAACTATCACAAGTTTATACGTTATTTAAAAAAAAAAACTTCGTGACACTGGTCAGAGATATATATATATATATACATGTGTGTGTATATATATATATATTGCATCGGACACTGGTTATTTATATATAAACATTGTACATTGCATACATGTACCTTTAAGGCTTGTTTCGTATATATTTTTTCTGTTGTGTCTATATAGGAGAGGAAGGTTTTTTTGTGATACATGTATTATGTATCTATAGAAAACTTCTGTCTTTGCAATATATATATCAAGCAATATTTACGCAATTGTGATATTTAATTTTAGATGTTGTTTTGTTTATTCTGTTTATATATAGTTTTTCTAGAATTTATTTATTGTAACTGATATAGTAGATAAGTTGTTGTGTTATTTGATTCTGTGTTAGAACAAGCCAGATTTTATCCTTATCAGAGTCCAGAAAAATATAACAATTTGGTATTGTAGTTTAAACATGTCAAAGGTTTATGTTGTGGTGCTTTTACAGATTTCTTTTTTCAAGTTTATTACATACTGGTTTATGTCCTTTATATTAGGTCACCTACACGTATGACAAATTGCAATATATTGTTGTCCATTGTCACATAGATTTGGTTCACGTGTAAACATCTTAAACTTGTTAACAAAATAAGAGATGTTCAGGTTGAGTCCCACTGGAACCTATGTTGATTTTGTGAAAAGGTTTTCTAGTTCACATGTAGAAGGCTAATGGTCTTTTCCCAGGATCATTGAAAGTAGATTTTTTATTTCACCGATAAAACCTGGATACCACCATAAAACTGAACATTTTTATTATATGTGGCATAAACACCAATTAAATGATGGTATTGGTAATATTTGTAATAAATGAGATATCGTCTTATTTATATATTCTGTTGTTTCGTTAGAGTTATCTCCCATGTCAGCAGGTATCCGTTGTGATGTTATGTCTTTACATGAGAAAATAACATTGTTTTCACACAAGCATATGACTAAGGCCAAGTAAAAAAATACTTCTGGTTCTCAGACAATGCTGCGTGCAAAAAGAAATTGCCGATGAAACCATTTTATTCACATTTTATAAAAAATGTCAGTCATTTCAAAAGGCTTAAGTTTTGAAAATGATCCATTTTCTTCTGTTTGTACCGGTAGTTCAAAATGCATGTCTAAAATCCAATTAAAAACTAAAATAATTATTTTATTGACAATTCTACATGTAAATCTTTACCTTATGCCCAAAAATGTCACAGAACACATCGTGTATTTATTGTTGTTGCTCGCAGTTTATGGAGGAAGTGAAAGTTGGGTTTTAAATGAAAAACCGATACCGAACGGAACTGAATTTCAGGATGTGTCAAAATGATGATACATGTAACACTATATAGTGTATAAAAGTTTTAAAATCTGAATTAAATGTAGGTGAATGATAAAAGTAAAATTAGTTACTGTAAATAAAAGTTTTAATGAAATACATAAAAATGGATGGCTATTGTTTTCAAAAATGAAACTTTTGGAATTTGCATTGATTTTTAGACACAGTAGTTACATTTTGTACAGCTTTGTAAAATAGTAATGATAATGATTGATGATAATTATAATGATGCATTTCCAATTAATTTTCCTGTAGTTTCAAAACATAAAAATATTTTAATAAATATATAATATTTTAGCTATTTTATATTTTTGTTGATATTTCAGTTTTAAAACCAAGTGAACAAGACAATCACACAACTTTTTGTTACAATTTATTAAAGGTCTCAATAAAAGACATTTTTTGTTACATAAAGTCTTCTTATTTTCTTTCCTTCAAGGTATAAAAACAATAATTTGGAAATAAAAAATAAAAATAAAATACCTACCTACCTTGCCCATTTTAGAAGGCTAATTGTCTGAGAACCAGAATATTTTTTTACATGGCCTTATATATTCTGTCTTTTCGTTAGTCAGAGTTATCTCCCATGTCAGCAGGTATTGATTGTTACGTCATGTTTTTATGTGAGAAAACGACGTCATTTACATAATGATGTCACAAACATATGACGTCACAATTGATAACTTTTCTCATTTTACGCACAAACAAATGACATCACAATCGATACCTGCTACAAGGGTTGGTAACTCTGGATAGTGAAAATACCTAATGGGGACTTATAGTGACGTTTTGGTCTCTTTAAAATGGTTCCCATGTTTCTTAGAGGTTCAAACAACAGTGGATCAGATCTCTTCATGTTTTATATATAGAGACTTAAAGATAAGGATGATTGAAAATTTACAATGTGTGGTAGGGATTCCATAGGTAGGTCTCATGTGGAAGTTTCTCAAGAGGTACAAATTAAGCAGTCATTCAAAACATTGTTTCCTGTTAAGATAATCTGTCACATCATTCTTTGTGTAGGATCAAAATGTAAAATTTATGATTTTGGTAAATAATTGAGAAGATAATCATAATCTAATTGACCTAAAACAAATAACCAAAAGTCTGAAATGTAGTTTTTCTCGTTATGAAATTTATATAAAAAAGCAGCTCCGTCAGCATTGCTCTTCCCTGTGTCCTAACTGATGATGTATCTTTTAAAGCAATGCAATGACTGGAATATAATACTGTTCACAGAAACATCTTATGTCAGAAAAAATAACAAATAAAACCATATGACAGAAAAAATAGCATAAAACTCTATGTCAGAAAAAATAAAAAAAGCATATGTCAGAAAAAATAACATATAACCTTATCACAAATAAAACCTTTATGTCAGAAAAAATAACATAAAACTCTATTCAGAAAAAAATAACATATAAAACCATATGATAGAAAAAATAACATAAAACCTTTCACATATAAAACCATATGACAGAAAAAATAACATAAAGCTGTCAGAAAAAATAACAAAAGGATATGACAGAAAAAAATAACAAATAAAACCATATGACAAAAAATAACATAAAGCCTTATCACATATTAAACCATATGACAGAAAAAAATAGCATAAAACTGTCAGAAAAAATAACAAAAGCATATGACAGAAAAAAATAACAAATAAAACCATATGACAGAAAAAATAACATAAAGCCTTATCACATATAAAACTTTATGACAGAAATATAATAAGTACAATTTTATGACAGAAAAATAATAAATAAAACTTTGACAGAAAAATAATGAATAAAACTATGACAGAAAAATAACAAATTTATGATAGAAAAAAATGACAAAAAGAAATTATTGACAAAAAAAGTGACAAATAAACCATGACAGAAAAAATTAATAAAACTTTCATGAAATTTGGTGAAAGAATTTTTAAATGTAGTCGCTAACAAAATTTCCGATATTTTGGCTTTTGGATTTCTCAGTATTCAGTTTAACCATTTATGTAAGGTACATATCCTCTTTGGTATATTGTATTGCTTTTAGAAATATCATAAATACTTACATTCGACCTAGATTAGGATTTGCATGATAAACAAATACTGCTATGTAAAAAAGTAATACACTTTGCCCATATTCCTAATGATGTGTTTTAAAAGTCTTGTTGAAAGCACAATTGATATATTCTTTCAATATGCTTTAGAGATTTGTCATGTAATTTCCTTTTATTTATAAGATGTACAGTTGTGTGATGTGACACGTTAGTATACCAGTGAGTTGTAGTAATACTACATGTATATTTACAATGTTATCAGATCAAGTATGTAACTAGGGAATACTGGATGATGATTTTATGAATAAAAACAGTTGATACAGTTTCATGATTTTTGTTTCATTGTTGTGTACTTATTTTCATGGCCTCAAGATCACAGATCATATGATGTTTTTGGTTTTTGTCTTTCTGTTTATAAAGGCATACACGTTGTCATTTTGAAAACGAAAAATAGATATATCAAGGGATCAGACCTAAACTTTAATTAAAATAAACTAAATTGATAAATCACTTTAGAATTCTTTTACACAGCATGCTTATATTGCCTAGAATTAAGGAAATGATTGATATTTCTTGCATCCATGTAAGAATATTCACTGTTAACTCAGCCATTATTCACTTTCGCTTTCTTTTCACAAATCACAACATTATAACAAGCTTTTTTGCAACCCAAGATTTTTAAAGAACATTTTATTTGTGTAAAATATCAAATATTTGAAATTTTTTATACAAACAAAATAATTCCATTTTTACAGCTTGTATGCTTTTAACAGGTTTTTAAAAATTTCTTATGACTTTTGAATTTGAAAAAAAACCAACCCAGTTATGTAACTGTATATGATTTGAACCAGCAGCTGAGAAAAGGGTGCTTATCAACAGATGGTGGGTTATTCATATGGCCCTGCATCCGTGGTCAGTCCATCATCCGTCCGTCGTACATCTGTCCTGAACAATACTTGTTACTGCTATTTCTTAGAAAGTACTGAAGGGGTCTACTGGAAATTTGACATGAAGGTTCCCCATGAGGTCTAGGTGCGCATATTACATTTTCAAAGAGATTGGAATCCAACATGGCTGACAGACAGCCATCTTGGATTTTGACCAAAGGAAGTTAGTTATTACTATTTCTCAGAAAAAACTGAAGGAATTTCCTTGAAATTGGACGTGAAGGTTCCCGTTAAGGTCTAGTTGTGCTTATTACATTTTCAGAGAGATTGGAATCCAACATGGCCGACAGGCGGCCATTATGGATTTTGACCAAAGGAAGTTTGTTACCATTATTTCTTAGAAAATACCGAAGGGATCTACTGGAAATTTGACATGAAGGTTGTCCTTTGTAGTTGCGTATATTATATTTTCAAAGAGATTGGAATCTAATATGGCCAACAGGTGGCCATCTTGGATTTTGACCAAAGGAAGTTTGTTACCGCTATTTCTCAGAAAGGACTGAAGGGATCTCCTTGAAATTTGACATGAAGGTTCCCCTTGAGGTCCAATTGTGCATATAACATTTTCATAGATATCCGAATCCAACATGGCTGACAGATCTTGGATTTTGATCAAAGGAAGTTTGTTACTAATCCTACTCAGAAAGGACTGAAGGAATTTCCTTGAAATTTGACATGAAGGTTCCCCATGAGGTCTAGTTGTGCATATTACATTTTCAAAGAGATTGGAATCCAACATGGCTGACAGGCAGCCATCTGGGATTTTTACCTAAAGAAGTTTGTTACCGCTACTTCTCAGAACGGACTGAAGGGATCTCCGTGAAATTTTACATAAAGGTTCCCCTTGAGGTTTATTTTTGCATATTACATTTTCAGAGAGATCGGAATCCAATATGGCTGACAGGTGGCCATCTTGGATTTTGACCATAGGAAATTAGTTATTACTATTTCTCAGAAAGGACTGAAGGAATTTCCTTGAAATTGGACATCAAGGTTCCCCGTGAGGTGTAGTTGTGCATATCTTATTTTCAGATAGATTGGATTCCAACATGACTGACAGGTGGCCATCTTTGATTTTGACAATGGAAGAATGTATTTCTCAGAATGTACTGAACGAATCTTTTCGAAATGGATTATGGAGGTTCCCCCTGAAGTCTAGATGTGCATATTACATTTTCAGTGAGATCAAAATCCAATTCAAGTTCAGTTTTGCTATAATCTTGTGAAAAAAATATCTCGCAGAAATATGGATTTAAGTTCAAATTGAATGTTGAGACACAAAATAAGAGAAAAGAACAGTGTGTCATAGATCAGACATAGAACATTCCATGGTGGGCACCAAGATCCCACTGGGATCTCTTTATATGTTGTCAAAATCTTAAACATATGTGGATTTAAAAATGTATATATAATATGAGACTGAGTGCAGGCAAGAGCAACTCTTTGATTTCCAGCATGAAAATTCTACAAAACAAGCAATATTATCATTTATGTCAGACGGAATTCCTGGTTTTCTGACATTTCATTGGTTATGTTATAAGAATGTTTAGTATGATACACATCGCTTTTTATTGTCATTTCGAGGCTCCTTTTTTATTACAGTGCTGGGTTCATCATATTCTATGATTTTGTCTTAAACTTGGATCCACAAGTGACTGCCTGTAGATTGATCACTGGTCTCCACAGCACTGCAGCAGCTATGGGTGAGCCCACTTTACTGCCAACCGTCTACACAGAGCCGGCTACAAGAGCTACATATATGCAGAACACTTCTAATGCTGTGATAGGTGCTCGACAACCAGTTCCGAAGTATGTAATAAGAAATGTATTTCTAAATGTGGTGTTATACATATGCACATGCAAAAGGGTTATCTAAAAATGTGTCTCCAGCAAACATACTAGATGCTAGCACTGATACAGTTTGAGACCACAACCAAAGTTTGTGATCAGAAGAGGTCATCAGATTGAAAAAAATTGACCTCAAATTGTTCTGAATGACATGAAATCTTCAACCAGATCTGTTTTAAAAGTTGAAAACCATATTCTGAATTTATAAAGAACCTTTCAGGGCAGGTCTGCTGACTATGGACAAGCAAAAGACTTTATTGGTGAATTAATTTCTCAAAAACAACATGGCCGGACTGATGACTTGAATGTAGTGTTCGTTTCAAACTGCTTGGGCAGGGTTATGGGAATAAATATAAACATTATATTATTTCTTTACATTTATAAATTTGCTATTCAAAATTAATCTTTTGATGGTCTGAAAAGCATATGCTTAATTTCATTATGACTGCTTTTTTCCCCCAATTTTATCCTGAATTTCATCCATACATGTAACACAGTTGTGCTTTTAGAGTTTTTAGCTTTGTGTCAAAGACATATACATGTACTTAGATCTAATCGTTTTGTAGATGCCCTGCACAGTCGGACCTTGGTATAGTGGTAGAACTGCAAACATCAGGAGGACCAGCTTCTGAGTATGATAGACACAGTCTAATAACACGAGGATGGACCAAAGTACCTGTGTTTGACAATAAAGGACAGTTATTTGCGGGGAAATTTAGAATTCCGTTAAGAAATGTTCCTATCAAACCATTCCTTCACTCTAGTCAGTTACAGAATATTCCAAAGGTATGTTCCAGATAACAAAATGTTTGGTCTGTCAAAAGAAACTTTAAATTTAAAGGATATAAGGGTATATTTAAGACTTGGTAAATGTTAAACAGTAAATAAAACCTGACATTTCTGTTGGAATTTAGCCATATTTAGGGCCTTTGTGTTTAACAAACAAATCTTGTTTCTTTTTTTAGTTTGGTGGTTTGAATTTGGTCATATTTTGGGTCTTTGCTTTTAACATACATATTTTGTCTCTATTTTAGTTTGGTAATGAGGGACTAACTGAGTTTCTGTTTGAATCTAGCCATATTTTGGGTCTTTGCTTTTAACAAAAATATTTTTTCTCTTTTTAGTTTGGTAATGAGGGACTAACTGAATTTATATTTGCATCTAGCCATATTTTGGGTCTTTACATATAACAGACACATCATATTTCTACTTTTAGTTCAGTAATTTGAATCTAGTCATATTTTGGGTCTTTGCATTTAACAAACATATCTTATTTCTATTTTTAGTTTGGTGATTCAGAACTATTTTATCGAGTGGTCAACATGCGAGATGCTGAAGTCCAGTCTATGTTAAATATTTCTGCTGCCAATCAGCACCAGTACAGAGCACCAAATGTAAGTCATGATACAAGGCACTGCTTGTGTTAACTTTTCGGATCTTTTATTTCGATTTATTTTCACATTTTTATCTTAGTTATAATAAATGCACACAACTTTTGCTTAGCTTTATATTTTTGAATTTATAATCTTTATCATTTTGCTAAAGTAAATAATAGATATGCTTTTACTGATATATTAATATGTTTTATAAATTTTGGAAATAAAGAATGCTTAAAGTCTGCTGTTTGACATGTCATGTACTGAGTGAAATGAAGTCAAGATTAGAAGATTTCAGTTATACATTTCCCATTTCCTCTTCTGTTCTTAAGATACAAAATTGACCTTCATTTTGATTAAAGATTAAAAATTAATTATTAAACGGTTTAAAACTAAGCTTCTATAAAAGTGTTCTACTGATTGGCCACTGTCCTACTGTCCATTTGCCACTTTATCTGGCAAAATGTACAGTGTACATGCATTTAGCTCACCTCTGAAGGGAGCATTTATCTGTATGATAAACAAAACGCTACTCTGAAGAATAGTCAAGTTATGTGAATTGGTTTAAATCGTTATGAGACATGGTTTATCTACATGTGTACCCTGTTAACATAGTACCCTGATGACATTCACCACATATGCTTTATGGGAGCATATTCTCAATTTTTTCAAAATTTTGAAATGATTTAGTTCAGTTTATTTGAGACATTTCTTTTGTAAACAGATAGACTGATTAGTTAGGAGTTGATAATTTTAGGTCAAAATAGATTACTAAAAAAAAATCTCATAAATAGCAGACCTTTCTTCTATATATAAATAGACTGATCAGTTAGAAGTTGATAATGTTAGGTCAAAATAGATTTCTAACAGCTTATGTCATATTTGATTTAGTGCCAGTGTCTTGTAAATAGGAAACCTTTCTTCTATATATAGATAGACTGATCAATTAGGAGTTGAAAATGTTATGTCAAAATAGATTTCTAACAGTTTATGTCACATTTGATTTAGCACCAGTACCTCGTAAATTGGAGACCTTTCTCCTATATATAGATAGACTGATCAATTAGAAATTGAAAATGTTAGGACAAAATACTAACTGCTTACATCACATTTGTAAGTATAGTCACAGTTTGTTTGAATTTAGACACATATAGAACTAAATTCTTTGTAATATCATTTCAGATATCTCCGCCTCCTCAGGCTAAACCTGTTTCACCTCATATCCCTCCTCCGTCTACTGCCTCTACTATAGCAAGGTAACTTTTATTTTCTTGTGCTTAATTTCTCAACATCTCTCCTACACAAATAAAGAAAAACAACTTTAAGATTTGTGTTTTACAAATCGGATATTTTTTTTTTAATTGAAAATTTTCACTTCAGATGAAAAATATAAATAGAGCACTTTTCTTACCATTATTTATCTCCCTTGGTCATAGTGGAGGAGGGATTTTGAAGTATATTATACATTTCTTTCAGCAGTTTTTACTGCTATAGTAAGATTTGACATCATAGTTCAAAGTAGTTTGACATTTATATGTTTTGGATTTGTCCTTTTCCTGGAGATGAAAGGTAAGTGAAATATAGAATATAAAACAGATCAATTCACATCATAGTAGTGTATATACATGTACAGGGAAATTTTTGCATCTGCTTAATTTTGCTCTTT
Organism: Atrina japonica; assembly: GCA_030159075.1. Taxonomy (NCBI): domain Eukaryota; kingdom Metazoa; phylum Mollusca; class Bivalvia; order Pterioida; family Pinnidae; genus Atrina; species Atrina japonica. The sequence goes on along the minus strand of BROG01000005.1, from coordinate 3,579,745 downwards.
TACAAGGGAAAACATATTCCCCTGGTCTTAAATTCAGCTGGTCTTAATTCATCTGGTCTTAAATTCGCCTTAAATTGCCATACTCTCTAGATGCCATGTGTGTCTGTGCTTCATTTAGCTTGAAAATTTCGCTTTCATGTTGAATTTGCCTTCCCATCTTAGTTTGTAAATGGTGAAATTAAACGAGAGCAAAACTTTTACTTTCAAATGCACAATTTCTTTATTGAGCAGCACATTTTTTATGGCATTATATAATGGTCATGCATATTCTGACCTCACCATTTCTAAGTTGCTTTTTCAAGGGGATTCAGTGTTTCATTTTTCTGTTCATGCATTTGTTATAACTGATATTAATCATACAAAATCAAACAAGAATAATATTTTTTGATAAAGCAATCTAAATACTATTATGCATTTGCACACATTATGATCTCCTACAACACTCACATGAATACAAATATACGTCACCAGGTCATTCAACAGGAAGTGTCTGTCAGTTAGGTCTACATAGCTCATTGAAAGCGACAATTTTAATGCTCTGTGCCCTCTATATGCATATTTGTGAAAAAATGATTACACCGAGATTTGATTTCACTACAAACAAACAATCAACCCCTAGATTTCCTTAAAATGGTATGTTGTCAGTACATATGTTGGCATTGCAAATGACATTATCCCAAAATACCAAAGTGCACAGAATCAGCAGCAAACACCAAATTGGCACTGACACATTAGGTTTGTGAAAGTTTTTAATCATAAATTAAACTAGGAATATTTAATAATTATTAAAAATTGTGAAAAAAAATATTTCTTAACATTTGATTTTTGAAAACAAACACGCTTACCAAATCAGCATTTACCATTCACATAATTTTATTTTTTCCTTTTTTTTACTACTTAAATTGATATACATGTACCATAACAGAAAAGAGATAAACACTTTTTATAAACATTCTTAAATTCCTATATTGTTTGTGAAAATTGCTTGAGAAACCAAGATTTTTATCTTATGAATTATCTTAAGTGTAAATTAAATCTTAAGATCGCTTTTGTGAAAATGACTTAAGATTTCTCTTAAGATACTCGCAAGATTTTATCTTAAGAATAATCTTAAGATTTTTTGTGAAAAGGGCTGCAGTTTGGCAATTATTCACTTGCAATTGATTAACTCTTTGTTTATACAAACCACACTGGACCTAACCTTATTTTCACAAAATAAATAGGAATATAAGATGTTTATCCCTGTGTAAAGATCTTATTTGTTATTGTGCATCAAGTACTAATAGAAATAGTAGAAAAAATTGAAATATTTCCTTTTCTGTAAACACAGCTAATGCCCCTTTAAGTTCAATGATTATACATTCCTAATCACATATATCTTGACTTTATTATATATTCGTGTTGATTTGATGCTGATTTGGTAATTACAGTTGTTTTGGTATTTAGGGGTACTCTGAAAATGGCGATTACATTAACAATTTTTAAAACAAAAGCAAAATAAAACAATCTCAAACCCAAAATACAATATACTCATATTTAATTTAATCATTTTATAATAGTTGGGGAAATAAAACTTGATAATTCCACGTTTATATAGATGCAGTTTTAAGTCATAGATTGTACAATAATTCACAGATGGTTTCTGACCCTATTTTTTTAAATTGCCTTGAGGCATTGTACCTGTAATGCTAGGCATGAGATTTAGGCAATATCGGGCCAGTGCCAGGCAATATCTCAGAGCCACATGTGCCTTGATACGGTAAATCGGTTGTGAAAAAGCTAGACATGTATAGCCATTTTGAGTTTACCTGTTGTATCACCAAATGTCTGAATACTGTAAATCAAAGTCAAAAAGCTTCTGTGTTGTTGCTCCTGTACTCTTTCAAACTAATAGTTTATCGGCTACAGATGCAAGTCCACCTAAATTTAATAGTTGGTTAGATTTTCTTAGCTACAATTATAAGTATACATTCACCATTAACTGATTCATAATGATATTAAATTGATATTTCTTGCTACATAGAAATTAACAAACACATGCACTCACACACACACACACACACACACACACACTCACACACACACACACACACACACACACACACACACACACACACACACACACACACACACACACACACATACACACACACACACACACACACACACACACACACACACTCACTCACACACACACACACACATACACACACACACACACACACACACACACACACACACACACACACACACACACACACACACACACACACACACACACACACACACACACACACACACACACACACACACACACACACACACTTTTCTCTCATTGTACAGGCCCACAGGTTTTATAATGTTTCCAAATGTTCAATGCCCTTGTGGCCATTAAGGCCTTTAATATATTAGTACAGCAGATTAAAACATGACCATGAGTTGTGTATAAATGCCCTTGTATACTGGTATGAGATAACACTTTGTAAAGGTTTGATTTTGTTTGAAAATCATGGTAACTGATGGACGTCTTTGTTACGGTTGGTGTTAGTATTTTAGTGCTTGTATGGAATCTAGGAATGTCTTTCAGAAAACACAGAACTCTAAAACCTGTCCGAATGAGGAATAGAGCGCCATTGCTAAGGCCATATAATGAGGCACTTGTTATCCCTTTCATTGATAATGTGTCAGAAACTCGATCACTCACACCACAGACAGCCGACAGTGTACGCTACTCGCCAGATTATGACGATTTGGACAGAATGATGCAGAGACATATTGAAAGATACCCAGAGGAGGAGAGGGAAGATACAGAGGATAAAAAGAACAGCAAAGACAAGAACCAAAATGAAACAAAAGAAATTGACAAGTCAAAGAAACAAAAGAAAGGAAAATCTAAAGATGACGAGGATGAAGAAGAAAAGAAAGAGAATGGTAAAGCTGATAAAAACAAAAATAAATCAAAAAATAATAAAAGCAAACAAAAGAAAGGAAAGTATGATGCTAAAGATGATGATGAAGAAAAAACAAAGCCTAAGAAGAAAGGCAAAGATAACAACAAAACATCTGAAGAGAAAAAAATCTCCCAAAAGAAAGGAAATTCTAAAGTAGTAGATGATGATTATGATGATGAAAATGATGATGTCTTGTCATTTACAAGGTACGAAGATGGAAACATGTATTGGTGCCACATTTTGGAGTAACAGCTGATAATTACCTGACTAACAGCATTTAAAGTGGTTGTATTTAAACAAAAGTGATAACAGAGTGGTGGAGGGTGTGTTAAATTTGGTCTAATTCTTCTGACATGCCTTGCAATGTGTACAAGTTTATCTAATTCTTCTGACATGCCTTGCAATGTGTACAAGTTTATCTAATTCTTCTGACATGCCTTGGAATGTGTACAAGTTTATCTAATTCTTCTGACATGCCTTGGAATGTGTACAAGTTTATCTAATTCTTCTGACTTACTTTGGAATGTGTACAAGTTTATCTAATTCTTCTGACATACTTTGGAATGTGTACAAGTTTATCTAATTCTTCTGACATACTTTGGAATGTGTACAAGTTTATCTAATTCTTCTGACATGCTTTGGAATGTGTACAAGTTTATCTAATTCTTCTGACATGCCTTTGAATGTATAAAAGTTGACCTAATTCTTTTAGATCTAATTTTTCTAACATGCTTTGGAATATTTATAATTCTTTTGACATTTTTTGGAATGTTTAAAAGATGATCTAATTCTTCTGACATGCTTTCGAATGTGTAAAGTTCTTCTGACATGCTTTGGAATGTGTAAAAGTTGATCTTCTTTTTCTTATATGCTTTGTCATAAATAATTTTCATTTATTATTGTAATGATTGAATCTAATGATGGCTTGATGATTTTGTATCTGATTACATGCTATAGGGCAGAGAAATTGACAATGCATCTATGAAATATTTATACTTTAAACATGGACTGTTATAACAAATGCTGTTTACGGAATGCTTTACATTTAACCTTGTTAGTTGATGATTCACTACAAATATTCACTAATGCTAGCTTAAGTTTAAGTTTAAAAGAAAAATCTGTATTATATTTTTAAATATTACTGATTTTGTTGTTGTTAAAATGAAAAAAAAAATATAATGATAAAGATGGGAGCATTCTTTGTTTACAAATATTTCAATATTCATACATTACCTCTAGTGTTAAATGATCTGTATGTAGTAAATGGTAAATGACTATTAGCGTTTTGTCAATTTTGTTCCCTGTTTTATTGCAGGATAAACAAAATTCACAGTCAGTGTCCTAAAATACATGGTATATTTTGGTTCATGTTGGAAAGATGCAGTTGGATGCCATCTTTGTCTTTCCTACCCTCTCCGTAATATATACCATGCATTATATGTTATAAGACACAAACCATGTACATGTATTTTCTATATATTGGTATACATGTATGATAACTTTCAGCTTTTGTTTCATTATTTTGACAATACAGTTGTTTGTTAAACTTTTGAATATGAGTGAACAGGAAACATAATATTATTTTTCATCATTCAGATATAAAGTTTTGCGTCACACTTATGATTTCCTTGTAAAATTGAATAAATATGATGAGTATGGTACTCAAACAATATTTCAGTATTTCTAAAATTTTCTTCAAATGAGCAATAAATTTCATTTATTTACAATTGTATGCCATCAATATACAATACAATAAAAATAAATTTTGTGTATATTTGCCTAATAATAATGAAAAGTAGTTGAGCTTGAGTACTGAGTAAATTTGGTGACTTCAGACCCAGAACTACATATAATTGTTATCCTTAAATAGTTTACTATGATTGTGAAAGTGTAAAATATTATCCTAAAACAGTTAGGATCTACTGGTAAACATTGTTGTTTGTGTAACAAATTTTCATTCCAAGCTTATCTTTTTAGATGACCTTTTATTTCTAGGGGAGAGAGCTTTATGTTTTTGCTATGTCCATCTGTCCTTCTTTTCACTTTTACTTTCTCTTGGCCAATTCTAGTCATTTCCTCACCTAACCTCAGCATATTTGAAACAGATCATGTACAAAACTACTCTTCTACAGCCCTCATTTTTACACCTAGGCTCAGCCCACTGTATTTTGGGCAAAAACACACCTTAGAAAGATGAAGATTTATGGCTTTAATCTCCTACAACCTTTATATCTAGAATCATCCCATTTGATGATTATGTCTAAGTGGATCCTTCACCAGTAATCTCTCCATATTTGTTGCAAATACACATCTTCAGTAGATGTTACCAGTAATTATTAGAGTTCTCCCCCATTTTATTTTATTTGTGTGAAATATATTACATGGTAGGGGCTTCAATTCTTTAAATTTACCATGTCTTTGCGGAAGGCTGGTGATCTCTTCCCATGTACATTGTATCAATTATTGCTGTTTAATTACAATACGGAAGCAATGTATAATTTAGACATTTTACTTATTCTAGCAACCAGGAACAGCGATTACCAGCTATCCCGAATGGCCAAATCCGGCCACAGGATACAACAATCGGATTCCAGGTTGATCGAGTGAAGAAGGGGGAATATGGGGAGGGGAAAGTTAGACTTACTGCTTACTATGCTTCTAATGGAAAGGTACGTAAGGATATCTGATTTATGATATTTGTTACATAGTCAATTTCAGATCTGTTCATATTTACCAAGATATCATTGTTTTATTGCCTTCTTATCAGTAGAGAAAAATTTAACTTGTAATAGGAACTATGAAATATTTATTATTGAATATGAAATAGAATTAAAAGTATGTATGTGTAACATGTAGGTTTTAACAATTTGTTTTTAGGCTTACAAGAGAGACCTAATTCATTTGGTGAAATAATTCTTGTTAAGAATGATATTGAATGCTTCTTAATAACTTATTAACACCTTTGACTCATTTCTAAAATACAAAATCCTATCGAACAATTACAAAATGTGTGCAACTCAATAGTAGAAAAAGTTAATGCTCAAATGTCATTATTTTATTATATTAAGTATCAAATGTTATTTCAAGTAAAACTTTTCAGCCTTTTACCATTTTGGAATAGTAAAAAAAATTCATGTGTGATTCATATGACAAGTGTCTCATTGATGGTCCTTTCTTGTCTCATATTTCTTAAGATTATAGGTCTCGGACAATCAGCTGCAAAAAAGAAATATATATATACGGTATATATATATTACCATACTAAGACCCGTTAACTGTAACTTCAGTCCTGTAACTTTGAGTGGCAAAATGATGCATATATCCACAAAAACGTAGACATCGTTATAGTAACTGATTATTTCTTGATGTCATTTTCCAGGAATCTATGTCATTTTGCCACTCAAAGTTACAGGACCGCAGTTACAGTTAGAGGGTCTATTCGATTTTTAGGATGACTCCCAATAAAAAGATTTCAGTAGGAACATCACCCTATCAATCCCTTTAGTTATAACTGAGTTTAACTAACCGATTTTGGTCAATTATCATAGTATCATTAGTTTAAACCATCAAACCCTGAGGTCATCATCCAAATTTAGATGATCTATGTCATAATAAAGCAGATAGCATTTTGCAATATACTGTTCAAAATAATACATCCCAAATTTGAGAGTGGATTCTTTGAAAAGATTGACTTCAAGTACGAGGATCTATTGCATGGTGTCAAATATCATTGTTTTTGCAATATGTTTAGGTTGTGCAAAATGTATATTGTAGTACATCATTAGTTTAACCCAAATGTTCTGAGAGTGGTCTGTTTTACCATTCATTTTTGTCATAGTATTGATCTATCAATGTTCTGTATAATGTGGATAGTCATTTTTAGGATCTATTGTATCATTAGTTAACATGGTGTTCATATGTTGTTGTTTCGTATGTTTCATTGTGTCATTTTTTTGTTTTCATATGTTTTTCAGGTTGTGCAGTCAATCATTTTTAGTCATAGTATGTATCATTGTAGTACCAATGTTTGTATATTGTTGTTGTTTCATTAGGTTTGCAGTCATTTTTAGTCATGGTATCATTAGTTTAACACGGTATCAATGTTCTGTATGTTGTTGTTTTTTTCGTCTGTTTCAGGTTGTTCATTTTTAGTATTTGTATCATTAGTTTAACACGGTACCAATGTTCTGTATATTGTTGTTGTTTCGTCTGTTTTAGGTTGTGCAGTCATTTTTAGTCATAGTATTTGTATCATTAGTTTAACACGGTACCAATGTTCTGTATATTGTTGTTGTTTCGTCTGTTTTAGGTTGTGCAGTCATTTTTAGTCATAGTATTTGTATCATTAGTTTAGTCATAGTTTTATTTGTCATTTTTAGTCATAGTATTTGTATCATTAGTTTAACATGGTATCAATGTTCTGTATATTGTTGTTGTTTCGTCTGTAGGTTGTGCAGTTATTTTTAGTTTTTGTTCATTTTTCGTATCAATGTTTCATGTTGTTGTTTTTTTCGTCTGTTTCAGGTTGTGCAATCATCTACAAGTCCTGTTACATGTAGCACTACATCTGTTAAATCTAACTTTAAATATGGCTATCACATTTTCGGTCAACAAGAAGCAACTTTTAATTATGTAGAACTACAAGGAGATATTGTTGTCATTGGTCGCTTTTATTTACGTAAACGTGCTGAAGAGGTAGATGAATTAGGTGGTCATGAAGGAAACTTAAACAGCGAGGAAACTTTGGTAGCATGGGCTGCTGTCCCACTAGTCTTAGCAAATCAAAGTAAGTATAAACACTTTTACAAATGTTTAAGTTAGTAAAAGATGGATCTTATACATTTTAATAATCTGAATAACAATTAGTTTGTAAAGTTTTGATGTTCTTTAGACTTAATTTAGGAGAGTAAATTTATTATGTAGCCTGCAGAGCTGGATGACACTAATGTATCTCTATGTCCATCATCTTGGATAGCTACGGTAGTCGGACTCATTGATCACTTTGTTTTTCATCTTGCATCAGCTGGGTCAGTCACACATTTTACATCAGAGGCATTAGTCACACTAAGTGATTACTTTGTCGTCTTATATCAGCCACATATCACGCTTAAGAATCATTGTCTTCTTGTGTCGGCAGCGTTAGTTACATTTAGAAATCACTCTGTAGTCTTACATTAGCCATGTCAGTCACATGTAGGGATCACTTTGTTTGTTATCTTGTGGCTGCAGCATCAGTCACACTTTGGATTTCCATAAAATATTTTGAGTTTTTCCTATAGTTTACATGACTACAAAGTACATAATCTGGACCTGTTTTTGGGACCTTAAGTGTAAACAGGCATGTCTTGTGTTTTTTTAATAAAATGTTATAAAAATAATAATAATAATAAAAAAAAAATACTCCAGTGTATATCAATATAACCCTCTTATTTTAGACTGTATACAATTGTTTTTTCAAATGTTTAGGTATTAGTTCAAGAGCGCGGAGAACTTTTGACCATGAAACGATGAGAATCAACTCAGGAACACATACCCTAAAATTGTTTTACCCACCTGTGCCTGAGGTCAACAGCATTCCTTTTGAAGAAATACCTACACATCGAGATTGGAAACGATATGGTAAAGCCACTATGAGAATACACATATTTCAGGGGCAACCAAGACCTGGTTCACTTACACCCAGTGATATGTCAGAGGATGGTGATGATGTTCTCCCTGAGGTAGGATATGGGGTTTCTTTCTGAAAAGGGGCACTTTTTGTGTCTTTAAAAGTAGCAGCTTTTTGTGTTAGTTTTAAAAAATTTATTTAATCATTTTCTTTCCACACCACTTAGTTTCATATATGTTCAGATCTCTTGTTCTATCTTTAGCTTCATTTAAATGCATTGATTTAGTTACTTAAAATGTGGAAGACAATACAGGAAAGTCACAGATATGATACCTCTGCTTGGTATACAAGTAAGGGCAGGGCAGGTAATAGAACTTTAAAAAAGGACAGGGTGGCACAGGGCAGGGCAACTGCTACATAGAGAATAGATGGTTAGAGTCTAAAACTTCAGGTTGTATTTGAGTGAGGGTTAAGAAAAATGTTACAAGACCAGACACCAATTGTCTCTTCTTTTTATTCTGTAGCAGTAAATATTGATACTGAATCAATCTTTCTGTGAGACAACTCTAACTGTTATTCAAACACGAGAACTGTTATTGTAATGTTACTGTTATTGTGAAATGACTTTTTTGGTGAGACAGCTGTTATTGTGAGACAACTGTTTATTGTGAGAATGCTATTATTGTGAAATAACTGTTATTGTGAGATCCATTATTGTGAGACCACTTGTTGTGATGGAACAGCTGTTATTGTTAAACAACTATACATGTGAGGCTGCTGTTATTGTGAGACAGCTGTTGTGAGACAATTGTTAGACAACTATTATTTTGAGAATGGTAATTGTGAGACAACTTATTGTGATAGAACTGTTATTGTGAGACAGCTGTTATTTTGAGACAACTGTTATTGTGAGACAACTATTCATTTTGAGACAACTGTTTATTATTAGACGACTGTTTATTGTATGACAGTTATCATTGTGAGACAGCTGTTATTGTGAGAAAGCTGTTTATTGTAAGACAACTGTTATTGTATTACATCTGCTATTGTGAAACAACTGCTATTGTAATACAACTACAATTGTGAGACAACTGCTATTGTGAGACAAATGCTATTGTGAGACAGCTAGGTTTTGCTATTTATTCCCACTTCTGTATACCTGAGGCTGTTTAAACTTACACTAATCAGTCCATCAGTTATTGGAGCATCCCTACTTGATGTACAGTTGTAATCATTCATCTTATTTATCAGTTCTCATTATATTTCTAGTATTCATGGTTACCATATGAGAGAAAGACACCATTAAAAGATCCTTACATGCATGGAGATGGTTTTGATATTTACATAGATTCTGCAAGATTCTTGCCAGACTCGGCTACATTTACTAAGGTAAACATACAGGTCTTAGGCAATGCTGGGTGCCTGACATTTAGAAAAAATATATTCTTAGTCAAGCAAATTTACATTTCATTTTATTTCTGAAAGTTTGAAATTTATATAATGAAACCCATATTGCAATTTAGACCTGTGTTTTTAGTCATAATTACTGACATGATTGATTATCTTATAATATCCAGGGCTTGAATTAAACATTATTTTCCTAAGTGGTCCAAAGGGCCAGTAGCATAAAATATTCCACTAGCCCCATCAAACTTCTACTGGCACACAAATAACTAAAAAAATAATTTTTTAATATACAGATACAGTAGAATTTCACAAGTCAAATTTCTCGATGTTTCGAACTTGTGACAAGTCCCAAATAGTTTTCTTATTTAACCCTTCTTATAAACAATTTATAATTTAAACTTTTATTAGTTGAATTTCTGTATGTTTCCAAAAAAATTTGGGCCCTTTTATATAACCTTGAAACAATTTGTTTTTTCTTTCTCATAAGCATGCATTCTTAATAATAACATCAGCCATTTATTCTTGGTTTAAAATAATTTTGTGTACATATACATGTAGGTGGCAGGCAGAGTTTTAGACAGGAAGTATGAGGTACATGGGAAGGATATTAATACAGGAGTCAAGATTGACAGTGATATATATAACCCTGTGTATGAGGAAAAGTTTGAGTTCAGAGAAACCAACATACCGCCATCGGCCACTCTACTACTCAAGGTTTGTTTATATGTGTCTGTGTGTATGTGTCTCTCTGTGTGTGCATGCATGCATGTGTCTGTGTGCATGCATGCATGTGTGATACTCATTTGTATATAGCACAGTAGCACCTCACCTTCAAGTCACCTTGCTCAGCGGACTACCTCACATTTACAGTAAGGCCATTTATATACAGGATCTTGTAAATTGATTTACAAATATTATTTAAGTTCAGACCCTTACTTAAGTGACCACCTTGCTAGTAAGACAGTTATGTCATCTTATTAGTGAGGTCTCACTGTATACGGTCTTATTTATCTTTGATAGGAGGTGATCAATTACTTTGCATCATACAAAAAGCTTTTTAGAATAATTTTACCAGTGTGAAGAGTGCCAATCAATGAACATGACTAAAATCAGGTATGAGTTTCTGAGTGGGTTATCTGTTAAATGAAATAATATAAAATCACATGGGAAACATATCATTTATTGTTGATCAAATTCAGTATGCAATAATGTGTAGAATGACATGAAATGATACAGTAGGGTTGGCTGTGATAGCCTTTGTGACAGGTCATATTCCGGATCAATTTACAAAATAACTGACATTTTTATATATTTTGACTTTACAGATATACACAGTGGATAATTTCTACAAGCAACTAACTGTGGTGGGATATGCTACGCTTAATATATTTGTGGAAAGTGGGACAGAGAGACAACCACCGGTTGACAAGCCCGGTTTAGCGGTAAATAGATACAGAAAAATTGTCATTCTAATCGGGTTATAGATATCTGAAGATAAAATATCTCAAGTTTTGACAGCATTGTAATACACTTGTCACATAAGATTTATACCAGATTTCATATCATTTGTTGATGTATAGTTTTGGCTTTATTCTAAGATGGTTATAATTTATAAGAAATACTGTATACTTGGAATTTTTTGGCCCTGGTTATTTTTGCCCTTTTATGACAGAAAACATTTGCCCTGTCTGGAATTTGCCCTAAATCACTATAGCCTCATGGATGATATGTATGTTTGTGCTTCAGTTTTTTTAGCTTGAAAATTTAACTTACAATTTAAATTTGCCCTCTAATCTTAGAGCGAAAATTAAACAGGTGCAAAAATTAGCTGTGGTTTTTTTTACCCAGAAAATCCCTCTTTTTTTAATACATGTACTTACATTGATATACAATGACAAAAAAGAGATAAACATAGGCAAAAAAAACTCTTAAATTTCTATATAATTTGTAAAAATTGCTTAAGAAACCCAGTTTGGCAGTTACATTTTTTTGTTTGCAAATGATTAACTCGACCTCATTATTTGTATGGCCATACAACACTGTACATGTACATACATACATACATATATATATATATATATCAACCACAACATGTTACAGGTGTCTCTAAATGAAGGAGCTCACCAGCTTCGCCTATACAGCTCAGGACCTAATGGTGTTGACCCATTGACTGAGTCCTCTCTGAGAGATGTCGGCACGAGAATTGTACCATGTGCCTCAATTCTAGTCAGACTGACAAAAGTTCCCAAAGGACCATCAGGAAAGGCACTTGAGGTAAGAATCCTAAAGTAACATTTAATTCCTGGAATAGCATTCTTTTCTCAATAGTGTAAATTTATATGATTAAAAGTGATATTATTTTTGAGAATTTATTTCACTTTAGTATCCAAAACATTAACAGTTTGACATTACGGTAGTTCATTTCAAGTGACTTCATATTTGGTTTATGTACTTATGTAGTTGTATATGATATGATTACATGAGGTAATATCTAATATTTTATGTAGTAATGTATGATATAATTATGATATATGAAGTAATGTTTGATATTATATGAGGTAATATATTATATATGAAGCATGTTATAACAATATCTGATAACACAATAATCTCACATGAAAATTCATGCATTGATTTAATTTTGGTTTTGTAATTCTAAACATCAGATGCATTAGTTGCACTCACATGCCAAAGGTTTGTAATGAAAAAAATTGTCATGAATGATCACTGGGTGTAAACTAGGTCTACAAGGCAATGAAAAAGAATGTATGATCACTGGGTGTATACTAGGTCTACACGGCATTGACAACAACCAGTATAAATGATCACTGGGTGTAAACTAGGTCTATGCAGCAATGAGGGTGTAAACTAGGTCTATGCAGCAATGAGAAAACCAGTATGAATGTTTTAATTCCCAGGTGTATTGATTTACATTAGTCATCTTGGAAAAAGGCAAGTTAGCGTGTAAACATAATTATTGCAAGAGCTTTATTATGGGAGGAGAGGGTAGATGTATGACTGACATCTTAATGATTGTGACGCTATACCTCTGCCACATTTATTACTTACATATATGATGCCACATATCATTGTTCAGTAGTTCATTGTTTACATTTTTATTGCAGAAAACTGATAACATTGTTATAAATACTTTTACAAATCTAATGTATTTCAGCAAAGTAAAGTTCCTGAAGCAGATTGGTTAAGACTTGGTTTACATCAACCACGGCCAAAGTATACAGATCGAATATACTACTCATACAAATGCATGCCCTCAAAAGGAGAAGGCCATCTTTTCCATTCCTTGATGAGACGACCTAATGTTACTATTAGGGAGGCTGTAGCCAAAATGGCAAAAGCAAAAGAAAATTTCTACCGCAGAGATAAGAATGTAGAAGATTATATCAGGGTAGGTTATGTACATTGTCATCTCCTTTGATAATGTTGAAGGTTGAGTTATTTGATTATATAAAATGTTGCTCTATTGAACATAAATAACATTGTATTTTATACATTTGCCAAGTGTCTTTGTTATTTATGCAAAAGTAATGGTATAGAAACAAGTGCCTTGCATCAGAGATGTTAAAAATCTTAACCAAAAATAATTAACTTGCTGATTTCAGACCAAGTTAACAAAAGGAGAGGCAAGGCCATTAGATGTAGATCTCACATTCATTTGTCAGTACAGTCCAAAACATGGTCTTAAGGTAAGATAATGAATTCACATGTTCTTTTAAAAGTACAGAGAGGTATAAAAATGCCAGGTACCTAAATTATAATTACCTTAATGCCAAGTCAAAAGAGAACTACACAAATGTTCAATATCATTAGCTACATATTTAGTGACCTGATATGGAAAAATTACATCATTATACATGGTGAAAAGAAAACATAGATATAATACATGTAAAACCATGCATATGATCAGGTTCTTATTTCAACATTTCATTAATTCCGTCTGAGGTGTGACTTCTTGGCCAAGAAATGTTAATTTATCATTAGTTCAAGTACATGTCTATGTATTTCTTTCTTGCAATAATACATTTGTTCAACTGTAATATATAAAACAAGCATATAATATATAAAACAAGCATATAATATATAAAACAAGCATATAATATTTAACAGGTTGCTGTAGACAGTGCTGTCAATCTTCCCTGGACAAATTTCACACATGCTCATTTATGTATGAACCCACCTGGAGCTTTTTACATGGTAAATATGATGTTTTTAAGAATAGAACTTCTATTACAGCTTATTAGAATATAACTCTATTGTTGTGTACTGTGTCAGTTTACTTTTACTTGCAAATAGAACTGTGATATTTATAGGGAATGCAGGTATTACTATCCTTTCTGTATTACATGTTTAGATTGTATTATATGTACATGTATATATATTAAGATAGTATTCTCTATGTATGTAGGTCCATCACTCTCTGTGTATATAGGGCCCATCACTCTGTATGTATATAGGGCCCATCACTGTGTATGTAGGCCCATCACTCTCTGTGTATATAGGGCCCATCACTCTCTGTGTATATAGGGCCCATCACTCTCTGTGTATATAGGGCCCATCACTCTGTGTATATAGGGCCCATCACTCTCTGTGTATATAGGGCCCATCACTCTCTGTGTATATAGGGCCCATCACTCTGTGTATATAGGGCCCATCACTGTGTATATAGGGCCCATCACTCTGTATGTATATAGGGCCCATCACTCTCTGTGTATGTAGGCCCATCACTCACTGTGTATATAGGGCCCATCACTCTCTGTGTATGTAGGGCCCATCACTCTGTGTATATAGGGCCCATCACTGTGTATATAGGATCCATCACTCTGTATGTATATAGGGCCCATCACTCTCTGTGTATATAGGGCTCATCACTGTGTATGTAGGATCCATCACTCTGTATGTATATAGGGCCCATCACTGTGTATGTAGGATTCATCACTCTGTATGTATATAGGGCCCATCACTGTGTATGTAGGATCCATCACTCTGTATGTATATAGGGCCCATCACTGTGTATGTAGGATTCATCACTCTGTATGTATATAGGGCCCATCACTGTGTATGTAGGATTCATCACTCTCTGTGTATGTAGGACCCATCACTCTGTATGTATATAGGGCCCATCACTGTGTATGTAGGACCCATCACTCTGTATGTATATAGGGCCCATCACTGTGTATGTAGGATTCATCACTCTCTGTGTATATAGGGCGCATCACTCTGTATGTATATAGGGCGCATCACTCTGTATGTATATAGGGCCCATCACTGTGTATGTAGGATTCATCACTCTCTGTGTATATAGGGCGCATCACTCTGTATGTATATAGGGCGCATCACTCTGTATGTATATAGGGCGCATCACTCTGTATGTATATAGGGCCCATCACTGTGTATGTAGGATTCATCACTCTCTGTGTATATAGGGCGCATCACTGTGTATGTAGGATTCATCACTCTCTGTGTATATAGGGCCCATCACTGTGTATGTAGGATTCATCACTCTGTGTATATAGGGCCCATCACTGTGTATGTAGGATTCATCACTCTCTGGGTATGTAGGACCCATCACTCTCTGGGTATGTAGGACCCATCACTCTGTATATATATAGGGCCCACCACATGTCTTTCCATTGTTACACTTTTCATGTTAAGATAGTATTCTCTATGTATGTAGGCCCATCATGCTCAGTGTATGTAGGGTCCACCACATGTCTAACCATTGTTATACTTTCCATGTTAAGATAGTATTATCTGTTTAGGGCCCACCATGTGTCTAACCATTGTTTTACTTTCCATGTTAAGATAGTATTATCTGTTTAGGGCCCACCATGTGTCTAACCATTGTTTTACTTTCCATGTTAAGATAGTATTATCTGTGTAGGGGCCACCACATGTCTAACCATTGTTATACTTCTCATGTTAAGATAGTATTGTCTGTGATGGGGCCACCACATGTCTAACCATTGTTATACTTTCCATGTTAAGATTAAGTATTATTTATGTTTGTAGGGACCACCACATGCCACATACGACAAATTACAATTTACTGAATCACTGGATCTGAAGTCCACCAATACATCACCATCATGGAGGGATGGGTACAAGGTAAATATATAATAATTTTCTCCCAGTATATATGGTATTATAAATATAGAACCATATTCAATTCCCAGTTTAAATGACAACATTATGAATAGAGTGTTCATATTACTTGTCTATGAAGCATTGTAAATGCTGTATTCACAATTATCATCGCCACATATACTCCAATACCAGTATTTAATGTCTCTTGAATCAGAAATAAGAGCAAATCATGATTGGATGTATCGTTTTTCTTTTCATCTCTTATAAGATCTGTTAAATCAAAAGCAGTAAAAATACTTGCATATTGTTTTCCCCTGATAGGTTTTCCATTTTAGGTTTTTTGAGCCAAAGGCTTATGTGACCTATCGCAAACTGTCTTTGTTGTGCAATGTTTGACATTTTTACTCTATATTTTGAACTTCAACTTAAAAACTACTGAAGAAATTCATATTAAACTTAAGAGGAATGTTCATTACCTTGAAATGACCAAGTGTTTTTAGTTTTCAGAGCATTCCATAATCCAAGATGGCCACCATGACACCCATTGTCTAAAATATTTTGAACTAAAACCCTCTTGTTAACATTTTTGTAAGATAGTATTCTGTAACTTTGGCCATATTTTCAGAATACTTATTGTTCTTTATTTGTTATGTTTTGTGCCAGCAGTGTTTCCCAGGTTTACATGTATATGATCTTTGTTGCTTTACAGCATTTTCCCAGGAGATCATTTCATCGTTTTCTGACAGTGATTATACATCTACAAGAAGTCCAAGTGACAGTCGCTAAAGAAAACTACAAGTATGGGCTATTAGAACAGGTATATATGTTTAAAGTATTTCTCACTGTATAATAAAGGTTTGCTTTGATATTTACAATTTTTTTTTTAATTTGAAGCCCCTCCTACCTTTGATGATGTCTATTTGCACTTAGTTTATGACTGAATTCAGTATCAAATTTCATTACACAGCATTATGATATCTGTGAGTCAACTAATGTCATTGTCCCATAGCTTGCTGTCCTTCAGATCAAACAGTAAAAACTGAGGTCCTGTGACAGAGTAGGTGTTGGCACGTTAAAGAACCCTCACTGCTCAACGGCTGTAAGTGCCGAGCATAGACCAAAATTTGAAGCCCATCACTGGCTTTTGATGGCTTCTCCATATGAGTGAAAGATGCTACAACAACTACTTCTATGGTTAATCAACTTTTTGAAAAAATAATTGGCCTGACTTACATACTTGCACGATTTTATGTATTTTATATATTGACTTATATCCAACATACAACACTTCAGGCCTGGACAGCACTTCAGGTTTTCACTGACAAGTACTCACAGACAGCCACGTTCCAGCTGCCATTGTTTCAGGGGTCCCCAAATCCACAGATGTTGAAACAGTTAGCAAGAGAGCCGTGTAGAGAGTGGATGGAAAGAAACATCAGAAGTTCATCTGTATGTATTTGGTTCTGGTCTTTCTATGTTTGTTGCAAATATTATATCATTGCATTTGGGGAAAATTTGAGTTTTTATAGTAACATTTTTAAAATGTGAATAGAACCTATGTGTAGTGCTTTAACTCATTCACCCCTAAGGACACATTTGGACTGGTCCACGTCACTGATTTACAGAAGAGTTCATTGTTTTTCAGGGGTTGATGAGTTAAACCCTGATGTGTGTCACCTCTAGACTTACTTGTTATTATGGTTACTTTCCATACATTAAAAGCTCCCTGTCCCTGTGACACTGGAAAAAATAGCGTGGAGCAAAACACCAGTTAAACTATTTATTCACGTCATTTTTAAAAATCAATTGCCAGACAATTCTTTTCTACCCCCTCGGACAGGTATTATCAACCATTTTGCCAAGCCAGAATTTCTCTGTCCACACTCTTTGGTGTAAACAAACTACACATGCTGTAATGTCAATATATAATTTTGTGAGGTAGGGCTTCTGTGTAATGAGAATGCAGTGCATTAAATTGTTTTGGATTCTATTTATGTGACTAAACATGAATTTGATGCATGGGAGTAAAATAATCAAATATTAGTGTGTTGAGTGAAAAGGAATATCTCAGTCTGAAAGTACAATCCATGGAAACCATTTGGTTGGACAACCAGATTCTTACCCTTGAGTGAAGATTTCCTTATCCACACAACACACCCATGTAAGTTTCTATCAGTCTATGATGAATTTTAGTTCATTGAAACGATTATCTTGAATATGAGGTGTACATTCAGTTACAAAATGAATTTTGATAGTTGTTCTGAAGTTTTTCTGAATGTCAAATAATCTGATGTTTGTATTGATCAGAAACACTGCAGTGCAACCTTACACTTCACACAGTAGATGTACAGTAGAATATTGTTATCTTGCAAATGAATGAGTCAAAAATTCTCGTTATGTCAATGTGGCTGGTCCTGACTATATACCAGTCTTAATCTGGATATCTTGGAAATTTTTATCTCAAAATTTGAAGTACATGGAGATGCTTCTATGAATTTTGAGATATCAAAATTTGACTGTATGAATACAATGTTTTTATACAGTTGGAGAGTAGACTGTTAATACAATAAAATACCATTACATATGGCACCTGCTTGTTAATGGAGGAGTTGAAATCAGATGTCAAAATGAGTAATTTTCTGCCCCCAAAAAGTGTTATTGTTACCAAATATTTCAATGAATTTGAGATATTTTATATACACATTAAAATTCAAAACTACTTGTATCCAACATGTGAATTTAATTGACATTGACTGTACTATTCTGTAAATGAATGTATAGAGTTTACAATGCTGAGTAATTTGTATTGATTTAGATAGTAATGTAAATTAAATTGTCATGAAAAGAAAAATGAATTTAGTTCAATTAATGTGAATTCCTAAGTTTTTGTTATTATTATATTAAGTTGATAATTATTATTATATGTAGATTTTCCTGATAGAAGGAGCTTCAGTGTTTGTGCGACTTGCCGATGGTCGGAGAGATGATGAACTTCAGGGAACTGTACCTGGCAGTCACCTGGTAAGATTTATCATAGATGTTCATATACAGTACAATTTTAGTGAGTCAAACTTCAATGAGTCGAATTTCTTGATGTTTCAAACTACTGACAAAGTCCCAGATAATTTTGTTGTTTAACGCTACTTATAAACATTTTATAAATCGAACTTTTAGGAGTCAAATTTCTGGATGTTTCAGATAAATTATGGGGCCCATTTATATAAAAATATAGAAAATTCCTACAAATAATTTGAACTCAAAATTTACTTGTATTTACGAAAGCTCCTTCACATAAACATCAATATTTTAATTTCACGAAAAAAATAAGTTTATTTTAGCTATAGTTATTAAATGTAATGCTTGTATGTGCCTTATACAGTTTTTAAGCAGTCATATACACCTTATAGAACCTCCGTAACTAATAGTTGTAAAGATTCTTGGTTACCTTTCATGAGTTGAAGTCCCAATGTTTCAAATTTGTTTAGGTTGTCTGTTGAACTTCAACTCATCCTTTAATTCTAAACCTAACCCTTGAGCTCATCTTGGTATATAATAAAACAAGAACTTCGCTCTGATGGTAATGTAAATGACTGCTGATTGGTTTGATAATTGTATAAATTAATACTGATTGGTTGAATTACATAAGACATCGCTGCTGATTGCAATGTCACAGACGTAAAGAACTGTTACAACATACATGTACATAGGTCATAGATTTGACACTTTTTGACAAAACAGAGAATTCTTACAGACGCCTCTTTGCATACTGCCTAAAACATGTTAACAGAATAATTTATTGTTGTTCACCATCTCTCGTCAAATTTGAATACTATTAGTTACCACCCAATTAGAGCTTCTGCCTTTTGATTACTCTTGTGATGCGATAAATGAAGATACCACAAATCTCGAGAGGTTAGGAGGACAATTCGACAATGTGTAAATAAAAACAAAGTACTAGTATATTGATAAATGGGGGTCAAATGACTCCATGGGATAGCAGAAAAGAGAAAGATACTTGAATGTTGAATTCCTTTAGACTTTAATAAATGGCCTAAAGAAGTGCATTGTCAACTGGTAATTTATATTTGCCACCATGCTCATTTGTTTATAAGTTGTCCCAGAGACATTATTGAAAGCACCTTTAATTGTGAAGAGTCTTACTAATGGGGAAAAAAGTAATGTTCTGTGTATATTATCTAAGAAAATGTAACTTATAGTAAATAGTACACACAGAACAAGTCAGATTTGAAATATTATATAGTTTACATTTTCTTCTTTCAGCTGGAAGTTAACACTGATTACATTCCACCTGACCTAGATGATGTGTACTCTAAAGAGAGACCAGGAAAACCCTTGGATACCATGGTTCCACCAGGAAAGACTCCTGATCAGTTTATAGATAATTTAGCTCTCAAGTTTAAAAATGTAAGTCTCAAATTATTGTGTAACAGTGTCTATGTATAATAGATAACATTCTATATCAACTTATGAGTTTTTGGAAATAATTGATTTCTGGATAATTTGACTTTACATATCTGCAATTTCTTTATCAGTTTACAATATTTAGGAACTAGGAAAAACAGCTTGGAAATTAAAATTCAAGTGCTTTTGGAATTTCAGTTTTGCAGATGTAAATTTAATATGAAGTTTGTCTCTCATCAACATGCGATCAATTTACTAACATTTTGACACCTGTCAATTCGTTACTCATAAAGCTAACTTCATGTACCTTTAAGTCTCAATAGTAAATGTCTCAATTTTCTGTTTCAGCTTGTATATAAGCTATATGAAGAGAGTAATATGAAATGAAACAATGGCTGATATATCACAGTTGATCTGTAGGACCGTTCAGGGAGTCTTAACTGCTGGCTAAGTGATGTTACTGTGCCAGGCATATTTCTGGGTACATACAGTAAAACTGTCCAAGAAAGCTGTTCCAAGTCCAAAAAGATTCTAGATAGAAACTACTGGTTTCATCATACCAGTTGGAATGCTTGATAGAAAACACTGTCTGCCATCTACTAGAGTACACGGTGTCAGAAGTACATGATTGGCTAGTTTTGCTGCGATAATAGTATTTCCTAGAGTTGGTCTACACAGAACCAAATAAAGAATTTCTATAAACACCAGGTTAACACTGTCTAACCATGTTCTAGAGCTTCCTTCTACACCATTGATTAATATCAATTTTGACTATTTAATCAAGAGAGTTAAAACCTACATATTACCAGAACTTGCTTGAATGATAGTCTCACAAAGATAAAGAACTTCCTCATACACCATAAGCTAATGCTGTCTCACTAACTGCCAGATCTTCTTTGTATTGTAATATGAATATTTAATCCTGAAACTGTCAATGTTCTATACATGTATCTGTGCCTACTGTTTTACAATGTAGACAATGGGACAGAATACTTCCAGATATATAACTAAGGCCAAGTAAAAAAAATACTTCTGGTTCTCATACACCGCCGCGCGCTAAAAGAAATCGCCGATGAAACCATTTTATTCACATTTCATATAAAAAAATCACCGCCATGCGGCAAGTAAAAATGTCAGTCATTTCAAAAGGCTTAAGTTTCGAAAATGATCCATTTCCTTCTATTTGTAGTTGAAAATGCATTTCTAATACCCAGTTAGAAACTAAAACAATTATTTTATTGACAATTCAACATGTAAATCTTGACCTTATGTGTTTTCTGCTGTTGCTTGCAGTTTATGGAGGAAGTGGAAGTTGGGTGTTAAATGAAAGAACCGATACCAAACGGAACTGAATTTCAGGATGTGTTAAAATGATTATACATGTAACACTATATAGTGTATAAAAGATTTTAAATGTAGGTGAATGATAAAAGTGAAATTAGTTACTGTAAATAAAAGTTTTAATGAAAAACATAAAAATGGTTAGTTATTATTTTCAAAAATGAAAATTTACTTTTGGAATTTGCATTGATTTTTTAAACACATAGTAGAACTAGGTACAGCTTTGCAAAATAGTAATGATAATGATTAATGATAATTATAATGATGCATTTACAATTAATTTTCTTGTAGGTACAAAACATTTTTATGTTTTGATATATATAAAATCTTTTAGCTATTTTATAATTTTGTTGATATTTCAGTTTTAAAACCAAGTGAACAAGACATCACACAACGTTTTGTTACAGTTTATTGAAGGTCTCAATAAAAGACATTTTTTTCTGTTACATAATGTCTTCTTTCCTTCAAGGTATATAAACAACAATTTGGAAATAAAAAAATAAAAATAAAATAACTACCTACCTTGCCCATTTTGGAAGGCTAATTGTCTGAGAACCAGAATGTTTTTTTTTAACATGGCCTAACCATTGTAATATTACCTATAGTGTTTTTTCTTGGTGTTGACTATGTATGCTATTGACCTTTATAAAGGGTGCATAGTAAGAATGTTCATATCACTGCCTAGTTCATCTTGTATAGTGTTCAGTTCACACTGGTTGTCATGATTTATATCACTCTGTATAGTTCTGCTATACTCCTTTTGATGACCTGTAAATTGTCATCATGACATGTACTCCTTATTCACCCAAGATGATGTATCTCGGTACTGGTTACTCACTTGTTTTTTTTTTTACAAATGGTTGATAACATTTTCAGTTCATGTCTGCTCAAAGTTGACAATGTTTTTCTTAATCATGTCGCTAGTTGTGATCAAACTTAATCAGTCAGATTATGACTTTTACATTTTACATTCACCATATTGTATCAACATCGTAAAACTTGCAGGACTTATCGAGAATTGTACAACCTTTCTAAACAAAGCTCTTATATCATTGTTATAGATGTTAATGTATGTGTATAAAACTATTTATGTATGTGTATAAATATCTGTATCAAACTATAAACTTTGTATTTTTTATTTTAAATTAAAATACAAACTATGTTTGCATTTACTTACATTTTTCAGTATTATTGGTACAATTAAACATTGCTAATTTGTTATATTTACTGTGGGTAAAGTTTCATTATTTGTAAACACATCACTAGGTGATTTAACACCTATATTTACATCAGAGTTAGTGTAAACACCTGTATTTACATCAGAGTTAGTGTAAACACCTGTATTTACATCAGAGTTAGTGTAAACACCTGTATTTACATCAGAGTTAGTAACCGTTTAAATATTCCTTAGTGTATTCTGTCATACAGTAAATTAATTGTATCGATTTTGACCATCCTAAAACTTTTGGTATATTTCATTGTTCATGTTAGACCTAAAGATGCTATGATAAATAAGTTAGTGCTTTACAAGATCGTTGATATTAAAGGTTTACATAATCAAGACATATGTATATATTTATTTATTTTTTTCCATAATAAAAAATAAGATGTCAAAATTGTTTTATCTTTTATACATGTATTTATTTTAACATCACAACAAAATTCTTTAACAATGTAGTAAGTCTAGTTATTGAAACTGTTTGTCAATTTACGATCATCCTGAATCATTACATGATGGACACATCATTTGTACGTCTAGTTATTGAAACTGTTTGTCAATTTACAATCATCCTGAATCATTACATGATGGACACATCATTTGTACATTCCATAGTCTTCCCACATTATATCTGGATTGGTGGTACCTGACCGGTGTTTCACAGAAAGATCAATTGATTGGAGAGACAGATGCATCACATCCAATCAGAAAAGCATGAGTTCTATACGAAACCATCTGTAATCCATATATCATGTTTCAATGGTTTGGTAATACCTTTGCCACTGACAGTGCTTATGTAAGAAATCAAATTCCTAAATAAGGCTCTGCAGTTTCTTCTTTTGTGTAAATGTGTATAACCTGATTGAAAGACATTATTTAAGCTAGAGCATGTTACATGAAATCTAAGCCAATTAACGTCCAGTTGAACCATTTATCTTGTTCTCATTCCAAAAATCTTCAAGTTTTAATGGAGAGATTGAAGATTCAAACTTTCTGTTTTATCTTTTTCAGAATATTACTCTGTTCTATTGCGGCTTTTCTCTTTCGCTGCAAAATGAGAAGAAAAAAGGATAATAATCTGGACTGGAAATGGTTTATATATGTACAGCACAAAAACAATATAGAAAATCCAAAACAAAACATTCCCTGAATACTTGGTTATCTTAACAAGATGTTGATGGGGCCTTATCATCACCAGGAGTGCTAATCCTATCTACAAATCCCTGGGCTCCCTTTGGTCAATTTGTGTTACTCTTGTGAGTGGAGACATTTCTCACCATTGGTTTGACAACAAATGTCGGTTTTGTGACTGATACCTTATTTTAAAATATTTCAGACAGACACATTGTATTAACTCTTTTTCTTTCTTCTTCAAATGACTGACCCTGATGGTGCATGCTGAAATATTGCAAATTTGTCACCAAACTGTACCCCTGGCAAGAATTCTTTGCATGCCAGTAGAGATGTTACCAAACTTATTGAGAAGTGGCCTAGCAAATGTTTTATAAAAAATGAAAATAGATTGCAAAAGATCACCAGAGTGACTGTGATAACTTAGGTTTGGTCATATGCCAAGGATCAGTACAATCCCTTACATTTCACCAGAAAGGCATTCCATTTGTTTGCAAAAATGGTTTGGTCTACATATATTGTTTTGCTTCAGCATTGTTTTACAGTTTTAGGGATAAACAAACAGCCCTTATAGGTGTTCCTGGTCACCTGAATAATATTCATTATAACTAGGGGAATATGTTAACCACTGGTCTATGAGAAGAATATGTATTAAGTTTTGGCCCTTTCTGGAGCCCATATGGGTTCTAGCTCCTTTTCAATTTTATGTGACCTTTTTACACTTCTGTTATAAACAACTGAATTTATCTTTAGAAGCCAGCAATGTGATGAGTCTCATGATGATTGGATAAATATTCCTCTAGTATAAACACTTTTTATGTCTCAGCAGGTCCCAATGAATTTGTGAATTGTTACATAACACCAATTTGGATGTTGTACAAATTTAAGTATTGTACTATAAAAGTATTTTTAAACTTACATAATATATTGATTAGGGCACTGTTCAAACTTAAGTATTGTACTATATAAGTATTCTGATAAGCTGGACCCCATCATGACAATATACTTACATCATATATTGATTAGGGCACTGTACAAGTATAAGTACAGTGAAACCTGTATATAGGGGTCACCCAAGGGACCAGAAAATATTGACCTTTATGTGCAGGTGACCCTTATACACAGGTTCAATTTAGTTGAAGTATGCAGTCAAGGGACTCTAAAAAACTGGCCTTTATAAACAGGTAATCTTTATATAGAGGTGGCCATTATCGCAGGTTTTACTGTATTTATATAGTATTGTAGTATACAAGTATTCTGATAAGCAGGACCCCATCATGACAATATACTTACATTAGGAGTACCAGGATTTGATCCCACAACATCTATTGCCTCGGCAAGTTTCTTTTGTTTTGATGGCGAGTCTGGCGTTATATTTGGTGATGTTAGGGCGGATGACGTTTCTGGTGTGGCAGTCAGAAGAACTGAGGTAGTTGTGGGCTCTGTTTTAGGAGTAAGCTCAACTGGAGGTGCCTGTGTGTTGAAAAAGTATAGAAATAATAAAACAACAATATCTACTGAAAACATCGAATCAATCAGGTTTTATGTGTGATGCTGCAGTAGACCTACATATAAAACATGCTTATATGTTGCTACATTAAACAATCACAGAGTGTATGTTGCTGGAATCTACAGGAATGTAAAACATATCTGCCATCAATTCAACAATTAAAACTTTGTAAAATTAAAGAAAAGTCAAATAAATATACATGTTATTAAAGACTTACTAACAGTGAAAATATCAGGACAAACTGTTTAAATGTTTTAATCAACCTTATGATGAAATGTGTGGATATATGCCAGAATGAGTTGGCTTAATTTTCCCACTCTTCAAGAACACCAAGCCTCTTGTGTAGTAAACGTTGATCCATATAATACAGAGACTGTTGAAGTATGTTTACTTTTACTTTTGAAATTCTTCAGCTTACATTCTTTTCTACTGTATAACTGGAATTTTTCAAGCCCTAATGACAGAAAACATATTCACCCTGTTTTAAATTGGCCCTAGATCACCAGTCTCTTGAATATCATGAATGCCCTTGCTTCATTTATTTAGCTTGAAAGTGTTGCCTTCATTTTGCATTCGCCCTCTCATCTTAGGGAGAAAATGTCAAAACTTAAATGGCAGCTAAAACTTCAAGGTACCAGTATAAAGAGACTATCTTGAAACGATTTTATGTTCAGAGATGGTTGAAAGAACATGTGAAACCAACCTTGCCAGGAGCTAAAGTTTCAAATCTGTGTCGTAAAGATTCTAATTCATAATCGCAAGTTGCTAGGGCACTCTTCAGCTCATACAGTAATACGATATCTTGTCGTAACTCATTGAAATGTGTCACAGTATCTTCTGTAGGAATTGGATTATACTCTGTAACATAAACAACTACAGTCATCAAATCAGAAGCTTTTATATTTAATCAAATTAAATTATCATTTTTAATACAAAATTAAAACAAAGCCTAAACATGTTAAATATCTGAAAATTAACATTAATAACAAAATAAAAATTATAAGTTAACATACAGTCAAACATGTCTACAAAAGTCACTCAAGGGAACGGGCAAAAATAGCCATCATAGACAGCTGGCCTTTATAAAGAGATTTATTCATTATAAGAAAGTTAACAAAGGTTATGTTTCAATGGCATTTATTGGCAGGTACCCTTTATAGAGAGGTGACCTTTATACACAGTTGTTCTTTATACTCAGGTGACATTTATTGCAAATATGACTGTATATATATCAGATTCATTTTTGCTTTAAATAATTTTGTTATGTTTGGTTTTTCAATGATATCTATGATAAAATGAACCTGGTTACAGTGTACCCAGGAAGAGACCCCCAACCTTCTGCAAGTAAACTGGCAAACTTTCTCACAGTAATCAGCTTAGGTTCCAGCAGGACTAAAACTCATGCTGACTAGAGGTGAGAGACTTAATGGAATAAAGCAAAATGCTCTAACCACTCGGAAACAGAGACCCCAAAATACAATATTTACAACATGACAACACCTGATAGCCCGTTTCTTTTACCATGTGAAAAAAGTAATGTATCCATTTTGCATGTGGTAAAACTGTTGACATTCAGTTGATTACCGTTGTGACTTGTGTTCATGTGACAAAAAAGTAGGTAATATACGCTGTTCCATCAAATGTTTAATACTATAGTTGTGAAATGGCAGAAATTTTGAAGATTTTCCAAATGTACAAGGCTCAATCTTGTGGATGGATTAGTGTAGTAAATTCTGTGCAGTTACGTGTTGTATAATGATTTCATTTTACTTAAAGGGGCATTAGCTGTGTTTACCAAAAAAATGAGTTTGATTTTTTTCTACTTTAACTTTTTACAAATAAGATTTATACACAGGCATAAAATATATATATTCCTATATATTTTGTGAAAATAAGGTTAGCTCCAGTGCAGTATTCATATACAAATAGGAAGGTTGAGTTAATCAATTGCAATTAAATAATTGCCAAAAAAAATGGGTTTCTCAAGCAATTTTCACAAAATATATAGGAATTGAAGAATTGCCATGCCTGTGTCTCTTTTTTGTTATTGTATATAAATCTTAAAAGTAAAAAAGGAAAAAATTATTTTTGAAAAAACACAGCTAATGCCCCTTTAAGATAATGATTCCAAATATGAACGCTTTTGAGAAAATTATGAAAAGTCATGTCCTATATGTATCCAAAAGCACTATTCAATTTTGAAACAAAAGTAATATTTCTGATTATCAAGCTACAAGACCAAAATTTTTTCACATACCAATTCCTAACTCTTCCAATACTTGTTCTATAGCTTTCATCTTCTTCTGTCCTACTGAGGCAGGGAGCTTCATCTAATTACAAAAAAATTTGAAATAATATAAATCTTTGTAAACAACTTGGTAAGTGTCTATACAAAATACATCTAACTTAAAAGAGAAGTAATGAAATTTGAAATATAAGCATATTGAAATAATAATGGTAAACTAAAATATGACACGAAATGTTCCACACTAAAAATGTCACATTCATTACCGTACATAAATATAAATCATGTGTGTGTGACAGTGTCTGTGTGTGGGTGTGTGTATATAATATATATTTATCATATGATCTGTGCATTATCATTATGAAGCTTCATAACAGATTACATATATATTTTATATGTCACATGTGTAATAAAGCCTAGTGGTGATTTGATTGGCTAACGTGTGGCCTGAAATACGTTTATTCACTACATACGCATTCATTCATCTGAAGGTTGGCGATGACGTCGCTTGGTGTGTGTGACGTCACTTGTATTTGAATGGGGACAATCGATTAAAACATATATAGATAATTTTGATATTTTTTGTATTCAAGTTGGCAATTTTGATAAATTCAAAATCTGATTAAGTATGCTTAGATGTTAATAATAATTTGTATATAGGCTAAATGTATGTATTAAAACATAAGCAATTTTTACAATATGTTTTATGCACTTATTTCTGCACAAGTATATGACCTAGTTGGAGCAATTGGTGAACATTACAGAAAGGATAGTATAAAAATTTCATCCTAAGTCATCAGAAATTGCTGTTTAAAATGCATTTGTTAGATCATATGATAAAAAGAATCTGTCACAAGTTTCCATTCATATCACATTTATGATACTCATTATGAATTTTCCATTTTTAGTAGCCAGAGGCTCACAAAACTGAACATTCAAAACTTGTATCATAAATGTGATATGAATGAAAAATGGTAACAAATCAATCAATCAATCAATCACACTCTCTCTCTCTCTCTCTCTCTCTCTCTCTCTCTATATATATATATATATATATATATATATAGTGGAACCTCACATTCATAAGCAGAACCACCTAAATAACAGACTGACTAAAAGTGGTCTGATTAGTGAGGTGATCCTTTTAGTGAGTGTTTGTTTTTATTAAGTATTTATTTGGAAATTTTCTTTAAGAGATTGAATATTTGTGGTCTAACCTAAGTGGTTTTAAAGCCAGGTTCATGATCATGATGGCCTTGATAATTGCTTCTGAAACTGACAGATAAATGTGACAAGCTTTACATACCCTCTGACTTCGAAGTGATACACCAGCAGCCTTAAAGTCAGCAAATTTGATTCCTGTTGGTTCTGGAGTTGTCTGAAATATAGTTTGAATCACATATCACATGTATTTATCAAAGTGTATGTGTGCACGCGCATGGGTGCGTGTGTGTTTCCCATAATTTTGTCATTTTTGTTAGAATGCTTGAAAGACTTTAATACTTGTATTATCTACTATTAAGTTCTATGTTCTTTTCTGGGGTCTAAACAATTACACTGACATTCAAAGTCATTTTAAAACAACTACTTTTGCTCATCTCTGATTACATAAATTAATAATGATTAAAAAATAGTAAATACAAAATAAACAGAGCATAGTGATTTGCACTTACAATTCCTTGGTTAAGTTTCTGATGTTGTTGATGAACTTTCTTTTTGGTTTGTTTTCTTTCTGTTCGTCTGCTGTCTATATTACTGTCTGCTGCAGTGATTAACTTCTGAAGATCTTGTGTTTTCTTCTCTCTCTCCCTCTTCCGTAATTCTATTTTTTTCAGTTCTGCTATTAAATGTTCTTCCTCCTCAATCTTAATTAATGATAACAAAATTTAGACTCCATCATTATTTTGAACCAAATCATACACTGCTACCTGAATATATGAGCCAGTAGCAGAGAAAAAAGGGTCCTTAGGACATAGCCAATGAAATGTGAGAAAACAAGAAATTCTGTCCGACGTAATATTTCTAATTTTGTAGATTTTTCACACCGGAAACTAAAAGAGTTGCTCTCACCCGTGTTCATTCTCATACTGTATCTTTTAAATCCACATATACATGTTCAGATTTCTTAAAATATAAAAATCACAATTTCCTCCCAAATTGCCCTAAGAATCCTTTTCTCAACCGTTGGCTAATATTATAATAATAGAGGATATTTGCCAGTTTTTTGATGAATAACATTTTTATTTCAGCACATGATGCAGAAGAATAATACATATATTTAATACCAGTGTCTAGCACAAGTGTTAAATATGTAAATATTTATTGTTCTGTTAAAAAGACAAGATAAAAATGTTATTCATAAAAAGTTGGCAAATATTCTATTTATTACATTACTGCATCAAGTAAACATGGTTAAGCAGTTTGATCCTTACCTGTTCAGGTGTTCTTTCAAATAGTTTAATAAGCTGTTGTTTCCTCTTTCTTTCATGTTCAGCATCAAAAGCTCGGATCTTTGGATCTGTTCCCTGTGGTGCACGTACCTAAAGAATACAATTAAATATTGTCAGGAAAGTTGGGTTTTTTTTTTAAATATTTGTGATATAATACCAAAACCATATAAACTTCTCAAGGTAAAAAGTAAAAAATAAAGGACAGATGAAAAAAAATATTAACCATTTATCAGGGTGTATGTTAATATTTCTTGCTATGCTCTATTTTAGAGAATTGTTTTCCTAGTCAGCTTTGGAAATTAGTATTTACGTAAATATATTACAGTTGCCTATGAAGTAGGGATGGCAAGATAAAATTGTACATGAATCATCAAAATAATCAATTACCTTGGCTAGGGTATTACAAATGTTGTAATATCGTTCCTTCATGTCCTCTACGCTTCTAGCTGAGTACTTTTCTCCATTCCATCTATCATGTATCATGATAAATCGAAGGTCAAATCGTTTACAAAGGTCAAACAAGTGATCTGTTTCTTGTCTGGTCCAGTTATCATCATGGAGATGTTGCTGATACTCTAAATCTGAGTATGCAGGAACATCTACAGCCTGGAATGACAAACATGAGGCCCATGTGATACACAAATCCTTTTAATATTAAACTAGCTGAAATTAAGACCTGATGAAAAAAAAAGTCAGGTTACAAATTGAAATAGGTCACCAAAGTGACAGAGTTGACCTACAAATAGATTAACAAAAGTCTATATAAAGGTAAATATAGATGGAACTACTTTTAGCTACTGATGGCTTTAGAATAGTAAAATATCAATGATACAGTCTCTCAAGGCAGGTGGTCTCTAAAAAGAGCTTTTAGTTTAAGAATTATTTCATCAAGTGGCTTTTAGAATGTGGTCTCTGAAGACAGGTGATCTTTCATGGGAGTGGTCTCTGAAGACAGTTTATACATGTATGCATTTAAGTGGAACCTAAGAAAATCATACATGGTTCTATATACCAATTATATTCATGTTTGAAATTCCATGGAGATCCCTTTGAGTTCCATAATGTAATTTAGATTATTTATCTTTTTATAACACAGAATAATGTCATTTATCTGAAGAGATTTAAAGTTATAAAGCCATATTCAAATTGAAGAGAGAAGTCATACTCCCAAACCATCATTACAGCACTTAGTATATCACATCTTTAAAGATCAAGAACATATTATTTTGGAGTAGACAACTTAATGGTTTTCAAGTAATATATTATCCCCAAGGGGATGAATATTCAGTTTGATCCCCAGATGGTACAAAATTCCATAGAAAAGATTTCATGTTTTACTCTTGTTATATATCAAAAGTTATAAAGAACGGTAAAACAATATTATTTCAAATTCAACCATGCCATATTTCTATTGCTTGAATAGAGTGATTCATGATGGAATAACTCACAGATAGAAATCATAATTTAAATTGAATATGTATTCTTTCTCAAAATGAAATGGGTACAGATATTATGAAACACTGTATAATAGGATTTTGTAATCTCAAAACAAAGACACAGAGATATGATACAAACCTTATTAAATCTGGCAAAAGGATAATCTTTCCCTTCATCAGCAACTCTTCTCCAATGATGAAATATTGCACCATCCTACAAAATTAATGTATTCACTTTAAATCAATATAACTATGACTTCACCTTAACTTACAATTTTGCTCCAGTTGGCCACTGGATTTCAAAAATGGGGATCAAAATTGGAATGGATATCAAACATAGATTGGTGACAATATAAATCATAGACAGGCAGCTTTAACTTTTCACTACATTATTCCAATAGATGACAAGAAATCGAATTGCAAAATATTGTAAGCTATTTTAAAACTTTCAAAATATCACAATGTAAATACAACTGGAATTTAAATTTCAAGGTCATAGTCAACTTATATCATCCTATTCTATCATTTTGAGATATAGCAATGTGATATACAGAACAGTTTTCTCACAACAGAGCTAAATGCAACAGCTAAACCAACTTTTTGACACAGACAGACAGACATCGTCAATTCATACCCTGGTATTTTCTTCGCAAAATATTTTATGATATCTGAATACTCCATTAAAATACAAATGTACATTATAAACATTCAAGAAGACATTTTAAATTTAACATCACAATTCTGGGACAAACCTTTCTAGCAGGATTAGTGAAAGGCATCCATTTCCATGGTCTGACTTTACTACTTCCTATCTTGGCTTTCATTTGTTTGTATCCTTGATTTGTGTCAGTTGGAAATATGGGTGGGGCATCTCTGAAAGTTAAATTTTAATATGTTAAAATACTATGATGAAAATGGTAAGAACTGGTCAACTGTCTGTAGAATGATGATTCTAAATAAATAACAACACAGTAAATAGTAGCAGTAAGTACTTAGGTACTGGTATCAAAGGTTACATATAAAAGGTACTACTAAGACCACCATTAACCCGTTCATCCCAAGAGACACATTTGGACTGGTCTAAGTCATTGATTTACAGCAGAGTCTATTGTTTTTCAGGGGTTGATGAGTTAACAAAATAATTTATTCTGTTATGTGCCCCAACCAGTAGTTTTCTATTTTATTTTTTATTTCGATACATACACCAGAAAAAAAATAAAATTTTTGATAAGAAAAATAAAATAAGTGGGCAAAATTTGGGTCAGGGCTTTTTAGGTGGATTGGTTTTTCCTTAACTTTTGACCTAGGTAAGGAAAGGATAGGAATAGGCAGCATTTATTCACAGACTGCACTTATTGATAAATTTTTATATCAGAAAAATTGCCAACTGTCAAAATCTATTGCAAATTAAACATTTTTGGAGCCATAATTTAAGTAAAAATATAAATTTATTGAGTGTATATAAATATATCAAATGCCATTATTATCAGTTCACACATCAAGGTCTGCCGAGCACATCACATCACATAATCACTAAGTACCAAAGTGTCATGGTAATTTTTGCCCCTCTTATTTTTCATCCTTAGATGAGAGGGCAAATTTAAATGAAGAGGAACATTTCGAACTAAATAACTGTAGCATGGACGTAAATGTCATCCATATGTCTACAATGATAAACTGAGAATTCAAATTAGGGAGAATGTAACAAAAAGACAAAATTAGGTATACAGTACTGAGTCAAGCAGATTCAAATTATTTCAATACATCCATGTCACTGCCTGTTTTGAACTAACATATATGTCATTATTCAACATTACTTATTATCTGTCCAAAGCAGTCCCCACAATTCTCTGTGCATTCCTTCTGGTCGCTTAAATGATACATCTGATTTTCTGATTGGCTTTTTCTGTAAAATTTATGAGATAAAGTTTTGAGAGTATAAAAAAAATATGAAACATCACTATATACTTATAAATGGAATCAAGTTGACTTTGTAAAATAAGTTATAACTACATGATTTCAAGTCTGCTTCTTAAAATTTTATATTACCAGGATTTCAAATCATGAATTTTATAAATACTGAACTGAATTATGACCTTCAATGACAGAAAAGTAAGTTAAAATAGTCAATACTTGAAAAATTTTGATATAATCCACTGTTTTCAAGTACATGTGTCTGATATTTTTAACTTTGTAAGACATGATTAAAATATATATATATACATGTTTATATATATAAATGAAATCACATGAACTTGATCAATCTTTTTATTGTTTTTAATTTAAATATGTGTATTAGACTTAAAAAATTTATCCTGAGTAATGCAAAAAGTATTACGATTTTAAGAAAAGTTTTAATTTCAATGTACTGAATATCTCCGTCATTAAAACGCTACCTTTTTATCATTCATTAAGGCATCTTTAGTGATGAACTGCTGCTCTGGACCTTCGATTTCCAAAATATCTCGGACATCTGTTCCGGAAGTCATTGCTGTATGCTCCTGAATAAGTGTAAACAAAACTTACTGTACTGAAGAATATATACTTTGTGCATTATTTCATTTTCATAATGGTTTGAAAGCAAAAACATCTCTTGTTTTAAAAATGCAGGAAATTTATTGGGAGTCTATCTAACCTCATTGACATAAGGGCAACACCTTTCTTGCAAAATGATTTCAAATTTAGTTGTGAAATATCAAATATTTGAAACACTAGTATGGAAAATATTTGACCAAAAAACTAAAAAAACGACTTAAAATTTGAAAACAGTCATGATAAGGATTACTGGTCAAAAATCAGATTGAAGTTACTGTGTGCAAAGTCTCAATGTAAGATTTTTTACTATTTGTAGTCAGGGTACCAAGATGTAGTAGATGACTAGATGCATAGGCGTTGGAAGCAAATTGAAAGTGGGGGGGCTAAACCAACTTAAAACACACACACACGCCAGAAACGTCTGGGGGCTAAGCCCAAATTTTCAACACCTATGTCTATCTTTGCAAAAAAAGTGGGGGGGCTAAGCCCCCCCCCCCCCTAGCCCCCCGGTTCTGATGCCTATGAGATGTACTAGGAAAAATGAAACCTTCTCTACATATGTCAGGGCTTTGCCCTCTATATAATGTAACTTTAAGTTAAATAACTTTTAACTATATGCTATTACCCTATACCTCCACTTCATGCCAAAAATGTGTCAATTAATGCCATTTTCTCATAACTTTCTATGTTAAATGAACTTTTTCCAATAACTGTCACAGATTATATGCTTTCATCTATTCATGCTAAATTCCATATGTTCAGAAGAAAGTCTAGATTCTATTTATTTTCGCCATTGTTGTTAAAATTTTTGAAGCTTTATTTCTGAGAAGCAACAATAATCTTTTAACTTTTCACTAAATATATTGTTGAAGCCACTATGAACAAAGATGAAAAGACAAATTTCGCTTGACACATAATGACATTCCGTTACTTACTAAACCAATTTAGAAAGTTTGATGTATAGTATTAGTATAGATCCAAGTCAATACTTGAATACGACTACCACACAAATGTGCAAAAGTTTACAAGATTCCATTCGATATATGAGTCACTCGGACAGGCCAGTTATTAAAAAGTAATTGATTTAACATAGAAAGCTATGAGAAAATGACACATATTGACATACTTCTGGCATGTGAGTGTATGTTTGGTTTATTTACCTGGCTGACTTAAGACAATGTGTTTCTTCGCTTACTTCAATAATTTCCGTTCAATGTTAAATCCAAACTTTTCATTTTCTGTGTTCCCAAGCTCGATTTAAACACTTAAAAGACTTGAATGGTGAAGAGTAATTATTAGTTGTATAAAACCGCTTTTTAAATTCTAAAAATGAATGCTCCCGTCTCTGAGTATGAAATACGCTTTGAATTTGGTTTGGGAGTACTATCTTCCAAACGTTTAGCCGATTACACTGGATCAACGGGCCGAAGTGCAAAAGCAGACAGCAATGGTAAATGCTGGTAAACAGAAGAAGAAACTTTAAAAAAATTATCACAATTATTTAGATATATATGCATAATAATGAAGTTTAAACACTTAAGCAAACTCTGGAGTACTTGCATGACAATTGAAGGGTACAACTGTAAAATTAAAGGTGTCCCTAATTCAACAAGTTTCCTATTTTATCCTCAAAAGTTATCCTGCAGACAAGTGGCTCATTGGTGTAATGATTCTAGATGTTACACTACCGTTGCCATGCCATTCAATAAGGAAAGTGTATTTAAAGTGTTACCTTCACAAGTAGATCAGGATAGTGAATTTGAAATGAATTCAAAGTTTATACAGAACATCATAAATAACTACACCAGATTAGAACTTCAAGCTAAGGCTGGTGGGGGTGAGAAGGCTATTTTAAGACATACACAAAAGCAGAAGAAACTGTTGGCTACAGAGCGACTCAAACTTTTGCTTGACGATGACAGTGACTTTTTAGAACTATCACTGACAGCTGGACTTGGAATGGAGTATGGTGATGTCCCTAGAGCTGGATTGATCACAGGTGCAGTGTAATTCTAAATATTAATCTTGATAAGGTTCTATACAAAAAACATGTAAATGCTAATTAATCTTGATGCTTCTATTGTTCAGTCAAATTGGAAAACTTTATGAGTTTAAGAAGAATGAAATATGCAACTGAACTGATAAACAATATCCTTTTGATAAAAGAAAAGAATAATATTAATTTAGGTAGTGCCTTGAACAAAGTAAGCACAGCTCCTTGTCATACAAATTTAGGAAATACCATTCACTGGGATTCTATCTGATCTCACAAGAGCAACATTTGTCTCACAAAATGATGTGGCAGTCTAATTGTGACATCAAATATTTAGAACCTGGTCACATCTGGCAAAACATGGCTAGAAAAAAAATCTCCTAAACTACAGTGAAACATCAAGATGATGACTTAAAAATTCAAATTTAAGTTGTTTGGATCATACCTATGTCCATATACAAATAATTTACTACCTCCTTACCACAAAAAGCTCACTATGCTCGCTTAGAATACACATGGTTGCCTAATTCCATTGTACAGTTCACTCCCCCCCCCCCCCCTTTATAACGCCACCCTTTGTTTTTCTGAATTTAGGTGGTATAACGGGTTTGGCATTATATCGAGGCTTACTCAATGCCTCATTGAAATCATTAAATCTGCATACATATGTAAATGATTAAGTAAAAGACACTGAATCCATTCACATGGTATATATTTTATTGATCTATATCTAAAATACATACAAATGCAATCTAAATTACATTTAATATATAAGCCTAATTTAATTTTAAAACTAAATGTAATGAACATCGTTCACCGTCACATCATATAACTAGCAAGATATACATTTACTCACTTTTTTAAAAAAAGTCAGTAGTCTGCAACTGTTTTGTACTCAGTGAATGAGATCACAAGATACTCTCATGTATTTGACTTGCTTTAGTTATGACACTTTCGTCTGAATTTTGTAAACCCTCCAGATATTGTACGGCAATGGCTTTTTAGGCCTCAATCTCTCAAAAAGAGTTTTCGGTCCTTGCACTCCAAATGACTCAGAATGCAAAGACTGAAACTCTGTGTAAATGATTACTTGGGCCTTTGTAAATATCACAGTAAGAGGTGAAGGGTCATCATCATTGTAACACCCAAAGTCAGGGTCATCACCACAAAGAGATTCGATGATAAAATCATTGTTTATTGTTTCAAAAATGTCACAATGCCTGTCGCTGTTTACAAATTCTTGGACAGGATGCAAATATCATCGTCTAAATAACAACATACATGATCAATTATTGACAAAATTTCATCAGTAATGGTTTTCACCGCAGTGTTGAAAATTAATATGATAACTCCAGATTTGTACATTTTGAATGTCTTGGATTGTAATCGAGAATATCTCTCTTCAGCAAATGTTAAAATTGTCCATTTGCAAAGTATTTCCATTTTCAAGTCTATATTCACACAGTATACGGTATACCCTATATACAACTCACTCTACCAAACACCAGACAATTAACTTTAAATCACTGTCTAATCAATGTTTATTTAACACTAATTACCGACCTCTATTCAACATTATATTGTTTATTTTTGTATATACCCCTGGCTATTTACCTGGTGCAGCGATATAGTTGGGTGAATTTACATGCATAAATGACCTTTTGCACTTGAATATCGGGGACAGATGAAGGTGTGCAGGTTTCAGTGTTATAACGGGTGAATTATATGGCAGGATAATCAAATATCCATTCTTCAAGCGAGTTTGCGAGTTTGGTGTTATAACGGAGGGCGTTTTAACAGGGGTGAACCGTACATTGTATTGCGGTGAAATAAATAGAGTTGTCCTTACATTTGAAGCCTGTGGATATCATGACTACAGACATTGTAAATTATATGTAAGACATTGTTAATTATATGTACATGTATTGCTTTAGTAGTTTACAACTAGTAGATCTAAAGCATGAATTGATTTAGAATTGTTAAACTTCTATATATGTTAATTCCAAATAGAAAAAGCAGAAATAAAACAAAAATGATAAGTGCTGTGTTGGTGATCACTAGAGGACAAAATCAATTATTAACTAGGGCAAAAAGGTTTCAGAAAATGCAAGTCATGCATTTAATTGACATAGATGAATATTTTGCTTTAGATATTAATGCATTTCAGTTACATTTTAGGGATAGGAAAGATTCATGGCAGGTTGTGTATGGTGGTTGCCAATGATGCTACTGTA
Organism: Atrina japonica; assembly: GCA_030159075.1. Classification (NCBI taxonomy): domain Eukaryota; kingdom Metazoa; phylum Mollusca; class Bivalvia; order Pterioida; family Pinnidae; genus Atrina; species Atrina japonica. Next base: position 3,541,158 of record BROG01000005.1, on the reverse strand, counting down.
AAGGGAGGCACAATTTATCCTGTTTCACTGAAAAAACAGCTCAGAGCTCAGGAAATTGCAGAACAAAATAAGCTACCAACAATCTATGTTGTAGAATCTGGTGGAGCTTTCTTACCTTTACAGGTATGTATGAAAGGCTGTTTGTATCAAAAGCATAATGAACTCTCATAATGAGATAAAATTATGCATGCAAAAACAAGAATTATAATGCAATTCGATCCACAAAAAATGAGGCACTAAAAATCATTATTTTATTTCTAAACAAACAGGAGAAACTTTAGTCTACCTTACATGCTAAAACATAAAAGTTGTATAAAAAGTAACTTTATACATGAAAAAGCTATTGTTGTGTCCGTCCTCCAATCTGTCCATTCTTTTACTTTGTCTGGGTGATATTTTCCTTATTTATTCAACTACTTTCTAGGCTCCCCATATTCCGCACAAGTATACATCTTTAGAAGACTGTGCCAACAAAAACAATGTTCCTATCACCTTATTTAAAGAGTTATTCCCCTTTGTTTATGATATTTCTCCCAGCAACATCTTACTTATTTCTTCTCCCAGGCTCCCCATATCTGGTACAGGTATGCATCTTATGGAGATAGTGTTATATACAAAAATTATTCTACCGCTTTTATGTTCAGTGTTATTCCTCTTTGTTTAATTATTTGTAACAACCATATCTTATTTATTTCTTCACCTACATGTAGCCCCCCACCCTACATGTATCTGGTACATGTACAGGTAAAGTTCTTTAGGAGACAAAGTTGTAAACAAAATATTAATGTTCCTACCAGTTTCATTTCATTTTTAAAAGTTATTCCCCTTTGTTTATATCATTTGACCAGGTCATATCTTTATAGTTATTTCTTCACCTAGACTCCCCATATTTGGTAGAGGTATACATTTTTAAAAGAAGACAGAGTGTCACATAGTGACATACAAATTGGTATTTATATGTTAAACTTGTAGAATTTTTTATTAACTCTCATCCTTCAACAATTTTACATTTTTTTTTTCAGTCTGAAATATTTTTGCCAGGCGGAAGAACATTCTATAATGAAGCTGTAATGTCTTCTCAAGGAATACCACAAGTACAAGTTCATTTCCTGCTTTTGTCTCGTCTCTCTGTCTCTCTCTCTCTCTCTCTCTCTCTCTCTCTGTCTCTCTCTCTCTCTCTCTCTCTCTCTCTCTCTCTCTCTCTCTCTCTCTCTCTCTCTCTCTCTCTCTCTCTCTCTCTCTCTCTCTCTCTCTCTCTCTCTCTCTCTCTCTCTCTCTCTCTCTCTCTCTCTCTAAGTTTTGAGAAATAGGTGAATGTCATTATTACTGGATTACATACAATTGGTGAGACCAATTTCATACTGGCCATTTTCTGCCAATTTTGGGAAATACACAATATTTTGTCAGTGAGTGTAGGATACTGCAATGATTCAGAATTTTTGGTTTTGGTATATCAAAAATATATCTCTTCTTTGATTTTCATGTCTATGACAATTTGGAATCTAATTGAATAAGAAACATTTGTGAAATTCAGTAAAACAAAAGGGATAGGTGCTGAGTGGATCTCACTGAGATTACTACTCATAACACAGCCCCAAACATCCATTTTATATCTCTGTCAAAAAAATAAAATTGATGTTTTATTAAGTATTTGACATACTACTTCAGACAGCGGTGTGGAAATATGACTTTCACACACTTGTCCTCAGGCAAGTTAATGCAAAAAAATTGGTTGCCCGAAATCAATTTTTACTTGTCTAATGTTTACTAACAAATTTTTTATATATAGAAATACTTTAATAGGACTTTGAACTATAAATTCATGTTTTTTCTTTATAATGCACTTGTCCACACAACCAAACTAAAAAAAAATACTTTTTCCAGACGGTAAACATAATGGATTAGGCATAGGATTTCCTCACCCCTGACAGATTAATGAGTACATATTGAACTTGATTTGATTTTAGCCAGGGACATAAAAGAATATCCTGACAAGTTGTAGAAGTTGGTTGATATTAATTGTGAGTTCATATCAGAGAATGGGTGTACGGAGGACAACTTTTGTAAGGAAGTACAATACTAGTATGACAAAACGGACATTCATAATTTCAAAAATATCATCTTGTGAATAGATTCAGATCTTGTGTCTTGGGAAAATAAAGTCCTGTGAATTTTGTTTTGTTTACAATAGTAATATGTTTGTTACGTGATGCCTATAACCGAGTCCTTTCTATATTTAGATAGCCGTTGTCTGTGGAAATTGTACAGCTGGTGGTGCATATGTACCTACAATGGCAGATGAAGCTGTGATAGTACATAAACAAGGGTACATATTTTTAGGTGGACCACCACTTGTACAGGCAGCAACAGGGGAGATAATTTCAGCAGAGGAATTAGGAGGAGCAAAATTACATTGCAAGTAAGTGAAAAGTATTGCAACACATTTCTTTTGTTTTATCTATTTTGGTATCACATCAGAGATGCATGTTTATGAGCGCTTTTCAGATCTATACTTAATATGTTTGGCATCATTAGTAATATTTATATTCATACTTTTACTTTTGTGCCTAAACCAGTCATTCAAAACATTAGCTGTAAATCATCATATGGTGATGAGACTTGTTACTCTAGGGTCATATGGTTCAGATGATTTAAAAGAATGGTCAAAGTGTGATTTTAAAAAACTTTTAGCAAATGAAATATTTATCAGGAGGGTATGTCACAACCAGTTGTATTTGTTGTTTGTTTTTGTTTATTAATTTTGTATTGCTTAATTTGTCAACCCCATGAAGTCATACTTGTTCATTTCAAAAAATGGTTGAGTCCACTTTCAGAGTTTAGGTGTGTATGATAAGGAATCAAAATCTTATGATAAATTTACATGCATTTATGAACTTTTTCATTCCAGTACTATGACAGAAGACTCATACTATTTACCGGGTATTGATTTGGGCAAGTTTAAAAGTGACTACAGTGGTTGATGAGTTAATTATCTATACATGAAATATATGTATTTACAAAACTTTACCAGAACAAATTCAGCTGTTACTATTTACTGGGTATTGATTTGGGCAAGTTTAAAAGTGACTACAGCCACAAATCTTCACCAGAACCAATTCAGTTGTTAAAGAAGGTCATGATATCTTTTTTTTATTTTCCCCAGAAGTAAGATACTGATTGACCTCTTTTGATTTTGAATAGTGTTTCATGCCACATTCAACAATTTTTCAATTATATAGTGGCAGCCAGTTTTTAATGGCAGAAGAGAGAACCAAGTTACTCAAGGAGAGACCACCACCATGCGCAAAAAAAATGGCCAACTTTCTCACAAAAATCAGCTAAGGTTCCAGTAGGGCTCAAACCTGCACTGACCAGAAGTGAGAGACTTCATTGTTCAAAGCACTTGGCCACAGAGGCCCCCAATTAATCTCCACATAAAATTATAGCAGTAAGGATATTCTAGATCTATTGGTAATTATAAATGATCACTTTTCATCATTTCTTTCAGTGTCAGTGGCTGTACAGATTACTTTGCTCCAACTGAAACTGAGGCTCTTAGTACGAGTCGTGACATCGTAGCAACGTTAACAAGTCATAGCTATGTTACTAGTCCGGCTGATGAACCTTTGTATGATGCAGAAGAAATCCTAGGTCTTTTGTCATCAGATAACTCAATTGATATCTATAAGGTACCAGTCATTAGATATAGTACTTGTATATGATAATATTGATCACAGATTTTAATGATTGCTGAGTGTGCTGATAAAACTGCATAACTTAGTTAAGATATGCACAGTTCCCACATAAAATGTAACAGGAATGATTCTGTACTTACATGATTCAGTCGTCATTACTGCGTAGTAATCTGAACACTTTATGCACATCCAGTTAGTGATTCTGATGTTATACCATTTCCTCTTTCTATTTGTTATCTAACATTTATAGGAATTTTCTCTGCGCTCAAATATATTTTTGTCGTGCGGCACAAAGACCCAGACTGTATTCAATGGTGGTGCATATTGAGCAGTATTTTACTATTGCGATAGTTAAAATAACTATTGCAGTAATGTTGTGAAACAAACAAACTACATGTACATGTATTTCAGTACAATTGCAATAGTCCATCACTTTGTTTTTTAGTTCTTTTTTGTAGATTTTTATGTTGTTTTATCAATATAACATAATATATGGACTAATTTTTTACAGTGTTTTCAATTTTGTAGATGAGATGTAGTTTATTAAATTAATATTAATAAAATAACATGCATCACAGGCAGCCATTGTAAAGCATGAAAAAAAATGAAAAGAAGAAATCTAAATCTAAAGCACAACACTCTATAATATTTATAATACATTAAACAGTGCCTATAGATAACTTTGTCATATACCCATAATCATAATACATTAAAATGTGGCTATAGATATCTTTGACACCTGCCCATAATTATAATACATTAAAATGTGGCTATAGATATCTTTGACACCTGCCCATAATCATAGTACATTAAAATGTGGCTATAGGTATCTTTGACACCTGCCCATAATTATAATACATTAAAAAGTGACTATAACTTTGTCTCCTGCCCATAATGTTATATGACTGCATTTGAATAAAATGATTTCATGAATTAAGTGAAAAATAATGATTTCTTTGGTAAATTACTGTATAAGTAGAATTTTTAGCGAGACGCAAATTTAGTGTTTTGTTCCAGAAAAATGGAATATAATTTTAGTGAGAAGTAATTTCAGTGATTTTATTGTTAAAAAAATTACATATTTATGAAATTTATTTATACCAAGCTATATACATTGTAATTTATTTACACAGTATATATCTAGTATAGTGTTATAGTACTACAGTCAGAACAGTAAAGTGTAACTATATTTGTACAATTAGATTAATGTCGCAGCCACACGACCACTGATTACTATTTACAATTATCATTAATTCCACTAACTCTTACCTCCAATGAGGATTGATTTATTAGCGATATTTGATGTTATTAGTATCAATAACCTCACTTATAATGCCAAAATTAAAGTCTCACTAAAAATTCTTGCGTTTACGGTATCTAACTTTGTTAGAGAGCAACAAATATGACTTGCTTTACTGTCCAGTTTCAAAGTCGGCCATGAGAGTAGTGATCCTAAGAAATATTTTGTGATGTCAAAAAGGAGCTGTACAGTTTACTTAAGTGAAATGAATAATTAAAATTGTATACTTTGAAGGACAATATCTTGAGAACAGGTATGCCTGTTTTGATTGTTTTCAATGTTGTTCTTAGAATGATAAGTTCTGTAATTTTCATTTTAAAGATGTATCATTACATATGTATGATGTACATTTCTGAATTCATGAGCATGACATGTTACAAATGTACATAAAAAAATTCCCTTATTTGTAGTTCTGATTTATATTTTCAGGTGATTGCTCGAATAGTTGATGGAAGTCGATTTCACGAATTTAAGAAAACTTTTGGCCCAACACTAGTAACTGGGTTTGCACACATAAAAGGGTATGTTATTATTTATGGATATAATATTGATGACAAAGCCATGTTGAATAACTTGTATATAATATTAAAAGACCACAAGTTTGTTGGAGATTTAGCGTAATTAGGACTATAAGTAATGACATAGTTTTTCTGTCTTGCTTTAGGTGACACTTTAACTTTCTGTAAAATAATTGAGTTCATTCCAGTTAAAGACCTCAAATATTTACTAAATTATTTTTAACTGATATGGTTTATATAAAGCTGAAATGATGACCAAAAATCCTGACTACTGTTTGATTTACACTGGACTTGCTGCACCTTAAGGGTTTCGCCGGATTGAATGTATAAACGAGAATCAGATGTTTTCATTTGACCTCTAAAAAAGAACATGATACTTTGTGGAATGAGTTAACTTAGATGTCTAATTGTTAGTTTTTTTATCTAAAGAGTGACTAAAGTAAATTGAATAATACCCCAAAAATGCGTAAAAAATTAAAAACAAATCTACGTACTGTAAAGACTGCTAAGAAGCATGATGTGGATCATGTGACTACATCCCAACACTGTCTAAGGACATAGATAAACAAATAAAAAACATACTGTAACATTGATCCATATCCATTTCCCCACAAATAAAAAACATATTGTAGCATTGATCCATATCCATTTTCCTTGTCCCCACAAATAAAAAACATATTGTAGCATTGATCCATATCCATTTTCCTGGTCCCCACAAATAAAAAACATACTGTAGCATTGATCCATATCCATTTTCCCGGTCCCCACAAATAAAAAACATATTGTAGCATTGATCCATATCCATTTTCCTGGTCCCCACAAATAAAAAACATACTGTAGCATTGATCCATATCCATTTTCCTGGTCCCCACAAATAAAAAACATACTGTAGCATTGATCCATATCCATTTTCCTGGTCCCCATAGGCCTACCGACTAGGTTACTAGGTAGACTTTAAGCAACTCAAGTAAGGCTTGGTACATGTCTGCAAATGAAACCAACATGTTAATACCACGCACATTATGCTTTAAACCATGCAGTCTCTCACCTCTAGTGAATATGGCTTCGAGGCCTGCTGGAACCTGATTTTGTTATACCGTTTGCCAGTTTACTTGCGGATGGCTTGTGGTCTCTACCTGAGTGATCTCTACCTCAGTATATTGTTACTGGGTTCTTTCTTCACCGCTAAAACTGGCCATCCACACTCTAGGGTGACAACTGTTTTCTACAAGTTGGCTTTTTTATTTGAATAAAAATGGTATGAAAGTGAAACAAATACAGGACCACAAGTTATATACACAACAAAGAATTAGATTTATCCCAGCACATTGTGACATTACGAATAAGTTCCTGTCCATTTTGAAAACTATCAAATTAGCATGTATGTCAACTAATCACTATACATAACCTGCCTTAATGAGATCCCGATGCATATTTCCTTTATTTATACACCCTATATGGTGACCACATGCCTTACATCACCAGAGACTGCTCAATTTCAGAGGACAGTCACTTGTACACAATACTGTGTGTATTGATATCGCAAAGGGAGGTAACTCGAACATTGATTGTTACAATTTCCAGTTCTCATTTCAGCTGAAGTTGACGAAAATCGCCATGTCCATTTTCGGGTGTTAACACAACAATTATCACACATTTTGAAGTTAATCACAATTAGATTGGGATGTATAAACCTAAACTTTCTGTGTAATAGGTCTGTTCATAATGGATTTCAAACAGAAACGATGTCTTCAACAAAAAACAAAGTTATATCCATTGCCAAAAACATTGATGTCTATATAAGTGAAATCGGTGATAGATCCTACATCACGACTTTAAGCCAGAGTTATGTTTTCTTTAACAATAAACATTAAGTAAATGGTCTTTTTCACCCGTACAGTTATTTATATTAATTAATACAAGATAGAGAGTTGTTTGGTTGTTTATTTAGTCTTGGCAGAGTATATGTTCATGTACCATCGTAATAGCCCTAAATACGATTGTTTATCTTACAAGCCTTAAAATTTGTTTTAAATCAAAGCCATTTTTCGCTATGAAAAAATTTATATTACCTATTCCCAGGGTCATGTTTGATTTAAATTTAAGAAACAAGTGTTAATGCACGACAGACAATATTTAAAGTTGGTGCAGAAGATACAACAAATAAAATTTAGAATGTTAATTTTGAATTTATTTAGAGGCTGGAAACTGAAGTTTTTTAGGTTTTTAGATCTGCATTAATTTGATTTATTTTAATTTTATATATGTTAGATAGAAGTAGTTTGAATCCCATGGCTATTTTGCCAAAATAACAACCCATTTCAGTACTTTCAGTACTTTGATTTATATATATCAGATGCCTTGTGGGTATTGTTGGTAACCATGGAGAAATGACAGAACCTGCGGCAGATAAAGGTTCACATTTTGTACTGATGTGTAATGAAAGAGACATTCCAATCATATTCCTGCAGAATACATCAGAGAAAAGTACCGAGTGTGATATACAGCAAAGTAAGACATCTTTATATACCATATATCATTTGTATACAAGAAATAGCTAAAAGTTACACTTATATGATAAAAACAAATTCTGTGCAAGTAATCTTTCATTTCAAGTGTGCCAAACATCTGGATGACTGATTTTATGGTAAAAGTACGGACAGTCAGTAACATACATTGGCTTGTGTTTACCCTTAGCACTAACCAATTTGAAAACTAAAAATCTGTAACTGATAATGGACATGTATAATGCTAATAAACATATATTTATTTGAAGTGTTTTTGAAGTTTAAGTTTTAAAGATAGAATCCTCTAAATTTAAAACAAAAATAACTGAACAAATGATTGGCAAAAAGTTTTAAGTTTTAACTCCTCAGTGTGACAACTTCTTGAGTTAAGTTTGGCAAAGCTGATTATTACTTTAAATTTTTATAGCTGTATCATCATGACCATGAAACTTCTTAACATTGCAGTAATGCACATGTGTATTTGCTTAAATGATTACAGTAGATATTTTTGGTCTAAAATAGGTGAAAACATCGGAAATAAACTCCGAGCTCATTCAAAGATGATTTCAGCTGTTAGTTGTTCCTCAGTACCAAAGATCACCTTCATTGTTGGAAATGGAATTGGACCAGTAAATTATTTTATGGTCAGTATAAATCTTGTAATATTTCAGATTCTCATTTACTCTTTTATTTTATATTGATTTTATTGTATGTATAATATCTGATTAACTATTCATTATAATCATTTGTATTTATAATTCAAATTATCTGAATCTCAGAGAGAGACTCAAAACTTTTAACCTGAGCCAAAGGAATCAAAATATTTACCATACCATGACTTTAAAACCTGATAGCTGTAGGTCAAACACCAATTTTGAAAATTTACACCCATTTCCAGCCAGCTTTGTTGTGTTTGATAACTCTTGTTTAACATTTTAAGCACCTTCTCAAAACTACAAATTCAATTCTCTTCAAATGTATTATGTGCCATTTCTACATTATAACATATAACAAATTTTGTGTACTCCATAACCCTACAGATCAGAGGTTTATAGACAGTCTGGAACTAACAAATAAGAAAGGCTCTTACTGATTCATAATAATAATTAATTTACAGATATTCACCGGTGTATCAAACACTTGTTTTACTTTCAAAATTGTCGGTTTAGCACTGGTTTTAATTTTTGGGGGCCTCCATCGCTGAGTGGCTATAACATATACCGGTAGTCTCTTCTGTTTCTAACTCACAGGCGAGTCAGTGATATTTCTTATTTATATGTATCGTCATCTACTGCCTTATGTTAATTACCCAGTCATTCTTTTTAGAATTGTTTTTATTCAGGAAGTACACAATTACATTTATTGTGAATCATTGTAGGGAGGCAGAGCTGTTAGTCCAAACTTCTTGTTTAGCTGGCCTAATGCTGTTGTTGGATTAACAGATATGGATACAATCACAGATTCTATTTGTCAGGTATAATGATCTTAAAGTTTTGCTTACCCTAACCCTGTTACAGATATTAAATGATTGTCAGTATATAGACTTAGCCTACAAGGGTTGATTGATAAGTTTTGAGCCTTGTATTGAAGGAGTTAAGCAGTGTTGCCTATTTTCAGCCCACTTGTTCTCCAACGAATGTTGTCATTTGGTCACTTTTTTGTTGAAAAGGTTACACTCTAAAGTAAACTTGGCAAGTGGCTTTAACAAAATGGACAAAATTGTCAAGAGAGCAATGATTCAGTTTTTATTCAAGAAAGTTCTAGCACCTAAGGATATTGATGCTGACATGGTAGCAACACTAGGAGAGGATGCCACTTCATATGCTATCGTAAAAAGGTGGGTGGCAGAACTTAAGGATGGCAGATGACCCCAGTCCTGGAAGGTCTGTCACTGTGACAACTCCTGGAATGATCATTTAAGTCCATGATATTGTTATGGGTGACAGACGAGTTACAGAGGGAGAGATATAGCCAGTTCTGTCGGGAAAAAGTTCATTGCATTCTTACGGAGGATCTTGAGATGAGGCATTAGGACTGCTGACAATTGATCAGAAGGGCACACAACAGAATATGTTGAATGCTAATCTGAACCTTTTAGAGGCAGTTCCTGCCAACTTTCTGTGGAGTTTTGTGACTATGGATGAAAAATGGGTACACCATTTTATCCCAGAACCCAAACAACAACATTAACATTGGAGGCACCTTGGTTCATTGCTGCCAAAGACGGCAGAGAGTGTTCCATCATGGAAAGGTTATGCCTCTATTTTATAGGATGCCGATATTTTTCTTATGTAAGATTATCTCCAAAAGGGACAAACAATCAATGGAACATATTATGCATCACTTCTTAGGCAGCAAAGAGAAAGAATTAAGATCAAGTGCCATGGAAAGCTCAGTAAAGGCATCTTGTTTCACCAGGACAATGCCCCTGCTTGCAAATCTGTCATTGCTATGGCTGTCATTAATGAATGTAGCTTTAAATTGATCCAACATCCCCTTGTTTTCCTGATCTCGCTCCATCAGACTTCTGTCTATTCCCAAAATTAAAAAAGGTCATTTCCGGTACCCATTTCATGACAGATGATGACATCATACATGCAGTGGACTTTCTGGACAGTCAAGAAAGGGACTTCTTTAAAAGTGACATTGAGGCCTTTTTAAACATTGATGGCAAAAGTGCATAGAAATTGATTAAGATTATGTTGAAAAGTTGTGTAATACACCTCCCAAAAGACCTGTTACATATGAGGCTCAACACTTAGCAATCAACCCTCATACATTTCTGTCCAATAATTTCTGATCTTGGTAACAACCAAATTATGTACTATGATTTTGAAGATAGTTATACATGTATGTAGCATCTGTTTCTATGACACAATGGAAGTCTAGAACAGATGAATCGTTTTCTTACATTTAAGTGCCTTTATGTTAAAAAATGGAAAAAAGAAACCAATACTGATATTTACATATACAATGTACATGCTTTATAAATGGAAACAGTTGTTTCAGTTTTCTATGAACAGTGGTGATATAAAGATTATACTAAACACAGCATTCATAAACAAGATCCCATTTTACTTTTCTGGTAAACGTGTGTTTATCATTTAAATTTATGGTAGATGAAAATGCAGAGTGGGACAATGACCAATGATGAAAAATCTAGTCTTGAAGAGCAAGTTAAGAAAAGATGCCAAACTGAAATGTCTGCCTTCCATGCGGCTTCTCGAATTTGGAATGATGGAATTATTTTACCTCAAAATACTAGACAGGTAAGAGTTTTGACAAAAATAAAAGTTGACAGGTCTGGCTTTTAACTCTTAACCAAGTTAGATTTTTTAGGGGGAAGATCAAGAGTTATTTTTCACTGGTTGTTTTTTAATTTTCTTTTCAGATATGCCCATTTATTATCTGTCAGATCAATCATACAGGAATAAAAGGTTTATTTAACCAAGTGGTTTTCTTATTGAGGTCTCACAAGACAGATGGTCTTCTCTGACAGTGGTCTCTAAAGACAGTTTCTACTGTAGTCACTGTAGAGAGAGATATCTCTCTATATCACTCGGTTGTCCTTGTGCCATTGGTCTTCATCTAATGTACTGTCATGTATGATCACTTGAACATTTTTAACTCCCTCTGGAGTTAACTTTTCCAGTCATCTTAAAATTTTGGAGGAAGCTTCATTAGGGTAAGGGGAACACAAAAAGTAAATTTTGTGATCATGGATCCCCCTTAGCCCTTTGGGTGAAGCCAAACTGCAAAAAGAACTTGCCCAAAATTTTAAAATGTTCTTATTTACCATCTATGCAAATCAAGAATTAAAACTGAATACATGGTTAGAAAGAGGATAAAGCCCTCTATCAAATTATGACATTTATTAACCTTGTAGTAGGGGGTGCAGGGTCTGGGTGTGGCCACTATAGCCATATAATGACGAAGTACTTTATATTTGAAAATCTTCTACTCTGTTTAACTTGCATTGTAAATAAAAACTGGATATATTTTAGAAAGAGAATAAAGCTCTCTACCAAAATTGTGAAGTTTATTACCGTAGAAGCATTGGTCCAGGATCTGGGGTGCGGCCAATTTAGCCATATAGTGACTAAACACTTACCGATAGGCTTTCAAAAAATCATCTTCTCTGGGGTAAAAAAAAAACCATTTCTTTTTTATTTTAAATACAGTTATAATTGGAATGACGTTTCTCTCTCTTTTGTTTTTCTCCATGGTGTACTGTGAGAACTTGTTACTTGAATACAGAAGTAATAATTATATTTAAGTAAATAGCTGAAAAGAAAATTGAATTTGTGCTGCTTTTTAGCTTACTTAAGGTAATAAATGGGTAATAAATTGTGATTTATTAGCTAGGCCAAAGCAATGCATATATTTTAAAATATCGAAAAATGAATTGATAGTGTAAAGGTAATAATAGATATGAATTTCATGAACTCTGGATCATTGGTTCTAATATATAGTGAAACTTGCATATAAAGACCCCCTTAGGGACACAACAAAACCAGTCTTTATGTACAGGTTAATTTGTACACAAATGGTACTATTGGGGACAGCAAAAAAATTATCTCTGTGACCAAGTGGTCTTTATATATAGGTGGTTGCTAAAGCAGGTTTTACTGTATTTAGGGAAGGGACTTAAGTGACTGACAATATCATTTTGGCCCCCTTATTGCATCAATTACACTGTTCTTACACCAATATTAATTTCTGTTTCAGGTTATCGGTCAGTGCTTGGACATTGTGTTTGCATACAGAGGTAAACCGGTTACTACTACTCCAGTGATCAGAATGTAACATTGTCTAATTTATGATAATTTGTAAATAAAAATAAAGTCTGGTGACTGCAGTATAGGGATTACTAACAAGACTGTGATTAAAGACATTTAATACTTCAGAAAATTATTTAAAAACTGGAATATAATACATTCATAGATTTTCATTTAGTAAATTATTCAATTTTTTGTAACATTTATAGAAAATGACATTAAAGAACCATATTTTTACTTTTCTGTTATGTTTTCCTTTGCCACTGAAATATAAAAGACATATAGAAAAAAAAAATTCATATGACCTCACTTTTTATTTACCAGTGATTTTTGCTGTTGTTCTTTTATTAATAGTATCCTTACCCAAACCCTTTACAACAGTTTATTTTTCTATAAAATTGATAGTTCTTAACCTTATCCTATGTAAAATCTACAACTGAAGTGTTCAGCTCTGTTGCTATTACATGTAAGTGTTGACATCATCAAAGTTATCACTGATAATGCAGTCATTCAGAACATGTGGACAACTTGAGTTTTCATCATCAGATCTTCCATGATTTCCATCCTGTGGATAAATTTGTCGAAATTTTGTTGATATCAAGACATCTTTTGGACTATTTAAGTCTTTTCCATATATTTTCTCTCTGTGCTCTTGTATTTGCCAAGCATTTTCTTTCTTGAATTCAGACTGTTTGTTTTTCATCAATTCTTTGTGAACAGCTTTAATTAGGTTTAGTTTCATCTGTTTTTTGACATCATCCTTGTGAAAACATTTTACTGGACTGCTTGGACAAGTGGTTGGAGAATCTACATCTGTGAGACTAATGTTGGTGGATAAAGTGTCCGAGATGCTGGAATAGCTTCTATTGGAAACAGTTGGAGACTCATCGCTGATTGGATACACAGGAAGATGTGTATTATCATCAACAGGTTTAGCTGTTTGTTTCCTTTTTAGGATTGGTTTCAGAACTGGAATTTTACTTCTTTTTGTAAGTTCTGCAAAGTCTCTTCTGTTTTTCAATGTTGTAAAATCCTTATTATTTAATGCAGGAAGTCGTGTAGGAATTCTACTTTTGTTAATGGGATGATAGTGAGGATTTACTGACTGATTACCAATAGAGGGTTTGTTGATTTGAAGATGCTGCAATGGTTGTAAATACTTTTGTTCTATCCTTTGTTTGCAGAATTCTCTCCTTTTTGTAACAACTGGAGAATAACCCAAAACTCTTTCCTTTGTTTCAAGCCGTTGCTCCCAAGGATCTTTTCTTTTTGAGGAATGTGGCACTTTCCAAGTTGGAAAAGGAATTTTACTTGCTTTTAACTTTACTGGTGTATTTTTATATACATTATTTTTTTCACCCCTATGATCATCTTTTGTGATTTGAAATGGTATGGTCCAAGATTCTGCCTTCGGACAAGTATTGTTTTTATGTAAATTGTTGGTTGAGAATGTTTCATTTCTATGACTATCGAAATTTACAGAAAATTTTTCACATTTTTGTTCATAATTAGAGTAGTTATCATTTTGCATTGGGTTCATTTGTAGCCTTTGTAACCTCCACAATTTATTTTCAGATATGTCCGAATTCATGTCTGGGTTCTCATGGTTCCATTTTTTCATCGTCCCAAAAATCGCCTGTCTTGGGTAGGGAGTTAACACTTTTTGCCTTTGTGGAGGTTCTTTTTTCGCATGTGGTAGGGGAGGCAAAAAATGAAAAGAGTTGTCTCCTCCTTTGTTGTTTGTTGCTTTCTCTCTTGATTTTCCCACTTCATCTTGACTGTTTGATAACTTTCCTGGTGGTGAACTAAGACAGCGTTTGATTAAGTTTCTGTTTGGTGACAAAGGTGGAAGACTACACTGTAAACTATCTTCTCTTTCTGTTGTCTTTTTCTTAGGTTTTCTCGGAGAGTAAGCTGTTTTGTTTGTTATCGCTGATCTATTTATGTTCAAGGATTTGACTCTTTTCTGGATTCTTTGTTTTGTCAGTATATCATCCGCCAGATTTTTATCAGACCATTTATTCTTGTACAGGCTGTGAAGAAGAAATAAATTATTTTCAAGATTTGATATTGATCTCAATATATCAAGACTTTTAGAAGCTTGTGGAATTACTAATGGATTGTCCCCTCCAGGTTTATCATGTTCCTCACCATTTTTACTTCCTGGAGAAGTAACATCTTGTAAGGAATCTGTACTTTGATTTGTAGCTGACATGTCAGAACAGATTGTATCCTTGTTGTTATCTGCCAGATATAACTTTTTAGCTACATTGTCTGTGTCACTAGTCTCTTCACATACTCCAGTAACATGGTCTGATAACAAACCTGGGGTAGATTGGAGCGGATTTACAATATTACTATCATCCTCATTCATCCTGTCATACACAAAACATGACATCTGGTCTACGATAAGAACTGCTATGAATGTCTTCAAACCTAATTACCTGAAAATCAATGAGAAAAAAGTAGTTACATTTAAAAAAAAATTCAACACAACTATTTAACATTTCAGTATTCATCAAACATTACAAAGGTGATCAGTCAATAAAATAACAAGTTACCTGGAAAATCAAGTTACTACATCAAACTAACACCAAAATAGACAGCAATATATTATCTATTGGAACATCTGTGGAGTTGTTTTCGGTCATTTTGTTTCTGCAGACATTAGACCAATACTTGGAAAAATTAACAAAATATCAAATTAACATCAGACCTTTGCTTCCAGAAGGTCATGTTGCCTTTATTAACAAATCATCAACTAGACCCTATCACTGAGAATCAGCCCCGCAGACAAAAAAGTAATGTGAATGAAATATTCTGTATAATCTCTTTTGTCACAAAGAAAAAATCTTGGTTAAAGGGGCATTAGCTGTGTTTTTTCAATTTTTGTTCTTCCTTTTTAACTACTTAGATTGGTATACAATAACAAAAAAGAGATATACACAGACATACAAATTCTTAAATTCCTGTATATTTTGTGAAAATTGCTTGAGTAACCCATGTTTTACACTTTTTCAATTGCAATTGATCAACTCAACCTTACTATTTGTATATGAATACCACACTGGACCTGACCTTATTTTCACAAAATATATAGGAATATAAGATTTTTATGCCAGTGTATAGCTCATATTTGTTTTTGTACATCAAATACAAGTAGAAAAAAACTGGGGAAAAAAGTAAACACAGCTATTGCCAATTTAAAGACAACTTTACAGAAATTTGATATCAAAGTAATACTGGTCATTGCCTTTGATATATAGTATTTGTAAGTATATCACATGATATTTCTTATTTCTCTAAACAGTGAAAGTCATTTTCATTTTGTAATACAAACAGCACTCTTTTGGATCCCCAAATATTTTTGGATATAGAATCTTTAAATAAGGCTTCTACAGTATCATATAAAAATATCAGATACCGAAGAATAAATCTTCAGGATATCCAGGATACATATACAAATATGGTGATATTACAAAAAAAGAGGGAAGTCTGGAAATCCAGAGGTAGGATCATGTGACATGAAGGAGTAAGTATCTCCTGTTGACATATGGTATATAATATTCTGTCTTTCCCAAGAGAAAGGTTTCTAATAATCTGGAACCAATTCAATTGTCATTGCAAAAATTAAGAGGTTTTTATACGCCTGTCAATGACTGAAGTACTATGACATACCGTTGTCTCTTCATCCGTTCATATCTAGCAGTAACTTGAGTTTGCCTTTACAAATCCTTAAAAACACACAATGCTTGATCCAGGAAGACTTGGCACCTTTCAATTTTGATTATTTTGGACTTGGTCATTACTGAGTTATGGGACTTGTTAATGTGTTTAAAACTATGACATGTCTGACAATAAATCAAGTTTGATTTTTTGAATACTTACGAAATTTTTAATTAATGTTTGGTTTTTATGTTGACTCTTATATTTTTTACTTCTACTCTTATGGAGTGATGGGACTAAATTAGACATGTTTGCTTTCCCGAATTGTTTGAAAAATTGATCACAATGTTTGGTTCCATGTAGACTAGGCCCCTTTTGATTTTGACTTCATTTGTGAAATGTGTTCAAAATGTGACAAGAAGTCAAGTTTGCTTTAAAAATCCTTAAATTTTTTTATACAATGTTTGGTTCCATGAAAACTGGGCACCCTTCAATGCTAAAGATTTTAACATTATGGGGTTAAGGGATTTTATCTGTTAAAATTTGATGAAAATCGGACACGTTTGACAATAAGTCAAGTTTGCTTTCAAGAATCCATTTTGAAGTTTTTATACAATGTATAGTTCCCTGTTGATTAGGTACCTTTCAATTCTTACAATTTTTACTTTTGCCATTATGGAGTCATGGGACTGTATTTGGTAAAATTCGTAAAAAAATTGAAATATTTGACTTGAGTCAAGTTTGCTTGCAAAATCCTGATTTCTTCAAACTCATGAACAATGCTGTGTTCGGGAAGACCATGGAGAATAAACGGAACAGAACCGAGTTAAAAATAGTTGGCGCGAACGACAAAGATAGAAAAATTCAAAAAATGACCGCTTACGACGGGTTGACTAAAATTAACGACAACATGGCCTTTCTTCACTTTAATCCGACGAGCGTTAAATTAGACAAACCCATTTACTGCGGCATGGCGATCTTGGATTTATCGAAAAGACACGTACGGTTGGTATTATAATCATCTACAAGCAAAATACGGAGACAAATGTAATCTACTTTATACCGATACGGACTCTCTGTTAGTCGAAATTCAAACGGACGACGTCTATCAGGACATGCTCAAAGATCAAGACGAATATGATTTTTCCAATTACAAGGTCTTCCACGGAAACAAAGATAAAAATAAAAAGGTGATTGGTAAATTTAAAGACGAATGCGGAGGGAAACCCATCAAAGAATTCGTCGGATTAAGACCTAAAATGTACGCCATGTTAATGAGAGACGATAGCGTTTTCAAACGAGCAAAAGGCGTGAAACGATGCGTCTTGAAAAACAAGATAGACTTTAACGATTATAAGGAGGCTCTTTTTCACGACGCCAAGATATCGCGCGAGATGCACAGCCTGCGGTCGTTTAACCAGATCATTTACGGGATCAAACAAGATAAGACGGCGTTAGATCCTCTGGATACGAAAGTCTACATTCGAGAAGATCACATTCACACGTATGCATTGGAATAAACAATTTATTATTTATACAGATAATAAATTAATCCACCACCATCAACTCTTCTCGAACGAAATTTTCTTTGAGGAGCGGGCTCTTTTAGGTAATAGACGTCGATACCCTGCATTCTAAACTGACGATCGACGTCGTATTTGTCTACACTCCAAATGGGATCGGTCGCACCCTGCGTTTTCCACCTTCCAACTCGCCGGGTTGATAGAGATATCTAACTTTATTAAACGGGCCCACCGGCGATCGAATTTCGGTGGAAGGCTTTATCGCTTCGGGGGGTTTGGTCTCGTCGTTGATCGCTTTTACGACTTCAGGTAACCGTTTCACCCATTCTCTGTTTCTGTCGTTAGATTTCATCTCTTGGTCGTATTGATTGCTAAACAACCGTTCTCCCAACGTTCTATTAAATCGTTCGACGATGGCTTGGTCGCGATGAACGTCGACTCTTCCCCTTCTTATTCTCGCGTCGTGTCGGGACATGAGTTTGGAGACGGCACCCATGAATTCGCGACCGGGATCGACTTGTAGTAATTTTGGAAACGTTAAACGTCTTTTGTAAATTTTTTCGAAAGCGTCGGCCACTTCTTTACTGTCTTTAGTCGTCAACGGTTCCGCTTCTTTGTATCGAGTGCCCACATCGACCACCGTTAACGCGTATTTGTACGTTTTTCTACCCACCTTATCGTGCGGTAAAAACAATAGATCAGCCTGGTGAATGTCGTTTTCTTTTGCATTTTCGAATTTAGGTCGTACGATTTTCTTGGGGGCGGGTAGATAGATTTGCCACACGTCTTGTTTTTTCAAGAAATCGAACGCTTCCTTTTCGCTGACTTTAGCCGCTTTGGCCAATTTCTCGATGGCCGCTTTTCCTTTCCAATATCGTTTGTAATAGATCTCTTCCATTTTACTTTATGCGACATATTTTTTTACGCCATAAAACACTAACCCCGTTCCTATCAACACGAAGAGGATTTCTTTATCTTTTTGCTCTTCGGAGGGCTGATAAAAATCGCTCAATTTCGGTTCGGGAGACATCTCCTCTTCTCCCATCATCTGTGAGTATAGAGACATGGCGGCATCCACTTCTTTATAGGTGTATAATGCGTGTCCTTCTTTTTTCAATCTCTCGTTTAAAAAAATCTAATCTTTTCGTGCGTTTGTGATTCCATTCGTCTCTGGCCTTGGTCAATTTTTCCATCGCTTCGTCGTGTCTTTTTTGCTCGTCGTGATTCGAAAATAAAAATTGCGATCCAGAAAACGCCAAGGCGTTGACCAATGCACCACCTACCATCATCGCTATCGTTGCCATTTTAATAAAGGTTTTATTTTATTTCATGATATCGGCGGGAATGATCCCCTTTTTGACCAACATGTCCTTGGTGTAATTGGCGAGAGCAAATTCGAGAAGGATCATCCCGAAATCCTTCAGATCTAAATCCATCTTAGGCACCGGCATCTTTAAAAAATTTTTGGAGAGTTGCGCGTATCCGATGGCAATTCCCGTATTGACAGCGGCGTGATACGCGGCGTTGACCAAATCTTTTTCACTCATTCTTTTTTAATAAGAGAGAAAATTATTTATAACATTTCATGGGTGTTGGGTTTTGATTCTTTTGGGGATTGAATTACTGGGGCCGGAATTACTTTGGGTTTGGGTTTTATGTAGACTAGAAATCCAACAACCGCGAGTCCGCCCGCTAGCCATTTCCAGCCATCGTTGTTAATAGCATTGCTATCGTTGCTATTAGCATTGCTATCGTTGCTATTAGCATTGCTATCATTGCTATTAGCATTGTTACTCCATCTACGTTTGGCACCCTTCTTCCCCGCTTCCTGACGTTTTGGATTCTTCTTCTTTATTTCCCCTATTAATTCCTCCGGATTCATCGTGTTTTTCTATAACGTCAGATTTTTTAAATCCGACAATGTGACGGCTAGAAATGGTGGCTATACTGAGAGGTGCCAATACCGATCCGTATTTGTAATATAAACTACAACACATTTCGCAGATGGCATTGTCCAAGAAGGGGTCTTCGTTCAATTCCTCGATCATTTTAGGCTCGTCTTTGAGATCGAAAAAATGTTTAAGACCTTGCGAATACAGATAGATGAGGGAATTTGCTATTGATTTAGTCATGCGCATGCCGAGTCGAGCGTCTAACAGACGACTCATGGTTTCAACCTCCTTATCGTTCATCTTTTCCAATTCGGAAGAAGTCACGTCTTTTCCTAGAAAATGACGCGCACGTCCGGAACTGACGATGGTCGATAATCTGTCTTTGGTAGATATATCTTTGCCGGGTATATCGTTCGCTAATACATCGTCTACATCCATGTTTTTAATATAGATACATTTTTTTTATAAAGACTGCAACATTTTTCTTAGCCATTTTTCCGTTAGGCGATACCGTTCTTTTAGCAAAATCCATAAAACGATAAACGATAACAACACGAACATTACCATCTCGGTAAAACGTTTCATATTTTATTTTTAAAAATCTATAGTTATCGTGAAGTGGATTTGTTTACGAGGTCTAGGAGTTGCTTGCGTAAATCCTCCGTCTCTTTGTCCGACTCCTTTTTTTGAACCTTGTGGGTAGAATAGAGTTTGTCTTTCATCTCGCGATACTTGGTCAACTCGTGGGATACGGTGGCAAATTCTTCGTCCGAGATCTTTCCGTCCTCGAGCGCTCGACTCACCAGATCCGATATCGAATTAAGTTTACTCTCCGCGAGTTTAATGATCTTGAGGTGTTTTTCCGATTTTTTCAGCAGTAATCGTCTTATCCATTTCATGGCCAACCCCACCGAACCTACGGTCAAGGCTACAATTTGGAGAGGTAATCCGGCGACGGGTATCGCAAACCCGAGACCGCCGACGACGATGCCTCCCGAGATGAGGGCCGCGTCGACGCCGTCTGCGGTGTTCACTGTTCGTTTATACTTTTTATGCATGCTCTTCCGCGTTTCGATTTCTCGACGAAACGTCTGTTCGATCTCTCAAATTCGTTTTAAACGATATTGTTGCGGATCGTTTTCTAACGTCGGATATAATTCGTTTTTACTCATCTCTTTTTTTTATACGCGAGAAATTTTTTATATGTCTACTACGACGACGCCGTTGACGGTTCCCGATTTCGATCCCTTATTCACTCCAAAATTTAGAACGTCGCCCGATGCCACCTGTAATGGAGGATTCAACATTACGACGTCGCCGGTTTTCGTTTGAAAGGTTTTGTGTTCGACGTTGTTCAAGATTAACGTCACGTCTAATTCCCCCAAGAGTCCGAGACGAATGACGTGACCGTCGAATAACATCTTCATGCCCAGCGGCGGTCTGAGTCTTCCGTTTTTTATTCACGTCGAATTGGAACGTGTTCATGATGCGACGGTTTTTGGTCAACATGGCGACCTCCTCTTTAACGTCTTCCAAGAGTTCTTCCCTTTCTAAGTCTTCGTAATAGAATCCCGATCTAGACATCCCTTTTTATTATTTCTAAATAATTTTCTTAAACTCTAAGAGCACGTGATTGTCGACGACTTCTCCGTTTTCGTCTTTTAGGTCTATCGTTAATTCCGTGATGCGATCGCGTTTCAACTTTAAAAAAAACGGGACGTTCGACGTTTTCGACATACAACTCGGAAAATTTCACGTTGGGACACGGCAGGGATTTGACGACGTCGTTCGGTTGCCCGTCGTCGAACGTGTCTCCCTCGGCAAGTTCTTCGAGATGAACGTTAAGTAGTTCCACCGGTTGCAGGTTTATGCTATTTGTTGGGATGATGGTCCCGACGAAAGAAACGTTTTCGCCGATTCCGAGAATCTTGGTGAGTTCCGGCGGAAGCTGCAGCAAATTAGACGCTTTACCATCGAGTCTTACTCTCATCGTGGTTTTGTCCAATACTATTTTCTCGAGATATTTAATGAGAATTCGTTGTATGTCTTTGAACGTGTACGATCCGGCGTGCACGGTATGGATTATCGGTCTCTCTCTACCTTTGGCGTGTTGTATGTCAACATCTTTTTTTATGTTGTACAGACCGTTCCAAAAATGAACGGACTTTACTCCCACGCGCCACTCGTCGTTCACGTTGACGATGTATCGAGATAGTTTCACGGGTTTACCGATTTTCGTCACGAGATGAAACATGTTTTTTTATAACAATTTTATTTTTTAAATAAAAGATGAATGTTTACGAATACAGGGAGGATTTGGATTTGTCGTCTTTCGACGTCTACGTCAATACGACTAAAAAGTTTCGCGCGTCGTTCGAGAATATTTTCGTCAAGTATAATAACCCGAACGTCTTCGAAGACGGAACTTCCAAATATTACACCATGTTACACCGGTGGTATCAGCATTCCGTGACGGGAGGTTTCTGGCAGAACCAGTTAAATTTCGCGGTGTGGTGCGCCACGACCGGGTGCGGCGTGACGTTGGGAATGGGAAACGACAAACTGTCTAAATCGTTCTTTCAGTTTCACGTTTACTATCAAATCAGAAGGATCTTGAAGGAAATCGCCGTTCCCTTGCCCAGCAATTCCGATTTCGATCACTACACGAACGCCGTCGACGTTTCGGCGTACGAACGAATCTGTCGCGAATTCGGAGTGTCGGTCCGCGCAGACTGGAAAATCAAGGGAACCATCTTCGGAAAGTATAACACGAAGTGGTCCACGTTCATCGCGAACCGCTCGGAGGGATTCACGCTTCCGGGTCTGGCCAGATTGGACGCTTCCATTCGCGTCTTCGCCTGGGCCGTCTTGGGCGCTCAAGGTCAAACGAGGGCCTCGATCGTGGACGCTGACGCCACCTCGCTCGACGCGCAGAAACAATTTTTAGTCAACGTCGAGGATGCGATCAACAGACCGCTCGATTTACCCGCCGATATTTCTCGCTACGAAAATTGTCTAAGATATGCAAATTCCAAACTCGATTTTGTCATCCATCCGGGGCTTTACATGCTACCCAGCAACATGGAGCTGAAAATCGGTAAAAACATCGCCAATTATAATAACGAAATCTTGATCGCGCCCGAAAAGACAAAACCGGGAACGAACGTCGACCTTAACGCGAAAACGTTCACCCAACAGATTAAACCATCACCACCTAAACAGATTAAACCATCACCACCTAAACAGATCAAACCACAAAAACAAGACGATCACGAAAGTCAAAAGACTGCCGTTTTCGCTCTATCGTTATTTTCTTTTCTTCTCTTCGTCGAGTTTCGTTAACAACAAACCGACAACGGCCATACCCAATATCCACAGATGTTCTCCCAACCAAATGGCAGTTTTGCCAAGTGTCGATAAGATCCAGGAGACGATGGAACCTAATATACCCGGTAACGCTTCACCGAATTTGGTAGCCAATCTCGCGAGCAGTTTTCCGACCGAGTCTAGCTGTTTCTTGAGCCATTCCTGTAATCCACCCTCTTTGTTCGGGGGTGGAGGAGATGGAGGTTTAATCGGTTTTGACGTCCGGTATCAATAATTCGACTAAAAACGCGACAGTCATTCCAATGGCGGTTAAAACGCTAAAAATGGTGATCCCCTGTTCTTTGAACAGATTGGCGATTCTTTCTCTCAAAGGGAGATTATCGTCGAGTAGCCTCTTGATCGACTCTTTTATAGTAGTCAATTGCGATCGCAATTGGCCCTTGAGAATAGCGATACTCTCGTTAATCCCGTCGAGTTCACCGCGCGCTTTCGCTATTTCTCTCTCAAGCCATTCTTTTTCATCCGGATTGTTTTTTAGTCTTTCAGTCCATTCCGTTATCAATCGTTCGCGTTCCACTCTTTTGCCTTCTTGACCGCGTAATTCACCACTAATGGTTCATAAACTTTTATCCAATCCCCGCAATTCTCGTACAGATAGCAGTTCCGCGCCTCCCTCTTCCTCCACTTCATTGGCGAGGTCTTCTATACTATCCGATACTTCTGATACTCCGTCGTCTAATCGTTTTACTCGCGTTTCGTCGCTGTTAAAAACATCCATTTCTATTTCTTCTGCAGTAGTGATTTTACGATCTACATTTTTTGCCTCTTTTATCCCCGGAAGTTGATCGTATAAACCCAAGTCTTTAACAAATTGCACACCACCTCTATCTTGTAACGTTCTTACTGCTACAAATTCCCTAGAAGTACGTTTATCGTTTAATAAAATCCACTTACCCTTCTTCTTACTATATGCATATAAATTATCTTTTTCATCGGATGTAAATTCTAACCTTTAAACACTACCCCCCGTTTTTTCTATCCATTCGTCCACGAGTCTACCGGTTCTTAAACGTTCTCGTTGGTCTCCTTGAGGATCGAGGGGAGGATCTGGTAAATTATCAACATCCAGCACGGGTGGTTCCGTATTATCCACAAAGGGGGTTTCATCGTTGTTAAACGGTGCTTCTTGAACATTATCATCATCGTCGTACGTCGGATTATCGAAATCGTGAATATCAGCCATTTTTAAAACGATTTAATTTTTTTATTGCATAATTAAAAAGATGATAAATTACGGACACATTCTCAATCCCGATAGAAAATTGCGCACTCCCTTCGGTGTGAAGGGCATTCGCGAAACGGTTACCGTTTCCCATAATCCCTCGAGTATCGAAGGAAACGAAACGTTAACGGTTCGTTTTCCCAATTTGAGCGAAAACGACGTCATCGTTCCCAGAAGTGTGAGACTATGTTTCGATATGGAAGTCGCCGTAGAGGGTGGCGATCTTTCTAAAACGAGGGTTTATAATAATTTGGGGCGTAACATCGTCAAAAAAATCGAAGTGAAATTTTCGGGAAATACCGTCCAAACCATCGACGATGCCGATAAATTTTTAATCTATAACGATCTTTGGAAACTAGAACGACATAACATGGTCTATCAGGGAATACAGACGGACGATCTCAATAAAATAAGGGCAAAACCCATCAAATATGCAATGCCGCTCGATAGTAGCGAATACTACGAAATTGCCGCGGCGTTCGGTAATCGTTTTTGTATTCCCTTGGATTTCGAAATCTTGGCAACGAGCGAACCCTTTTATCAAGAGGGGTTGCAAGCTAGATTAGAATACATGTTAACGTTTAACGATGCCAAACACGTCGTCTGGTTGGACCCTGACGATGCTGGCAAGGAGGTGAGTTATAAGGCGACCAACATCACTTTGGAATTCGAAAAAATTACCTATGACAAGCTCGCTCGCAGCGTCAAACAGAGGTATGCGGGAGACCACGTGTATTACTTCAACAAAATATTGCGCTATCGCAAAACGACGATGAGTAAATCGGACGATACCCTCAATTATCAAATCAACACCCCCGCCCATTCTCTCGCGGGCATTCTGTTTCTCGTCAAGGATATTTCTAAAAAGGATCCTGAAACTTTTTATAATCCGAGAATCACCAAAGTGGAAACGACCATCGAGGGACAGCCGAACCAACTCTTCACCGCCGGAATGAGACCCCGTCACCACTTTGACGAAATTAAAAGGTTTTTCATGGGTTCCCTGAATCGCGAGACGATCACGGAAACGGTCGCCAAGGAACTCGACATGAGTCAAGTGACTCTGGGAAAATATCTCAAATATCACTTTTTCTCTGGCTAGACTTGCGCACGACGCCCGAAAATCGTCTCCACTGCACGGGTCGCAAGCTTCAAAACATCAGCGAAGGCGTTTCCGTCCGAATCGAGAGAGACGCCGAAATCGATACCGATCCCTTGGACGTTTACATTTTCGTCGTCAAAGACGGACAGATCAACATGTCGAACGGTCAGTTCGTGAACGCAATATCTTAAAAAATTTGAAATCATTAAAAAATGTACATTCAACAACCTCATTCCGCCATGATCGTGGGGGCCACCGGTTGCGGGAAGACGGAGTTTGTCCTCGATCTCTTGGAAACCGAATACAAAGATTTCTTCGAGCACATCGTGATCTTATGCCCTTCGATCGATTTCAACAAGGCCTATAAATCGAGAAAATGGATTGGGGACGATGCTAAACATCCGAAAGACAAACGCGTCATCATCGTCAACCCCGTGTCGAAAACGGGAGAAGAGAAATTACAGGACATGTTGCGACACTTTTACGACAAATACAAAGGGACGTCCACGTTGTACATCATAGACGACTGTTCGGCGACGAGACAGATAAAAAAGAAAGCGGACGCCTTATCCATGTTGGCGTTTTCGGGGAGACATGCCAACCAATCCGTGTGGATATTAACGCAAAGATATAATAGCGCGTCAAAGGATTTTCGCACGCAGGTCAAGTGGGTTGCGCTCTTCTATACCAAAGACAAGTTTAGCTACAACGAATGTTTGGACGAGAACGACGTCGTCACGGAAGACAGACGAACCCTAAAAGACTTGCTGTCACAGCACAAACATTCTAAATTAGTCTTGTGTACGGAACAACCAACGGGGTATAAGTTTATAGAATAATTTATATTTTTGTAAATATAAATTAGTACTTTCGGGGTCTTCCACATGTTTGGGGAGGTCCTCTATACCTTATATAATGATAATGGCCTCGTTGTTTTCTGTTATCGCAGGAACGACACGTGGTGTGGGGGGTAGAATCAGACATCCATTTTCCACACGATTCACAAAATTTCAAAGGGCGAAAATCGCGTTTTTTCATATATTTATGATGAATAGAACAAAAGATCGAATCCGGAGCGGTCTTCTAAGGGCATGGAGAATCGCGAATCCTTCTAACGTGTATAGGTATCTGACACGTCGTTTTGTCATTCGGCTCTATCCCGATACTATGAAACATTTTATTTATACATAGAATTTTTTTTATGTTATTTCAATTATTATTCATCGTCGTCTGAGGTAGGCTCGTACTCTATTTCGTCCACCATCTCATCAACTATGGCACTTGCTGTAACTAATCTCCTAACAGCAACAACATCCACAGACGGTTTAATGGATTCGTTTGTAGCTCCGATGAAAACAGAACTAAATGTTAAAAACCGTAATAACCTTGCACGCTTTGCCTATGTAATCTGATGGTTTTAAACCAACCTTTCCCTCCTTTCGTTTGTTTCATAAACGTAGTTTTTATTTCCTCTTGATCCATTTTAAGTTTTGCATACATAACGGTATGCTTCTTCCCCGCTTTTTAAGAGCGCAAGATCATCAACTACGATCGGCTTCTTTCTGCCATTCTCTTTAAAAAAGCCCCTATGCTTCTGGACTTCTTTTCTAATAAACTGTTCAACCTCTTGAATGACATCCTCAAACTTTTCTTGTTCCTCCTTGTGCTTTTTATCGTGATCAAAAGCTAGTGATATCGTATAGGGCGTATACGTATCACTTACTCCATACGATAATAACGTGGGAGTTTGTATTCTAAGAGGTTGAAAGACATCGTTCGGATACTTATATAGTATATCTGCGAAAAAATTACCGTTTTTACCTTTATTAGGTTTTTCGATGCTCAACCTGTTCAAGTCAAACTGATCAACATTGATTTTACATGCTTTGCCACTCGTACCCATTTTTAATTACTCATGTTATTTCTTATATAATTTCAATTTTTTATTATGTCAATATAATACCCCCGAACGTTTGCGATTTCTCGGAAGTGAATAGGTCTGCCGTTTCTCGGAATTCTCCGCGGTCGATTGCCACCCAGGTATTCGGTGAATCCCCGGGTACGATTCAATCCACTAGAATGGAGAGTTTTAGTGATATAAATAGACCATGGAACGGGAAGTGGCACTGAACAGGTATTATACAGTAAACAGAATATTAAGTGTAAATACTGGGTTTTTTCGCATGTGAATATTGAGTGTTTTAGTATTTTTTTTTTTCGCATAAAAGAATTTAATACAAAGTGACATTTTTCCTATCGCCTGTGATGGATCAGTGGTCACAGGTGAAGTTTATCAGGTTAAGTTTGGGGACCGAATCTTGACATTTTATAAGCCAAGATACTTACACAACAAATAACAGTTCCCTCAACAAAGGATCGTCATTAGAGTTAGAAGCTGGCTCGAAAGTCATGTTTATGCTATTCACTAATTCAGACTTGACCCCGAGATTATGACAAGCGTGACACATTTTCCAATCTCTACCTTCATCGCTATGGACGTGCTCAAATAAATCGCTTTTAAGTAAATGAATTATTTTCTAATCGGACTATTAATTTCTTACCTTTATGCAGATCCCAGGGCCTACTTGTAAAAATGGTAACTGCTCCCTTGACTACAACACAGTATTTTCTAGAAATCGTCACTTTCATTGTGACGTCAGCTTATTGTATCATATCTATGACGTCACACTATTGTTTTATGTTGCACGCATACATGCACGCTTAAGAAAGTTCATTGAAAAGTTTAATACGAGTCCGACAATACTTAGCGTGTGTGTGTGTGTGATTGTGCCCCCTCTCCATGATTGACATTTATTTTCACGGGTAATCACCCTGACGTTACACGTGTAAATGTGGGAAATAATCTAACCTATCTGATAAAATTATATTTCCAATGGCAAAATTTTATAGGGGAATGGTCGTTTTTGGAACTTGTCGAATGGCCCATCCAAAAATACGGGTCTAGACGTTTTAGCCGGCGTTTGTAGAGGTATGAAAACTTAGATGAATACGTTGGATAAGGTGTTAGTAAGTTTTGTATAAGCTAACAATACGCTGGCATAGGTTATTAGTATGACAAAATCGTCGAAAAAATTGTGCATGAACAAAAATTCGACGTATGTCAGCGTAGTCTAAGACCCATACGTTTCGCATACGCTGATGGTACGTTATACGATCGTCAACACACGTTACTTTGTAAATGTCCATCGTATCCAAAATTACTGCGAAACTTCGACGTATGACAACGTTTTGTGAATTTTTGATAAAATGTTCATAGGTTACCATAAGTTCGACAAATCGTTAATGTGTGCCAGGGCTACATAGACGCATGCCAACGTTTTAAGATTTTTTCATACGTTGGCATAAGTTCGACAAATTGTTATGACAGGGGCCTTAATAGATAAATGCGCAGATGGGGTTGCCCTTCTGACAACAGATAAAAAGGGTTGTCAAAATTTTAACAAATATTATTGAAACCTCAGCCAAAAAGGTGATAGATTTTCTGTAAACCCTTCAAGTAGTGAATATATATTAGCGGGGGAAAAGAAACTGTGTATACTTAAAAGTTAAATAAAAACATAAAAAGTATTCTTTGACCGTTCTTTATTCTTAAAAACATAGTTTAATATAATAATTGCGTGTTTGAGTACTCAGTTTGTTAAATATCGCGTTCAGTTCGCCTTGACGGCCACAACACGCTTTAATGGAGTTTCGAGTCTAAGCGACACGTTGTTAGTAATCTTCTAGAATTTCTTCCCTTCATTGACAATGTGAATGTATTTAAACAGAAAAACATTGGTTTTGATTGAAAGATGCCTCGCATGATTGAAAATGATCCTTTGCCTGCTATTGGGATACTGGAAGCCGGGATGTCTCAAATCAATGTATGGAATTCATTTTAACACTGTAAATACTTTATTACGATATCAGCAAATTGACACTGTTCGGGACCGCCCACGATCAGGACGCCTGCCTGTGGCGTCACGTCGGTCAGATACGTATATACGGACGTCACATTTATGTAATCGATTCGAATTGGCTTCTTTGACCGCTAAAAGCATCCTTGGGCATCGACGGATAAGTCCTCGTACCGTTTACAGGAACAGATTGCGAGAGGCCATCAAGCTATCCGTCCAGTTCTGCTCTGGCGTATCCATGTTGCGAGGTTAGCTTGGTGTAGGAAGCATCGTCGTTTCAATAACAGAGATTGGGTGGAAGTTCGGTTTACGGACAAGTCGAGATTTTATCTCGACAGCGGTGACGATCGTGTTCGGGCTTACCTTTTTTCCGGAGAACGTTACGTTGACGCCTACGTTATTCAACGCCGCCAATTCGGCGGAGGGAGCGTTATGGTCTGGGTGGAATTATAACACATGGAAGGACCCCTTTGGTGATAGTGGAGGAGAAATTAACCGGCGTACGCTATTGTGACGAGATTGTATGTCAGCACGTAACCAGGGATATCAGGAATCGCGCTTGATGTCAACGATCCGCAAATATTTTATGGTCGTTATAATATATATCCTAGCGGATAAAAGAAACCGTAGTTGTGTAATTTCATTTATAGATTCATATACAAAATATGATGTTGCATTATGTATGTCACTATTTATCAAAATGCGTTGTCTTTCAATTCAAACATCAAATAACGGATTATGTCCATAATGGTTGATACGAACAGCCACTGAAAGTAAGGGGTGGAAAATAGCATAGCAATAGTAGTAGTTTAATAGCATGTATGACCGCCATTTGCACTGATGCATTCTTCACACCTACGACGCATTGAACGAATCAGGCTATGCAGAAATGCCTGGGGAATGTTCCGCCATATGCGCAATAAAGAACGACGCAAAGCGTCCAGCGTAGAAGTGGGTTTGGCTATTGACGTAGATGTCGTTTCATTTCATCCCAAACATGTTATGTAGGCGATAAACCCGGTGACATCGCAGGCCAGGGTAGCACATTCACTATTGCAGCTGTAGATAGTCATTAACAAAGCGTCCGGGTTGTCCTGCTCCAGAATAACGTTACGCTGGTTGTAGGAACAACGTACCAGTAAGTAATTCGCCTCTGTATATGAAATGGTTATTGTTGAGTTTCTCTAGAGTTCCCGTTTTTCCTGTTACATGTGTAAATTTTGAATCTACGGATCTTTTTTTTGGATTATGTTTATTCCTAACCTCTGAAATCTTTACCATCAACGTGCCCATCATTTGTATTGTATTCATGTTATTAAGAACATTTTAATTATCAATGTTTAAATATTTTTTCTCAGATTTTCAAAATCTGCCTCTGAATAGTTGGATTTGACGGATGCCATTTCCTATCACTTCTAGTCAGACATCATCCGCGTAGTTAAATACTAGTACACTGTGGTCGTTCTTCCCAAGGGATTCCTCGTTTTTTTGTTTTTTTTTCATCATAAGCTATAATCATGTCGAGGATAAGGGGTTCTTGGTTAATGCGAATCCTTATTGGTTCTGTTACTGCCTGAAACAAATACGAGTCTCGCAAACTTTTCACAAATGCTTGACTTTGATCATTCTTTGCAATCATATTTTTCCAATCTAAAAGTTCCAATAAGAGAAATATGCTTATATTGGTCCCCTATTTTCCCAATAATAGTCATCAGTCTGTTCAATGTCCCCAAATTTTGATCACTAAATGATGGTTTTTTATGAATAAATTCATTAACCCTTTCAACCCTACAGTCTATAATATACTGGTCTTAAACAATAGAACAGAGCATTCCACTCGGATAGAGTTAATAGAATTTTCTCGTCATCACGCGGCTCCAATTTGAAAACTACACACACTCTCTAAATGTCTTTATTTTGTTTGTTTATTGTTGTTTAACGTCCCAGTCAAGATTCTTTCACTCCTATAGAGACGTCACCAAATGCCGGAGAAGGGCCAAACTCGAATGATTACAGCGCCCTCTTCCGGTCAAAGTCCCTCCAATTAATGTAGTGATCTAAGTGAGCGAAATATAACGACTGGATTTTTCGGGTCAGTGAAGGGCTTCAAATTTTGGTCTATGCTCGGCACTTACGGCCATTGAGCAGTGAGGGTGCCGACATTATGTCTGAATGTTCCTCCGCCATCAATGGCGGATTCAAGGGGGCTTTGAGGGCGTACCCCACACTTTCGACGACAAAGTGTAGATGTATGTATAGAAAAAATCAACTCAAAAGCCCAGAAATTGTCAAAAATGGTTAAAACCTGTTATATAAATATATACATAAAGTTGAAAAATTCATAAAAATAAATTACTAAAATTTTCGCGCCTCGCTACGCTTGGCGAAAATATTTCTTAACTCTTCGTTCCCTCTGACTTAAAATCCGGGAGCTTTGTCTGTAAGTTTTGGATTTTATTGTTTTTGACTACACGTTGTTATATTTTAGTTACCTCTGAAGCGTTTGTCCTACATATCAGTAAACAAAAATTCGTTTGCGCTTTCTCAGCATGTATGAATATGATAATTTATTTGTAAACACGCATTGGATCAAACTGTATAAATGATTTCCCTGGTGTCATTATCAGTTAAAGATTGCAAAATTTAATCATCGATGATATCAAATTCTTTACACAGAATGAATACACCATATTCACTCGTACAGAGTCTTGTCACCCCCCCCCCCAAAAAAAAAAAAAGAATACGCCCCCTCTTTGAAAATTCCTGAATCCGCCCCTGACCGTGAACATATTTATACTAAATGCTATGATTGATTATTGCTGAATTGTACTAGTCAGTGATCCCAGGGGTCATACCATTATTAGAAATTTCCAGAATCTAACTCGTGTGGAATTTTATTGATACAAGCCCTCACGATCCTCTGCCTTGTTTGTGTTTTTCGCGCAGATCAGCTTTGGGAGGGAATCAAAGTGGGGCAAATAGACCTCAGCCGGTATCCCTCTTTGGAAATCTTCTCCTACAGAACCACTGCATGGATTAAAAACCTATTTTCATCTGAGTGATCTACATAGATGTATGATTAAAGTTTTATTATTTACGTAGAAATCGGGAAATTTTTTCACAGCACCCAAGGATCAGCTCGGGTGAATTCAATGTGGACTCTTTTCAGGCAATGTCATTTTCTTTAATTTTAGCTGACCTCCACTCCCAAGGAGTTGTAATGTTAAAGATTGTGATTCTAATCCTATGCATGTATTTGTAAGATATCAACTACGCACCATCTGTGCTTGAGAACCTATAATACAAATGAAAGGTAAATACATGTACATGTATCAGAAAACATACATTTATGCTGATGTTGAGGGGACAATGACAGGGCCCTGTCCACAAGAACCTGTGCAGTTCAGGTGAGCGGTGTTCCGGGTCCACAGTCCTCCTGTTTATTATACGATTACATACTGCTGTCCACTTTCCTATACCTACAACATTCCTAATACAGGGCCGTAACTATAGGACCGAAAACAGATGAGGCAGGGGTTTGGGTAATTTCTGTGGAAACGCTGGGTAAAATCAGAGGTTTTTATATAAAATCCTTTGGTTTTACCCAGCGGTTCCACAGAAATTAGGGGCCATCGACTGAGCCTCTCCCAGTTATATAATCAATGAATAAATAAAGTAAAAATAAGTTTTAAAAAAGGCAAAAAGAAGTTAAGGCAATAGGGTTTGGGGGCCACCGACTGAGCCCCCCCCCCTCCCCGTTATATAATAAATAAATAAATAAAGTGAAAATAATTTTTAAAAAAGGCAAAAAATCAGTTGAGGCAATTGCCTCATAGGTATTAACGGTCCTGTCGTCATCCCTTTCAGATATAGCCCTCTTACAAATTACGTATCATTTGTCATGTGAGCGTCTTAGGGCCCTATTGTTTATCTTTATACCAACACACTGTTATCAGTTTTATTACTTTATTGTTTGCCATTTAACTATTTAACTTGCCCTATTTCGGGTGCACAACACATATACATGGGTACTGTGGTCTATTTGTAAAATTGCTGCGTTCCGACGCACGGACAAATCCACTATTGATCCTTTTTTAAAAGCACATGTATAAATAGCGCTCCACAACGGAGTATGGATCATTACCAGCCGCAGCTCAGTTTGTTTATTGTTCTACAATTTGAGTACATGCGTAACAGTTCTTTTTGTGTCAACATTGGCGATACACAAGTTTACAGAAATAAATGGAACATCCAGGGAACTTTTATTTAACAAATTTATTTTTAAACTGGAGGTATACAATACCAGTTTAGGAAGACGTCAAAGCTATTATTTGTTAACGGTTGAGTTTATGAGTTGAAATCAGATCAGCTGTTGATTTGAGGATGCGTAAATGTTGTAAATCGAAATACACAACGGAAATCCTTCACCCTCACTACAAGTACAGAAGACATTGAATCCGGAAAGCTTGAAATACATGTAAATTGGGATACTTACAAAAAGGTACGGTACGTTTTATATGTGTCAGTTAAAAAAATGAAACAAAGTGGCACATTTACCAGATAAGTGTACACATGTTTCTTACGTTTACATAAGTACAGTCTCTTGCTATGATAAGTCTACCGCATGCAGACTACAGTTTATACAAACAGGTAAATCTAACAGTATCAGAACATATATGTTTATAGCGAGAGACTAAGTTCCACTCAAACTGTAAGTAGTTATAATTTAATTCAATTAGATCTATATGTCGTATCAGTTTCAGCTCCCCAACAATAAACCAATAAACTGGCATAAAAACAGAAAATGCGGGCCAACACAAATAATGCAGTGGCTATAATTCAGAAATGCTCAGTGGTAGCTCTGTGGGTGTGTGTGGGTGCCGTGTTTTACATCACACTCAACAATTTCCAGTATAAATATAGTGACGGCTAATTTCTGTAGAAACGCTGGGTAAAATCAGAGAATTTTATATGCCCCAGCGTTTCCACAGAAATTAGGTGACGACCAGTTTTCAGTGGTGTAGGAGAGAACCCTATTTCAGTGTTTGCTGGAAGAAACCATCGACCTTCTGTTATGTGCGATAAGGGCTACAGAAGGGGTGGATCAAAAGGAAACAGCACTCTGATTTCCCAAAGATAAGCTCTTGATTTCTAGAACAGGAAGAAACCACCGACCTTGTGTTATTTACAATAAGGGCTACAGAAGGGGTGGATCAAAAGGAAACAGCACTTTGATTTCCCAAAGATAGGCTCTCTATATTTCTATAACCAATTATCATTGTTAGTTTTACATGTACATTATTGTTCTGAAATCTTGTCATATGAATATTTTCTATAAATCCAACAACTTTCAGTGGCCCTAATGACACCCCCCTTTGGCACATTAATTTTTCTATGAAGTTAACAACTTTATAACCATGTTTAAATCCCCACTAGCACAATGTCCGATTGTAGATCTGTTATACCCACTTGTGAACATTTAAAATGCCACTTATTGCCTTCCAGATATATCTTGTACTGTCAAGATGATTGTATCCACACTCTTCCAGCATATGGGTAGTCATTTAAAGTTATACATTGTACAGATATAAACAATTATCTATACCTGAAAAGATTGAGAAATGACCTACAACTGCCAGGGAGTACTTGCATGTAGTAAATTAAAGGATTCCAAGGAAGGTCTAAGTAAATTGTGCTAAATGAATTTGACAAATGTCTCAAAAATGAGTCATATGTTACAGCTTTGTTAGTAAGTATGTTAATGTGGAGGATTTGATCAGAGCCATTTTTATTCATTTTTGGTGGTAGCTGGCCTACCTAAATATAATATTGTACATGTAGGAGATTTTAATACCCTGACTTATTGGAAAGGAAAAGGAAACTTGCTGGATGAATCAAGCCTGTTTATGAGGTGATGTTTTACTATTTTATTGGGTACTTTATAACATCATAAAATCATATTTATGATATCTCAAAATGTTACTGATTGTACATGTATATCATAAAATCAGTTAAAATCATTTTAAGAAATCACAAAATTGAATTCTATTCATTTTATGATATCAGAGAATACTTAATAAATACCTGTAGTAAAACAGCACTGCCTCATATTTCTTTTTATATAATCCTTTGTATTTTGATACAACCCCTTAATTTAAGACTTCACACATATTTTTCTGACTAATTTTTTATACAGCTGTGCAAACTTTGTCTGTTTATTGAGATAAAAGTGCCATAAATCAAATATTACATTTATACTCAACACAACCAAAGTCTTAAATAATAAGCCTCCTGGAGCATGATACACCTCTACACGTTGTAATTCCCCAGAGATATTTTACAACATGAGAATGTGCATTTACATATCATGATATGTATATATCATTGTATATATAATTAATACCTCAGAGTAGCCTACCTGACTTGAAGTGGGGTATAGGTCTTCCAAGGTAAATTGGCACATGTTTACAAATACAATGAGTCTAAATTAAATCTTAATCAGAGGTAACAAGCTACTTGTCCATACAAAAGTATTAGAGATTCAGTAATGCATGGAGTCCGTGCAAAACAATTATAATTTACCTGTACAACCTATTTTTGGTATCGTTTTTGTTTTTGAATCTAACCAGATGTGCCATTTTACCTTGGTACACCTGTACTTTATGATATAATGCATGTCCTATAGCTAAGTACTGGGCCTCAGGGAGACTGCATAGGTGTAGGAAGTGGTGGGGAGCTTCCCAGTTTCCTTTTTCCAGAAAATTTTGATAAGTCAAAAGTAATCGAAGATGCTAATATGAAGAGCATGTAATTAGATCTACAAAAAATATCATCATGACCACAATTGTTTGTCTGTTACTAATGGAGTTATCTCCCTTTGATGTTTATTTAATCATTTAGAAAATTACAATACATAGGCATAGGAAGGGTGGGGGGGGGGGCAGCCCCCCCATTTTTCCACATATATTTTTTTTATATTATCAACATGTCTTGAATCCATAAAAAGGTTTCCCAGAGGTTTTTTAAAAAAAAGATTTCTGGACCTCTACATCATGCTCATGCATTTATTTGTGTTTTCTAAAACTCAATTTATTTTGGTTAAATGATAAGTTTGTCAATTCAATGCAATATTTGATCAGGATAAAAATGAGTCGCAGTGTGATAATGAATTCTCTGGACTTTTCAAATTGAACATTTCTGGGAAGCATACCCTGATGATATTGTGTCTGGAAGCTAGAGAGTACCCCATCAGGCTTCCAAATTAATCTATCAACAAAATATTTTTAACAATAAAGAGGTCATAATTCAATGTCTAGAGGATACTTGGCCGAAGTTGTGCCTGATCTTTAGTAATTTTTTTTGCTGATACAACCTTGTTTTGAGAAGGATACCGGTAATCAATGTGATTTATTTATAGCAGATTGCTAGGTGTATTTTCCTGTCTGGATGCAGAAAAATGCATCTACAGGAATCCAAATTTAAAAAATTATCTGAAAGATGCATAAAATAAAACCCCCAAACAAAATTTTGTCTCACAATTAATCAAAGAGTAAGTCCGAAAGTTGATAAAATTTATGTGAAACCTTTAAGTCTGAAAAATTTTTGCCATGCTTGGCAAATATATTTTGAAATTGCACCCCTTCAATTTTAAATTCTCATTCTGCTTTTGATGAGGTATGCATTACATAACAGTTTTAAAAAATATAATATTTTCTCACCAGCCTTAGATCCACCCACCCTTTTAAATTTTTCTAGATCTGCCACTGTTGAATATGTTTATTACAGAATGTATATATATCATTATATTATCTCAGAGTTTCTAACTAGAAGTGATACACAGTTTGTCTTATAGCTAATTACTTGGTTTCATGCAGACTGTACAGAATGTATATATCATTACGTTACCTCAGAGTACCTGACATACAGTAAAAGAAGTAAGAGACTTTATGATATACAGCATGTCCTGTAGCTAATTATTGTGTCTCAGGAAGACTACAGTATATATATATATATCATTATGTTACCTCAGATTACCTGACTAGAAGTGAGGGTCTTTATGATATAAAGCATGGCCAATAGCTTTGTACTGCATGGCTTCAGGGAGACTGTTTAGAATGTATACCTGAGAGTACATGACTAGAAGTGAGAGATTTAATGATATAAAGCATGTCCTATAGCTGTGTACTTGGTCTCGGGGAGACTGGACAGAACATTTTCATAAAAAAATTTGCCCCCCCCCCCCCTTTTGATTTGCTGTATATGTATATATCATTATATTATCAGAGTACCTTACTAGAAGTGAGAGACTTTATGATATAAAGCATATGTCTTTTAGCCATGTACTGGGCCTCCGGGAGACTGGACAGAATGTATATATCATTATGTTACCTCGAATACCTGACTAGAAGTGAGAGACTTTATGATACATTTAGCATGTCCTGTAGCTATATTACTTCAGAGTACCAAACTAAAAGCGAGAGAATTTATGATATAAAGCATGTCCTATATCTACAAAATGTATGTACTGGGCCTCAGGGAGACTGTACAGAATGTACACATAGCATATACATGTAGTATAGCTTTACCGGTACTTGAAATCTCACCTGTAGGACTACATCTAAAACTAATTATTATTTCTGAAGTGCATATATATATAGTAGGTCTGCATGCATTTTATTTACTTTTTTACTTTTTTTCAGAGAAGGAATAAGAATAAAATCATGCTGAATTAACTCCTGATAAATTGAGATGTTGTGTCCACATAAATATGTCATCAGATGTTGAAACCCAGCAACCAAGGCATCGCCTTGAGCTAAAAGATAGAGGATTTTTAGTTCACATCAGGGAGGGGTAAGTAAACTGTCAATGTATTACAGACCTTAAGTCAGCTTAAGTTTGTTTTCCCTGAACTTTTAGTATTCTTCATGTATAAAATTAAATTTGAAAGTAAACTACATTGCTGTCAACCTCCAATACTATGCAAAGAATAACTCATATTCATATTCTGGAAATGAAGATTTCAAAATCTTTTGGATGAGGTTTAAAACCAAATTCCTGTGTAAATGTTGTTGTGTATGTATAAGACGAACACATCTGTGCACTACAACTCCATTTTATTGACTGTGTCTAATTCTACAGATGTTACAAATGACATAGCTCAAGTTTTCCATTAAGACAATCAGAAACCTATTAATAAACCTTGTGTAGCCACATTATCAGATGTACAATCATTAACACTGACAGATAGAAATACATTAATTATCATTAACCTAGTCAAGAGTTTATTTATCTGTTTCATAGCATATACATTGTACAACAACAGTAAAAATTTTACTTAATTCATGTAATCTATGTAAAAGAAACTGTGTCACTTCACATATTGATGTTGTTGTTGTTATCCATATTTTTTATTTTGTTTATTGTTTGTTGTTTAATGTCCCACTCAAAAATCTTTTACTCATGAATATGCCGCCGAATGGACTCAAACTTGCGATCAAGAGTCAAATGCGCTACCGCCGAATGGACTCAAACTTGCGATCAAGAGTCAAATGCGCTACCGACTGAGCCAGGCCGGCTCTTCTGGATACATAAAAATATACAATTCTGAGTGGGATGTTTTGGTTTATTTTTAGCCCACCATCAACAGATGGTGGGCTATTCATATGGCCCTGCATCCGTGGTTCATCCGTCGTGAACAATTATTGTTAACGCTATTTCTCAGAAAGGACTGAAGGGATCTCCTTGAAATTTGACATGAAGGTTTCCCTTGAGGTCTAGTTATGCATATTACATTTTCAGAGAGATTAGAATCCCACTTGGCCAACAGGTGGCCATCTTGGATTTTTTTTACCAAAGGAAGTTTGTTACAGCTATTTCTTAGAAAGTACTGAAGGGATCTACTGGAAATTTGACATGAAAGTTCCCCATGAGGTCTAGTTGTGCATATTACATTTTCAGAGAGATTAGAATCCCACTTGGCCAACAGGTGGCCATCTTGGATTTTTTTTACCAAAGGAAGTTTGTTACAGCTATTTCTTAGAAAGTACTGAAGGGATCTACTGGAAATTTGACATGAAAGTTCCCCATGAGGTCTAGTTGTGCATATTACATTTTCAAAGGGATCGGAATTCAACATGGCCAACAGGTGGCCATCTTGGATTTTGAACAAAGAAAGTTTGTTATCGCTATTTCTCAGAGTTTGTTACCGCTATTTCTCAGAAAGGACTGAAGGGATCTACTTGAAATTTGACATGAAGGTTCCCCTTGAGGTCTAGTTGTGCATATTACATTTTCAGAGAGATTAGAATCCAACTTGGCCAACAGGTGGCCATCTTGGATTTTGACCAAAGATAATTTGTTACGGCTATTTCTTAGAAAGTACGAAAGGGATCTCCTTGAAATTTGACATGAAGGTTCCCCTTTAGGGTAGTTGTGCATATTATATTTTCATAGATATTGGAATCCAACATAACTGACAGGTGGCCATCTTGGATTTTGACCAAAAGAAGTTTGTTACCGCTACTTCT
The DNA here is from genome assembly GCA_030159075.1 of Atrina japonica. Classification (NCBI taxonomy): domain Eukaryota; kingdom Metazoa; phylum Mollusca; class Bivalvia; order Pterioida; family Pinnidae; genus Atrina; species Atrina japonica. Next base: position 3,501,125 of record BROG01000005.1, on the reverse strand, counting down.
CAGAAAAGACTGAAGGGATCTCCTTGAAATTTTATATAAATTTTACATTAGACCTCAAGGGGAACCTTCATGTCAAATTTCAAGTAGATCCCTTCAGGTCCCCTTTAGGTCTAGTTTTGCATATTACATTTTCAGAGAGATTAGAATCCAACTTGGCCAACAGGTGGCCATCTTGGATTTTGACCAAAGATAATTTGTTACGGCTATTTCTTAGAAAGTACGAAAGGGATCTCCTTGAAATTTGACATGAAGGTTCCCCTTTAGGTCTAGATGTGCATATTATATTTTCAAAGATATTGGAATCCAACATAACTGACAGGTGGCCATCTTGGATTTTGACCAAAAGAAGTTTGTTACCGCTACTTCTCAGAAAAGACTGAAGGGATCTCCTTGAAATTTTATATAAAGGTTCCCCTTTAGGTCTAGTTGTGCATATTACATTTTCAGAGAGATCGGAATCCAGTACGACCGACAGGTGGTCATCTTGGATTTTGACCATAGGAAGTTTGTTATTGCTATTTCTCAGAAAGGACTGAAGGAATTTCATTGAAATTGGACATGAAGGCTGTGAGGTGTAGTTGTGCATATGACATTTTCAGATAGATTGGATTCCAACATGGCTGACAGGTGGCCATCGTGGATTTTGACAATGGAAGTATATATTTCTCAGAATGTACTGAAGGAATCTTTTCGAAATTGATTATGGAGGTTCCCCCTGAAGTCTAGATGTGCATATTATGTTTTCAGAGAGATCAAAATTCTAGATGGACACCTTTCATCCATGTTTAATTCCATTCTCCTCTTAAAATGTAATATGTTCAGTTCAAGTTCAGTTTTGCTATAATCTTGTGAAAAAAAATATCTCACAGAAATATGGATTTAAGTTGAGACACAAAATAAGAGAAAAGAACAGTCTGTCATAGATCAGACATAGAAAATTCCATGGTGGGCGCCAAGATCCCTTTGGAATCTCTTGTATTATTTTGCAATCTATGAATTTTTTCACACATATGGATACATAACCAGAAGTGTAAAGCAACTCATTTTGACCTGTGTCAGTGAGGCCAGGGAGAGTTCTTTAACATATATGTACAACACCTGATGTTACAGGAATGCCCAGTGTTTAGTCTCATCTGGCTTTTATTTCTTATGCCTAGGACACGGCAAAGACAGTCACATGACAACAATGTCATATCAAGTAACACGGCATCTATGTGTCATGTCAAGTAAAATGACAACCACATGTCATGTCAGGTAACATGACAAATACATGTCATCTCAAGTAACATGGCAACTCCATATAAAATTAAAAAATATGAAAACTTTATGTCAGATTAAGTAACATGACAACTACATGTAATTTCAAGAAACATGACAATTATATGTCAAATCATGTAATATGACAAGTACATGCCATATCAAGTAATATGACAGCTACATGTAAAATCAAGTAATATGACAACTATATGTCCTATCAAGTAAAATTACAACTACATGTCATATCAGGTAATATAACTATTTGATACATATAATATATGGCAATGATATGCCATATACAGTAGCTTGGCAATATCATATCATATCAAATAACCTGACAACTCCATGTAATTTCAAGTACCATGACATATCCATTTCATTTTAAGTGACATGGAACACCATATAAATATAAAACATGACAACTACTCGTCAACATGATAAGTAAAGTAACATGATAATATCCAAGTCATATCAAGTTGCATGACAACTACATGTCATATCAAGTTACATGACAATTACATGTCAAATGAAGTTACATGACAGTTTGGTTCCAGTTCAGTAAATATGTGCCACTTTGGTAGTTCTTCACACCACTTTGTGGCAAGTGAATTTGTCATAGGACTAATAAGATTTGTTTCCAAACTAGTGTAACTGACTTGCACTTTATTGACAAATATAACATGATGATTTCTTAATACAGTAAAACCTGCTTTAGTGACCACCTGTGTATAAAGACCACCTGGTCACAAAGACTGTTTTTTGCTGTCTCCAATAGTACCATTTGTGTACAAATCAACCTCTCTATAAAGACCACATCCACATAAAGACAAGTTTTCTTGTTATATACAAGTTTAAATGTATTGATTTGAGAACCACCAGCACTCATACTACAACATCAGATGTCAAATAGAATTACTGTGTGACCAATTTGTAATTTTCAAAACCTATTGATGCCAATCACAAATAAGTATGTTATGTTGACCAGCAATATAAATTATCCAACTTGTAACTATATTACACAGGAAGTGAGTATACAATGAATATTCATATGTGGTTTATACCTATACATATACAAGAATCATTTTAAATAAAAATGCCAATTTAAACTTTTTTTTCAGACCATATCTTACACATAATGTTCTTGTGACTCATTTGGAATATCTGAAGAAAACAAACAAGACGGAAGGAGCGAATATCTTAAGAATTTTTCCTTTTGGAGGGTCATTTCGAGCTTTAACTGATGTCCTTGCTCTGTTGATATGGTATATTCTAACTGTTTATGCAGTTGTGGCAATACCAGTAAGTACATGTGTATTGATAATTATGAGTATGTATATCATAAGAACTATATTATTCATACATAATATATGATTTATGGTTTTTAGTGTAATACAACTAGATATACATGTACTTACAAAGTGGCATCTCATTATTTCAAAATCAGGGCCAGGCACTATAAAACTTGAGAATTACTTAAGTCTAAAAAATTTACTCAACTTTGGCTAATCCTGAAATTTGATTGGCTGAGCTGGCCAATTTGAGAATATTCTCAGACTTGAGTAAATTCTCAAGTTTTATGGTGCCGGGCCCAGATCTCAAAAGTTAAGCAACCAGTCCCAGATTTAAATGGATAAAAAAACCATTCATTCAAATTTTGATTATCTCGAATTTCAGATATATCAAAGTAAATTTTGAGAATTTTGAGATTATGAGTTTGCACTGTATATGTAATTTATAAGACATATGAGGAGAGATAAAAATGTCCTAAACCTAGGAATAAACTACTGGTAGGCACTTAATGGGTCGAGTATGGTAGTCCTAATTTATCTCAGTGTACCTAGTACAAAAAGTACTCAAATTTGGGAGGAAGACTTTTATACTAGAGGAGAAAAAGCCCATATACAACTGTAAAATTCCATCTAAAATCACTTTTCTGACATAGATATTAATAGGTTTTGGCCCCTCAATTTTTCCATTTTAATTAGGTATATTGAAGATGTTAAAGCTACATATTTGTTGATATTTTAAAATATTTTAGGTTAATATGATTATTTCAGATTGCCTGTTACTGTGACAACAAAGACATTAATATCATCAATGCTGTGATTCTCGCTGTTCTATGTATGTATCATCTTGTAGCTGTTTACATTGTGTTCAGAAACAAACAGAAAGTTAAAGGTCTCTGGTACACTGTTGAGGTAAGCATATGACAACATATAATTAAAGGTCTCTGATACACTGTTGAGGTAAGCATATGACATCATATAATTAAAGGTCTCTGGTACACTGTTGAGGTAAGCATATGACATCATATAATTAAAGGTCTCTGATACACTGTTGAGGTAAGCATATGACATCATATAATTAAAGGTCTCTGGTACACTGTTGAGGTAAGCATATGACATCAGTAAATTAAACATCTCTGGTACACTGTTGAGGTAAGCATATGACATCATATAATTAAAGGTCTCTGATACACTGTTGAGGTAAGCATATCATGACATCAGTACGTTAAATGTCTCTGGTACACTGTTGAGGTAAGCATATGACATCAGAAAGTTAAAGGTCTCTGGTACACTGTTGAGGTAAGCATATGACATCATATAATTAAAGGTCTCTGGTACACTGTTGAGGTAAGCATATGACATCAGTAAGTTAAAGGTCTCTGGTACACTGTTGAGGTAAGCACATGACATCAGAAAGTTAAAGGTCTCTGGTACACTGTTGAGGTAAGCATATGACATCAGTAAGTTAAAGGTCTAAGGTACACTGTTGAGGTAAGCATATGACATCAGTAAGTTAAAGGTCTCTGGTACACTGTTGAGGTAAGCATATGACATCAGAAAGTTAAAGGTCTAAGGTACACTGTTGAGGTAAGCATATGACAACATACATGTATAATTAAGCTATCAGGAAATACTAATGTGGTTTAATTGATGTAATTTATCTGTAAGGATAATGATAATCACAATGACTACAATGTGTATCACTTTATCAGTAATGATGATGATAGTCACAATGACTACAATTTGTATCACTTTATCAGTAATGATGATGATAGTCACAATGACTACAATCTGTATCTCTTTATAAGTAATGATCATGATAATTACAATGGCTATAATCTGTATCTCTTTATAAGTAATGATCATGATAATTACAATGGCTATAATCTGTATCTCTTTATCAGTATTGATAATGGTTATCCCAGTGACTATACCGTATACATGGTTCTTTTTGCTTTTTTTATGACAGAAAGCATATTCACTTTGTCTTACATTCACTCTAAATCACTGATATAGCTTCATGGTTGGCACATATGTCCCTGCTTCACTTATTTAGTTTCAAAATGTTGCCTTCATCTTAATTCACCCTTTCATCCTATGATGAAAATTGCAAAATTTAATCAGGAGCAAAAATGTACAAGTATACAGTATGAAATATATATGTAATGTAGCACATGGCACATAACATCTATCATGTGAGAGACACTATCATAGTGTCGGTAAATGTGTGTCTCGGGTGTGTATATGGAAATTGTTCTGTTTCCATGTGAAAATATCATTTGAGAATGATCATATTGTGGATTCACATTATATGAGCATGTCCCTTTAGAATGTTTGTTTGCAGATTTTTAATTAAGGAACACATTAGTTGAGAATGAGTGTTTTACGTTGTTTATACAGTGGAACCTTACTATTAAGACCACCATTCTGACTGACTTAAAGTGGTCTGATTAGTGAGGTGGTCTATTAAGTGAGGTTCTTAACTTATCAAATCATTTATGAAGAGACTGGATATTTCGGGTCTGAAATGTGAGGTGGTCTCCTTAGTGAGGTGGTCGCCTATGTGAGGTGGTCTCCTAAGTGAGGTGGTCTCCTAAGTGATATGGTCTCCTAAGTGAGGTGGTCTCCTAATGAGGTGGTCTCCTAAGTGAGGTGGTCTCCTAAGTGATATATATGGTCTCCTAAGTGAGGTGGTCTCCTAAGTCATATGGTCTCCTAGGTGAGGTGGTCTCCTAAGTGAGGTGGTCTCCTAAGTGATATATATGGTCTCCTAAGTGATATGGTCTCCTAGGTGAGGTGGTCTCCTAAGTGATATGATCTCCTAAGTGAGGTGGTCTCCTAAGTGATATATATGGTCTCCTAAGTGATATGGTCTCCTAGGTGAGGTGGTCTCCTAAGTGATATGATCTCCTAAGTGAGGTGGTCTCCTAAGTGAGGTTCCACTATACTCTAGATCTCAGTAAAACATGTTAGTTGCAAATAATTGTTTTATGACATCAAAACACCTGGATATATAAATACCTTGTCAGAAAATTATAGTGTTGTGTTTGTTTGAATTGTTTTTTATGCCCTGCTCAACAATTTTTCAGTTATTATAATTAAGAATACTTGCATTTTCTATTTCAGACAACAGCAGACAGGTACATGGGGCTACAGAATTATTTCAAGGATATAAGCTTAGATACCATGAATGATGTGGACTTTGTACCCTCTCTTAAAAAACAAAATGTTTTTCAAAATCTCTGTACTCAGCAAGGTATGTTTTTGTTTATATGTCACCATCAAAAGGTCGGAGTGGGGTAGACTATAATTAGGCCTATATGTATTATTTATATATCTAATGAACATCATAAGCACTTTCTGTTCCTACATCAGATTTCAGACATGACTTCTATGAAAATCACTAACTGTAAAGACATGACTTCTATAAAAAGCACAAACAGTAAAGACATGACGTCTGTGAAAATCACAAACTGTAAAAACATGACTTCTATGAAAATCACAAACTGTAAAAACATGACTTCTTTGAAAGTCACAAACTGTAAAGACATGATTTCTAGAAAAAGCACAAACATTAAAGACATGACGTCTGTGAAAATCACAAACTGTAAAAACGTGACTTCTATGAAAATCACAAACTGTAAAAACATGACTTCTATGAAAATCACAAACTGTAAAAACATGACTTCTATGAAAATCACAAACTGTAAAGACATGATTTCTAGAAAAAGCTCAAGGAGTTAAGACATGACTTCTATGAAAATTTCAAACAGTAAGACATGACCCCTATAAAAATCACAAACAGAAAGACATAACCTCTATAAAAATCACAAACAGAAAGACATGACTTGTATTAAAAGCACAAACAGTAAGACATGACCTCTATAAAAATCACAAACAGTAAAGACATGACTTGTATTAAAAGCACAAACTGTAATGACATCACTTCTATCAAATAACAGCACAAACAGTAAAGACACATCACTTCTATCAAATAACAGCACACGGTAAAGACACATCACTTCTATCGAATAACAGCATACAGTAAAGACACATTGCTTCTATCAAATAACAGCACACGGTAAAGACACATCACTTCTATCAAATAACAGCATACAGTAAAGACACATTGCTTCTATCAAATAACAGCACACAGTAAAGACATGGCTTCTATCAAATAACAGCACACACAGTAAAGACACACCATGCACACACAGTAAAGACATGGCTTCTATCAAATAACAGCACACAGTAAAGACATGGCTTCTATCAAATAACAGCACACAGTAAAGACACATTGTTTCTATCAAATAACAGCACACAGTAAAGACACATCACTTCTATCAAATAACAGCACACAGTAAAGACACATTGCTTCTATCAAATAACAGCACACCTGATATGCATGTAAAATCAACATCTACAATGTAAAAACACTATTTGTAGATGTTCATATAAAAATGAGATAGAATTACAAATGTTAAGACTAAATTTTAACAAAACATGTCTATAGATACAGATTCTTAACAGTGACATTTCATGTATATGTGAGGAAAATTAAGATTTCTAAATCTTTTCAGTTCTGCATGACTGAGCACATTGCCTGGTGTATATAAAGAATTTTTACACCTTGATTACTGTGAAAATACTCTATATGTCTAAAATGTCTGCTTTTAGCATTTTGTAGATAAATCTCATTGATAAATAGTTTCCTTCAAGTGTAGTTTTACCTGTTTACAGATAAAAGGCAACATAATTAGTTCCACTCACTCTGAATTAAATTCAAGTTGTTTGATAACTGCAGTCAAAGTAATTAAAGTGATGAAGCTTGACTTATGTGAATAAATGTGATTTACAGTCAGTTACTTAAGAGGTAGACACTAGTGAATTACTGTCTGGTATGAATCAATCAAGACTATAAGTGGTCACATAAATATAAACCGAGTGTTCACATACATATAGACTGAGTGGTCATTTACATATAGAAAGAGGGGTCACATACATACAGACCGAGTGGTCACATACATGGAGACTGAGTGGTCATTTACATATAGAAAGAGGGGTCACATACATACAGACCGAGTGGTCACATACATATAGACTGAGTGGTCATTTACATATAGAAATAGTGGTCACATACATACAGACCAAGTGATCACATACATATAGACTGAGTGGTCACATACATATAGACTAAGTGGTCACATAGTCACAGACCAAGTGGTCAGATACATACAGAAAGAGTGGCCACATACATATGAACTGAGTGGTCACATAGATACAGACCGAGTGATCACATACATACAGACAGAGTGGTCATATACATACAGACAGAGTGGTCACGTACATACAGAGTGGTCACGTACATACACAGTGGTCACATACATACAGACAGAGTGGTCACATACATACAGACAGAGTGGTCACTTACATACAGACAGAGTGGTCACTTACATACAGAGTGGTCACATACATACAGACAGAGTGATCACATACATACAGAGTGGTCACTTACATACAGACAGAGTGGTCACTTACATACAGACCGAGTGGTCACTTACATACAGACCGAGTGGTCACTTACATACAGACAGAGTGGTCACATACATACAGAGTGATCACATACATACAGAGTGGTCACATACATACAGACAGAGTGATCACATACATACAGAGTGGTCACTTACATACAGACAGAGTGGTCACATACAGACAGAGTGATCACATACATACAGACAGAGTGGTCACATACATACAGAGTGGTCACTTACATGCAGACAGAGTGATCACATACATACAGACAGAGTGGTCACATACAGACAGAGTGATCACATACATACAGACAGAGTGGTCACATACATACAGAGTGGTCACATACATGCAGACAGAGTGGTCACTTACATACAGAGTGGTCACATACAGACAGAGTGATTACATACATACAGAGTGGTCACATACAGACAGAGTGATTACATACATACAGAGTGGTCACATACAGACAGAGTGATTACATACATACAGAGTGGTCACATACAGAGTGGTCACTTACATACAGAGTGGTCACATACAGACAGAGTGATTACATACATACAGAGTGGTCACATACATACAGACAGAGTGGTCACTTACATACATACATAGTGGTCACATACAGACAGAGTGGTCACTTACATAAAGAGTGGTCAGATAACCAGTTTGTCATATTCTTGAAATTAGATTATCCATTGGTAATTCTTCATTTTGACTTTCAATGTTTTATATTCTACAGTTGCATGTACGATGTAGAAAAAATTCACTTAACTCAACAACCCCTAAATCACAATGTACTCTTTTGTAAATCATTTACTTAAGACCAGTTCAAATGTGTCTTTAGAGGTGAATTGCTTAATGATACTTAGTTATTTTGGTGTAACAGCTGAATATATTTTTTTCTATGTATTTCAGACAGACGAGCTGTACTTATGCTTATCACTTCGTCATATTGGAAAAGCCGTATTTGGTATCCAGCAATTTGTCTGTTTGTTCTAGCAGTTCTTTGTTTTATTGGAATATTTATACAAATTGAGACCATCAAATTTGATCTTACAAACTGATAAGATACTGTTTTGTGTTTTATTAGTACACTTTTTTTTCCCACTCCACCGAAATCCCATTCTTGTCAGATGTGTTTAACACATCAACCCCTGAAAAACAATGGATTCTTCTGTAAATCAATTATTTAGACCATTCCAAATGTGTTTTTAATGGTGAATGATTGACCTATCCAACATCATGTACAACATGTGACATAGACTACAGGAAGATATCAATGAATGACCTATCCATTGTCATTGATAAAATGTGACATAGACTAGAGTAAGATATCAATGATTGACCTATCCAATGTCATGGACAACATGTAACCTAGACTACAAGAAGGTATTAGTGATTGACCTATCCATTGTCATGGACAACATGTGACCTAGACTACAGGAAGGTATCAATGATGGACAACATGTGACCTAGACTGGAGGAATATACCAATGATTGACCTATCCATTGTCATGGACAACATGTGACCTAGACTACAGGAAGGTATTAGTGATTGACCTATCTAGTGTCATTGACAACATGTGACCTAGACTACAAGAAGGTATCAATGATTGACCTATCCATTGTCATGGACAACATGTAACCTAGACATCAGGAAGGTATTATTGATTGACCTATCCATTGTTATGGACAACATGTGACCTAGACTACAGGAAGGTATTAGTGATTGACCTATCTAGTGTCATGGACAACATGTGACCTAGACTACAGGAAGGTATCAATGATGGACAACATGTGACCTAGACTACAGGAAGGTATTAGTGATTGACCTATCCAGTGTCATGGACAACATGTGACCTAGACTACAAGAAGGTATCAATGATTGACCTATCCAGTTTCATGGACAACATGTGACCTAGACATCAGGAAGGTATTATTGATTGACCTATCCATCGTCATGGACAACATGTGACCTAGACTACAGGAAGGTATTAGTGATTGACCTATCCATCGTCATGGACAACATGTGACCTAGACTACAGGAAGGTATTAGTGATTACCTATCTAGTGTGATGGACAACATGTGACCTAGACTAGAGGAATATATCAATGATTGACCTATCCAATGTCATGGACAACATGTGACCTAGACTAGAGGAATATATCAATGATTGACCTATCCAGTTTCATGGACAACATGTAACCTAGACATCAGGAAGGTATTATTGATTGACCTATCCATTGTTATGGACAACATGTGACCTAGACTACAGGAAGGTATCAATGATGGACAACATGTGACCTAGACTACAGGAAGGTATTAGTGATTGACCTATCCAGTGTCATGGACAACATGTGACCTAGACTACAAGAAGGTATCAATGATTGACCTATCCAGTTTCATGGACAACATGTGACCTAGACATCAGGAAGGTATTATTGATTGACCTATCCATCGTCATGGACAACATGTGACCTAGACTACAGGAAGGTATTAGTGATTGACCTATCCATCGTCATGGACAACATGTGACCTAGACTACAGGAAGGTATTAGTGATTGACCTATCTAGTGTCATGGACAACATGTGACCTAGACTAGAGGAATATATCAATGATTGACCTATCCAATGTCATGGACAACATGTGACCTAGACTAGAGGAATATATCAATGATTGACCTATCCAGTTTCATGGACAACATGTGACCTATACTACAGGCAGGTATCAACTTGATTGACCTATCCAATGTTTTAAAATTTGTTTGAGTAAAATTAGGGCTAAGAGAAAATCCGTAAGCATTGTATAGAATTCAAAACTAGCAATATCAATTACCTTGCCAAATAACTTGTGACAGAATCTCTGGACATAGGCTTTCTAAATCAATTTTCAGGTTAGAAAACAACTATGCCAAGTTGTCATTTAGACTCTCCATGCTGTTGACTGTATGGATTAGATTACAGCTGTAGAACGTCAATGTTAATCACCATGCTGTATATAGTAAAACAGAACCTCTGCATAGTAAACCCTCAAATTCATGGACTGTTGTCATGAGAAAGCAAGTCATACACAGAATTTTCAGATCTGATAACAAGCCTAGACAAAGATTTCCTTTCTTAATCAAGGAGTAAAAAATCTCCATATCCTATGACCTTTTGATATCACTTTTAAACCTAGAATAACAGTTGCTGTCACTGTTCAAAATACTTCCACAATCTCTAAATAATTAAATTTAATCAAGACCAAACTCACAAAATATCCGGTACCACTAATCATCTACAGAAGAAGTACATGTACCAATGAACTGGAACCTCGCCTAAAGACAACCTTGCTTAGGAGACCACCTGACTTTTCAGACCATAAACTTCCAGTCTCTTGATAAATAATTAAAAAGTATAGAACCATATGTAAGAGACCAGACAGGTTCCACTGTACTTTTGTTTACCTTTTGAGTATAATATCTCTGTTGAAATGTTTCATAGGAACATTGATGATAAACAAACAAAATAGCATGCTTAAAATTTTGTTACAAGTGTATGATATATTGTGATTTGATACAAGTGTATGATATATTGTGATTTGATACAAGTGTATGGTATATAATGTATTGTGATTTGATACAAGTGTATGATATACAATGTATTGTGATTTGATACAAGTGTATGGTATACAATATATTGTGATTTGATACAAGTGTATGATATACAATGTATTGTGATTTGTTACAAGTGTATGGTTATAATATATTGTGATTTGATACAAGTGTATGATATACAATGTATTGTGATTTGATACAAGTGTATGATATACAATATATTGTGATTTGATACAAGTGTATGATATACAATGTATTGTGATTTGATACAAGTGTATGATATACAATGTATTGTGATTTGATACAAATGTATGGTTATAATATATTGTGATTTGATACAAATGTATGGTTTATAATATATTGTAATTTGATACAAGTGTATGGTATACAATGTATTGTGATTTGATACAAGTGTATGGTGTATAATACATTGTGGTTTGATACAAGTGTATGTTATATTGTGATATGACTCTTATAAAGAGAGAACCACAAAATTAGCTATATTCTGATATTTTCTGCGTTGCAAATAAAAACTATTTCAAAGGGGCATTAACTGTGTGTTTTTTCTTTTAATTTCGTTTCTCTTTTTAACTAGGTAGATTGATATACAATAACAAAAAACAAAAGATCTAGAAAAGCATAAAAATTCTTAAATTCCTATATCTTGTGAAAATTGCTTTAGAAACCCAGTTTGGCAATCATTCACTTTCAATTAATTCATACATATACGCATATCACACTGGACCTGACATTATTTTCACAAAGTATATAAGAATATAAGATTTTCGATGCTTGTTTATAGCACTTAACTGTTATTTTACATCAAATCAACTGTTTCTGGTAAACACAGCTAATGCCCCTTTAAATGGATCTACCTATAAACATCACTTTAGTCCAACTTTATCTTCTCATCTATGTCAGCTCATCATGTTCACAAACATTCACATTAACCAGGTCACAGATAAAAAGGCATTGATTGTTGTGTTAGTACCAAGACAGTTTTACATTTGTATCATTGAGGCTTGTCCAATCATTGACAAGGTGGTATTATTAGTTGTGTATCATTGAGGCTTGTCCAGTCAACAGCAAGGTTACATTATTAGTTGTGTATCATTGATGTTTGTCCAATCATTGACAGGATTACATTATTAGTGGTGTATCATTGAGGCTTGTCCAATCATCAACAATGTTACATTATTAGTTGTGTATCAACAAGGCATGTCCAATCATCAACTAGATTACATTATTAGTTTTGATTGGAAGATATCTAATTTTGACCATTTTCTTTTTGTTGTTATAAGTTTTCCCATTTTATGAATTTTTACTGTGTAACTTGACACCCACTGTTAAAGCTAGTCCCTCTATATTTTGTAACACACAAATTCTTGATTGTATCCAAATTGTTATTGGTAGTCATTTTATATTGAAAGGTAATCCTTCTCTCTGAATTTGTGTGTGTGTGTGTGTATGTGAATTGATTAATTTTATCAAAGTGAATGGGACTGATTCATGTACCACGCGATAGCCACTAACGTTTTTGCGACAGTAGTATCTCTAATGGTGATGGAACGTAACTCTACGTAATCTTCCCGCTAAAATGACGTAAGCACGGGAAATCGTCTTCTAGCACCATTCCATCACTAAAAGAAACAACAGTACCGCACAATTGTTATCGTGTATCACGTGATACATGAATTAGTCCCATTGATTTAAGTACAATAATACATGTACATTAAATACACTAGGGCTTTATAGATATCATCTCTGATAAGGATGTATGTTGTTGTAGGCATACAATGGTTAATATACTTACGTACAAAAAAAACCAGTCACAATCTATGCTACTTTTATGATATTGGAATTAAAATATTCAGGTTTTTAAGAGTATATCAAATCAGCTGATCCCCAGCCTTTTTATCATAAACAATTTGCAATTCTGTTTTTAATTATTTTTATGCATTCCAAGTGATAAGTGATTGTACAGTTCAGAGGATTGGTGGATTAAATATCGTGTGATTACAAACTGTCCATGGTAACATTTATTCTATTATATATATTTTATGGAAATGTTTTGTAAAAACTGTTTAAATTGCTGATATACTGTATACAGATGACATTTAATTATTAGATATTTTTATGATAAACATACTACATGTTGTTTATTTGTCATTGTTTACCTGATTTGTTTGTTTGTTTTGTTTACGGCGGTACACGACAGATCCAGAAATATAGTTTTTGAGAAATACATGGATATGGATAATGGTTGAAAAAACGGAATGTTGTATTTCTGGTAGTTCATATTGAGTGGGAGGGCATATGTCCTCTCGGTACAATACTGAACAAAGAACAGTGTGCTCTGTGGCATACAAAAACTTAGCTTTCAGCATCAGATACCGAAGTTTTATACATAAACTCATTGTATCAAATGTATGTTGAAAAATGATACAAGTTCTAAATTAAATTCAAAAGTCATAATGTCCCAAAGGATGGAATATTTGTTCGATGGTTGATCAATCTCTGGAGTCTGAATTAAATAATTCACAATTTTGATATTGTAAGATGTCCCTCTGTCATTATGAGCAAGGGCTTACAGTTTTACTGCCCGAGTACATAACCTGTCCAGAAGACGCAACAAATGTAATCAATAGGCCTACTGGTCCATGTCTTCACCACCATATTGTTTTAACTCTTTCATAAACCTGTGGTGACATTTAGACTCGTCCAAATCAATACATAGCATGGCCTACTATCATAATTCAGGAGTGAGCAAGTTGCAGATGAAATGTTTGCAGTATTTAAATTCATAATTATAACTCCCAAATTCTGACAATGGACTTTACCAATCTTTGAAATGGCCAAGTTCAAATGTGGCAACAGGGGCCAGTGTGTTCAAGCACCCTATGAGGCTATGTGAATGGTTTGATAAACTAGTTTGAATTTTGAATAAAATATTATTAACAATACCAAAAATAGTTTTAAAAACGAGGCCAAAACAAATGCTCAAGACAATCGTTTCTGTCAATTCTTCGGTTGAGCCAGTTCAGAACCAGTTTAAAACCGGTTTGTAGAACAAATGGAAGGCTTACAACACTTGTCAGTACTAAAATAAGTTCTATAGAAAGAATTCGTCCTTAGCCAGAATTATCAAACGATTTCCAGAATTGAAATTTTTATTAAGGTTTTAGCATTCTTTCTTATACCAATTTTAACATTTGAAACTTCAAAAATAAGAAAACGAGCAATTTTATTTAAAGGGGCTTTTTTACTACTTAGATTGATATACAATAACAAAAAAGAAATATACTCAGGCATAACAATTCTTAAATTCTTTTATACAGACGTATTTTGTGAAAATTGCTTGAGAATCCTAATTTGGCATTTATCCACATGCAATTGATTAATTCAACCTTACTGTGTGTATATCCATTCCACACTGGACCTGATCTTATTTCCACAAAAATCATTTCTTTCCATACAAAAATTCACCGGTTACTGTTCTGAACAACACTTTAAAAGGCTGAGTGTGTGTGATAGATAGAAATTAAGAAAAAAATCGACGATATTAACATTTACATTAAAGTTACTGTAGGTAAAGTCATGCATGAAATGAAATTTTTGCAAACAGAATGGATGAAGAAAAAATATAGAGAACAGTGCCTTGAAATGGTTCGGGTGTATTGCACTTCATTAAAACATGTGTTTCCATTGCCCAGAGGACGTTTTGCAGGTGTTGTGTAATCTAAAGATACAAAACCTGACACGTGCCTGGCGGACATTAAATTTTCTGTGCATAACTTGATTCTTCTTGAAGATCGACACACGCAGTGGCGTTAGTGCGATATGATAGATGGTTCAAAGAGTGGCCTATTTGAACGACGTGAAAAGAGTTGCTCAGCTCAACCCTCAGTGGCAGAAGGGAGATCCAATATCTAAAATTACATGTCAAATTATCCACCTTGAAATACAATAAGTAACATAAGAAAATTATGAACGTGGATGTACAAGATGAATTATACCACTACACCGCCATCTTCTGTGCTATAAAAGCAGTGGTTACAAATCCGAGGTTTATCAAGGCAACTCGGGGGAGAATATTCTAATCAATTTTTGGCGAAAATGGAATGTATACTGAGCCAGAGAGCATTGCAACTGTAATAGCAACCAAAACAAGTGGTGTTAATGGTGATCCCAAAAGTTACATTCACTTGAAAATTCACCACACGCTGCCAAACTGGGATCGGAGAAATCCCTGTTTGAACGGCACGAAAACCTCGAAATAAGTCTCCTGCAGCATCCCGACGAGAAATATGCATTTCCGTAGGACACATTTTATGTTAGCACACTCACCGCACAAAAATCGGAATTATAGGAGGTGGACAAACGTCTAACAATGTGCTACAAAATGATGTAACTTGTTTTGCCAGGAGAGTAGGTATACCTAGCCTATACTACAGAGGACGGAACGATCCTGTATTAACAAAGCAGGAGTTGATCAAGGTTTGTTATGTGAAGTACAATATACACGAGAAGTATATTCTTCGTAGGTTGTTACTACCAGAATCAAGATTTGCTGAACTATAGTCACCTTAAGCTCAATGATGATCTTATTTACAGAAACGACCATGAGAGCCGACCTGGCTCAGTCGGTAGCGCGCTCGACTCTTGATCGTGAGGTCGTGTGTTTGAGTCCAGTCGGCGGGTTGGTTGGTTTCCTGTCCATCGGATGAGACGGTAAAAACCGAGGTCTCGTGTCACAATAGGTGTCGGCACGTTAAAGAACCCACACTGCTCAATGGACGTAAGTGCCGAGCAAAGGCCAAAATTTGAAGCCCTTCACCGGCATTTGGTGAAGTCTACGTATGAGTCACAATAGGTGGGTCGGCGCCCTCACTTCTCAATGGCCGTAAGTGCCGAGCATAGGCCAAAATTTGAAGCCTTTCATCGGTATCTGGTGACGTCTCCTTATGAGTGAAATATTCTTGAGTGGGACTTTAAACAACAACAAACAAACAGAAACGATCGTCTTGAGAATTTGTCCTTGCCTTTTTGTAAAACTATAACTTTGGTATTCTGTTTATAATATATAATAGATCTAGTATTATTGTGTGATTAAAACAAATCCACTGTTTAAATTCTATGTTTTATAAATATCTCTTCGTTTTAAGTAATTGTAAATTATCACTATCTTAGTTACTACTAAACTATCTTAGTTTTTTGTATTTCGGTTTTTAGAAATTTGCAGGTAAAAGTTTTCAAACACTTGGATGAGGTTGAAAGGATAGGCTGTGAGAATAGCAGGAATATTAATATTATGGCGCAGAACAATGCACAGCACACTGAAGTAAAAAGCTCTACTACAAAATAATTTTGTGGACATTAATGTCAATACCGTAGTTGGAAGTTAAGCTTCATTAGATTGCATAAACATCAGTACATCTATTGTTCAATAAATTAAATGCATTGTTTTAAACTTTACACATGATTTAGATCTTTTCAAATTAATAGAGTTCAAGTTACGAACAACACATGTATAGATTCTTATTTCATTATTTTGGTCTATATAATTTAAAATTTAGTAATACAAAAGTCTCATAGCTCCTTCACGCTGAAGTCAAGATGTGTTTCGCTGCCATCCTGAACTTAGTATTTTATTTGTTCGCGGACGAAATCAAGGGCGAGTATATCATACGTTACTGCGATAGATATAGAATGTTTCATATTATTGCTAATCAGGGGTCAGTTTCACTAAAGGTCGAAACTTTGCCCGCAAACGTTAACGTAACATAAGACGTAACTCGATTTACGATTTTGTTTACGTGTACGTAGTTTCAGTTTGTCGTAAACATATACTTACTGGTTAACCTGCACAAACTTACGGGTGAAATTAGTAGTTAGTTTGGCACAGACGTAAGTTTATACGTAGGAATAAAGTTACGACCTTTAGTGAAAAATATTTCGCTCAGATAGTACCATTTAAATTCTGAACTTCTTAAAGCCAAGCTATTCATTATGGTCATATGATTTTATCCATTTACTTTATCATTTGTATATTACATTGTAGAAGCTGTTTATTCTTCTATCAATAACAACATTAACAGAAATAAGAATATTTCTTAAATCATAGTCTCGGAGATCAAAGATATGAACGGATGTTAAACACTTTGTTATTACATCTACATGTATATGTGTGTCATTGCAGATTGTGCGTTGCTGTGTGTGCCGTTTCACCGTAAATATGGTCTCATATCTTTTGTTAGAAAATTTGCATTAATCTCCTTTTAAAGGGAAACTAGCCGTAATTACAAAAATGATTTCGATTTTTCTACTTTTACTTGATGCAGAATTACATGTTTAGTTGGGTACTGTGCTCTCTTTGTGTTGCCATGGAAAGCAGTAGTGCGCGAGCGATAGCGAGGTCACTATTCTGCTTTCTAAAGCAACACTGAGAGCATAGTACCCAACTTAACAGTCATTAATATGTTTAGTGAATCACATGACATACATGTCTTGTGATATTTATACAATATCTATTTTTTATGGAAAATATGACAACTGTGCATAATTTGCATTTGATTTTATTAATAGTAATAACTGTATAACAATCCGTTAACTTCTAACAAAAATATAACAGTACAATTTTTTTAATTAAAATATAATCAGTTCATCTTATTTGAATATCACAAAAAAAGTTTATTTATTGTTGATATTTGCTATGCAATTATTGATATTGAAATTAGGCGTTGAAATTTGATTTTTCTGCATACAATTATGTGATTGTACAAATTTCGTAAGCCAATCACGTATTTTGGTCGTCTGTCAACAAAACAACTCAATGTATATTAAAATATGAGTTTTTTTAAGGAAAAATAACCCTGTCAGGCAAAATATCATAGTCTCGGCGGTCGGCAGAATAGTGACTGGGCACTATCACTTATCGTATCGATGACGGGATCCAATGAATTTCCTAAAATTTATCATGAATGCACTAATAACAAATAAGAGCTATACACGGGCATACGAAATCTTATATTCATATATACATACATACATATATACATACATACATATATACATACATACATAGGTCAGGTCTGGTGTGGTATTCATATACAAATAGTAAGGTTGAGTTCATCAGTTGCAATTGAAAAAAGTGCCACATCTTGATTATCAAAATATACACTAATTGAAATTTTTTTATGGCTGTGTATGTATATCAATTTAAGTTGCAAAATGGAAGGGGGATGACAAATAAACACACACAGCTCCTTTAAAATACAGCAAAAGGTATTATGCAAACTTGGAATCCTGATCATATGTATTTTGAATGCTATGTAACCATATAGTTTCCTTTCCACAAAATAATAAGTCATATTATATAATGCAAAATTATTAACAACAAACTCAGTACAAGACTAATTATGATGTTGATGTCACGTTTGTCTTTTATCAATCAATTAATTCTTTCCCTCGGTTTTGTTTTGTTTCTGTTAATGGATATTGCTGTAACCTCATGTTGCCCTCTGTGGGCCCATTGATTGGAATAAAAAGTACTCGTTTTGTCATATCCCAAATTACCCCGTGATGCACCCTTTAGTTAGTAACACAACGTCAATTGACGATAATTTATTGTGTTGTATCATGATATTATAAATAATTTATATACATGGTTAAAGATCTTCATAAAGATGTAATGATAAGTCTCTAATATGGAATTAATGTTAGGAAACTTGTGTACTTTTGATTTACGCAGTATGTTTTTAGTATGTAATAACCGTCTAGACCTTTTAAACTATACAACAAATTCAAAGGATTTTGAACGTTTATTGAAATGTATCTACGATCTATAGAGACAAGTAGGCCTAACATGATGTAAAGAACACTCCTGTGTTTTTAGCAATTTAAAACTATATTCAATTTTGCGTATGATATTTTACTTATTTTTGCTTGTTGTGTGGTTAAATTAGATTGTTGAACATCATTGTTCATTGTATACTGGCAATACGTACCAAAAATTGTCACAAAGCTTTAACTAGTTCTTTAACTTGAGTTCCTTTCATAACATTCCGTTAACATAATCAATACAGAACAGTCATATGTATTGGAGAAGTATATAAATCAAAAACAAGTTTCCTAGGGTAGGGTGCCGAAAAAGACCTCTAGTGAGCGAGTTTAAGTTAACGGAATAACACACGGCTAAATTTATTTGCAAATCAATCGTGATTGTTAACGTAAGTTCCCGTGGTCACAGTTTTCTAAATTTCGTGTTTTTTACAGGGTATCCCCTGCTACCGTAGGCCTCTCAAGTTTGTATCTATATATATATTATATGGACAGAGATCTTTACACAAGGTTAAACATGATAGATGAAATCATTGCTGGAGCTATCTAGTTTTATTTGTTAGAAGTGGCGCTACTAAGAATAAATGCGCGCCAAGTGCATACAACAAATATATCTTAAAACGAAAACGGATATTTCATAAGCTATCTACGTATAATTATTTCATCATTTGAAAAAGGTAAAAAATTTACCCCAAATTTACCATAGTTTCATTTATAGAAAAACAAAATTACAAATTTCTTTTGCAATATTTTATCTCTAATAAAAATGAAAAGTTGGGGTTCATGTTTGTGCTAATTTTCACTCCTGAAATGTAAGTCGTCGTGAAGAAATTAGCAATTTAAAACAATTTTTTTTTAATTTTACCATTATTTAAAGTATGGTTTCAACAAGTTTTTTTATACTCGTTTTTCTGACGATGTTGACCTTCGAGCTTAATCTCAGTAGTGCGTACACAGCCAGGTCATTTAACCTTATGGCGTTTCATTGTCATTAGGTGGCAACACATTATCTTATTTTTGCTCGTTGTGTGGTTAAATTATTTGATTTATTTGGTCAGTGAAGATAGTACAATGTTGTTTTGTTCCGAGGGATATTTTGTGCTGATTTCTAGCGACTTTTAGCTTTTTATTGTGATATATTGTATGTATATTAAAATGGAACAGTCCAAATCGATACAATTAAAGCATGGATTTACCATGGTTGTGGCGGGACCTACCAAATCAGGGAAAACTGTATTTGTAAAACAGTTTCATACCCGAAATTTGGCACACTTTCACCAAAAAAAATATGAGCTCTGTTCCACAAAGCTTTGATGTGATAAAGCTGGATGATTTTTAGGATCTAGTTTTTAACTGTAGTAGAGATAAATCTCAAGTGTTTGTTTAGAAGGTTTAAACCATGCTTATCCGTACAAATCGTCCTCACGTATCTCACATCGTGAACAATGTCTAACGCACACATTAGGTTCGCGTAGGTTTTCATTTCTATCAAAGGATGATAAACCTACAGATTAATACAGTCGGGATATATATATATATATTCGATATATATATATCCTCCTATATCCTATATATATTCTATATAAACAGATTCGTGAAGCTATATATATACTATACCGTCTCCACCTATACTGTAGCAGGAACAATATAACCCGTCTTCCTGGTAACTGTTATCTGACTCACTAACCTTTGAAATAATTGCTAGGGCTTTCAAACTAACCTTCGTTTGCTTCTACAGGAGACTGAAACAAAATGAGACCCGACGGTTGATATAGGTTTATAAAACTTTAATGGTCATTTGTATAGAATACGTCAGTAAAATGTGAAATGCATTGAGAAAAAACTTACCCCGATCATGAAAATGGGTCCTAAAAGGAGTGCTTTGTAAAGAAAACTCGCAAACAATTCTAGGCAGCTTTACCCATTTAGATAGTTTTCTGTCACATTTTTTTTTTTAGGATTCCATGGTCCAAGTTTGGTCAAGAACTTGAAAGAAGTTCAAATGTGTAAAAGTCAAAGATTGATGAAAGCCTGTGTCATATTTCCCTCTTTATATTTAAACATCTCAAGTTCTGATGTTTGGGAAAAAGACGATCAGACCGTCAAGTTTTAATAGGTGTCTACTTGACAATTAAATACGTTGATGAATCAAACCTATTGTACCTACAAACCTGATCCTTCTATGATAATCTTCCTACAATTTTCACCCCTCATTTGTTCACATTAAAGTCATCTTCCAGAATGGATCAAAACTCAAAATCTTCGCAAAATTTTTCTAGTTGATAGGTGTACAACCCATTTGTGTAGAATATAGTATGTAATAAAAAGCGTCCCTTTGTGGCTTGTTTATGAACAGATTTAGTTTCAGAATCATACAAGACAGATTTTGACTTAACAATTTTATATAAAAAATTGATACAACTATGAAATCTAAGCAAAAATCGCAATGGAATCGTCATCATGTCCAGAAAAAGACATTTTTTAAAAAGATGTTTTAAGATTTAGTCCTTTTATACTATATAGGTCGCCTTATAGAAAAAGGCGTAGGGAAAAATCGTGTCAACAATTCCCCCAAATCCAACTTCGACCAGCGGTAAGCATCGAACAATGGTAACTCATACATTTTGGAAATGGTGCACCTCGGAATGAAATTGTGATTCTTTGTTCAACAGCTTGCGTCGTTCAGTAGATCGTCAAACATCATGACCTAGTATGATACCCTCCAAAGCAAATCCGACTTCAAGTTCCCAAATCCATTTGGACGGAACACATTATGTTATACAAAGGTCAAATGCGGTTTTTCGATATCACTTAAGTGTCGTCAATAACTCGTAGGAGCATTTGTCAGAGTGAGTAGGTTACCTCTGCATATTGGAAATGATTATATGATGAACACGCCCTGGCATATGTCGCTGATCATTTGTGAAAAGTATAAACTCCATATGCAGGTGAGTGTAGTAGTGGCACTAGATACTACTGTACTTAAATGTGGAAAAAATTGAGTGGACGGTGTACGTAAAGCTAAAATCGTCCGAAATATCGCGTTTGTCGTATAGCTTAGAAAAGTTCACTCCTGTGAGACGAAAAGTTGCACGGCGGTTGTGACTGGTCGCCACGGACAAGTTGATGCTTACTCCTCCATGGTATCACCTAATCCCTCCATTTGGATCTCTTGGTTAGATGTACCAGGTCCGTGTTTGAATTAGCTCATTTTACAGATGAACGAGATTTGTATCTATATCCTGGGGACTATTACCATAAATAAAACGTATAGTAGTAGGTATGGTGAGCGTTTCAATCATTTCACAACAATGGAGATATATGATATATATATCTTATATAAGGATTATCGATTAGGAGAAGACTGGGCCCCTTCCGTGACCATTGATATATATATGATATATATTACATATATTTATAACTATATTTATGTGAACTATATATATAACGTATTATGGCTATAGTATTTATCCTGACAGCGAAACGACTCGGCAATGAACTACTTACACAAGGTTGGGTTGCCACGTTGTTGAACGCTTGAAATCGTCGCCATGTTTTATAAGAAGTTTTATGGTCGATACCCTAGGGATCTTGTTAAACATTATGGTTTAGAGAGTCCCCTAAATCAACCGTGTATCTCAATAATATTAACCGATAGTATTCTGGAGCACGATCACAGACAGTGACTCCCTTTTGCCAATCTTCACCAAACTTGACAATTTCACGAGTACAGAATTTGGGATCACCCGTTCATCGTCCCCTCTACACAGAGAAAATCATGGTTTCCATGGAAACATTTGTACTCCTGATTGGAATACGACGGGTGTGGCATATGTTTGATGATGAGATTTTTACCAGCAGAGGATGCTGACTCCTACGGTTCCGGACACAAGCAACTTGGTCCTATCACGTATTGTGATTCGCAATGAATGTTCTTTGTGTTGAGACCATTGTACATCTGTAATTCTTCGTGTTCTATGATGAACATGAATTTCGATTATTAATTTTGGTACTATTCCTAAAGCATTTAGAGACGTCTACAAACTTCTGCCCAGATCTTTACTTGGTATCTGGCAAATGTGACAGTTTAAGTATTGTACATAGAGGGATTTCCCGTCCTTTTTTTCATGTCTAAGTATGAAGCGTGTGTGCTTGATTCTATGTTGTATCTTTAATGATTCTAGTTCGCTGGGATATATCGCATTGACATATATATGAAAGCATTGTCATTTTTTATTAATTGACAAAACGTCGTCGATATATCTAAATGTCAAATTAAAGGACCACCTAACTTTTTTTGGGATCCGAAGCTCGAAGAGTCTTTTGATGTCAACAGTTTCAGAAAAAATTAGGTAACTGAATGAAGTCTGCTTCACTCTAGACCTTAAAGACCCATATAAATAAAAGTCTTAGGGACAGGTCAGCCAATAAAGTGACATAACACTTGGGTTCCCATAGGAATGCCGACAAAGTTTGTTGAAAGAAAACCACGTTTCCGAAACTCATTATAAATATATTGTCTATTAGAAACGCCTCCAAGCTCCAGCATCTTTTTCCGGTATGATCAACTTATGAGTGTTATTTATGTGAAGAAATCAGAAGCCAGTTCTGGTGTTTGACAAATAACTACTAGTATCTTCATGATAAATAAACTCACTAGGTATGCCAGCAGAGGATTGACTAACTTGGTCCTATTTTGTGATTCGCAATTGGTACCACTTTTGTTCTAGTGAAAAACTTCTTCATCTTTACTTGGTATCTGAAATGTTTCATATTGTTAATTTCCCGTTGTCTGTTGTATCTTTAATTTCTAGTTCGCTCGGTTATCGCATTGACATATATGTGAAAATTGTCATGCTGAAAAGTCTCTCTTTTAATTTTGTATGATGTGGAAAGTCTCTCTTTTATTTGTTGAGTAGAAAAGTTGTATGTTTTGATACTGTGAATTTGAGAAAAATTGTGTGCCTTCAAATTTTCTAAAAGTTGTTTAGAATTTTTATTTATCCACATCTGAAAGACATTGAGATTCCTCTTTAGGTCTAATTAAGCATATATATTTTTCAGATAGATTGGAATCCAACATGGCCGACAGGCGGCCATCTTGGATTTTGACATTTGAAGTTCGTTAGAGTATTTCTCATAAAGTACTGAAGGTTTTTTTTTAAATTTGACATAGATATTCCCCTGTTTATTTGTGCAAATTACATTTTCAAAGAGATCGGAATTCAGCATGGCCGACAGGTGGCTATCTTGGATTTTGACTGTTGAAGTTTGTTACCACAGAAAATATAATGTACTGAATGACTCTTTTTTGAAATGTAACTTTAAGGTTCTCTTGGATTATAGCAGTTTAAGTTTGATATTGTTATAATCTTGTGAAAAAGCACTTGGCAACTTTTTTAGTTCAAATTCACTGTTTATAGCCTTAAAATAAATGAAAAGAACAGTATGTCATACATCAAATGAAGAACATTCGATGGTGGTCGACAAGATCCCTCTGATATATTTTAGTATCTATTCGACATCCGATCGCTTTTGTACAATGTTACGGTTGACGCAATAATATATTATTTGTTTAAATACTATATTTCACTATTTTGACTAACTTATTACAAGTTATAAGATATTTTATGTTCAGCTCAATAGTTTTCACTAATATCAATATATTTCTATCAATAGAAGGGTAGCCAGATGGCAATTTAGTTTAGTGTCATTTAAGTGAATATCATTATACGGGAGATAAATCTTTTAGGTACGTAAATAAATTGGTGTGACTTGAAATAGTACTGATGTGTATTATATGTACTTGGGAAAATACGGGCACTAAAAAACCTGTCAAGTAAATATGTTATATTAGATATAAAATTCCAAATTCAAAATTACTGTGTGTGTAGCATTATTATAATATACTGTTTTGGATAAACAACTTGTCAACACCTTTACAAATTGTGCTGGTTGTGTCATCATCAGTTTTGGTGTGATGTTAATGTTTATAAAGTACTGTTGACCGAGTTTTTCATTGATTTTTGAGATGCTGGCGCCTCCAATACATTTAATCGTAGAATAATAGTGTTTTGCGTTTGGTCAAAACTGACAAACGTATATAAGCATAGTTCTGGAGACGAGGGAGACCAGCGGGAAACCGCCTACTCTCTGATTGTTGAAATATTGCTGTATGAGAATAAAATATATATAGTTATTATATTTGTGGGTTGGTTTACAAATATATTTGGTGCCTTTTATATGGGAACAACACAAGACTTGGAACTAAAAGGTAAGACTTTTATAGTATGTATTTTTGACCACAAATTGTGAACATTCTTTTTGTTATAAAACTTAATTTAATAAAATTTAAATTACCAAAACTATCTTACAAAAACTGCAACTTTAATTTATTATATCAGTTCAATAATATAAAAACTTATTCCTAACCAAAATTAGTTAGTTTTGAAATAAAATATCTAATAATCAGAGGAATATCCAGTAGTATGGCTACGGCTTTAGGAGAAATTCAGGATAATTTAATGCATATAAAAATAGAACCACGTCAGATCAGACAGACATATCTGAAAATAGAAATAAAACTCATCCAGTCGGATGTACAAAAACAAAACAAGGTAGACACTACAGTAATCTACAACTTCTGAAAACAAAGGTAAATATGAAAAAGACATGTTTGATATTTTATTTCTAAAACATGGCAGTGTACCTTTGACTATTATCTAAACCGGCGGATCTTAGGCGTGGATACAGATAGAAAGATACCATAAATTAAATGTATTGAAAATGTACCGATAAATGTTCAGGGGCCTACAGATGAAACATATTTAATACAGAAAATCAGCTAGTTGGGGGGGACCTCAAGAAATTAAAAAAAAAATTTGGGGGAAAAAAAAAAAAAGGCATTAATATAAGAAATCTAAAACAAGAGACAAAGTATAATGTTTGGGGAAAGAATAATACAAGCGTTTACACGACAGATACAAAAGATAGTAGAACAACAGTTGATGACATAACCTGACTTTTTTCTCGATTGCAATAGAAGCCGCAGTTAAGATAGCGACAAGCCAAAATGTTAGGGATCAAATTTAAAAGTACGGTCAAAATGTGTTTAGATTTTCACATACAACCAATGTAGATCACTTAAGGGTGTTGAAGGTCACACTACTAAAAATAGTCCTAAAAATAGATGTAAATGCAGCTGACGAGACAGACAGGACAGTGAATGATATTACAAATATCGAGCAGACAATATAATTAGCTCTAGACCACAATTTGTCAAGTAGACAAAATTCACAATCTGAATTGGGTATTCAGTCACAGTGGAAACATACATTAACCCTTAACAAATTTATTCAACACCAGGGGTAGAACAAATAATAACTATCAATATAGGCAAAATTACGATCCACCCTCGCTACACCTATACTTATCGGAATACTTCAACTTTCGACCTCCACAATTGGATAACATTAGCATTACCAGCACCACCACAATCTTTAAAAACGTCTCAGTCCTGCACTGCAAACTGTTTTCCACCCAGAGAATAGGACTTATAGGGAACAGGAAAACTAGAAGGCTCTTCAGCTGTTGTAGTTTTTAGATAACTCAATTCTGGCGGGAAATCCTTTTACTATGGACAAAAACAAAAATTTAGGAGTATACAGGACAGTAATTAAAAAAGTGATAGGGTTGTTAAAGAAAAACCAAATCACATGGCATCACTTAAAAGGTCTTAAATAAAATCATATCATAGTTTTATGTCACCGAAAAAAAATGCTTGTAGGGACTGAACCTATACAGCACTTAAGATTATGTCAAATTTGAAGATGAACTCCATTACTATTATCAAAAACAACTACTTAAGACCACAGAGTAAGACTAGGACAAATAGAGCCTCTATTATCATGTCTTTTAGATGACCCAACTTGTAGTTATATAGGAAAAGTAACAGGGAAGTATTAGATGTTTTTAGCCTAGTGAGATACAAGTAGAATCAACAGCTTTATAAGCTGCAAAAACTGATGCAGAGTTAGGTCACACTAGTACAGTGAAAATGAAAAATGTAGGCCGTATAGAACACCTCTTAACAAACGACAAGTGTGTAGATGAAATGTTAGATGCAGGTATTATAGAAAGGTCAAGGTCAACATGGGCTTTTCCATTAGTTGTAGTTGGGAAGAAAGACGGATCCAAAAGAATGTGTGTCGACTTTAGATCTTTAAATAAAATAGTGAAACCTATATCATTTCCCTTACCATTGATTGATGACATCTTTGTAGATCTTAAAAGTGGGTATTGGCCATCAAGTACATACTTAGATGACATCTTAATATTTTACTCAGAAGAACATCTTAGGCATATTCAAAAATGATTAAAAAGCAGGTTTTATAAAAAACCTAATGAAAAATCAAATGTGTATAATTTAGTTTAGCCTTTGATTTTCTCATTTAACAGTAGTACCAGCTTACCCTGATACAAACAAACCTTATGTGTTATACACTAAACAATAGCTTTTGCTCTCAAGAAATTAGACTTTATTTACATGATGCTCAGTTTGTAGTATGTCCTGTAAGATTGAGTATATAGAAGGTAGATTTAATTAATCATTGACATTACTGAATCAGAGTCAGAGTCAGACGAAATAGAAATAATGATAGATTTTTAGTAGGTGCATTAAATTCAAACAAGTTCACTCCAAAGAAATACAGTTGTGTCCACCAGATGACTTAGTCAAGCCGTTTATAGTATGACACTTAGATTGTCTGAAAATTTAGAAAAACATTGTCATTAAACAACATCATATAGGACATATGGCAGTATAAAACATATTGACAAAATACTATTTTTTGGATATGTGAACCTCTTAAAGGAAAACGGACATTCCACCTTATTCGCAAAAATTGGTCTAGATTTGTCAGGACCATATCCCACCTATAGTGTAGAAGAAATATTTCCAAGAATATGGTTGTGAAAACACTTAAAGAGTTAAACATTTCAAACAAGGTAGAAAGATTTCATAGAATTTCTAAAGAAAATATCTGATGATGTACAAACTTGGGACTTGTATTTAAATCAAACTTTAGCAAATTAAATTTTTCATCCAAAATCGTATACAATAGGGGATGTAGTAACCATTAGATACATTCTTAAACCTAGAATTAGCATTACAGCAGCAACATAAATATGATATATAGGAATCAAAGAAAAACCAGTAAATTAGATAATAAATGGACACCTTATTACAGAATTATTGAAGAAAAAGGACCTCTAAGTTTTATAGTTAAGAATCAGTTGACAGGAACAACAACTAAGACACATCTCGGATAGACCGATAAGAAAATCAACATATGTAGTACCTCCAGATTCAGAATCTTCAGATGACGAAATTGATAAGGGGGTTAGATGGAAAAGTTAACAGAAACAAGGATACAGAAGATACAGAAATAAATGAAATTAAGAGTTCAAAAAGAATTGTAGATTGGACCCTACTATTAAAGGGGGGATATGCATTGTTATTACAGGAAAACAATTTCAACTCTTAGCTCCCAAGTTAAAAGTAAAAGACCACTTAACCAAGAATTCTAATTTTCAGAATGGCATGTTTTAAATGCAAGTTTGACCATTACAAAAGACAATAGAAAATCGAAAAACCATAACTGACACTTTGACGACCTTGAGAAACACTAGTTCAAAGAAAGAAAATGTCAGATCAAACGAACAAAAACAAAATAGCAATTGATAATTATATCCAATTAGATAGAGCTTTAGATCATGTTAAGGACTGGGTTGTGGCTCAAAACAAATTACAACATCTTTCTGAACAAAAATTGGGGCATTGTAGTTATTTAGACACAACAAATGCCTTAGAAATTTACAAGATACACCATTGCCACATATGAAAGAACCCTCGGTACTCGCCAAATATGATTTTAGCCTTAGCGGTAAAATAAAGAGAAAACACAAACTTTTGACTCAACAGGAGTTAGAAAAATGTTCAAATTTAAGAATTGTTCTTTTGGTCCTCCTATCTATACTGTTTCAAAACAGACAGACTGTGTCAATAATGCAATGTGTGGAACAAAAAATTGTAGCTTCTAACGGGGTACTTTAAGTAAATTTTAACTTTAGGGATCCTTTGAAAACATTAGTTGACAAGTATAAGAAAAGACGAAGTAAGTTTGTTTTGGAGATATAAACAAAATTACACGGTATGATAAGATTAAAAATTCCTAAGTTTGAACTAAAACTAGAAGAAATTGCCAGAAGATGATTTTTTGGGTTAAAAACCCCTGTCAAAAAGAAAAATAAAGATAATCCCAAGTAATGAGGGAAAAGAGGAGTTGAGTCTTCCAAATCTTTCACTTCGAAGAAACCAGAATCAACAGATACCAGGAGCACCAAGTAACAAACAGTCGATCATTTAATGACATTATTTTTGCTTTGCAGTATGTACCTTAAGGATAAACACGACCGACTGATCAAACCAGAATTAAACATTTATACAGTCAAGATAAAAAGAGAAACAGAAAACACGAAACAAAATAGTCAAGGAGAAATGAAAAAAACAGTCAAACCAAACTACGTGATAACCATGAAATAAATCATGATGTGACACCGCAAGAATTTAACGATAACAACAAATATATTGATACCAGCTTTAAGTTCACCAGTAACTAAAGACACTAACATTCGACTACTGAAGACTATACAAGAACTTAAGTAATAATCACAGTGTAATGTGACTTTATTATTATTAAAGAAACAGAATTTACGCAAAGGACGGAGGACTTTTTGGAGGACTTTCCATGAATATTTTACAATGAACTTTAACATAATGAACTTATGACTGTAATAATGAACTTTATTTGTATTGAGACAATGATTATTGAATTGAATTATGCATAAATTCTTGCTTATTGAACCGGTTTATATCGCTTTATAATGCATGAATATATATTGAAATTATAACCCAAGTCCAGGTCACATTTTTATTTAATATTAATCCAGATCACTTGTCATAATTGATAGTGGATTAATTCACAAGTTTTTATGATTGTTTATCGATTAAAATCCAGGTCACAACTTATTCATTTCAATTTAGTGACTTAATGTGCTACACCAATGGGCTCAAGGGATAGGGACGTTTGTAACAATATGAGGTACGTAAATCTTTTAGGAAATTATATACATTGGTTACTTGAAATACTACTTGGGAAACAAAGTTAATTTAGATATAAAATTCCAAATTCAAAATTACTCAGCATAATATTTAGTAATATGACTTAGCATTATTATAATATACTGGGATAAACAACTTGGGGCAATTTGGCAGAGATTGATGTTAATGATAATTAATTAAAGTACTGAAGTTGTACTAAGAATGATAATGTAAAAAGGTTGCCAAAGGTTGCATTATGACAGATTTTGATGATTGCAATTGTAGATGCATCGAATTCATGATGATATTTGATTAATACGCCTACAGTGAAACATATTACAAACTCATTTACAAAAAAAAAAAAAAAAAAAAAAAGAATATTTACCAAAATATAATGTTAAAGCGTTTGATATATGTAATGAAAAACCTCTTTTCTCGTTGCAATATGATTTAAGCCTATTTAAAAGTATCTTTCAATTGATGGGTGTTGAAGTAAAAATAGTTAAATAATTTTCCTCTTTTTTCACAAATTATTCACTCACCCCACGCTCCCCTCAAAGAAAATTGGTAACATTTTCCAATTTGACGTTTTACCAAAGACTTTAAACGGATATCAGCTGTGTTTTTATTTCAATCTCCCTTTTACTACTAAATTGATATACAGTATAAAAAAGATATACACAGGCATACAAAGTCTTAAATTCGATTCAATACTATTTATATGAATACAACAAGAAGTACAAGTATTAAAAGCAGAAAAAAAAATCAAAATAATTTGTTTGGCTAAACAAAGCTTATGTCCCTTTAATGTAAATATTGTGTATGACATTGTGTAATGTAATTGATTGGATAGAAATTGACTAAGTGTGTTTTCAAAATCTCGTATATAACATTTATATATCATAGGCGTTACTTTTTTTTAGCCCCCCCACTTTCTCATGTATATTTACCGACAGTTACATAATAAACCTTTTTTTTTTTGGTCTTGTTGAGCTACATTAATACTGAAATTGACAGCATCGACTTCATGATTGATTAAATTAACTCATTCACCCCTAATTTGGACGTGCCTAAATCATTGATTTACAGAAGAGTTCATTATTTCTCAGGGGTTGATGAGCTAAGTTCCACGAAATCGCTGTTTATATCAATATTGCCTTGCAATAAATGTTAATGCCAAATGTTGAAATAATGTTTTATTTCCGCGAAAAACAGTATATTGACCTACATTGTAAATGCAGAGCTGCCGTTCTAAATATAAAAAATGGAGACCAAGTTTCTAAATAATACATATTGTGTTACTTGAACTGGTATGCTATAAAGAATTGAAAACACACTCATGCATGTGTTTTGTAAACTTATTGCATCATTGGGACAAACAAACAAAAATTAAAAACAATTGTAAGGTTGATATAGTACATTTGTATATTTCGAATTTCTATTTATAAGTTGAATGTGTAAGTGTACGGGACAGGTAATGATGTTACATTAGGGCAAAATCTATTTCAATATCTATCATGTTATCAATATAATGCCGTGTAGAATACTAAACAGATATATCGATATTAAACGGTTTTAAAATACATGTTCACCTCCCGAGCTAATTATTTTGTGTTAGTTAGCCAATGTGAATGTAATTTCCTTTTCTTTAATGATTAACTGTTTTCAGTATTATTGGCGTTGTAGAGTCAATATTTATCAGTTATATTCTATATCATATTTATGTTTCTAACATATCATGCTTTGCATTTATAAATTTATCTATAAACCTGGAAGTACAAATGTAGTTTGAGTCATGCTAAACTGCAGCCACGATTTTTATAACTTGTACGTAGGTATAATTACAAGGTGAATGTTAACCACTGTGTGACCGAATGGTTAATGAAAACGAAAGTACATTTCAGAAAGAAATGTTGAACCGTAAGACATCTCACCTCTGGTACCCTCACCTCTAGCCAGCGCGGGCTCGAGTCCCGTTGGAACCAAAGCTGATTGTATGAGAAATTAGCCATTTTACTTGCAGAAGGCCGGTGGCCTCTTCCCGGGTACATTGTAACCAGGTTCCCCCCTCCTCCATTAAAAACTGGCCACCACAAATTTACTGGTAAATTGTTGAAACACTTAAAAAAAGAAAAAAGGAAACAGTGTTATAGTGTTATCAATGAAGAATAGCTTCGATAAATATAAGATTCCTGTCATAACAAGCATTACTATTGTCAAAACTTACTACTTCACATCTATGGTTTAGAATTTACAGTGTTTATTTAACCACTTGTCTAATCCATCATATTTGAATATAAATCCATCGTGTGTGTGTTAATAATTATACAAAGTTATCATATCTTATAATTAGGCTATTTCGTTCTAAATGCATGACTTTTACTTTTATTTCTACAAAGTTTATTTTTGTGACTATATTTTGTATTTCTTTCTGAAGTGTACTTTCGTTTTCATTAATAAGAAGGTACTCCTCCATTTCGGTTTGTTTACAATCTAAATATAGCTTTTGTTTTCGATATGATGTCAGATTTAAATTTATAATATTGCTATCGTTAACAAAACTGTAAACTTTACTCAGCGCTAAACCAGCTTCGGTCAAAGTAAATGTAAAGAAACGTAGTCTGTCTTATAATCTTTCTGGTATAAAATCATTGATATATAAAAATATACATATTAAAATATACTGAGCAGTTGTTATATGACCTAATTTCGATTTGTGATATATCCGGAAGGTTTCTGGTCATATTGATCTCTATTTTCGGAAAACAGAATGTTTTTCCTGGTATGCATAATTAGGGAATTTCCGTGACATACTGTTTACATATAAAACTGACAACACAAAGAATTCAAGTTAAAACTCACTTTACTATGCAACGATCGACATGTTCAAATGAGAAAATTAACTCTGAATTAACGATGTCAAGGAAAAGAATTTCATCCTCAGGAACAAAAAGATTTAAATTGGATGACGGCGTTTCTGATGAATTAACAGGTATGAACTGAATGTTTTTGTTTTCATGTCGATAATTGTAAACTGTAAGAATGTGCGTGTGTTAAACAAAATGAAAAAAATGACTTGACTTTAATTTTTGTCGATTTTGATCCGATATTCTGACGAGGGATATAAGTGATTTTATAAATGGGAGTTTGTCAGTTGATCGTCAGGGAATTATACAACCATCAAAATCCTACATACCACAATATAAAAGGAAAGAGTGTTTATAGTTGCGTTATTAAGGTTTATGTAGAATTGTATTTGTATATTTAGAATATCTTATCTTTTGTTTTCTGTCACAAAAATTATTTGATTTGTACAAGGAAGTAACATACCTGGTACCTAATAACCTCAGATAGTATATATATTGCATTAACAAAACTATTTACCAAGGTAGGTTTACTTTCGTTTTATAACTTATCTGTATCAGCGATATATAAAGCTTTAAATATCGCTGTCTGTATAGAAACTATACACAACGTTTTAGCTTACCCGAGCCGAAGGCTCACATGAGCTGTAGTAATCACTTTTTGTTCTCTGAAACCCCTGAAGGGAATTTGGCATAATTTCACAGGAAGCCAGTACTCAGGGTCCTCTTCAGAGTTTGTGTTTTTCGGGCGCATAGACTGAGGAGTGGGGCAAAGTGTAAAAAGGTGCCCCTCTTCAAATCTACGCCTCCAGAACCACTGTATGGATGATTAAAAAACGGGTTGTATTTGAGTGATCTACATGGATGTATAATTTAAGTTTGTGGCTCTTTTTTTATTAGAATCGGATAATAAATTTTTGACCTCCACTTCATTCATTTTTATATGATTTCTTTGATTATCTCGCTTTATATTCACTTTGAATCATTAATTTAATGTGTTTTACCTGTAATTAAGTAAAGAAACTATTTTATGCAAGACTTTGACCAATAATTTGATTCATAGAAGTTTTAATAATTTTTGAAAAGTTTTTAAATGACTGCAAAAATGTGTTGGGCATGGTACTTTTTTCACATTATCAACTTGATTTTCAAAACCCTTCAAGGCATTTTCATACAGGAAGCAAGTAAGGTCCTCTACCAAGTGTGTTTTCGGACAAAAGAGATGATGTTTTGGACCAGGGTGGGGCAAAATAGGTAAAAAAGGTACCCCTCTTTGAAAAAAAGTTTTCCTCCAGAACCACTGTATGTATTGAAAAAATGGTTTATATCTGAGTAAGTTACATGGATGTATAATTAATGTTTGTGTTTGATTTTTATTAAAATCGTATAATAAATTTTTGAGATCTTTTCATTCATTTTTGTATAATTTCTTTCATTATCTCCCCTTATTTTCAGTATTATGAATTCGGTTTATGTGTTTTACTTGTATATAGGCTGAAAAATGTTTTTGTGAAAAAAGTTTGCTGAATTGGTATTTTTAGAATTTTTTATGAATTTTTTAAGACTGCAAAAAGAGAGGGGTTATCATTTTAACATTGTTAGTTTGTTCTTTGAAACCAATGAGGGAAATTTGACGAAATAAGAGAAGAGTACTCACGGTCCTATACCATATTTGTGTTTTTGGTCAAATCAACCTAAATATTCTTCTTGATCTTCTTTCCACATTTGTAGAAGGTTCTCACGTGAGTGAATTAGGCCCGCTTGGGCCTTTTGTTTGTTATTCCATATTATCATTGTTGTATGAGTTATTTGTTCACATCTTTGTAACTGATCGATGTTATTTTCAGATGGAAAAAGTAACACTTCTAACGTTCTAGATACGAACACTTCTTGCACATATGCTTCGGACCACGGGGATACATTCTGTGATGGAAAAGAAGATAACTCTGCCTCATTTCTAACACCTGAAAGGACAAGTGAACGTAATCAATCACACACTGAATATGTTTATTCAGTTAAAGACTCATCTGATTGTAGACATAACGAATCCTCAAATGACCAAGGAAATGTGGTGCTCTCACCTGATGTTTTCCAAACTGTGGTAAATGATCCAACAGATGAAGAGATGCTTGAGGTGAGGAAAGAAAAACCCGAGGAACTTTGTCATATGACCAATGACAACAGTGAAGAAGATATTTCATACTCGTCTGCTTCGGTATTGTATGGAAGTTCACCTGACAGAATGCCTCCTGTCACTGAGGAGAAACTTGAAGAAGACATGTCTTACTCATCTGCTACTGTTCTATATGAAAGATCACCTCACAGGATACCCCATGTACTTAAAGACGGTACTAAAGAGGACACATCCTACACACCCGCCTCTGTCTTGTACAAAAGAACACCTGGAGTAATATCCTACATAACAAAAGAAGGTACTCTGGAGGACTTGTCTTTCTCACCTACCTCTAACTTATCTGAAAGAAGGCATAGAGGATTATCTAACATAACTGGAAATAATAACGAGGAGCCAGCTATAAATGAATCAAATGACCACAATTGCCACATGGTAACGGAGAGGACGTCTGAAAAGTTGGAATTACCTTGTGCATCCGAGATCAACGTACACCAAGCCAATGATCCAACAATTAATGAAGCTGCAAGCCTGATAGAAGCGGGGAAACTGGAAGATGCAAGAAAAATGTTGACACAAGTGTACAACAAATATACTTCAGCCACCAACAGCAAGGCCATGGTGGTTTATCGGGATTGCTTTTCTTTGTTCCTGATGGTAAATATCTCTTTAGAGGCATCTATCGTATATAGCAACAGTAAATTATCTTTAACTCGTAATCTATTTCATTCATGTTCAAAAAACAAAATATTTCAGAATTTATTTTTGTATATTTCCTAATGATGAGAAGAACCCAAATATTTATAAATATTCTCTGTATTATTATTTTAGTGTAAAGAAAAGTTCATGGCTTTGAAAAGTTTTTACAGATGTAAGTTTCAATTTACATTCTCTCTCTCTCTCTCTCTCTCTCTCTCTCTCTCTCTCTCTCTCTCTCTCTCTCTCTCTCTCTCACACACACACACACACACACACACACACACACATATATATATATATATATATATATATATATATATATATATATATATATATATATATATATATATTGTGTGTGTGTCAGTATATGTGGTCATTTAGCAAAAATGGACCCGTTTTACAAAATATTGAAAATTGACGTTGTAAAAAAAATCTGGAAAACAGACAGACAGATGTTTTATTTTATTGTATTAAGTTCCGAAAGAAATTTCTCACTAGTATGGATACGGCACAGACTTTGGATGAATTGCCGTAAACATTTATCTATGCTATGAACTGGTAGCATGGAAGGCCCTTTAATGTTCAATGCCTATCAAGACACGATAATCGTTCATCGGTTTAGTGTTCTAAACATTATAAACATAATACCAAGGTAAACACCTTTGACGTTTACTTTTTAAGCCAAATACTTTGTTGAGGAACAGTCATTGCCATCTTAGGCGTAACACAGTACTAGAAATCGAAAACCGGGACCTTCCGCTTACAATGGACTAAGATGTCGGACAACCGTACAGACAGATAAAACAATAACAAGATACCCGATCTTACATTTTGGGGATAAAACTGTTTATTCATTTACAATATATGACTGTGTTCAAGATCAATTATATTGATTTATTTTTTATTCAGCATGTGTATAAATCTAATGTATTTTGTAGATATTACATTGATATAATTTCAACTTTACAACAATTTTCTAATTCCCAGCACGGCTTCTTGGAATGGAAGTTGACCAATTCTTATTTTGGATCATCGCCCCAATCTGGTTCCAAGTCCTAGATCAGCATTACATTAATGTAAGTATTTATCATATATATGTTAAAAAAATTCAGTTTCAATATAAGTCATGTATTTTGTCTCTTTTTAAAAATTGAAGTTATCATGATCAAGTGCCATTACCCACTGTTTACTGGCAAGTACAAGTAATACTATAAATAGCATTGGCAATACCAAAGTTATAGTTTTACAATACGGGCAAATGTTGAAGAGTGGACAAGACGATCAGTTTTTGTCAGTAAAACTTCATCAGTTGAACTTGGATTTAATATAAATTTGTGTTTCCGAAAGAAAAATGTGGTATTATACAAGGCCCTAAAAAATAACCTAAATGTAGAGCCAAATCTGTCTAAGAGTACTCACTGTAAACGAATGACTATCTTAGCTTTTGAGAAGTTTAGAATTTAAATGATGTAATCCGAGCGAAATATTACTTACGGTAAGTATAATATATTCGGTTGGTACCGAAATACCAGGTAGTGGGATTATATACATGTACACACTCGGGGACTTAGACGGAAACGAATCGGAAAATGTTTTAGCCAGATTGTTGAAATTGTTTGTGTAACTTACGTAATACGATCGAGATCTTTAAAACATCTAATCATACTTATCTATCTTATTTATCAGGAAAGTTTGGAGTTGTTGGCCGAATTACAAAATATGGCAGCAACCTTTCTCTCTGCAAATCCAGATATTGATGAGATAGTGTTGTCCATTTATATTGAGCTGTTACTATCCTACAGACAACTCTGTATGAAGTTCCAGAACAAACCTAAAACATTGAAGACCATACAAGACCAGTGTCTGGAGGTGCACCTCCATGTCAATAATATTTTCTTCCAAATGGTAAAAACAATTATCTATAGGGTTATTATGCGAAATAACGTCAATATAAACATAT
Organism: Atrina japonica; assembly: GCA_030159075.1. Taxonomy (NCBI): domain Eukaryota; kingdom Metazoa; phylum Mollusca; class Bivalvia; order Pterioida; family Pinnidae; genus Atrina; species Atrina japonica. The sequence continues at coordinate 3,462,802 of BROG01000005.1, read as the reverse complement.
TTTGTTATTCCAATACGTTTTGCAAACTTGTTCTCATCAGCACAGTTTCTCTTTTTTACTTCTTGTTCACTTGTCTGTTAAGGAATACGTACAGCAAAAGGGGAAATAACTCACCCGATACCATATCCTCTCATTTGTCATGTAACAAAATAACTATTTTTAACTTTTTGCAATTAGGGATTGACCAGTTTGGAATGCTTTGAGTAATTTGATAATTATAATTAGTATGTTAATAGTATCATTAGCAAATCTGTTTTACTTGGGAGCAATTGTTATCACAGTTATGTTAATACAGTCTTTATTTACTTACTTACAGGGTCACCTTCAAAATGTGTGTGATGGGTGTAAAAACTGTAAGTATTCAATATCTGAGTATATACATTTGTGAATATACATTTACATAAAATACACTTCAATGATCAACTTTTAATTATGAACCCAAGATTATCTTTATATTTTCCGAAAATCAATTTCTATTCCGAAGTCTAAGTTGAAATGATATCTATCATTCACACAACCACCATTACAATGCAAACATATTTTGTAGCGCAGAATGTTTTTTTTTTTCATTTGTAATGTTTGTTTACCTTCCGCCAAGATTTTTTTACTTACATGGACACATTGCCAGTTTCAGAAGAATCTTGCACATTCTGCGCTATATGTTTTTGACGCCAATGTAGTGGAAGTTGTTTAGCGTCTCTCACCTGTGATGACATGGGCTTCGATTTGAAATCACCAATGTCTTTTTTAATCTCTAACTGTTTCAGCACATGGCAAAGAAACAATCACTACCTTTAAAAACGTGTTTTATGTATTACTCGAAATGGGAATCGGGACCCGTAACCTCTCTCTCTTGTAAGGCAAACCGACTAAGCCATCGCGAGCAGTCAGTAACGAATTATATTGACTCGTTCAAGTGAATGCTGTATACTGTCCAGGAATATTAAACTTCCCATTTAATTGAAATAATATAAACCTTGTTTTTCATAACATGACAAAATATAACGTTTTTATAATATTTAATTATTTTATGAAATTTGTATTGCTATTTTGATTCTGTCTTTGTTTTCATATGATGACATGTTTTGACACGTTTTTAATTAGAAATATGAGAAGCTAAGGCCTATTAATATTGACAGATTTTAATTGTATTCACATTCAATACATACGATATCTTTTTATTTTTTTAGTGGACAAAGAAAATCCGGACAATTTCGACATTTTGGAGTTGTGGGCTCGTGCCTTGTATGGATTAAACAAAACAGAAGTTGCAATCAAAAAGGCAGAGATAGCATTATCACTTTCAGAAGTAATTTTTTCTACTCTACCATTTCTTTTGAATAACATGTAATAGTACCAGTGTTATTGAAATGACAATGATAACATATGTAAAATTAATAATGATAATAATAATAATAATAATAATAATGATGATGATGATGATGGAATCTTTTGAATTAGAACTCGGTGATATTTAATTAATTTATTAAAATATGTTACATGAAATAGTGTACTCGTTGGAGATGCCATTAAAGGTATTAACAATTCAAACTGCAGGTTGAGTCCAGAAAGAAGTCCAAACTGAGAGATCTGTTGAAGGAAATGAATGAAAAACTTGATGAAGAGCTGTCAACTACTGACCAAGAATCAGTTGTTGATAGTGACAATGAATGGTTGGAAACAACACCGATCAAGTTACCACGAGAGGTTATTATTCATATTGTGTTGTATTTTCATAAAACAATATATATATATATATATATATATATATACATATATATATATATATATATATATATATATATATATATATATATATATATATATATATATATATATGTATATATATATATATATATATATATATGTATATATATATATATATATATATATATATATATATATATATATATATATATATTATATATATATATATATATATATATATATAATGCACCTATTCTAATGTGTTGCATTAGAGAAATGAAAACCAGGTATTGAAGTATTTAACAAATTGGCTCTATACTGTGATAATATTCAAAATGAATGTACATATACACTCATGTGCCAAAAGTACTTCAACCTTTTTTTTACATTTTCCCATTGCTTTCTATGTTAAATCAACTTTTTTTTTTAAAAATTGGCCTGACTCATATTTTCAATGAAATCTTGCAATCTTTTGCACAAATGTGTGGAAGTCTGTGGACTATCTCTATAAATTGGTTTGGAATGTGTCAATTTCTTTAATTTGTTTTTGTATAAAATGAAAGTATTTATAAGTGACAAGAAAAATTTGTAGAGCCATTTTCTTCTTTGTTCTTACTTAGTGGCGTCAACAAAATACTTATTGCAAAGAAAAAAATGCTTCTCAGAAATAAAGCTTCAAAGAAATTACAACCCAAATCCAGAAGAGAATGAAAATACTTTCTTCTAAACATATGAAATTTTGCATGAATTGATGAAATTGGAAAAAAGTTCAATTTACATAGAAAGCTATGGGAAAATGAAAAAAGTTAACATACTTTTAGCACGCAATTGTATGTACTTCATTCCGCTTTACATATTGTTATATTAAAACACTGAAGGTTTCTGTACACTACACTATGATCATTTCAAAGATGGTGAATGATCACAATTTACACTTCATGTTAGAATTTGGTACATGATAAAATGTCAACTTTCATATTTAAACGTTTCTTTTATAGATGAAAGAAAAGGCAGCGAAGATACAATCAGAACATGTCAAGAAACCAAGAAACAGACGTAAGCTTTAATATATAATTTAGTTTTTTTTATACTTTGATATTTCACTTAAATCACAATAGACAAAAATCTAATTATGTATCTAAAATAAAAACCATAATTGTCAAAGTATTGATTTAAATGTAACCTGTAAAACAAAATACTAATTTTAAATCTCAGATACCATAAATCTTCAGGATGTTGTATCAAATCTTGTAATATTGGACAAACACTGACCTCTGGAAATCTAAAGGTGGGATCAGGTGCCATGGAGAAGTAAGCATCCCCCTGTTGACCAGTCACACTCGCCGCGAGTCAACATTCAAATGAAATACGTCAGGAACAAATCCTCGTCACAATTGGTATAGACGTCTCAACAACCGCCAACGAAAAGGCAACTCAACATTTCAACTACTGAAATAGAGTAATCGCAAACAAGACCACAATACCGACCGTAAAATTTTAGGAACGTTGACATCAAACGCGGTTTTCGATATCTCCGTGTCAATAATGTGTTAGTGAGTAGTTTACATCTGTATATGTCCTGGACATTATTTGGTATCTGAGATTTTATATATGAAATGTTCATATGGTAATTATGAATCAAACATTGACCTCTTGAAAATCCAGTGTTAAGACCTAGTATCACGGAGGAGTAATTACCCCCAGTTGAATGTTACAGCCCCGTTAGTTCATCGTTTGAGTCCCCGAGGGTATACATAAACCTAGTACCTGGTATTTCGGTACCAGCTGTTCATCTTATACTAAAGTAATATTTGGCACTGTTAACATCATTTAAATTCAAAAAATTTTCTAAAGCTAAGATAGTCATTTTTTAAAGTGGTTACTCTTAGACGGATTTCGGCTATACTTTTAGAGATATTATTTGGCCTTGTATAATACCGCTTTTTCTTTAGAAAATACACATGACTTTTAAATTGGAGCTCAACTGATGAAGTGTAATTGACAGATACGATATCGTCTTGAGCATTATAACGTTGGTAGTATGTTTATAATATTCACAAACTAGGAAAAGAAATACTAAAGGACAGAAATCAAGAAACATAACATCAGATTATCCCAGTTTGTTTAATATAAGGATTTAATTCATGAGTGTAATTACAAGTAATGTATGTGTTGTTAGAATGGTTTTCAATTGATCCAATAAATAACAGTGGAGAATAATTTTAATCCTATTTTAGTATCATACTTCTAATAGGAATTCTAGTTTATCATTGACATTCTCATACAATCACACGAACGTACTGTAAACGGACTATAAAAAGAATCCGTCATTTGAGAATTCCATGTCATTTAAGATAAATCTCTATCTCTATCTCTTTCTCTCTCTCTCATATGTTTGTGACTATCAATACTATTTTGCGTTTTCAGCAAGAAGACAAAATGTAGAGCGTGCTACAGACCGGTATCTAAACGAAACCTCTTGTAAATCAGAAACATACAATACTACTGGAATCTCCAGCTGGAAAGATGTAACGGATTTTGACTTTAATTTTTGGCCAAAAGGACGAGGGCGAAAGCGAAAGCGTAGGAATACTGGGGCATCGGATCTGTCGTCTGCCACAAATAATACATCGGAAGCTGAAACAATGTTACGTCAACAGGAACACGATTTCATGGAATCTGAATCAGACGATTCCGACGTAGAGTTTGAAAATAAACAATCCTATGACACATTGTCTCTGGATACCCTATCCATTGCAGACTCCTGCGATTCCGAAGATGATTTTGACAGAACAATGTTTGATCGCAGTATTCCAACCACAGGGTCAAAGGATGAGAGCCAAGAAAGTGCACTTCTGCAATCAGGAATACAACTGTCCGAACAATGCGTTGGCAGTTTTAAAATCAGAGAGAAGAAGCCATTCTATTCAGAGTTTCATCAAAAGGATACACTTTTGAAACTTTGCCATCAACAGCCAGATATGTATAAACGGTGTACAATTAGTATCGGATCATCGCATGAAGCAGTATGCACAAACTTAAACTTGAACGATAGCATAAAGAAAATACACATTTCTGGTCGTTCAAAATGTGGCAAAGTGTTTAGTGATGATGAAGTTGTCGTGGAAATACTTTCTAAAACAGAGCATTCACATAAGGAAAATGTCATCCCAAGGTTAAATATAAACTTGAACAAAACCAAGACTAGTGACACAAAAATATATGGAAAAGTAATTGGACAATTAGAACGAAACCGATACAAAGATATTCGCAACCCTGTACTTATTTGTTCATTCGATGAATTTGAAAACAATCTGGTAAAACCATTATGCAAAACTGTCCCCAAGATACATGTATTAAACAAATACTGTGAAAACAAGTTTGAATTTGAGATTTATACTTATGACCCCAACAGAAGAAATCTTAACTTCCAAGAGGTTAGAAAAATTGACATTGCCAAAAGGAGATCATATGTATTTTTGGTGGCAATTATAAACTGGGAATCAATCTACCCAAGAGGAGCAATAATAGATGTCTTCACTGAAAGTAGTAGCATTACAGCCGGGCTCAAGATGCTAGAATTAAAACATAATGTGCCGACAACCTACTGTGCATCGACGGTTCATCAAGTGCAAACTGTCATGAAGCAAATGCCCCGGGAATCGAATGAGAAATTGACTACAAGTCACTCAGACTTGGTGTCTGTGGTAGCTTTTACAATCGATCCTCCCAATTCACATGATCTGGATGATGCACTGAGTATCGAGAAATTGGAGAATGGTAACTACCGCGTTGGTGTACACATAGCAGATGTGTCAAGTATCGTGAAAAAGGGGGATGCGGTTGACATTGAGGCACAGTCTAGGGCAACAACATTTTATCCTGGACAAGGAATGAAGCCATACCATATGTTACCAGAGCCACTAAGTCAAAATATGTGTAGTCTTCTACCAAATGAAAGACGAATGACAATATCCATTTTCTTTGTAATAAATGATGATGGAAGGTTGACAGAAAAACCAGATATCAAGCGAACCATAACAATTTCCAAGAGAAAATTCACCTATGCTGAAGTTCAGGGTATCATAGAAGAACAAAACGATGACATTCTATCATGGGAGCTGAGGACGCTTTTCCATTTAGCAACAAAAATGCGGAAACAACGCCTGGGAAATAAATTTCATTATTTTCCTGTAGAAACTGACCTTTCGGATCCCTCTGACTCATTGTCGAATACTTTAGAAGCTCATTATCTCGTGGAAGAGTTCATGGTCATGGCAAACCATCAAATAGCAACGTATCTATGTAGAGTTTTTCCAGGATGTATACCGTTGCGGTGCCAAAGTCCTCCGTCAGAAAATATGCTTGCATCATGGAGAGAGTCAAATTCGGAAATCATGGATCTTATTCTTTTTTTACAAGATATCCCTGTAAGTTCAGACAAACGAATCTCCATTGACAACGAAAATGTTCAAAAAGTTCGATACAACAAACTAGTTAATCTGCAAAAGTGGGTTTGGCAAAAAATGGTTAACGCACTGAACAACAATAATTTCAAAGAAGTGTGTAAGTTGATTGGAACTGACAATTTGCACCCAGCACAGTCACTGGCAATTGAGGAATGGATAAGTTTTCAGGAATCAGCTGAATATAGGTGCATTGCCGACTCACGAAATCCAGGAAGAGATGCCATGCATTTCTCTCTTGGAATAAAACCTTACACTCACTTTACCTCTCCTATTCGAAGATACACAGACATAATCATCCATAGGTTGCTGCATGCAGCACTCGATAGGCAAACATCTCCATACACCAAGGGGGAGGTAATTAGTCTTTGTCGATCCATGACTGCAGCAACACGACGAGCGAAACAGTTCCAGAAGCAATGCCAGTCACTGTTTTGGGGTTCTAAACTCCATAAAGGGCCTATTGTTGTGCATGCCCTTGTACAAGATGTATCTCAAGAAAAGGTAACCCTACATTTTCCTGGAATGCGAACACTTCCAATGTGTTGCAAAGAATTACCGCTACATCTTCTAAATGTTGCCGGTAGACCAATAATCCAAGAAGATACTGCAACGAGGAAGAATATATTAACACTCAAGTGGCAAAAAAGACTATATTCTGCTAAGGGATTTGTACCACCTAACCGTAACAAAGGACGCGAATGTGTTCGAGTTGATCCTCATCAGAGGTCTGAATTCCAGCAGCAGTTAAAATGGATCAAGATTCTAAAAACGAAACTGAATGGAAATCCAAAGAAATTGAAGTCAATTTTCTTCTCTACGGATCACCCAAATGTGAACATGGATCATTGTGTACCAGCATGCTTCAACACAGAACTTGATGTCAGTTCAGAAGTACGAGGCAGGAAAGTCCGAAACTCATACTGTGATTTTACCATGTCTTTTAACTACGGACAAGTACTTGCAGTACAATTGGGTGCAGAACCACAAAATGGCATAATGTCACCAGCCATAACATTATTTGATATGACAAACAATGTCAAGCACTGTCTCCAACATCACAGAGAACCTGTCAAAATGCTAGAACAATTTTCAAAAGAAAAGTGTAAAGACAGATATAAATCAGCTGTAGATTATATCAAGACATTGTTGCCATTGATGGCAATGGAAGCAGCTACCAACGCTGTAAACGGCAATTCAATTACTTTAAATGACATACCTGTTAAATTTGAAGCAAGAGGAGGGCAGTTTACTTTGAGAGAAGCGTTCTGTGATCAACGAGACATAAATATCAACTCCATGTCCATGTCATTCATTCTAACTGGAGAAGAAAAACAGGATGAAATGGAATACGTTGACAGCTCCGACTACTTATGCATTCGTTATGAGTGCGTAAACAGAACGGGAGAAGAAATAAAGAAATCCTGCGAACAAGCACCACAGGACAGGAAATTTTGGGTTGGACATGCCAAAGTTGACCAACTTTTCAAGGCGGAAGAAAAAGGAAAACTCAATATTCATTTTGAATTGCACAGAGACAGTCCACCCCCATTTGCAGAAATGTTTGGACCGAAGAAAGAAACGAGATGTTGTATTGAGATATTGCCAAAATCAGCTGTCGACAAGTATGTTACATTTTCGCTATCTAAATATATATTTATTTCGCCTTTAAATGAAAACACCAACAAACAAAGTTTTTGTCATACATATTTCACACATTGGTGTGAAAGTAAATTTATAATTCTTGTTAAAATCCACAATGTATAGTCCATTAATTCGGTATACATACATACATATATATATATATATATATATATATATATATATATATATATATATATATATATACTTAAATTTAACAAGTAATCTTGTATTTATCTGACATTTGTGACAAACATTCTTGTGTGTTTGCAGGAGAACAGAGACAATTTTGAAATGCCTTGACAAATCATCAGATCTTGCCAAATCTATTGCTGTTTCCAAGAAAGTGCCACGTTTAGGTTTGTATACTTGACCACTTAAAATCATTGAAAATATGCTCAATTGCGTTATTCTGTCCACATATAAATCTTGACCAACGTTAACCTTATGTCTTTTTTTCAGATAAAAATCATATGGATTTGGCAAAAAGAATTGAACATGACATAAACATTCGAGGTTTTCCAAAAAACAACATTAAACAGGATAAAGCAATCGCAAACGCCCTTCGATCGAGTTTCAGTCTCATTCAAGGACCCCCAGGTAATTCAATTGTTTCTGTATTAACCATAATTCTGTGAATATCTGTCATTTACTAATACTTTGCATTTATTCAATTATTTTTTTTAGAAACAGGCCATGATTGTCTTCCAGCTTTCAAACGATTTATTAACATTTCAGGAACTGGTAAAACGTACACGGGGATCAAACTTGTATGTCTATTCTCCAAGATCAATAGGATACTAAGAGAGGAAGGGGATGAAATGAAACAGGTTGTGTTCTGTGGTCCCTCAAACAAGTCTGTGGACTTAGTTGCAAGTAAGATTTTTCGAAGAATATATATTATAAATCCTTGGTTAGTATGTAAGTGTTGTAATATTACGTCATGGTTACTATGGCTGTGAAATATTTATATTATTTTTACCTACATACTAGTATCTGAAGTGAATTTTATATATTCTAAATGATATTGATATACGAATAAACAGTAAAACACTCAAAATTCACAAATTTTCGGCCACTTGGCCTTTATCAAGTGAAAGATGACAATATGTATATCAGTTACATAGTATTAAGTCTGCACAATACAAAGCTTCAGTGCAAATCAAAAATTATTTGCACTGAAGCTTTTGCTTCTGAGTGTTTTACTGTTTTTTCGCATACTGATACTTCCCTTTGGAGGACATTCAATTTTATTGATATTGATATAATTTTCTTTAGGTAAATTTAGATATTCTAGATGATTGTGATCTTACTTTCTTTAAGTAAATTTTAAGTATTATAGATGCATGTAATACTTTCTTTAAGTAAATTTTAAGTATTATAGATGCCTATAATGTTGTCTACTTTACTACTTATAACTTTACAGAATGGCTTTTAAAGAAACTTGGTGACTCGGCACCAAAAGCTGTCAGAATGTACGGGAGCTCGATGGAAGATAAGGATTACAAAATTCCGGGACTAACGCACTTGAGCAAAAGAAATGAAAGAGATAGTAGGCCCGATCCCGAGCTTAAGAGTATAAGTCTACACCATATTATCAGGAAAGAGGGCAAACCATCTTCCGAAAAGTTAAAGAACTTTGATAATATTTTCCAAACGGATCCAGAATCTGTTGACTACAGGATGATAAAACAATACAGAAAAGACGTGAATACAGCATCTCAGGAAGAACTGAACAATTATGAAGTCATTTTCTGTACCACATCAGTTGCCACAAAAACCACTTTTCTGAAAGGAACAAGGGGGAAGATTTACCAGTTAATCATAGATGAAGCTGGCATGTGCACTGAACCAGAATGTTTAGCACCAATCATAGCAACCCGAGCTAAACAAGTTGTACTCATTGGAGATCACAAACAACTCCGACCTGTCGTCCTCTGTAAAGAGGCTGCAGATCTCGGATTGGAAAAGTCACTATTCGAAAGATATTCATGCCGTTCTGTCTTCCTGGAAAGTCAATACCGTATGGTGAGTCATTCTGTTTACATGGTAATTTTTACAACATAATTTTAATACAAAAATAAATTGGAATTTAATCCTTTAATAAGACCCAAACTTCATATAATAAACTAAGTATCATGTTACTTGTATCAATTTCAGAATTAGATAATTTCTTTCTCGAAAATATGCTCAAAATGAAAAAATTTCCGTTTATAATAAATGAATGCCTTCTCTTAATCCTTCTTGCTTATTCTGTTGATAGAACCCAAGTATTTGTGACTTCCCGTCTGAAACATTTTATAAGGGAATGTTGAATACAAAACCATCTTCGGCTTGGGAGGTGATTGAACCTCTTAAGCTATGGACAGATCCAAAGTATCCACATATATTTTGCCACGTAGAAGGGGAAGAGGAATGTCTTACTGTTGCTACAGAGGAGGGCAATCAGCAGTCCCGTAGTAACAAAGCAGAGGTGGATCAAGTGGTATGTATACATTCGCAATTTTATACAAAGACAATTATGAATAATACCAGTACCTTCGGGAGTAGAATAGGTTCACGGATGATTCATTGTAGACAATTTGTTTTGTTCGCGTAAAACATTATTGCGTAGTTTAATGGCAATTTAGGGCATTTCCATAGAAACATATAGGCCTGCACAAACACATCTATTATTCTTTACACCTCTGTACTCATATATAAGTTTCTGATAAAATATGTCAATTTGAAGACCTATGCATATGCACAATTTTGCCCATTTTTGTATTCTTTCTTCATTTCAGATTAAAGTATTGACTCATCTTATAAAGACTGAAGGAGTTGATCCACGTTTCATAAACGTCATTTCCCAGTACAACGCCCAGTGCTATGAAATCCGAGAAGCTATCAAAAAAGAGAAAAAAATTGGTTGTTATGTCAATACAGTGGTTTCTAGCCAAGGTAATAATAAGCTTGTGATTTCCTTTGAACCATATCTGTTAACCCATGAATTGTTTCACTTCTGGTCAGTGGGTGATGTTTCACCTGTTTACCTGCGGAAGTCCGGTAGCCTCTTCCCAGGTATATTGTAATCAGCTTCTCTCCTCCGCCATTAAAAACTGACTGCCACCATATAACTGAAACATTGGTGACTGTGACGTAAAACATTAAAAATAAAAAAATAATGTTCCATGTCTGTCAACAATTGTGAGTTCATATTGCTAGTAACTTTTCCCTAATTGTAAAATTTGAAAATAATTACGGATGTATGATTATGACATTGTGATCATATGATTTAAGATTATATTTGGCCCAAGATATCAGATGCAGCGGAGAATGATTATATATGTATTGAAAAAAATCAGGCAAAGTGTTATTCCTTTAATTTGGTATAATTCTTCATACATACATGTATATATATATATATATATATATATATATATATATATATATATATATATATATATATATATATATATATATATATATATATATATATATACAGATACCAAAGTTTTAAAATATTAATTGAAAGAAAGTTCTTGAGACAATATACAAATCAGGTGAAAACTGGTCTCACGCGGACTTCTGAAAATCCAGAGATGGGATCAGGTGCTATGGAGAAGTAAGCATATGATGCTGTTGAAATGTTTGATAGTTCACCGGTATACAGCTACTAGAAGTTTGGTACCAGCTGATATTTCGTTTTAGTAATACTGTTGTTGAAAAAAATTAAAATTCTCCAAACCTAAGAGTTTTACAGTGATTACTCATATATGGTTTAAACAATAGTTTAAGGGCGAATTTGTTCTACGAAAACTGGTTTTAATTTTGAACCAGTTTATTAACCTTTCCATTTGTTACATAAACCGGATTTAAACTGGTTCTGAACTAAAACTGGCTTTTCATTTGTTTTATCCTAAACCCAAATTAGTTTATCAAACCATACAAACTGTCTCCTGGGGTGGTTTAGTAGGTTAAGTTTGTTGCTACAACAATATGTCGGCGACAACATGGACCAATGCTTGTATCGGTTACCTTTTATGTGTATTCTGGCATTTTATGTTCTTGGGCAGCAAAAATATACTCATAATGACAGAGAGACGTTTGACAATATTAAAACGGTAAATTGATGAATTCAGTCTCCAAACTGATCACTATCGATTGCCATTTTGTTTATCATGTTTTCACGTTTTTATTTAACATGGACATAACCATAGAGTGATTTTTTGCCACTTAACCCCAGTGATTCCAAAAGTGGAAACATGATAATCAGAGTTAATGAATATCTCAATAACAATGATACTCATTTTCTATAATTTTCATTATTTTCCTCTTTATTTTTACATCTCATATAATGGAGCGACTGTTTACTTCTTTCTGTACCCCATTTTGGTAGTTTAAAACATTTATTTGTTCAGTCATAGGAAACCAATTTTAGTTCCATAACCGGTTTGCAAACTAGTTGTAAACCATAAACCAAAACCGAAACTAGTTTATTTGCAACAAGTTTACATATCATTGATATTTCAGGAGGTGAGTGGGATTATGTGATATTTAGCACCGTGCGGTCCTTACCAGACTTTCGAATAGAGCCCAACCCAACCCTAGGCTGGTGTAAACAAAATTTGGGTTTCATAACCGACAAACATCAGATAAATGTGGCTCTGACTCGTGCTAGAAAAGGACTGATTATCATAGGTAAGTCAAAATACATGTATCAATTATATATCAAGTATATGTACTTAGAATCCGTTTACATATTTACATTTCAAATATTATGCTTTCAAATTTCTATTTTCTTTAAAAATCATTTATTGTATTTCGAAGCAAAATTGTGACTTTCAGCACTCACATTTGCCCCAAAACAGTTTGTTTAATGCGCTTTTTTTACACTCCATAGATATTGGAATATATTCGAACGCCATAACCATTTGGTGAAATGTCCTAAATTTTCACTTGCGCTACAGACTTTATAATACTGTTGTGAGAGATTTTTAACATGTCTAATCTTATAATGCACAAGACTGCAGTTTTGAGTCTGTTCCTGTGATTTTCACATCAATTATCGAGTGGTTGGGGGAATGTTCACCTGATTAGAAATAAAATTCAAACTCAAGCCAGATTAAAAACAAGAAACTTAGTTTGCAACACTGCCTCCTCATAATTGAACAATGAAAAATAGTTTACATATACACTTACACACGTTTTTACTGACGCCCATGTTTTACAGACAAATCTACACGCATTTTTACAGAAACTGCCGTTTTTACAGATACGTTTTTAAAAATACGTTTTATAAGACAAATGACCACGTTTTAAAATTCGAGTTTAACTGATGAAATCTTATTGACAGAAACGTTCGTCTTGAGCATTTGTTTTGGTCTTGGTTTTTTATTTTTTGGGGGGGATGTGTGTGAAAAACTATAACTTTGGTATTATGTTTATAAAACACGTACACGTGAGGTTTTACACGCATACAAATAAACGGTTATACCCAACATGCAGATGTTGAAATAGCTCTGATCAAGCAAATTTAAAACTTTTTTCAGGAAACAGCAACCTTCTGCAGTGTGACAATATATGGGAGAAACTCATTCAGCACTACAAGAGACGATATTGCTTTGTTGAAGCCGAAAACTTCCCAAGTTATACGCCAAAACTACGTAAAAAGAAACGCGCATTACGTTTGTCCACACAAACATCTGAGGAGTTCTATGCTGGAACTGATCGCGAAATGTCGGAGAAGTAAGGTGTGGTTACATCGATAACAAAAGACAACGATATGGAATTGAAATTTTATATGACACAAGGCAGACCAGTAAATTTATGAATACCTGACAAGATTTTTCGGAGGTTCATGTCTATTTTATATTTACAGTTTTTGTTTTTTATCACTTTTCTTATGAATAACATTTTGGTATCTCTGATTTATATACATTTGTGCGTTTTTACACGTCATTTGTTTCATATTATTTGCGACAACAGTCTTTTTGTATAAAGAGTAATTACTACGCAAGGATAATCCTAGTTTAATAACAGTATATTAAATCTTGATGAATATTTATGTTATGGAACGTTTCTGTAAATATTTATTTCAGAGGTAGTATACCTTACTATACATTTTATGTAATAAGTTCGACATCGTTCATGTGTATTTTTTGCATCACTCATATTTTATCTTTTTAACAAAAACGAAGCTATTGATATGTATATATGCCAATAAGCAGCTTTCTAAATAACATATGAAAGTTAGCAAAGAGTAACATATTATTACACATTGGATATACGGGGTTTTTAAATATCATAGAAGAGGATGCACTGACAAGATGCTGATAAATCATAATGAATGTACATAATGAATGAATACAAATCTCTCAACAAAGCACTTGAAATTCACCATAAAAATAAAAACAAATCCATTACTCATCTTTTTCAGTATTTCATAACAATGTGGATGATTTTGCTGAAGAGTCTTTGTATTGTAAATTGGCCAAAGTATATTAACATATCGTTAGTGTAAGACATATTTTTGTAAAATTTGTAATTGACAACAATGAAAAAGATATTAGATCTCTATTTTTGTTTTTATTTTAATACAAATTCGTGAAAATACTTTGTCGGAATCTTCATATTTTGACATATTAGATTGATTGAAAAAGCCGATCTTAATAAATCTCCAGTAAATGTATTAACATAACACAATACTATATTGAAAATCATAAAAATGTAAATTTCACTTTCTTGTTATAATATCTTCATTTTTACATGATCAAGTTTATATATAACCTACACCTGTACTGAGAGTACCCTCCTTGTAGCATATCAATATCTGAAATCATAGAAATAGAAATATACATTTGTATTTTATTTGTGATATATATATATATATATTGTAATACATACATCATTTATAGTTTCATAATTCATATTATTTTGATAATTTTAGAGACAGCAAGGTCTTCTGTATATATTTTGATTGGGCTTTTATTTTGTAATTTTCAAATACCCCAGTCACACAAACTTCAGTAGGAATTGAAGCTTAACTCCTTTATTTATAATTTTGTAATTTGTGATTCATCAAACGATCCAGTGGCTAAGCGACTTTAGTTTCAGTAGATACTCCAGCTTAACTCGTTATTTATGATTTTGTAATTTTGACACATCCACCTTCAGTTGAAACTCAAGCTTAACTCACTATTTATGATTGTTTAATTTGTGTGACATCAAATGACCCAGTGTCTAAGTCACTTTAGCTTCAAGGGTTACTAAAGCTTAAATCACTGTATATGATTTTGTAATGTTGATACATCCATTATCCCATTTACATCAACTTCAGTAGATACTGAAGCTTTAACTCACTATCTATGATTTTGTTTTTGTATACATCTAGTAACCAAAACCACTTAACTTCAGTAGATACTCTAACTTTACTTAATATTTATGATTTTATAATTTCTTATATGTCCTGTGCCAAAGCCACACCAAATCCAGTAATTAATTAAGCTTAATTCGTTATTTATGATTTTGTAATTTGCGATATATATCCAGTGGCCAAGCCACTTGAACTTCAGTAGATACTCTAGCTTAACTTAATATTTATAATTTTTCCTTTTTTTATACACCCAGTGACCAAGCTACACTATTTCAATGGATTTTCAAGGCTAACTTGCTATTAACGACCTTGTTTTGAACCCTACAAAATTTATGTTGTTGCAATTAGACATTTTATCAGTTTATTATTAAATACAATTATAAATAATGATAGAAACTATTGTTCATTTGCAGAAACCATTTAATATATGAAAACATAGTTCCTAGTAGAATTTTAGTACTATCTCATGGTATTTCAAAGGTTTTAATGTACAATCATAAATCTGATTCACTGTTTCTTTGAGAACAAAAAATGGTGTGTTTAATTGTTAATACCATATAGAAGTTTGACAAATTTACTACAAGTCGACGTGTTATTGAATTGGATAGTACAGGGCCATAATATGCGACATTTATGTTTTATAATGAACAAATTAAATAAGTCGTTGTTTGATATGTTGATAGAAATGAGATTGATTCTCTGTGTTTTAAAGCAATGTTTAAATCGTGTAATTAACATGAAATAATAGAAATTGATTACCATTGAGATTACAATGATCAAAGATCTGAAAACTTAGTATCAGTATTTTTAAATATGTTCATGTTGTAACCAATGCTTTATTTTGCATCATTCGTGTGTGTAAGAAAGAATTATATTGAGTAAGTTGCTTGTAGAATATTGAATTTCCATAACCTTATTTACTGAAGGATATTTACTTTATATTGCAATATGTTTTTTTAACGTTTTATTTTTTTTTTCTTAAGCTAACAAACTTGTGTATTGGCTTTGAACATTTTTTTTAACTCTTATGTGAAAACATACGATTTTGTCTTAGTTACCTATTTACACATGTTATACTACCAATACGTATAGAATCCATATTAAAAGATCATTATTATTGTTAGCGAATTTTAAAGGTGTCCCATCAAAAAGCAGTTGACAGAATAACTTTTTCTGTAAATAAAGTCTTTCCCAAGTTTTTTTTCACTATTTTTGTATTTTATAGTGTAAAAGATCCTAATTAACATCATTATATATAAATCTAAAATATAACTCAATAGGTCATCTATTCATGTTATATTTGATACATGTATGTTACTTGTCTGTGATAAATGTATGTAAAATATATGCGAGTTTGTACACACACACACACACACACACACTGAATAAATGGTAAACATGTATTCCCTTTTATCGAATCAAACGAGTCCACTTAGTCATTCACCAACTTATATCAATCAACATTTTCATAAATTGACTTGTATGTACACTGTAATTATGTATCCATATTATTTCCGATTTATGTATACACACATATATATACTATAAATCCATTTCATTCATATTTACTTCTTAACATTATAACACAAACGATCATATACTTTTGTACATTGCTGTATTATGATAAACTGTGACTATATGTTTGATAGGTATGATTAATAATATTGAAATGTTTTGTAACAATTTGTCTCATTTTAATTATGGAGAGAGAGAGAGAGAGAGAGAGAGAGAGAGAGAGAGAGAGAGAGAGAGAGAGAGAGAGATCATGTGAAGTCATTGTTGAACATACTACATTAATTGATATGCAATCATTTATACAAGTATTAATATTTTAGAAAAACGAATAAGAATTTTAAAAATGATCTCCGTTTTGTTATTGGTAAAACTTTAATTTTTTTTGATGATCTTTCTTTTGTAGTATTTTTACTTCAATTTTACAATTTATATTGATGTTGAATGTTAATAATAGTTGCACTTTGTCATACATTTTATAGTTATATATTTATGTTATCGACTTTTCAATTAAATGTTGAAATTTAATAAAATGGAAATGATAAGAATTTAAGAATTTTGTTTATTTTTAAGTGTTCATCATGTATCAAAATGAGAAGCACTTTTTTGTGTTATAAGCAACCTGGCAGAACTAACCATTGTTAAAACTAATATGACAGAAATATACATGTTAGATCGATCAGGGAAATATTTATGGTATCATATTTGGAGGAAGTACCTTACAGTCGTTGTGATTTTAAATCATTAGAAGAACTACAAAATTACATCCAAGAAAAGATAATGTGAGAGTTTTAAAAATAATATTGATATAGATTAGGGTCTGAAGTTTTACTTTTAGCAAAAAGTAAATAGACATCATCTGAATTCATTATAAAGAAGTATAAATAATCAACAGGAAATTGATACCTATTTACTGTCATACATTTACATTTGTATTTGAAAGTTTCAATCTATCGCTACAAATATTCCAAAATCTGTGCAATTAAACACCAAAACACTTAAGAAGCCTAAAGAGCTTTAACAGTCACATAAGACCCAAACTAACTTTTTAAGATCCCCCAATCCAGCAAGAAGCCTAAAGAGCTTTAACAGTCACATAAGACCCCACCTAACTTTTTAAGATCCCCCGATCCAGCAAGAAGCCTAAAGAGCTTTAACTGTCACATAAGACCCCCACCTTACTTTTTAAGATCCCCTGACCAAGCAAGAAGCTGAAAGAGCTTCAACAGCCACATAAGTCCCCACTTTACTTTTTAAGATTCTCGACCCAACAAAAACCCCAAAGAGCTTAAACAGCCACAGAAGTCCCCACCTTACTTTTTAAGATCCCATGATCCAGCAAGAAGCCTAAAGAGCTTCAACAGCCACATAGGTTCCCACCTTACTTTTAAGATTCCCTGACCCAGCAAGATGCTTTACTTTTTAAGATCCCCTGACCCATCAAGAAGTCTAAAGAGCTTCAACAGCCACATAAGTTCCCACCTTACTTTTCAAGATTATCATAAAATGCACAATTTCTGTTTAAAAGCCTTACTTTAGATATAATACATACATTATCAAATAGAAGTGGTTTTGGAAGGGGTTGAAAAATGGCGAAAACTACATAACACACATCGCAATGACAAAAGATAATATTAGATGATTCAAACTTTCAAATACAAATATAGCATTTAAAGGGGCATAATTTATGTTCACCCAAACAAATTGTTTAGATTTTTTCCACTTTTACAACCTGTACTTGATGTACACAAACAAATAAGAGCATGAAATACACAGGGATAAAAATCTTATATTCCTATATATGGTATGCATATACAAATAGTAAGGTTGAATTAATCATTTGCAAGTGAGTAATTGCCAAAGTGGGTTTCTCAAGCGATTTTCACAAAATATATGGGAATTTAAGAATTTTATCCTGTGTATATCTCTTTTTGTTATTGTATATGAATCTATGTAGGAAAAAAGAAAATAATATTTTTGAAAAAAATACAGCTATTACCCCTTTCATCACTCCAACCTAATGCAATAGTGCAGTATAAATATTGAAAAAAATCACAAAAATGCAAGTGATGTGAATACTTTTATTCAAATAAACAAATGTTTTCAATAATCAGAAAATACTACTATAATCACAAATTTCATAACAAAAAAGTATATTTTCATGGACGGCATTATATTTCAAATATTTTAAATAAATAACTTGTTTTAGATTTAAATATAAATTAATAACACGCTTTAAAACTTGTTGAAAATTTTAATTGAGTTCTATAAGACTCTTTAACACTTACTCTAGATCTATTAGATATATAGTTTTTATAGAAATGTTTGTATGGACAACCAATGGTCACAGTTTCTCACTGAAATGAATAACTTGGATTTGGTGTGGCTCCACACCATGCACCGATAAACTTGAGGACATCCTGCAAATCTGTACTGTGAGACACCTACAAAAATGTACATAAAATTGTCAACAAAAAGTATAGTATTGAGAAGTCCTGAAACATCTACAAAAGTGTACATGAAATTGTCAACAAAAAGTATAGTATTGAGAAGTCCTGAAACACCTACATTACAAAGTTGTACATACAACTGTCAACATACAGTCTAACATTGAGAAACATAAGTCCTGGGAAGTAAGAAATGTTTGGCCCCTTACTCTGGCTAATATGTATAGATTATTGACTGAATATTTTGAAATATTGACACTCGAGTTCTTTGTGCAGCAAAGACCTCGCAAACTTGGTCCTTCTCCATGCAAAAGAATGAGGACGTAAATACTGCAACATATCACTGGTGTTAAACTGATTGAGGTAACTGCAGTTACCTTGATCCTGCAGTAACCTTGATCCCAACATGGCGGAGCTAGAAACAGGTAAGATAGATTTATGCTAATTTCGACCATGTAAACGCGTTTTTGTCGAACATTATTCAGCCGCAAGGTTGATCTGTATGGCTTTGTTGTGCATATTTATTCTTGAAAATCACCATCAAAAAATTCAGGAAGATCAACTACATGTTATATACACTCTCTTAACAAAAGAATTTATAAATAGCATCCTAATACACAGTAAACACACACACACACACACACACACACACACACACACAATAATGTAACAAAAAGAATTTAATGTAACCGATATTACTTTGATCATGATATAAGAATTTAAAATTGTATATACAATGTATTACCTATACCAATAAATAGAAGATATCTTAGAAAATCAAATCTATGGAGAACATACCTTTGTAGCCATGAGAAATTTATTCCAATCATCTTTGTTAGCAACTTTTCCTGGACTCTTAAACTCCATTTTGTTTCTTAGCACGGGATAACCTGCACAAAATAAATATAGAAATTAAAACACATTTCACAAAACTTTTTTGCACAAAAATAAAGATTCATTTCCTATGCCCTCACTATGCTTTAGATATTATTGGCGGACAATATGAAAATTAGTACATTTTCCTTATATGGGATGTCACAGCCAATCAGTAAATGAATCAATTTTCTTTTGAATACATAATGGAATCAGAACAATACATACATAAATGATGAGTACCAGTAATTCATGTATTAATTAGACGCAATCATGTCATGACACAACTTGATGCCAACAGATTAATGAAAATGATAAATTGGATAAGCAACTCACCAAATTTCAGACATGTGCAATGAGAAATATTTTGGTTAAACAGATTGATATATTGCGTTGAAAATGTCACCGCATCTTGTTACCAGTACAAAGAAGCCTGATTTTACCAAACAAAATAACTTAAATACGGGACAGAATTTGGACCTAATGCATGTCCTGTTCAACAAGGTTTAATCAAAGCAAGATAGACTAATGTAAGATTTATGTATACTTATATATGACGTGCTGTTTCTTGATTAGAGCTACTTATCATGAAGTTTGTTTCAGTTCTCATGCCCTCGTTTTCAATATCTCCTCACTGCCATACAATTTTTTTTTTATTAGATCTGCACGCTGATCATCCATGATCAATTCACTACTTAAATGGTACAGAACTATAAAATATGACCAAAATTTATCATTTATGAGCATTACTCCCCAGAATGTCAGAATGTGACTTCAAAGTTTACTAAAGTGACTTCTGAAAAACAGCTTTTTTCTATCTGAAAGATTGCATGATTATCCTCCATCAAGTTGATAAACATTTCAAAATACAAATGTGGCAAACACAAAAGACTTCCTTTCTTCATTATAAAACCTGATTTTCAACTTACCTGTGATAATGCATGGTGGCGATCTAATACCTGTGTCAGGAGCAATCAGGGAAGCTTCATAACAATTTCTTTCATCTCTTGGTAGTATTTGTTCTACTTTTTGATCCATTGATACAGCCAATACCCACTCTTTGACATCTTCGTTTTGAGCATTCTGAAATATGCATCTTTATGTTTACCTTCAGATTCAACTATATATAAAGTTATACTTTCCATCACTTGCTAGGAAGAAAACAAATTCCATTTAATGAAAAAATATTGATCATAATTAAGACCCAAAGTACAAAAACATAATAGTATGATTAGACTTGTAAATCAAGTGGAATCTCCTTATCTCAAAACTCACAGGACCACTTCAAAATATCAGGAATTTGAGATAACAAAAATTTTAATTGATATATTATTTCATTTATAAAAAATTGGGACCAGACTTTCAACTTTGACATATCCGGAATTATGCCTCAACTGATTTCGACATAACAAGAATCCACTGTAATTGAAAATCCAAACTAATTAATATTCTAAATCTGTGGTAGTTTCCTAACTAGAAAATTATACATGGTAAGACATTTGTTATCCAGATAATTCTGCAATATTTCCTCTGAACTTGAATCATCTGTAGGGATTTGTAATACTTCCTCATTTAAAAATATTTTTTGTGAAATGTCATAAAATAGATTTGTTACTTTTATAAAGTGCCAACCCTGCACAGCATTTGAGTTTCTGAAAATTGCATCAATATATTTTTTCTATCATGTAAATAAGACAAGGATTTCATAGTCAGTACTTAGAGCATTGTGTTTTAGATCACATCATCTCTCTCTCAAGTCTCTGTTAATCTAAAGCGTATTTTAAAAAGCTGCCCATTCCTGGATTTAAGCTGATTAACCCTGTCCATCTCTGGATCGTAAGCTGAATAAACCTGTACATCCACAGTGCTAAAGATTTTAAGTTTAAACCTTACCTTCCTGGATCTTAATCTGATTAAACCTACCAATCCCTAGAATCTAAGTTGATTAAACCTACATATGCTTGAATCCTAAGTTAATTATGTGAGGGATTTTGTAGAAGACTGGTGACCTTTTCCAATGAACATTGTAATCAGGTTTCCCCTTCCCCCTCCTCCATCATTAGAAATATGATTGAAAATTGAGTAGCATAAAATATAAAAAAAACAACATATAATATGTAATTTATAAGTCATATTTTTTCTACTCATATTTTATATAATTACTCAACATACAGATAAATGACCCCTCTCAGGAAGTGGAATTTCAAATGGAATATCTGTATCCTGGAAATCACTGTGGTCCAATGCATCTAGAGATCCATCTTCTATTGCCTGATAATCAAAACAAAATACAGTCCAAATAGGAAATAATTTAAAATTTAGATGTAATGGAAAATAAATACACTAAATATATAACAATACAGTGAACCACGTCACATTTCAAACCTCAAATTTTCAGTTTCTTGACAAACATATCTGATAAGTACAGAACCTTAAGACACCACCTCACAAATCAGACTACTTTGTGTCAGTCAGATAGGTGGTCTTAATAGCGAGGTTCCACTGTATTTATATATATTGCATTATATGGATGTATAACATGATGGATGTATACCATTATCCAGATATTTATCACAAATTTACTTTCCAGTAACTGAAGAATCTTATTGTATAAAGAGAAGATTTACATCTTAGATGTATGATTCAGTAAATTCTTTTGTTAGTTGATAATAATTATCGCTTGTCGACCTTAAATTACTATGGACCATATTTTCAATGTTTAACTATATTGTTTTTATTGTGTGTGCACGTGTGTGTGTGTGTGTGTGTGTGTGTCTGTGTGTGTGTGTGTGTGTGTGTGTGTGTGTGTGTGTGTGTGTGTGATTACCAAATTTAGCTGATAGTGTAAAAACATAAAAAATAGTACAAATACATTACATCAGACACATCCAGGTATCTGTTTAAGAAAACAAAGGCAGCATTCTCTTGTGCAGTTGCCTACAAAATATATAACATCATTATATTAAAGTCTACAATGCAAACATATCCATTTACTGTATATGAGATTTTCTTTCACATTTCTTTCATTTCTGATGTAACATACAAACATGATAAAGTTTATATCGTAATTTGACTGAGATTTAATTGACAGCATTCAATCTATCAGGATTTGGATGATTTCAATGTATGAGATGAAATGATAAAATTAAGGGAACATTTAGAGATGATAACTATTTCCATACCTTGCACATCATGCCTGCTTCATAGAAAGCTTTATCTGCTGGTATAATATCAGTGTGCCGCAGAAGACTAACAGACAGTTTAGCGGCAATCGTATCCAGAGATTTGTGTGCCATTGCTGCTGATCTTGTGGCATAGTAATGAGCAATTAACAGAAGCATTTCAAACTCTCCATGTTGTGGAGTATTAGCATCTGTAGATTTGCCCATGTTTTCAACCTGAAAACAAAAAAATCATTAAATTGTATAAACAATTGAAATTAGCATTTGAAATTAAGAAAAAAATACATATTATTTTTAAGGACTGATTCCAACAGGAAAGCAGTGTTTATGAATAAATAATGAGCTCTAAAATGACTACACAGTTACAAAACACACCAGATCAAAACAATGATAAGATAAAAACAAATAATTATTATACCATAAAAAAAGCAAATCATTATTATACCAGGTAAAAAACAAATCATTTATATGAAGATTATAGATTTAAAAGAAGATATATCAGAATATTATGAAAATTTGTTTGTTTTACTTTATTTTTGTTTTTCATACCCCAAAGAATTTTTCACTAATAAGGTGAAGTCAACAGCTTGAGGTGAACTGCCACATATTAAGACCTGTGCTATGGACTGATGCCAATTCAGGGAAGGCTCTTTAAATTAAAGTGCCAGTTCTGTTATGACACAGAACCTCAAGTTTGAATTCTTCTCCAAAAGACTTTCACTTTTGATGTGGAGTACTTGGTGATGGAATAGTCGCAAAAGTTTTAAAAGTCTTTGTTATGAACTGGTACCAGGAACCAAACCTGATGTTAAGCTTATTATCATCCTACGGACTTTTTTTTTTTTTTTTTTTTTATATGGTACTCAGCCAATATTTTATGTTGGCGATGCCAGAGTTGAGTTGCTCTGGACTCACCACTTTACAATTCATCATCCTATGGACTTACTAAATCAAAAAGCACATCTCTCAAGTCTGCCCATATTCTGTATGCCTCTGGTCGATTCAGATCCCTTGTGTTGACTACATCACTAAATATTCTCTTGTAAATATTATAATTCTGTAAAAATAAAGGAAGCATATAGCAAAAGTATCTACAAATAAAAGTTTTTCACAATATCTAGCAATGGGCACTTACTATTTACAACGGATATGCAAATAGTGACCCAAGTTATGTGAATGCTCCAGAAGTTATGTGAATGCTCCAGAAGTTGATCAAAAACGTGACTGACATGTTGCAAAATATTTTCGTCATAAATGAAAGATTAATTTTTTATTCTGAAAATTCATTACTTTTTTGTTTCTGATCAGTTTTAGAGCTGTCATTTGAAAATGTTTCTTGAGAAAATCAAAGTCGTAAATTCAAGTTTTTAGCAGTGTCTGTAATGCTAACACTGTTGAATCATGGGAAGGACCCCAACTCAGAGCTGGTGTCAGTGTGTCCACGATCAAACACCTTACCAATCATAGAACATACTGGTCCACACCAGTCTGCTCCAGTAAATGGAAAGCACCCAACATAATACCACTGACCTATGCTTGTAAGTAAAAGTGTTTGTATTTTATAATCCTACACTTTTGACTGGGTAACTGCAAAAGTTGTACACTAAATAGAGGACGATTGTATGGTTTTGTGACAATTATCTTTTCTACATATCAAATACATTCAAATTATTAAATAATTGATAAAAAAAAAACTGGCATATGCACAGTTTCACCTTAAAATATCAGTTAAATGTTAAATTAATGCAAAACAGAAATAAGGTAATGATGATAACAGTTAAATCACAAAACAGTGACAGCCATCACATGGAAACACCCTATAGTTGTGAACAGCAACAGATGAATTGCTGGAGAGCAACAGCAATCACACAGATACAGGTTTTACCTAGGATGTTATTTCAATGAATCCCAGGGACCCACAAGAACAAAATTCATGAGTCCTTAGTTAAATTTGTGAGTCCCCAACGGCACACATTTTCAGCCTCAGGTTGAAAAAAAAATTATTGAGTTTGTGTGCATCCTTAGGGACTCACTAATATTCATGTTCTGTGTCCTGAAAAGATTTTATGCGTCAGAGATGCAGAAATCCTGCATAAGGGAAAACTTTGCGGATACACCTTATAGGTGATAACAGCAACAGATGAATCACTGGAGAGTGACAGCAATCACAAGGATACACCTCATAGGTGATAACAGCAAGAGATGAATTATTAGACCAACAGCCATCACATGGAAATACCCTTTAGTTGATAACAGCAACAGCTGAATCACTGGAGAGTGACAGTAATCACAGGGATACACCTTATAGGTGACAACAGCAACAGAAGAATCATTAGACTGACATCCATCACATAGAAACACCCTACAGGTGATAATAGCAACAGATGAATCACTGCAGAGTGACAGCAATCACACTGATACACCTCATAGGTGATAAAAGCAAACGATGAATCATTATACCGACAGCCATCTCCTGCAAATACCCTATAGTTGATAACAGCAACAGATGAATCACTGGAACCTAGATTTAGATTTCCATCATAATCTTACCTGTGGGTTAGCTGGAGCTCCATACTTTACATAAATCTCCAGAGCTTTCCTGCTATCATTGTTTTTAATCAGATGTGTAGCATACAAAGCAGCGTATTTGTGTAAAACTTTAGAATTCTGAAAATAAAACATTGTACATAGATACAGAAAAAACTTGTCATATAGTACTGAGGTATGGTTAATATGGCTAACTTCTAGCATCATAATTAAACAACTGTACATTACAGAATCACAAAGATTATTTTCTAAAATGACTATATCATTTACACCTGTAGCATTTTCCACAAAGAAAATCATGGCTACTAAAATGACTACATCATTTACACCTGTAGCATTTTCCACAAAGAAAATTATGGCTACTAAATGACTACATCATTTACACCTGTAGCATTTTCCACAAAGAAAATCATGGCTACTAAATGACTATATCATTTACACCTGTAGCATTTTCCACAAAGAAAATCATGGCTACTAAATGACTATATCATTTACACCTGTATAATTTTCCACAAAGAAAATCATGGCTACTAAATGACTATATCATTTACACCTGTATAATTTTCCACAAAGAAAATCATGGCTACTAAATGACTATATCATTTACACCTGTATAATTTTCCACAAAGAAAATCATGGCCATTAAGTCACATTCATTGCATTTTGACTCACTAATGTCTCAAAATTCCTTTTCCAATGAATGACTTTCCATGGCTTAAATTACTTGGTTAATTTAGAGGTCTGTGTAAAAACAGAGTATGAAAAAATGTCTATCAACAGAATCTAAAATATCTATATCAATATTTAAGAGGTCTCATACTTTTTGTAAACTACAGTCTATTATATCACTTTATATATATAAATGTTAGAAATGTAATTAAATGTTACATGTATGTTGTTATTGTTTATAATATAAGTAGAAATATTCAAGGCTCCACTTACCTGTTGTTCAGCTGTTTCTAAACATTTCTCCCATTCTCCTTTTTCAATATACATATCAAGGGCTCCAACTACATCAACACTTGCCAACTGTGGGAAAAAAGTAAATCTCTTAGATACTGATCAGATTACAGGGAGTGAATCCACAACAGAAAATCTATGTCTGGTTACAGATGTCTGTCAAACACAACATTGTCTTATAAGGTGTTTGTATCCAGTTATCATGCTATTTATATCTGATTATCATACTACAGTAAAACCTGCTTTAGTGACCACCTGTGTATAAAGACCACCAGGTCAAAAAGACCAGTGTGTTTTGCTGTCCCTAATAATACCATTTGTGTACAAATCAACCTCTATATAAAGACCACCTTCCTATTCAAACTACCGGTAATTTCTTGTGTCAAAAATAAGGTCATTACATACAAAATAATCACTGTATTTGAATTTTACATCCGGCGTATCTTACTAGGTCATTATATACACGTTATCATATACTTACATCCGGCGATCTTACTATTTATCACGTTATCATACTAATTATATCTAGTTATCCTACTAACTATATCAAGTTATCAAACTATTTATATCAGGTGATCATATTATTTATATCCAGTTATCATACTATTCATATCCGGTTATCATACTATTTATATCACATTATCATACTACAGTTCACCCTCTTTATAACACCCTCCGTTATAACACCAAACCTGCATAACACTGCTATTTCTTGAAGAATAGATTTCCTCCCATATAATTCACCCTTTATAATGCCGAAACCGCACACTGCCCCCCCCCCCCAAATTTTTAAGAACAAAAAGTCATTTAGGCATGTAAAATCACTCGACCTTATCGCTGCACCAGGTAAATAGCCAGGGGTATATATACACAAGTAAACAATGTTGAGTGCAGGTCTGTAATTAGTGTTAAATAAACATTGATTACACAGTGATTTAGGGTTAATTGTCCAGTGTTTGGTAGAGGGAGTTGTAAATAGGGTATCATATACAGTGTGAATATAAACGTGAAAATGGAAATACCAAACAAATGGACAATTTTAACACTTGCTGAAGAGTAATATTGTTGATTACAATACAAGACATCCAAAATATACACATCTGGAGTGGAGTTATCATATTGTTTTTCAACACTGCAGTGAAAACCATTGCTGATGAAATTTTGTCAATAATTGATCATGTGTGTTGTTATTTAGAGGATGATATTTGCATCCTGTCCAAGAATTTGTAAACAGTGACAGGCATTGTGACAATTTTGAAACAATCAACGATGATTTTAGCATTGAATCTCTTCGCAGTGATGACCCTGAATTTGGGTGTTATGATGATGACAACCTTTCACCTCCCACTGTGATATTTACACAGGTTCAAGCAATCACTTATACAGAGTTGTCTGTCCTTGCATATGGAGTGCAAGTACTGACAACTCTGTGTGAGAGATTGAGGCCCACATAGTGATGGCCTTTGCCATAAGATATCTGGAGAGTTTATAAATTTCAGACGAAAGTGTCATAACTAAAACTAGTCAAATACATGAGAGCATCCTGCGATCTCATTCACTGAGTGCAAAATAATTGCAGATTACCGACTCTTTTTTTTTTAAAAAAACAGTGAGTAAATGTACATTTTACAAGTTATAAAAATTAAAATGTGACTGTGTACAGTGTCCAGAACATTAAGATTCTACTTTTAAACTTTATCATACTTAAATATTAATGTGATTTATTTTAGATTGTATTTGTATGTATTTTAGGTGTAGATCAATAGAATGTAAGCCATGTGTATGCATGCATTCCATGTCTTGAACTTAAACTTTTACATATGTACACAGATTATAATGATTCCAATTATGTAACGAGTTACCTCGATATAACGCCAAACCTGTTATACCGCCAAAAGTCATAAAAATGAAAGGTGCCGTTATAACTGTATTTATATCTAGTTGTCATACTTTTTACTTCACATTATCATACTATTTATATCTGGTGAGCATACTAATTATGTTCAGTTATCAAACTATTTACATCAGGTGACCAAACTATTTATATAATGTTATCATACTATTTATATCCAGTTATATACTAATTATATCCAGTTTTCATACTATTTATACCACATTATAATACTATTTATATCTGGTTGTCAAACTATTTATATCACGTTATCACACTATTTATATCATGTTATCACACTATTTATATCATGTTATCACACTATTTATATCACATTATCACACTATTTATATCATGTTATCACACTATTTATATCACGTTATCACACTATTTATATCGTGTTATAACACTATTTATATCACGTTATCACACTATTTATATCCAGTTATCATACTGTTCTATAAGTTGTTTTGCCCTCAGATTTACCACAGACATTATTTTTTTATCTATAACTATATCTTGTCAACCATCATCAACATACATAACATTAAACATGTTAAATAAACTATCATTCTGATATCCAACTTCAATTTCCACTCTCTGATAAACTTACTGCTTCTGCTTTGCCTTGATGTTTTAGACTGTCTTTGTACCTTTCGTCAACATAGACTTCCAGTCTGAAATAATGAAGTAAGTTTACATGTCTAATAGAATTTGTTTGTTTATTGTTGTTTAACGTCCCACTCAAGAATATTTCACTCATATGGAGATGTCACCAAATGCCAGTGCAGGACTTCAAATTTTGGCCTATGCTCGGCCCTTATGGCCATTGAGCAGTGAGGGTTCTTTAACATGCCGACACATACTGTGACATGGGACCTCAAGTTTTACTGTCTCATCCGAAGGACAGGAAACCAACCTGCCACCAGCTGGACTTGAACTCACGACTTCACGATCAAGAGTCGAGCACGCTACCGACTGAGCCAGGCCGGCTCTGTCTAATAGAACTACCAATATACAATTTATAATTCATTTTGAAATATCACTTGTTATGGGTTGTTAGAAAATTTTTATTTATAATGTATAATGAAATACTGAATTGCAGGAAATTACTCCATATACATAATATATATGTGTAAATGCAATGTAGACTTAAACAGAGCATCTAACGACTTGTTATACATGTTATGAGTTTATATCAAACACATAGACAAGAAAATAGCCTAGAAAATATTTCACAATTACATAAATTCTGCTGAATCAAGTTTTCTATTTCAAACAGAAGTCAAATTTATGGTAAAATGTATTTTATAAATTCAGAAATAAATGTAGCTGCTAACAATCAAAAGAAGGAACTGTTAAACATATTGTTTACTGACAAATAACATTTATTATATGCATATGTAAACATACAGTTACAATACAGAGTTCAATACACCCATGCAATGCATAACGTCGTATTGCACTGTAGTTGGATACAGAAATTTCACCAGAGCTACTTTTCTAAATGGGATTCATGTCTTCCAAAATATTAGATGGCGTCGTTAAAAGTGGAATTAATTTTAAATTCCTGTACACAAATAGATAACTAAGAGACATGTAATAAATACAAAACCACACAAATATTTCTAGCCATATCATCAGACTGCACTTGATCACAGAAGTGGATGGATTCACCTCAAGCTACACTCTTGTTGTATCAATCTGCTACACTGATCACGTGTAGATAGATGAAAGGGATAGAAACATATGTGCAGTATTGTCTATGTACAACTGAACTGAATGACAAGATGTATCAATAACCTGGATTCTAGCCATATCTACAGAACCTCGGACACTGGGATTATGAACTAAAAGGGGCTGTGGGTTTTTTTTCAAACAATTTCTTTCCTTTTTTACTACTTAGATTGATATAAAAAAAAATAAAAAAAAAAAAGGTATACAAAGGCATTACAATTCTTAAATTCTTGTATATTTTGCTAAATTGCTTGAGAAATCCAGTGTGGCAATCATTCACTTGCAACTGATTTATTCAACCTTACTATTTGTATTTGAATACCCCACTGGACCTGACCTTATTTACACAAAATATACAGGAATATAAGATTTTTTTATGCCTGTGTATAGTTCTTATTTGTTATTGTACATCAAGTACAAGTAGTAAAAGTAGAAAAAATCGCAATAATTTTTTGGTAAGCACAGGTAATGACCCTTTGACAATAACATTTGTTTTTAACAATGAATAAATATTGAAGACTTGCTAACAATGCTGAATGACTAAAATATAACCTTGGTTCTAGTTCCTTTGCAACTCTCTTGGCTTTGTTCCATTCCTCTGCAGCTATAAACATATCAATGGCCTCTTTCACCAAGTCAACATTGAGGTACAACTCGGCCGCCTATAAGAAGAAGAATAATTATGTATAGCTACAACTAAACAGTAACTTCAAAGTCATTTGAATTAGGTATTGCCTTGAATCGAGTGCAGCTCAGTCATTGTTGCATTATAACGTAACATTAACATGATAAAATGCATCGGGTTAGGAAAACCACAAAAATTTTTTATCACAATCACATGATCTAAGTGTGAATTATGGGAAGAAAAATTGCTTCTGCTCCAAACTGTTGGAAAGACTGTTTGCAGAGATCTCATTTATAGTGAATTCTAGATTAATTTGTGTTTATCTTATTTTATATACATTTTTCCTATGGTGAGGAGTAACATAGATTCTATTTTTTATTTACACAAAAATTGGCCATCAAAAGCAAATCACAGATCAACTTGTGATTATATTGCAAGAAGTGCACTATTTCTGTTTTTGAATCATATGTAAGTAAAACTCATTTGCATATGTACTTATATTTCTAGCTTCTTACCATAAAGAACTTTATTCGCTCATTTATTAAACACATGGAGATCTAGAGACTTATACAATATAAGGTGTGAGACTTATACAACATTATATTGTATAACATTATAGATACTGTTCATTTAACATACTGCTGATCTAAAATGTACACAAAATATTTTACTACACACTGTAGAATGTATTAGACTATGTTCAGTAAAGTAAACTGGAAGAGAACAGTAACTAGAATGTGGAAAACTCACGGCATCAAACTTGCGTATCTCTGTTAATCTTGGTGCTGCTATTTCTACGACAGTTTGAGCTCTTTCTTGTCCCAAGAACTTAATGGCTAGATCTCCAGCCTAGAAAGGAAGACAAAATAACTTCATTTTACATTCTTATTTACTGCAAAATCTTTGAAAGTTAATACGTGTTGTGCATATATAGAAGAATGTAAAAAGTATCAAATTGGAGTAACAAACAAATTTACAAATAAAGGTAAAATAAAGATTTTCTTCTATCATGTAAATTAAGGTAAAATAAAGATTTTCTTCTATCATGTAAATAAAGGTAAAATAAAGATTTTCTTCTATCATGTAAATAAAGGTAAAATAAAGATAAATTCTATCATGTAAATAAAGGTAAAATAAAGATTTTCTTCTATCATGTAAATAAAGGTAAAATAAAAATTTTCTTCTATCATGTAAATAAAGGTAAAATAAAGATTTTCTTCTATCATATACAGATTCCAACTCAACAGGTATGATTACGGTATACAAGATGTTTTGAGGTCTTCTTGTTCATATACAGATATTTACAATCATCTAGTCGACAAAATTTACTGGCAATCATTCATCCATGTATAAGACATACGTGTACACACACATCTCACTAATATACACAGCAACAACACTACAAAAGTATTAGTACTATACCTTCATCCAGCATTTCTCCAGTATATTGTTGTCACATACACAAAACTCACACACAACAACACTTTAATGTAAGTGCTATACCTTCATCCAGCATTTTTCCAGTATATTGTTGTCACATACACAAAACTCACACACAACAACACTTTAATGTAAGTGCTATACCTTCATCCAGCATTTCTCCAGTATATTGTTGTCACATACACAAAACTCACACACATCAACAACACTTTAATGTAAGTGCTATACCTTCATCCAGCATTTTTCCAGTATATTGTTGTCACATCAAAACTCACACACAACAACACTTTAATGTAAGTGCTATACCTTCATCCAGCATTTTTCCAGTATATTGTTGTCACATACACAAAACTCACACACATCAACAACACTTTAACGTAAGTGCTATACCTTCATCCAGCATTTTTCCAGTATATTGTTGTCACATACACAAAACTCACACACATCAACAACACTTTAACGTAAGTGCTATACCTTCATCCAGCATTTTTCCAGTATATTGTTGTCAGCTGTAAGTTGGTTTGTCACCTTCAAATAGCACTCTACTGCTCTAGCATATTCACCAGATGATTCCCACTCTCTAGCTTGTCGAACCATTGCTTCAACACCACTATATCAAAAGAACAGATAAATCAATCAATAGATTAAGGTGTGTGTATTACTCTGTGAGTGTGTGACTCTCACTTTATCACTGTGTGTCATGCTGTGTATGTATCACTGTGTGTCAATCTGTGTGTGTGCAGGTGTGTGTGTGCCTCACTGTGTCAATCTGTGTGCATCACTGTGTCAATCTGTGTGCATCACTGTGTCAATCTGTGTGCATCACTGTGTCAATCTGTGTGTGTGTGTGAATGAGTAAGATTATGAATAGTTAAATAAAATTCATTCAAAGAAATAAAATATTTTTTTTAAAGAATATATGACAGAAAAGTGTTTATAACATAATATACAACCAATGCTAATACATGTACAACATGTACTATAAAAACTACATAACCATATATCAAGAATTATCAGGACACAAAGGTTACTGCTCATGTTTGTTTAAGAGATATCATGCATGGTTAAATCTATTTTCTGGATCTATCCAGTTTTGAAATTCTCAGAAATATGACAAGATCTGTAGAAATTACAAGAGAGAGACAGCTGAGTACTTATACACATACCCTGAAGATTTGTCGGTCATTTCTCGGTCATATTCATCTTGAAGTTGTTGCAGTTTGTGTGGTACATATTCTTTGCATACCCTCAATGCATCTTGCCACATTCCAGATTCCTAACATAAATACAAAATATTTACTATCAGGTAGGATACAGATTTTAAAAGCAAGATTTCATGTTTCTCTTTTATTTATTTAAGATATTTAATGAAAGCAACAAGACACATCCCCTGGATAAAAGAAAAATAAAAATGATAAAAAATACAACAACAAAATAGTAAAAAAAAACATTCTACAGGAGACATGATGAACAAGTTAATATTTAACTCATTAACCCCTGAAAAAAAAATGAACTCTTCTGTAAATCAATAATTAAGGCTAATCCAAAAGTGTTTTTAGGGGTGAATGAGTTAAGATTGTGAGGACTTGTACACAGACATAATCAGCTAAGGGAATTAACTCTTTACCTTGTAGTACTTGACAGCTAGCTCTGGTCTCTGGGCTCTCAGAAGATAGGACTCGGCTTTAGCATACTCCTTCTCTTCAAATGCAAATCTAGCCTGACCAACCAGTACATCAGCTACAGAATCTGGGTCACTCTGTTCGGCAACTCTCTGTGCTGAATCCCAGTCTTGATTGTGAACAAACCTATAAAATTTAAAGTCTAGCGTAAATCATACATTTACAAACAAACTTTTGATACACAATAAAATTCAACGTCCTCCAAAGGGAAGTATTGTTATGCGAAAAAAAAAAAATAAACAGTGAACACACTATAAATTCACAAATTTTCGGCACTTGGCATTTTTAAAGTGAAAAATTACTTTCACTTGATAAAGGCCAAGGGGCTGAAAATTTGTGAATTTAGAGTGTATTTACTGTTTTTTGGTTTTTTTGCATCTTGATAAACAAACCCAGATTTTGGTTTTCTTCTAACTGACTTAATCATACACAGTATACAAAAATCACAATGATAAATAAATGCTATTAAATTTCTCCAAGTTTCTAATCCAAAATTGCCATGGTTATTTTTTATGGAAACACCATCTCATGTTAGATCTAATAAATATAAATAAACATACAATATTTTGTTTAAAATCTAAAGCTAATAAAACTGAAATTATTTTATGAAAATGTGGAAGGTTGCCATTTTAACGAATTCAAATTCCCATAAATCTAGCAAATATTGACCAAAGTTGACCATTTCCAGACTCAACCAAAATTTCATTGTTTGTTTGTTTGTTGTTCTTTAACGCCACTTTCAATGATATTTCAGTTATATCATGGTGATGCATGGTAATTTTTCTTTTCTATGTAAGAACTAGTAGTGCAACGATATACCGAACTATGATATATCGCGGTATTTTACCTTCGATACGATACACGGTACATTGATTTTATGCTACGATACACCTACGATATTTTCCGGATATATCCATTTCCGGTTTTAAACTCTGTATACTTTATTTCCGGTTTACCAGTAAACAAAAAACATGGTGAAAAGCAGTTCACCCACGAGGCAAACGGACATACTTAGGCCCTCATGGCATCGTCGTCATACAAGTCGCCGATATGGGCTCGCTCATGGTTCAAAAAGCTACAAATGCCAGGAGGCTCAACATAAGTTTGAAAAACTCACACCACTTGTCGTCTTTGTAACATGGATATACCTTACAAAACTGATAAAATCATGAACGTGTAGTTTGACATGAAACGGCATCATCCAAATGTAAGTTATTAATTATGAATCGAGACTTAAAATTAAAATAAATCGTAGATTCACAGGGGCAACGTAGTTCACAACAACCAATGAACACAAAGTTGTCAATCAATTCGCCGAGGGCCAAGGCTATTTCAAAAGCAACAGCTCAGTTTGTTGTGACTTATTTACGACCTTTCAGTTAGGTGGAATCTGATGGTTTCAGAAAACTGATTAATATTTTATAGCCAAAACATGATTTTCCTTCTTGAATATATTTCTCCACAAATGTAGTCACTTATCTATTTAAAAGGATATATCTCATTTAGTTGACATTAAAAGTAAACAAAACAGAATAGACAGGATATGTGAAATAAAAACTTTATTTTTAAAAGTAAGAGCACAGAAATGCAATGATGTCATTATTGAATTTTCAACTTAGTTGTATTATTCCTGTGTATCGTAAATGTATCATATCGTCGGGTACGAAATGCAATACGCATTGTATCATCACTTTAGTGTATCGTTGCAGCCCTAGTAAGACAGTGATTATATTTTCCTTATAAAACTTTTGAACATTAAAATTTTGGTAATATTTGATTATTCATTTTAGAATATCTAAAAGATATTGATTTATTTTCAAAAATTTGAACTGTATAGTTCAAATTTTTGAAAATAAATCAATATCTTTTAGATATTCTAAAATGAATTTGCCAGCGACATTATTAAAAACACTTAAGATCTGTCTTGGAGTAATATTTCTGATGAGTAAGTTTAAAATTCGTACATTCTGCTAAAATATGTTTGTTAGTTTAGCGCCACATGGTATACATTCCGGTGGTTCTTCTTTCAATAGTAAAAATCTGTGTAAAGTTACTGTGACCAGTTACTGTGTGTCTGGTCAGAGTAACCTCATCTTTTCTATTTTTAGTAAGGACTGGTGGATTATTGACAAATTTTGTATTAATTTCATCTCATTCATTTTCAGTTTGCTGATCCCAATGTTGTTGAAACCGAAATTTCATTGATATATAGCATCATACAAAATTCTCTTGAACTCTGCTGACAAAGTTATTTAGCAGAAACCCAATGATGGTTTTGCCACAACATGTAATTAATAAGAGGAACTTGTTTTATAAAAACTTACATCAACACAGCTTCCTTGGGTTTTCCTGCTTTAATGAATTCCGCCTCAGCATCTTGGAACCGCCCTTCATCTTCCAAATACATGGCATGTTTCAAGTGTATTTCTGGAAGTTTTGCCTTGTTGGCCAAACGGGCAAGTTCAAAGGCAAAATCAAAAGCACTGCAAGATACAAAAGCATTAGAGAAATGAAATGCTTCTGTACTGTCAAAACATCATATTTGAGACACAAAATGCTTACTGTCAAAACATCATATTAAAGACATGGAAATGCTTACTGTCAAAACATCATATTTGAGACACGAAATGCTTACTGTCAAAACATCATATTTGAGACACGAAATGCTTACTGTACTTTCAAAACATCATATTAGAGACATGAAATGCTTACTGTCAAAACATCATATTAAAGACATGAAATTCTTACTGTCAAAACATCATATTAGATACATGAAATGCTTACTGTCAAAACATCATATTTGAGACATGAAATGCTTACTGTACTGTCAAAACATCATATTTGAGACACGAAATGCTTACTGTCAAAACATCATATTAGAGACATGAAATGCTTACTGTCAAAACATCATATTTGAGACACGAAATGCTTACTATCAAAACATCATCAGACAAAGTTATAAATATTCAAGTATTGGGCTTTTTGGTTGTGTCAAATGTTTGAAAAATGGGTGATAAGCTACAAACTGAAGTTTTATTTTCCTATTCATCCAGTTGAAAGGAGTGTGTTTCAGAACAAGTACATGTAATCAGTTCAATAATTATTTATGGAATGCAAATCTGCAACTATTGCTACTCACAACTTTCACATAATTTGCTTCTAAATTATGAAGAAATGGAATCAGAGAATACCTGACAATATGGATGATGATTTCAGAACTAAGGAAGTCAGGTAGTCAAGGCATATTTCACTTACCAATTTTCTGATGCATAGTCAATAGCAGCATCCACCAAACCAAATTTAGCCAGAAGTTTGACTGCGGAATCTCCTCCCAAACTTTTGGCCCACAAGTATGCTACTTGCTTAGCGGCGGTAGCCCCACCACTGTTCTTAGCAACCTATAGAATTTACAATAAAATCTGTTAATTAGACTAATAATTAAGAATGTGAAAGACTGCACGTTGAACCAAAATACTAATTATTCACTCTTTTTTGTAGATGAAACTAAAACAAAACACATATACATATATATAAAGCCCTGCATCAAAGAAGTAACCAAAATTCAATGCAATTGCCTCTATCTATCAACTAACAAATCACTAATATCATTTCCATATTGAATATTATCTCACCAATATAATTATTATCAAGTAAAAGATTTTGGGATGTAATTCTTTCTGGCATTGATAGTCAACTTTCTTTTTTTTTAATTTGAAACTAAAAATACAAAATTTCAACACTTCACCCTGTGAGCTTCATCCCACATATCTTGTCCTCTATACATGTTCACTGCTGCTTTCCAATTACTAGCCTCCAGGAAATGATGTTCTGCTTGCCTCAGGTTTCCTTCTCCTTCTAATTCCTAAGATATCAAGTCAAAAAATAGTTCCTAAGATATCAAGTCAATGAATAGTTCCTAAGATATCAAGTCAATGAATTGTTCCTAAGATATCAAGTCAAAAAATAGTTCCTAAGATATCAAGTCAATAAATAGTTCCTAAGATATCAAGTCAATAAATAGTTCCTAAGATATCAAGTCAATAAATAGTTCCTAAGATATCAAGTCAATGAATAGTTCCTAAGATATCAAGTCAATAAATTGTTCCCAAGATATCAAGTCAAAAAATAGTTCCTAAGATATCAAGTCAATAAATAGTTCCTAAGATATCAAGTCAATAAATTGTTCCCAAGATATCAAGTCAAAAAATAGTTCCTAAGATATCAAGTCAATGAATAGTTCCTAAGATATCAAGTCAATGAATTGTTCCTAAGATATCAAGTCAATAAATTGTTCCCAAGATATCAAGTCAATAAATAGTTCCTAAGATATCAAGTCAATGAATTGTTCCTAAGATATCAAGTCAATAAATAGTTCCTAAGATATCAAGTCAATAAATAGTTATCAACAATCATTGTCTATGCCAAATATAACATATTGAAAAATAGAATAAGTATGAGTGAACATTAAAAATGTCTCTCAACTACAATGTATTTGATTTTAAGGTCAAAAGTCAAGGTCATTCAAAGTCATGACAGCATATGTACATGACATATTAAGATGACGTCATACGAATAAAATATACTTTTTTTATGAAAATGAAAGGATACAGTAATGTCCGGGACATTCTGATTACTGTACAAATATCTATGATAAATGTCTCCCTTTTGTAAAAGAGCAATATGTTTCGTTATCATGTAGTGATAAATTACAATCATCTTTTATACTCTAGTATGATCCTCGACTTATTTTGATGGAGATGAGCATTCTTTCATTTGGAAAGTTTTTAAGATCAATATACATTTTCTTTTTTTACTGTAGATCACACACATTTTGAATGAACTCAAACATGATGATTTATCAAAGTGATGAAAATGAAATGGTAAGGTAAAGAAATTGCATCATAGATCCATTGATTTCAAGTCAATTAAGTCCTGATATCAAGGTTCTGAAGTATAAAAAAAATCTTACACTGGCCAAGTGAATATGTGTATCTTGGACGAGATCTGGATGATGTACTTTCACCAATCGGATCATGTCACCATACATTTTGTGTTTTTTGTACATAGTAATAGCTAGGTCTGGTTCATTAACTGCCACATACAATCTGAAGGTAAATACAAAGAATTGTTCTATAACAAAATTACTTTCAAAAATTATCTTTCTGTTAAACAGATAACAAACAAAATGAGTTAACAGCGAGAGCAGAACTAGTGACAGTATTGAGTTTGTCCAAGTCCCCAATGGCACACATAAGCCCAGTACCAGGTATTTCGGTACACACTAATTATTTTATACAACAGTAAAATTTTGCTCAGATAGCATCATTTATATTCTAAACTTCTCAAAAGCTAAGATATTCATTTTGCACTGGCTACTATTAGACTTAAAATTTGGTCTTGTATGATACCCATTTTTCCTTTAAAAGTACATATTCAGCTGATGAAGTCTTACTGACAGAAACATCTTACTGACAGAAACATCTTGAGCATTTGTCCTGGATTCCTTTGTAAAACTTTGGTATAGTTAATAATAATCATTTAACATACAGAACATGATACAATGGATGACCAATGTATTCAAGTTTGCCCTATCACACTAATAACACAGATTCCCATCTGTCTCTGTTACACGTGTCTGATAAAACTCCAATGTAAACTACAAACCTCTCAGCCTCTTTAAACTTGGCTTGACCTTCCAGCTGCCGTGCTTGTGATATATAAAGTGTTGAAACATCATCTGTTTTCATATATGTAGAGGCAAGCTGAAAAGAAAATTTCATTATAATGGGAGCATACCAGATTACATCCCTTTAATTTCTGACCACTGCAAAAAACTGGTGCCACAGTTTTCAGTAGTTCCTGTTTAACTCTATCGTGACCTAACATATGGAGTGCACTATTTCAATTATGCTATGCTACATTACTTCAACTACCAACTTGAGATATTATTTATTCCGAATATTATTACTTATTCCGAATATTATCTTTGGTATTATTTTATTTTTCCAAGCATATTTTGTGATTTTTAATCATTCAATTGTTTCAAAAGCGTAGGTAACTGCAGGTCTTGATGCGACTGAAATTTGTCTCTAATCATATATTATAGACTATGTGGTACAAATATCAGTGATTATCGTCCATATAGATCTAGATAACATGAAAATAAAATACAAATACAAATTTTGCATGTAAATCAGAAAATATGAATTAAACAAGTGATATTAAGAAAAAAAAAATCATTTAAGTTTTCTCTTTTTCTTGCACACATGGCCTATACTGAAATATTAGACTAGGCCTACATTTGAACACCACAGATGCTCGTGGCATTGGAAGTTAACCAATTAATGAAAATAAAAAATTATATAAACCAAATTGAATTTATCAATCTATTACATACATGGCTTGATTACACTTTATAGTTTTTTTGTGAGATTTGTCCGAGTTTAAATAGATGTTCTGTATTCTTGGTGTATATTGGAATTCGGGTAAATAAAATTCAGTCATAATTACACTAAAAATCATTGATCTGCTGATATTGTATTTGTCCGTGTAAGGTCAGAGCAATCGTTGATATTTACAAAATCCTTTGACACTGTACTGTCCGAGTATTTTCTTAACACCAGTACGTCAGCGTAAAAAAATTCCCTTTTATCTAATCTAAAGATTCTGATACAGGCTCAAATATTACTACACTTGCAAATTTATTGTACTCAAAGATATCTCAGTTTGTGGATTGTCATTTTTAAATTACTATACCTAGGGATATATAAAGCTAACATTAAGTTTTATATATCGCTGCTATACAAACTTAAATATTTTTAGCAAATTATTATTTCATTTCTATTTGACTTTCTAGATTTCCTTGAATTACACAAAATTAGAAAACTAACCATAATTTATTATTATTTTATACATATTTTAATTTTATTACTGATATCAAAGACATAGATCTCTGTCGATATACAAGGATTTATAATAAGAACCCGCTATATATAAAACTTCAAATTATCTCCTTCCTTTATCATAAATTGACTCTGATATTATGTTACCTTTAATTTTGAATTTACTTTGTTTTTAATTTTGATTTTCAATTGTCAACTAATTGTCGAAAAATCTAGATATAACTGTAACTGTAACTTGTAGTTTTTGCATTTGATAAACTTGGGACTATACCATTTAGTACTATAGGTTATACAAATAATCGTTTCATGGACTGCCTGAGTATTGTTTAATGGGACGGCATCCCGCTGACAGGTGAAGCACACACGAATGATGACTCTCAGCATGATATATCCGGTCTTGATAAAGACGATTGATCTATGCTACTTATGTGTCTTATTGGTATTACATACCAATCTCGGAGAAAGACTATTAATAGATGTACTAGTACTTACTCTTAAATTGTCTTATTTTTTCACTATCTTATACCGATTCACAATGAAATAAATTATAAAAAATTTTAAATACAACTTATCATATTTATTTACACATATGTGAAAATTATAAATTAGTTAAACCGATCGGTTGTTCTGTTAGTAATCCATATCACCCAGCCATGCACTTTTCCCAGAACTACTGTCCTCGTGTGTAACATATTCTCGCCCCTGATTTGTTGTATTAAAAGCACTTTAAATGGCGATAGCGGTAGGCTCCCATTGATTAAACCAACTCGATCTACTTATCAAACAGAGCCGGCCTGGCTCAGTCGGTAGCAAGCTCAACTCTTAATCGTGAGGTCATGAGTTTGAGTCCCGCCAGCGGCAGGTTGGTTTCCTGTCTTTCGGATGAGACAGTAAAAATTGGAGGTCCCGTGTCACAGAAGGTGTCGGTATGTTAGAGAACCCTCACTGCCCAATGGCCGTAAGTGCCGAGCATAGGCCAAAATTTGTAGCCCTTCACTGGCATTTGGTGACGTCTCCATATGAGTGAAATATTCTTGAGTGGTACGTTAAACAACAATAAACAAACAAACTTATCAAACATAAGGTCACAGAGATCTACCTTGTCTGCCATGTTCCTACCTTATCAAAATAATCTCTGACACCAAGGTCATCAACTTCACGATTCACAATTATGATAACTACTGTTAATCCATTTTTATTTACACATAATTTTGCGAGAGCTGAAATTGAAAGGCACGATGCAAAGTTCTTGGGCTTGATTTTAGCCAACAGACGTAAAAGAAAATGACCAAGTTTTAGAAAACAGTTGACACTGATTGTGAGTTCAAGTCAGAACATGGAGGTATGGAGGAAAACTTTTGCAAAGAATAATGATAACAGTCTGGGCAAATGGGAATTTGAAATCGAGAAAGTACAATCCTGCAAATAAATTTAGAACTAGTATTCCGTGTAAATAAAGTCCCGCAAAAATGTTCCGGTTTACGGTCTATATACCCCATTTATTTATTATACTCTTGAAGTAAAGCAGAAAAGATTTAATGATTGCATTTCTTTTCTTGTAAGTCTTAGTCCATGCTCTTTAGGTCCCTAGGGAGAAGGGGTAATCACATTTACTGAGCTTTGTTACTCTAAACTTGAGTTGCAAAATACCAACTTTTCAAGAACTTGTCACTTCATATATACAGAACTTGAAAAGTTAAACTATGTGTATCATACGTCACACAACAACGGACAGGTTATAAGAGGTCAAAGGAGTACCGCGACTTCCAAAACAAGAAATCTCAATATATTCTATTTTGTTTAAGACTCCATTTTCCAATAGTTATTGTGAACAAACATACTAAATGTAAACAGCAAAACATCTACAGCCTGTATATTTTGTTATAATGCAATGTAATTTTCATTAAAATAGATATATATTGAATGATATGATGATTAACTTTAAGATGACATCTTTTATGCGTACCTTGTGTGCCATTTCCCATTTGCCAGCATTATTATACATGTCAACAGCTTCTCTAGTACTTCCAGCTTCAACATAGTATTTCTCTGCCAACTGAAAATATAATGGACAGAAACATGAAAATGATTTTAAAAAACTTCTATCTGCTAACTGTATAATAAACAGAAGCGTAACATCTTCAAATATAAACGATGAGAAATTATGGTTTTATAACAACCTTACATATGCCACATTTTCAGCTTGTGATCATAAATGAAGAGATGTGTAGCTATTCGTGAATTAATAACATTCTCAGCCTTTGATCAAAAGTAAAAAAGAAAAATTCTCAATAACAAAAAAATTTCTTTTGGGCTAATTTCCATATTTTTCTCTATGAACTTCAATGATCAATAACAAAGTATGGCACATGTAAATGGAGATACTAAATCATGTACTGAGGTGTACCTCATATTCTCCAACTGAAGCATAATGATCAGCAATCCTTTTGTAATATTTTGCAGACATTGCAGAGTCTTGTATTTCCAAAATCTGAACAGCTTTGGCCCACTGTCTGGAGTTTATGGCTGCTTCAACAGCCTTCAAAGTTGCCCTGGAAAAGAATAATATTATTTTTAAAAAAACATGTTTGTAAAGCAAAAAGTCTCCAGGTGTGGCTAACTTCTTACAGGTCCACCAAGAAGACATGCACATAATTAGTTTCCTCCACATCAAAATATATACCCCTGTATGTTTCATTTTAGTTTAATTTTTAATTTACTTTGGGTGTGTAATAAGATATATGTGTTGGACCTTTGTCGAACACTATAAATCATTTTGACAAGTTTATTTTTCTATGTGACATAGTAATAACAGTACTCGCCCTCAATCTCAGATTTTGGCAGACATTATATGTCTGCAAGAGTAGACTCACCCTGCTTCTATAAAATGATTGATTGCAGCATCAAGTTGTTTTTGAGACACAAGATAATCGCCCCATTCTTCTTCCAGTTTAACAACATCAGAACCAAATGCATAACGAGCCAATTCCACAGCTGAAAATGAAACATAATATTAAGTCCAAGTTTACGAAACAAGACAACTGGTGCTTTATTTTTTAGCTTCTCTATCAACCTGTTTATGGTTTAGATCTGGTGATTACCTAAAATAATTTTGTTTTTCACTACATTCATATAACATTGAAAACAGTACAACACTTAGACTGACTTTACCAATACGATACCAGAGATTTTAACATCTATTAAAATCATCTCTTGTAAGCACCATGTGACAAGAAAGATATAACTAATTTATTTACTATACATAAAATTCTTACCTCTTCGGTAAGCTTTTCCTTTCTTGAAACAATCCATGGCTCGGTTGGTGTCTTTGATTTTCTCGTACAAATCTCCAGCCTATCAATTAAAAA
This sequence comes from Atrina japonica, assembly GCA_030159075.1. Lineage (NCBI taxonomy): Eukaryota > Metazoa > Mollusca > Bivalvia > Pterioida > Pinnidae > Atrina > Atrina japonica. The sequence goes on along the minus strand of BROG01000005.1, from coordinate 3,418,468 downwards.
AGACAGTGTGAAATTCTACACCTTGTATAACATATTCAACTTTGCCTTTATCAAACCTTAAATATAATATTTGTAGTTTCATACACTGTAATTTTTTAATCCAAAAGGAAAGTGAAACAAAATCAAATGACAACTAATTGTATACTTAATCCTAAACATTAATTATACCCAGTCACCAATATATTGCATAGAATTGTTGTTTATGAGCCTTACTTTATCCTTTAGAAATGCATGTGACTTTTGGAACCTACAATGTTTACTCAACTACTCAAGATTCTGAAGAATCGATGCCATATTTATAATTGATGTAAAATGTAATTATATCAAATTGCCTGTAAGGGAAAATGAGATAAAACATAGTACGACTACATAGTAAAAATTCTTAACTTATACCTATATATATATATAAAATACAATCATATATGTAATTAAAAGATCAAATATATAGGATGGCACTAGATACAATTGGCTTCTTAAAAAAGCAAAAAGTCAGTACTGTACTTAACACTCAAGATTGAATGAATACATTTTCAAAATTTAATCTGAATCTCAAATCCCAATTCATTTGTAAAATATCTTTACTCAATACTTTTACAATTTTGGCTTACTTACCCTTTCAAATAATTCTCCCTTGATCAAAGCAGAGGCAATTCTGCTAATTAGATCTGAGTTTGTCATTAGCTCCTACAAAACAAAAGAATATAAATGGGACATGTAAAACATGGATTATCATATCAAAATGATCAATTTCATCATGTTCCATATCAAATCATCTTGAATCAAACGCTAAACTACAATTTTACATCAGATGCTACAGATAATGTTAATCATAATTTCTCAAAATATATCACTATCACATCTAGGTCAATAAGCAATTTATTTTTCAAAGGTCAGAAGGTCAAGTGTTAGCACACAGAATATCAAAAGAAAAAGAGAGAAAACATCATAGAACAAAGTAAATCAGCATATTGATTATCAAAAGGTCACAGGTCAATAGAACATGTATCAAAAATTAAAATATATAAAAGTTAGAAGGGCAAAGGTGATAACTCAAATGAAACTTGATCCACAATAACAAAACTCAAAATCTGTGAATCATCAAGGTACGATATATCAAATATATATGGTGGCTGATTTGTGCCATCTCGATTTTTCATGCCAAAAAATTAGCCTCGCCAAGCAAAAAGTTGTTAATTAGCAAGTTTTCAGGGTGAAGAATCACTAACTTGCAGGTTTTCGGGGCATACAGTTGAAAAGTCGAGATAGCACAAATCAGCCACCATAAATACACCTGTAGTATAGACTAAAAAAAGGTGTGAAACTCTACCAATGATAGAATTATAGATGGACATTATTTGAATCCTGTCCACAACACCCTCAAATAGTACAAACAATCTTAATCCTTAATTACCATAAACATATCCATTTCACTTTTACATTTCACATCTAACAACTATTATCTAAAATGAAAATGAATTGTTATATCAAACTCCTAACCTCTCTACTAGTGGCAAGTCGAGCAGCTCTTGCAGGTAAACCTGCTTTCATGTACAAGTTGATAGCAGCAAGGTAATCACCTTCCTTTTCTTTGAGCTTCAAATAAGAGAGAATTTGATTACAGGTATGTAAGTAATTTTTACTAAGTGTCTACTTCACTGGTCAGTTTTCTTGGTTATCACATCAATCACTATATAAACAGAACAAGAAGTCACTAAGGTGGTCATAAATGTAGACCTTAACTTGACTAGAAACGTTTTGTTTTACTTTACATTACAATTGAGACTTATCATTACATCACATGTTATCACTTATAACAACAAATTGAGACAGATATACCTCTCCTGCTGTTTCCTCCTGTCCCGTGTTCATCAGCCATTGGTAGTAACTGCGCTGTAGATTATCCAGCTCTGGGTGCATCTGTAACAGTACCAAAATGACATTGTAACATGAAGATACTTACATATAGCATGAACATGTATATATATACTTTAGCTGTGACATTTAAAACATTACATATTAGTACTGTATACCTGGAAATTTTCGCTCATGCTTAATTTTCACGCATTTTGTCTTTCGATGATCCTGCGAATTTAAAATGAAAGTGAAATTCTCAAGCTAACTAACTGAAACATTGACATACAAGCCATGCATGAGACTATAACGATACTGGGAAAATTTAAGGCAGTGAAAATGCTTTCTATTTTAAAAGGGCGAAAATAACCTGAGGCCAAATCTGAGAATATAATTCCATATTTTTTTCTGGATTTTCCTAAATTTTTTAAAAACACAATTTTACAAACTATTTCACAGATTTTTAAGAGAAATAATGGAAGATCAAAACAGAGACTTTAAAAATTTAGAGCTTATATCTACATGTATATACCTTTGCTTCTGCAACTTCAATAGCTTCATCCCACATGTGCATTTCCTGGTACATTTCCATAGCTTCATCAACATGATTCTGATAAAGAACAAGCCAGATACATGAAAAATGAGAACTGAATACAAAGATTATTACTAACCATTTCAGTTTTCATATCTAAAGTAATCCCTATCTCTATCTTAGTTTAAATATCATATTTCGTATGCTAAATGCCTGGAATCAATCAGCAGGATTTTGAAATATCTTATCTTCTTTCAAGTTTTGGACTACTATTTAGATCCCAGGGATTCTGCAAGAGGAGGGAACAGCTAGAAGTAGTAGGTATGATTTACAAGGCAAAGTCTTGAACCAACTGATCCATCACAAACTGTGTCATCCTATTGGGTGACCTAAAAAAAGGATAAAATTCTAGTTTGAGGTTTGTATTACAAGGCAAAAACTTTAACCAAAGAAGCCATCATAAAACAGTGTTATCCTACTGGGTAACCTAAAGAGATGATGAAATTCCAGTTTATGGTTTGATTTACAAAGCAAAATCTCTCACCAACGAAGCCATTGCAAACAGTTTCATTCTATTTGGTGACCTCTTCAATGTTTAAATGCATAGCAGCACTTGTGATAGCCTTTAACCCCCAAGGGTCATTGACCTACATCTACTGACATACAGACAGACAGACAGACAACTGTTTTAATACATCACTCCATTCAAATGTTATCAACAGACTATGTAAAATAAATACCTGCTCCAAGTATATACTTTCTGCCTCCTTGAAACTCTTGTCCATAATTGCTAGTCTAGCTCGGACTTTGTAGTGAATAAAGCCATTTCCTCCCTAAAATGGAAGTGTATCTGTTTAAGTATTTAGGCAGTATCTTAAAATGTTTTGATGCAGTATTTTAAGTCCTGATGTAGTATTTGAAGTTCAAGGCAGCATTTTAAGTCTTGATTTAGTATTTTATGTCTGGATGCAGTATTTTAAGTCTTGAGCAAATATTCAAAGCATTTTATCCCCAGTTAGAAATTTAATATGACATGTATTTTACAATCAAATACTGATATACTGAGGTAAAAAAGCTTGATCACTTTTACTTTAGAACAAAAACAATGTAATGAATTGATACATTATCAATACAGAAATTTCAAGTTAGCCCGAATTACCGTTTATGATCCTGCATTTCTTCATGCCTTTTTGAGTTTGTTCCTCATATGATCTTCCAGTTTTCACATTTACCTTAGCAATGTATGTAGCATACAAAATATCCTTTTGTTTTAATGCATCAATGTTATTTTGTGTAAATAAATCTTAAAACATACCACAGTGGTTATTAAGATGAATGCCAAATGACTGAAATGTAGCTGTCATGAAAAAATGTGCTGGCAGACTGGGAATCAAACCCAGCACCTTCCAAGCACTAGCAGGACGCTCTTACCAACTGCACTAACAAGGCTATCTCTTTATTTCCAAAACCAGAATAACACTGAGGAACATTTTTCATAATTCATGTGACTTGTGCGACTGAATGCTGGATTATAACAGTAATCTGGGCTAACTCGAAAGTTCCCTACTAAAGAGTTCTTTTAAAATATAGTAAAATAAATAACTGGAGAAAAAAAATATTGTCTGTAGATCATGAACAGCCATTATGATAAGTCACAGAAACATGTAATATATATTTGTATAGAAATAATGGCGGCTTCAAGCTGACCATGTTACTGAATAATCAAGAGATAATTTCTCATAATTTTGTGAGGTGTATAAAAAATTACGTAAACTGTTAGCCATTAAATGTAAAAATCATACGGTGTTTTTTGTGATTTCTTCCGCAATCCTAAATGTCTCCTTCATATATCTAGCTTTGGCTATATCTCCCAGGGCTGAGAAACACCTGTAAAAGAATGACATTATATATCACGTAAAACAGGTAAAATAGACATATTATACCTTGTGTAGTGTTAGTTTTGTGTAAATAATTATCATACATCTAAATGAATTCAAACATCAATAGGACATTTGTAACTGTACATATAGTGAAAGTTAACGAAATGATGATAAGAAGTGTAATTATAAATTATGATTTATGTAGAGAATGACTGTAAAGATGTAAGTATGTTTGCAAACATTACTGATTTGAGAAGTATGATTGTAAACATTACTGATTTGAGAAGTATGATTGTAAACATTACTGATTTGAGAATTATGATTGTGAACATTAATGATGCAAGAATTATGATTGTAAACATAACTGAAGTTAGGAGTATGTTTGTAAATATTATTGATTAAAGAAGTGGGATGATTGTAATTATTACTGAAGTAAGAAGTATGATTGTGAACATTAATGATCCAAGAATTATGATTGTAAATTATGACTGATTAAAGAAGTTCAAGTACGATCATAAATATTTTAATGCAAGAAATGTGATTATTAACATTACTGATGTAAGAAGTGTAACTGCAAGTATTACAGAAGAAGTATGTTAATGATTAAACAAGTGTGTTTATGAATATTTCTGATATAAGAAGTGTGTTACCTCTCAGCAATATGAAATTGTTTATCTTCCATGGCCAGTTTACTAAGAGTTTTCCACATTGCCTCGGTTTCTGCTGACATCTCAAGTGTCTCCAAGAAAGATACAGCTCTGTAAGATGGTGTTATATTGTCTTTATATTCAAATAATTCAAAGTTACAAAAGATTATAATACTCATTTTTGCATTGATTTAGTAATCTATCATGAATTACTCATTATTTCATATTTGCTTCTCCTAGCTCCATGAAAGCTTATATGGAAAGACATTCATTAAACCCTCTTTATGGAAACCATGTTTGTTCTTTAAAAATTTTGTCACTATATCTAATTTGCTCCTATTAAGAAATAGATTACAAAAGATTTGATTTGATTTGATTTTTTTGTTTTACGCCATACTCAACAATCTTTCAGTCATATGATGGAGTCCAGTTTTTATTGGTGGAGGAGAAACCCCGGTTACCCAGGTAAAGACCACTGTCCTTCTGCAAGAAAACTGGCAAACTTTCCCACTTAATTCGAAATGACTCTAGCAGGATTCGAACCAGACGTGAGAGGGATTACAAAAGAGACCATATTCAAACTGACTTTGTTTAAGAATAGAGATCTATGTTGTAATATGCAGCCAATAGATGAAATAAAGTTTATTTGAATTCTGCATGATCTCATAACTAACGAACCATTTATCAATTCCATTGAGACACATACTTTAAATACAAACCACGGAAAATATTTTTCGATGGTTAATATTTGTGTTGTTGTATGCTGTGATTTATTTTACTAAAAATTCATAATTTTTTCTGAACTTTTACTGTCCATGTTAAAGCTGCAAATTCGATTTACATATCAATGGTCAAAAATAGCATCTATGTTTGTTCTCAGCATTGCCTATTGGTGGGTGAAATAACCATTAGAGACTGCATAGATAACAAACATAGCATTCAAGTCTATACAGAGCCTGTGTAACTCAAGATAACATGAGGGTACATATGTAGACATAAAACTAACCTTTCAAAATCTCCGTCATCAATAGCAGTGCCAAACTCAATCAAACCTTCATCAAGAGTATAAGATATTGTCTGCACGCCTTCATTTACAACAACCTCTGTCTTTCCATCATTCCTCTCCAAGTCCATTATATCTCCCTGTAAATATAGAATAATATATATTGTGATATTTCTCTCTGTAAAAAAAGATGAACACTGTAATGTATGGAAACATTCTCTCTCTTTAATGTGTATAACAGTACAGTACAGGGTTATTTTGAAATATGCACAATGTATAGAAACTCTGCCCCTCTCTTACTATCCTTCTATCTTGTTGGTAATATGAGCAAGTTAGTCCATGAGCAAGTAAGTATTTTGTATATTAAAGAGGAAGTATTTCATACCTTGATTGGAAACATTCTCTCTTTCTCTCCTCTTTCTATCTTGTTTATGATATTAGCAAGTAAGTATGGTGCCCATTAAAGAGGAAGTATTTCATACCTTGATTGGAAACACTGTAACTAACTAACTCGCTCTCCCTCCCTCCCTCTCCCTCTCTCTCTCTCTTCTCTCTCCTCTATCTTTTTATTTTGTTTGTAATATGTACAAGTAAGTATGTGTATAGTAGGGAGGAAGTATTTCATACCTTGATTGGAAACATTGTGACTCTCTCAGGAGCATCAATGTTGTACCACACACACAAATTCCCTCTGTTCTGCGCCACCACTACATCACTGCTTGGAACCCACTGTAAAGATATTTGTATCAATTAATTCTAGATACTTAGTATCACAAAATACATTCATATCAACAAAACTTAAAATTTAAAAACTACTGTTTATAGAGCAAAAGTGCCAAATTAACAAACAAAATCAATAAAACTAAGAAAACAAATAAATTTTGACTGCAACAAACCTGAAAAACATCCAATTAATTTTTAAATAAATTAGACACAGATTTGTGGCATATCATTAAGTCTGATATCCAGAATGCAACTTATTCAGTTTCACACAACCAAAACAAGGCATTACAATTACTACAAAAGTGTGAATGTTAAGACACTTTTTTAACAAAATATGGACAAGATCATTAGCCAATTTTTCATTATTATCTGCAGGAAAAAAATCATTTACATGAATAGCAGCAAAAAATCTAGATGAATGCATTCAGGCACTTGCAAAACTAGATGCATGTGTTTATTCAAGCATTTCAAAGTTTCAAACATAATGACTAAACAATGATAAACAATGAATGATAAAATATGGAAATCACATGTGGAATGATATATTAATGGAATTGCAAAAGTGTAAACTATCATAGTCACATTTGAGGTGTGGGTAAGAAGATATACATGATAAACTATTGATATAATTTGACAGAAAGACCAATTACATTTCTAAATCAATGAAATGTTCTATAAAGACATATAGAACATATAAATAGATAAACATTACACACCTGTACATATGAACAGTAGTTTAAGATGGTAGTTCTTTGTTGTGATTCTATGGTATACAGATTCAACTGAAATATCAAATAATGAAAATTAAGCATACCTGATAATGGCATTTTCCAGTTTAATTTTACAATAATTCTGTTACATTTTATAATGTTTGGTACTATACAGCTGAAATTAGTTATATGACAACATTGCTGCTCCAATTTATAAATAGAACATCTGGTCAGTAGAAAAACTGGCAAGTGAACCATGAATATTTCTCTTTGAGATTCGATGTTAAAAAGTGAACTAATAATACTAGTGCAGAATATAAATAAAATTTTATTCCAATCAGACACAAAAAACTGGTTCTAAAGGTTTCAATACACTTCAGATGGTTTACGCAGAACTACTTCTTACAGTGTGTGGGTAAAAAAACGTTTCACTAATTCTATAAGCCACAAGTCAAAACCCATATTTTTTTTACATAGGGTCCACAAAAAAAAAAAACCCCAAAAACCAAGAATTTTGGGACCTGTCATGATAATAATGTATAGGTACACCAAAGTAATGTGGCACATCCAGGTTCTGTCAAAAACCAAAACAACATGATCTATGTTCTAAAAATAGGTTGTACAGGTAAAACATATTGCCTTGCATGGATTCCATGCATTACTGAATCTCTAATATGTTTGTGTTAACAATAAGCCTGTTACCCCTGTTTTGATTTAATTTAGACTTTTTGTGTTTGTAAAATGTAAACACGTGCCAATTTCCCTTGGTAGACCTATACTCAAAATGATCAGTTTAATATCTCAACAAAACAACTATATATACTTACCCTCATTCTTTTGTCTCTAAACAAAATCTTTTTTCCGGTCTCATTCAACTGCAAGAAAATTTGGGTTTATTTTAAAGGTCAGATACATGTATGCATGTAAAGTGTTTTAAATATGTATGCAAAGCATTTCTCAATAATGTACAAGGTTTAAATTTTGCATAAAAGAACCTTATTTCATATTTCAATTTACAAAGTCTATGACTGATAAAGATTTTGATTAATCTTTAAAATGCGATGTATTTTTATAAAAAAAAATACTAAATTATCAAGGAGTGTTTAAAAGTATCGCATTCTATTTTTAACAAAGAAAATTGTGTATTATTACCTCTAGCCAGTCAATTTTGGATTCATGATTGATCTGACCCATGGTCAGACCACTTGCAAGGTCAACTGCAAAGCAAAACAAAATATGATCACAATAAAATATAAAAATATCAGAATATAAAAATATGTGATGATATGTCAATATCGACCTAGGAGTTTGATCATGTTTCAGATAAATCAATATCATTAAATACATATTTTCTTACACACTAATTTATCTGTATATGAATTCTGAATACAAACTGTTATGTTCAACATGAGCAGTAAACATGAACCAAAGTATAATGATCTGTTCAGCTGTTGATATTTCAGTAATAACAAGATCAATGATATATACCAATGGCAATCGTCTTTAAGTCCATCAAGTAAGCTATCTTCTTGTTGTCTTCTACTCCCCTTTGTTTTCTTTCATTCAGTCTGACACTACAAACAACAATTTGAATTTTTAATAAAAAATAATACAACAAGAAGTTACAAGTACAGGTAGGTGACTCTGGATAAAACTTAATGTTCACAAAACTTCAAATTGTGTTTTAAATCACTAGTCCTATGCACATTTATAGTATGGTTAATTATAAATAAAACATTTCTAATTCGGCACTTCCTGCTCAATAGCTTGAAATAAATTAACTTTGTATCACATGTGAATCATGTGATCTATTTACCTTATAAGATGAGGGTTCATGAACTCTGTTCTGACACAACCAAGTATTTCATTGGCTCCATATTCCACCAGTGCTAGTTCTCCAGCATTGAAAATCATACACACCTACAAAAAAGATTTCATAAATTATTAACAAAGTAATCTCTATATTATATAAAACTTGAACAACTCACAATCTGAAGGATACATACCAAAAAGAATACAAAATGTTTGTACTACCAATACAAGACTTTGGTAGATAGCAATAATCAGTACAACCAGAATACAAAAAGATCAATGCAAGCCCTCAGAAAAGTAAAGTGTTTAACAGGATAGCAACATGTTTCATCAAATACTGGCTGTGTCTATAAGACACCAATGACCCCCATGTTGCCATGCATGTATATTTTGCAGTTTAACCATAAACACAAAATAAGTGATTGACAGTATATTTCATAACAGGGAATATGTGGTGATGAGGAGTATATTTGAGTGTGTATGAATAAATTATTTACCATGTGTGAATATTCTGTGAAAGAAAAAAGTTGTATCTCAAATACTGTAGAAGACATGACATGGACAAAACAGGTACCCCTTTACTGAAATCATGCATAAAATGTATATTTTGTAAAAAAAACAATTTAAAAATAGGAATTACATGGATAAAACAAGTGCCCTACCCAACAAGAAAGGCAAAAAGTATGTCTCCGCATTTATTGTGAAGGCATGAAAAGTCGATAGAATACTGAACCTGAAATTACTTACATTTTCATTGTCAAAGTAATATTTTTCATTTCCACCTGTTCCTTGCCATGGTATCTAGAATAGAGTAAAAAATGTATCTGTAAATGGCAGAATTTATTTCATAATTTTTTTTTACCAAGAAATAGAGACCAACAAAACACACAAAAAAACACATATACTAACACCATACCAATATTTAGTTTTTGAGGTAATTCGCAACATTTCATCATGTAAATAGATCTGTTATCTCATTCTTTTTTAAAAGAAATTTTAGTTTGTTTTTGTTGCTGTATTAAGCAACACTCAACAACTTTTCAGTTAAATGGTGGCAACCAGTTTTCAATGTTGGAGGAGTGAACTCAGTTACGATGTACCTTGGAATTGATCAACAGCCTTCCACAAGTAAACTAGCAATCTTTCTCCGAATTTCAGGTTAGGTTCCAGCGGGGCTCAAAACTTTGCTGACAAGAGGAGAGAGACTGCATGGTTTAAAGCGTGATGTTCTAACCACTTGGCCACAGAGGTGCTATCAGTAAAATTAATTTCTATGGAAACAGTAAGTTTGTGTATCCTACCTCACTGAGTTTGTTACTTCCGAGATCTCCCAGCAGAATAGTGTCAGAAGTGTGTGCCACAAGGTACCTATCCTTTCCCATGATGCGTACTTCATCTATTTCATATCCATAATGTGATTTCAATACAACTCTTTGTCCACTGGATAAATTCTTCACAATGACCTGTATCAAAATTAACATATACTTAAATAGACCTTTTCCGATTTGTTCCGTTTGACATGGTTCCTAATATTATTATGTACCTTCAACAAAAAATGTGTCCTACATAACTTCCGTTTAATGAGTTTATCGCATAAGTGACCAGAAATATGTATTATGTACAGTGAAAGGCGCCGGATTTGAGAAGAAGCTTAAAGTAAAGGCATGACACTTGTCAACTGCACAAGAATGAACATTTAGTTTAACTTTTTCCCTACTTAAATGACCTGAGACAAGATATCATTGAATGTCATCAATGTAGACATTACGAAACCGGAAATAACCTAGGTCACATTTCTGTTGACGTCACGCAATCTGAGTACAAAATATTCCAAAACTGAATACAAGTAGAGTAAAATGGCATATTGAAAAAAATTACTTTACTTTCCTAGTATCAATATAAAAACACATTTTGAAAACCATCTGTAAGTTTGAAATAATCATTGAATTTCAACATAAAATTAGTAAATTTACAGTAATACAGCTGATAAAAAAGACTTACCTGACTAAGGCCAACATGGGTCATTTCAAACTTATTTTTGTAGATAGTCCTCTTCAGGCAACAGTCAAACATTTCTACACCTCCACAAAGAGTGCCCTATCAACACAACGGAACCACCATTTGAAAATGTCAAATCATACAGCATAAACATGAAGTATTCTATCATGTACACAACTACCATCAAATACTTAAACAAGTTCCAATAATTTTTATAATAACATAAATTATATTTACAGTTTATTTCAGATAAAATGTCAAAATCTTGGTACTTTTCTGTATTTTTCATGGACAAATCCTGAGAGATTACTTTACACTTACACACGTCACTCTAGATCCATCTTTTTTCCATGCCAGCGCAGTAACTGTATACAAATTTCTGATCTCCTTCAACTTAGGTTCATCCCACATCTGTCTCCTTGGACTCCAGTTCAACACTCGAAGTCTTTAAACGGAACAACACAAAAGGTTAGAGTATCAGTTACAAAACTGGTGTCAGGAGGGGAAATAAAATCATCAAATAGTCTAACCTTAACATCAGATAGTCTCACCTTAACAACTGATTCTCACCTTAACACCAGTCTCACCATAACATCAGATAGTCTCACTACAACATCAAATAGTCTGACCATAAAATCAGATACTCTCACCATAACATCAGTCTCACTATAACATTAGTCTCACCATAACATCAGTCTAACCTTAACATCAGATTGTCTCACTATAACATCAGACAGTTTCACTGTAACATCAGATAGTCTCACTATAACATCAGATAATCTCACTTTAATATCTAAAAAGTCATCCTACATTTTATAGTATCCCCTAATATCTAATTGTCAACTTCTATCCAATAACATGCTTGACTCATCATTAATTAGTATCTATATTTTACCAAACAAATTACAAAATCATACTGTCAAATGTTTATGTTGACATCTTAAGCTCCTTGGAACACTCAATTTTAAATGATTAACTTGTTTTTGTTTTGTTTTTTTCCAAAATGAGTATATCAGTTTAATTCAAAAGTCTTAAGTTTTGACTAATTCTTAACTTTCCCTAGAACTACATTAAAAAAAATTCAAATATACATGCATGTCAATATTTTAAAGTAAAGTAGAATGTTTGTTTCATTGTTGTTAAACATTCCATCGAAGATTTTTCACTTGTATGGAGATGTCACCAGTTTAAGGTGAAGTGCCATAAATTTTGACCTGCATTATAGACTGACACCAAGGCAGTGAGAGTTTTCACACGACACACCTACTGTGACACAGGAACCCATAACTTCCACTACGTATGCTGAGCACTTGGCGAAGGAACAGTCACTACCAAGTTTTGACCTGGTACCAGGGATAGTACCTTGGACCTTCACCTTATAAGTAAAACGCTCTGCTACAGAACCATAACAAGTGGTCTAACGTGAAATTAAAGCATTAAGAGATCTGTTTTCCAGCAAACACAATATAAACTATACTGGTCAGCAACCAATTCTTGCCAACTAGTTTTATTTTACTTGGTATATTCTGGTTTCTCAGAGAAATCAGTTTTTATTTTTGTTCCGCAATCAGAATGGTGTCTTGTCTAGGAAACACAAAAAAATCTGTGACAGTATGAACATGTTTGCACGTTCCACGCCAGTTAAAAACATCTGGCGAGAATTGGTCGCTGACCAATAACTATGACAACAAAATATTAACACATTAAAATAAGAAATACTTTTCATAACTTCCGATAACAACGGATTGTCCGCTTGGACTTGACACAGCACAAGTAAATTCATGTTCATCTTCTTCTCTACTGAAGTCAAAATGTTGGAAGCTTCTCCCTTCACGTCCATATGCAATAATTCTCTTGTCACAGCCAGCAGCTACTATTGAATTCTGGGAAAAGGCCAGAGCATATGGCGGACATGGGTGGGTGCTAATTTTGCCCTGATGAAATAGAAATCAGAAGTGTTCAAGTAAAAATACCAAACATCTACCCCTAAATTATATATTACAAATTAAAGTTTCTATGCAAAAAGTAACACATCTAAATCTTTTTTAACTAATTTTAATGAAATTTGATTATTTGTAGTAAAATTGTATTTTTCATTACTTGTAAATATGAAGTTTGAAATAAGAAATGTATCTATCTATTACTGAGAGCATTTCTATTTTTTTTTCTGAATTTCTGGAGTAAATTGATTCCTTTCATTTTATGGCAAAGATAAATTATTTTACCTGTGAATCCCCAGATCCTTCATCATCAAAGAAATAACGCACAATGGACCCATCAGCGTGTCCTGACAGGAAGCCTTTACCTGATGGACTGTTAAACGCAGGAATAAAATCATAAATCATGAATATGCTCAAAAATGTGTATGCAAATCAAGTACATTATAAATAAATATTTGTAAACATTTTTAATACTTTAAAGATGCACGAACTGTTTATTATTTTATTACAGTTATATTAGGTTATGAGGAAATTGATAATATTACGTCTACCAGTGTTTAATTCCATTTCTACTAAGTCAGAAAAGAAATTACAGCATTGTTCTTTACAAACATTGGTTTTTTTTTCACTTAACACAAGGACACTTATATGACTGATAACATAATTTGTAAATGTGTTCAGGAATATGACATAAGAATTGGTGCTATATATATATATATAGACCAACAGGACTGATTACATACTTGGAGGCAACAGATAAGACATAAGAATCAGTGCCATACATATATAGGTCTGATTATTTACTTTGAAGCAAGAGATACAACATAAGAATTGATGCCATACATATAGACCTTTAGGACTGATTACTTACTTTGAGGCAAGGGATACGACATAAGAATCGGTGCCATACATATAGACCTTTAGGACTGATTACTTACTTTGAGGCAAGGGATACGACATAAGAATCGGTGCCATACATATAGACCTTTAGGACTGATTACTTACTTTGAGGCAAGGGATACGACATAAGAATCGGTGCCATACATATAGACCTTTAGGACTGATTACTTACTTTGAGGCAAGGGATACGACATAAGAATCGGTGCCATACATATAGACCTTTAGGACTGATTACTTACTTTGAGGCAAGGGATACGACATAAGAATCGGTGCCATACACATAGACCTTTAGGACTGATTACTTACTTTGAGGCAAGGGATACGACATAAGAATCGGTGCCATACACATAGACCTTTAGGACTGATTACTTACTTTGAGGCAAGGGATACGACATAAGAATCGGTGCCATACACTGTAGATGATTTGTTTGTCTTCACATTGGCTGCTCTCACCTAAAATATAGATATGTTTCTTATCATAAAAAAGCTTCTACAATGTTTTAACATTTAACTTTTTTGATGAATTAGACAAAAATAAAAAAGAAAATGATCCAAAGTTAGTGTAGTGAATGAGGGTTGAGGAATAGCTTGCTAAATTGTTGAAAACGAATAATCTACACGAAAAAAATAGTATAACATATCTGTATCAAACTTTTCAGGCTTACAGAAACAAATCTGATCATGAAGTCAGGTCATTCTAGTTATATCTTCCAAAAATCTAGTTTTGTGCATATTTTTTTTCCTGTGAAAAGACCACTTTTTGGAAATTTCACAACATTTCTGTTTATTGCATAAAAATTGATGCCATAAAATTTCCATTAAAATGTATTCTATATCAAGCTAATCAGATGTGGTTTGACCTTTTCTATATGTTACATGGAGAGTTTAAAACTGCTTTAAAAATGGTGTTTTAAAAGGAAGTTGCCTAGTGATAGAAAACTGATTTGATGATGTGATGTCACTAGCCTTGCTAACGCTATGTTGTGCTCATTCATTCCTATGAAACCCTTCAGGTGCGATATTCCAGTACAATAACAATCAAATAGACTTTTTAAGACATTTATCACTATATAATTGTACTGATATATGTATTAATGTGCAACATTGTATTTACCTTTCCATCAGCTAAGCCAAATATGATTGGCTGTTCTGGTGGCCAAATAAGACATGTCACTGCACTTTGCTGAACAAATTTGTTACAGATCACTTTTTTATCTCCCCTGAAAAAAAAATGTGGTATTGAAGTACAAATTCCCTAAGAAAATTTTAAAAAGCAGCAACTGATAAAATGAAGTGGTATATACCCAGTGCACATGTTTAACAATAATGCTAGAACCTGGTTACATGATCGATATAGATACATGTAAGCCTGTACAATCTACATTACATACATGTATATGGGTAATCAATTTCATAGTAACAGGATTCCCAATAGAAATTACAATACATAGCAATTTGGATTTCATTCAGTATTATGGTTACACTGGCAATTTTTAACCACTTGATTCACTTCTTATCAATAGATCAGTTGATAGCCGAGATTCCCTATAACTGTTCTTTTGACAACAATAAAAAATAAAATGTAAATGTGTGAGCATTAATACATTCCACACGACTTTGTCTAAATTTGAAACATCTCTATTTGACAAACCTAAATTTTCTTGCACCTTATCTTTCTTAAAACTGTGGTTTAGATTTTAAAACTGTAGTTTTGTTTTCGTTTTTTCTCTTTTATTAATTCAAATATAATTTAATGATAGACTAATGAGTAAATGATGGATGATAGAGAAACAGATCTACAGACAGACAAATATATACTGTATACCGTGTTATTTTTGCCCGTGTTATTTTTGCCCTAAGGCACTTGCAAACGGTTTTGCCTTGTTTTAAATTCCCTCAGACTTTTATTATTAAAAAAAGATGAATTTACCATTTTGAATTCGCCAAGTATTGAATTCACTGACGATGCATGCAAAAGGGGCAAAAATAAAAGGGGGGGCGAAAATTTCCATGTCTACAGTATGCTAGATTAGTAGAGATGAACAAAGATATAACATTACCATTCATCTCCAATTTTGTAAACATAGATAATGTTATCAGTTTGACCAACAGCAATCTTTGAAGAATCATTGGAAAACGCCAGTCCTTTCACTGTGTAGCTTTTCTTTCCATACTGCAAGAACATGAAAGATTTGATTGTTAATTTTGATTTAAATTGTTTGAAAGAAAACAAATAATTAAAGAAATTCAGAATTTTATAATGACAAAAAACTGACTAACATCAAGTAATTACTGAAGACTGAAACAAAGCCAACTTATAGCTTGATGTATTTACCAAGCTGACATATAACTTGATATTTCTACCAAGCTGACATATAACTTGATATTTCTACCAAGCTGACATATAATTTGATAGCTTTACCAAGCTGACATATAACTTGATATCTGTAACAAGCTGACATATAACTTGATATTTCTACCAAGCTGACATATAACTTGATATCTGTAACAAGCTGACATATAACTTGATATTTCTACCAAGCTGACATATAACTTGATATCTGTAACAAGCTGACATATAACTTGATATCTGTAACAAGCTGACATATAACTTGATATTTCTACCAAGCTGACATATAACTTGATATCTGTAACAAGCTGACATATAAATTGATATTTCTACCAAGCCGACATATAACTTGATATTTCTACCAAGCTGACATATAACTTGATATTTCTACCAAGCTGACATATAACTTGATATCTGTAACAAGCTGACATATAACTTGATATTACTACCAAGCTGACATATAATTTGATAGCTTTACCAAACTGACATATATCTTGATATTTCTACCAAGCTGACATATAACTTGATATCTGTAACAAGCTGACATATAACTTGATATTTCTACCAAGCTGACATATAACTTGATATCTGTAACAAGCTGACATATAACTTGATATTTCTACCAAGCTGACATATAACTTGATATTTAAATCAAGCTGACATATAACTTGATATCTGTAACAAGCTGACATATAACTTGATATCTGTAACAAGCTGACATATAACTTGATATCTGTAACAAGCTGACATATAACTTGATATATGTAACAAGCTGACATATAACTTGATATCTGTAACAAGATGACATATAACTTGATATTTCTACCAAGCTGACATATAACTTGATATCTGTAACAAGCTGACATATAACTTGATATCTGTAACAAGCTGACATATAACTTGATATTTCTACCAAGCTGACATATAACTTGATATCTAGATCTCTACCTTACTATCTGCAGGTTTAGTAGAAAATTTGTCTCTCTTTTCCCCCTGTTCATCAAACAAAATAATCACTCTGTCCTGTGTGCATACAGCCATCTTCTGGTTATTAGAGGCCCATGCTATGGCACATATTTTTGCTGCTCCATCCTGACAAACAGAGAAACACATTTAGGTATATGATACAAAATTGTCTATTATTACTTACATATATAAACTATATGTACACACCTAAATATTTTTCTATTTACTTAAAAACATCATATTTTCATTAGAATTCATAAAGCATGGTCTGAATAGTTTCATTATTATAAAATGGTAATTTTTCTGATTCATTTTTATCTTTTAGCATTTCAAGTGCCACAATAAAAGTGATACATTCATATACTAATATTAATTCAATTATATTTTTTGCTGGACTATTTCAAATTCAATACTAGATTAATAAATTGTATGTGTAATTGTTAATTTTATTGTTGTTAATACATATTTGGGCACCATATTATTCTTAATAAAAACAAAGACATCACCAGCTAAAAAAGAAGTTTAGACCTGAGCTAAAGACTTGTGTCAATGGAGAGAGACTTCTTTAATGTCCTGTCATGACATGGGACCTTGCTCTGAATCTAATGTCACTATTAACATTATATGTCCATGCAGATTCAAAACTCAGATGCATGTAGGATTAAAACTTAAAAGGTAATGTAAATGATGGTTCACAGAAGATTTATACTAGTTTACTTATGAGTCATGTCTTATTAAAAATCCTACTTATGTTTTACCTTTACTTAAAATTAGATGAAAAGGCACATTATCTTACCATATACACCCAAGACAGGTTTTGAGATTCTGGGACTACTTTTGTGAATCCATGTTATACAGAGTGCGGCTTGAACGGTCAAAAGTTGTTTGCAAAGCGAACTTATTGATTAGAAATTACTCAAAATGCAATACTATACTATAGTCTCATTTACTTTCTCCATGAACACTAACAAGTCTTCTTCAAAAAAAGTTTGACAATGAGATACTTAACAACTGTATTAGCAAATGTTATGCAGACTAAGTTCATGGTAACACAGGAACTGCTAATTATGTTCTAAATATTTGATGTTATAATTCAACTGTTACGTCATTTTGTGGGAAAGGTGTTGCCCAACTAGACCGAATGGATTCTCTATGAATGCTTTTTCCGGCATGTGTAAAAGAAGGAGCTGCGCTCTCTTCTTTTTAAAGCAATGCCTTAGTTCATATCAATTACATGTGCTATAATCATGACACATTAAGTAAACAAATTTTTTTATGCTATTAACAAAATATTGTGATCTTTGTCGTAAAATTAAATAAAATAATTTAAATTATTACCATTGTTTCACTGATAAGGATATAGATATTAAAAAGGTTAATGGATGCATATGTTAAAAATTTTATGCCGGGGTTTTTGGCTTGGAAAAGGACAATATAAGGACCATATATTCGTGAAATAAAATGAAATGACCTAGAAAATTCATGAAATGAAATGAAGTCTTGCCTTAATCAGAGAAGTCAACTCGTACACGAAAAGATTTGTGAAAAATGAAAATGTATAGATCTACTGTAGCCTAAGTACTAAACATCAAGGAGTAAGATGGAATGGGGCGAAAATCCAGGTGCGAATCGGTTGTAGGGGCGAAACACGTTGATTCTATTTCTAAAATTAAAAAGTCGCACTATAGTCTATACTTTAGACTGTGAGTGTGACACAGTCAAAGAGGAAAGTCAATTTCTGAATAAAATAGAAAAATGTTAATTTCCATACGCATGCAAATACATATCTCAATATCTTACTTGTGGAACCAGCAAATTTTTCATATGCTTTAACTGCATATTGTACAAAAGTACAGCTATTTAAATTCAATCTGAAACTCTGATATGTTAAGGTGCTCGGTGTCGACAGGAATTTTGTTTATGGAATGCTTAGCAGCGCCTCGTTCTGATTTCAGCCGCATAACCGTATATGCCATAATTCTAATAAATGAGATGTAAGGCTTTAATTTTCATTACTGTGGCATGAATTATTTCATAAATTTATTCAAATGTTAAGATTTTTATATCATTCTTACAATTAGTGAGAATAATATGGATAAATTAATGAAGTATTCGAAACTAATTGATAATGTTAAGTTTGGTAACGGACAAAACATCTCTTAAAATACGGAAATTAAAATTACCCTCCTAGACACCTTTGAATTCAGATTCTATTTGCGAATAATGATTTTGCTGATTACTGTTTCTTGTTTTCAATCCTCACACTTATTCTATTTTCTAATTCCTGATTGAGCTGATTTTCAAATGATATTTTAAAACTTGGCCAATCAACAGATGATTCCCATGTACACCCTTTTTGTAAGTGGAAATTATTGTATTTAAAACTTCTGTAAAAGTAATTGTGATTGGTTCTTCCCTTCCATTGATATAAAATCATTAGACACTTCCTCTAATAGATGCCATTGGACAGTTTACATTTGCAGTCCAAAAACTAAAGACCATTCCAAAATTATCATCAGATCTATATATACAGTAAAACCTGTATATAGGGGCCACCCAAGGGACCAGAAAATATTGGCCTTTATGTGCAGGTGACCCTTATACACAGGTTCAATTTAGTTGAAGTATGCAGTCAAGGGACTTTTTAAAACTGGCCATTATAGACAGGTGATCCTTATATAGAGGTGGCCACTATTGCAGGTTTTACTGTATATATAATTCTCACAATAAGACCCTACTATTATGTACTGTTGTGTGCCAAAATTGATGCAACTGTTTTATTTTTTCGCTGTATATTTCATATAAATTCACAATTTTTCTAAGCATTCATGTAAAGTTACTTCTAAAACAAATTTGACAAAACTTAAAGCATAAAACTCAAAAAATCTAATAGTTTCATTGTTTATTTGCTTATTATGTTTAGATATTCTATTTTCAAGATTCAGCGATTTCAACAAAGTTAATTTCTTTGTGTCACCATTCCCTGTTCACACATGTTAAAGAGCTGAAAATTAAAAGCTTTAATCCTAATACAAGTATTTCTTCCTATTCCAATGTATCTAAATGATATAAAATGTATTTTGTTACAAATTAATCTCCCATCCAATGCAAATTTGTTCTCATATTAAGAGCTACTTTACTCTAATTTATACATACTTAATGCCATTCTAACATTTTTATATGTTTTAGAATTTTTGGTAACATTGACATGGTTCTTAAATTCAAAAGGAATCCTCCTCTTCCACCTTTTGGATCCATCTGTATATATAGATGACATCTGAACTAGGTCATTTTCCTAAAATTTATTTGTGAGGCAGAAGGGATGTGCAGGAGTAGCAATAAACGACAATTACTAAGTCAACATTATCACACCATAGATCTATACCACTGGCAGCCATCATGTGTTGGAGGCCAGTACCAAGTTGTTCAGAAAGTCATTAGCATAATTATATTTTTCTTTATCTTAATAAAAATGTAATGGAATATTATTTAATTTCAATTTTTTAAAGAATTTCAATATTACCTTTAGCAGCCATAATGCATAAAGTTTAAGCTTTATATCTCTCTACATGTGGTAAACATTGTTTAATGAATATTCAAATAAAGGAAAAGAAATTTTCAGACTTCAAAAATAGGATAAGAAATTTTAACTACATGTATGTGGTTATTTCCCCTGTTAATAACTAAAAGGCAAAACACGTCAACATTTATGATCACAGTCACAAGTTGACACTATAACGTAAGTATCGGTATGTAGGCTTAGTGGTTGTAGCTGTCTAGTGGTAGAGCATTCCACACCAAAGCAGAAGGTCCCGGGTCATACCAAAGACTTTTTGACAATGGTAGTGACTGTTCCTTCGCCAAACGCTTGGCATACAAAGTGAAAGTCGCAGGTTTTAAAAGTGAGGTGCCATGTCACAGCAGGTGTGGCATATAAAAGAACCCTCACTGCATTGGCATCAGTCTATAGCATAGGTCAAAATGTGTGGCACTTAATAAGCTGATGACATCTCAATATAAATGAAAAGTTCTTGATGGGATGTGAAACAAACAAACAAACAAAATAACAAAAACAAAAAAAACAAAACGTAAGCACATGTATATAAGTAAAAACAAGACTGCATGAACATTTCATTGTTTTATTCTCAACATTTGTACACTGGCTTTTATTGCACCCAAATAAAAGAATGAATTTGGTCCCCAGAATGTACATAACCTGTTTGTGTTCAAAAAACATAATACCTGAGTTTCAAACCAGCGGACAGATTCTTGTCCAGGATTGAATAAATATTACAAAAAGACAGAGTTCAGATTTTTTTTTCATTTCTAAGCAAATAACAAAATAATTTATGAAATACCATACCCCCGATGGCTTCCACAGCTATAGTATTCATTAGAAGTACATTTTGTATTCTAACACAAATTACAACATTAATAAATCTAGGACTTTAATTCTTTATTTCTGAAATAAATGTATTGAATTTACTGCTATATCGAATATTAATTACCAGTAAGAAACAGTTCATTGACTAGATGTCTCCTGTCTTGAATATAGATAAAGCAAGTTACAGACAATCTTTTTTAAGATATACCCAACACATTCACTGGCCTTGAGTTGACCTGGAATAATTCCATCAAAATGGTGTACATTTATGTACACACCCAATATGCAGTTTTCATCCAAAATATTATTACTTCTGACAGTGTGGTCGACCAATACAGGGGCATAGGTATATAACACCTCAGTTGTCTAAAAGGCAGTTACTACAGGTACTATAACCAGAGATGATAACAATAGAATTCAAACTGTTCATATAATTTATATGACATTGTAGAGAAATGAGAATATAGCACAAAATAAAGCCACAAAACATTACAGAACCATCATATAATGTGTGGAAAGAAAACCTTTATAAAACAATGAAATTAAAACATCTCAAAGTACATTCCTTGTAAAATACATATAGGCCATAGCAAGCAAAATATAAAGTCCAAGACAATACACCCAAATCATTCCATACAAAATGACAATAATAGCAAAGAGTTTTATCTGATCATGTAAGTGCAATCATGATTATCATGTGATCATATAGGTCTATCCTACACGTGTGTATACAAGTATGGAGTATGAAGTTACTTAATCAGTCAAGTCACTTCTGTTTGGTATATATAATCAAGGTACACCAAACATGTTATTAGTTAGTCATGCCCACTGGTACAGCATTTTATGTAACTGACAGGGTGCATCCTCCACATGAGATAATAGCAAAGAGTTTTATCTGATCATGCATACTTAGAGCCCCTGTACTGAAAAAATCCAAAGAATCTATGGACAAAAAGTTTAGACAATTTCAAAACCATAATTGTTTGACCTAGATAGAATGTTGTTGTAATGCATTTTTAATTTTCATATCATAGGGCCTACAGTTACAGATAAAATATTTAGTTCACTGACGTTTAAATCCTTTGCAGGGAGGATATTGTTTTTCTCGTATCATGAAATATACATAAACTACATACCAATAGGCCTAGACTACATGATCAACATCTTTACAGGAAATTACCTTGTGCAAAGGTCAAAGGTCGGATCAATGAAACAATGACACTTCTGGGAAGCAAAATGCAGCCACTGTATGCTGGCAAAGATAAATCTTGATAAAAAACAACAAAGTAACAAAAACAATCAAAAATATATGTAGTTTAAAATAAAATGTTTGTGATATATTTGTACATGAAATAACAAAAATGCAATGAATTTCTCATTCAACATGTTACATACAATCAAATCATTTCGGATATAAACCTTGGAATAACTTTCATCTTTTTTCATCTTTATCACATCTTATGTTGTCCATTTATATGACAGATTTCAATATATGAATTAACTCAAATAATTCAAGCCCGCTCCGTTTCCGATTCTCTCCATCTTTCAAGGTTAATGTAGTGATCGTAGTGAGCGGAATATAACGACTGAATTATTCGGATTATATATGAATGAGCAAATTAGAGTGATGAAGTTATGATAAATCAGCTTCAAATATTCATAAAAAATCAAGGCCAAATAGAAAAGCCACATATAAATGACTAATGTAAATAAAAAAAAAACATATCCAAACAGTTAAACCACACAAAATAAAACAAACAACACATACATATATTTTAACACTGATTTTCAGGAATTCCAATCGTAACCCAAAAAATAATTTAGGCCTAATTTTTCTTCAGGAATCACAAGGGATTCATCAGAAGTAAAGCATGGGTTCTTGTATCATCTTGTTGTTTTATGATTTTTGTATGTATTTTTATCTGAAGAGAGGTTGAGTATAAATTGCAGTGTGGAGATGTGGTGTTAAAAATGAGATACAGTCAACATCTATCAACCTTGTCCAAAACTTGAGATTCACATAAATTCAACTAATAATCAATGAAGTTTACAAGAACCATCTGTCACAGTGATGATCGTCTTTATACCTTCTTCCTTGGATTGTCCATAAAAAAAAATTAATTCTACTAAACTACTCGAGCCAAAATATACAGCCATTTAACATATGATGTAGTTTTATAATCCAACTTTCACGAATCTGTTACTATTGGCAGCAGGTAAAATCAGACTTCACATTAAACTTGTAAACAATGATTTCATTAACATTTTGATACACAAAACAAAGATGAGTCAACTGGTTAAGGCACTTAATTAGATTAAGTTGACAATAAAATATGCTCTTCCGATTCCAACTGAGGTGATAAAAAAAAAGTCACGTATCCCTTTATCAGATATGATACATATGCTTGGCTCAGTTCTAATTTGGCAAAGATACTGACCACAACAATGGAAAAGAAACAGCTGACAAAGTGAGCAGTGATAAGTTTTGTTGCTGCTGTAGTGATCATCAATACCTCTGGTCAAGAATGAAAACTATAAAAAAATTATGACAAAATTGTAAAATGTATATTGTAAAGTGCTTAACAGAACAGACTAAAAATAATACAAAAATGTAAATAAAAGTATTTACTTTACTAAATAAGCAATTGTTGATTCACTGGTCTTTACACGTTAGTTCATTTTGTAATGTCACAGATTAAATTAGTATCTAACAGTGCAGCATCATTTAACACTATATAAGTTATTACCATACTTTATACGAGCCATCAGCTGAGAAACTGGCCCTTAGGACAATTTGGGGGGGGGGGGGGGGGGGGGATAGAGATTTTTTACGTTTTCAGAAACTTGAATATACATGTATATGAAAAATTAAATATGAGAATGATTGCAGACAGAGCAACTCAATCTTTTAATTTCTGGCATGATATATCTACAAAATTAAAAACATTACATCCGACAGAGTTTCTTGTTTTTTTCACATGTCGTAAGGACCATTTTATTAGCTGCAGACTCATATATTCTGTATCCATGTTGTGTATTTGTGATATGGTGTTGAATAGCTACAAAGGTTATATATACATGGGACTACTTACAAATACTTAATTTGAGACAATGGAAGTTTGACCAGACATCACTATTTTATATATATATATTGATATATACAGATTGGTACTGATGTACAATAGACATAGTTATGTTACAGTTGGTTAGATCACTAGATCTGGCAGTTTTCTTTAATCATCTTTTGTGCTGAAGTCTTTTTATGTTGTACAAACGATTGTACTTGAAGAAATTCTAAATGACAGTTTTCTGATCACTATTATACCAAGTCTTTATCGTTCATTAAATGAATAAAAATATCAATGAAAATAATTTCTTGTTGTTCAGATATGCAAAACACCACACATTTTTTTTCTCACAAATGTACAGATTTATGATTAAGAATTCAGATAGTATTTTAAAGCCTATATTGTTGACACTGATAAAAAAACATATTTTGACGTGATAGTACTTTGTGACATTGAATATGTTGATACAATTCATTTGGCATTGATCAATAATAAGACAAGTTATTGACTAGGGTGTCAGAGATTCCTGTTACCAAGGTGATAAATTTCTGTCTTACAAGTACTGGAGATTCTAGTCTCAGGTGTTATATCCCTGAGTCTCACGTGCCAGATCCCTGGATCTCGGATATAATTTTCTGATCTCAGATGTCAGACATTTCTTGGCAACAGGTGTCAAATTCTTGGGTCTCAGCAGTCAGATCCCTTGGGTCTTGGCTATCAGAGATTCTAGGGTTTCAAAAGTCAGATATACGTGGGTCTCAGGAATCATTTTAATGAGTCTCAGTTTTAAGATCCCTGGGTCTCAGCTGTCAGAGATTCCAGAGTCACTGGTGTCAAATTCCTGGGTATCAGGTTTCAGAGATTCATTGGTGTCAAGTGTCAGACCCCAGAATCTGAGGTCTCATATTCCTGGGTTTTAGATTTCAGAGATTCTTTGGTGTCAGACCCCCGGGTCTCAGGTATCATTCTACCTGGGTCTCAGGTTTCAGATTCCCGAGTCTCAGGTATCAGAGATTCCTGCATTGTGTGATTCAATAATGTTTACATAGTAAACAAAATAAACAACCTTTAATATACATCACTGTGAAGCTTTCAACCATGGAGGTAAGACACAAGCATTTGACATTACATGAAATTTCTGTACACGGAGAAGACATCAAAACTTGCTTCCAGAATGCCAGGGAATGCCAGGTCAAAAGTCAGTTCCAAAATATCGATCACCAAAATTACCTGAAAAAAAAAATTATTTCACGTGTTATACAAGCAGAGAGAACCAAAAGTACTTATCAGATACATTAGAACTTTGGTGAGTCAAATTTCTTGATGTTTAGACCTATTGACATTGGAAATTCCTACAAGTAATTTTGAATTCAAAATCAACATGTGTATGAAAGCACCCAATGACAATTCTTCTCTTCATAAACACTCAATATTTAAATATAACAAAAATTAAGTTTATATTAACACTAATCATTAGAAATCCTGATTGTATATGTCTTATAGTTCTGAAGCAGTCAAATACATCTTATAGAACATCTAAAACTTAAGATCTAGGATTCTCAGCTACCATTCATGAGTAGATGTTTCAAAATTTTTCTAGGTGGTCCCTTGAACTTCAACTCATAGTATGTATGTTAGATTACTGAATTGTAAACCAAACAGTACTCTATACATTTTAAATGTTAACATTGTATTCTGTTATATCTTTTAAATGTTAACTTTGTATTCTGTTATATCTTTTAAATGTTAACTTTGTATTCTGTTAATGTTGACTTTGTATTCTGTTATATCCTTTAAATGTTGACTTTGTATTCTGTTAATGTTGACTTTGTATTCTGTTATATCCTTTAAATGTTGACTTTGTATTCTGTTATGTTTTAAATGTTGACTTTGTATTCTGTTAATGTTGACTTTGTATTCTGTTATATCCTTTAAATGTTGACTTTGTATTCTGTTATGTTTTAAATGTTGACTTTGTATTCTGTTATATTTTAAATGTTGACTTTGTATTCTGTTATATCCTTTAAATGTTGACTTTGTATTCTGTTATGTTTTAAATGATATATCAGGTATTATATTTAAATGTTGACTTTGTATTCTGTTATGTTTTAAATGATATATCAGGTATTATATTTAAATGTTGACTTTGTATTCTGTTATATCCTTTAAATGTTGACTTTGTATTCTGTTATGTTTTAAATGATATATCAGGTATTATATTTAAATGTTGACTTTGTATTCTGTTATGTTTTAAATGTTGACTTTGTATTCTGTTATGTTTTAAATGATATATCAGGTATTATATTTAAATGTTGACTTTGTATTCTGTTATGTTTTAAATGATATATCAGGTATTATATTTAAATGTTGACTTTGTATTCTGTTATGTTTTAGTTGATATATCAGGTATTATATTTAAATGTTGACTTTGTATTCTGTATATGTTTTAGACTTTGTTATTTGATAGTTGATATATCAGGTATTATATTTAATATTTGACAGGTATTATATTTTGTATTCTATTCTGTTAATGTTGACTTTGTATTCTGTTATGTTTTAATTCTGTTATGATATGTTGACTTTTGTATCAGGTATTATATTCTGTTATGTTTTAAATGTTGACTTTGTATTCTGTTATGTTTTACTTTGTATTCTGTTGAGATATATCAGGTATTATATTTAAATGTTGACTTTGTATTCTGTTATGTTTTAGTTGATATATCAGGTATTATATTTAAATGTTGACTTTGTATTCTGTTATGTTTTAGTTGATATATCAGGTATTATATTTAAATGTTGACTTTGTATTCTGTTATGTTTTAAATGATATATCAGGTATTATATTTAATATGTTGACTTTGTATTCAAATAGTAAGGTTGCCATTTGTTATGTTTTAGTTATATAAGGAATTGAAGAATATACTCAGTGTATTTTTATTTAAATTGTTGACTTTGTATTCTGTTATGATTTTTTTAAATTGATATATCAGGTATTATATTTAAATGAAATTGACTTTGTATTCTGTGTTATGGTTTTAAATGATCGGCATATATCAGGTATTATATTTAAAGGGACATTAACTGTGTTTACCCCCAAAAATTATTTCAATTATTTTTCTACTTTTACTACTTGTACTTGATGTACAAAAAATGACAAATAAGAACTATACACAGGCATAAAATATCTTATATTCCTACATACTTTGTGAAAATAAGGTCAGGACAAGTGTTGTATTTATATACAAATAGTAAGGTTGTGTTTGCAATTTTGTCACTTGATGAATATGAACACAGTGAAAAACACTAGTGTCACATTTAAACCAATGGTTTCTGAGTAGGCCCCCAATGTCCACAAAATAATATAAGATGTTAAAAAAGAATTTATATTCAAGTTAAATGTGTATATCTTTTTTGTTGTTGTTGTTATTGTCTATCAATCTAAGAAACAAAAAACGGTGGGGGGTATTGAAAAGAACACAACTTATGCCCCTTTAGATATTTAGGATACTTATTCAGAAAATAAAATCACAGTGATTTCCACTTATAATGAAGTGGAAGGGAGATAGATTTAAACCTCGTTCTAGCAGGATTTCGTTATTCAGATTCATATACCATCAATATAATGTAAGAAATGATGCACAGGGAAGAGAGATGTCCTCACTATAACCAGTATTTTGTTATATACATTCTCGTTATTAGTGGAGATGACTGTACTTACTTTCTCATGAAATTTCCAAATATGGGTGTTCCAAGTTTCTTTCATTTTAGAGTAGATGATGCTAAAATAAACAGTCATAACTTTAAAAGAGAATAAAAAAATTGGTGTTTTACCTATTCCAGGTAAGATGTGGAATTTATCATTTACTTCTTTGTCTACAGCAGTAGTAACAAGTTTGACTTTAGGAAAAGCATACGCAACTGAGTGTACACCTGAAAGAAACAAAACATTACAATAATTAAACAAAATGTGTTTGAAAAATAGTTGTCCTAATAACTAAGCACTCGTGAAATAACCACTTTATGATAATGGTAAACAAATTACTGAAATGGATTGTTATTTTGACAAAATAGCCATCAGACTCAAACTACTTCTATAATATAATAATCAGTGCAATATCTGACATAAACAATCCTTTGCTTTCAATTCTGTTACCGCAGTACTCTGCCTAGACTAAATAAACAATCAAACCACGATCTCTATCAAGTATTAATTAATATTTTAAATGATTGTATGGATATAAAAGAGAGTTTACTCAATGTTTGTTGTTAAATTAATCATTTTTCATCAACATAATTTGAACCTAAAGTCGCAATGTGGCAAAACGATCAACTAACAATTTCGTTTATAGCATAAATGCTTTCGGCAAAGGATAATACTATGTTTTTTGTTGAGGACATTGTATCTGTTTGATATCAACATAAACAGACAGATGACACAAACAGTTTATGTTTATACACATCCATCTAAGCGCAATTGACTTCGAAATATGTGATAATTTCTATGTAAACATCTGACATGGCGATTTTTTTCCAACTGTATCAGAAATGAAAATTGTAACGTTCAATGTTCCAGTTACCTCCCTTTGCGATCATAAATTTATATAAATAGATGGATTATGTTGTGTTGAAACTAGCACAAAATGTATTGTATTATTTCAAAAGGCAGAAGTAAGTTTGTTTGTTTTGTTTATTGTTGTCTAACGTTCCACTCAAGAATCTTTCACTCATATGGAGACATCACCAAATGCCGGTGAAGGGCTTCAAATTTTGGCGTATGCTCGACACTTACAGCTATTAAGCAGTGAGGATTCTTTAATGTGCCAACACCTATTGTTACACAGGACCTCAGTTTTTACTGTCTCATCCGAAAGACAGTATACCAACCTGTTGCCGGCTGGACTCGAACTCATGATCAAGAGCGTGCTACCAACTGAGCCAGTCCAGCTACCAGAAGTAAGTAGAACTATGTGATAGTTTATTTACTGATTATTCAAACTAGATTTAATTCATTTTACACCAAAATATTTGACTTTTCTGTGAAAGTTGCATTCTTGAGTTGGACTACATTTTACAGGAAGCGCAAATGCAGCCTCTTCACTGCTAAAGGGATAGCCCTTGATGAAAAGTCAAAATAATATAGGCTGTTATAACATAACCAATAGATAAACTGTAAACAAAAAGCAAGTTTGGCTGAAAAAGAACTATAATGAAACATACTATAGTTTATATATACAATGGAACCTTGTTATGTCAAAATCCAATGAGTCGAAATTCCGGTTATTTCAAAGTTGAATGTGAGGTCCCAAATTTTGGGGTTAGATAAGTATATTAATTTCAATATTTCAGTTACATGTATATCAAATTCTGGATATCCCAAAGTAATAGGGGTGGTCCCATGAATATCAAGATTCTGAGATTCCACTGAACTTTCTCATATTGGCAGTCCTTGCTTGAAGGATGATCAAATATTGTAATTACATTTACATTCCAAAAACAATATCTGGTAAATTAATATGGGTTATAGATAAACAACATTAACACATTGATACAAATGATTCCTGGCTAAATAAAGCAACTACTCATATGTAGACAACCATTTGTAATTAGAAAATAGATTTTGTTCACATAAATTTCACTTTTTCAAAATTATATTTACATGGAGGGCAGATTTTAGAAACTTAACCAGCAAAAATTATGACCAATGTTTACATATGTCTACACACCTGATTCAGCCATCAATAAGGAAAGCAGCGTAATGTTTTGTTCAGGTACATCATGGTCCAACAATACTCGGATAGCCATCATTGCTGCAGCTCCTGTTGCTACGGTAGCATCCATTAACATCACCTGAGTTTCTTTGATATCTTTAGGCAATCTGAGGTAATGAAGCTGCATAAAAGAAAGAGGAATCAGTCATTATATGATACCAGGTAAAACATCACTATAAACTGTTCAGAAGACATTATACAACTGTTCATACATGTAGAGCTAAAATACTTCCTGTGACATTTCATTAATTACGAATAACATGAACATAGATTACATACATGGCTGTCTTGGAAATTCAAAATTCATTTTTCTGACCGGGGTTGTGCTTAGCGCTGAATTTATATAGGCAAGATGGAAAATGATATGGATGAATGAGATGTAATAGTATACAATTCTATAAGTATCTGGTGTCAAAAATGGAGATAAAAGCTAGGTGAGTGAAAGTGTATTATACATGTACTTGAAACAAGAACATAACAATTGTGTATGAGACATGTAAATACAGAAATGTTGAAATACGAAACATAAAAGTACGAAATGTACGATAAAAAAGTATTTCTCCTCCACCATTAAAATCTGGCTGCCACTTTTTAACTGAAAAACTGCTGTGAGTGGTGTACATGTAAAATACAATTAAACAAAAACAATAAAAGTAGGAGAGAAAATGTTGATTCATACTGAAATTTTGTACCTTACAATGTGCAAGTCATACATGTACCTCGCCCTAGGATTATAAATCAAACTTGGACTAAGTCAAAACTTCAGAACTGTATAAAATTATTACAGAATTGTTATTGGTAAAATATATAAACACTGAATATTTTAGAATTTTTAACTATTTAAACACTACTGGCCTCCATATTCAATTTAAGTTTCAAATGATGATAAATAAACATTTGTTCAGATTTGCCGTTTTCATTCTTAAATCATTATACAGTAAAATCTGCTTTAGCGACCACCTATGTATAAAGACCACCTGTGTATAAAGACCATTTTTTGCTGCCCCCAATAGTACCATTGTGTACAAATCAACCTTTATATAAAGACCACCTTCCTCTAAAGACCAATTTTCTTGTGTCCCTAAGGAGGTCATTATATACAAGTTTCACTACATATAAATCTTTGTAGCTGGTACCTATATACATACAAAGTTGGTAGAGATTAAAATTATGTGGGCCTAGGTTCAAATCAAAGTCTGGCAATAAACAGTTTACTTTTCTCTCATCTTAGAGGGGCATATGGGGGAGAAACAAGGAAAATTTCTTCATTTTACAAAGACAAGACTTATAGAATCAGCAATAATCAAGTAATATTCAAAATAAACATACCTCTGGTTCACCCGTATCTAAATTTGTTTGAATCAGTATTTTCCCCAAACGAATATCTTTACAAACTTCACATAAAGCTTGCTCCATGGTTTCTCCAGCTCGCAGAATTGACACCCCACAGATCTTTAATAGGAAACAAAATCCATCAGATATTTCACAGAGAACTTCATGTCAGACTGTTCATAGGTATATATATATATATACATATACACTACTGTATCATAATTGTTGTATCACTAATTTAAGACTTACATATCTACAGAATGAGATGTTATAATTGATCTAATTTCATGTCATATGAAAAACACTAGCAACAGAAGCATCATACTTGTAGATAATTATGGCTGAAGCCACTCTTTGATAATTGACCTATCGCCATATGCCGACACGACACCTTTTGGCAAACTTTTCCATTATGACGTCACAATTAAATGGCCCGTCAAACATTTGTTTAAATGACTTCAAAAAGGCACATGGAGAGCCATGTGTCAGACATTTGGCAATTGGTCAATTGTATCTGAAGCAAACCAATGAAGCGTAATAAATATGCATAATCAGATTGTATTGGATTATCTTTGCAGTACATAATTATTAGTGTCAAATTTAACTTCCTTTGGAAAAAAAAAGATCTGATAACCAACAATAAAAAAAGAATTTCAAAAATTAAGTAATAAATATACAATTACATGCAGAAAATATGAGAATTATGAATGAGTTCAATACATGAGTAGAATACAGATCAAATTCTGTAATAGAATGAATACATATCAATTAAGTGAATATGGGCTTAAATATAATAAAAACACTTAAATGTCAAACAAAGATAATATATTTATAAATTCTATATAATTCTGTCAACGTACAGTAAATTTTTCTCAGTATTTTTTTTGCATGTGAAGTATGTTAGCCACTATATGACGATACATCACTGAGGATGACTTACAGTTTGAAATGTGAGGTAAGATTGCCTTTATATGATAAGACATTAATAGAAAATCAATAGTGGCTCAATGTGGGATAACCAATGTACACTGTCTTTGGTACAACATCATCATTTCTGTAATACCAAGACCAAATTACTGGTACTCTGTCTTAGATACAGCTTGATATTTTCTGTTATAACATGACCACTGTACACTGTCTTCTATACAGCATCTGTTTCTCTTCCTGGTTGATCAATACATTAAAATTTTTCAGGTGAGTAAATATTTATGGTTGTTGCTGTAAACGTATTCTGTTCTTATTTAAGTAATTTGACAAGGGATTTTTCCTAACTTTGAAATTTTGAGTCCAGGATCCTAAAAATTGGGTAAACGAGTTTTAACTAAAAGAAAAAAAAAATAACTTAGGAGATCTGTTTAAAAATTTATTATTCTTTATAAATTTGGGAGTTTTTGTATACCAGTGTATTTTGGGGAAAAAACAAACCATTTTTGCATTGGAAATGTGTCCAAACCCAAAAATGGCCAAGGAAAATCCCTGTTTATCTATATTTCATGTGTGGGTTCCTGTCTTCCTGTTTGATCAATTTCTTTTATTCGACCAATTAGAATCTACTTCAATATTTTCTGTTTCATGTTTTATTTTCTATTGCTATATGACATATAACTCGGTAATGATTCATTGTCATACATGTAACAAGTTAAAGAACTGAACTCCATATAATATGACATACTGACAGGGGATACAAACTGTAACCTGAAATAGAAAATATATAACACCATGCTGGTACAACTAGATACATGTATATGTTAATGGCTGGTAACCCATGAAATGCAAGCAAAACACTACTGGACAGAAAATCTCAATGGCTAAAAGTTTCTACAAATCATATTGCGTGTGGTGGTTGGTAGATAAGGCCATGAATGTGGGAATGAATTAATCTGTGCCAAATATTCTATATATCGTATAATATCCCTCTTCAAATGTTACCTCCAAAAGTTGGAACACAAAAATGGCCATCAAGGTCATCCAAGTCCCTGCTCTATCTACAATACCCTCTACTAAGAGGTCACAAAAATGTCAAATTATTTGGTCTGACTGGATGCTACAAACCAAATTTGAGGAGATTCTTTCTCTCTGATGACCAAAAAAAGATTTAAAGTAGTATTAGTGCTAGGTAACTATAGTTAAATCTGTCACAGATAAATTGTCAAAAAAAGGCTTAAACAAACTTACTGAAACAAAACTGGCATCTTTCATACAACATGCAACTTCACTCATGAGGTAAATAATATTGATTATCAATACAGTTGGTATGTTGGTGTCAAATTTGTCAAGCTACTTCAGTACAATAAACAAATTTGGATGACTACCCTATACACCTGTTATCCATCTCAATTCTATCTTTACCAAATGTCATCAACCCCCTCCCCCAAAATAAAAAAAAAATAATAATATTCACTTTGCATGTACAATATATTTAACTTGACTGTAAAAATCTGTTTTCCTCTTTATACCTTGAAAATATAAAATTCCTAATAACCAAATTAATGTAAAAGCAAAACCACAAAGGAAAAAAAATAGTGCACATCAAAAACACATTTGCAAAACACCATACAAGAGCAAAAATATTATAACAATCATGAAGACAGGAAATGATATCATACATGGTTAATGGTTGAGTCAAGTCAAACCAGTGATTGGTGAAAACTTTCTATGCTTATCATTATATGCCTTCACTATTTATAGAATGTTCTGATTGTGTTAATAAGAAACTGAAACTAAGAGGAAACGTGCAGAATACCATTCAAAGGTCTGTACCTCTTCACAATGTCTGGATGACCTTTATAATCTGATGAACAAAGTGACCCTACCTTCAAAATTCAAACTTTTCAATTGGAACTTATATAAAACATTAACAGATATGATAAAACAGAATAGAAAAAGACCATTTAGAATTGTAAATATTTCATTACTGAATTACTCTGTTAGAATTTTTTTCTCTGAAATCAAAAGAAGATTTTCTTTTCTAAATGGTCAATTCATACCAATCTTGTGAAAGTCTCACTTATTACACATAATAGTACGATACACTGTATCGTAGTGTTTTTTATATAAACTTTTCATCATGTTTTTCTCTGTTTGAAAAATAATCGGAAAAAACCAACAACAAAAGATAGGCAAATGATAACTTTTTGAGAAAAACTAAACAGTGGGCCATGTTGTCTAACAACTTGTCTACTAGAATTATAAATAATTCCTAATACTATTACATTTTGGATGTTACAGCAGATCTAAATGCCAGAGGTCTAGGTACAGGTCTACCAAGGTACATTGGCACATGTTTACAAACACAACCAGTCAAAATCAAATCATAACAGGGATGATAGGCTACTTGTCATCACAAAAATATTAGAGCTTTAGCAATGCATGGAGTCCATGCAAGGCAATATGTTTTACCTGTACAACCTATTTTTGGAAAGTAGACTATATTGTTTTGGTTTTTAACTGAACACAGATATGCCACTTTACCTTGGTAGACCTATAACCAGCTTCAATTCAATTAACACTGTCAGACTCAGTTTGCTTTTCAACAATGCTTTGGTAGTCAGATATACAATTGAAAACAATAAGTAAACTCTGGTACACAAATATCTAATGAGGTAACACTGAATTACTTCCCCTTATATTTTTTTTCTCTAAAACACTGGATAATATTAACATTTTTGTATGAATGATTTGCATTAAGTAATCTTCTCAGAGGACACATCAAAATTGTTTATCATGCTTTTCAGAATCAATGTATTCTGCAGATGATGAAGGTCATCTAGTTTGCTGAAAACACAACACAAATCAAAACTGCAATAATAAGAATGCAAATGCTTAGCAATGCTTACCATAGGACAACCTCTCTGTGAGAAAAAGTTTATCTAATTTTACATCAAACCTCTCTAAATGATCATTTTAAAATCAAATGCATTTTATATTTTTTTCTGATTCTCAATGGATTTTCATTCAAGAATCTGCAATAACAGTTTGACACACCAGAAAAGATAACATAAAAGATGGTACATATA
The DNA here is from genome assembly GCA_030159075.1 of Atrina japonica. Lineage (NCBI taxonomy): Eukaryota > Metazoa > Mollusca > Bivalvia > Pterioida > Pinnidae > Atrina > Atrina japonica. The sequence continues at coordinate 3,382,588 of BROG01000005.1, read as the reverse complement.
TCTTATACAGACCACCTTACATTATCAGCAAGACAATACAATATATTAACGACTACTATGTAACTCATGGGGTTCATTGGATTTCATTATTGCAATACCATTATATATATATGTAAATATGCACCCTCTGACTGGTTGTCATGGCAACAAGACCTATTCAGGTTAGTTTAAAGTGTTTAATACTTCAAGTCCTACATTATACATCCCAAATTTTACATGGCCATATACCATAATAAAATTTATCTTAAAAAAAAACAAAAAAACAAAAACATTTCACATGGATTTGAAACTCTGTTAAGACCCCTGGGAAAAAATGAAACCATGAATGCACATAGAGATATGCAGACATAACATTTGTTCACTTTCATGAAGATAAATGATCTCTAAGAAAATGTTGGGGACTTTAAAAAACCCAAAGAAAGTGCAGACTGATCTAATCAAGAATGTGACAGCCTGACTATCACATTACTTAACGTTTTCTTTTTTCAAAGTCTGGGAGCTACTTTGTGTAATAATTTACATTGGTGATATTTATTTAATTAGAATCATAATTTCTGGCATTGCAGCATAGCTGTTTTTTTTTTATCTCCTTCAAAAATTAAATCTTAGTTTAAGAGTAGAAAGAGTAGAATACCAAAGTACTGATATCAAAGAACTATACTATTTCAAAATTACAAATACTACATGGAGAATAAACATAATTATAATCTAAAAATAACCCAAATCATTCCTCAGAATTGGATATTCACTGGCTACTAGTAATTGTAGTAGTTAAATTTAGAAATGAGAAGTAGATAAATCCACAAAACAGGATGATACTACATGAGGTCAGAAAACAATTTTGTGACATTACAACATTTACAATTTTCAATATTGTAAAACCCAGCTATTATTGTTGAATCTATTACACAGTCTGTCAATTCAATAGAGTGAAATAAAAGTAATATATTAAAGTAAGTAACAAATAAAAATAAAAATAATAAAATAAATAACAAATTAAAATAAAAGTAATTAAGTATAATACTTAGAACCTTTCATGTGATATAACAATGACTTTGAATTCAGTGACTTGCTGGATATCACAATCACATTGATCAACCCTTACAAAATGTAGATTTCCATTTCCTTTAAAGTCTCTCAGTTTTCCCAGGCTGATCAATCCTGAGAGTGACCTATTTTAAAGTGAGTAATTGTAACATATTCTATAAACATTCCTTGCTTTCTATATAATAAACTCAGAAAGGTTGTAACATTCCTGGGTCAAAGTTATATATATATATATATATATTCAAAAGATATATGATAATTCATTACATGCATGTGTAATAATAAAATTATAATACAGAGTTCAATCATCGTCGTAAAACCATCAAAATATTGTAATTTGTGAAGGTAGTACGTGACTGAATAATGAAAGTACAGATGTACCAAGATATTGTAATTTGTGAAAGGAGTAGTGATTGAACAATGACAGTAAAGATGTTCTAAGATGTTTTGTAATTTGTGAAGGAAGTACATGATTTAACAATAAAAGTACAGATGTACCATGATTGTCATTTCTGAAGGGTCATGATTGGACAATAAAAGTACAGATGTATCATGATTTTGTCATATGTGAAGGGTCATGATTGGACAATAAAAGTACAGATGTACCATGATTGTCATTTCTGAAGGGTCGTGATTGGACAATAAAAGTACAGATGTACCATGATTGTCATTTCTGAAGGGTCATGATTGGACAATAAAAGTACAGATGTATCATGATTTTGTCATATGTGAAGGGTCGTGATTGGACAATAAAAGTACAGATGTACCATGATTGTCATTTCTGAAGGGTCGTGATTGGACAATGAAAGTACAGATGTACCATGATTTTGTCATTTCTGAAGGGTCGTGATTGGACAATGAAAGTACAGATGTACCATGATTTTGTCATTTCTGAAGGGTCATGATTGGACAATGAAAGTACAGATGTACCATGATTTTGTCATTTCTGAAGGGTCATGATTGGACAATAAAGGTACAGATGTACCATGATTGTCATTTCTGAAGGGTCATGATTGGACAATAAAAGTACAGATGTATCATGATTTTGTCATATGTGAAGGGTCGTGATTGGACAATAAAAGTACAGATGTACCATGATTGTCATTTCTGAAGGGTCGTGATTGGACAATAAAAGTACAGATGTACCATGATTGTCATTTCTGAAGGGTCGTGATTGGACAATGAAAGTACAGATGTATCATGATTTTGTCATATGTGAAGGGTCGTGATTGAACAATAAAAGTACAGATGTACCATGATTGTCATTTCTGAAGGGTCGTGATTGGACAATGAAAGTACAGATGTACCATGATTTTGTCATTTCTGAAGGGTCGTGATTGGACAATGAAAGTACAGATGTACCATGATTTTGTCATTTCTGAAGGGTCATGATTGGACAATGAAAGTACAGATGTACCATGATTTTGTCATTTCTGAAGGGTCATGATTGGACAATAAAAGTACAGATGTACCATGATTTTGTCATTTCTGAAGGGTCATGATTGGACAATGAAAGTACAGATGTACCATGATTTTGTCATTTCTGAAGGGTCATGATTGGACAATGAAAGTACAGATGTACCATGATTTTGTCATTTCTGAAGGGTCGTGATTGGACAATAAAAGTACAGATGTACCATGATTTTGTCATTTCTGAAGGGTCGTGATTGGACAATAAAGGTACAGATGTACCATGTTTGTCATTTTTGAAGGGTCATGATTGGAGAATAAAAAGTACAGATGTACCATGATTTTGTCATACATGACGGGTCGTGATTGAACTATAAAAGTACAGATGTACCATGATTTTGTCATTTCTGAAGGGTCGTGATTGGACAATAAAAGTACAGATGTACCATGATTTTGTCATTTCTGAAGGGTCGTGATTGGACAATAAAGGTACAGATGTACCATGATTGTCATTTTGAAGGGTCATGATTGGACAATAAAAGTACAGATGTACCATGATTTTGTCATTTCTGAAGGGTCATGATTGGACAATGAAAGTACAGATGTACCATGATTTTGTCATTTCTGAAGGGTCATGATTGGACAATAAAAGTACAGATGTACCATGATTTTGTCATTTCTGAAGGGTCGTGATTGGACAATAAAAGTACAGATGTACCATGATTTTGTCATTTCTGAAGGGTCGTGATTGGACAATAAAAGTACAGATGTACCATGATTTTGTCATTTCTGAAGGGTCGTGATTGGACAATAAAGGTACAGATGTACCATGTTTGTCATTTTTGAAGGGTCATGATTGGAGAATAAAAGTACAGATGTACCATGATTTTGTCATACATGACGGGTCGTGATTGAACTATAAAAGTACAGATGTACCATGATTTTGTCATTTCTGAAGGGTCGTGATTGGACAATAAAAGTACAGATGTACCATGATTTTGTCATTTCTGAAGGGTCGTGATTGGACAATAAAGGTACAGATGTACCATGATTGTCATTTTTGAAGGGTCATGATTGGACAATAAAAGTACAGATGTACCATGATTTTGTCATTTCTGAAGGGTCATGATTGGACAATGAAAGTACAGATGTACCATGATTTTGTCATTTCTGAAGGGTCATGATTGGACAATAAAAGTAAAAGGGATGTACCATGATTTTGTCATTTCTGAAGGGTCGTGATTGGACAATAAAAGTACAGATGTACCATGATTTTGTCATTTCTGAAGGGTCGTGATTGGACAATAAAGGTACAGATGTACCATGTTTGTCATTTTTGAAGGGTCATGATTGGAGAATAAAAGTACAGATGTACCATGATTTTGTCATACATGACGGGTCGTGATTGAACTATAAAAGTACAGATGTACCATGATTTTGTCATTTATGAAGGGTCGTGATTGGACAATAAAAGTACAGATGTACCATGATTTTGTCATTTCTGAAGGGTCGTGATTGGACAATAAAGGTACAGATGTACCATGATTGTCATTTTTGAAGGGTCATGATTGGACAATAAAAGTACAGATGTACCATGATTTTGTCATATGTGAAGGGTCATGATTGGACAATGAAAGTACAAATGTACCATGATTTTGTCATTTATGAAGGGTCATGATTGAACAATAAAACTAAACTTATAAACAACAAATGAAGACATGAATGAGAAACGCTGGGAGAGTACATGGCCAACATTGTACACAAAATATTCTATGGCCAACATTATATACAAAATATCCTATGGTTTTCATCAGATCATAAGAATTACTAAAAATTCTATCAAAATAAAGAATGAAATAGAACCTACATAATATGTAGCATTTAAATAATCATGTGATAATAAGATATAAAATCATGTTTCGTCATTGTGCCATTTATAGTGTTGTAGAAAATAGCATTAATGTAAAATTCTAAAAACAAAAAAACAAAAATAGATCTATATATATGTGAATCTTGATAATAACACACTTTTGATCAAAGCATTTATTTATGCATGACAAATCTATGTCTAATTTAACACTTTAAAAGCAACTTTGTTCATATGGTATTTTTTGTAGATTTCAACGTACTGAGTTTCAAAAGTTAAAAAATTACATCTATATTATTATACTTCCTTAATAAAACACAGTCAGGGATTGGTTGAGAGCCATCACGTGTCAGGGAGACTACACTTCATGTCTCCCTCATGCGGAAACCCTTGCAGCTTATTCCACTGTCTTTATTGATTCTGTATTTCGGTATAATAAACAATTCAATAAATAAATGTATAATATATACAGGTATTCTGAAAGACAGAAAGGTAATACAGAGAATACTGTATAACAATTTAATTTGGTGCTGTCAGTATTTACTATCTAGCAATTTCAACATACCGGTATGAAATATTTAGCGATGACAGCTGGAAATGTTTAAGGGATTTGACTTTAGCACTTTAAACATAAGTATTTAGCACTGACTGTTGGAAATGGTTAAGGGGTTAAACATTATATAAATATTACACTCATGAGAGGATGATATTGCATATTTTCACACAAAGGAAGCATTGTTGATTGAAGTGAAGCCAAAGTCAACAATGCTTTCCAAGGGGTGAAAATATGTAATATCACCCTTTTGTTATACCGAGTGTCATATTTGTTTGCTTTAACATATTACCATGGATATTTTACGTCTCAACTATTAACCAGTAAGCTAAAAAATACAAAACAAACAGCCTACATGTACAAATGTTTAGGCTACGATGAAAAGCTCTCACTGGGACAAACCACACGAGCATAACATTGGCTCATGTGACATTTTTTGGAATGTCACCCTGGCTCACTAGACCAACCGTACACACATAACATTGGCCCATGTGACATTTTTTGGAATGTCACCCTGGCTTCTTTATCTTTGTTAAATGAGAGGGGTGATATACAAAATTTTCACATCTCTAAACCAATCAGATTACAAGATTTTAACTGAAGGTATAATAAAAGTATTTAGTGCTGGCAGCTGGAAATGTTTACGAGATTAAACTTTAGCAATTTAGAAATAAGTATTTAGTGCTGGTAGCTGGAAATGTTTTAGAGATTAAACTTTAGCACTTTAAATAAAAGTATTTAGTGCTGGCAGCTGGAAATGTTTTGCACAATTCATACTTTGCACTCTAAACTTAAATTTATTTTGTTTGTATGCATATGTGACTTCATATTCATTCTCCAATTTAAAATATCACATAAAAATACTACAGTGGAACCTGCCTTGAGAGACCATCCCTGCCAGTCAAATGTGGTCTCTCAAAAGAGCTTTTATGTAAAAGATTATTTAACCAAGTGGATCTCAAAATGTGTTCTTGAAAGACAGGTGGTCCCTCATGAGAGTGGTCTTTAGAGATAGGTTTCACTGTAGAATTAAATGTGCAATGACATATCTTGTTTTAAAAAGAAAAAAAAAAAAAAAAAACAAAAAAAAAAAAAAAAAAAATAAAAAAAAAAAAAAAAAAAAAAAAAAAAAAAAAAAAAAAAAAAAAAAAAAAAAAAAAAAAAGAAAAAAAAAAACAGTATATTCTATAAAAGGAACTATAACTTTATAATAATCAGATGTTCTGAAGAAAAGACAAGGTATATACATTTATATATATTCTATATATGGGCAAATATAACCTTTACGATACATGGTAAAATTCAAATAAAAAAGTCAACAGAAACAAAAGTGATCAAGCTTACTGCTGCTGAAGTATCTAATCATAAGGAAAAAATAAAACAGGAAATTTTGGAAACTGACTGTAGTCAGTGTAACGTCTAAAGCAGTGACAAGCTGTAAACTAAACTGTTGTAGAGAAGCTAATCTGTTATACATCTCAATATAAATGAAAGCATATATAGAAGGATAAATATTAGTTTTAGTAAATCAGATTGATATGTACATGTACTAGTGATAATCTATCCTACCTTGAAGGTGTTCTGTTTATATCAATGAAACCATTTATTAAATCAATAAGTTTCAACAATACAGGTTATAACAAACAATTCAAATATTTTAGCATATCACACACTAGATCTGCTAGTTTTTGACTTTCGGTTTTCTATATCTGTAATTTTTGCCTTGTCAAATTATTCAATGAAATTGTGATTTTTGGAGTGTTCATATGATCAGAACATATATAATTAGAACATATGATATATATATATGGGTCATTCTAAAAAAATGTCCATATTTCAAATCTGCTTGTCGAAAAATAAAGTTGAAGAATTCTGTGGATTTTTAACTTAATTAGAACAAGGAATCTTTTAGGAATCTTAAGCAACATTTGGACATTAAGAATTATAATTAGTTAACTTTATATTAATTAACAAAATTGATGAGCAATCTAATAGTGTCCCTGGTGTTACCTCTCTACATTCTGCTTAAAATATTTCATTTTCACTCAAAATGTGTAATATGAATATAAGATGGATTTTATAGAAAATTATGCAGTATATTGTGGTTTGAGTCAAATATTGAAGTGATTTAGAGGAAAAATTACATTTTTAATGAATGACAGAATATGATTACCTTACATTGGATTGAAACTTTAAACAAAGGGGATTGTTTAGCCAATTCATTCCATGTATTAAATATCTGCAGGGGACTGGATTGGCTGCTACAATGGGATAATTCCTGAGTGAGTATATCCTCCATGCTGTAACATCACTCATCTTTTAGTGGTTTATGCCAAAATAAGCTACAAATCAATTATCTTCAAATCTCTTTGTCTCAATATCAAAATTCTGTGCATATAACTCGCATATATTACGAGGACGAATGTCAATGTTGTTACATTATGCTTAAAACTTTTTCATTTGAATAATGAAATGAAAAATATATCCAAAATAAATGAAATTAGAATAATCTAACAACTATTTCCATTTTCACTAATACTTGGTCAGTCGTTATTTAGTCATAGCTACAGTAATAAGCATTTCAATATTATTAATCCTTCATTGTACATTAGGTATTTTATTCATGTCCCTCCCGTTACCATTTATCTAGGGGTTTCAGTAACTTGGAGAGAACCCAGACAATACCTTGTTTGTGATAAACATTTAACATAGATGGAAAATCTTTTGAGAAAAAAAAATTATGTAATATTATTAATTTCTGAATTACCTAATTACATTCATTCTTATCAAAACCCATGTTGTTACTAAGGTGTGTCCTTGTTGTAACCACTGAAGCATTATCCCAATTAAGTTTTAGTTATAACAGTGATATTCAAGATTGTAAACAAAAACAAAAAAAAATGATAAAAACTCACTGAAGGAAAATACAAGGAATTTCCAAATTGAGAGGGTAATATTATGCCTTCATTATTTGTTTTGTCCATGATGTTACTTACCCGGTAAACCATTCTTTGTGTTACTTTTGAAAGAGCAACAAGAAGGACAGTAACATTAAGGATATATCTGACATCAAATTCACTTTAAAGAATAACTGAATGCTTCCCAGAATGAAAATGAATGCCCGATGTTTACAACAATTTCTTTTGATTCTATTCAGCAAAGAAAACAATTTCAGTGAAACATTTTCACCATGTACAAAACATAACAACACTGACACAAAAATTAATTATGGTTCCAGGTATATCTACATTTTCTCCTGTTACGCCAAAAATTATAGTATTTTGTTTATTAAAAATATTTCTAAATTTGTTGTGTGGAATAGACAGAATTCATCACCAGCCTTCAAAATATGCAATTTGTCTGTACATATTTGAACTATTTCAATGAAATATAATATTTTATGACTTATAATGAAATAACTGAAATTCAGACATTTTTTGAGAATGACCCAAATAAACAGTGAAACTTCCCAATAACGGACTATGCTTGGAATGTTTTGTTTGGTGTTTGGAGGGTTCAAAAACAGACAAATGACAGGAATCTCACATCAAAAAACAGACAAATGACAGGAATCTCATATTCAAAAAACAGACAAATGACAGGAATCACACATCCAAAAACAGATAAATGACAGAAATCACACATCCAAAAACAAACAAATGACAGGAATCACACAACCAGAATCTTCCATGAAAGTGGATAAGGAAATTTTCTCCGAGTAGTAAGAATCTGGTTGTCCAATTCCAGAGTTTTTCAAGAACTGCACTCTCAGATTCTTATCAACATTGTTAAGATTTTATTTCCACTTAACAAATCCATGATTATTTTTTTCTGCCATGCTTCAAATACATGTTTATATGAGCAAATTAACTATGACACAACGTTTGTACACTTTATTCTCATTATACAGAAGCCCTATATCCTAAAATTGTGTCTTGACATCATATCGCATGTAGTTTGTTAATACCAAAAGGTTTCCACATTACTGTAAAACGAAAGATAAATCTTAGAACCATGGTAGAAAAAATCTCACATTCAATTACAGACAAACAAATGATACAAATCTCATATACGAATATCATATCCCCTAAATATTTTCTTTATACGGTATATGTTTGGTCACAATAGCATCACAAATAGATATTAATGCTAGTGTTCTCATTTGAGCTACCAGGCAACAGAACTATACTGAAAATCGTAAGAACGTGGTAATCCAACATAACCGAGGAAAAATCCTGGTATAATTGGGAAAAAATTATTTTATGAAAATCTAACAGAAAAGGACTATTTTAAAAACAGTTAGTTTGGTCCCTTACTATGAGCAAATTATATTTTTTTCTATGAAAATTCCCTGAAACAAAGAAATGTAGAAAAAAAATCATAATCATTATTTTTTTTACAATGATTGACAAACAAGTTTATGGAACTCGTTGGTTCTGATGTTGGTTTGAGGGGGTACTTACTATGGGAGAAAAACACAGTAACTGGAGAAAGCCCACACATCCTTGCTGGTGACCACCATGATATCCCACATACTCACATGTCCATTCCGATATTGGAACCCAGGTTGCATTGGTGAGAAATGAGTGCACTAACCACTATGCTACAAGTTCACCCAATGTGCTACATGAACACCCACAACACTACTTGGACACCCATTTGTGTAGACAAATTTTTACCAATATAAAGTTAAGAAATTAAATTTAAGTTAGTGATGCTGCTTCAAATTCATCTTTTCTATACATAAGGATTAGATTGGTCAGAGTCATGGGCATTGAAATATTCCTTATCTCAGTAAGGAGATGTTGAATGTACAGAGTGATCTGAACACCATACCACAGGCAGGGATGAGATTTTTCCGCGGATCCGCGGATTTCCGCGGATTTGACAGTCCCAGGGGTCGATTTTGTGAAACGTCCAAATCCGTTGAGAAAATTTTAGGGGGGGTAAGAATGTAATATTTTTCATTTTTACAGCTTAAAAGTATACCTTTGTTTAATAAAATTGTTGTCTATCCTGAACACTGAGTGGTCTTTGTTTCTTATCTCCGACACAGCAAGATCGGTACATGTAAATCTGTAAATACGCAACTTGAAATACGTCAGTCAATTGAACACGGAAGTAGTTCAACGATCTGTGGAAGGGAGAGAACTCTGTTTGTCTTCAACTTCGAATATTCGGGAGTTTTCCCTCCAACAAACATAAACGCCGAGACGGTGTCGAAGCTATTACGGTGTTGAAACAGCCAAAGTGCTTTGGCTTCAGGGGGATTTCGTCCCCCTGAACCCCCTGACCAGGGCTCTGCCCTGGACCCGCCGGGGCCTGCGGCCCCTGGACCATAGCTCATTTTCCTCTGAAAATAAGATTTGCCAATCTCATCCCTGCACAGGTCATGTGAGTGAACTGAACACCATACCACAGGTCACCTGAGTGATCTGAACACCATACCACAGGTCACCTGAGTGATCTGAACACCATACCACAGGTCACCTGAGTGATCTGACCAGCATATGACAGGTCACCTGAATGACCTAAACACTGTATGACAGGTCACCTGAGTGATCTGACCACCATATGACAGGTCACCTGAGTGACCTAATCACCATATGACAGGTCATCTGAGTGACCTTAACACCATACAATAGGTTACCGGAGTGATCTGAACACCATACGACTAGGTTGTTTGAGTGACCTGACTACCATATGACAGGTCACCTGAGTGACCTAATCACCATATGACAGGTCATCTGAGTGACCTTAACACCATACAATAGGTTACCTGAGTGACCTGAACACCATATGACAGGTCACCTGAGTGACCCAAACACCATACAATAGGTTACCTGAGTGACCTGAACACCATATGACAGGTCACCTGAGTGACCTAAACACCATATGACAGGTCATCTGAGTGACCTGAACACCATACAATAGGTTACCTGAGTGACCTGAACACCATATGACAGGTCACCTGAGTGACCTAAACACCACATGACAGATCATTAGTAACCTGAATACCATACAACAGGTGAGTTAGTTAGTTATTGTTTTACACCACTTTCAACAATATTTCAATTATATCGTACCGACTTTCTAGTGTGAATTATATACATACATACATATACTCTAACAAAATTAATACTAAAACAAATACCATTTTCAAGGTTAATTGTAAAGATTTATTTCATGTAAAAATGCTAAAATAACATTGCCAGTGACATTCTCAAAGAAAGCCTTTAAATCAGTTTCTGAACTTCATCTTTTCAATCATATAATTGGGTAGAGGATGTAAAGTTCAGATCTGGATTAATGGTATGAACTTTATTATTTACTTAGGTATCTCAGTGTTTTTGTTTATACTTTGTTTATATATTTAGAAATAGTTGGTTTAACATCACTATAAGCAATTTCTGAATCTGATATAATATTATTTAAACACCATATGATAGGTAACCTGAGTGAACTGAACACCAAGCGACAGGTCACCTGAGTGAACTGAACGCCATACGACAGGTCACCTGAGTGAACTGAACGCCATACGACAGGTCACCTGAGTGAACTGAACGCCATACGACAGGTCACCTGAGTGAACTGAACGCCATACAACAGGTCACCTGAGTAATGTAATAATACTGCAAATGGTCACTGTATTTTTTAAAACTTGTGTGACACAGATACATCAATGTCATGGCTTTACATTAAAATCTGATGTAATACTTATATAATCTCCCGTTAAATATATCAGAATGTTAAAGACAAATTTTAGAAGAATCAGTAGCACAAAAAAGATCATACAATGGTACCAATGTTCCCTGTGTCTGTTACCTTCACACATTCCTATTAATATCAGCTGGATATACAAATATAAAACTATTCTCTTTTCATACTGACCTATATGACCTCATGTTACCCCTAAACATGAACTGTTCAATGTTTTATAAATACAACAGTATGTCATGCTTGTAATGGATGCCATTTCCTTTGTTTTGACCTAAAATATTGCGTTTTTTAAAAGATCGATCAGGTGAATAAAATAAAATAAAATAAAAATTATCACAACAAGAATTCCTCTTTCTAATATGTAAACAGAATATTGACTGCAGTCAGTACATCAAAATATTTTACTGTTTTTATAATTACCTTTCTAGCATCAAGTCTTCGTCCTTCATATATCACATTCTGAGGTGTTTCTACGGAAACCGTCTACAAAACAATATCACAGTGTAATCTGAAATCAGTTTGTTAAAGTAAAGAAAAATAATGAAATAATATTAAAATTTTAATCTTATGTCATACAACCTGTCTATATCTTTCTAGCATGTGTGCCCACCATTTTCACCAATGACAAAGACACAAAAATTGATTGATACACACAAAGTACATCAAATGGTAATTTTGTGCTGTTTTTAGGGCACAAGTAATTTCATTTCCTCAAAAACGTAGGATATCTGAGAATAAGGCACTCCAACTTTTGGTTGTATGGTGACCTATTGATCTAACTCTTGATACTTGATTACACAGTTTACATTTGAATTATGAAACTTTTCAGTCACATGGTGGCGATCAGTTTCAAATGGTGGAGGAGAGAAGAACCTGGTTATAATGTTCCTGGGGAGACATTACCGTCCTTCTGCAAGCAAACAGGCAAACTTTCTCATCAAAATCAGCTTAGGTTCAAGTGGGAGTAAAGTCTGCAATGACTAGAGGTGTGAGACTTCACAGTTTGATCCTTTCAACCCTAAGTTTCAAGATAGTATGCTCTTTTCTATGGTTTAGACTGGTCCATTGTGGTCTGTAGGGTTTAAAGGGTTAAAGCATGAGGCTCTAACCACTCGGCCACAGAGGCCCCTATAGAGTTAAAAACGTAAAGGATAGGGCTTTAGATACGTAAACTTGTAACTTTTTATACTACAGTAACAAGGGTATGATAGATATGATATCAATATTAGTAATGATACTTTTTAGTTAAAAAAAATCAATTATTACTGCAAATTGAAAAATTTTACAGATTTAAAACTTTTGAAAGATCAAATAATTTTGTATATTATTTGGAGACAGAAGTAATCAAAAAGATGAAAAAACCCAATTTATGCAATTATTAAACTTACTCGAAATGGAAGCATTGACATTGCAAACTCAAACAGAAGTCGCATCAATCTCTTGGAATAAAATATAAATTCATCTCGTGCTGTGTCTTTGTTCCTGAAATAGAAGACATCCACATCTAACAGACATTGCGTAGATAGCACCAACTACTGGGTGGGCCTATTTATGGAACCAGCCCAATTCTTGTTAAACTGTGTAGCCCTTATTATGTAATCAGCAGAATTCCTATTATACTGGGTGGGTCTGATTATGTAATCAGCAGTATTCCTGTTATACTGGGTAGGTCTGATTATGTAATAAGCAGAATTCATGTTACACTGGGTAGGCCTGATTATGTAATCATCAGAGATATTGTTATATTGGGAGGGTCTGATTATGTAATCAGCAGAATTCATGTTATACTGGGTAGGTCTGATTATGTAATCATCAGAATTATTGTTATACTGGGTGGGTCTGATTATGTACTTAGCAGAATTCATGTTATACTGGGTAGGCCTGATTATGCTAATAGAAGAAATCCTGTTATACTGGGTAGGCCTGATTGTGCTATTAACAGAATTCCTGTTATACTGGGTGGGTCTGATTTGTAATCATCAAAATTCCTGTTACACTGGTAGGCCTGATTATGTAATCAGCAGAAATCCTTTTATACTGGATTAGCTTAATTATGTAAATTAACAGACATCCCCGCTATATTACTCTAATTATCTAATCAACAGCTTTTGAATGCCTGTTACGCTATGTGGGTCCAATGCTGAAATCAGTAGATTTTTGTATACACTGTGTGGGGCCTTATTAGGTAAAAAGCAGAATACCTGTTATGCACTGTAGGCCTTACATGATCAGAAGAATTTGTAATACACTATGTAGGGCCTTATTATGTAATAAAATTGATATGGAGAATTCCTGACACCTTGTGTTATTGGACATTTCAAAAAGAAATAATGAGAAAGTCTTTTAAACGTTTTCTCTGACCTTATAAATGTATGAAGTCCCTGAACCTGTGGTGTTTGTTCTAAAATATAAAGACTGTCTGGTCTCTTTGTTCCATTGTCTGCTGAATGAGCCAGTTTGGTCCGCAGTTTAAATCCTCTCTAAATATTCAAATAAACAAATAATGGTGTTATTCCATCTAAATATTCAAAAACACAATTAATGATGCTATCTCCTCTTCATATTCAAATAGACAAATAAAATAGCATTACAACTAATTTGCCTCAAAACTGGATATCATTAATGTACAAACTTGTGTTACAATAAGGAGTATTCATTTTGTTGATTTTTCAAATAATCATATTAATATAAATAGTTCTCATCATGAACATTTTTTGTTGTTGTTTTTCTAAAGAACAGATGACTTTAAGAATCTGGCTCCAAATTTTTAAAATTGGCAACAAAATCAGATTGACAATTATATTGCCAAAAAGATTCCATGAGTCAGAGACAGACCATCAATGTTAAACTTAGTACAAGTACAGTGAAAAATGTATATAGGGGCCACCCAAGGGACCAGAAAATATTGACCTTTATGTGCAGGTGACCCTTATACCATACCTGCCAACTGACCCGTTTTTTGCGGGTGACACCCGTAAATTTGACCTTTGACCCGTTATTTTTTTAATAACCAGGCGGGTCATTAAATAACCAAGGATTTCGAAAAATGACCCGTTTTCACCCGGCCCCCCATCATTAACTCGGGTTTTCTCTGATTTTAGGGCCTACACATATTTTTTTCTAATTTTGTATCTGATCAGAGACCGGTCGTTACTCCATGTCGATGTTTGATTGGTCTCTTTGACATGTTGTGAGAGTGACATAATGTTCCTGTGAAGTACCACGTATAGCAACTAAGTCTAAAATAGGCAAATAAGTTACCAAAAAGTAATTTCTGACATTGATATAAATTTTAATAGAACAAAAACAACAAATATTTACAGTATATTGATTAATTTCCACTGAAAATTCTTGACTTCAAGGAATATTGTGCTGTTCCTTCCTACCGTTTTTTCCTTTTCACAAAGATGGTAAAATATCAGAGGAACACCAGGGATTTTTTTACTCATTGCAGGTCATGACCAGTTTTTTCAGTTTTAGAGGTTGACAGGTATGTTATACACAGGTTCAATGCCTTTATAAACAGGTAATCCTTATATAGAGGAGGCTGTTATGGCAGGTTTTACTGCATATAGCTAAGAATGTATTGATGATACAAACCTTTTGTAACTGAGTATGTACATGCATCACAATTAGATCTATAGCTACTTCATTTTCACCACCTGTAATACATAATAAAGGTAGTGTCAATATAGTTACACATGCTTGTTCTTATTTTGAAATGCAATTATTAATATATATTATTTATTTTTTATTTTTTTATTATTAATATATATTATTTCTAAGTGCATGCCTAAAGATTTAGCAGTAACTGAATAGCATTTCACTAAATATTGACACCGTAATTAATGGGTAGCCAGGGTTCAAAATAAAGACACATCTAACCAAACTACTGGACACATTTCCAGTTCCTCTGCCACACAAGCACATAAGCTAACTGGTTGTCTTGATTTTAGCAATCAGAAGTAATTATGATCATTTCCCCTTTACTCATCACTGTTGATTTGTGGAATGGTATATACTGTGTTGCCTTCATATTTTAAGATGTAATATTGATAAAAGAATGCTATATCTTTATATGTATCTAAATTTTAATGAAGCAGAGTAATGAAATTCATAAATTAGTGATTGCCAACAGAGACTAACAGGTTCTCCACATTTTGACTGTATCTCTTGAGCAATAATTACATAAAAATGAAGAATGCATTTACCAACATAGCATATGTATCTAAATATGTAAATAGTTACTGATAAAGCATTAATCCATAAGAACTGCTTGTTTTTCAGTCATTACAAAGGGTTACAAAATCTATCACATAATGAGAAGAAAACTTATCCATGAAAAGGTATGTTTAAAATCAAATATAGTGGAACCTGTCTTGAGAGACCACTGTCATAAAAGACCACCTGTTTTGAGAAACCACATTCTTAAAACCACTTGGTTAAATAATCCTTGAAATAAAACCTCTTTTGAGAGACCACCTGTCCTGTAAGACCACCTGTCTTGGGAGACCACATTTCAGTGGCAGAAGAGGTGGTCTCTCAAGATAGTTCCACTATACATAGGTTACTCACCTTTTTGGACACTATTGAGTCACTTTCTCCAACTTACAAACATCTCAGTATTTTAGCAAATAATTATCATAGGTATGTCACTGTTTATCTTAACTTTGAAAAGTAACTAAAGCAGGTATGACTTATGCTGTGTTACCAATAAAGGGTCCTGTAATTACTAGACTTTTTGACACTTCAGTTTATATATACTGTAGTCAGAAAACTTTGTTGTGGTTTTAATTTCGTTTATTTCGTTGTTTCCATTTATCACTGGAATTAAAACCATGACCAAGTTTTACATAAATAACACTTAGGGATAGTGATTGATTCAATGCTGCTTTTTTTTTTCGAAATTTAATGACACTGAAAGAGTTTGAATTTTAAAGCAACGAAATTTCTGATTCTATAGTAGCTAAAACCTCAGTAGAGTTGTAAATCACAACAGTGAAACTAATATCTATGTACCTCGTGGCACGATGATATCAGCAAATGACATAGACGGTTCTATGTAATGTTCAAATGCCGGCTTAACAAACTTGTTGTACTGTTTGAGAACTCCCTCTAATTCTCTGCCTCTTTCAGCTATATCACGCTTTAATCTCCTTGCCAACCGTACATCAGAGTCTGTGTCCACAAATATCTTCATGTCCATCAACTGAAATCAAAATTGCATGTGACCACCAAATGTCTTTAAAAGACAACTCCACCTCAACATACTCTTCAATGTATTACTGATCAGTGATGGGAAGAATCCCACCTAAATGGCTACATGGAGTCATTTTAATGAAAAGAATCCCACCTAAATGGCTACAATTTTCAAAACTTGGGTAGAAGTTAAACAAACTAATTGACCTATGAATGAAATATTTGAAATGAACACTAAGGATTGCTTTTTTGTTTGTTGTTTTTTTTTATTAATAAATATAACATAAACGGTGTATGTGGAAATTAAGGATAGAAAAAAAAAGAAACCCCAGTACTGTTTTACCTGAAGTAACTCCTTGTTGGCAAAAGACATGATCCCTTCAAAGATGACAACATTAGCACCATAAATAGTTTTCTGTAAGTATAAATAATAAGTTACAAGAATTTTTAATTAGTAGATTATATATAGCATGTACCAAAAAGATGAAAGACAAATTTAGGAGGTAATCAATGGAATAATGTAAGTATTACAGAATAACACACAAAAGAGTCTTGTAAATATTATACATTTGTAGTTTAATTACATGCAGAAATAAATAATTCTGTTGTAAATATTACACTATTATAAACAGAATAAGTCATAGAGATTGTTGACATACATAAAGTATTAGCAAACATATTATTTACATAAGACATGCAGCTCACATGTGCACACACACACACACTCAGGCATGCAGCTCACACGTGCACACACACACACTCAGGCATGCAGCTCACACGTGCACACTCCACAACACTCAACATGCCAAGCGCACACGTGCACACACACACACTCAGGCATGCAGCTCACTTCGTGCACACAAAACACACACTCAAAAAGCAAAAAGAAGAAAGAGAAGGACACAGAAAACACAGAAAGAGAAAACAAAAAGCAACCAAGGCAGAAAGACTCAGGATACAGAGACAAGAAAGACCCCAAGCAAAAAGGAGAGCAGACATACTCAACGCAAGACAAACTCATGAAAAGAAAGATATAAGACAGACAGAGGAGCAAAAGGGAGGAAGTCACAGAAAGGCAAGAAAGGCCACACCCAAAAGTGGAACGCAAAAAGCAAGAAAGAGAAAGTCAAAAACAAAGGAAAAGAAGGGACAGCATCAAGGAGGACAAACAGAGAATCGAAGGGAAACCAGAAAAAACAAACAGAAAAAACAGGAGTAGCAGTCAGGGCACACAAGAAATGCAAGGAAACACGGCAAAGAAAGAGAGAGGGCACAGAAAGGCAAAACAAACAAAGAAAACATCAGAGACTAAGACGAGGAGCGAAGAACACACAAAGCATCAGACAACGAAGACAAGACAGACAAGAGAAAAAAAAAAGACCAGCAGTAAGCAAAGGAGACAAGGGCAGAACCAGAACACAAAGAGGAGAAGGCAAAAGTAGGTAGCACAAAAAAGACAACAGAGAGGGAAGACATAAAGAGGCAGGAAGAAGAGAAAGGACAACTCAGAGACAAAAGAGACCACTCACAAGACACAACAGCAACAAAGAGGGAAAGAACCCAGGTACTATCAAAGCAAAAAAATAACAGAATAACAGACAAAGAAAGAGCGAAGTCGAGAGCAAAACATCAAAGAAACAAGACCAAGGCGGAACCAAGATTCCAAGAAACTCACAAAAAAGAAAGAAACAAAGAAAAAGCAAGGCAAAGAAAGAAACTCCAGACAGGGCACAGCAACAGAGAAAAAAACAAAGGAAGAACAAAAGAACAAAACAGGAAAAAAACAAGCAGGTCAAAAAAATAGAGAGAAAAGAAAGAAGCAGGAGGAAATAAACGCGCACGGCAACCCAGAACCACAAACGCAAGCCACAAAATAAACAGACAAGCAGCCAAACTCAAGCCTTCCAGGCAAAGACTTGTGGAAGGCCCAACAAACAACCATACAGCCAAGCACAAGAAAGCGAAAAAGAAAAAGAGTAAACAACAAATAACCTCACGAACGAGCAAGAAAACACAAGGGAGGCAACAAATGGTAACATAACAGAAGAGGCAAAGCATCACAAGGACAACACCAAAGAAGCGACCAAGTACAGACATAAAAGACCAAAATCAACCAGGCAGAGCTAAAAAAATCAGCAGTAAGCAGTGTCACAAAAACAGACCCATAGAGCAGCGGCTCAAAAGAACACAAGTAGATCCAACAAGACAAAAGAGAAACTCACAGAAATAAGTACAAGGCTACCAGAAAAGAAAGAACCAGGCAGCAAGGGGAAAAAAGCAACCACAGAACAGGGTGGCCAACAACCAAAGAAAAGCGCAAGGGAGAAGGAACTGCAAACAAAACCACAGAAAACAAGCAACACAACACAAACATAAAGAGTCCAACAGCAAATCAAAGAGAAAGGACAAAATCACTACGGGACCACAACCCCCCCAATACACAAAAGTCCACACATACAGAAATAGCCAAATCCAGAAGTCAAGAGAAGCAGCAGCAAAGACCAGACCCTCAGCACAGAAAGCAGAAGAAGGAGAAGAAAGAAAGACACAAATCAACATCAGAAAAGACAGAAAGGCGCGAATGCCTCTCATAGCAAACAGATAGAAGATAAAGACCCAAAAAGACAGGCAAAACATAAAGTCAACACAGAGCAAAACAAACATGGCAGAGGATAGACAACTCAAGCAAGGCACAAGCAATAGACAAGCAGGCCCCCAAGTCAGAAGCAAAAAGAACAGACAAAGGGGAAGGAAGAAGAAAGAGTCCACCATCCATATAAAGCCGAAGCAAGATACCAAAGCACAGGAAAAAGAGCGCAGCATGCAGAAGCCCAAAGACAAGCGACAAGCAGAGCACCAACAGGGGAAAAAGGAAGATCCAGAAGGGGTAGACAAATAAGAGACCAAGAAAGTCAAGGAAAACAGAGGAAAAATCAGAAGCGAAGCTGTAGAAACAGAGCGAGAACAGGGAAACACATAAAGAGCACAGAAGAGCAAAAGAAGAAGGAAGGAGGCAATAGAAAGTAATAAGAGAAAAGATAGAGTATCAATCTAAGAGCCCAGGAGAAACCAGAAGACCACACAGGCCACAAAAACCAGATAAAGGGGAACAGAATACTAGATATCAGACAGCAAATAGCAATCAACAAAAGCCACCCAAAGAAGGAATAAAGGAACAAAAGCACCCAGAAGGCAGCAGGAAAAAAAAACTGGCAAGCCAAAGTCAGAAACAATGAAAAGAGCAGAAGACAACTCAGCAGCCAGGAAGGCAGAGAAACACAAAAGACGACAACAGACCCGATGGGCAGAAGGCAGCAGCACCCCAAGGCAAAAGAGCGAACAAAGAGAGAAAGTAGTAGAAGGCGGAAAGGACGAGGCAGACAAAGAGAAGAAGAGAAAGCCAAAAAAGAGAAAACGCAAACTTCAGTAATCAGAACGCCAGATTAAACCCAACACCAGCGGAGAATGCAAGGAAGCAAACAGAAGAAGGGGGAAAGACCAAAGCCGAAAAAGGGAGTCAAGGACAGCACACAGGGGCAGGACTGACTCAAGAAAACAGTGCAGAGGTTAAGAACAAGAGAGCAAAAAACGTTACCAGCACAATACAAAAACGAAAGAGAAGGAAAATGGGTCAGAAGAAGCAAGCAAGGAGAGCCAACAAATAGGAGAGAAGGAAAGCCCAGAAAGACGGGGCACAGATAAAGAGGGGGCCCACTAAAGTATACTAAACCAACCCACCGAAAGGACGACACCTAGCAGAGCAACAAGCAAACACCTGACACCAACAACTCATCAAAAAGAGAAAACAAAAGCTCCATTCAGAAAATACCAGCCAGAGAATAAAAACCTTTCCTCAAAGATCAGAGAAGCAGACAAGAATAACCGGTCTCACAGGAAAGCGGGACCAGCAAGGAATAAGAAGAACCGCAACGGAACATAAAATAAGAGAGCCTCAAAGGGAGTAGATAGGAGCACACGTCCCACAGACACAGAACCAGAGAAGCAAAGAGGGAACACGGAAGAGAGATAACAAAAAGAAATCAGGCAAAAGCAGACCAAAAACAGAGAAGCACACACCAAGAGTAGGAGGTAGAAAAAAGGGCTCAGCAAATAGTGTACACAGAGAAGGCAAATGAAAGAAGAACGAAGCTACCGCTGAACACAGTAGTCAGAGAACCAAGCAAGAAAAAAATCAACAGACAAACAGGAGAGGACAAACAGAAGCACAAAGAGAAGAAGACAGAACATCACAAACAAGTCCACAACAAATATCAAATAGAGAGAGTTCCTAGGGCAGAGAGAACCACAACAGAAAAGTAAAGTGAAGAATCATAAAGGAAAAAAACCAGAGAACATCAGCAGGACGTGGCAAGAGATACAAGAAAAGAGACATAGCCAAAGCAGACATATAACAGGAGTGAACAGAAAGAAGACTCAGAAGTAAAAGCAACGAGAGAGCAAAAGAAAACGACAAGTAGCCAGAACGAGAAGTACTCCAAAGCATCAGGAGCAAAAAAAAATGGGAGGCAAAGAGCAGGAAGAACAGAACAGAACTCCAAAAATACCAACAAAGGAAAAAAGAAAGAGTAATTAACGTAAAAGAAAGTCTCAGGCGAGAGGACTCCCCCTAACCCGCAACATGAAAGGAAGATCAAGGGGAACGAAGCAATCATCAGCAAGACATAGAAAAACAAAGGCAACACCTCACATACAGCAAACGAATCGAGGAAAAAAGAGAGAAGGGGAGAGGAAAAGACCACAATGACAAAGCCACAAAACCAGAAAAAAGACTCCAGACAAAAACATTACCCAAAAGGCATGACGAAGAAAACACCAAGTGCAATGAGCGACGCAGGAAAACACACAGAAGCAAGGTAACTTTCACCAACAAGGCACACAGGCAAAAAACAGACGGGAACCCGGACACTAACAAGGACACATCAAATGCAAACATACAAGGCAGAAAGAACCACACCAAGCTCCCAGCAAAACAAACGCACAGAACAAAAAACAAGCCAACTCAAATAAAGAGGCAAGACAGAGATAAGAGGAGAACAAAACACAGAACAGAAAATCCTGAGTAGCAGATAGTAGAACACTCACCAAAAGAAGGACAAAGGCAAGGCGACAGGGGAAAGAGCAGAATCGCACAGCAATCATAAAAAAGCAAAGCAAAAGCCGAGAAAACAAACACTGCATACAGTAAGACAGGCAGGAGAAAGTACGAAAGAAAAGGAGTAAACAGAAAGAGGGCAGAGGCAAAAGAAGAAGGCACAGAGCGAAGGGACCAAAAAACGAGACAGGACACAAGGAGAGTCAACAAGCACAGGAAGAGCTACATACAGACAAAAAGAATCATCAGGCATTAGAGATCATAGCAAAAAGAGGTGAAGAGGAGACAGGTATACAAAAACCCAGACCTCAAAAAACACCACTCAATTCAGGTAACGAAGAAACCAACCGACAGAGAGCATACAAACAAGGGCAGAGCACACCAGAAGCAGAGCAACCAGCAGCTCAAGAGCAAACGCAGACTAAGGAGCAGACTCATTGCCCATAAAACAGCAGAAATCAAGGGGAAAAAGCAAATCAAAAACAGGGCAAAACCCAGCGAGACCACAAGATGAAGCCTACAACAGCCCAACCCACAAGGTAAAGAGGAGAAGGAAAAAACTCAAAAGATAAGCCCAAGACACACAAGCACAGGATAGCAGACACTGGATTACAGAGGACGATAAAGAAAAAAAACAGCAACAAGACAAAATACACCCTCAAGAAAAAAGAAAGCAGCAAATCAAGCACAACACAGGAAGAGAGGAAGTACTCCGAGGGCAAGCACTAACCCATACAACACACACAACATAGAGACAACAAAGGCAAACACTGAGAAGACGGCATAGGAAGGAACCACAAAGACATAGGAAAGAACCTCAGCAAAGAGCAAAGAGAAGGAAAGGCAAAAGCACCAGGCATCCAGGCGGGGCAGCACAGAATCAAAACAGGAAACAAAAACAAAGCAAACACCAGAACAAGCAGCCAAGAAGACCAAAGGGGAAAAACGAAACAAACACAAGGAGAGAAAAGAGAAAGAAATGACAACTGCAAAAAGCAGCAAGGAACAAAACAAGAGACAGGGCCAAGAGAATACACAGCAACCGCAAAGAAAGAAGCAGAAGAAAACAGCCAAAGAATAAGCCCAGAAAGTAAAGCAGAACAGAGCTATAAGACCACACGTAACAAGACATAAAAAACACAAGAAAAACGCAAAGGAAAGCCAGGCAAGCTCCAAAAAAAGAAAAAAAAAAAGCAAAGAGAAGGAGGGCAACCAGACACAAGCACAGAAAACAAGCTGAACAGGGAAGAAAGGTCAAGAACAGAAAACAGCAAGAAAACACCAGAGCAGGCAGAGTAAGAGTGGAGACAGAGAACACCCACCAGGAGCAAAAGAGAAAAGTCAGACAAGCAAAGGAAAAGGGAACTCAAGCCAATCACAAAAAACATACAGGACCAGAATCAGAAGAAAGCCTCAAGAAGCACCAACACCGATCAGAGCAGACAGCACCACAAAAAACAGAGCTCAAAAACGAAGGCGAAACACCAAGGGTAGACAAGCAACAAAGCCAGGATCCAACACAGCCAAAAGGCACGAACTACAATAAAACACAAGTCAAGAACAGGAGGAAGTACAACCCACAAGACAATACCAAAAAAACGAGAGCAAGCAACAAGGCTCACAAAAGAGCAAAAAGAAGGAAACATGAAACACACAGAAAAGAAGCCATACAACCACCTCAAGGGAGGCAGTCAACACACAGAAGAAAGCAGAAAAGACAAAAAAACACCGACAATATAAACAAACTCAATCAGAAAACCAGCAAAAGACAGAACAGAAGAGCAGAAATAAAGAAAACAAAGAGTGCAGCACTCAAAATAGCACTAGGAAGCAGACACACGAAAGGAGAAGAAGAAGTGCAAGGAGAACAGAGGATAAAGCACCAATAAAAATGAAACAGAGAAAAACCACAACGCCGACTAGGGTCCAAGAGATACAAAAGAGAATCAGAAAAGAGTACAGGCAAAAGCACACAAAAAAACAAACAGTATGAGACACAGTGAAGGAAAAGGTCCAAACCTCCACAGACACAAAAAAAACACCAGACAAAGAGCAAACAGAGGAAAACAGACAACACCACAATAAGGACACAAAACGAAAAGGGAACATGAAGCAACAAACAAAACCAGTGCGCAAAAAGAAGGAACACCCACAGACAGAGAGAAAGGAAGCAAAAAACAGAACATCAGTAGAGCAACAAACAGAAAACCAGGCAGCAAGAACAGAGTCAAGGAAACAAAGGCAGGCAGCAAAACCAGACAACAGGCAACCGGAACAGGAGAAAAGAAGCAACCGACACGTGAAGGGAAAACACCATAGGAACACATGAAAGAAAGAGAAAAACAGAGCAACCAGCACACATTGTACGAACGAAAATAAGAGAACTATCAGAGAAGAGACAAAAAGGCAGATGCATCAAGAAGAGAAGGAGCAACAAGAGTGGAGACCACACAATAAAAATCAGTACAGACCCACACAGACACCAAACAAAAGCTCAACAGGTTATTACACGAAAAGAGCAGGAGCAGAAAACAAAAAGGAAGGAAGAGAGAGAAAAATATGCGAGGCAAAGAAGAGAGCAAGGAACAGCAAAGAGTAACAGAGAGAGAAGCATCAGTACAGAAATAAACTAAGAGAGCACCAGAATAGTCAAAGTGGAGCAAGGAAGACCCATAAAGAAAGACGGAGCACGAGGAGACGGAAAGGAAAAAGTAGATAAAACAGCAGCCGAATACCAGAAAGAGCAAAAAAGCAGAAGGCCAACCATCAACACAGACGACAAGCACATGAGATCTAAACAGAGAGGAAACAGAAGAGGTGCAAAGTAAAAAATAAGAGGCAAAAGCGCTCAACCACCAAGCAAGCAAATAATCAAGGAAAGAAAGCCACTAGGAGCAGAAGAAGAAGAAAAACAACTACGAATCCAGAGAAAGAGTGACAGGAGCCAATGAAAAAAAAACAAAGCAAGGCCAGCAAAAGAAAAGTCACCAAGTCCAACAAAAGAACTCAACAAGAGACTGAAACGAAAAGATAAGAATACCAAAAAAGAAGGCACTCAGAACAGATAATCAAGAAAAGAGAATACAGAGCGCACCCGGGGCCACAGAGAGTCAGAGGAAAACAACAGAACACAAAGAAGTGCACACATCAAAACCTCAGCAAGAAGAAAAACCAGCAGACGCACAAGGACAGGAAAGATAGTAAGCAGGACGACATCACCGCAGAGAAAAAAGAAAGAAACACGGAAACAAAAACGCCATACTAAGAGGCAAGGCTAAGGGTCAAGAAAAACACCAGAGCAGAGCGCAAGAAAGAGAAATGCGCAGCAAGAGAAAGCAATAAAGCTAGCAACAAATATAAAACACCCAAGAAAAGAGAAAGCAAAAGTCAGAGAAAGACAGGTCACCAGCAGAGATAAAAAACTGTGAATACAACGATCGCAGGTAAAAAACAACAAAACCCAGGGTAGAGAAAAAACAACTAAATGCCAGAGAAGCAGCAGGGGGGCGGCAGAGAAGACAGAACATGCACCAGAAGGAAAGGAAGATAACAGTAAAGAAAACAGCAAGAATTCACAAAGAATCAAGAGAACAAGAGGACAGTGAAAACAGATCATCAAATCATCATCAAACTCACGACAGAAAAAATGCAAAGAGGAGAAGAAGAGAAGAAACTCTATAAGAAAACCAAGGCAAAACAGGGAGAAGTCAACTCACACAAAACTCACAGGCGGCAGAAAATACACACCACGCATCACAAAGACCAAAGATAAATCAGGAAGCCTAAAACAACCCAACGAGGAAGTATAAGAAGGAGAACAAGGAAAGGAAGAATGAGAAGAAAACAATCAAACAGACAAGGAACACTCAGCAGAGTGCAAGAGGAAAGGCAGAAACTCCGAAAATAGAGGCAGAAAGCAAGAGAAACGAAGTAGCCCGTAACAGGAGACGAAAAGCAAAGCACAAGGTGCAGCAGTCAAACAGAGAACCGACGCCAGGCAACTAGAGCGAAACAGAAAAAAAACTAACAAGCAAGGAAAAGGCAACGAAAAAAACAGAAACGCACAGAAGGCCAAGACATGAGAAGGAACAGTCAAACAGAGATAAAAGACGACAAACGAAAGCGAAACTGAACACAAAAATTAGGCAAACAGTAACAATCAGAGGAGAGGGGAAAGAACCAAGCGACACAGAGGACAGAGAAAGGGTCAATACAAGACAGGATAAGACAGAGAAACAAAAGCAAAGCAAAGCGAAAACCCAGAAAACAGACAAGGAACACCAGAGAGGCAAACTACGCCAAAAAGAGGACCTAAACAAGAGCAAAAGAAAAACCCAACCATAAGGGGAAGGCCAGACAGGCAAAAGGCCAACAAAACAAGCACATCAGAGACTCAAAAACCACCTCCAAGAATCAATCAACCCCAACAAAAGAAAAAGTAGACACCCAACAAAGGTAACCCGAACGCAACACAAAACCAACATATGACAAAGGATATAAAGCGGAAAAGCCAGAAGAGACTCAAAAGAAAAGCCAGGACATCAACGCTACCAGCAGAAACCCAACAAAAAGAAGCTCGCAACAGGCAGACCCAACATAACACACGCCAATCAGCAGCTAGCAAAACCGATCTAACAGACCAAAGAAGAGGTGAAGCCAGCTAGGCAAAACACAAGTATCATCACAAGAAAACAGACAGGCAAAGAGAGAGCGTTCAGAAGGGACCACACAAGAAGCAGGAGACAAGCAAAAACCCAGAAAAATAGAAAAGAAGAAAAGAAAGCCAGCAGAAACATTCAAAAGAAAATATTAGCAACAAAACCACATGCAGAAGAACGTCAAAGAAAGAAATCAGAGCAAAAAAAAAGAAAAGACAGAACGACAGCAAGACAACAGCCGACCAAGGCAGAAGAAGGAGCAAGCACTCCAAGCAACACAATCAAAGAGAAACACACAAGCAAACAAAAAAGCAGAAAGTAAAACGAGAAAAAATGTACACCATAGATTCAAACAAAACGCAAAGCAGAAGAAGATAAAGAAAGAAGAGCAGCAGAGCAAATGCAGAGAATACTACACAGGGCTCACGAGACTCAGAAGGAGGAAGAAACAACCCACAGAGCGCAAGCCGAGCTCAGCAGAAACAAACAACAACCAATAAACAGAGAACAAAGGAACAACAAAAAAAGGGCCAAATCACAAACAAAAGAACCACCATGACAAACGAGAAGCAAAAGAACCTCATCGAAAAAAGCGGGAAGGAAAAAAAGGGGTGGGAGAGAAAGCAAAGGCAGAAGCCGCAGATAGAGACAAAAGAAAACACATCAAGACAGAAGAGGCCATAAAAACGCAAAGCCCACAACAAAAGGGACAAAGGAGCAAAAAGAGAGAGAGAGAAGATACAGCAAAAAAGAATTAGAGAAACCAAGCCCGAAAGAGGAAAAAACACAGAAACCAAAAAAGTGCCAGGGAAGCTCATACAGAAGACAGCAAGAAGGAACAGGTCAGCATAGAAGAACGCAGGCCACGCCAAGAGAAAAGAACTCCTCTACACAGCACAAATAAACCAGACAACAGAAAGAACACTCACAGGGCAAGGAAGAAGAAAGAACCACCAGTAAAACAAGAAAGAGGAGCACAGGAGAAGGGGAAGCTAGGAAAAAAGGAGACAGAAGCAAGAAAGGAATACATCAGAAGACAACAGAAAATCCTCAAAGTGCATAAACAGAGGGCTGGGCAAAAAGAAAACAGAAAAACACAAAGAACATCACAATCAAGAGCACATACAGAGAAAATAGGGCATAAAGGCAAGAAACAGGAAAGTGAGAACAAGCATACAGGGAAAGAAGCGGGAGAGCAAGAGAACCCACAGAACCACAAGAGAACAGCCAAAGATAAAAGGAAAGGCCGAAGAGAAGAGGAAATAGGCACATAATAAAGAAGACGAAGAAACAAGAAAAGAGCAAGAAAACAAAAAAAGACCAGTAAAAGAAGAGAAGTATGAGGAAAAAATAGACAAAAAACACATAGCACGATACAAAAGACAAATCAAAAAAAAAGACAAGGAGCCAAAAACAACAAGCAGAATCACACCCAATCAAACTCAAAAAGAAAGAAAAACAAAACAGAGACACAGAAAGAGAGAAGAATGGAAAGAAGAGAGAAGACAGAGAGCAGAGAGCACAGGCGAAACAAGATAGGAAAGAACAGAAACAAAGAACACGTAGACCAAAGAGATCAGAAAGAGAAAAAAAGTGCGAGAAGTACAGAAGAGACAAAATAAATCATGCAAAGGTTAAGATCGGCAAGCAAACAGGAGCAGGTCAGAGAGAGGAACAACAAGAACAGAAATAAAACAAAAAGTCATAACACAGAGGCAGAAAAGTAAAACACAAGGGCCAAAGCAAAAAGAGAAAACTAAAAGTAGCACGAAAGACAAACCAAAGCAACAGCAAGAAAGAACCAGGAGAAGCCACAGGAAAAGACAAAAGAACCCAGCAAAAAAAATCAAAAAGAAGGCAGCAGACAAACAGAAGACAGCGCGACAAAAATGAACAACAGAAAGAGTAAAGAAAGAAATTGCAGAAGAGAAAAACAGGAGCCAGAAAGCAAAATGAAATAAGTAAAAACGTAGGGAGAAGCCAAGATAGAGGAAGAGAAGAGACAAAAACAGAAACAGCAGAAAAAAAAGGAAACAATTAACAGACAGAACGAGACCATAAAATCAAAGCAACCAACCACAGGCAAAGCTCAAGTAGAAAAGCAAGTAGAAGCAGGGAGGAAGACAACACGACACAAAACAGAGGAAACAGAAGTGGAAGGGGACCCAGATCAAAGAGAAAGAGAGGAGAGGCATCAGAAAAGAGACAAAAAGGCAAACAAGCATTAAGCAAGAAAAAAAAACAAAAGGAAGAATCTAGAGGCTCAGAGAGGGGAAGGAGGCAGTAAAAAACAAGAGCAAAAAGCTATAACGTAAGACGACAAAACTGAACACCCAAAGAGGACAAACAGGCAAAAAAATCCAAACCAACAACTGAGCGGAGTAAAAAACTCCTTCAGGCAAGAGAGGAAAACAGAAGGAGAAAGAAGATTCATAAACCAAGAAGAAGACGCACAGCAAGAGCAACACAAAACCCAGAAGCAAGAGACCAAGAAAAAGAATCGAAGAAAAGAACGACGGAGAAAAGACACAGACAAATAGCCCAACAGACTCCAAACTCAGGTAACAAATCCAAAGAGAAGGCAAGAGAGAACCAGTAAGCAGAACACCAAAAAAAAACAACACAGGCAGAAAAGAGACCAAACACAGAGAGGGGAAGTACAAACAAAGTCAGATCAACAGATAAGGCCAAAAAGAGAAAAAAACCAAGCAAAACGAGAAACAAAAGAGTACTCAAGAAAGCAAAATGAAGAAACGTCAAGAGACAGAACTCAGTCAGAAGAGCAGCAAGCAGAAAGACAGGCAAAGAAGAAGCAGAGACAACAAGCGGCGAAAAGCCAGATACAAACGAAAAGCACAAGTGGGTAACAAAGGAAAATCAACCAACACCGGACAAAAAGGGGAACAAGAGCAGAAGAGGCAAGTGAGCAGGGCAAGGAAAAGGCAAGGCAAAAAAAACACACTAAGGCAAAAGACGAACAAAAATAGTAGAAAGAACACAGCAGCAGTACGAGAAGAAATAATAAGGGGTAAACGACACCAGTAGCATCGCAAACAAGGACCTCAAAAACAGTCCAGGAGAAAGTGCACAAGTAAGAGAAAAAAAAGGGAGCAGCACAGCAAGACGCAAAGAGGAGAATTCAGGAACAGAAGACACAGTAAAAAAACAAGCGCAGCAATCAACAAGCATAGGCAAGATAAAAAGAAGACCAAAAGTGACTAAGTGCACACACAAAAATCAAAACTTCACGAAGCAGAACAAACAAAGGACAAATGCAAGACTACCTCAGTAACCCAAAAACCAAGCAAGAAAAAGCCCGACAAAAAGAATCAAAAGAAATAGACAAGCCAATAAAAAAAAAAATCAGGAAAAGAACGACGCAAAGCAACAGAACAAACAAACTCAGCCAGGTGTAGCAAGAAGAAAAGACAGGAAAAGAACAAAAAAAGACAGAAGGAAAAGAACAGAAGAGCAAGAAAAGAACAAGAAAATAGCCATAGGAGCGCAAAAGCAGACCACAGAGGAAAAAGAAAAAGATGACCAAGATCCGACAAATCACCCCAGAGAAGCCTGAGCCAGACCAGGGCCAAGGCAGAGGTAGAGCAACAAGACAAACAAAAAAAACAGAACAAAAAGATCACAACACTCAAAGGAAAGAACAAACAACCCACACAAAAGAAAAGACAGAGAAATGACAATAATAGAAAGAAGAAGCACAAAAAGGAGAAACAACAAAAACAGCCAACAAATAGTAACCACACGCCAAACAGAACGAAAGGATCTAAAGGAACAGAAAGAGAGACAAAGCACAACTACAAATCAGGGCACAAAAAACACGAGAGCAAGGAGGAAGACGGGAACTACACGACACATCAGAAAGGAAGAGATAATAAGAAAGGAACAGTGCAGAGACAAAGAGGGAAAGAACACAGAAAAAAAAGGAAGGAAAAAGGGCAGATGCATACAGCAGATAGAAACCTCAGAAAGCCAGAAGGCACAGAGATGCGAGCAGAGAACAACAAGACAATACTCAGATCACAGCAGAGCAACCTCAAGGAAAATAGATAGCCCCAGAGAGCACCGACAGCAGACCCACAGGAGGAGAAGAAAAGAGAAGAAAAAGAATAACAGGAGAAAGGACCAACAGAAGAGAAAGCAGCATACCTAACAACACACCAATTGGAAACCCCCAACGAAACACAGAAGACGACAACAACAACCACACGAATCCCCCCCCCCCCAGAACAGGAGGCACAGCGAGGCCAAAGACATAGGCAAAACACTCAGTTCAATATGATCCCACCATCACCTCAGAGCAAAATGAGAAGGGAGAATCAAAGAAGCGGAGGCAAGTCAAGCAAGTTGACTCAAAGAACACCAGAAGAACAAAAAACAACCCAGCACAGGGGAAAAACAAAGAAGGAACATGTCCAGCATACATATCCCGAAGTCTCAGAAGGCAGCAAAAAGCAGAAACAAAAAGAGGGATACGGAATATCAAAGAAACTCAAGAGGACCTCACACAGAACCATCACCATCACGACAAACACAGAGACCAAAAAATAAAATCAGCAAGCAAAGACAACCAAAAAACAGCGAAATCACAGGCAAACCAAACAGAGCAAAAGCAACGGGACACACGCAAGAGCCAAGCATCACAGATCAGAAAACACAAAACCAGACCAAACACAGGACAGCAAGAGAAACCGAGAGAAGCAATAAGGAAAACCCAACAGAGGAAAAAAGAAATCCCAGAAAGGAGGAAAAGCAGATAGTAAACAGGATCCCAAGGAAGAAAAACAAAACCAGAGGAGGAGGACAAAGCAAAAGAAAATAAGAAAACCACAGGAAAGCACCAGCCAAGAGAAGTTAACAGAAAACACAAGAACCACAAAGCCAATAAGAAGGAAGAAAAGAGACACAAAAAAAAAGAGCAGATCATAACACAGATCAAGGCAGGACAGAAAGAACTCAGCATCAGGTATCCCTCCAAAGTATGAGAAAAAGAAGAAATTATAGAACCAAAGGAACACAGTACTGACGCGAGACAACAGAGACCAACACAGACAATCAAGAAAAAGCAGATAGAAAGAACCAACAGCAGAAAGTGAAAGAGGAGTATAAGACATCAAAATTCAAAAAAGGCAAAGGAAAGAAAGGCACAAGGAACAGAGACAACAGGAGAAGCAAGAGCCAGTCACAACACACAGGAAGACAGATGAGGAAAAGGAAGAGAAGTGCAAGCCAAAAAGGCATCATAATCCCAACAAGAACTCAAAGCAGAGACCAAGACAGAAGACAAGCACCACCAGAGAGTCAAAGTCCATAGTAAGAGGAGAATATGGCGACAGAGGAAAGAAAAGCAGAAAAAAAAAAGCAAGGAAGAGCAAAATCCCCATGGGCTCAGGGACAGAGCACAGGGGCAGGAAAAGGAGAAACCAATCAAAAAACCAGCATAACCAGTAGAGACAGCTTCAAAAAAGCAGGAAGAAGACAAAGACAGAAGGGCAGAACTGCGTAGGCAAAGAGGGGGGAGGGGGGGGGGGGTGGGGGGTGGGGACAAAAGATTCGTAAAGAAACACAGAAAATAAAAACCTCCAACACGGAAACAAACTCAAACAAGAGAGAAAAAAGAACGCAAACAAAGCAGGCATCAGAGGGAGATAAAGAGAGGGAGACAGCAAAGAAAGAAACGTAACTCCCACCAGCAGAGCGGAATGCGCAGGAAGCGAGAGGAAAAGGCCAAAAGGAAAAGGTAGCAATAACAGAAACACAGACAGTACCATTCAAGACATCTCCAAGATCAATCATACAAAGCAGTCAACAAGGTCAGGAAATAGGACTCAAGCAGTAAGAGAGAAAAAAGACATGAAAGATAAAAAAGACCCCAGACAACAAGAGAGAAGTGAAAACGGCCAAAAAAGGAAAATGGAAACACCAGGCATATCAGCAAGCAGAGTAAGGCGGCCACTCACCCCAGAAAGAGAGATGGGTATCCTCAAGAGGGAAAAAGGACTCAGAGTAGCAACCAACAAAGCAGATCATAAGTGCTAACGAAAGATCAGCAAACCCAGTCTCAAGAGGAGACAAAAAGCATAGAGCAGGAGTAACCCAACAGAGACAAGCATGACGAGCAAAGACACAAGCTCAAGATAGGAGTCTCAAACAGAAAGCAAAACGAGCACAGAAAGGAAAAGCGCAGAAGAAAAGAGCACTGGAAAACCAAGAGGGAAGAAAGCAGCAATCAGAGAAAAGGAACAAGAAAAGAGAGCAACGACAAGTAGAAAAGCACTACAGCAAGCACAGACAGGTACAAAGGACCAGAGGGCAGGGAAAAGACAAACACTGCAGAAAAGCAAGGAGAAGAATGCGGCCGACTACGAACCACACAACAACATCAGAATAGAAAAATACAGAAGACATAAAAAGAGAGCAGAAAAAACAACGGAGAAAAACAAACTAAAAGAAGAAACATAGAGGACCAGACTACAAGCAAAAACACCAAGCAGTTCAAAGATATGTCAAGAGAAAGAATTTCAGGGAAAATGCCAGAAAACAAGGCAGCGAGCAGGAAGAAAGCAAAGACCACATAAGCAATAGCAATAAAACGGACAAGAAACCAAAACCTAAGAAATGGAGATTTCAAGGCCCCCAACTAAAAAAAAGAAAAAAACGGCGAAACTAACCAAATCACAACAACAAGAAGATCACAGGAAACAGAGAGGAAAGTAACAAGACCCCCAACGAGACAGACAGCCAACAAGAAAAGGAGCGAACTCAACGAGGAAGGAGAGAAAGAACCAAGAAAGAAACAGGCACATGCAAGAAGACAGTAGAGAACGAGAGCACCAAGCCAGAAAAAGAAAGAGCAAACAGAAACCAGGAAGAAGGGAGGAACACAGTGAAACAAGAAGGAGGAAACAAGAAGGGCAAGAAACGTCAGAGGAACAAGGCAGTCAGGAAAGGCAGAAGCAGGGAGACCCCCAACTCAGACAAAAGAAGAAACAACACCAGAAGGAAAATGAAAGAATAAGCCAGAACCAGATGCCTCATACCAAAACAGCTAAACACCAGGAACAAAAAGGATAAACCAGAAGAACACAATGTGAAAGCAAAAAACAGATACACCAGCAAATCAACAAATAACAAGCACCAGCAAGCAAAATAAGCTCTACTCCAGCAGAGCATACTCAGTGAGAAGAGGAAGAGGAGAAGAAAACCCAAAAAACAAACACACAGAAACAGAAAACCACACTAAAGGAGATTCAAAGCCCAGAGTCAAACAGCACAAACATACCAAAACATATCAAGGAGAGAAACACCAGTCAGTAAAAAAAAACAGAGACAGAGATAGAACACACAAACCACACTCAGACCATCCAGAGGATAACTAAACCAAAAGAGAAAGTTTTGAACCAACAAGAACAATCAGAAAAAGAGAGCGGCAGGAGAAAGAAACCACAAAGAAAGGTAACAAGCAGCAACCGCAAACACAGGAAAGTCAAGAAGCAGAACCCAGACCAAAAAAGCCAAGACTCAATCACCAAAAGACCAAAAGGATAGGAAAAAAAGAACAAGCAAGAAACAGAACAGAACAGTGAGGTAAAACATATCAAGAGAAGTAGATGACGCAGAGATAGAAAACAGCCACAAAAAAGAAAGGTATAATCAACAAAAACCGCTCAGAGCCCAAGGAAGAATAAAGGGAACGAATCACAATCTCAGCAGAAAGCAACAAGAAGAACAAAAAATGAACACATTAAGAAAGGAGAAAATCACAGAGCAAGCAAAATGCAAGGGAGAGCAGTGAAGAAAACAAGCGCAATCAAAGAAAAAGCAGAACGATAGCCAGACAAGAGGTCGAAGGAACAACAGAGAACAACGAGAGTAAAATACAAACAATAAAAACATAAAACAAAGTGGGGGCAGACGGGCACAGAGAGTACAAAGGAGGGGACAGACCAAGACAGAAAAGACAGAAGAGAGCACAAGACACAGAGAGAAACCAGCAGAAAGCAGACGCAAAGAAAAACACAGAGAGCACAGAGGCGAGAAAGCGTTGTAAAAGCAACAGCACCAAAAAGAAGAGGAGCGCAGGGAACATAGTAGTGCACACAAAGAATAAGTCAAAGGTGCAAGCAGTAATCAACAGTATTCACAACATCATCATAAGTAGCAGAAGAATTCTCAAAGGATATGACAAGAAAAGCAACAAGCCGTCAAGAACACCAGAGAAGCCCAGAGGCAAATGCATAAGCGGCAGCCACCAAATACATAGTCGCAGAGACAACAAGTTCCAGATAAGCCACATAAAAGAGAAAGAAACGTAAAGAAGATGACAATAAGGATTGACACCACAAGAGAAACAACAGGCGAAGGCAAGCACAAGAGAATCAGAAAAGAAGAGCGCCCAACAGCAAACTCAGCAGAAAAAGGCTCGAACAAGAGAGGCAGCAATAGAAACCCAAAGAGAGACAGAAGACCGACACAACGAGTGAAACAAAGCAACTGACTAAAGAGATAAAGAAGAAAAGAGAACAGACAGAGGAACAGGAAAAAAGCACAAAAGCCGACAGCAACACAACAAAAAGAAGGCAAAAAAGCAAGCAAGAGACCAACCAGGCAAAAGAGGAGCAGGCACGACCACAAATAACCCAATCTCAAGCCTAACAACTCAAGACAAGATAAACAGCAAAAGAAGGAGAGCAGTCAAACACAGCAGAACGAGAAAACATCAAAAACACCCACCACCAAGAAAAGAAGAGCAGAAACAGGAAAGCAGGAACCAAAGAAAAAAAGACAGGCTTAAAGAAAAAGCAACAATTGATATGGCCCACTCAGAAACGAGGCAGAAGAAAACAGAAAACCCTCAACATGACACAGGGGACCAGAAAAAAGAACAAAGAAAACAAAGGTGAACCACAGATCCAGATACAGCCCCAAACAAAAAATGCAACACAAGCAGGACAAGCAAGGACAGAGAAGAGAAACAAAAGACAAACAGACTCACACATGACACCAGAGAAGAACACTTACAGCACAACCAGGACAAGTACTGAAAACCAAACAACATCAGAGGTCAGAAACAATACCATACCACCAAAGAAGATCACCATATCAATGCAAAGAACCAACACAAAAAACCCAAAAAGCAGCAATCAAAACCGTACCCAGACAAACAAAAGAGAAGGAGAAAAGGTACACAAACATCAGTAAAACAGAAAACCAAAACAAGAGCAGTGAAGACAAAAAGGAAAGAAGCAACCCAGCAGAGGAAAACCAAATAACAGAAAAAACTCAAACAGGACATGAAAGAGGGAAACTCAAGAGAGTCAAAAGTACAAGAGGCAACCAAGTCAAGAGCTAACCTCAAAGGCAACCAGCAGATTCACTCTCAGCAGAACCAACCGACACAAAAACAAAAAGAAAGACAAAGAACAGAAGTAAACATCAACACAGGAAAGAGACCAGAACAGGAGCACAGTCAGAGAGAAGCACCCAACAAACACAACATAACAACAAAGATAAAACAAAAAAAGGCAAGAGAACAAAATAGGGGCAGAAAAGGAAAGGAGCAGAAAAGAGAAGCAACAAAGAAGAACAAGAGAAATCAAAAGAGAAAACAGCAGAAAAATACAAGCAAGACGTCAGGTCTACTAAAGAGAAGACAGAATGCAAGCAAGGGAAAAGACGATAAGAAAAGGGGAGAAAAGAACAAAGAAAAATAGGAGACAAAGAGCAACAGGACGAACAAGTGGCAGAGCCAATACAGCAAGTAGGGTCCGTCAGAGCAAAACCAAATAATCGTACACAAAATATGTAAAGGGAGAGCAAAGGAAATGCAGCATACTAGAAAAAAAAAAAAAAATGAACAGCAAACAATAAACCGCGAAAACAAACACAATTAAGGGCAACAAGAGAAATATTAACGAAAGAAAGACAACAAGGAGGCAAACCGCAGAGGAAAGAAAGCCTCAAAGTAAAGTACTCGAAAAAGAGAGAGAAGAAAACAACAACAGCGCCTAGCAAACTCTCAAAAGAGACCATAGAAGTGGAGAGAGCAACAGAAAGAAACAAGGCGAAAAAAAGAAAGAAGGGCCAGACAAGAAAGACAACACACAGTCCAAAAAAAAACAACAGAACCACAACAAACAGGAAGAC
The DNA here is from genome assembly GCA_030159075.1 of Atrina japonica. NCBI lineage: Eukaryota > Metazoa > Mollusca > Bivalvia > Pterioida > Pinnidae > Atrina > Atrina japonica. The sequence goes on along the minus strand of BROG01000005.1, from coordinate 3,345,860 downwards.
CCTCAGCAGAGCAGCCAAGGGACATAGAACAAGAATCAAGAAAGAAAGCAAACAGAGGAGCAAGAGCAAAAACACACAAGATAATAGCGACCAAGAGAGAAAAAGGAAGACGCAAACGAGAGCGCACACAAACAAAGACGGGCACAACGCGAAGACAGACAGCGAGAAGAAAACACATAAAAACTGCCCACAAGAACCAAAGAGCAGAAAACAACCAGAAAAAGGGGAAAAAAGGGAAGTCACAAGAGCACAGAAAGACAAAAAAGTAAATCACGACAAGATAGTGCAAAGCCAGCAAGAGGGGAAGGACAACAACTCAGTTCTCAGTGCTAGAAAAATGAAAAAAGGAAGTAAATTCAAGAGCAAGAAGGCAGAGAAACCATTAGATACAAAACAAGCGACAATCAAAAAAGTATCTACCCAACATTACAACCACAAAAACAGCAAGATAAAAAGAAGGACGATAGAAAAACGAAAGAGAGGAAAAGACAGACCTCACGAGCAAAATAGCCCAAAAAGACAACTCAAAAGCAAAAAGGAGGCAAAGACACAACGCCACAAGACTCAAAGCAAGAAGAGCAACCCCAGGAGGCCATCCTCTAGCACCCAATCAAAGAAAGCCACATACCCTTCATCACAACAACAAAACCCAACAAAAACATTGACAATCAGGAACAAAGAGGTGGCCGTAAGACAGAGAAAAACAAGAAGAACAAGAAAGAGCAGAAAAAGAGAGAGTACCACAAAGATAGTCACAAAGAAGGAGAAGCACAAGAGAACAAAAATTCAGCAACCAGAAAAGGAGACTAAAGTAGAAAACAGAAAAAGCCCCAACAACAGCAAAAAGAAGGAGACAATAAAGAGATAAGGCAAGAACGAGAGAAAAACACATCACGCAAGAGAGAACTCAAAAAAGTCAGAGCAAGGAGAAAATCGTCACACTCAAACCAAGATGGAGTAATCCAGAAAAAGAAACAAGCAGAAGGTAGAAAGAAAAGCAAAAAAAATCAAAAGACAAACCATGAGAAAAGACACAACTCATAAGAACGAGAAAGCGGGAGAACAACAAGCAGGGAGCAAAAGGTCATCGAAGGAACAAGCAAGTAGCCAATAAAAACCGCTAGGGACAACACTCAAAAGACACAGAGGCTATACAAGAAGCAAGCAGCGAGCAGAAGAAAAAAACGTGAGAAAACGAAGAGAGAACAGGCAAGCGCAGACGTAAGCAGAGAAACAGAATACAGAAAGACGCAGGCAAAGTCGGAAGAAGCAATAGAGACCACAAAAACATTCCCTGGCATAACAGAAAGGTAACGAAAAAAAAACACAGAAGCAAGAAAGACGCAAAAAACAAATCCACAACAACATAGAATTAGAAAAAAAGGAAAAAGCAGGCTCAATAGACAAGGAAAGCGCAGAAAAGAAACACCAGATGAACACAAACAGCGAGACAAAACAAAACAGCAGAGAGTAAAACTCAGAAAAAGAAAGCAAAAAGCAGAAAACAAAAAGCAAGAAAAAGCAGAAAAGAAGAAGTAAAGCTAAAAAAAAAGCAGACAGAAGGAAAAGTAAGGAGGAAAGATGACGTCAACAGAACATTCGAAGACGTCAACAAGCCAAGATCAACCAGTAAGAGACAACACAGTAAGAAGGACAAACGCACACAGCATCAAGGAGGATAACAGGCACAAATCGCCAGGGAGAAACACAAGCAAAACACAACATTAAAACCAGCAAAAAGGAAGTAAGCAAGCAAGAAAAGGAGAAACCAACCAAACAGAGATCAAGCATAAAGGTAGTCAGAAAACAACAGAAAGAGAAGAGACACACAAACAGAGACAAGCAAGCAGAGATAAGAGAGTTAAAAAAAGGACAAAGCACTCATAAGGAAAAGAGCAACACAGAGAATAAAAAGCACACCAACAAAGAAGACAGGAGTATATAACGACGAACAAACACCCAGACTTATAAGAGCCAAAAAACACGCACAGCAGGTAAATATAAATGGTGAAAGTAAGAGCAGCAAAGGGCATGAGCAGAACAAGCGGAGACACACCACACAGAAATAACCAACCACCTCAAACCAAAGCCAGCAGAAGAAGCAGACAACAGAAACATGAACAGACGTAGAAGAGACAAGGAAGGCACTCTCAAAAAGCGAGTGCTCAAAACCGAAGCAAAGCAGAAAAAGCCTCAGATGACCAAGAGCATACTCAAAAGAAACAGCAAAAAAGCAGGCAACATAAACAAGCTCACAAGAGCACAAATTCAAAGAAGAAAAGGAGACAAAATACAAGAGAAACAAGCAGAAAAGGAAACCGTAGCAAGGCACTGCCCCAGCAGGGGAAGAAATGGGATCAAGCAGCAGAGAAAGTAAAGAAAGGCAAAACCCTGATAGGCTTGCATCAACCACAAGCAGAGGCCGCACAGAGAGACGAAGCAGAAGAAAGAGAAGAAAGAAAGCAAAAAAGGCAAAGAACCAAGCGGAAAAAGTGGACCATCAACACCACCAAAAGTCAAAAAGCAAGAACACGCCACCAACAACCAAAAAAGAGAAAAAGGCGCGATCTAAACAATAAAAGAGACAAACATAGCAAGGAAAAGAGTCCGTCAAAAGGCAAGAAGGGTAGACAGTAAAAGAGAACAATATAGAACAGAGCCGAAAGCAAAAATAGAAACAAGCAGAAGGTAAGGTATTAAGGACAGGAGGAAAGGAAGCTCAAGCGGGAGAGCAAAAGTCAGCAGGCTGTCCAGAGAACGCGAGTACATAGAAACAAAGCTCAGAGAAAGGGAAAAAAAAGAGGGCAGACAAATAAGAAGCAGAAATAGAACCGACAAAAACAGAAGAAGAGGGAACCAATCAGAAGGACATCTAAGCAAAAAAGCAAAAGGCACAAAACAAAGGGCAAATCAGAAAACACCAGTAAGCAGAGCAAAAACATAAACAAAGAGCAAGAAGAAGAACAGACTACAAGATCACACAGATACAGGACGAAGAGAGCACAATCTCAGCAAGGCACAAAACAGAGGCACAGAGAAATACCTCAAACAAACACAGGAACATCAAATGATAAGACCAGCACAGATAAAAGTGCAAAAAAGCCATACAAACCGCAGTCAACAAGAGGGAGCACAGGTCGCAACTTAATCAAAGGAAAAAAAATATCACGAGCAGGGAAAAAGGTGGCACAACAAAAAAAGGCAGAAAGAAGAGGCAGAACCCTCATACATCCAATAAGGACACAACAGAGGGAAACAACCAAAGAAAAGCAGTCAGATGACAAAAAAAAAACGAAGCTCAAAAAACAAAAACAAGCAAACAACAAGAAGAGAACTCAAAGAAAGCACAAACACCCAGAACAGAAGTTAAGAGAGGAGGACAAACCGAGAGAAAGGAACAACCAACCAGGGGAAGCAGCAGAAACCCAGGGCTTAAAACAAAAAGCCACAAAGCAACACAACAGAGAGACAGAGAAAGACACACACCGCAAGAAAAAGTGGCAGCAAGAAGAAGCCAGAGCAACAAGTAAGCAAAAAGATCAAACGACGCAACCAGAACAGAAACTCAGAAAAAACAAACACCACAAGTGGAAAAGAAGAGAAACTAGATCAAAAGACAAGAACAAGAAGATACAAACAAGAGAGCACAACAACAGACGTATCAAAGACTCACAAGATGAACAAAAGGGGGGAGCAGTCAGCAAAAAAAGAGCATCAAAGGACAGATAACCTGCCAAGACGGAGGACAAGGAAGAAGGACAGAACACAAAAAAGACAGAGAGGCAGTAGGAAAGAAGGGAAGCAAGAGCAAAGAAGAAGAATACAGGCAATGAGGGTAAAACCACAACACTCAAGCACACGAAGACTACCAGGAAAAGAAAAAGACAAAAAACCAGAACAGACGAACCCAATCACCAAAAGGGAAACATGAAGAGCAGTCAATAGAGGCCAGGAACACACAAAATCAGGTCAGAGAGAACAGCAGGCAGACTCAAGGACAAAAGAGAGAAGGAAGAAAAAAAGAACAAAAGGGAGTAGCCGCAAGCAGCCAACAGCAGAGCCAGAAGGAAGAGATAAAGAGAGCACTAGAGAGACAACACAGGCCCAAAAAAGACAAAGAGACAGGACCGCAAAAGCCAAAGGCAGAACCAACCTACCATCTTAACTCAACTTTCATGAGATCAATCACCCCACCAAAGCAGTGGGGCAAAAGAGCAGAGAAGCCCAGAAAAAGACACCAGGTAAGAAATACAACGTAGAAAAAGACAGGCAAACAAAGAGAATGAAGCGAGCAAGCAGACTACAAAAGTAACGGAGGCCGCAAGAGAGAATAAAAAAGAGACCACACCCTCAAAGGAAGTGACCGCAGAAACACGAGCAACAGAGCAGAATAGATACCACAGAGATAGCCACACCAATCCGCGAAAAGAGTGAAAGGAACAAAAGCAGACACAAAAAAGAAGTCAACCAGACAAGAAAAGAGGACAGGTAGAATAGTAGCAGAAAACAAAGAAACAAGAAGGAAGAACCATATTACCACACCAAGCAGACGAAACCAACAGGATGAAGGTAGAGAACAACAGAAAACGTAGTAGACACCCAAGGCAAAAAAGGCGAGCCAAGTACAAGACCCAAGGAAAAAAGGACAGAAAAACCAACGGAAGCATCCCCAAGACTCAAACCACCTCCAGAGAAGAAGAGCTCTCAAACAGAAAGAGAAGCGGAAGACGAAGCAGACAGCACAGCAAAGAATAAGAGACAAACAGAGCAACAAACCAGACCCCAAGAAAAACACAGAGCCTCAACAAAAAAGACAGGAGACAGAGGAAAGTGCAGCTCAACACTGAGAGGATAAACAAAAAACACAAATAGGCAGAAAACAAAAGCAGCAAAAACATCGCTTTGCAACACGACTGCTCAGGAGCAAAAAACGAAGAGCACAGAAAAGCATACAAAAACAGAACATCCCAGAGAGAGAACAACCGAGTCCTCAGGATAAACACAATATGACAGCAATGACCAAAAAGAAAAAAGCAAAACAGGCAAAACAAAGCAGAAGTCAGAACACACACAAAGACACTCACAAGAAACAAAGAAATAAAAGACGCACAACTCCAAACAAAGCAGGGATACAGGGAGGCAAGAAAACTCTAAAAAGACAGGCAGTGACGAAAAAAAGGAAGAGAGCAAGGTAGCTAATACAGGAGAACGTACCTCAACATAGAAGACACTCACAAAAACAAACACAAAGGGCAGCGAGTAACAAAGAGGTGAGGACAGCAAAATAAATAAGAGACTGATCAAGAGAAAAAAGGACAAGAAAGGAAAAAAAAAAAAAAAAAAGAAGCTAACAACGGAAAAGAGCAAAGACGAGAAGCGGAAGGCACAAGAGAAACAAAAGCGAAACAGCACGCAAAGTGAGAGATCACACAAGAGAAGGTGCAAACAGGAAAGTAAATAACAACAACATAAGAAACCTCGACACATACACAGTGCATGGACAGCTAAAACAAAAGAAAGAGCATCGCGCAGAATTGACCCCACACAAGAAAAAGGGAGCAACAAGCAGACAGGGAGAAGAGAAAGAAATATCCCCCCCTCACAACAGGAAATACATGAACAGAAAGATTCGTAGAAACAGCACAGGTAACAATGCCAGGAGAAAGGCGAAAAGCTCACAAATCCTCTGCAGCATGGAGCCCAAACAAACCACAGCAAGAAAAGTAAAAGAGCAAGAGGAAGGAAAAAAGAAGAAACCTCAGAAACAATCAGGCGAAGAACCAACCTCACAAGCAGCACACGTAGCAGACTATCAACGGCGCCCAGGAGGAAAACGAACAAACCAAAAAAGACCAGAGAATTAAGAGAACAGACAGTGCACAGATATAAAGGCACACACACAAGAGGGCACTCAGCATAAAAAGCAGAAAGAGCACAGAGAAGAGGAATATAGGCAGCCAGAAGCACAAACAGAAGCGGTGCCCAGTCACACAGCAAGATTTTCAAGGCAGGAAAAAAAAAAAAAACCAAAGCGTTGCAGACACACGTGAAGAAAAAGAGATCAAACGGAGCACACAAGTAGAAAAAAAACCACGAACACACATCAAGAAAGCAGACAACAGCAACGGAAGAGGGAAGCAACATGCAGCTCACACGTGCACACACACACACTCAGGCATGCAGCTCACACGTGCACACACACACACTCAGGCATGCAGCTCACACGTGCACACACACACACTCAGGCATGCAGCTCACACGTGCACACACACACACTCAGGCATGCAGCTCACACGTGCACACACACACACACTCAGGCATGCAGCTCACATGTGCACACACACTCAGGCATGCACATCCACACACTAAAACAAATGTAAATGATTCTAACTTTTCTTTAAATTCTTGTAAAAAACATGAGAAAAGATCCCTTACATCATACCAGTCAGATACCTGTATGTTACCATGGAAACAAAGTGTTCCCATAACAACAGAGGGATAACAATTTACATGAAAAATAACTTACCACTTGTTTATCTCTCCTGTGGGTGATAAAATTATAAATTGGAACCTCTACTTTTTTCCCGTCTTTTAATCGTCGAAGTGTTGCACTAAGAAGCTCAAAATCAAAGGCATCGGGATGATCAAAATTATACTCATTTTCTTCTGCCCGTTTATGTGCCTTCTCATCTAAAACCTGAAAAATATCAAATAAAGGTGTGAGAACTTTATGTTTATAACATAAAATGGCAAGTAATTCCCATAAGGGGTGGGGGGGGGGGGGGAGGGGCACCTGATAATTTTCACTTTCTATAAATCTTTTATATGTCAATGATTTTGCCTCTCTCTACTTTCCCTCTGTCTCTGATAATTTTTCAATAGCCCCAAAAGCAAAAATTTAGCATTTACAGGGAATTATTTCCTAGGAGGGAACCCCAAAAATTCAAATTAAAAAGTTAAAGGTGTAGACCTTTTTGTGCTCATCATTTTGAGGTTATATTTTTTTCTAGTGTAATACTAACAATTTTCAAGATATAAGTCAAACACATTTGTTGACCCTTATGTTCTATTTTTAGCCATGATGGCTATGTTGTTTGCTCGATCAATATAAGTGACCAAATAATAAATGCTGGATGGACAACAGACACATTAGTTCACATGAATCTTTGGCACGTAGTGAGCCACTTCAGGGTTCAAAGCACGATGCTCTAACCACTCGACCATGGAGGCCCCCACATAATTCCATAAAACTTTCAAATGCATTCTTGAATGTACATACAAAAAGTATGCAGTTATTGAAAGGACTGGCCCCATCCACAGTTTTCACAACCTTGGAAGCTAACCAGCGCAGCCGGAAGCCCAGAAGAAACGTACAGTTTTGGTAGAGTTACAATTATATGTACAACTATATAAAGTACTTGTTTCAGTAAAGAAGACATTTTTTAAATGTTTTCACTTTTTAGACTCCAGGGAGTTTTGTGTCTATGTACAAGTTTGCTTAAAATGTTTTATATTCTGAATGGATGGTACCTAAAAACAGGTTTCACTGTAATATAAAAAATCACACGTATATTTACTTTGTAAAATGAATCCATGCTCAGCAAGCTGACCCATGGGACATCAAGGGCTTCAATTATTTTCCTTGCAACTGTTGTCTTTCCTGAGGCACTGCCACCACAGACACCTGTTGATAAAAAATAGATTACAGGACAGGAATATCTTCTTTTAAAAATGATGAAAGTATGGGACAGTAAGAGATATATACAGATGTCTTTGGCCAATACTACCTGGGAGAAATGGAGTTAGCTATATAAACAGTGTGTTTGACCAATACTACCTGGGAGAACAGAGTTTATTATATAAAAAGTGTGTTTGAACAATACTACCTGGGAGAAATGGAGTTAGCTATATAAACGGTGTGTTTGACCAATACTACCTGGGAGAAATGGAGTTAGCTATATAAACAGTGTGTTTGACCAATACTACCTGGGAGAAACAGAGTTTATTATATAAAAGTGTGTTTGAACAATACTACCTGGGAGAAACGGAGTTTGTTATATAAAAAGTGTGTTTGACCAATACTACCTGGGAGAAACGGAGTTTGTTATATAAAAAGTGTGTTTGACCAATACTACCTGGGAGAAAGAGCAGTTTGCTATATAAACAGTGTGTTTGACCAATACTATCTGGGAGAAACAGCAGTTTGTTATATAAAAAGTGTGTTTGACCAATAATACATGGGAGAAAGAGCAGTTTGCTATATAAACAGTGTGTTTGACCAATACTACCTGGGAGAAAGAGCAGTTTGCTATATAAACAGTGTGTTTGACCAATACTACCCGGGAGAAAGAGCAGTTTGCTATATAAACAGTGTGTTTGATCAATACTACCTGGGAGAAAGAGTAGTTTGCTATATAAACAGTGTTTTTGATCAGGACTATGTTTACTTGAGTAACATAACAGTACTAATATGAGATACTATCATACGTTTTGGACAGCTTTACTGAAGTAAGAGATAAACATTGTTTTCAGTAATTTTACAAGAGATTTGTTACTTAAATGCACAAGGGACTAGGAGCTTTTATAATCTTATATCTAATAACAAGTTCCCAAGCATTATCTATGTACAATGTATTGCATTGAACAAAATTTGGGAGAGTCTCCACAAAGAAGAAAGAGAACAAATATAGAACCTCTCCTTCAACTTGAAAATACTGGTAATGAGATTTTACAAACAAACAAAGTCTCACCTATTACAAATGCTTCCTTTAGAAGTCCATGGGAATCATACCACGGTGGTCGTCCTGAGGTGTAAACAGTTCTCAGTCCTGCCTGGAATACTCGATCAGACTTTGAGGTAGATGTGACGAAGGACTTCTTTTTTGACAGTGATGTCATCTTTGTTGGACTTTTTGGTGGCTTTATTGGAGATTTAGGAGCACTCTTAACACAGGATATAGTGTCCTTCTCATGGTCTTCACCACTTCCACTACAACAGAAATTGTATAAAAATAATGAGATGAAACCACTGATCTAAGACATATTAAGGCTAAAAAGACCTTAATAGGCCTTATCGGTCACCTAAGTAGAACAGGATTATGGCCAAAATAGGCTGACCTGAAGTTTATTTTTCCTTTTTTTGCCATTTTGGGACATCTATTGGTCTTAGCCACTTTTAACTTGCAAACTTTATGCTGCTTCACATGGGAATACATCCTGCAAAGTTTAGTTAAAATTGACCCACTTGTTCTAGAGAAGAAGTCAAAAATGTCTAAAATTCAAAGAAAGACTTAGATGCCTATGACCTTGATCGTTGACCCCATCACCATCAAATTTTGTCAAAATGATCCTTATATAATTAAATAAGTTATTTTAAAAGCCATTTGTACATGTTGTATAATGTAGTCCCTATATAGCTAAATTGACCCAAACACAGACCCTGGACTCCTGTTCCCTAGATAGCAAATTTCACAATTTTGGTAAAAAGCTTTATGCTTTTTTAGCTCACCTGAGCCAAAGGCTCAAGTGAGCTATTGTGATCACTCCCAATCCGGCCGTAAACTTTTCATATTTTCGACTTCTTCTCTGAAACTACTGAAGAGATTTTAATGAAACTTGACAGGAAGCAAGTGCTAAAGGTCCTTTACCAAGTTTGTAGTTTTCGCCAGATTGGCCCAGGGGTGGATCCAGGGTGGGGCAGAATAAGTCCTAAAAGGTACCCTCTTTAAAAATCTTCTCCATAACCACTGCATGAATTGAAAAACAGATTGTTTCTGAGTGATCTACATGGATGTATGATTCAACTTTGTGTTTTTCATAAAAATTAGAATATTAATTTTTGGCATGTTTTTGAGGTTTTTTCAGTCTTTGTCATTTTCATTCATTTTTGCATGATTTCTTCAATTACCTCCCCTTGCATTCACTTTGATGCATTCATTTAAAGTGTTTTACTTGTAATTAGATAAAGAAAATATTTTTGTGCCAGAATTTAGCAGAAATTTAATTTCTAGAATTTTTTATGAATTTTATAAGACTGTAAAAAAAAAAAGAGGGAGGTGCATTTTTCACACTATCAGCTTTTGTTTCAAAACCACTTAAGGAATTTTGATGCAATTTCACAGGAAACAAGTGCTAAAGGTCCTTTACCAAGTTTGTAGTTTTATGCCAGATTGGCACAGGGGTGGATCTAGGTTGGGGCAGAATAGGTCCCAAAAGGTACCTCTTTAAAATCTTCTTCTCCAGAACTACTACATAAATTGAAAAAACGGATTGTTTCTAAGTGATCTACATGAATGTGTGATTCAAGCTTGTATTTTTCACAGAAATCTGAATATTAATTTTTTACGTGTTTTTGAGGTCTTTTCAGACTTTGTCATTTTCATGAATTTTTGCATGATTTTCTCAATTATGTTGACAGGTTGATATAGTAGAGAGTCATCAGCAAAAGGCGAGTGTTGATGCTGTTGAAATGGACTCTCCCATGTCATTTATGAAGATCAGGAAGCATAGCGGTCCCAACACTGTCCCCTGAGGGGACATCCCCATACACACACACACTCTCTGATGTCACTGAGTAAGCCATGAGTTGATCCACTTCAGTATGTTTCCATTGATTCCGTAGTGGGCCATATTGTTAAGTAGTGGTTGATGTGGCACAGTGTCAGATGCCTTAGAAAAGCCTAGTATCAGCATATCCACTTGTTCCTTCTCGTCTAGTGATCTGGCAACTGTCTAGATGGTACACAAAATGTATTAACAAGTTGTGTTTCACATGACCAATGTTTTGTGAACCCATGCTGGTTGTTGGAAAGAATCTGATTGCCTTCTAGATGATGGCAGAAGATAATGTGTTCCAACCTTTTATAACATATTGAAGTAAGGGATACAAGTCTGCTTGGCTTCAGTCTCCTTTCTAGCTTCTTGTAAATGGCAGTAATATTTGCTTGCCTCCAATCCTCTGGTACCTCTCCAGTGTCAAGGGATTGCTGGAATATCCTTATCAGGAATGGGATATCTGATTACATGCCTCTTGCAAGATCCTAGCTTGAATCTGGTCTGGTCTATTTGCTTTTGTTGGGTCCAATTTCCTTATGGGTGAGCAGACTCCTTTCCCGGTGATTTCAAGCCTGTTTATCTCTGGTGATGTGTTGGTTCCTAGATCTGGCATATGTAGAAAGTCTTCATCTGTAAATACATTATTATACTGGTTGTTAAGTACATGTATTTCTGCATTCCCCTTGCTGTCAATAACATGTTCTACTGCTGTGTTCTGGAGAGGTAATATGCTCATGTTTTCCTTCTTTCTGGACTTGATGTATTTCCAGAATACTTTCCCAAAAGTTGTCTTGCTGTCATTTTCCTTCCGATTTAGAATTTGACGGATGTAATCGTCATGTGCCTCTGTCATGGTCTTTCTGATGAGGTTTCACATTTCTTTGTATTTATTCCGACTTTGGCTGGTGTTGCATTTCTTTGTTGCATTGTATTGTCCTTGTCTATGTCGAGCCGGTCTGGCTCAGTCGGCAGCACGCTCAACTCTTGATCCTGAGGTCGTGAGTTCGAGTCCAGCTGGAGACAGGTCGGTTTTCTGTTTTTCAGTTAGGACAGTAAAAACCGAGGTCCCGTGTCACAGTAGGTATTGGCACGTTAAAGAACCCTCACTGCTCAATGGCCATAAGTGCCAAGCTTAGGCCAAAATTTGAAACCCTTCACCGGCATTTGGTGACGTCTCCATATTCTTGAGTGGGACGTTAAACAACAATAAATGAACAAAAAATTGTCTACGTCTAATAAGCCTCTTGATGTGTGTTGTAATTCATGGAACATTTGCGATTTCCCTCCCAGTGATTTATGTGGTTGAATTTGTTGACTGCCTTTAAGAGGTGTTTCTTTGATATGTCCAGTTCTCATCCACTGTCACTGTGTTTTGTCCATTACCTTGGATATTTCTGTTAGGTTGTCCTCTATGCATAGGTGTCAGAAGCAAATTGAAAGTGGGGGGCTAAACCAACTTAAAACACACACACACACGCCAGAAACATCTGGGGGCTAAGCCCCAATTTTCAACACCTATATCTATCTTTGCAAAAAAAGTGGTGGGGGGGTGCTAAGCCCCCCCAGCCCCCCGGTTCCAATGCCTATGCTATGTATTTCTTTAACCTTTTCATGTCAGCTCTTTTGTAGAGGCAGGGCTCCAGATAAGCTGCATACTTGTGTATATGCATACAAAATAAATGGATATACCAGCAAATTAAAATCCATGTGTAAGATACCTAATGCAAATCAAAACTGAAGTGTAAAATTAAACACACTGGATCTGAAACCCGCTGAGAGATAAAATATTGAGCTCACTGGTTCTTAATGGATCTTGGTCATAATGTGTGTTAAAGTTCTGTAGTGATAATGCAGTTAAGTCTGTCACCAAAGCCCAGATTTTCCCGAATAAAACCATGAAGGCTTGACAAGGGATTCTGGCGGGGCAATACGATAAAACAGCCGTGACAGAATCCCCAAAGGGATTAATGTAACCAGAAACACATATATTTTTTTCGGCCTAAGGAAAGTATATTTGCTTTACAAATCAACTTTTAATTTTCCTAACTAATGAGACTTGGACTATAAAGCAGATAAAGGCCTACTGTATATAAATATATAATTTGTAAATTATTATATTATTATTGAATATGAATAAATATATTTGTAAGTGTCAGTGTGTGTTGTAATCATCATTTTACGTCAAAAATCTGAAAAGAAATCTAAATTGACAACACGCTATAACAAACCTATCCGAACTAGCTGAACTTGGACGGTCAAATTTAAAGGCCGATTCCATCTGAGCACAACTACCGAGTAGCCCTACGCGTTTTGTGAATGGACAGCACACGCAACTTCCTGTCTGTCACTTGTGACTTGACTTGGTGTTTTTTCCGTTTTCTCTTCCACTTTTTACCGAACTTTTGCTATCAAACTTCAGCTCTTTAAACTGTACCCTTGGTGAACAAAACGGGGAAATCAGTTTTTGTCTTTGGCATCTAAATGGAAGAAGATAGTCCACAAATATGGGCATAAATGTATCGGTCGCTTTTTTCTTTCTTTCTTGAAACCCACGCGTGTTGTGGTGTTGACGAAGCACCCTTACACCTAACCCGATCGGCTTAGGAGTCATTCGAAGTGAGGATCCAGAATTTTTACAACAGATGATTTGGCTTATATCCGACACATTGTGTAGTAGTACATGCGTCGATGTATTGCTGACACAGTTGTATACATATTTGTCTTTAATGTTTCCAAAAATATGAAATAAATACGAGGAAGAGGACGATAACGATGAAAAAATGTTATGCCTTATGGCACGTGGTAGCCAACTTGACCGAGTCAATAACTACCACCGACGATGTAGACAATGGTACAGTGACTTGTCAAAAGTTTCAGACAATATTTTATAATTTGTAATTTCAAAGACTTGACATTTCAAACAAAAAGTAAAAATTATTTGTCACTATTTTACCAGTGATAGCTTTACATATCGCTGATTTTACTTACCCTTACAGGTTGTTTTCTTCACAAAAATTTTAAAAAATAAAAAAATCTTTAAATTTCTAATTCAGAAAATCAAAATATAAAAATGAAACTGTAAATTAATTCTTTGTTTAACAGAGAAAATTCTATTGAAATGAGACCAGAAATTGTTTCACAACATACATATATATATATATATATATATATATATATATATATATATATATATATATATATATATATATATATATATATATATATATATATATATATATATATATATATATTGTAATTTCAAAGACTTGACAATTCAAACATATATATATATATTAAATGTGGTTTTATGTGGAATGTTAGTAAAAATAATAATGTCTGTGGCATGTTTCTGTATCGATAGATACGACGACTACACTTTGTTGAAATGTTATCAAGTTACAACTATGATGATATATGATGTGTATGGAGGGGACCCTTTGTGAGACGACAATGGTGTTAGCAATGGCAATGAAGCTGCAATATTTCGTTAGCAGGTAGAGTTTTTACGCATTTTTCATAATATTTTTTAAATTTGGAAGACCGAAGATGGATTTTTCTGCGCCCGGACGTCAATAAATATGCCTGGCAATCCGCTGATAAATCACATTGATTCAGCTAAAAGGTAACTTAAAGTCGGTGCAGAATTTCGGTCTAGTCGCATCCAGATAACAAATTATGAATATTTCATGGATAGGTTGATTAACCTAAATCAAAGTGGATTCGGAAGTATTTCGGAATTATCCAATTCGGAAGGCGTTGAAGTATTTTCTAGCTTTCAGAAGACACAAAATGATCGTTTTCCCCGTTGTCCAGGACACACTTCCCAGAAATGTTCATTTTTAAAGCCTAGATAGTTAATTATGACATTACGACTCGTTTTTATACCACTTTTGTTACATTAACTCGACAGACTAATCAAAGGAGGATAAGAGAATGGCATGAGGAACTGAAACAGATGAAGACGGTTTAGGAAGGCAAGCGAGAAAAAAAAAAACAGGGAAAGCGACACTGACAGATGACATCTGGGTGGAGCTAGCAAGGATATGAAAAGTAGAATGATATCGGAAGACAATGAAACAGAATTAAAGAACAGGACAAAATTCGTGAAGGACCCATTCAGCTTTACAAAAGGGTTTTGGGGTGATGAGATGTCAGGATGGATCCACTGCTCTAGGGAGGAATTCAAGGCACATGTGTTCAAGACACACTCGGTCCTACAAAAGAGGGACCTCTGGGCCCAAGCCCAAGGGCAGTGACAGTTCATTTACCAATAGTACCTATGGACTTTAAAGAACCAACGTGGAAGGATATTACAAATTTGGTGAAAAAAGCCAGAGCATGACCAGGTGTTTCGTAGGATTTGGAAGAATGGCACAATACCAGCAAGCTCGAGGCAAGCTGATGGATGTTTTGTTCCCAAGGAAGAGAATCAGTGACGGTCAGCCAGTTCAGGACCATATCTGTATTGAACGTGGAGAGGAAGATTTCATGTCGGTTCTTGCAAAGCGACTTTCAGCATACATGGTGGGGAAACTCCTACATAGATACTTCTATCCAAAAGGTAGGTATTTCATGATTTTCACGGACTCAGCAGTGACTTAGAGCATATGTGTTGCTAGACAGTTCCATCAATTAGAGGCTGAAAGCATGAGACTACGTAAGTACTTACTGGAAGGCAAGGTTTGGGATGGCATATTCCCAGCAGTGGTTAGACCTAGCCAACGCAAATGGATCAAGAAGACAAGCCATCAGCACAAACGGAGCATGGGTGAAATAGATCCTGCAACATGATGGAGGAAAGGCCCACAGTTACAACTTATCATTGTCGTCTGTGGTGGAGAAAAGTTCAGGTAGAGTATTAAAGTGTTTATAACCGCCTAGTAAACTGTGGGACACTAGGGACGATGGCCCATATTCTATGCAGAATGTCACTAGACTTAGAGAGGAGTGAAAACCAACCTCGGGTTATAAGAGGTAGGAAGAAAGAAGCCAGCCTCAGGAAGGCAAGGTTAGTAGAGAGGGGAAACAATATGAAAGCATACCAAAGTTAAATCTAGAATGTGATATACATTCCGGTAACACAACCTCTGTACTGGGATCAGGCAAGGTTTGGGATGGCATATTCCCAATGCAGTGAGGAGTTGAGAGACGTCTCAACAACCGCCAACGAAAAGGCAACTATGGTGCAAATGTCGCAGGTGAGTAAAATTTGCGGAACGTGGGATAGAAGACAAGAGGAGAGCTTCAAGTGCATCAGAATATCACAGGAAGCACGGGGTGATGAGGGATATTACTACTTAAATGTGAAATAGATGAGCCTCTCTCGGCTTAGTGAAGTTGACATGTAAAATGTCTAAGAAAGCGTGTGTGCCTGTTGTATCATTAATTTCTATGATATCGTTTGACATTCTTATGGTCATTATTGATGACACGCGTCGATATCATCTCTCTAAGTTTTTTTTCTTTTGATTCAGCAGTTTCTGAAAAGTTTCGGAAAATTGGAGCTCAACTGATGAAGTCTAATATGTCTACAGAAACAATCGTCTATTTATGTGTAGTATGGTGTTCGACGAAATAAGTACTTTAGCCAATCACTAGTATTGTGTTTATAACATTTAAAATTTCTAGCTGTAAACTATGTGGGAGAAGAGGGACGATGGCCCATATTTTCTATGTTTAGAATGTCACGATTTACACCGCTTCTGACAGTACAGTATGAAAACACGACAAAGTCCTAAAGAGGTTTGTAGAAGCTGGAGCTATGGCTTAGGAAGATAGCACTCGAAATCCCCGAGGTAAAATGGCAATACGGACACGTGGAAGGACTCGATAAACTTTACGTGTCAGAGTAGGGGAATTCAACGAACAATTAAAGAGAGCCTTATAGACCACCACTATTGTTCGAACCTACCCAGTTCAGTTAACTTACAGAGGGATAACTATAGTCATCGTAGCATACTACATTTTACAACAGCCATTCAAAAGTGGTGTCTTCATGTTTGTTAAAGCTGACAGTTCCAAATTCTGACGGGAGGAGAATTTATGATGAGGCTTTCATTTTCAACGTGAGATAAAGAGCCTAAAGTACACAGATCTTATGGACAGTGTTGTGTACTGTCTAGGACCAAGGTAATTGACAAAGATGGCTGTTGCAATCAAAAATATGTTGAGGAACTTGTGATTTAGTAGGGCGTCTATTTTATTTGTGCTTAGTCATTATTCAAACAGTCATCGACGCCTGGTATTATGTGTCCATTAAGGAAGAGGGGTTGAAAATCATCATTCTTGTGAAAAAGTTTATTGACTGAATGTGAAGCAATGGAACGTGGACATAATTACACTGGTTATGTCACATAGATCTGTATTGGTCTAGCCGAGATCCAACGACGTAGGTCGATTGAAATGTCGATAAAGTATCTGGTTACCCACCACTGCGATTACCTATCAAGGGCTGGCCAGGATGTCATGGTACACTCGTATCGAATTTGCAGTATTTGGTGTTAAATGAAGGTTGCGGATCATCTGTGGTCCTTTAGAACCGGTAGATGAGGGTCGTCGGGAATCTGCATAACAATGAAGAAATAAATCTTTTGACTGAAAATTCCAGGACACACACCAAACAATCTCTGCGAGTCTGTGCTCCCGATAGACATCATTTTTTATACTGGGCGCCGTAAGTATGCAATGTTGAACAAACAAAATAACCATTGAGTTAGTCATCGCAACTCACAAAAAAATGGTGATACAAGAGCATGGGCATGAGGGTGAGATAAAGAGCCTAAAGTAAAAGTTTATGATTTTCAAACAAAGATTGCTGTTTCCTGTTGAGGAGGATGTTTCCTGGATGCATATTAAGACGCCTGGTATTATGTGGAAGGAAGAGGAAAACATCAGTGAAAAGACTGAGTGAAGCAATGGAGTGGACATAATTATGGTTATGTCACAGATCTGTATTGGAAGGAATCCAACGTCAAACCAGTCCTAGAGGACCGCCGAATGTATTGTCCTGTCTGATGTAGGGGATTCCTGAATATTATCTTATTTTATTGAAAGGAAAACATCAGTGAAAACACTGAGTGAAGCAATGGGTGGACAATTGTATGTCATGTTTGGAATATCTTATTGATAAAACGAGGATGTTATATCTATCGAAAGAAGATAGTAGAACATCGATAAATGACTTCCAGTACACAAATCCCCTCCCCAAAAAAGAAATTCTGAAGGCATAAGCCATGTAGAAGACAAATGCAATGAGCATCCGAAGTATGGAATTTTCTTTATATTTTTACAATCCCTGTTAGGTCATTTTGAAAGTTCCACAGACCAAATTATGGCCTATTTATCATTTAGAATTGTAGCATCGATAGATTGATGAAGTCCAAAAAATCAGTTTGAAATTCAGAAGCCATGAGTCGAATGCAATGTGGTTCAGGTGAACGTTCCTCTGTACATTTGGGAATTTTACGAGATGCAAATTGTTGAAAGGATAGGGCAGGCGCCCATATTTTTAAGTCCTAAGACGTCGTTTTGTAGTTTCCAGACGCTACAATAAAAATTGTTTGTCCTTTTAAAAGTGCCATATTGACAGATTAACTAACATCCAGCCAAAAAGTGAAATCCGTTGACCGAATGCTTGGGGGTTAAGGGGTATGTTCCCTAGTTTTGGAATTTTAAATCGTGACAACCAAAAGAGACGCTTTTTAAGTTCCTGACACCAAATCCAGATAGGTTTCCCTGGGAGCCCAATATACTCCTAAATATATAAATTAATAAGTTTGCAATCCCATAGAGGTAATTTTATATTATAGCTCCCAGACATTAAATAGGAACCCGTGTTTATCTCAAACGAGTTTAATTGACAAGCTGGTTAATTTCCCCACAATGAATCGATTTCAGCAAACATGAAACTTATGAGGGGTGTCTCGGTTGATTTGATTTTTTATTTCATTTTTTTTTTTACGCCATACTCAACAATCTTTCAGTCATATGATGGCGTCCAGTTTTTATTGGTGGAGGAGAAACCCCGGTTACCCGGGTAAAGACCACCGACCTTCCGCAAGAAAACTGGCAAACTTTCCCACTTAATTCGAAATGACCCTAGCGGGATTCGAACCAGAGGTGAGAGGCCTTGTGATTTAAAGCGCAATGATCTAACCACTCGGCCACGGAGGTCCCGAGGGGTGTCTCGGCTTTACGAGGCCATTTACTGGCTTCCATACACTAAAACATGTTTTCTCTTTCATCTTTTTTTCAAAAATGGCATTTTAGAAGGGGCGTGCCCCATGCCCCCCAAACTCCGCCAATACATACATTCACACACAACAAAAATTTGTTACCCAAGTAAACTTCTTCTATACTCTATAGCTTCTTTCCACCCGAGTCATACATATTGGACTCTATGGCCTATTTCCACCCGGAACATGGCTCTTAGGCGCTATAGCTTCTTTCCATCCAGGTCGTGCCTCTTACACCCTATAACTTCTTTCCACCGGGGCCGTATTTTTAAGACTCTATATCTTCTTTCCATATTGGTCGTGTCTTTGTTACTCTATACTGAGCTTCTTTTCACCCAGACTGTACATCTTTTACCCTATATAGCTTCTTTTAAACCCGGGTCGTGCGTTTCATACTCAACAGTTTCTTTCCACCCGGGTAATATGTCTTAGACCTAATAGCATCTTTCAACTTGGATCGTGCGTTTCAGACTCGATAGCTTCTTTCCACCCAGACTCTACGTCTTAGACTCTATAGCTTCTTTTCTACCGGGTCCTATGTCTTAGACTCAATAGCTTCTTTTTACGCGGGTCGTACGTTTTTGACTCGATAGCTTCTTTCCATCCGGGCCGTGCGACTTAATCTCTATTAGCTTCTATCCACTCGAGTGGAGCGTCTTAAGCTTAGTCATAATACTCTTTTTTCACCCGGGTCGTACACCCTAACTCAAAACCTTCTTTCCACCAAGGACTTACATCTTAAGTTCTATAGTTCACTGCTTTACCCGGGCATCCGTTTGTCTTAAATGGGGTACACTTTTAAAAACTTGGTGAAGATTAATAGCTGGAAAAGGTGCATTTTATAGTAGAATAATGATAGATGAAATCTTAGGAAATTCCTTGAGAGAACATCAGCGTAAAATAATTCTTACATAAAGCTATTGGCGACATTGAAATAATACCTTCACCAAGATTCATCATGATCACCATATATATATAAATCTTGAATAGGCATTTGAAATCCAATCTCTTAAAATACCAAATTTCAAACTGTCATGGCAAAATTTAGATTATCTAAAATATTAAATTTTCAATGTAAAATGTTTACCATAAATCAGATCATGGGGATTATCGTCAGACAAACACGTTGGTGACTGAGAGGTAGGCCTATTGGTTGTGGGTTTTTTTTTTTTTTTGGGGGGGGGGGAGGTTCCTTCGTTGTCTTTGCGAGGCACCACTACGCGTTCGAGGTGTAGATGTTATCTGTAAATCGATAAAAGTCTGTGCATATATGTACACGTTCAGGGCTTATATACACTGTGATTGACAATAAAAGACTTCTAGTTTCTCTTCCATAATGAACAGGGGGTTCACTAAGGTAAAACATTATTATAATAAAAGTTTATGATAAAACACCGGTGGTTGAGAGTTCTGTCCTTTTCCTCAGAATCTAATTCACTAAGCAGCTTAATTCGTCTTAGATGGATGTCTTGCAAATGTTCTCTACTATGCAGTTCAATTTGGTCAATCTCGTCTTTGGCGGATGTGTACAATCAAGTCCAGTGGGTGATATTCTTTGCATTTGATGTGAATTCTGTGAAGCTCTGGACTTCAGGAATACGGCGTAGGCGCTGGTAGGTTCGTTCCTTGATGTTTTGAAGAGAAGTACATTCAGCAAGGAAATGTTGTCGGCCCTCTGGTGTTGTGAGGTATAGTCTGCTTTCGGGATCGACGCTATGTTTCTGAGGACTCAGGATTAACGTATTTTAGTCATAAGATTATCCTTCCACCTGTCAAGGACGTACGTGGATATCCCGCTGTCTAGTATCTTTTTCCATTGTAATGAGAAGTGGAGAGTACCCCCTTGTCGGACTCCCTGTCGTATACTGAAGGGCCAAGAGGTCTGTCCCTCCAACGTTATAGTTGATGTGACATCTGTGTAGAGGCCTTGGATCATCAGCGAGTGTGCACCTGTGATTCCGTCGTCATAAAGCTTATTCAGGAGGATATTGTGATCGACCACATAAAATGCCGTCTGTGTAGTTAGTAGAAGAGGCTTTCTTTGAAAGCTTCTTTTAGACATTCTGTTACGATGGGAGCTGAGTTGATGGGGGAGGTCTTTTGGTAAAACCGCTTTGTAGTTTGGATTGTGTTGGGTTCAAGATGATATTATGTCTGTCATTGAGAATATACTCTAGGATTTTCAGTATCACCGTCGTAACGGTTATCCCACGGTAGTTGGATGGTTTTTCCGGTTTCCTTTTTTGTATATGGGTGTAAGTAGTCCATATTTCAGCATTGCCGGTACTTTCTTTTTCTACAGCATACTGTTGATAAGAGTTTTCAGATAGGGTATGATGGTAATTCCAGACGTCTTAAAGTGTTCACCGGTCATCCCCATGCCATATGCTGCTTAGTTGTTATTTAGTCTAGAGTTGGCTTGTTTGATTTCAGATTCAGTGGCCACATATAATTCCAGAAATTTCTTACTCGTTGAGTATGTTTGTGAGATTGGTGGTTTTCCCCCGAGATCTGTTTGTGGTCATCATGGAATAATGCGTTATCAGAGGGGGTCACCAATCGTGAGAAATGTTTTTCCAGCAGTGGAGGCCTTCGTCTGGGGTTATATAGGTTACTCCACCAAGTACGAGTGTTTGGCCACAATATAACTGAAATATTGTTGAAAGTGGCGTTAAACAACAACAAACAAACAAACGAGTGTTTTTGGTCCTTGGTATTGCTGCAGTCTACATTTCATCACTCCAGGGGGCTTTCCTCTTTCTCTTTAATCGTGTGCTAGGCTTATAGTTGGCCATAGCCTATACTTTTTGAAGTAGGCCTAGCGGCTGTTAAGGTACTAGTTAGGTGTTAGATTGCAGATATGGTTTCAAATTCGTTGGCTGGTACTCTTAGGTGGTATAGATTTCCTTCGATATGCCTACAGTAGGTATCGGCATCGCATTTACTCCAGTTTGGCTTGCTATTTATTACTGTGACCCTTTGGGTTGTATCTGTCCATAATTACAGGGGTATGGTCCGAGTGGTTGTATGGGTTTTCATACTGTACATTTGTATACCATGACCTCTCCTTACTTGTTAAATAGGATGTAATCTATTTCTGCAGTGTCCTTAGCATTTACATGAAAGAGGTATTGGCTCCCCTCTGGGCTGTTTGTAGATCTAGGTCCTGGCAGAATTTGTAGGTTGCTCGGACGCGCAGCTTGAGGGAGGCATTCATATCCCTGCAAATGAAAATAGCGTGAGCATCAGATTTTTTATTGATTTCCTAAATCTCATCAAGTGTCTCTTGGTAGACTTTATCGGAGGATCTCCCTCTAGATGGCATCTACACATTGATGATGCAAATTGGAGGACATGTATCTAGTGCTATAACTGTTTACCGGAATTTAAGAATCCGAATTCAGTCCGTCATTTACAACACCCTACGTGGTTTCCGTTTAATAGTTTAAAACGAGAATGCCTGACAGTGTGGAATCACCGTACCTGACTCGACTATTGTCAGCGCTGTTCTATGGCTCATCATCATTTTTCATTATTGTGGCAAACAAAATAATCTTGACATCATATGGGTTTGTATTTTAAAAATTGGCATTAATAGATACATATAACAGGAATGCAACAAACGGAAAGAAACGGTTCAACATGTCACGTCATCTGACAGGAAAGGAACTTATCTAAGTTTAGATCATAAAACGTACTAAAATCACTAAAACTGATTTGAAATAGTATAAAAATGCAATAAAATGGTCAATTGATTACTTTATAATGCATATAAAGTAAATGAATTGCTGAAATTACCAGAAATGTTACCAAAATTACCACTAAAATCAGCGATATATAAAGCTATCACTTATTTGCATATCAAAAGGAGACATCCGCTCATAACTGAAGAAGCGCGAGTCACCAATCCCTATTAGCTTTATATATCGCTGCTAAAATGATAGATAACAATGTTATTTATCAGAAAAACAATTATTTATTTTATTATATTTTACTTTTAATATACATGTAATTATTTTAAAGTAAAACAGTCAATCTAATCTTATTACTGATATTAGTTGGCCTTCTCATATGATGATGTTGCAAAGAAATCAGTTATTTTCTAATTGGAAAGCCATTTAATTTGATTTAAGCTAATAATATATATGAATTATATTATATTTGCATCTTATTAAGTTTCTTGTTTAGTTTTATATGTAAATCTTCGATAAATAAACATTTAATCTCATATACATGTAAATATATACAGGGTTTCCATTTGGTCCCAGGTTTTGACACCCGAAATTTCACAACAACCCAATTTTGATGCTTGAGAAATAAGCCACAGGGATCATTTTGACTCAATATTTTTACCAGAGAGGCAATCTTAAGTTTCTCACGAAGATGTGTAAAGCGATCGACCAATGAAATTCCTTAATTTGATAGCACATGCTTGTTGACAAGCAGTCAGTTTCAAGTTGGCAGTGTAATTGCATCTTGCCAGTCCTTTGCTATGTAAACAAATCTTTTAACAAGATTAACAAGGCCTATTTATCACTGCTGATTGTTAATGACTGTGTAGTGCTAATCCAAAGCCTGTCAGCTGTTCATGTTTGTCCTCATGGTAAGATGCACGAAAGTGGTCGGCATGTCGTAAAATAGGGGAACAAGTTTAAATGTTTACTGTTACAGCAAACTGAGTCTAATTTATCTTATTGGAACCTTAGATTGTTATTAGAAATACATCATCAGTACCAACAAACTTTTGTACTTTATTCTTCGATCTTTGGCAGAGTAAATTTTGAGCGACTTTACCATGAAGTGCTTCTGCAAATGTCATCAATTTTTTTCTTACTCCTGAGAATTTAATGTAATCATTTTCCAGTAATGTTTAGTGATTTAAGAGTACTTTAGACAACAGCTTTACACTGGTTAAAAAAGATATCTAGTTGATTAGAATGAAGACAAAATCAATCTCCTTGGCTGTTAATCTCCCCCGCCTCATCAGCCAAAATCAGCGATGTATAAACCACAGGTATTTGAGGACAGGAATTTGTATTTTTTTTTATTTTGTTAATTTATTATTATTTGCATTATTACTAAATGCTATTGGTTTAATTTTATTTACTTTTGAGGTTTTTCCCAATTTAGATTATGCTCTGTTTCTGATGATTAACTGTATATATTAAAGTATATGTACACATATAATCAGAAACAGGACATAATCTAAACTGGGAAAAAAACTCAAAATTAAATAAAATCACATCAATAGTGTTGAGTAATATTGCAAATAATAATAAATTAACAAAATGAAAAAAAAAAATACAAATTTCTGTCCAAGTACCTGTGGTATAAACTATCAAGCCTACTGCTGGACTATCATCATTATTATTTATTATTAGATATATTGCTGTTGGATTTATGCCCAGATTTTAAAAGATACTGTTTTGATAAATCCCATTTTAAAATAGAATTAAATAACTTAAAATCAGGGCAGAATTTCTACATACACCACCCAAAAGAAAAATGCAAAACAAAAATGGTTGAGGCAAGTCTGATGGAACTTCAGAAATATTCCATGACTAACATGGAGTATGCACAAATAAAGAAGAAAATCAAGTCAACATTAAATTGTGTATAAATCTACTCATTTTAAAAGTGTACTTTACACATTACCCTTGGTAACGCATTGTAACCCTGACTGGCTGAACATTTACAGGTTGTGTAGGCATTGTATATACATTTACAAAAAGTGCAGTGAAACTTGTAATTTTACTCTTGACTCATTATGACTATTCAATTTTGAGTTTTGACCCCTAAAATTTTCACTGAGGGGTCAATGACCCTTGACTCTCAACTCCTAGTGGAAATTCTAATATATACATAATGTATATACATACATGTACAGTCAAACCTGTTTTCAGCAGCCACTCAAGCTAAATTTAAAAAGTGGCTGCATAAGACAGGTGGTCTTTGGTTCCAGGTTGATAAAAATCACAAGAAAATTGGTGTCCATTATGCACCATATAGCAACACATGTATATTCATATACCAATATGTGATAGTTTGATGCTAAGATGATCTGGTGTCAAAATCAGGTACATTACAGTGCTGCCAAGCTAACCTGTTTACAGGTTTTCTAAAATTGGATCTTGCTATCAACTACATGTTTCTTCAAAAATGGCTGCTGACCAAGCATTTTGTCCTGTATATCACTGGCCTTTGGCAATGTTAGACAGGTGGCTGCTGGTTTAGGTATGTTTATATAGTAAAATTGATTGGGGGAACAGAAACTGGCTGTTGAGGATGAGTTTCTGCTGAAAACAGGTGGCCTTTAAGGCAGGTTTGACTGTACTAACAATTAAGAAAACTCTGCTCTTTACATGTACATATATGGGTTTGATCTTAATCATTACCGATGTCCCAGTAACTTTCAAATCTTGTCTTCTTTCCATGTAATTCCAACAAATAAAGAACAAAAAAGTTGAACAAATCATGTAAAAAAAATTTAAAAAAAAGATGGACAAATTGGATTTGGGACATCTTGAAGAAATAGAAGTTGGGAAAAATTGACCGAACGTGGGACAAATCAGCCAAAAAATGGGACAAATTTACCAGACCCCGTCCAAGCATCTTTTTGATCAGATGCCGAAATTTGACTCAGTTGTCCTGCTACCCATTACAGTGGCAGTTAACACATCTATCCCTGAATGATTAATGGACTCTACCAAAAATCAATGATATAGGCTAGCCCAAATGTGTCTTCAGGGGTGAATGGGTTAAAACAGACCTACATGTACTTCTTACTGACACTAAGCTTATTTGTAATATATATATATATATATATATATATATATATATATATATATATATATATATGTAACTGCAGCAAGCACCAAAATAATTCTGGACAGACTGAACAGTGAAATTAAATTGCACAACATCAGACAAGGTAGCTAAGTCAGTTATCTATCCAATCTCTATTTTCTGTCTACCGTTGTTTCTTTCTCTCTTTCAGTTTATGAATTACAATAGGATTTTAAAGACTGAAATTAAACTTATTATCAAATGAACATGTCAGATGACAAATTAAAGGGGGAGAAATTAGTCTTAAAAATCAGGTACATATGTACATGTACTCAGTAGAATGATAATCAAACACATGTTATTACATATTTTGATAATCAAACACATGTTATTACATATTTCAGATTTCCATCATACCAATGTCTTGCTATTGGACAGGTAAGAAATTTGCTAGATTTTTGTTAGTTTTTACTTTCTGATTTGTAACAATTCCAGATGTAATTATGCCATATTAATGGTAATACAGATAATTTGGAGTGTGGAAAATGTCAGAGTAAGAAGATATTTTTAGAACTGTTCTAATTAGATTTTAGTCTACTGATATCAAATCGGTCTGATAGTTTTGAACATGGAAGGATCAGAAATACATTACCATGTTTTACATTTCTAATGTGTTTATCAATAATCATAAAAACTGATTGGCTGAGCAGGCCAGGTTGAGAATATTCGCAGATTTAAGTAAATTATCAAGCATTATGGTGCAGGTCATTCACATTTTGGTCAGTATGTGGCTTAAATAGACTTTTTAGTCTTTTTTTTATCATGGCCCCTCTGTTCAGATTCTTTTATCCTGTGTATGACAAAATAGGTTCTACAAACACATAACCTGTATAAAGAATACCAACTAAACAAAGAGTGCATATCAAAATGTGCAACACAAAGAAAGAAACATTACAAATGTATACATGGTAACACCTTTTGTCTTATATGTTGTGCTAGATGGTAACAGTAAAGAAACAATATGAGCTGACCTGGCTCAGTTGGTAGCGTGCTTGACTCTTGATCGTGAGTTTGAGTCCAGCCAGCTGCAGGTTGGTTTCCTGTCTTTCGGATGAGACAGTACAAGCCGAGGTCCCGTGTCACCGTAGGTGTCGGCATGTTAAAGAACCCTCACTGCTCAATGGCCGTGCCGAGCGTAGGCCAAATTTTGAAGCCCTTCACCAGCATTTGGTGATGTCTCCATATGACTTTATGAGTGAAAGATTCTTGAGTGGGACGTTAAACAACAATAAACAAAAAAAAGAAACATTACAAATGTATACACAGTAACACTTTGTCTTATTTTAATGTATACACAGCAACATTTTTTTCTTATTTGTTGTCCTAGATGGTAACAGGGATTGTGGTGTTATATGTGGCAAAGTTATTGAAGATAATACAGTTTCCAGATTTTAGCCCAGGTATATTCAGAAAGGTAAGTAAAATTGTATGCAGATAAGATTCTTATGGTGACAGAATCATGTAACCTTTCAGTTGGAAATTGTACATTGCAATGGACATAATTGTGAATTTTTTTCTGAAAATTTGGGCAAAATAACAGATTTTACATAGGGATCTGCATGCTGATGATATCAATCCCTGTATTGTTATCTTGATGTCCAAAATATGTGACCATTTTGTTCAGGTCTTGTAATGCATGTATGTCAGAATAAAGCTCTGAAGCTTAACAAAAATTTTGTATTGATCAAGTCACTTGAATGTACATGTAATTATTTTGATTGGGTTGGTTGACATTTTGGTTATCAAGTAAACAGAGAGTTTACTCTGGATATTTTGTATAATCCTTGATATTATCACATGATCATCAGAATTGTTGTTAGGGACAACAGAACATTCAAGGATTTTGCCATCAGTATATTTAGTTTCCAGCAATCTAATTATAAATACCAATCTCTCATTGATTCTGTTTTCTGATATGTGGCCTAGAGACTCTAATGTTACAGTTGATACCCACTATGGGGTCACATGCGAGTGATCTCATAGATGTGTCATGGTTGACCCATGAAAAATGTGGCTTAAACGATAATACACCTTCTCATGAAATATATATTTTAAAAAGATCAAAGTCTAATTATTTTGCTAATACAACTGTGCAAGGAACTAGACTTGTTCCTGTATTTCTAACATGTCAATCAATTTGGTACATGTTAACATGAGTTGACTCTTCGGTGAAAATAATCAACAGTCAAAATTACTTCTGTGACACATTTATAAAGCATCAAAATCAGCTGGTAGTGCAGATTTGGGGGAGAGTTAAATCATGGACTTTGAATCAGATGGAAATCCTGACTTAATATCAACACATATATAACATTATACAATCTTTTGTGTTGTTATTTACACTTTCTCTCAGTTTTATGCAATTTTTTTTTCTTTTTCAGATATGGCCACTCCCACTAATATTCATTGGCAATTTAATATTTGGCTTGGGTGGAACCAAGAAACTGAGGTAAGTTTTTGTAACAATTGTTGATACCTGGCAACGGGTACTAAATGATCAATTTACAGTGGACTATACATTGTGTTACAGTTAATATGATCAGGCATCAGAGAGTGCTGTTCAAAATAAATGTTTTATGGTTTAGTTTGTTCGTATGATAGCATACTCATAACAGGACTTCAGTTGGCAGATACATGACAAAGCAGCAAAATGGACGAGCTTCAGGATCGGGTTCAAGATATACAACACGAAAAAAATACATGGCGACAAACAGTGTAGTCAGTAATGGCGTTTTCCACACAGAATTTGACTTAACAGTATTTCTCACTTGTTTTACGTTAAATTGTTTGAGCTCATGATGTTGAATACTCTAAAATATACAATACAATATTTAAACATTATTAAAAATAATTGAAATTTTTGTATTTTTTCCAGGTTTAAAGCCAAAGTTTGACATCTGTTGTACTAGATCTGTTGGGCCTGTCCTTTGTGAACCCTTCTCCTATGGTGTTCTCTTGAGAGGTATAGTCCCCTATGTCTTTAACTCGAGGACTATACCTCTGCAGACAACACTGTCGGAAAACAGTTCTCAATGGAAATTGCCATTATGTCGGCTTTGATCTACAGTGTAAGATATATAACTAAGGCCCAGATCAAAGACATACATAAAAACCAAGATAAAATCCAGATTAAAGATGTATAGTGCAAGGTTAAGGGCCAGATGTATTATTTATAGTCCAAGGTTAAGGCCCAGATAAATGATGTATAGTCCAAGATTAAGGCCCAGATAAATGATGTATAGTCCAAGGTTAAGGGCCAGATAAATAATGTAGTGTCCAAAATTAAAGGCCAGATAAATGATGTATAGTCCAAGGTTAAGGGTCAGATATATTATTTATAGCCCAAGGTTAAGGCCCAGATAAATGATGTATAGTCCAAGATTAAGGCCCAGATAAATGATATATAGTCCAAGGTTAAGGGCCAGATAAATAATGTATAGTCCAAGATTAAAGGCCAGATAAATGATGTATAGTCCAAGGTTAAGGGCCAGATAAATTATGTACAGTCCAAGGTAAAGGGTCAGATAAATAATGTATAGTCCATTGTTAAGGGCCAGATAAATGATGTATAGTCCAAGGTAAAGGGTCAGATAAATAATGTATAGTCCATTGTTAAGGGCCAGATAAATGATGTATAGTCCAAGGTTAAGGCCCAGATAAATAATGTAAAGTCCATTGTTAAGGGCCAGATAAATGATGTATAGTCCAAGGTTAAGGCCCAGATAAATAATGTAAAGTCCAAGGTTAAGATTCAGATCAAAGTCATACATAAAATCCAAGGTAAAGCCCAGTTTAAAGATGTATAATCCAAAGTTACGGCCCAGATCAAAGTCATATTCCTGTATATAGCTCCAAATAAAATAAAATAGTCCTAGATATAGATTTAAAGGTGTGAAGTCTCAGCTGTAGATTGTGAAGAGGACTTTTATTATTTCTACAAAGGATTTGATTGTCAACTTGTTTTGATTACAAGTCTGTAATATGAAAGCACAAAATTTTAGTTTTGATATTCTTCTTTTTCAGCTTGCCAATGTTTACAATACTCAGAAGATTTTCAATATTATTTACCATGATTGCAGAATATTTGGTATTAGGGTAAGTCTTGATTTAATAGGTCAAAATGAGTTTCATATCAACACTTGTAGTTTTATTATCTCCCCTCAATCACCCCATTGTCAGCATCAGGTGAAGAAGATCGTTTGAGGTGGGGCTTAACTGCTTCTACAGCTCTAACATCAACAAAATTTGCATATAATTATATCTTATTGTTTTTACCACACACGGTGCTTCAGATTGGTCCTGTACTTTGTATAAAATTGACCCTGTTTTGGAGTCCATTTTCAGTGCTTAAGAGTGGTTGAGGTCAGGTTAATTAGGTGATGTAAAATATGTTGGCATGAGCTTGGTAATCTTCGATTTCTATGTGTTATTATGACATGATTTTATGATGGTTTTTTTTTTTCATTTTGATCAGAAACCAGTCAGATGTTATTCGAAAATCTTGTATTAACATTTATTTGTTTTTATTTTTTCAGGGTTAAAGCTCCTAGAATTGTACAGTTGACTGTTTTTCTAATGATCTTTGGTACTCTAGTGGCAGCCAGGTAAACTTTCAATACAACTGAAATTATAATGACTGTTTTTGTAAGCAAATATTAATTGAATTTAATTGACTTTGAAGATAAATGTTAACAAGGTGTATGTATTTAATTTCTGATTATCAACTAATTAGTAAATTGTAAAATCGAAAAAATTGTATGATATAATGACTGAAAAGAAAAAAACAGTTGTTCAATTTCTAGACATTCTGTAACTGGTTTACCCCAAATGTAATTTCTGTGTGCCTCTTTCAAGGAATACAGGAGCCTCCCTGGCCGAGTGGTTAGAGCATCACACGTTAAACCATGAAGTCTCTCAATTCTGGTCAGCACAGGTTCCAGCCCCACTGGAACCTAAGTTGATTTCTGTGAGAAAATTGCTATAGTCTGGCCGCCACAATGTTACTGAAAAATTGTTGATTGTTGCTTAAAACAACATTCAAATTCCAGAAATACAACTTAAGGACACTCTAAAATGAAATATAGGATGTAAAGTGAAATTTATTTGTTATTTCAGTGATGATCTTTCATTTGACTTGATAGGCTACGTCATGATTTTGATGAATGATTTATGTACAGCCGCTAATGGTGTTTACACAAAAAAAATGTTGGAGGCCAAGGTATGTTGTATTGAAGCTAAATCATCTCATGTAGTACAGACTTCCAGGTGTATAATATTGTAAAAGCAAATTGTGTCATAGTATAGAAGCCAAGCTGTGTCATATAAAACATTTTGTTTTTACACATGCAGTAAAGGTTTTTTTGAAATTCAATTTCTATCATTACATTTACTTCCAATATCAAAAACATATTTAAGGAATAGTTTTAAATACCTATTTTAGACTTATGTTATAGTTAAGGCTTGTGTCAATTTACATATGTTGGTATGGCCTGTACCAAGTGTCAGACAATCATTACCTGGTTGAAAGATGTCATAGGTAAGGCCTGTACCAGGTGTCAAACATTCAGTACCTGTTTTAAAGATGGCATGGGTAAAGTGTAACAGGTGCTAAACATTCAATACCTGGTTTGTGTCATAGGTAAGGCCTGTACCAGGTGCCAAACCTTCGATACCTAATTCAGATGTCATATGTAAGGCCTGTACATGGTATCAAACATTCAATACCTGGTCTAAATATGTCATAGGTAAGACTTCATTCATAACCTGGTGTTAATGTCATAGGTAAGGCTTGTACCGGGTGTCAAACATTCAATACCTGGTCTAAATATGTCATGGCTGGGGCTTGTATCAGGTGTCCCACATTCAATACCTGGTCTAAATATATCATAGCTAAGGCTTGTACCAGGTGTCATACATTCAATACCTGGTCTAAATATGTCATAGCTAGGGCTTTTACCAGGTGTGAAAAAATCAATACCTGGTCTAAATATGTCATAGCTAAGGCTTGTACCAGGTGTCAAACATTTAATACCTGGTCTAAATATGTCATTGGTAAGACTTCATTCATTACCTGATCTAAATTTCATAGGTAAGGCTTGTACCGGGTGTCAAATATTCATTACCTGATCTAACTATGGCATGGCTGGGACTTGTACCAGGTGTCTCACATTCAATACCTGGTCTAAATATGTCATAGCTAAGGCTTGTACCAGCTGTCTCACATTCAATACCTGGTTTAAATATGTTACAGCTAAGGCTTGTACCAGGTGTTAAACATTCAATACCTGGTCAAAATATGTCATAGCTAAGGCTTGTACCAGGTGTCAAACATTCAATACCTGGTCAAAATATGTCATAGCTAAGGCTTGTACCAGGAATTGAATAAATAAACTTATGACGTTTACCTTCTTACCACTGAGATATGATAGTACAACATTCAAACAAGTAATTTATTGAGTACAACATTTAAACAAGTAATTCATTGAAAAAGAAAATTGTTCTTTGCTTAAATATGAAAATATCCTGTACACCTTTATTTATTTGACTTCATTTTTGTTTTGTATTACAGGAACTGACAAAGTACGGACTTATGTATTATAATTCTTTATTCATGATTATTCCTGTGACACTATTGGCATATTTGTCTGGTGATATTGAAAAGGTAAGGTTTGTATGTATCTAACATTATCAGAAAATAAAATGTTATGGTTTAAAATGACCTTCACACTTGATTACCGTTGTTATGGTGTATAATGACCTTCACACTTTATTACTTTTGTTATGGTGTATAATGACCTTCACACTTGATTACTTTGTTATGGAATATAATGACCTTCACACTTGATTACCGTTGTTATGGTGTATAATGACCTTCACACTTTAT
Organism: Atrina japonica; assembly: GCA_030159075.1. Lineage (NCBI taxonomy): Eukaryota > Metazoa > Mollusca > Bivalvia > Pterioida > Pinnidae > Atrina > Atrina japonica. The sequence goes on along the minus strand of BROG01000005.1, from coordinate 3,313,343 downwards.
TACTTTTGTTATGGTGTATAATGACCTTCACACTTGATTACCTTTGTTATGATGTATAATGACCTTCACACTTGATTACTTTGTTATGGTGTATAATGACCTTCACAATTGATTACCCTTGTTATGGTGTATAATGACCTTCACACTTTATTACTTTGGTTTTGGTGTATAATGACCTTCACACTTGATTACCTTTGTTATGGTGTATAATGACCTTCACACTTGATTAGCTTTGTTTCAGTGTATAATAACCTTCACACCTGATTATTCTTTTATGGTGTATAATGATCTTCACACTTGATTGCCTTTGTGATGTGATATAATGAACTTCACTCCTGATTATTCTTATATGGTGTATAATGACCTTCACACTTGATTGCCTTTGTGATGTGATATAATGAACTTCACTCTTGATTACCTTTATTATGGTGTAAAATGACCTTCACACTTGATTACTTTAGTTATGGTGTGTAATGACCTTCACACTTGATTACTTTAGTGATGGTGTATAATGAATTTCACACTTGATTACATTTGTGATGATGTATAATGACCATCACATTTGATTACTTTAGTGATGGTGTATAATGACCTTCACACTTGATTACCTTTGTGATGATGTATAATGACCTTCACATTTGATTACTTTAGTGATGGTGTATAATGACCTTCACACTTGAGTACCTTTGTGGTGATGTATAATGACCAGCACTTTTACTTTTTTATGGTGTATAATGACCTTCACTCTTGATTACTTTAGTGCTGGTGTGTAATGACCTTCACACATTCATTACTTTAGTGATGGTGTATAATGACCTTCACATTTGATTACTTTTATGATGGTGTATAATGACCTTCATACTTGATTACCTTTGTTATGGTGTATGACCTTCACACTTGATTACTTTAGTGATGGTGTATATTTAGTGATATCTTTCTTATTTAGTGCAACACATGGATAATGTACTAATGTAGCATGAACTTTACTGAAGAATGAAATTTTTAATTCAGTTTGAGCTTATTCTATTTTTAGAACTTCTGAGAACAATTCTTCTATTTTCAATACCCATGTGTCTTGATTGATTTTGTCTACACAAAACAGACATGTTTATCTAAATCTCTTGTTAAATTTGATATTTTCAGGGTATAGCGTATGACCAATGGACTAGTCCAGGCTTCCTATTTCAGTTTCTCTTGTCCTGTTGTATGGGTTTTATACTGAATTACTCTATTGTACTTTGTACACATCACAATTCTGCTTTAACAACCAATATAGTTGGTGTCCTAAAGGTAAGCATATCCTGGTAGCACAATATCCATTCCTACTGATATGGCATTCAGTGATTTATTGCTTATTTTTATATGTGTTATTCATGGTCTGTCTGTAATATTTTAAATTTTTGTTTATAATAACTATTTTGTAATACAATTTCTGTATCAAAATACAGTAAAAACCTGCTTTAGTGACCACCTGGTCACCAATAGTACCATTTGTGTACAAATCAACATCTATATAAGACCACCTGCCTATAAAGAGGTGTCCCTTGTGTCAACATGTTTACCTGACAAGTCATTATCTGGCAAGTCAACATAATTATAGGCCTACATGTCAACATGTTTACCTGACAAGTCATTATCTGGCAAGTCAACATAATTATAGGCCTACATGTCAACATGTTTACCTGACAAGTCATTATCTGGCAAGTCAACATAATTATAGGCCTACACGTCAACATGTTTACCTAACAAGTCATTATCTGGCAAGTCAACATAATTATAGGCCTACACGTCAACATGTTTACCTGACAAGTCATTATCTGGCAAGTCAACATAATTATAGGCCTACACGTCAACATTATCTGTTTAATTATAGGCCCATGTCAAGTCATTTATCTGGCAAGTCAACATAATTATAGGCCTACACGTCAAGTCATGTTTACCTGACAAGTCATGTCAATCTGGCAAGTCAACATAATTATTATAGGCCTACACGTCAACATGTTTACCTGACAAGTCATTATCTGGCAAGTCAACATAATTATAGGCCTACACATCAACATGTTTACCTACCTGTCAAGTCATTATCTGGCAATGTCAACATGTCAACATTATAGTCATAATATAGGCCTACACGTCAACATGTTTACCTGTCAAGTCATTATCTGGCAAGTCAACATAATTATAGGCCTACATGTCAACATGTTTACCTGACAAGTCATTATCTGGCAAGTCAACATAATTATAGGCCTACATGTCAACATGTTTACCTGACAAGTCATTATCTGGCAAGTCAACATAATTATAGGCCTACATGTCAACATGTTTACCTGACAAGTCATTATCTGGCAAGTCAACATAATTATAGGCCTACATGTCAACATGTTTACCTGTCAAGTCATTATCTGGCAAGTCAACATAATTATAGGCCTACATGTCAACATATTTACCTGACAAGTCATTATCTGGCAAGTCAACATAATTATAGGCCTACATGTCAACATGTTTACCTGACAAGTCATTATCTGGCAAGTCAACATAATTATAGGCCTACATGTCAATGTTTACCTGACAAGTCATTTACCTGAACATAATTATAGTCATGTATCATGGACAAGTCAACAACATAATTATAGGCCTACATGTGTCCTGAACATGTTTTACCTGTTGTCAAGTCATTATCTGGCAAGTCAACATAATTATAGGCCTACATGTCAACATATTTACCTGACAAGTCATTATCTGGCAAGTCAACATAATTATAGGCCTACTTGTCAACATGTTTACCTGACAAGTCATTATCAGGCAAGTCAACATAATTATAGGCCTACTTGTCAACATGTTTACCTGACAAGTCATTATCAGGCAAGTCAACATAATTATAGGCCTACATGTCAACATGTTTTTACCTGACAAGTCATTATCTGGCAAGTCAACATAATTATAGGCCTACATGTCAACATGTTTACCTGACAAGTCATTATCTGGCAAGTCAACATAATTATAGGCCTACATGTCAACATGTTTACCTGACAAGTCATTATCTGGCAAGTCAACATAATTATAGGCCTACATGTCAACATTTTTACCTGACAAGTCATTATCTGGCAAGTCAACATAATTATAGGCCTACATGTCAACATGTTTACCTCATTACAAGTCATTATCTGGCAAGTCATTATCTGGCAAGTCAACATAATTATAGGCCTACATGTCAACATGTTTACCTGACAAGTCATTATCTGGCAAGTCAACATAATTATAGGCCTACATGTCAACATGTTTACCTGTCAAGTCATTATCTGGCAAGTCAACATAATTATAGGCCTACATGTCAACATATTTACCTGACAAGTCATTATCTGGCAAGTCAACATAATTATAGGCCTACTTGTCAACATGTTTACCTGACAAGTCATTATCAGGCAAGTCAACATAATTATAGGCCCTACTTGTTTAACATGTCAAGTTTACCTGACAAGTCAACATTATCAGGCAAGTCAACATGTTTACCTGACAAGTCATTATCTGGCAAGTCAAACATAATTGTCAACAACATGTTTACCTGACAAGTCATTATCAGGCAAGTCAACATAAACAAGTTACAGGCAAGTCAACATAATTATAAGCCTACATGTCAACATGGTTATTTCGTAAGTTTTATTATAAATGTTACATATTGACTTGTATCATCACATTTCAATGTTTGTACTGACATTGTCTACATATTTTTATTTTCAGAATCTTTTAGTTACATACATTGGCATGTTTTTAGGAGGAGACTATATATTTAGCTGGATTAATTTCACTGGTCTCAATATAAGGTAAGTATGTATTATAGAACTAAGGTGCATGAGCTGTAAAATCTTACTTATATAATATATACATGTATCTCCAATTACCATGTCTTAGATATTAAGTTGATTTAAGTGCATTGATTTCAGATTCTAAAGTTCAAGGTCATTTAGTGTTTGTGCTTGTAAAACAGTTGATAGTTTAAAGTCCATGGTCATTTTGGATAAATCTTTGACTGTTTTGTTTGGTATATAAGGTCAAACATTTAGTCTTTTACCCAGCTGAGATATAACTCATCATTATGGATGAATCCTGATTATTGTTTTCAAGTTGTTCTTCATAACCAGAGGAATTCTTCACATAGACATGTCTTGAATTTAGAGGAGTGACTTTTCAATATACTATTAGTATCCAAGTTGTATTTCAATAACCTGTCTGTCTGTCTGTCTCTCTCTCTCTGTCTGTCTGTCTCTCTCTCTCTCTCTCTGTCTCTCTGTCTCTGTCTGTCTGTCTGTCTGTCTGTCTGTCTGTCTGTCTGTCTCTCTCTCTCTCTCTCTCTCTCTCTCTCTCTCTCTCTCTCTCTCTCTCTCTATACTCTCTCTCTCTCTCTAATGTCTATGTATAATGTACTCTCTCTCTCACTCTCTCTCTCTCTACATCTCTCTCTACTCAGTCTCTCTTTGAATGTACTCACATGTATTAAATGTCCTCTGATACTTTTTGTTTTATTCAGTAATAAAGTGATAATAGATTTATATATTGTGTCTCTAGAAGTTTGATGTACACATGTAATGTATGATACATATGTATAATGTACTCAGTGTCTCTAGAAGTTTGATGTACACATGTAATATATGGTACATATGTATAATGTACTCAGTGTCTCTAGAAGTTTGATGTACACATGTAATGTATGATACATATCTATAATGTACTCAGTGTCTCTAGAAGTTTGATGTACACATGTAATGTATGATACATATGTATAATGTACTCATTGTCTCTAGAAGTTTGATGTACACATGTAATGTATGATACATATGTATAATGTACTCATTGTCTCTAGAAGTTTGATGTACACATGTAATATATGGTACATATATGTAATGTACATATCATTGTCTCAGTGTCTCTAGAAGTTTGGTAGAAGTTTGATGTACTCAGTGTCTCATGTAATATATGGTACATATGTATAATGTACTCAGTGTCTCTAGAAGTTTGATGTACACATGTAATGTACAGTACATATCTATTTGATGTACTCAGTGTCTCTCATTGAAGTTTGATGTACACATAATATATAATGTATAATGATTGTCATATCTATAATATATGTACATCAGTGTCTCTAGAAGTTTGATGTACACATGTAATGTATGGTACATATGTATAATGTACTCAGTGTCTCTAGAAGTTTGATGTACATGTAATGTATGATACATGTAATGTCTCTAGAAGTTTGATGTACACATGTAATGTATGATACATATGTATAATGTAGTGTCTATAGAAGTTTGATGTACATGTGTAATGTATGATACATATCTATAATGTACTCAGTGTCTTTACAAAATTGATGTACATGTGTTTGTTTTTTCAGTGTCTCTGGAAGTTTAATATACAGTTACATAACCTTCAAGAAACCACAGCCACCACCACCACAACTGCCATCTAAAGCTGATAAACCTACAGAAGCCACAGAAACTAAATGAGTGTTGTTAATTTAGAAACCATTTTCATATCAATACATAATAGATATTTTTTATAATTTACTCACCTGAACAAAGTCAAATGTGAGTTTCTCTCAGTGTCTTTCAAAAATTGATGTATATCGTTTTGACTTTCAAGAAACCACAGCCACCACCACCACAACTGTTGATGTAAACCTACGTAAATGAGTGAATTTTTTGTTTTACATCAAATATTTATGTTCTCACCTGAAAAAGTCAAATGTGAGTTTGTCGAGCAAATCCTAAAATCATCGAGCAAATTCCTACCATACCTTCTAGAGGACAACATTGAATGAAGGGAATTCAAGTTTGTCCAGTTATATGACAGTGGTCCTTTACAAGAAGAAACTATTAGGGAATAGTAAAAAAAAATTTTTTTAATCTTTAACATACCAGTGGGTTTTTTATTATAAAATATTTATAGAAGCTTTTGTATATAATGAAAAGCTATGATGGGACCACAAGAAGAACTTAGTCTATCATGGGACTTTTTCAAGAAAAAATCTTTTAAAATTCTTTAAACTATGGTATTAAATGTGCATGTTAAAATTGTTTTCAGATTGCCCTGTGTACGGGTCAATTGTCGTGTGTAGGGGTCAAATGTCCTGTGTAGGGTCAAAATCTCATTGACCAAAATAATAATAACAGGCCTATAATTTGACTTTTAACTGTGAGGGTTTTTTAAAAAGTTTATTTAAGGAATGAACAAAGAATCTTAGATGGTATGTCAGTATTCCACCCCTGTGGGTCTCTATTTCACTGCTGTGGGTCTCTATTCCACCCCTGTGTGTCACTATTTCATCCCTGTGGGTCTCTATTCCACCCTTGCGGGTCTCTATTTCACTGCTGTGGGTCTCTATTTCACCGATGTGGGTCCCTTTAACCCCTATGGGTCACAGGGCTCAAATGGGGATGCAACAAATGATATTGTTTCTGTAAAAAGAAACATTTTATGAACAAAAACTATTAAACAGATTTTAATGAAAGTCTGAGAAAGAGAACCTGTGATGAGAAATATTGTCTATATGAAACAGAGGAATAAAAAATTTTGGGTGAAGATGGGGTGCCATTGGGCCCTTAAGTTTTATTGAAGTGCCCCAATTAATTCTTAAATTCCTATTTCTTAGTAATGGTTGTTTCCTTTGGGAACATACTAAGTTCATTTTACTCAATCAGTCGGATATGTCATCTTTTTTCCATTTATCTTCTTGTTTTGTGACAGAGTTGTGAAAGGACAACTCTTGGCGTCTTCATCGCGATAATGTGCTGACCCTCAACACACTGCATATCAGGACATCCATGGTCAAGAAGTGATCTTGAAATAGTAAAATTCATATAGCGAAGTAGGCTGAAGAGTTACAATGTAATTCGTTAATAAAAAAAATCACTGAAAATTCAGGTGAAACGTGAGTTTGCCAGGGAAGTCAAAAGAAAAAAAAGAAACATTTTTGTTACTTTTTATTTACACAACTTACTTAATCACTGAGTAGGCCTACTTATGCTTGGTGAAAAGTCAAGACTTTTGTTTTAATGATATTGATCACTTTGTTATGATACTAAAAATGATGTTTGTTGGGTCGTCAAAGGTCATGGATATTGATTAGGTATATACAAAATTTGTTTTATGAATTTTATTATAAAATTGTTTTTCAATTAAGAATATAAAGAGGTGCAGTCAGGGATTATTTATTGATTCGTTATGTGCATGAAATCCTACAAAAAACCAAGTTTATTATCAGATTTTTACTGTAGTGGGTTTCAATACAATTTAAATCCATAGTTATGCATAATATATTTATCAATGATTTTTAGTTATGTTTTTCAATATCTTTGATTTCTTTCTGCAGAATCTCCCCAAATTTAAGAGGGTATTGCTCATAACTGATATGTATTGTTGCTTTGATTAAGTTTAAATGTCTTTCAAATGTAACGTCACAGATTTTCAATTAGTAAGCTATATGTGTATATTTTAGGGAATACTTGCTGTGATTTGATTCATTTTTTTCAGTATTTGAACCCCAGATATAGTCTCCAGTAGTTGATCTAAGCAAGGTGTACTTAAGGGAAATACAGACATTGAAAATACTATTACTTAATAATGACTTGAAACTATGTAAACAAAATTATTACATCTATTGAAATGTGAATTCAAAATGATTTTTGAAAAACTAAAAAGTTACTTAAAAAACCTGTGAAATTTGTAAGTAGGAACTCACTTTTGGCACATCACTGTAATACATGTATTTCAAAGAGGTTTAGTCTAAAAATATTCTTGATTGTTGTATTATCATATCACTTGTCTATGTAATACTCAGTGGTTTTTGTTTATTATAGAATAATACAGTGTATATAGGACAGAAGGTAATCAAACTGAACAAAAGAGTCTGTTACTGATATTTTTGAAAAAAAAAACAGATTGCAGGTATACATACTATGCTGGTCATTTTTTTCTTGTTTTTTCTTGTGAATTTAATTCATTTAATCTTGTGGCAGTGATACAGGATCTATGTTATATTGTGAGCAGTGATACTGATATATATATATATATATATATATATATATATATATATATATATATATATATATATATATATATATATATATATATATATATATATATAGTTAATACCACTTATTTGCATACCTGGTAATTGCATATTCTTGTTTATTCCATAAGAACCCAAAACACAAAATCATTTTTTATTTCTTATATGTTAAAGATTTTTTTTAATTGGATAGGTGAAACCAAAAATTCCTGTTAATTGCATATAATATTCTCCAAAATGGGGGGAAATGTACTGATTATGGTAAAATATACATGTAGAAATACTATTTTTAATAGAAATGAGAACATACCAAACTGCGTTGTATAAAAAGTTTGCTTTCATGACATTGTTTTACCCTTATGCTTAATGAGAATCCATTACTAGTGTACCAAGGATGTTTATAATAGTATTATATATATAAATGAAAGGACTAGATGAACATGAATCATCATTGTTCACTAAAATACCATAAATTGGGATATTTTGGCCATTGTTTAATTCTGACTAATTTGGCCATCCTATTAATATGGCCAAAGTTAAATTGTCTTAAATATGTACATAATGTTTCTACTGCTGCTTTCCAAAAGTATTCTTAGAAGTTATAGATTAACAGAAAGGGATTTTTTTAAAAATAACACTGAATGTGAATGTTAATCTTAATTTAGTACCATGAGAGGCATCAGTTCTAAATATTCTACCGACACCTCTTGATAACGGTATTCTGATGTTTCAAACACCTTGAATGTTAGACTCAATAAGACTGAGATCTGATGGTAGGCCAAATTTATATGTAAACATAAATGGCCAAAATTTAACTGACCAAAAAATAACCCTTCAATTTATGACCAAAGTGGCTGAATTTTAGCGATGCCAAAATATCCCAGTTTACGGTATACTATTCCTGTTAATTGTATATTCCTGTTATATGCTTTATTTTCTCTGATATTTTATATATATATATATACAGTGTTCCCCATTACATAAATTCTTTATGTATTTATGTTAAAAATGCAAATTTCACGCAAATAAAACATCAGCTGTACATATTCCTCACATATTGAATATTGGGAAAAAACATAAGTGATTTCCATTTTCCTCAAATTTCCATTTATAATTATGATACACTTATTACCATTAAATTTGACCTCGTGTGTGTATGATGCACTGTTAACATCATCTAGTGAAAAATAATAGTCTTTCATTTTATGACAGAATTAAGGATTCTTTTTGCTTTTTGAAAAACACAAAGTGCTGCACATTGAATTTGTTTCCATGAGTCATTGCATATATATTCCATGTTTTTCAAAAAATGAAAAAACAATCGATATATTTATATATATTACCATTTTCTGTGAATCTGTAGTCAGCTGGATACAAATTCATTCTATATAATTGACTTTTCGTGGGGGAGGTTTTCATATGATGTAACAACGGAACAGCTGTATGTCAAGCATTAAATATACAAAGCAACCGGTCTGTATACTTGCAATGAAGGAAATTGCAGTTGGTATGTAAATATTTAGAGGTTTGAAGTTGGGGAAGTTTGGAAAAAGTGTAGCATACATGGGACACTCATCTTTCAGTATAAATTGTTTGACAATCAGGACACAGGTTTGCAATTATAAAACATTATAGGGCCTAATGAATTTAAACGATGGTTTGGTACATAAACCTTTGGCAGGTAGATTCGATGACCGAGTACATAGATTTAGTCAGTAAATACAAGCATTATAAATGATGCAAAGTGAAAAACAAATGTAGCTTTAAAGGATTTAAAAGCTTTTTAAATCACATGATACGGTACCCCTTAATTTAATGATGTTATACCCCCATGAAATTTAAACTAGGGGTATGGAATACCCCCTGATATAGGTATGCATGGGGAACACTGTATATATATATATATATTATTATTATTAGTTACGTAGTGTTCTAGAGGGGGGATATGGAAATATAACGGTCCAAAATTAAAAGCTTGCCCAATACAACTTTTTATTATGGACCCCATATATTTCCCTATCCCCCCTCTAGAACACAACATAACAAATTCATCCTGTCTATGGGCATTTAAAGGGATTTTTGAGAGCTGAATGACAGGGTTATGAATAATTATAATAAATATACAAAAAAAAAAAGGAATTCTTTCAACATATTTATATTTTCTGGGTGTTAAATGCCAAATTTAAATCTCCTCCGACCTGTCCGATTTCTGCATCGCATTGTGATGCAAACCTGTCAGTCACCATATTTGTTTACACTGTCGTCACCAAAGTCAGGCTTGGCACAGGGGGGGACATAAGCTATATCTGTTGAGTGGATTTTTATATACGTCAAGTAGCTGACAGATACAGAATAATGTAGGGTTTATTTAGACCAATCAAAATCCAAGAAATTACCCATAGACAGGATAAATATATATATATGAGAATGTGTGTGGATTTTTTTTTGCAAAAGAAGATAACATCTACCATTAATTCCTCTGTATACTTTAAATCCAAATTAATTTAATTTTTTGTTTACAAGTATTGTATTAATTTTCTATTATTTACACGTACAAAGTACAAACTTATATTATGTCACAAATCTCATCAAATTGACTGTTGTTTTTAACACAGTTCTACATCAGAAATCCTTTGCCTATGCTCTAATTTACGTATCATTAATCACTTTGAAAATTTTTTTTTTGGCATGTAATTTTATGTTTACAAATAAGTTTGGTGATTAATTATATTTGTATTAAAGTTTTAAACACAGTTTCTTTATAAAAGTTTGTTTTGTGTATACTGTAGAATACTTTTGACAAGAATGTCAACATTTCACCATCAATATGGATTCCCTTTTGAATACATCCTCAGCTATTTTGAATGAATGGTATTGTTACAAGAAAGTATTACAAAGTTAGATCAGAGCTAAAGATGTTAGAGTCAGTGCAGTGACTAACTTCTTAAACTTATCACTTGTTGAGATGACATTCCATTCTCAACACAAAGGCCTTTTACCGACTTCTGAGCACTTGTCACTTGTTGATCTTCTGAAGTCCTATGACTTACACTTATCACTTGAAAAGTTGAAGTCCCATGACTAACTTCTAACACTTACCACTTGTTGAGGTTCCAATATGCTGAATCTTAACTGGCAGTTCTAATACACTGAATCGCTACTAATTCTAATATGCTGAATCTCTACTAGCAGTTCTAATAACCCTGAACATCCCGCTTGTAAAAAGACACTATAATCATTGAATCTCAACAAGCATTTCTATTAAAATGATATCTACTAGCAGTTCTAATAGGCTGAATCTCTACAACGTTCTTTTACACTGAATCTCTACTAGTAGTACTAATATGCTGATTCACTACTAGCAGTCCCAGTATGCTGAATCTCTGCAAGCAGTTCCATTACACTGAATCTTTACTAGCAGTTCTAATATGCTGAATCTCTGCTAGCAGTTCCAATAGATTGAATCTCTACTAGTAGTTCTAATATGCTGAATCTCTACTAGCAGTTCTAATATGCTGAATCCCCACTAGCAGTTCTGTTAGGCTGAATCTCTACAAGCAGTTCTAATATGCAGAATCTCTACTGTAGCAGTTCCAGTACACTGAATCTCTACTAGCAGTTGTATTACACTGAATCTCTATTAGCAGTTCTAATAGGCCGAATCATTACAAGCAGTTCTCTACTAGCATATCCAATATGCTGTGTATGTGTATGACAGAAGTGGCAAATGCCAGTACACGAACACTTGATTTAGTGATTGTAGGACAAAAAGCACTTCATACCAATAAAGCATAAAAACAAGAAGGTAAATAAGTGTAATATTTTATTTACATTATATTACGTGTACAGTAAATATAATTATTCATGGTTTATTTACATAACTCTTCAATGTGAAGAATTTATCACAAATATACATCAATGAAACTTGCCAGATGTAGTATTCTTGAAACTGGCATGTTTTTATAATGTCCTTTTATAGTGGATACAACATCTGTAGGCCTACAGACATAGGACAAAAGTAATGGAACGCTATCATTTTTTACTAAACATTTCATATAAAACCGCAATTTTTCAAAAAAAAAATATTGCAAAGCTGTTTCTGATTGCATTTTAATATAATTTTTAAGTATTGTGATGAAACTCCTTATATGGGTAAGTAAAATTGTGATGTCTAATTTTTGACTTTCTGTTTGAACTGTCAGATGTTTGAATTTATAAAAATTCACCAAATAATCACCGAGACTTGGAAACATTCTCTGTCTAATGGTGAAAATGCTATTGAATTGTGATAAGAAATGGCTTCACAACATTTTTTTGAAAAAATGTGGTTTTGTATGAAATATATAGTTTTAAAAAATGATAACGTTCCATTCCTTTTGCCCCATGTTTTAAATATTTGGAGGTCCTTCATGTTGTTGTATACACTTTCAATTGGTAAATAAACCAAGATTAGCCCCCCCCCCCCCCCCCCCCCCCCCCCCCCCCCCAAAAAAAAAAAAAAAGAATATGAATTTTGTACTGAAACATAAAATTCCTTGGTCATATCTAAATAAACCTCAACAGAGTTTAGGATGAAATACTAAACACCATGATATAATATCACTTAGGTAAACGGTGATACCTTTCAAACAATCACATAAAATACTGAAATCAACACAAAAGTCTAATATTACTATGTTCATGGCTGATTGTTCAATATTTGAGTACATGTAAACGGACAGTCAGAAACCATTGTCTTTATTTGGTATTAATTGTCAATGTGGTTATATATGAAATGCCTTTCAGTCTTTGTAATAATTTTTATTATGTAGAATATCAGGAGCTAAATGTCTAGGTCATTTCTTTCATTTTCTTTTTTAAATCTTGGATATGTGTCTTAATTGCTGCCATCATTTCATTTATACGATATCTCCGAGGGTCTATAAATTAGTGATACAAATTTCATTCATATAAAATCTGTGCTATAATTTTGAGAGTTTTACATTTTATGTATAAATCAGTTTTATCTGTTTACTTAAGATTAGAAATAGCTGTGTAGGGTAGTCTACTAGGTAAACAAGAAAAAACACCCAAGCTTACCACAAACAACTTATTGTTCTGAGGAAATGATATAGAATTTGTCCACCTACACATCAGTATCTGGTTTTTTTTCCAGTAATTTTGAACAGAATTATTCTACTATGTAACACAGACACAGGTTCATATTGCATTAGCAGGGATAATTATATGTACTCAATAACTAGAACTGATACACCAATCAGGTGGTATTTACAACTGATGTAAGATTGCATTCCCATTGTTCAAGTACATTGACATAAAACTGACAGAAAAAAAAATATATGATATCAGCAATGTTGGTAACATTCCTGTTTAAAACTGAGGATATGTCAATAGCTTGTATGATCTAGGTGATCAGAATTATACCTGGCAGTACTGGTTAATACTTTGTCTTAATCTTTATCCCCGACATCAAACATTGTCTTAATCTTTTACCCTGACATCAAACAAAACACTGCAAGACACATTTCACAAAATGTTTTCCCCCAAAGTTTCTTTAGTCTTGAAAAGAGAAGACAAATATCTCCTGAATGCTTTCTGAGGACAACAAATATATTACTTTCTACTTTTGAATTTTTTTATGGTTGTGAGGCATGTGATTTCAAGAATTGCACAATAATAATTTGAGGGTTTTATTAAATCATACAATATTCCTGACTTGATTTTCGCAACCAATCAGATTTCAGGTTTTCTTAATTTTTATTACTAGACTTCAGACAATTCTTACATTTTGCATTGTGTCACAGCCATGTTGACATTATATAAACAGTATTCATGACTCGTCTGTTTCATATATCATTTTAAATACAAAGATCAAATTTGTGTATTGCAGATACAATATACAACTAGTGAAAAAAAATCAACAAAAGTGTCAACAAATAACCTGAGATTAATATGTAACATCACAAAGACAACAATATACATACATCAATATATAAACTCATCAAAAAGCGCCGACAATGTTACCATAGAAACACAATATACAGAAATCTGTACAATAATCATAGGATACATAACTTGTAAAACCAAGTTTTCAATACAATATAATGTTACTATTTATAGGTTGTTATAGAAACTAAATTCTTGTTTGAACCTTCACAACTCAAGAGTTACTAACAGTAACTTTGAAGTACAAGAAGGTGCATTGCACAACTATCAAACAAGGGAATGAAAGTGGTCTCTTATTGTATGTAGCTACATAGCTTATGTAAAGTCAGTCTTGATTGATCAATAATTAATCATAGAGTACCAGTAATCAAAGATTACAACGCTCACCTTGCAGCAACAGTTTTGCAAACATAACCCCTCCCCGCCCCCAATTATCTTGACCATAACCAATCACCCTAACCACAGCACTGAAAATAATTATCCAGCATCTAAAGCATGGGATGTGCTTAGAATCACAAGACATATATACCATGCACGTGTTGTTGATGTATCAGTGTTGGAGATACAAATGTAGGTAAACCTGATCTCAATCAGTCTTCTTCACTGGATGCTGAGACACAAATTTGCATAAGCTTTCTTCAACTCCATTGAGGTGAGCTCAAAATGTGGCTACTAACCACAGGTGAAAGTAAGTGTCAACAGGCCATGTACTGCTACATCCTTACTTGAAGTCTTGTTTTCCAGTACTTTCCTGCCTTTAGAGTTGACCTGTTTTATCATAGTTGATTTAGTTTTTAGCAACCTTTCAACTTTTTACTGGAAAATTCTATGTATCTTTACAGGCATCTTCTTTTGGATAAGAAAAGTTAAACGCACAATCCTAACAGAAATTTTATCAGAGTATTTCTTACATAAACAACAAGCATTAGGACATAAACACTATGTAATTCTAAAGTGTTATACAAGGCTGGCAAAGAATTTGAATTTTTAGTATAAAAATCTGACAATCAAGTTATTTGCCAGCCTTGCATAACACTAGGACATGCAATGCTGTACTTTAAAACCTTTATTTACAAATTTGATTAAACAATAACCCAACCCCCCCCCCCCCAACTTAGAGAAAGGACAAATAATTCAGAAAAGAGAATGTGCTTGTATAAGTACAAAAATATGTAATATTATAGCTTTATATATTTATAATTTCAACAATGTTAAGACATGTTATATATGTATATGTATATATATATATATGTATATATATATATATATATATATATATATAATGGAACTAAATAAACCATTGAAATCTACATAATTATGACAATTGACAATGTTTTCTTAGTAATATTATGTCAATCACACAAAACACATCCAAGGCAATTAATTAATTAAATGTTAATTACAATGCAATAGACACACCATCAATAATCATGCTAATTGCGCATGTGCTGAATTTTATAGTATATTTGTATATATCTTATATATGTTCTCTATATACTAATGTAATAACATACATAAAACAAGGGCAAATAGCACTATCAAATATTACCATTTTCAGAAATTAGTGTTTGGTGTGGGATTTTCATTTTCTTGGCAAGATACTGCAAAAGGGCAATATAGATATTGCAATTACTGATGGTGAGTGTTGTTTGGGATGGACAGTGTATATATATATATATATATAAACTTATCAAGTGATCAAAGAGAGTTACAGAATAAACTGAGGTAGTATAAAAAATATTTATCACTAGCTAAAAACCAAACTGAAAAAAAAAATAAAATAAAAGAGAGGCTAGTGCAACTTACAAAGGCCAGTATCAGATTTCTGTGTAAATTGTCAAGTGTAGACATTTCTTACATTAGAGTTTTAAGACTTTTCATCTTTATTGTTGTATCATAGTTTGAACCAAAATGAACTCTGACAGGGCCAAAAATCTTCCATATTTTCTATATATCAGACCCTTTGATCATTAAGATTACTAGCAAATTATCCCTATCTACAGTCAATACTTCCTTAATTTTCAAACAAACACATTTTATTCTCAATTATTTACGCATGACTAATGTAACAAAGATGATCGACAATATGTTACCTGTATAAATCAGGTGACTTAATAAGATGTGATGACCAGGGTAGACATGATGTAATAAATGTCATGCACAACCTAGAATAATGCCATGGTCACGGAAAAAGGTTAGAAGCATAACACTTGCAACGTTGTCATTCTTAATGCATATACATGTATCATTAAAAAGTAATTCTTAAGACTAAATAACAGATCTGGGATTTAAATCTGCAAACTTGTGATTTAACAATATTTTAAAAAACTATTGTTACTTAGTAAGAATAAGGAATATTGTTTGTATCAAGATAACCAACACATACAAAATCGGGTCTGGAAGAAATATGTGTAATTAGATAGCAATTATACAAAAAAAATCATCTCTATATCGCAAATCATTTCTGTAAATGAAATAAAATATCATCTATGTATATCTTAGGACATCATCTCTATGTAATAAAAATGGCATTTACCTTATGTACATAACATGATATCATCTATTTACTGTATACATGAAAATCAACAATGTATATACATGACATCATCTGTGTATACATTATGACATCATATATATATATATATATATATATATATATATATATATATATATATATATATTGACATCAAACAGTTTACAGCATGACATCATCTATGTATAAAACATGACATCAAATAGTATACATTGTACATGACATCATCTATGTTTACATGACATCTATGTTTACAAAATAACATGTGTATACAACATGACATCATCTGTGTATATAACATGACATCATCTGTGTATATAACATGACATCATCTATGTATACAACATGACATCATCTATGTATGCAATATGACATCATCTGTGTATACAACATGACATCATCTGTGTATACAATGACATCATTTGTGTATATTATACCTCTTCATAAATTCTAGCGATTTCAGTGGACAATAAGCATTGAGTATTTTCCACTGTCTTGGTCATTCCAGGGTGATATTGAATAAAAATATCACATGCGCAGAAATGGATGCGCGTATGGTTCATTGGTTTTTCCTATGTAGTAATTAGGTGTAACCTCTTTATGAGTTATGTAACATGCATTTCTTCGACACAGACTGGAACCAAAAGAAACAACAACCGAAATTAAATGATTTGACAGAATTGATATATCATTATCAAATATATTTGCTGAAGTCAGCCAACCAGACATGCTCGCTTGAGCCTTAAGATTCAAAATCGACGCAATGAACGGTTTGGGTATCGAAGGCAGTTTGTATTACGAATGTGGTGAACTTAAGTACATGTAGATTTTTGCATGAATTAAGTATAAAAATAATACTGTTGTTGCAGTTTATTTTTGTGTTTTAAGTAATTCAATGGATAATATATGCTTCAATACAGTGGATCGGTATAATATAATAAATATAACATTCCTGATCGGGTGGTAGTGGAATTTGTCACCCCTTGAAAATCATTAAAGCCTCGGTTGACAATGTATTTCCTCAGTGTGACAATTTCCACTACCACCCTCTCAGGAATGTTGTATTTATATAATACAATATGACATCATCTATGTATACAACATGACATTATCTATGTATATACAGTAAGAAATCATTTCCTGACATATAAATGCTATGCTGCACTGATCAATTTTACTGAAATTGAGCAAGTTAAAAATACCATGTCAAGGTGATACTATCAATTTAAATTTTTATACATTACTAAACAGTATTTTGAATTTTAGTTTATTATTAGATTAAATATGTTAGGCACAGTGGTGAATCAATTGTAAAATACATGATATTCATACTTTACAAGAACTACACAGACCCCAGATCATCCTAATGCAATATAGGGAATGTTCAATATACACACCCATGATACAGATTGGGACTCAAGGAGAAACACAAAGAGAACACTGGTCCCTGGGATATCAAACTCTTATCAGATACAAAATTTGACTTTCACTTCTTCTTCAAGACCTGTGTATATTCTTAAATCTTCAATACTAAAATCTTTTTTTTTATCAATATCTTAGTTACAGGAATTTATTGTAGCACACCAGTTAGCTGTCTAAATTAGCTTAAACATCCTGCATTGTCATAAGCCTGGCAAATCTAAAATACTGTATGAAATTTGCCAGTCTGCAAAATATCTAAGGCTGGGTGTGTTGTCACAAGATTGTTGGGTGAATGTGGTGTATATGTAAATTATAAGTGTGCTTTTGTTACAAGTTTGGGTGTGTTGTCACAAGATTTGTGGGTGTATATGTAAATTATAAGTGTGTTATAGTTACAAGTTTGGGTGTGTTGTCACATGATTGGTGGGTGAATATGGTGGGTGTAAATTGTCTGTAGTGGTTACAAGACAGTATGTTGTCATGAGGTTGGTGGGTGTAGAACAAGGTATGTCATTTGTAATGGATATACATGTGTAGTATGCTTACATGCATTTCACTATAAGGAGTACTAATGTGTTACTTAAACACTACTCTCTGATAAAAAGACTATCTTATGAAATTTTAATCAGATATTTTGTTAGTGACAGTACCATCTATTCTGGTTTTAAATTTATTCATAATGCCTTAATCCTGGGAAATGTCAAATGTTTTGTTTTGGGTTTTGTGATTTCAACTTCATATGCAGCCTTCAACCACAACCAAAAACATAAATACATGTACATATCTGTAACACAAATAATAAACCAATGTATTGTACATGTTCGGAGAAGGAAAGAAAAAAAAAACTATTGCAAAGGCATGACTTCTAAGGCTGTCAAATGTTTGCAAAAGTTGAATGAAAATCACAAAATTCATATTTACTGTATTGCCACATCTGAAATCTGTCAATATCTTAACCTCACTTTTAGATTTTAAAAAAATGACCAAAAATTATGCATACCTCAGAATATGATACAGAGTTTTGAAGGGAAAAAATCTAAAAAGAGTTTTAAAATCAGATATGCATAATTCAGGTTGCTTTTTCAAATGCTGGGGAAAATAGCCTATTATTTTTTCTCAGGCTAGAAGTGCTGGATGTAATGAGGTCTCTGCATGAATAACTGCAAATAGCTCATGTTCACTGCACCAATAAAATCAGAGCTCACAATGAAAATGTTTACAGTTTATAACAAGATTAGCGTAAAATAAAATCATACAAAGGTTAGGCGTGGCTTGTGAAAAAAATAAAAAAATAAACAATTCTAGAAATTGGATTTTATGTGTAGTAGAAAGTGAGAGATGACAACAACTTATTTTATGAACTATATGACCTTGACACGTCAATATCTCTATCACTTGGGGTATTATTAGAATAAATATGAAATATAAAATGGTGAAATACAAAAGTAAACAATAATATATATATAACCAATGCTTATCAGTAAATACAACCTTCAGATAAATGACAATTTTGAATTGCACCTAGTACAATATTTTGTTCCTTTCAATAACAAAATTGACTTGCATAAACTCTCCATCTGATTAATTCTGTCACAAATGTAACTCTAAAACATTGACTATGGATATAAATCAACCAGTATATATTTAATGCTTATGATAAAAATAATACAAAACTTCCATTCCAAAAAGTTTTCACACTAGACGTGTACAAATGGGTCCAGAACCACAATAACATACATACGTATCTTGTGAAATGTACACGTATGCGATTATTATAATGAATGTACATTGTATATGATTATTATAATGAATTGTAAATTGTATACAATTATTATAATGAATTGTAAATTGTATACGATTATTATAATGAATGTATTTTCATTATCCAAGAAAGTACACGTAAGACACTGGCCTATTTGATTAATCTTGTGTAGACTTAATCATATTAGGGGTTGATGAGCCTGTATGAAAACTGGACTGATAAAGTGTAACCCTGTGCACCAAAATCTGAATTGAATAAATATCTACATCTTAATTGAAAAATGAAGAAAATACAAAAAAATCAAATAAACCTAATTACACATATGTATCAAACAAACAATTAGAAGTTTACATTTCTGTATAAATGTATCTATTTGTTCCCATAACAGAAAAAAAAACAAGGACATTTTAACATTGGCTTTTTAACATGTAGATGGCGCTCTGTATACTACATTACTGGAAATATCAATGTTAGATAATTGATAACTTTATACCCATCACTGTGATACAAGTTGTATATTTTCTGTAATCCACTTACTGTAACAGGATAGGTGTAGGAACCGGAGATTGGGGGGATGTCTGCCCCCCCCCCTTTTTCAGATATAAGCAGAATTCTTTTTCACATACAAGCAAAATTTTTATATTATCAACATGTAAGCAATTTTTTTCAAATAATTATATGTTTACTGCATAATCAAAAGACATATGAAAACAAATTTTAAACTGGTGAAAACATGTTCATAAAAAATAGTTTTGCACCCTTTCCCCTTTTGATTTGCCTCCAACACCACTTAACAGTGAGTGGTTTTATCTGCTTTTGTAACCAGCAATCAGAAACTGACCACTGTATATATACCTCCACAGATAACAATGGTCTTTTAGACTGAATCACTATAATATAATGTATGATGTCACCAAACATTGCTGAAGTGATTTTTATGTCAAAAATGCTCAAATAGTACCTTATCCTGAAAAGTCAAAAAACACCTAAATGCACATAAAAGGTGTGAACTACATGTACTTATTAAAAATAATTGGATACTTCAGATTCTGTTTGATGACCACCATATATCATCACAATACATTCTTACACTTTAGAGATACTGTTGTACTAATATGAATGTTGAATAAAACTTAAATATTGACGTATATATAAACTTATAGTTCAGGCTATCTTAGACAGTATGTTGATACTTCAGAAAAATACTGAACAATAACATCCAATATTTGGTTTGAAAAAATCTAACAAATAACAATATTATATAGAAAAGCCATCAGTCATTTATGATCACAGAACAGAATGTTTCTGCAACATATTTGTAAGGGGGGGAAACATTACATAAATGTTTGTTAAGGGATATAAATAACCAAACTCAGCACTCGGAATTCTCTCTAAATTGTGTTCTGTCCAAAAATATAAGTAAAACTGTAATGAGAAAAGAATTTGAAAAATTGCACCGAAATGTTTTGTGTATGTTGCCAAAATGCAGAAAATGTATTGCATGTTTTCATTTTCCAGTTTCACAGATGAATTTTTTCCTTGGTGAGACAAGTTTTTAAAGACAAGACTTGTACATCATGTGTAAAAACAGGCATTGTAAGAAAGGCACGCAATATTTATATGATATCAGCTCGTGCGTTTATGTCTTTATTATTATTATTGGGCGTTAACATATTTATACCATGTGCATCAGAACAGGAAATTACATTTTATTCAAATTTGAAAAAAAAAAAAATTAAATGCAGACTTGATTTCAGCATACAGTATTACTTTGAATGTTCTTTCTTCCTATTTAACACTCAAAACACATTTGACATTTTTTAAATGTGTGTTTAAATTATTATTTCAAAATCTAATACATATCATGTGTGTGTGTGTATATATATATATATATATATGTATATGTGTGTTCACATTTACTATGAAGGGTATGTGTAACAAGTGTACTACTGGTAGTTTGTAGTCAATCTCAACATGAGGTTTACATTTTCATTCCTAAATGCACAATTCATCTGTAATTTATTAATGTTCAGTGTGTTTGCAAATTTTCCCAAGTAGGAGGAAATATATTTTATCAAGAGGTCCCGATGTTATACAGAAAGACTCATTTTAAATCATGCCGTGTTTCCGCAACGTAAACTTCAGTAAAATGTGAGGCTTAATCTAAACAAAACAGTTTCTGGATTCTTACATAATTACTAACTTTCAATGTATTTCTTCTAAAATAATATATATATATATATCTATATCTATATATATATATATATATATATATATATATATATATATATATATATATATATACACATTTTGTTCAGAAAATGCTTTTCAACTGGTAAAATTAAAAAACAAATTTACCAAATTAATTTTGAAAAGGAATGTAAACAAACTTAATCTGTCCATTAAAAACTAGTGCCTCCGACCACTGGAACAACTTGAAAAAATATTCAGATTATTATTCAATGGCCAGTTGAATGTGCGATTTACAAGCTTGAAGAATTTTTTATTATACGGTCGGAAGAAATCATTTAACTGCTGCGCAACATCTGGATCTATACGAGGATGTTTTCGTCCTTTGCTTTTCGACAAACACTTTGAATTGTTTTCATCAATGTGAAAACAAAAAAACCCTTTTTTTCTATCAAAGAAAAAAGCATCCTTCCTAATCTTATGTCCAAGTCCTAGGAAGGTTTCCACGCTGCGAACTTCATTATATGGGCAGCGCACCATTCTGTCACCATTTACAATGTGGAACTGTTTCAGTGGAAAATAATTCAGCCATCTTTTCATGTGAGCATGGTAAAGTGACCTTGACACAGCTTTGTAACGAGTATTGACTGATCCATTTTGTGGCCAAAACGCCAATTCTTCAAAGTCCTCCATTACCAAACCCTGTTTTATTCTTCCTTCACGTATTTGAGCATAATCTGACACAGCTCTATATAATGGATCTCGTACAATAAGAATAATCTTGATTGAGGAATTCATCATTTTTATTCTCCCTGGGGCATATTCATCTACAAAATAATTAGGTGTCTTTTCTATTGTTATCTGGTCTGGAAAAGAAAAGGGCATTTTCTTCCTGTACCAAGTTAACCCTTGGCTGTAGTTTTGCAAATCGTCAAAAAAATGGATCTCCTGAGATGCAACCTGTACATCTGGATGAAGCTCCAGGTATTCTAACAAAGCTCTTGTTCCAGCTTTCCGTACACCAATTATGATGCAGTGTGGTAGCCTTCTATTGGTGTGTTTGTACCTGATCCGATTCTGTCCATTGTGAGTTACTGGAATTGGACTGAATGTGTGGAACGAGTGATGATCAGGACAAACCTGAGATTTATGGAACCAGCTACCACCAACACATGCGAAGACTATGAACAGACACGCTAACAAAATAATGCTAAATACAGCAATAAGATTTGTTTTGGTAAACCTCGGTGATGAAAAGGAACAGGAACCCACTGACGTTTTTTCTCCATTGATGTTTGTTGGTACAGGAGAATATACACCACTTTTCATGCTTTTAAAAGGACCAACCTGTAAAGACAAAGACATGCCATTAAAGTAAGTGATAAAAAGACACAAAGTATGACTCAAGTACACAAAACATTTAGATGTAGGCTACATGTACATGTATGTCTACTCTAAATCAAACAAAATAAGGAAAACTCTGAAAGATCATGTCACAATCCTCATGGTAAATGATGCACATTGATAACAGACCAAGCCATGATTATTGCAGTTACATTGTATCTGTTATAAACTATATGTAGGATGTGTAAATCTGAGCAGATAAACAATAGACATCCAGAACAGTCATGTCATGTTTCGTATAGAAATGTTTAATATATCTACATCAGTAACAAACTAGGATGTCATCAAGACAGAAACATTATGTAAATTGAAGATAGATTGTGTTATATTCCTCACAGGAAAGTTAAGTGCATCTACGTGTATAATGGCTATGATCATGATCTCATAGGACTGCTGACGTACATCTTTAATAAAGTACATGTACAGCTATGTTATAAACATTAGCAATAGTTTTCTTTTTGAAGACCAGTATAGGAAAGATATACAAAATAGTGATTAACTAAGTGAAATATGGACCTGATATCTACTGCATCTATATCCCATGAGAACAATGACCACACTAATGCTTGTTTCAGTACAAATCTACAAAATCAATGGTTGATGTGTAATAATATGTATCTATCAAGTCCTTTTTGTGTTCTGAATTTGCTAAAATTAAGGAAAATAAAACGTTCTTCATGCTTGTCTCCAAACTAGATTCAATTCAACTAATCATCACATCCTATTTCACTTCTACTGTGTTTTGATTGGTCAAAACAAATTGGACCTAATTATAATTGGTGTTTTTACAGACATATTTTGTTATATATTTAGCCTGATTAATTCACCTCATTAGATAAATTACACCTATAGGTACATTAGTTTAGGTTATAAGTAAATGTTTAATCTGCAGTGTTTGCAGATATCCATGCATGTTGTAACAGTTTAGCCAGCAGTGTCTGCTGACATTTTGGTGAGGTCCAACTATAACCTACAGTGTTTGCCAACACACTGAAGTTGTCACATGTTTTACCTACAATTTCTATAGACACATTTGTTTAATCAGATGTCTTGTCTCCAGAGTTTGCAGATTTTAGTTTTGTGTTTAGCGTACAGACATAAGTAAAACCTGCTTTAGTGGCCACCTGTGTATAAAGACCACCTGGTCACAAAGACCATTTTCTACTGTCCGCAATAATACCATTTGTGTACAAATCAACCTCTATATAAAGATCACCTCCTTATAAAGATAGGTTTTCATTTGTCCATAAAGTGGTCTTTATTTACAAGTTTCACTGTATTTAAGTAGACATATGTTTAGTCTGTAGTGTTCGCTGTCAGACACTAGTTATTATGTTTTTAAATTGCAGTGTTTGCCAACAATATTTTTAAGGTCATTTTAAACATAACAGGATTATTTATACTTACAATAATTGCAGAAACATGTTTAGTTACATGGTCAATTATATCATAGGAACCATGTAAAATCTAAAAAAAAAATATATTCATAAACCACTATACACATACCAAATAAAACTCCTAATTCAACCCCATGTAAAATCTAAAAATATCTATAAACCACTATATATACATATCAAATAAAACTCCTAATTCAACCCCATGTAAAATCTAAAAATATCTATAAACCACTATATATACATATCAAATAAAACTCCTAATTCAACCCCATGTAAAATTTAAAATATCTATAAACCACTATGTACATATCAAATAAAACTCCTAATTCAACCCCATGTAAAATCTAACAAAAATATCTATAAACCACTATATACATATCAAATAAAACTCCTAATTCAATCCCATGTAAAATCTAATAATATCTATAAACCACTAAATATACATATCAAATAAAACTCCTAATTCAATCCCATGTAAAATCTAAAAATATCTATAAACTACTATGTATATATCAAATAAAACTCCTAATTCAACCCCAAGTTAAATCTAAAAATATCTATAAACCACTATATATACATATCAAATAAAACTCCTAATTCAACCCCATGTAAAATCTAAAAATATCTATAAACCACTATATATACATATCAAATAAAACTCCTAATTCAACCCCATGTAAAATCTAAAAATATCTATAAACCACTATATATACATATCAAATAAAAACTCCTAATTCAACCCCATGTAAAATCTAAAAATATCTATAAACCACTATATATACATATCAAATAAAAACTCCTAATTCAACCCCATGTAAAATCTAAAAATATCTATAAACCACTATATATACATATCAAATAAAACTCCTAATTCAACCCCATGTAAAATCTAAAAATATCTATAAACCACTATATATACATATCAAATAAAACTCCTAATTCAACCCCATGTAAAATCTAAAAATATCTATAAACCACTACATAAATGTTAGGTACATGTACTTACTGTTAGGTTGATAATCAAGGAGAATGAAATGTACTACATAGTACAGTGCTGTACTTTTCTACAATATTTAATGCAGCATTTTGGGCAAGGGGAAACTATTCTAAAATGATATATTGTATTGGTGGGGCACCTAATGAAATACATGATTATATAATGTAAAACTGTACATACACTTGTTAATACATGTATATCACTGCCTTGTCAACCTAATTTTCTATGTGCTGCAGCAAAAACCAAGAACTTGCATTCAATTTATGTATAAAAACCTCGTTTTAGTTTCTTTGATAAAGACTTCAGTGATGTGGAAAATAAAGAATTATATATTTCTTACTGTGTATATACGATTCGGAGAGATTTGCTGCAAGATTTGACCATTTAATCACAATTTTTACTCTATAAATCTTGGTCAAGTTCTTGTCGACGGTTATAAAGAGATGTTTTAATACTAAACTTCCTACAAAAGTCCATATTATAGCACTTTATCACTTTGATTACTTTAGCTTTCTGTGTGATGTAAAATTTATCAAAACACAATCTAGTCGAAATCTTAAAGTAAAAAAAAAATCAATTGCTCTTTACAGATAACTGTGTAGACACATGTACAGTAGTTGGCCATAAGCCTGTTCCCATCATTTATTTTCACTAAATATTCTTAGTATATAATGTTTTTGATTGTATAACCCTAGCTAGTTTACTACATTTGTGAGATAAATACCTGCTTACAACCCTAGCTAGTTTACTACATTTGTGAGTTAAATATCTGCTTACAACCCTAGCTAGTTTACTACATTTGTGAGTTAAATATCTGCTTACAACCCTAGCTTGTTTACTACATTTGTGAGTTAAATATCTGCTTACAACCCTAGTTTGTTTACTACATTTGTGAGTTAAATACCTGCTTACAACCCTAGCTTGTTTACTACATTTGTGAGTTAAATACCTGCTTACAACCCTAGCTTGTTTACTACATTTGTGAGTTAAATATCTGCTTACAACCCTAGTTTGTTTACTACATTTGTGAGTTAAATACCTGCTTACAACCCTAGCTTGTTTACTACATTTGTGAGTTAAATACCTGCTTACAACCATAGCTTATTTACAACAGTGAGTTGAAACCTGCTTAGAACCCTAGCTTATTTACAACAGTGAGTAGAAACCTGCTTGCAACCCTAGCTTATATACAGTGAGAAGAAATCTGCTTGCAACCCTAGCTTGTATAGTGAGTAGAAACCTGCTTGCAACCCTAGCTTGTTTACAACAGTGAGTAGAAACCTGCTTGCAACCCTAGCTTGTATACAGTGAGTAGAAACCTGCTTGCAACCCTAGCTTGTATACAGTGAGTAGAAACCTGCTTGCAACCCAGCTTGTTTACAACAGTGAGTAGAAACCTGCTTGCAACCCTAGCTTGTTTACAACAGTGAGTAGAAACCTGCTTGCAACCCTAGCTTGTACAGTGAGTAGAAATCTGCTTATAACACCTGCTTGTACAGTGAATAGAAACCTGCTTGCAACCCTAGCTTGTTTACAGATATTGGAAAAAATTGAACAGCATTAGAAATATATATATATATATATATATATATATATATATATATATATATATATATACAAAGCACAAATACAGAAATAACAAGTACCTATAAACTCACCATAACCGGCTGGGTTTTGAACCCTCAAACTATGGCACCAATCGCCTGGCTCTCATGCATGGTGTCCTAACCACTTAACAATCTATGCATTCACAAAAAATAGTTTCGACAGTGGTGATTAGAATTCTGAACATGAGAACTCGGTCGTGGCAATTGGTGCCGTAGGTCGAGGGTTCGAGCCGTAGCGGGGCATGGTGAGTTTAAAGGTACCTTGTTATTTCTGTATTTGTGCTTTATATATGATTGATGTATGCAGATAGTATCATTTTTGATCCAAGGTCCATAGTAAATGATAATGTTGTAGTGATATTTGTGCTCTCTCTCTCTCTAACAAGTACTTAGATAAAAAAAAAAATTTTAAAAATCGTTGTGATTTATGTATATATATATATATATATATATATATATATATATATATATATATATATATATATATATATATATATATACATGTATATATATATATAATGTATGAGTTGACACCTGAGTGTAAAACCTGTTACTTTTTCATCGTTATCCTTTTTTAAACCCTTGTTTGTTTGTTTTATAAATGATTAGATGCCTAAATTGAAAATTGGGTTCTTTATTTATAGTTCAGTAGACACCAGGTTGTTCTCTATAATTCTGTAGACACTAGGTAGTTTTTCTATAATTCTGTAGACACCATATTGTTTAATGGTAAGCAGAAAAGCACCACAAATTTGTTCTATGATTGTAACATCTATACTTCCCAGTTTGAGTCAACACCTCAATGTACAGAGATCTATTTTAACAAATTGATGGAATGAGTAAGCAATCTCATCCTGTCATGTTACTATAAAGGAAATGACGCAGACACAAAATTAAATTATATCATATTTAATATATTAATATCATAGGTTGCTGTATTGTTAAACAGTCATACAACAGAGTAATTGCATGCATTGATACCTGTCCATCCTGTCTCTCTCACCCTCTCTCTCTCTCTCTCTCTCTCTCTCTCTCTCTATAATTTGTACATGCATGTAAAGCAAAATCTTTCAATCATTTATCATAATATAATTTTAAATGCATTCAAAACATGATGATGATTAACATTACCAAGTTTGTAGACAAGATATTAAATATCTTCACAATTAACAAGAAAACATAAATTAGCAAGACATGTATTTACACAGCATGGTATCTGATTTCTAAGACACACATAGCAGATATTGGATATTTAAATCGTGTTAGTCTTGTGTACATACTAAGATATCTAGATCACACAAAAATATCAAGACCACTTCCCTATTCTGTATACCTCAATATATCCAAGTCACTGTTCTGTGTACACCAAGATATCAAAGTCACACAAGAATACCAGACATATTTCACTGTTCTGTGTATACAAAAATATCTTATTTACAAATTATTTAATTCACACATAGCTATCCTGAATTGATCAAGAAATCTGAGCCATACAAGAATATAAAGTTGGAGTTATTGTATGCCATGCATATACCAATATATCCAAGTCACACAAGAATATCCAGGTCACATATAATCCATGTCAGACTTTATATCCCTGTGTATACCTATATATCGGAGTCCCATAAAATCCATGTCATACTTTATACCCCTGTGTATATCTAGATATCCGCATCACATACAATCCATGTCAGACTTTAAACCCCTGCATATACCTAGATATCCAAGTCACATACAATCCATGTCATACTTCATATCCCTGTAACCTAGATATCTGAGTCACATACAATCCATGTCATACTTTATATCCCTGTGTATACCTAGATATCTGAGTTATATACAATCCATGTCAGACTTCATACCCCTGTGTATACCTAGAAATCTGAGTCACATACAATCCATGTCATACTTTATATCCCTGTGTATACCTAGATATCTGAGTTATATACAATCCATGTCAGACTTCATACCCCTGTGTATACCTAGATATCTGAGTGACATACAATCAATGTCATATATCATATCCCTGTATATACCTAGAAATCTGAGTCACATACAATCCATGTCAGACTTTATACCTGTGTATACATAGATATGAGTCACATACAATCCATGTCATACTTTATACCCCTGTGTATACCTAGATATCTGCATCACTTATAATCCATGTCAAACTTTATACTCCCACATACAATCCATTTCAGACTTTAAACCCCTGCATATACCTAGATATCCAAGTCACATACAATCCATGTGATACTTTATACCACTGTGTATATCTAGATATCTGAGTCACATACAATCCATGTTCAACTTTATATGCCTGTATATACCTAGATATCCAAGTCACATACAATCCATGTGATACTTTATACCCCTGTGTATATCTAGATATCTGAGTCACACAAGGTATGGTTTATGTTTACACATAACACATCAAAACACATGATAATGCTTTAGTCAGCCTGAATATCAGACCTGAAACATAAAAAATTTGATTTTTCTCAAAATCAATACATGTAATGAATACAGCTCACACCTTGAACATATCAGATATGTTACCGACTTTCTAGCTTAATCATTTATAGTTCCTAATGTCAAATGTTACATGTAATAAATGAACAATTTGAAAATAAAGATCTTGATGAATTACCAATATGGTTAATTTACATATTGCAAAGTTGGTTAGTAGATAAATAAAACTTGCAGCTTGCCTTTTGTTTGTTTAATTGTTTACTTTATGTCACACTTTTATTTCATATGGTGGCTGATAATTGTAATGGTAGGAAGGAAATCTTATTTCAATATATCTATAACAACTAGAACAATATGATCCCTGCTCTCTGAGGAAGAAGTAACAGGATAGCGACATGTTTCATCAAATACAGGCTGTGGTTAATAGACACCAATGTCCCCCCCCCCCCCACCCACACTTTCAATGTATGTGTATTTTGCAACTTTTAACAATATATTTAAAGTTAAGTGATTAACAGTATATTTCATTACACTGAATGTTTTATGATGAGCATTTTGAGTATGTATGAGTAAAATATAAATACTATAAGAGGAGTTACGTGAACAAAACAAGTGCCCTATTAGTATATGCCGACAAAACCCGAAATTTCACCCAAAATGACTAAATTCTAGATCTTGTTTACTTTGTGATAAAAAACTAATGAAAGCCAAAATACTCATAACGTGTAAATCTTTCTGTTATATGTTAAAACAATGTGTAATTCAAATATTCTAGGCGGAGCTACACAGACAAAACAGGTACCCCACATGTGGACAAGCGGACGGAAGGAACGAACAGCCTTGAGTAAAACATATGCCTACACACATATGTACATTTATTATGTGAACATAAAAAGACACTGACCAGACTTTCTACAACTGCCAAAGTTTCTCAGACAGTCAAACTAGCATTAAGTAAAAGTTTGTTTTTATTAATTCAACAAGACTTTCTCAAATACAAAAGTCATTCTGAATATATAGTTAACGAAAGAAGTGCTGCCCTATATACCAGTGGCATTAAGGACAGTAAGAATAAGAATAACAAAAGAAGTACATGTGAACCAGTACAGTGAAACCTGTATAATGGGGCCATTTAAGGGACCAGAAAATATTGACCTTTATGTGCAGGTGACCCTTATACACAGGTTCAATCTAAATGAAACATGCAGTCAAGGGACTTGGAAAAACTGGCCTTTATTAACAGGTAATCCTTATATAGAGGTGGCCACTATAGAAGGTTTTACTGTATTTTGTCTGGGGAATCTACATGAGGCATATGGATGATATGAGCAATTTCACACACATATGGATTAGACAATTATAACTCATATGAATGCACATTTGATACAAAATGATGAAATGGCTGACTAGAATATCTTATCAAAATAGATGTAGTTCATGGAAAGGGGTTACAACACCAATCTTCAAATCAAGTAGAGTAGTTGAAGTATGCAGTAAAGGGACTTGAAAAAAAATGGCCCTTATAAACAGGTAATCCTTATAAGAGGTGGCCACTATAGCAGGTTTTACTGTATATTAACATTGCAGAAATCAAAGTAGATTGAGAGAAAGGTCTAATTACAGGCTTCAAACTAAATATTTTAACAATGAAAATGTAAAAGGCAACTGTAGAAAATAACTTTAAAATTTTACATAATAAAATATACATATTTAACAAAGGTTTGTAAAGTTATACCAACAAATAACAGGGAACACTTTGATACTTATTCTAAGGCCAAAATATTAAGATGAATAAATAGGCCAGTAATTCAAGAAAAATAAACAACTTTAAGAACTCAAAACAGGACTTCCTAAAACTAATGAAAATCAACAAGGAACCTTTGATATGCACAAATATGCACACGTGTACTTAGATCTATGTGGATGAATACTTACTGATGAAGCCATAAGTACATTAATAAACATCATATTTATTTTATCTCAAGTATAAATTAATCAATTTAAAAGTAGTGACAGGAAGTTTAGGTGACCAGTATGCTATTTCAATAGCAAAGAAACTGACTACAAAATTATTCAACTGAAATGAATTTGACCAAAGAAATAGCAAAATGACCACTGTATGATTTCATGGCAAAGATCAAACCTGACTACTTCGCCATTCAACAGCAATAAATTTGAGTACTATAAAAAAAATGAGGGGCAAGTGTTACCTAAAAGTTACTGGATTCTCTCAATATTGATAATATCTAGATGACTAGTTGATCACCGAATGACAAGACACAAATTACATAGTAACTGATACCATTGTGAATATCACAAAATGCTGCCATTAATATCAGTCCCAATCAAACTTTAAATTCATTAATTTGAAGAGCTTTTCATTATGTGGTCTAAAGAAATCATTTAGTTTTTGCAATACTTTAGGATCTATATCTGGGTGTTTTCTGCCTTTAGTTGCACCTAAACACTTCTCCTCGGAAAAGTAACGCATACAATAAAATCCTCGCGTTTCATTGAAGTATAAATTTTTTTCTGTCACTATGTGATTTAATCCAAGAAAATATTCCACTTTTTGTATTTCTTGTAATGGATTTACAATTAGATTATCACCATCTACCACATGTATTTGCTCCGGTTTAAATACTCGGAGCCATCGTCGGAAATGTTCATGATATATACTTATTCTGACAGCTTTATACCCCATATTTACCTCCCCTGATTCTTCATCGATGACTAGATTTTCAAATTTATCAAAAGGTTTTCCTTTGGCAATTTTGTTGTAATACACTTGAGTATAGTCCGAGATGACTCTTGTAGTTGGATTCCTTAAAAGCACTATTAACTTGATTGTACTGTTCATTTCAAAAATTCTCTCTGGCACTTTTTCTGTTATAAAATATCTTGGACTTTTTTCAATGGTCACTTGCTCTGGAAATGAATACGGCATATGTTCCTTGTACCATTCCAAACCTAAGAAATATCTTGTCTCATCATCAAAAAAATGCACTTCATGTTCAGCTGGTTGTATCATAGGATGAAGTTTCAGAAACTCTAACAACGCTCTTGTTCCACATTTTCTGACTCCAAATATGATACACTGCGGTAGTCGTTTTTGTTTACCCACAGGTGGAAATTTTTCTGAAGCAAATTCTCCTTCCTCCAATAGTTTTCTAATTCCACCAACATTTAGAGAATTATCCCCTGGAATGTACTTTGTGTTAATGGACTTCCACACCGCAGTATTAGAATAAAACACAAGGCACAACAGAAAAGATATAAATGTGCTTAATACAACAAGCTGTTTTCCTTGTCGCTTCATTTTGGACCATACTGTCATGGACATGCCTTTATTGCCAATCCATTTCTCAGTGCTAGGCCGTGTGTGGGACATTGAGTACCCATCATCTGTCATACTGCAAGGCACTCATCTGAAAATAATAAAACAAGAAAGTCAATTTTTATGCCACATCCATTTGAGATATAACATTAATGTCAAAATAATGATGTTGATATACATTTAAAATATTTCTCCTTAAGCATGACTTCCCCTCTATTGTATAGTAGTACTGTATTAAAATGAAGACTACACTAATTTAAACACTTATATACTTAGATGTTGACACTGTTGATTCATACAAGAGGAATTTAAACAAGAGTAATCTCCCTTTGATCAAGATATTGTTTCAACTGTTTCAACATTTGTATTCAATACATTGAAATATTATGTGTTGTTGTTGAAACATGGACAACAGAAGAGCCAATTGTTGATACAAACACAAAAGAAATTTAAAGCAACACTGGTAAAGCTTTAAAGAGAATTTAAACTGAGAAAGTGCCCATTTGGTCAACTGGACTTGACAAAAATGTCAATCAAATACTTATCTACAGCCCAGGTGTGAAATCGAGTCATTAAACTCAATCCTTGTATGGAATCAGTTTTATGTTCCATTTTCCACATTTAAAACTTTTAAATACTCCATACATAAACTGACTGTTGATACAGTTAAATAAATCTACTAGCTATTCTTACAGAGATAGCACCTTAATTTTTAGATAGGCATCACCTAGTTATATACAGATAAAGCACCTATATGTAGTAGGAATCATCTAACTATATACAAGTAAGGCACCTTACTTTTTTACATATGGTAGGAATCATCTAGCTACTTACAGCTAAAGCACCAAACTATAACTATTAACAGAGAAAGCACCCATCTAATTATAGAGAAAGCACCCAACTGTTTACAGAGAAAGCACCCCAACTGATTACAGAGAAAGCACCCAACTGTTTACAGAGAAAGCACCTATTTGTATAGACATTACCTAGCATATATAAAGAAAGCACTTTACTTTTTACAGATGAAGCACCTAGCTATTAACAGAGAAAGCATGTAACTACAGTAAAACCAGCTTTAGCAACCACAGATAAAGAGCCACCACATACTGTTTATGCTGAGAAAGTATCTATTTGTGTACAAATCAACCTTAATATAAAGACCATCTCCCATAAAGACTGGTTTTGTTGTGTCCATAAGGAGGTCTTTATTTACAAGTTTCACTGTATTAACAGAAGCACCAAATTATTTACAGAGAGAGCATCTTACTGTTTACAGATGATGCATTAAGCTATTAACAGAGAAAGCAACTAACTATTTACATAGGCATCATCTAGCTATATAGAGAGGCATCACCTAACTATTTACATAGGCATCACCTAGCTATATAGAGAGGCATCACCTAACTTTTACATAGGCATCACCTAGCCTAGAAGCATATAACATTTACATAGGCATCACCTACTATATAAGATCATCACCTAACTATTTACATAGGCATCACCTAGCTATATAGAGAGGCATCACCTAACTATTTACATAGGCATCATCTAGCTATATAGGAGGCATCACCTATTTACATAGTTTCACCTAGCTATATTAAGAGAAGCACCTAATTACCAAATTATATATACAGAGAGAGCATCTAACTATTTACATAGGCATCACCTAGCTATATAGAGAGGCATCACCTAACTAGAGACATAGGCATCAACTATTATACAGAGGAAGCACCTAATCATCTGGGGCTACTTAGCTATATAGAGAGGAAGTACTAACTATTTACATAGACATCACCTAGCTATATAGAGAAGAAGCACATAACTAAATACACAGGAATCACCTAGCTATATAGAGAGGAAACACCTAACTATTTACATAGGGAACATTTAGCTATATACAGAGAAATCACCTAACTATTTACATAGGCATCACGTAGCTATATAGAGAGGAAGCACCTAATTATTTATATGGGGAATACTTAGCTATATACAGAGAAAGCATCTAACTATTTACATAGGCATCACCTAGCTATATAGAGAGGCAGCACCTAACTATTTACATAGGAATCACCTAGCTATATAGAGAGGAAGCACCTAACTATTTACATAGGGAACATTTAGCTATATACAGAGAAAGCACCTAACTATTTACATAGGCATCACCTAGCTATATAGAGAAGAAGCACATAACTAAATACATAGGAATCACCTAGCTATATAGAGAGGAAACACCTAACTATTTACATAGGGAACATTTAGCTATATACAGAGAAAGCAACTAACTATTTACATAGGCATCACCTAACTATATAGAGAAGAAGCTCATAACTAGTAAGTTAGTTAAATCTAATACCCCCCATCACACTTATTCGCTTACTGTAAGGGTAATACATTGTTCATTGTAACAGTTTGTATCACTAGTGTATCTAATCAGCTCTTAAGAATACTGAATGACATACAATAACACTAACGAAGTACAGAAAAAACATAGTACATGTATTTCCTGTTAAAAGAAAAAAAGAAAAAAAACTTACCTAAATATGAGTCACTGTGCATAAAATGCACTCAAAACTGATTGCCATTTATCTATTTGCATAATTAAAATCATATCTAGAAATTCTTTTAAAAATGACAAGCACAGTCCTGTTCCAACTCACTTCCCATAAAGTTTAATATCAACTACTTCATCAATTTATCTTTGAATATCATTTCACACAATGTCTAGATTATTTTCCTGTTTTTATATGAAGTGAAAAAAATATTTGTTACTGTGAGTTCAATTATTATCGACTGTAACAGCTTGTGTTGAGAAAATGTCCTCATGGGATTAGCAACACCCGATGTTTTCCTTCTGATAAATCCTAGTTTAGTCTTGATAAGATCTTTCCTTATTAGACTTAATGCCATATTTCCTGATGAGAATATTATCCACACAGATAAGGTTGTACATTATCTCTCCTATGACATAGAACTTTGTTTAATTTAACACAATAAAAAGTTTGTATATTCCAAAAGTAGTGCAATTTGAGATAATAAACCCTAACTAATTGGAGGTGAGACATAGGTAATGAGTACAAACCTTACTGACTAAAAGAAACAGGCAAAATGAGTACAGAACCTGACTAAAAGTGAGACTAAAGGAATGCAAACCCTCTAGCCTCGGAGTGAGATGCATAATGAGTACAAACCCTATTTACTAGAAGTGAGAGGCATAATGAGTACAAACCTTATAGACTAGAAGTGTGAGGCATAATGAGTACAAACCTTACAGACTAGACATGTGAGGCATAATGAGTACAAACCCTGTTTACTAGAAGTGTGAGCCATAAATGAGTACAAACTCTACAGACTAAAAGTGAGAGGCACAATGTGTGCAAACACTCCTGCCTAGAAGTGTGGGACATGAGTACAAACCCTATTTAGGTGTGAGGCATAATGAGTACAAAACTTGTAGAATAGAAGTGAGAGGCATAATGAGTACAGGTCCCAACTGACTAGATGTAAATGGCTTAATGAGAACTGACCCTAATTATAATCTTACTGACTAGACGTGTGAGGCATAATGAGTACAGACCTTATAGACTAGGTGTGAGACATAATGAGTACAAACCTTATAGACTAGGTGTGAGGCATAATGAGTACAAACCTAATGACTAGTGTGAGACCTGACTACAAACCTTATAGACATGTGAGGCATAATGAGTACAAACCTTATAGACTAGAAGTGTGAGACATAATGAGTACAAACCTTATAGACTAGAGATGTGAGGCATAATGAGTACAGACCTTACTGACTAGACATGTGAGGCATAATGAGAACAAACCTTACAGACTAGGTGTGAGACATAATGAGTACAAACCTTATTGACTAGAAGTGTGAGGCATAATGAGTACAAACCTTATAGACTAGAGGTGTGAGGCATAATGAGTACAAACCTTATAGACTAGAAGTGTGAGGCATAATGAGTACAAACCTTATAGACTAGAAGTGAGAGGCATAATGAGTACAGGTCCCAACTGACTAGATGTAAATGGCTTAATGAGAACTGACCCTAATGCTAGAGTCAGTTCTTAGCTAACTATATCTGGTTTATAATAAGTATTTGACATTGGACAATAAAAATATGGGCCATGCATTTTGAAAACAACTGACATATTTTAAAGAAAAAAATACCCTAAGAAATTAAAGTGTAACTACCCCCACATGAGAAAAAATACAGACTATCATTTTTACTGTTTTCAATCAATAGACTTTTTCTTTGAGCAATTACCAAATCCCAATCTCTCTTTTTCTTTGAATTAATGAGGGGGATAAACATGATAAAAAGACGGGAGAACATACCCTAGAATGGAGGTTAAATAAGTGTTCTGACAAGGACAAGTATAGCCCATCAATCACAACACAGAATCAAGAAAATGAAGTTTATTTAGCAAATTGAAACATCTCAAAGTGTTATGCCTAACATCCATCAACCAAATAGCAATGTGATCTTCCTAAGCCACCTATGTATTTCTTTCTATAATTCTTCCTAATTTTCCCCAGGAAAAAAACTTAGCAATTCTCATATCTATCTATAGAGTTGCTTTTACACAGCAGAGCTAATCAGCTCATAATTCGATCTCAGAATTGACATATAAATGATTTAATACTACAGTTCAGGAAGCTGCAATTTGTGTATATTACAAATGAATGCATTAACCAATCCTCTCTGGAGGCATAGATAATGGTTTGTTAATTTATATTTATGTAACACTCCAAATAGAATTTATTGTACAGAAATTAAATGGTCTTGTAGCCTTGTTATTCTGATAACAATGAGATATATTTCAGATTCTTTATATTTCAGAACTTTATGAATAAGTGATTTATTCAAACTATTTTGGTCTTAATAGCACCAGAGCAGGAACTGCACAATTTGAAACGAGGTGGTGACACTGAACTGATCACCTTGTACTGAGTGTTATTTATTTTTCTTTTAAAATTTCCAGTTTGTGCCTCACTGCTTACCCAACTGTGCCACTGTAATGAGATGGAAGTTTTATGTAGTGAGGTGTGAGGTTTACATAGTGACTAGTGTCACTATAACAAGACTGTGAACTTATTATGGTGCCACAGTATTAACAAGACTGTAAAAGCTTTAAATAGTGATTAGTGCCACAGTAATGAGACTGTGAACTTTATAATGTGACTAGTGCCACAGTAATGAGTCTGTGAACTTTACATAGTGACCAGTGCTACTGTAATGACACTGATCTTTATATACATGTAGCAATTAGTATCACAGTAATGTGTATGTTAGCTTTATATAGTGACTAGTGCCACAGAAATGAGACTGAGCTTTTCTAAGTGACTAGTGCCACAGTAATGAGACATGTGAACTTTACATAGTAACCAGTGCTATTGTAATGACACTGATCTTTATATACATGTAGCAATTAGTACCACAGTAATGTGTCTGTGAGCTTTATATAGTGACTAGTGCCACAAAAATGAGACTGAGCTTTTCTTAGTGACTAGTGCCACAGTAATGAGACATGTAAACTTTACATAGTAACCAGTGCTATTGTAATGACACTGATCTTTATATACATGTAGCAATTAGTACCACAGTAATGTGTAGCTTTATATAGTGACTAGTGCCACAAAAATGAGACTGAGCTTTTCTTAGTGACTAGTGCCACAGTAATGAGACATGTAAACTTTACGCAGTGATTGATACCATTGTAATGAGACTGATCTTTAAATAGTGACTAGTGTCACAGTAACGAGACTAAACTTTACATACAAGTGTAGTGACTTGTGCCACAGTAACAAGACTGATCTTTACATAGTGACTATTGCCACAGTAACAAGACTGATATTTACATAGTGACTACTGCCACAGTAACAAGACAGATATTTACATAGTGACTATTGCCACAGTAACAAGACTGATACTTACATAGTGACTACTGCCACAGTACTTAGACAGTGAGCTTTACATAGTGACTATTGCCACAGTAATAAGACTGTGAGCTTTACATAGTGACTACTGCCAAAGTAATGAGAATGTGAGCTTTACATAGTGACTATTGCCACAGTAATGAGACTGTGAGCTTTACATAGTGACTACTGCCACAGTAATGAGAATGTGAGCTTTACATAGTGACTAAAGCCACTGCAATGCGACTGTAAGCTTTAGGTTGCCAAGATAATGAGATTGATTTGTTGTGTTGATTTTCCATAGAAATTGAAAAAAATGACAAAATCAATACATGTATATTATACATTTACATACTTTTATCATGCTATTTTTATCAAATTATCTATACAGAATATGTTGAACAAATTGTATGTTAACTTAATAAAGTTCTTGCTAATTCAATTAATTTAAAGACTCAGTATCTAGATAACAACTCAGCACTTTGTAATATGATTAAGACCTGGACACCACATTACCTCAAGCTCAACTTTTTTTTCATTATTTTGACTATATAATCCTTAGTAAAACATTTGGGTTTGAGTGATTAGAATACATATTACCATTTACCATCATTCACATAAAAAATTTTGTGTCACATGTGTGATTTTCATGCATAAAAATGAATAAATATGTTGAGTACGGTACATAAATTTTTAGTACAAACGCAAACAATGTTTTTGATACTTCTGAAGTTTTCTTCAAATGAGAAAGAATTCTTAGAGTTATTTACAATTGTATGCCGTCAATATACAAAACATTTCCAGTAGGAGTATAAATTTTTGTGTGTTTTTACCTTAAAATCATAAAAAAATTAGTTGAGCTTGAGTACTGAGTAAATTTGGCGACTTTGGGCCCTAAATACATAAATGAAAGTGTTATAATGAGAACTATATTAAGTCTTCAATAATGTCTTCCCAAATATTATCTATCGAAATAATACCAAAAATAAAAATAATTTCATTTTGATATCTTTTAACTATAGAAATTACAATTTATACAACTTTTATCTGTACATACTTATTGACACTGTTCACATGACCTCCAACAAACATGTTCTGCACACATAGTAAAAGAAGTTTATCAGAATTGACTTACATTTGCTCTGCTAATGAAAATAACATCAGACAACTCCAGAAGAATATACTCAAGAAACATACACAACTTCCAACACACTACGGTAAAATATTTCAGCAGTGTAACAGTCACAGTTAGTGATCAGAAATTGACCAATCATCTTCATCAGCCAGCCACAGAATCTCACAGCTGTCACCTAACATCAATGCTTTAACATACTTTCTTTATTCCCCTATGCTGTTTATCATGCAATGAGTATTTTTAATAATGTAACAATCGCACATATGGTGTATTTTGTTTATAGATAGCTAGAGCTATCAGTTTAACTGTACTAAGACTATATGTTCCCAATATGCCAACAAGAACTAGGATGTTACACCACAGAAAGAATCTACATTATCTATGATATCTATGATAACTAATTGAGCGTAGAAACAATTACCTAATAAAGCAGGTACATCAACTTCAAATTAAAGACATTTAATTGTGCAACATGAAGTAGGAGTCCAAATAAATCTATCAGATGTTCACTCAAACAGTGAAAATCAAATTCATCTGAATAATTATAGCTTAGGTGGAGGTGTCTACCACATGTAATTTTCTTAATGACTCTAAATAAAAATAAGTCTGGTTTCAAAATGGCTTATCACCAGAGCCACATTTTGTTGTACCATGTTCTTATGCTTATGATAGTCTGTGATGTCCCAGGTATGATGATGGGACCACAGATTTACAGAATCATTATTAATACAGACTTGTGACAGAACCTGGTTTAATGAAGAAATCCAGATACAAATTATCTCTGACAAACCAGTGATAAACTGTTACCTACAGTGTAACTACACAAGTATCAAATTAACAATATTAACAAAATCATCAGTACAAATGGGAGAAATTAAAGTAAATAAATGAAAGGGAAGTCTTGATACAACAGATATAATATGTACTTA
This sequence comes from Atrina japonica, assembly GCA_030159075.1. Classification (NCBI taxonomy): domain Eukaryota; kingdom Metazoa; phylum Mollusca; class Bivalvia; order Pterioida; family Pinnidae; genus Atrina; species Atrina japonica. The sequence goes on along the minus strand of BROG01000005.1, from coordinate 3,272,218 downwards.
AAAATTATCAGGGGACTTATGTAGACATACATGGGAAAGTGTTAATATATGTATATAAAATGTAAGGGAAAGTGTTAATATATGTACATAAAATGTATGGGAAAGTGTTAATATGTGTACATAAAATGTATGGGAAAGTGTTAATATATGTACATAAAATGTATGTGAAAGTGTTACAGTAATATATGTACATAAAATGTATGGGGAAGTGTTAATATACGTAAAATGTATAGGGAAGTTTAATACATGTACATATGTATCAAAAAGTGTTTATACACATTAATAAAGATAATGGGAAAGTGTTAATATATATACATTGTACATATAAATTTATAATTAATGGAGAAGTGTTAACATATAAATATTTTTATATCAGAAAGTATTAATATATGTAGACATAATGTATGGGGAAGTGTTAATATATGCATATTTATGAGGAAGTGTTAATACAATGTATATGTATATAAAATGTAATATATATGAGATGTATGGAGAAGTATTATTATATGTATATAATTTATGAGGAAGTGTTAATATACAATTTCGCTGAAGACGAAAAATATTTAGAAAGAAGAGAAATTATGAAACAAAAGAAAATATGTAGACCAAGTCACAAGATAATAGCAAAAGAGTAGATGTTAACCGACTTAATTTGTACATCTGTACATCTTAAGAAAAAAATCACTAATGGCAAAACTGCCTAGCAATTTGCAGCAGAAATTTCACATGGCTTTGATTTATTTATTCACATTGAGATACATGATGCAAGTCAAAGGCTGTTGTCTGAGGTATTAATTAAGAAATAATGAGAGGCTTGTTCTGATACAGTGTACCACAGCACTTACAGAATGATAAATATCTGCATATGTCAATGGACTTGTAATGATCTTCACACATGTGCTTTATCAATGGGTAACGTGGGGAACAAACACAGAATTTACAGAAACGTTACTCTAAATAAATCCTTACTGATTTGTACATTAGATGCCTTGGATGATCTGACTAATGTTCCATTATATACTGTTATACTGAATACTGTTACTTTGACCAATCTAGGTAAACACTAATAACTGCAAGTGTTGTTGAACTGGCTAAACACTTATAACCACTTTGTAATGTTGTTGAACTGGCTAAACACTATAACTGTTTTGTAATGTTGCTGAGCTGACTAAACACTATAACTGTTTTGTAGCGTTGCTGAGCTGGCTAAACACTATAACTGTTTTGTAATGTTGCTGAGCTGGCTAAACACTATAGCTGTTTTGTAGTGTTGCTGAGCTGGCTAAACACTATAGCTGTTTTGTAATGTTGCTGAGCTGGCTAAACACTTTACAACTGTTTTGTAGTGTTGCTGAGCTGGCTAAACACTTTACAACTGTTTTGTAGTGTTGCTGAGCTGGCTAAACACTTTACAACTGTTTTGTAGTGTTGCTGAGCTGGCTAAACACTATAGCTGTTTTGTAGTGTTGCTGAGCTGCTAAACACTATAGAAATGTTGCTGAGCTGGCTAAACACTTTACAACTGTTTTGTAGTGTTGCTGAGCTGGCTAAACACTTTACAACTGTTTTGTAGTGTTGCTGAGCTGGCTAAACACTATAGCTGTTTTGTAATGTTGCTGAGCTGGCTAAACACTTTACAACTGTTTTGTAGTGTTGCTGAGCTGGCTAAACACTTTACAACTGTTTTGTAGTGTTGCTGAGCTGGCTAAACACTTTACAACTGTTTTGTAGTGTTGCTGAGCTGGCTAAACACTTTACAACTGTTTTGTAGTGTTGCTGAGCTGGCTAAACACTATAGCTGTTTTGTAGTGTTGCTGAGCTGGCTAAACACTTTTGTAACATAATTACCTCATACTGTATATGTTGTTGAATATGGCTTAACACTTACTGATTTAATTATATTGCAAGTATTCTTGAACTAACTAAAACACTTAACAATGCAACTATAAATCTCCACTGTAAGCAAATGTTACTATTTTACACAAAAAGTGTATTGGGTCTGGTTAATGTAAGTATTCTATTCTCTAAGTGTTGATGAACTAGTTTAACTACTTTGAAAGAAAATTACCCAAAATTATATAATATAGATATTGTTATCATTTTTGAGGGGGTATTATTTGGAAATGAGGTGTTAAATTTGACAGTTTAGATATCTTAAACTTGGCACCTGACATGTCAATGTAAAACAAACACCAATTCTGGATTACTTATTTTAGCTACGCAAATACAAGTATGAGAGAGATACCTGGTATGGCATGCTTCAAGATAAAGAAAGCAAAGAATTCCACAAATTCTAATAAGGTTAATTTGTTAAATATGACATTTTCTTTATTTGTCTTACAGAATGAGTAATCTGGGCACAATAATATTAAATCGCAGGAAGCAAACACTTGACTAAAAGTAGAGCAACTTTAAATCAACAAAGTCTGTAATCACCATTTCTGTAATAGAGATACCATATTTAAGAAAACAAAAGAGTGCTGATGGAATATGATTGATTTCTATGTTGACATATACCATGCCTTATTAGATAGAAGTACTTCAAATTTCTGTGTGGTCTCTACAGACAGGCTTAGATAAAGTGTAGTCAAATGCTGGGCACAGACAAAATATTTATCATCCTGATATAAAAAAAAGCATAGAAAGATAAGGGGATCAAGAGAAAAGAAAGATGAAGTAATATTCTGTGTAAATAAATTATAGCTATTTTACTGATTATGTAAATGCAATTAATATAAAGGATTTTCTCTGACATGTTTTGGCTATTTCCCAGGTTTGATCAATATCATTCAATATACATTTTTCTTTGTCAGAGTAGTTTTAGAATCTTTAAGGTCCAGATAAACCATCTTTTCAATATATTGGAAGTTCATTTAATTTTCCCAGCAGCAACTATTTATACAAATGTATCCCACTTTCATTTCAACAAACAACTCTGAATAATACTTAATAAAAAAATCAAAAGAACTATCCAGAAAATACACAAATTATTAAGTTACTTGTTCTGAATTTTTTTTTATAATTCTTTATAACAGACTTGTTTTCTTATATTCATGTATATAATATTCAGTTCGTTTCATTATAAGACTTTTGTCTTGGATATAATCAATAGCACAGTACATATATCTTCCTACATGTAGCTGCTCCAGTTTGATACCCTTGTGTATCCGTTTCATTATGCAAATTTCATCTCTCTCTTTTTTTAACTGAACTAGTAAAGATGTTTTATCATGGTATACAGGGCACACAATCACCGTCTACCATGAAAACTATATCAAGTTAGGCGAGTTGTTAACATTATTGGTAAAACTTAATTAGCAGTAATTTAGTCTCACTCTTGTTTAACTTTCGACCTCAGATGAGTGGAAAATTTAAAATGACAGCAGAAATAATAGAAGCATGGATACTGTATTTGTCCTTATAAGGGCACCTGCTCTAATAAGGGTGCCCCTAGATATTTTTTTTCATGAAGATCTACTGTTTTAAAAAATCTTAGTTTAGATTATTGACCAATATATACCGGTACATTTTTGTAGATATCAAAATTTGCATTATGAAAGAAAGAATTTCAAAATAATCTGTCTTTTATAATCAACATTCTTAAAATTTACAAACAAAAACCGATACTTTATAGGTCTTCTGTAATTTTATCAATATCCATAATATCCGGCAACAAAATATTCTCTTTACAAGACTGACTCACAACAATTAAGATACATAAAAGTCTGTTCAATTTACTAGATGTAATTCAAATGCTTTGGAATTCATAAGTTGCGGACACTTCCTCCCATACTAGTAAACTGGTCGGCAATGGTCCTCTCATATTGATCTATCAGCGATAAACCAGATCAGAGCAGTAAAGTACTTTCTGTCTTGTTTAATGATGCATGTTCTCTGATTATACATACAAGATGTACAAACTCCCTGATGTCAAATGATTTGTAAAATACTTATCAATTTTTCTACATATCTGTTTGTTTATAGTTCTACTTAACAACATCTTACTGATAATTAAGACGTTAGATGACTTCGAGACATGCAAGATAACAACAAATGCCAAATAAAATTGTTGAAACTTTCGTTATTTATTCAAGAAACTAATCAGAAAGGACATATAGATAATGTTATTTACTACTTAGATATCAACACTCCACATAAGTTTATAGTGATGTTGAATAAGAAAATAATCCTCTACTCATATATATTAACTATAGAAATATGACATATTGAAAACCCACTGCAATACACTAATGACATGAAATATAGTACAATTGTATTTAAAAATCCATTTCAAAGTGTAGTTAAGTGCTTGTGGTTCACAAAAATATTTGCTTAAAATTTAGATTTAAAATTTAAAAATTTCGGATACTTCAACTTAAAATAACGCCTCTTTCTAGAAATTCTGTAAACTAACAAGATTTAAAAAAAAAAATAAATAAAATTCTTCAGGTAGATCACTAGGCAATATAGAGTTTGATAGTTCCGGTAAGCCTATGATCAGAGGATATCAATTTAAAGTGGACCTCCCATTTACAATGTAGAAACATCTGACAATATACTGTTCTGTAAATATCATTACTTCAGATATCAGAGTAACTGGAGTATCATATAAAACTAATAAATGTCAATTTAGTCCAAAATCAATAAAGATGACATTTTTTGGTATTTTAGGCCATGGCAAAAGTTTTAGAGAGAGAAAATTGTTTTTTGACCATCTGTCATTGAGATGAAGTCTAGCGAGACACGGGGCATCTCAATTGAAGTACTAAAGGACTCCAACACTTACTAGTAATTTGTTTATCATTATTTACTACATGTGATTTTTATGAGGTATGTAGTCACATTATAAAAGAGGTCACTGAAGACAGGTTTCAGTTTTATACATATTCTAGCTGAAATTGAATTTTTTTTTTTTAATGTAATATGAAGAATGATTCCAAAAATGATTCTTTATGCTGATTACCCATATGCAGAGAAATAAAAACTCTTCAGTAAAAATACTCACTCTCACTCTGTGGTCACAGAACTTTTGACCCATGATACAGTTATACCCAAACAAACAAGTGTACCTAACCTTAGCTAAAATCTGAACAAAGTGATAAATGGGTGTATTCAACCTAAACACTTACATTCAAATGCATAAATGTCCTGTAATGAACAAAATATGTCACCTATGGAGGATATTGTTTTTTGCTGCCAGGTGAAAGACAACCTCCAATTAATCAACTCTGGAAATATGAAACATAAGAGGATGGGAGGACTATACCCTACCTTAGTTCCCAGTGAGAATGAAAACACCTCTGCCCGATAAAACACTACTACAGAACTGTTTAATCTTTATCAGATGTAAAACTTCAGAAACAACAAAAACTGACTGTAAATGAATCACAGATCTGTAGTTCAACATCATCCAAATTTCTCGATAATAACTCACACAGGTCAGGCTGGGGTTATACCAAAATTTCAGAAAATGTTTGTGGTTTTACATGTAGATAGAAATTTTATGCCTCGTCAACAATTTAATAGAAGTTGAGTTACAATAAACTGTATATAAAATCTCTGGACTGAAGGCTCATCTTGATGTACATCTTTACAGCTATCAAGAACATTCCCCTCTCTATAATATGCTGGTAGAAAATATTACAATGACTGTGCATATTTACACAGATGCAAACACCTGCAGCAGCAAAATACATCTACCGGTGTTTTCAGCGACACAGACAAATTCCTGATATAATTATTACAACAATTTTCTCTTTTCAAATTTCACATATCTGAAGTATAAATTTTTACATTTCAACCTGACAAAATACATTACACTTAAAACCCAAAATGACTTTTTACATGCAAAGTTTCCAAGTTATGAAAAAAGGAATTTAACCCTATCGACCCTACAGACCACAATAGACTGATCTAAACAATGGAATAGAGCATACCATTACGATATTTAGGGATGAAAGGGTTAAATCATTAGCAGAGGATCAACAATATAATGCTGCAATTCTTTTTACAGTACTAATAGAGACAACACAATCAAAATCAATTGAAGATTTGATTTTCTGATAACAAACTTCAAGGTTGATAGATGTTGAGTTTTGTGTTAACTGATTCAGGATGAATAGACATTTTCCAGGTAACATTAGACTGAAGCAGTGCTATATGATATTGTGACATCTATGATATACCGGTACTGACAGTACTTATGTGACTAACAGGAGACTGAAGCAGTGCTAAATGATATTGTCACATCTATATGATATATGATATACTTATGTGACTAACCGTTATCAATAGTCAGACAAAAAACTCATTATACATAACAAATAATCACTTTTACGTTTTACTTCTCATTTAGGAAGATAAATGAATTCTATATATTCTGGAATAATACATTTTTGTCACTCCAAAAATAATTAAACTACCAAATACATCATAATCCAAGGCCCCCATTCCATTAATGTTATATATTTAGTTACACACACAAACATAAAACAGACAACCAAAAATTTAGTGTCCTAGAGAACAAAGGGGAATTACCTAAAAGTGTGTATTTACATGAACATAATATACACTAGAGAATAAATAATATAGACTGTTTACTGGGGATGTTTACAAATACTGACAATCCACATTTACTATTAAACATGTTTACAGTGCTATAGTTTAGAATGTTTACAAATACTGACAATCCACATTTACTATTAAACATGTTTACAGTGCTATAGTTTAGAATGTTTACAAATACTGACAATCCACATTTACTATTAAACATGTTGACAGTGCTATAGTTTAGAATGTTTACAAATACTGACAATCCACAGTTACTATCAAACATGTTGACAGTGTTACATTTAGAATGTTTACAAATACTGACAATCCACAGTTACTATTTAACATGTTGACAGTGTTACATTTAGAATGTTTACAAATACTGACAATCCACAGTTACTATTTAACATGTTGACAGTGTTACATTTAGAATGTTTACCAATACTGACACTCCACAATTACTATTAAATATGTTGACAGTGCTATAGTTTAGAATGTTTACAAATACTGACACTTCACAATTACTATTGAACATGTTGACAGTGTTACATTTAGAATGTTTACCAATACTGACACTCCACAATTACTATTGAACATGTTGACAGTGTTATAGTATAGAATGTTTACAAATACTGACACTTCACAATTACTATACAAAACATGTTGACAGTGTTACAGTTTAGAATGTTTACAAATACTGACAATCCAGTTACTATACAAACATGTTGACAGTGCTATAGTTTAGAATGTTTACAAATACTGACACTTCACAATTACCCCATACAAAACATGTTGACAGTGTTAAAGTTTTAAAACTGATAAGAGGACAAATCTGCTGGTTTACACTGTGTATCTAAAAGTTACTTCCAATACATCAAGAACACATCCACGTGTTGAAAAACAGAGTAATTAATGCATACAAATGATAATGATAAATGCTTCTGGGAGTAGTTAAAAATCAGCAAAGATGACAGTCATGCATATAATTTGCAGATCATGACAAACCTCTGGCTACTAAACAGCTAATAAAAATGGAAATTGTTATTGCAAAGAGAATTTACAATGAAAAGAGCACAGTATGCAAATGAAATGTGTTGCTGTGCTTTTAAACAGATTCACAGAGTTGAATTTTTGTTTTTACTAAAGCAAATTTGCATTTGAACATTGAGAGGGAGATTCTAAGTATCTCTAAACGAAAAAATATACATTAAATTATGATAGTCTTCAAATACAGACCACTTGCATTAAAATGCAAATACCTATCCTTTCTCAAATAATTAAATTTACTATTTTATATTGGAGTATCCCTTCATCACAACCCAAGAAAAATAACTTGATCTACCTCCCAATGGAATTTTCCTACAGAGTATCATATTGCAATCAACATATTATATAATCTCCAAATGGAATCTCCTGAATCACAGCATAATTTTCTTGAGCAAACTCAACCTTGCATCATAGTCATCAACTTGTACTACCTCTAATTGGAATTTCCCTGTATCACAATATAGTAAATGAATATCCTGTTCTACCTAAGAATGAAATTTCCCTGCATCATAGTATGATATTAAAATCATGTATAACCTCACAATGGAATATTCCTTTATCACAGTATTATCGACAACTTGCATAATGGAATTTCCCCGTGTTACAGTACAATATCAATGTCAAGTATAACCTAACAATGGACTATTCCTTTATAACAATATAATCAACAACTTGTATAACCTGGTAATGGAATTTCCTTACATCACAGTATAATTAATATCATGTATAACTTCTCAATGAAATTTCACTGTATCACAGTACAATTTATATCATCAGGGATTTTCTGCCCTATCAAAGGGGGCATAAATAAGCCCCCATTCCCAATGCAATAATAATGCACTTTTTTTACCTGATACGCAGTCCAAATTTCCCAAACAGAGTCAAATGACGATGGATTTGAAGAGATTCTTGTACTTTCACATAGTTTTGTTGTACCAGTATTTCTAGATTTTCCATTTTCAACAAAATGTTGCTAAAATTCCCAATTCAAAATGCCAGGTTCCATTCCCAAAAGAGTGTTGAAAATCCCTGATGATGTACATGAACAACCTTACAATGGAATTTCTGTCAACATTTTGTACAACCTCTTGCAACTGTAATTCAATGTTGTCATGCTGCATTACCTAAAATTTAGACTCCTCCAGGTCTATAAAGGATTCAAGAGACTTACATCCCCTCCAGATTATATGAACTGTACTAAATGTATATTCATAATATTTCCTGTACTGCTTCACACTAGAGATTCCTTATTGATCATGATACAGAAATATCACACATTAGCCAATATTAACTGAACTGAGTTTTTCTAAATCAAAGATGTTAAATTACGCCAAAGATTATATTACCTGCACTACAGTACTAGTTTTTTATTTTATTTTAATGCAATTCTTGCAGATACAAATTGATAATTTCTGTATAAATCATAAAAAAATCCTATGTACATCTAAACTTTTGTGTAGGAACTTATACTTATATATACAATATGTTATTATCTGTTAAAATTTACGTAAAGACATTACGTCTAATTACGTAACAGTCAAGTCAACTTACCTGTCATACACACCTGACATCTACAAAGTAACAATAACACAAGGATTCCTTATATATGTCTAAATGCTATAGACTAGTTTGAATAAAACTATGAAGAAGAGTTCAGACAACATCTTGTAGTAGCCGCAGATAAGACCCACAGTCTTCTAATACAGATAAGTTTTCTTCTATATCCCAGGCAACAATATACTTGAATATCTAGCAATTGGCTGCTTATATATAACAGTTTATCAAAACAATAGATAAAACCATAGAAATCAGATTATTGCCAAACATCAATAGATAGTTGGCCATACAAATGCAGTACAAACACTTAATTAATCCAATGTGCATCAGTTCCGTCAATTTCAACACTTTTATACAACAATGAATCAAGGGCAATGGTAACTTTGTTACAATGCCTTTTTATCCTAGTAAAGATACCACAAAAACCCTTTGAAATAAGTTGAAGGGCATCATCTAGCTCTGATTACAAATTTTTTTATCTTGGTATCCTTACCTTGTTGCACGTAATATCTAAAACTATCTCATCTGACCTACTTTTTTGTCTTGAATACATATTTTACCTAATAATGGGAATGTACCATTGAAATTGAAGATATTAATATGTATAATAAACCATTACGAGGTGGTGGTGGGGTTGGGCAAGGAACACTGTAAGTCTGTCTTAGGGCTAAAACTATTGGCACACAATAGTGTGTTCTGATGTCATTTCTTGGTGGGTTTTTACACCATACATCTTGAAACTTTTATCACATACTGATATGTTTACAGATTCACTGCATAACTGAAATCAAAGGTACGGTAATATACACTTCATACTAAACAAATTATTCTTTATGTTTAGAACAACAAGAAATCTCCCAATGTAAAATACCCATATTCAGACTTCTGGTTTGATCTCTCCAAGGATCATCAAAAACTTGAAGAGACATACCAATTGAAGTAATTGATGTTCAGGACCCAATTCCACAACACATTGTTAAAATTAACCTACAGTTAGCCCATTAGTTTATCACTGGTTAACTTTAGGTTGTTAAAATTAACAACCTGTTGTGCAACTGGGTCCAGGTTTCTGTATTACAAGAATACCCATGATTGAAGTCTATCCTACTGTGACCTGTGAGCACTAACTAAATATATCATAAACTTCAAGAAAGGATTTTATTTTTTAGTAATTCTTTAACTGTCATTAAGCTATATTACCACTGTTAATAGGCTAAATGACCTATTGTAAGAATAGATTAATGACCAAGTGATAATGCTTCAGCTGTTTGGTGACTACATGTTGAAATTAATGTGTCTGTTGGAGAAAATACAGGTTAAGTGATATAGATTTAGTATGTGTGAAATTTCCATCACTGTCAACAATACCTCTGATATATATTGGTGCTACCAAACTGATGGAAAAACTGAAACTTTGACATTTTAAGTATAAACCTCAAGCACAGGAACATTGATCTTTACTTACATCTGAAAAGCAATAACTACCTCTTTGACCTTTCTGCACTTCCATGAAACAGTTACTAAGAAAGAATTTGCCTGCATGATACATCATACATCTTACATGTACATACAACCTGACTATGCCATCTTTACCTTATATACAGACTTGACTTTTCCATCTATACCTTGCATATAGATTTGATTATGGCATGTATATGTTACATACATACTTGATTATGCCATCTCTATAGTTTACATACATACTTATATATGCCATCTCTATAGTTTACATACATACTTATATATGCCATCTCTATAGTTTACATACATACTTATATATGCCATCTCTATAGTTTATATACATACTTATATATGCCATCTCTATAGTTTACATACATACTTATATATGACATCTCTATAGTTTACATACATATTTGATTATGCCATCTCTATAGTTTACATACATACTTATATATGCCATCTCTATAGTTTACATACATATATATGCCATCTCTATAGTTTACATACATACTTATATATGCCATCTCTATAGTTTACATACATACCTGATTATGCCATCTCTAGTTTATGTACATACTTGGCTATGCCATCTCTAGTTTACATGTATACAGAATTACTTGTTTTTGCCATTTTTATGTTACATAGAGACCTAACTATGCCATCTGTAGTTTACATTTTCCCCTTCTATATGTTACATACAGACTTAACTATGTCATCTGTAGTTTACATATGTACTTGATTATGCCATCTATAGTTTACATACATACTTGGCTGTGCCATCTCTAGTTTACATGTATACAAAATTACTTATTTCTGCCTTCTATATGTTACATACAGACTTAACTATGTCATCTGTAGTTTACATACATACTTGATTATGCCATCTATAGTTTACATGTATACAAAATTACTTATTTCTGCCTTCTATATATTACATACAGACTTAACTATGCCAACTGTAGTTTACATACAGACTTAACTACATGTACATCATCTTTTGATATAACAATTTGCATGTTATGTATAAACATAATTTTGACATTATTACCTGACATATAAATTATATACCGGTAAACATAATTTTGACATTATTACCTGACATATAAATTTGACTATGTCATTCATATGACATTCAAACTTGACTGTAATGGTGCTATATACATTATAAGAGTTTCACAAAATATTTCAAGACATATTTTGGTATCTAATTTTAGATATGAGGAAACAACATCTAGTTCACACAGTGTTTATCAAAATGCAGTGTAACTGGATTTATCAAAGTCCAACATTGTTATCTATATATAATAATGTTATCATAAAATAAACACTTGTAGATCATATCTGATATGATAAATAAATAATAAAAAGCAAAGTGTACAGTACCAGTAATTTGTACATTCTCAGGTTTTGAAATGATAAATTTTTGACACAGAACAATACTCTTGTGTTATTTTAAAGTTCATTAAAGTCTTCATACTGTTTATATGTAATAGAACTTACTCCTGAGCTGTAGCAGAACATATTTTCAAGAAGGTAAATTTGAAAAATATAGATTCCCATCGGGGCATACCACCAAGATATAAATTATCAAAATCACTCCATCTACCTAAAATGTACATCAGCAACAAATATTGTCTGGGTGAAAAAGTACTTGATATGGCTGTGAATAATAAAGTAAACAAAGGGAAAAAACTCTAATTGTAAGGGTGGCACACTGTATTCGATACACCATTTTCTTAAGATGTACTGGTATGTCTGCATTGAATATGGTGAGCTTAGGTGAAAAAATGACTTGTATATGACTTGGGCAAACAAAATTTCAAAAAGAAGAACGGGTAAATTACTCTGACAATAAAGGGTGGTAGCAGTGTATTTCTTATATGCAACCCTCTATCTACTGTTTATGTATATCTGCATCATATATGGGACAGGATGGATAGATGATAGGACAGATATTCACAACACAAACCTCAAGTTCCTCACACAAACACACACACACCTCAGAACTAGTGAGGAACTAATTACTTCAAATAAAAATTCCCAGTGTACTATGGTTTTCACAGATACATCTATTTTTTTAAAACCCAGCTTTATGCTATCAATCAATAGAATATGTCAAGACTAAGTCTTTCCAATTAAGGATCTAATTACAAAATAATCCTATGGATATTATGTGATTTTACTTATCAACATAAAGTAATAACAGAGAAGTGATCGAAGAAAAGATTCTCTGATATCTACAAACAAGTAGATTACTTGATAGATATGAAAACATCTGGGGAAAATCATGATGAAATATGAAAAGTTTATAATTTTCATACAGTATATATGCACTGGACTTTGTCCAAAACCAGACATATGGTACTGTTTCAGTTGTTTTATTTTTTTCCAGGTTATTACTAATATCATTAAAATTCTTCCTAGTAAACCTTTTCAGTCAAATTTGATGATAAAAATATCTAGTTACATGGAGATATCACCTGGTGTTTTGTGACATACAATATGATTATATTTAGATTTAAGCCACATGGTCTCACGCTGAACAACTTGCAAGTAGTTCAAATATGTAAAGGTCAACTGCTATAAGGAGAAGCCAAGAGATACAAGAAACACTATGAGATGTGTGACAGCTCAGAGTATCGGTAATTACACTTCAACCTTGGTACTGGCAGTTTTAGGATATGGCTAACAGCACCATAAAGATAACTCAAGGTCATAGGGTCTATGTCAAACAAAGGTCAACTTAATAATGAGTAAAACAACAGTAGTTTAAAGCTTTTACAGATGTAACCAACAAGAAATTAAAAAATATCGGACAGGAGCAGCCAGTGGATTATAATAATACTGACAGCAACAAAGCAGCAGTATCAAACAAATGAGAACTGTATGTGACAACTTACAACTGTCGAAGAATCATGTCAACACATGGATTTATATGCCTGTGAAGTGTGAGACTCTGCAAGTGATTATGTTGAAACTGATTCTGACAAGCATCACAGTGCAACATAAAAAAAAACCTCATCTAATGAAAATATTAATTCACTTTTTTTTCACAGTTAGATTTACCAATTCGTTTGACAATATATCTTCAATCAATATTAGCATTTGTACTTGTTATAACACGACATTTTAAGGAGTTACATAAAAACGCAATTAACTGATCAAAGACCACCTGGTTAAACATAATACAGATCATTTTCATTCTTAAATTTTAGATACTTAATTAAAATGAGGTCAATGAATTAATCACCAAGTGGTATTCAAGTACAGCTGTGTGTCTAGAGTACAACAGACTGAATAAAGTACAATATACCTTGTAAAAACCAAAAGTGGACAGAGTAGTAACGTATGTATATGCATTTCAAACTTCCTGTGTATCTCATTACACTGAAAGTAAATCATGTACATGTGTATTTGATAAGATCAAATCTTTGTGTAGGATGAGTTAATACTGCATATCAAGACTCCATAGAACACAGAGTAAAAATAAGATACAAATATTTAAACTAAGCCATGTACAATAGTGAAAAGCTTCACGCCAAAACATCAGAATCTACTATAAATCTAAGATGTGAAAATTCTCCACTAACATCCCTACCTCGGTAATGAAATACAAATCTGACTACAATACCATAGAAACAAAATACTCAATAAGCTACCCTACCAGAAAGAATACTGAATAGCCACAAATATTTTAATGACTGCCCTACCATAGAGACAAAAAACTCAGATGACTACCCTACCGCAGACAAAATACTGAACAGACTGTCATATTAAAGAGAACAATATACTCAACTAACTGACCTACAAATGATAAGATACTCAACTATCTACCCTGCCAAAAAACATTCAACCACATGTAACTACCCTACCAAGGCAAAATACATGTACTTAACTACATGTAACTTCTCTACCAGTGACAAAACATTCAACTAAATACCTTGAAAGAGAATAAACTCAACTAACTTCTTAAGACAAAATACTCAACTAACTTCTCTACCAGTGACAAAACATGCAATTAACTACCCTACAAGAGGGAACTTTCTCAACTAATTACAAAATGCTAAACTAACTACAAAGACTAAATACTTGACTAAATATCCCCAAAAAGACAAATACATGTACTCAACTAACAATCTCAAAACACTCAACTAAGTACCATATAAGGTACAAAACACTCAACTAGCTACATTGTATACCCTACCAGAGACAACATACCCTACCAGAGACAACATACCCTACCAGGGACAACATATCCTACCAGAGACAACATACCCTACCAGAGACAACATACCAGAGACAACATATCCTACCAGAGACAACATACCCTACCAGAGACAACATACCAGAGACAACATATCCTACCAGAGACAACATACCCTACCAGAGACAACATATCCTACCAGAAACAACATATCCTACCAGAGACAATATACAAACTATCTGTCCTATCAGAAATAAAATACTCAACAAACTAACACAGGGACAAAATAATCAACTAGGAGAGGCATGCTATCATTTTCTTTTAAATTTACCATTGTTCATTTAAAAACTTGTGCAAGTATAGTCCAGTTTTGAACTAGTACAGAGACATGAAATAGCATTTCTGCAGAACCTGTCTTATGTTTTTCAGTGCTGTCTATTTTTCAAAAACTTGAGAGAAAGTATTTAGATGGACCTCAGAACATGATCAACCTTAATGCTCTTATGATACAATTACTTCTAAATACATTCATCATCTTGGAACTATCATGCATTTGTGTATATTTCCAGGAAATTCATTGCTAAAAATTAATCTTTATTAGTAAAGTCTTGGGTATATTGACAAGAAATATAAATTATACCACGTAACATGTCACTGTATATGGCCAGTAAAACATACTTAACTACATCCATGATATTTATTTACATTACAACAGAATACTATTGTCAGTTACGATATATATCTATAGATAATAATACACCACTTAAAGTAAAACCACTCTGTATGGTCAATACATAACATTAACAATACGACAGAATTCATTCCTTAAAACATAAAGTATGTTATTTCCGTATATGTAATTTATGACTATTGTTCAAAACATCAGACATTTTGAAGAAATCAGCCATGTAAAACAATAATCCTTTTAAGGAGTCCTCTAGGACCAAAATGATGTTTATTCTGTGAATGTTTGCTTAATAGTGAAGTTGATTATTAAAATGTGTGGTTATTATGTAATTACAATGTATTGCTGATATAAATCGAGAACCAGCTTTTAAGTCTCCATACTACTGAAATCAATATAATCTGAACCATGTTATTCTACAGAGTTGTAATTTTAGCAAATATTGCCTCAGAAAAAATCCCCTGACATGGCTCTGATTACCCGGACAAAGTACGTGAAAAAAGTACACATTTATTTAATTTGAATTTCTTTCAGTCTTACGAATGAAAAATGTTTTCTCTTGAAATCTACATGCTTTTTCCTTTTCAATTTGATAAAATGCTAACTGTTCGTGTCCACCAAAAACACCCATGCATACTTCTACTACTACTGTACACGTAAAATGTATTACATACAGTGTATAAAACTTTGTATCTACATGTGGTAAAATATAATCAACGAAACAAAACAATGGATAGGGTGGAAAAGCGATAATCGCATTTATACATGTGAAAAGTTGATGTAAATCTTCAGATTTCAGAAAAGTCACAACTTGAACACTTTTAATCTAGAGCTGTAAAACCTACCAAATTTACATTTTCTTTTAACATTAAGAGCATTTCCAGCTGTGAATATTAGATTCCATCTCAAAATTCTGAAATCCCCAGAAGGAATCTCAAAAACCTTTCACATGTTTGGATTTCATAACAGTAATTTTTACACAATGAATTATTTAACTATAGCTAGTCAATACTGGTATGGTGACATTTATATGTGATATTATTAAATTATTCTACGATAATTATCTATTTCATTAGTAATTTCCTTATCATTAAACACACTTGTATGATAAAAAACTTTTTCAACAAAGTGTGTGTGGCACATGTGTATATGAGCAAACATGTGTGATTACATGATTAGTGTACAATGTGAACATTTACATGCCAATTTGTGTTCCTTACAGCCCAAAGATCTTAACAAAAACAAGATGCGTTTGTGAAACACAAATGCCCCTGGTCCCAACAAATATTTGCAATGTCCTATATTTTGACCTCATCCCAAGGGGCATGTGATGTCATTGAAGTGTGAGCAACCATTAGATTAACTTACAGTCCAAGTTTGGTTACTGTATTACAATCCAAACTTGAAATATTACACTTTATATGTAAGCAGGATGGAATTACGGACAGATGGACGGACAGACAGACGGATGATCCAAACACTATATGCCCCCCGGCAGACCTTTCAGGCCGTGAGCATAAATTAGATAGGGATTCTATTAACACAATAATAATCACTTGATACTCATTCCATTTGTATGATAGCCTATCAGCTAATATCCAGTATAGCTATATCCCCCACATTGTACATCTGGTGGTATTCAGGGTTTACTAATAAGGCCTAACATATAATCTCAGGGACAAGTTGTTCAATAACTTATCAATGTAAAACACATACCTTCAGTACTGTTGCTAAAATCAAAGTAAATAATAACAAATATCTATATGTCAACAACAGACCTGAGGACAAAAAAAAAAAAAAAAAATGTTTGATGTGACCCAAACAATCCCATAAAAAAAAAAACCCAAACCATTTCTAACAAAAAAATCTTACATGTTGTCCAATTTGCTTTTCAAAGTCAAAAAGAGAAAAAAAAATGCCTACCAATAGACCCACTTCTAAGACTACTGGTTGGGGACCTAAAACGAACAGTTCTTAAATGATGGTCTGAACTTGAAAATGTGTACAGGCTACATAGAATTAGATGCAAAGTTTACAAAGCAAACTCTAAACAATGATCCCTTCCACTATGGTTATCAACAATAAAGAAATCCAATGTACATTTGAATAAATGAAAGTATTAAAATGGAATTTGTTAAGGGTGGTGAAGGATATTTAGCAGGGTAAATCTGGAGGTGAAAAAAGGTCAATTGTGGTACACAACTAAGCTTCATTAGGCCACAGAGATCCCGGATAACATAAAATACTTAGACAAAGTGTGACTTCTGGTGGTCTGTTTTCACTGTGCTTGTAATATACATACTCCAGATACATGTAAACTTTATTTTCTAATTTTCTTTTAATTTGTTTATTTTATTTTATTATTATTATTATTATTATTATTATTATTATTATTGTTGTTGTTGTCAGGTACTTGCTGATAGCGATAGTTTATCTGCAGATACATTTCAGTGCTTTGAGATTTATAAGAACTGAGCATTGACTATGTGGATTGAGGTGTAACATCATTTGTGTGTGGAAATATATAAGTGGCTCTTGTGTGTGTCATTTCATTGGCTTGTATTAACATGCTTATAAACATGTACAAGAGGAATTACTGCTGCTACTATATGTATTGTCCTATTATGATTTAAGAAAAGCTGCAAGTTATTCTGAAAACAAAATTTAGATGTATTTTTGGCATTTTTTACAGTAAAGTTATGGTAATACATGTACATGTATATTTTTCTATTGTAATTTTAAGAAATAAATCTTGTATAGTAACCTACAGCATGTAATTTACTAAGTGCTGATATTTTGTATGTAAGGTACTGTCTCAATATTTGTGTGTAAATGAAACTTCAATGTATACCATTTGGCCTGAGAAGAGAAAGCCTACAAATTTGAGCCATCACATTTCCCGTTAACATATACACCATAAATATATACTGTCTGCATGTTAACACACAATGTACAAATCAAGGAACAACACATGCTCAATAATTGATGCAAGTTACATAATCTGATACTAGCTTCTGTTTCTTCATAATATAAACAAGTATAGTACAACTGACAGAACACAAATCCTTGCCATATTGTATTGATAAGTACATAGGGACATTCTTACGGTTAGACAAAACATCTACAGTGAATGCACATGTGGTGTATCACTTGTTTACAACTAGACAACAAAATACTTTATGCAAAAAATGTCAATTCTCATCTTCTAGTGAAATGATCAAAGAATATTCCATCTTGTTTCTGTGCATGTATCCTTTCAAGCATAGTCCATCTTGTTTCTTTGCATGTATTCTTTCAAGCATAGTCCATCTTGTTTCTCATTGCATAGTCCTCAAATTTCACAATGTCTATTACCTCATATTACTAGTACATGTATATGTATATGTATCTGTGATCTAAGAACAGCTATCAAAATTCTTCAGTGTCATTTTGAAACTAAGCCTTCTCTGATCAGATTTTCTTATAGTTTATCAGAAAATTTGTCATTTTACTGTGGCTACTGAATTAAGCATTTATTCATTTAAAACCACTGTATTTAAATGGTCAAATTGTTATGCAACCTTTTCTAGCTTCAGAATAAGAGAGCAGGCCCATGGGTCCCAATGGCCCATGTGCCCCTAGTCTAGCCTATTGTGTACTGTATTAATTGGAGAAGGCCCAGTAAGTTGTGAGAACTTGTGCGCCATCCATTTAAATATTTTTCAATAAAATATGTTTAAACCAAACACAGCTTATTTATTTATTTGGAGAAGACCCACAGCAGTAGAAGGGAAAATTCATATTTACCATTCACACAGATGTGTATCAAACCAGACAAACATACATTGTACTGCAACATTTTTTTAAATTTTGCTCTAGCTATGAACTTTATAAGCAGGTGGCTCTTACATTTAAGTGTATGCTAATGATCTGTTTAGAGTTACAAGTAAAATCTAAATGTGAAACATGTATCTGCCAGTGAATATAAACACTGATAAAAGCCTATGTACAGTAATGAATGAAAATACAAACTGCCAAAATGCATGACATAAGAATTAAGAAAAAACATGGCAGAATAACATTATATATATTCTATACCAACTCTTTACCTTTTAACAGCATTAACAAATAGAACTAATGTAATTGAATACTGTAATATTTCAGTATGTGTACAAAACCATATGCCAACGGGTACAATTCTCCATATCAAAACATTTTATGAAATACAATTTAAAATTGAACTTACATTTTAGTCTCAGCTATGACATCTGTGTTTTAACAGAATGACAATGGTTTTACATGTATCCCAATTCAGTAAACACAAACACCAGGCCATGCAAAATAAACACTACCACATTAAATATTGATATATCAAAACAGCCATACACCAGCTTACTAAAATCCTTGTGTGTATCTCAGTTCTTAAAAAGACAATACACATAGACAAGGGGCACCTGTACTGGGACTCCAGCTTGTCACATGACACTCACTTTCTTCCTCATTGTAGTTGAAATAGAAAAATATCAATCAATTTCATCTACATCTACTTCTAAAATTCATGTTCTGAATCATATGTCTATTTGGTACCAATAAGAACAGGCCTAGGAAAGTAGAAAGTTGTCTGTAACACAAAATAAGGACAGATACTTTACTTAACATTCAGATGAGTAAAAACTTTATAAGCAATGTACATGACAAAGTGCTCGTAAAGGTAAAATGGTAATTAATTGGCAGATTATGATATATTGCTTACTGTTTAGTATCATACACATTATATTTATACATTGTATAATTCTATAATGAAACATTAAACTGCTGAATTAACTAGTGTTGATAATGGGATAAATAACCAGCCTACCTACTGTTGATCTGTGACCTTTTGAACCCCCCAAATCAATCAAATTCTTTGTTTTATTTGTGTTCTATGTGACATTCAACGATTATGCAGTTAAATGGTGACAGACAATTTTTATTGGTAGCAAAGGAAATATGGTTACAACAAGAACAAAGTACATAATGCAGAGACACCAGTCTACAGTAAGCAAACTCACACAACAGTGACTAAAAATTTCAGATACATGTATTAGGGTTTAAAGTGGGACATCCTAGTTATTCAGTAGTCAGATATTTTCCAACGTACCAAATTGGCCCGAAATAAGGCCCAATTCCCATTGCAATGAATTTGAAGAGATTCTTGTATTTTCACAGTTTTGTGTATTTCTGGATTTCTCAATTTCGTTAAACTGTTACTAAAATTCCCAATTTAAAAGGCCCAAGAGAGAGTATGGAAAACCCCTGGTAGTCGGCCATGGAGAACCCCTTGCAGGTTTGAAAAATTCTCTCTAAATTCATGTGTACATTCACATTTCTGCATGTTTTACAACTGTTGTCAAAATATTCTCAATTATTTGATGCTTAGCAACACTTAAAATGATTTGCTTTTTTTATAAACATTTTCTATGTCAGTATAGGACAACACTATGTCAGACTGTGTTACTAATGTAGTATTATTAAGAGCAATACGACATGTATGCTTGATTAAATAGGAGAAATAAAAAGTAAAGCTTTTCAGTGGCATTGGAACCACACCCAGTAGTGTTCAACTACATTTGTACCATAACATATTCTCAAAAAAGGGCCATTACTCTGTAAATAACAATGATCTGTTATAAGATTAAATATTGCATGTCTGTTTGTAACAATATTTATTCATTCATCAAGTTTTTCAATAGAATATGTGGTACAAAGGACAGATGGAAAAGAGCTTAAAATTATCTACAAAAGGAAAAGCAGAAAAAAACACTCCTTATGTAAGAATGGGTTAGCAAAATATCGGTCTTACAAGATGAATGAATGTATGCTAGACAGGACAATGGACATTACGGTACATTAAACCTCACAAAAGGTTTGTAAAGTTTTTGTGTCCTGTGTGTATCAACTCAAAGTATTTTATCAAACAATGCTCTAAACATGTGACAGTTCTTTCTCCATTTTTATTACTCTTTTGACAAAATCTGAATCACTTTCCACACATCTGTGCAAATTACTATATCACAATTCTGAGGTCGAGTTTCAATGATCGACTTTGTCAGAGGAAAATATTACTTGTATTTTAGTAGCGACTATCATGTCAACACAAAAAGGTCAGCAGGTAATAATTTGTCAAAAGAAAATGAAAATCGTCAAATATATATAGATGAAAGGTGGCCTAGAGTACAAAGCTTTACACTGAAATTGATTGATATCTATCATAAGTGACAAACTTAACACCAGTTTGACAACTAAGAAATATATTGCAATAAGAGTTCAAATTACAGAATATAGATGAAATCAAAACTAAATCTGAAGTACATCTACCAAAAGAAATCAATACCATAAATTACTGAAATAAAACATTTCTGCCTTCAAAGTTATTCCACAAATGTGTACCTTTGCCCCTGATATTAAAAACCAAGCTCTCTAAATTCACCTTCAGCCATGCCAGATTATCACTGATCTCATGCTAGGTGTTAAATTATGAAATGAAAAAATGTTCAACCAGCAAAAGGTTGTAATATAACATGTCAGGTGCTTGATTATATCTGAAAACTAACAAGATATATATCACAAACTTGTCAATATACACAAAGATGTCATAACACTGCCATTACATATACATGTATACAAAACCATCAGAAACTATCCCTACTATCTTGTATTAACTAAGTAACAATTACAAAAATAACTTTGGGGGACTTAAATATACATGTACCATTTTTGGGTTACTTTTACTTGTACTGTAACTCTAGAGGTATAAACATTGTGTCTTCCTTACCATGCTATGCAAAGTTTAACCCAAAAATTACCCAATATACCTCCTTTACAAAATCATGCCCTGGATAGCTACATGTGGCATCCAAAATTGAAATTATCAAATTGCCATTCTGCTATTCATAGGTTATTACAAAACTGATCTTTTTCATTAAAATCCAAAAATGAGCACCTCAAACATCTTAAAACTTCTAAAACTATTAGAAAAAATCTCAAAAACCTACCTGCAATATAGCACTAAAAGCAAGGAGTGTAAACTTCAAATCTATTGTGAAGAGTGTATAGTAAAATACACCTGTACACCAGGTACATGTACCCAAACAGTGCTATACATGACTAGGTCAGGTTACCCTAAAAATTGAGAAAATGACAACTAATCACAGGTTTGAACCAAGAAAAAAGTGAATTGCTATGATGTGAATGAAAAAGGATTTAAAATGCTTACCTTTTCATAAAGAATCAAGACTATTTGTGTCCTTAAATGGTGTTAATTTGCATAGGCAGCTATACAAATGTGTGAAACACAATTACACCCTACCGGTACCACTATATCAGAAAATATATCCCTATCAAATAATGATATCATAAGTCTCAACAAGGTTCCTAAAATCTACCCTGATGATTGACGGTTTTATTTTATTTTATTTTTTTTATGACCAACAACTGAGAAAAACAATAAGATTGTATGATAACAATAAAGATCAGTAAATCTACTGATATAAACAGGTGATAAAACTTACTTCCAGGTGATTAAATAATCATATCAAAGGAATATAGATTCATCTTTTTCCACCTCTGAATGAAGATAAAGGACAAAATGATTAGGTGAGCAAACTTACCTGCAGTCATATAATAATACTTGTGTATGTCACAATAGTCCGATACAGTGAGATATAGCTGTAGGCTTATAGGATAAAAGGCTGGTGTGTAGTAGAGAGTAGTTATTACTGTATTAACATGGTAATTAGCAGGTCACCATCAACTTTGTAAAGGCACACTGGTGCACTAGTGTTTAACATTGCATCAAGACTGACAATGTACGCATGAACACAGCATACATGTGCTTACATAATGAGTTTAACAAAGAAATCGTAAACCATGACCTGTTTGTTTGTGTGAACTAATTGTACATGTACACATGTATGTAAGTGGCTCACATGTATGTGTGTGTTGTTCTGTGTGAAATAATTGTGTGTGTGTGTTGTTCTGTGTGAAATAATTGTACATGTACAAATGTATGTGTGTGTTGTTCTGTGTGTGTTGTTCTGTGTGAAATAATTGTACATGTGCTAATATATGTAAGTGGCTCACATGTATGTATGTGTGTTGTTCTGTGTGAAATAATTGTACTTGTACAAATGTATAAACGTGACTCAAATGTGTGTGTGTGTTGTTCTGTGTGAAATAACTCTACATGTACAAATGTATGTAAGTGGCTCACATGTATGTATGTGTGTTGTTCTGTGTGAAATAATTGTACTTGTACAAATGTATAAATGTGACTCAAATGTGTGTTTGTGTTGTTCTGTGTGAAATAACTCTACTTGTACAAATGTATGTAAGTGGCTCACATGTATGTATGTGTGTTGTTCTGTGTGAAACAAATGTATAAACATGACTCAAATGTGTGTGTGTGTATTGTTCTGTGTGAAATAACTGTACTTGTATAATTGTATGTTAGTGACTCACATGTGTGTGTGTGTTGTTCTGTGTGAAATAATTGTACATGTACAAATGTATAAACGTGACTCAAATGTGTGTGTGTGTGTTTTGTTCTGTGTGAAATGATTGTACTTGTACAAATGTATGTATGTGACTCACATGTATGTATATGTGTGTATGTTGTTCTGTGTGAAATGATTGTACATGTACAAATGTATGTATGTGACTCACATGTATGTATATGTGTGTATGTTGTTCTGTGTAAAATGATTGTACATGTACAAATGTATGTATGTGACTCACATGTATGTATATGTGTGTATGTTGTTCTGTGTGAAATGATTGTACATGTACAAATGTATGTATGTGACTCACATGTATGTATATGTGTGTATGTTGTTCTGTGTGAAATGATTGTACATGTACAAATGTATGTATGTGACTCACATGTATGTATATGTGTGTATGTTGTTCTGTGTGAAATGATTGTACTTGTACAAATGTATGTATGTGACTCACATGTATGTATATGTGTGTATGTTGTTCTGTGTGAAATGATTGTACATGTACAAATGTATGTACACCAATGTACATGTACATTTTACGTTCTTCACATGTATGTGTGTAAAAAGTCAATGGATAAAAATTGAAAGAAAGATGTGTGAATTTCATATTATAATTCTGTTTCACATAGTTTTCCCAAAGAATAATACTCAAATTTTATAAGAGTAAGACCATAGTGGCCTGTATATATATATGAGTAAGTTTAAAACAAAATATTACATGTGTAAAATTATGGTGGATATTTCTTTACAAAAATAAATGTCCTTTGATCAGTTGGCTAATGTACAATGATTTTCTTTCAAAGCTTGTAATCAATATAAAACAAGAACAAAGATATAAACATGGGCTGTACTGACTGTATCTTTACTAAATAGTAAATTCTGTTCTGAAATCAAAGACTTTTACATCCTAATCCCATGGTACATAGCTGTTCTGATGACAACATTAATACAATCAGTATAATATCTCTGTATTTTTGTCACATATCTAAATATGCAGTGTTTCTCATGACATCAAAAGTCAACAAAATACAGCATTGATAAATAGCGCCAGATTTCTGACAATGTACAAAGGGCCTATAATTGGATTACATGTTACTTGGTAAAACTGCACAAAACTGAGATTTTATCGTCATTTTTTATAATATTCTGCAGAAAATATAAATCAACACAGATGAGAGATACATTTCACCAACTGAAAAAAACCATTAAAAATATCAATTTGTGAATAACTTTATTGCATGCCATGCTGTGAATAAGAATTACTGTTCATGCTGCACTAATGAATATCCTTCATGTAACAACATAAATACAGGAAAAAGATTTTCAGATCTGCCTCCCCATTGGTCCATTTGTTTTGAATGTTATCTAATTGCACACATTTAATGCCTTAAAATGAGCATGAAAAAATCTAGGAAACTGCCATTAGGGAAACTGAGTCATTTATTTCACAGATCTGAAAACAAAACATAAAACCAACCATGTGAGAAAAGCATTTACTGGGTAATTGTATGCACTTGCATTTCATAATTGTGTATTTATAAATAGAAAACAACTTTTATTACAACTATTATGTACTTCAAAGAAACTGAGCTATTTTAAACTCACTGATGTACTGTTACTAAGAGACACTCACGCCTTGCACATGAAATAGAGCTAACATCGGGACTTTAATCTGAATGACTGAAAAGTAACCAGGATAATAACTGCACAAGGATTGAAATACTAACCATGACTTATCTAAACACAATATTCATTCCACTGCAATATTCTGTGTGTCCTTTCAAAGTTATCAATTAGACTGCTGTTTATAGTACAACAGTGTTTTGTGATTAAGTACATGTAGGAGTGTATATGCTTATCTCTGTGTGTTTGTCACCATGTAACGTAATCCCCTGCATAAAAGTTCTTATAGATTACTTAAAAACTGCATTGCAATCTTACCATCAAAACAAACATGGCAAACTGACTAAGGTGTAAAGATGCTAAGTAACACTATAAATATCTGTGATGCTTCTAGGAATTTTACAAGTGGATCATGATGTGGGTTTATGTGGATAGATGTTTTACATTTGTTCTATGGTTTTTTATTTTTAGTACATACATAAACTGCATTTTTATTGGCCAGACTCTTACATATAAATTGAAGACCATCAATCCAGTATGATAGGAAGATACTCTTAATCTTTTTAAACTAGTCTAGTATGGTTAAACTAGTCTACATGTAATATGGTTGAACTATTCTAATACTGGGGAGTTAATCTAATATGTTTGATTACAAATGTACTTTTAATATGGTATAACTGAAAATTCTCATACATTGTACATAGCTACCTTTTCTTACTTTTTATTTACTATTCATGATTATGTACTTTTCATTTAAAGAGATGAACAATTTTTATGTAATGTAATGTACCAGGTGAGAGATTGACTTCTGTTTTAAAGATTGGTATGCATTTAAAATTTTGTACCGTACCAGGTTTGTTAAGATACTAGCCAATCAGAAATTGGGGATTACTTTTGAAATTAACATTTTCTTAATTTAGTACAAAAATATTTTTAAAAAATTTACAACAAGCTGAAGAAATCACAACTTTGAGTACCGGTAATAATCTTACATTTGTTAAAATGTAAGTGTATAGGGTGTGTCAAAATGTTAAACTAATATGATAGCAACTCAAATTACCAGTCTGAATTACAAAGTGGGGACAAATTTTTTTGAAACACCCTGTACATGTACCTAAAACAAGGAAGAAATTTCAATGCTAAAAACAAGGAAGAAATTTCAATGCTAAAATTAACTCCCTGAAGAATAAAAATTGCAATTTATAAGAACTGTTACAGATCTACTGAAATTGAATGAAAGCTCCTCTATTATTGTATTCAATATCATAAAAACAAATATAAAAAAGTTATAATGTAGGGACCCAGTTTTCAGGTACAAAATCTAGACTGAAAAATAAAATTAAGTTTTTATAAATTTTCTTTTATTATATCGCTTTCTGCGTCATGTAAAATTAATGATTTTCCATTGTTCATTTTGAATGAAGTTTGACAAATGTTAGATGTTCACATATCAAAACAAATTTAGATTCACATGGGAAATGTTGTAAATTAATGAGGCAAACTATTCCATAACTTAACTACTTCACTGACTTTGTGAGAAACATAAAAATATTACCATAATTTAAAAACCATACAAGAAATTTATCAAAGAGAAAACTCTGCAATTTTGCTTACTGGTAGAATGTATAAATGTACAATCATTGTTGAATGTTCCCATGAATGAAATATAGTAAGTCAAGAGTATATTTGAAAGAAAATAGGAGAACAGTTGAAATACATATAAAAGTTATCATGGCCCCATGACCTAAAGAGAAAATTACGGTACTGCAATGAACATACAGATGTATCTACATTTTTTACAACATGTGGTTACCCATGGTAAAAAAAAACATTTATGTACTGTTATCCATAAGTTGACCCTGACAAAGCAAATGGGTGGATGGACACAATACAAAACTATAGCCCCACTCCCATCCCCAAGAACTGGTGAGGGACAAATAACTGTTACAATGTCATAATGATTTGTTAACGGTATTGTACATTTTGTAAACTGTAAGACCTGACACTGCCACCCATGATTTAATAACAAACAGATGATGACAACTTAGTAGCATGAAGCAAGCCCCTTTCTCTTTGTGTTTCAGCGATCATTTATAGCTTTCAACAACATTATCTGGCATGTCATTGGGTTTTTTTTTTCAAGAAATAATAAAATGGATTCTGATCCCAATACAGATGATCGTTGACAGCTGTTTAGATACAGCATCACATTAACAGACAAAGAACACAGAGACTTATAGACAGACCATTTATTTTATATAATTCTCTACCTCACTCTCACATGCTCAATAAATATGACAGTTACTGAGTTGTAAATATAACATTTTTTTTTTTTACAAAATTAAGAAAAAAATTAAATATTGACTTAAATTTGATTTTTTTTTTTCAAGACTTGTATATGATCACCGTTAGTCTATCTCTGTAAAACAATGACCAATCCCTATATTTTTTTAGAATACATTTTTATATCTTCTAATATTCTATCTACACTTTATCACAGAGCAAATATTTTGCATGCTGAACATCGCTTGTCAAGTATACATAGGTAGATAATTGGCAATGGCTTAGCCATTTTAACTTAACTTGCACTGAAACGACAGAAGAGCTATGCTTTTTCTCTAAATGGACAAATGATGTTGACTGACTATCAGACTGATCACTGTTTTGACTTAAGTCATTTGTTGTTATTCTATCATGATCAAAACTGTTTCAAAGAGCAAAGGATGCTAATAGCATCAATACTCCCATAATTAACCTAATTGATATAAATGAAAACCCATAAACATAATGACTTCCACGACTAATGACCCTGTCAGTTTTAATTGAACGTTTGACTTTTATTCACCAACTTTGCTCATTTTAAAGTCCCGAAAGTCACATCAAGGGAAAATGTTTAAAAAAAAATCACAAAATAAAAGAAAATGACATATTCTACACCAGATCCTAAATGTAGACAGCAAAAAGTGTATATCCTCCAAAGGTAAAATACACAAACATATGGAACTAATATAAATACCCTTAGTCAAAAAACATATTAAGCAAGTTTTTTATGTAATGGAAACAAACATTAACCTAGGGGTATAAAGATTTCCATAAATGATATATACATTTTAGTTTTTAAGTTCAGCTTGAATTCCTGCAGCGATGGGGCAAGCAGTGCAGAACAGTTTTTCATTATTTGCTTCATGCATAAAAACACCACCAGCTAAATGATCACATAATGCACAAACTTTTAAGAGTTTATGACTATATATATAAACATGTATATATATATATATATGTGTGTGTGTGTGTATGTATGTGTGTGTGTGTGTGTGTGTGTGTGTGTGTGTGTGTGTGTGTGTGTGTGTGTGTGTGTGTGTGTGTGTGTAGAAATGGTAATCTTATATCTTTTGAATGTCATTTATCTGAAGTTAAGCTGTGCTGAAACATGTTTTACATAATACCAAAAAGTAGAGTTTTATGAAAACCAACAGAACTCCGGATTGCAGACAGAATTAAACACATGACTTAATTGAAAACCAACCATTATAGAGAACAGCAACATTATGATTTCAAACTGCAAATAACAGAAGAAACAAAAATAAAGATTTATTATTTTTACATACTTATACACTGTACATATAAAGTTCCACACCAATCAAAGTATGGAACAGAAGTTATCAAAATGAACTAAATTGCTTATACTCTTTAAATATTAGCTGACAGCTGGACCATGGCAGGTATGACCATTAACAGGGTATGTATAATGGACCCATGCTAGGTATGACCATTAACAGGGTATGTATAATGGACCCATGCTAGGTATGACCATTAACAGGGTATGTATAATGGATCCATGTAAGGTATGACCATTAACAGGGTATGTATAATGGACCCATGCTACATGTAGGTATGACCATTAACAGGGTATGTATAATGGACCCATGCTAGGTATGACCATTAACAGGGTATGTATAATGGACCCATGCAAGGTATGACCATTAACAGGGTATGTATAATGGACCCATGCTAGGTATGGGGTATGTATCATGGACCCATGCTAGGTATGAGGTTAACAGGGTATGTATCATGGACCCATGCTAGGTATGACCATTAACAGGGTATGTATCATGGACCCATGCTAGGTATGAGCATTAACAGGGTATGTATAATGGATCCATGCTAGGTATGACCATTAACAGGGTATGTATAATGGACCCATGCTAGGTATGACCATTAACAGGGTATGTATGATGGACCCATGCTAGGTATGACCATTAACAGGGTATGTATGATGTACCCATGCTAGGTATGACCATTAACAGGGTATGTATAATGGACCCATGCTAGGTATGACTGTAAGCAGCAGATGGTAATGGATCCATAACAGGTATGAACATAAGTAGGGGACATATGATAGACCCATGTCAAGTATTGACCATGGACAATTAAATGGACCCATAACAGGTATGTAAGTAGGGGACATGATAGACCCATGCTAAGGTATGATCATTGGACAAGAGATGTATCACCAATAACAGGTATGAACATCCGTAGGGGAGTATGATATGACCATGTCAACACCATGGACAAGAGATGTATAATGGACCCATGCATAAGTAGGAGACATATGATAGACCCATGTCAAGTACTGACCATGGACAAGAGATGTATAATGGACCCATAACAGGTATGAACATAAGTAGGGGATGTATGATAGGGTATGTCAAGTACTGACCATGGACAAGAGATGTATAATGGACCCATAACAGGTATGAACTTAAGTAGGGGACATATGATAGACCCATGTCAAGTACTGACCATGGACAAGAGATGTATAATGGACCCATAACAGGTATAAACATAAGTAGGGGACATATGATAGACCCATGTCAAGTATTGATCATGGACAAGAGATGTATAATGGACCCATAACAGGTATGAACATAAGTAGGGGATGTATGATAGACCCATGTCAAGTACTGACCATGGACAAGAGATGTATAATGGACCCATAACAGGTATGAACATAAGTAGGGGACATATGATAGACCCATGTCAAGTACTGACCATGGACAAGAGATGTATAATGGACCCATAACAGGTATAAACATAAGTAGGGGACATATGATAGACCCATGTCAAGTACTGACCATGGACAAGAGATGTATAATGGACCCATAACAGGTATGACTATTAGCAGAGGATGTATATGCTAATTCCTCTGTAGTACCTGATCTCATCAATGGATATTCCAGAGATCAATTTTTATCCACAATTCATTTGTATTAGTTTTTACCTGACATATTTTACTTTACAGATAACACTGGAATTTATGCTTCATTCTTTAAATGCCACCTAGTAGCTGATTATACTTTTCCATTAAGTTGCAGCAATTAAATTTCAGGGTAGACAACTTTTGGCAATACATTCGATGAATGCAACAGTAATATTTGGATTTGGAGGCTTTAAAATATCTTCTCATATAAACAAATTTGAGAAAATTATTTGCACATTTAAAACAATTAAAAAAAACACAATCAAAATACCATCCAGCACTGGAGACATTTTTGCACAGTTCTGTAAAATTTGAGCATCAACTAAAATAACAAGACTTTTAAAATCAATATGGAAGTAAAAAATAAAAAAGAAATTTATTAGTAACATGTGAAAATAAATTCATTTTCATGCTTATAATCTTTTGAACAATTGCAGTTGCTAAAAATTGTGTAAGTCTCAAAGGAGATTCCATAATTGTGGTACACAGCGAAGACAAATTCGATGAGTCAGAGAACACAGAAGTCATCTTGGCTTCGTCAGGAATTAATGAGGCAAGGCTTTTGTTAAATATGCCTATATACTGGTAAATATAAAGGTAATGGTAATCTTATACATAAGTACACAATATTTAACGATAATTTGGAATTGATAAAACATATTAAGTAAACCCAACCCAATCTTCTTTGACTTAACTTGGCAGACATTGTTACCAGCAGTGTCATCCTAACAAAGTACCGATAACAGTAACATAACTGATTGTCTATGCAGGTAGTGGTCTTCTTGCCTTCACAGTCAACATGCTTGACTTGCAGACAATTTCCATAATGCAATTTACAGTGTGTGCAAATCCTAGAAATAATTGATATAAAGAAGCCTCCACAGACATTTTGACTATAAAAAATGGCTGGACCTAAAGAACACTGACAATCTCTTGATAGAATAAAGGCCATGTGTATTTATCAAAGTGTCAATCCTAACTGTATGTGACATAGACTGGGAACCTGGGATATATATATATATATATATATATACACACACAAACACACACAGAGTCAAACACAGATATATTGAAATCTAAGGGGAATGAATTTTTCCTTAAAAGAAACTCATGATTTTCAAAATATAAATGAATAATATTTTCAAAATATGTGTAATGCTAAGAGAATATAATGAGGTTAATTCTAATAGCAATGTAAAATGTGTAATGCTAAGAGAAATATAAAATTTAAAATGCTAATAGCAATACATATCATGTGTAATGCTAATAACAAGATATGTATAATGCTAATAGCAATATACAATGTGTAATGCTAATAGCAATATGAAATGTAAATAGCAATATCAAATGTGAAATTCTAAGAAAAATATTAAATATGTAATGCTAATATTAATCTAGAAGGTGTAACTTAAAGAGCGATTCATATACATGTATGACAAGTCACATGTAGAGGATTTACAATATGATTGTGATGTGTGGAGATCTAACTACTACAGCCATGTTATTTTAAATGCAGCTGTCACATACAGACTTCGTTTATAAAAGTAATTTATCTTTTTTGACCCCTTACTGAGTCTTTTCTGCAACCCAAAACTACCTCTTTCTTTTGCTGAGATAGTACATTCTGTCTGATGACTATACCAGTATTAATATGAATTCTTAGCAATCTTAGTGAAATACAGTGGAATCTCGTTATTTCGAAACTCACGGGGCTGCACCTATTACTCCGAGATATCTGGAACTCGAGATAACCATTATTTTAGCTGATATAGTATTATATCTATAAAAATTGGGACCGGACTTTCAACTTTGACGTATCCCGAATTTCGACTCAACAGATTTCGACACAACGAGATTGCACTCTATCTATCATCATAGATTCCATACCAATGCTAGTTAATATAAAAACTAAAAAACACTGCAAATTTTGTTGATTATATTTATACACATTAAAAAATCAGTGAAATAACAGCTGCCTAAAAATAAGATGATATGTCTATATCGTTAGATTCTGATTTTTAAAAGTTCTCTCTAGATATAAATCAAAAAGCATCCAAAATACCTCTGAGATATCAATCTTTTGAGATTCATAATAGTAAAAACATTCCTAAAGATCTTTGTATATGTTCAGAGGATAATAAAAGGATCTGTGCAGTCTGCATATCATATGAGTATATACAGTAAAATTAATCATTAATAAATGTGAAATGTATATCAGTGATAGAAATTAGCAGGGGCCCAGCAGCCCATGGCAGTAAAAACTGAGCTGGGCTAGTAGATTTCAGTGTGTTAGCCCAGGTGGCTACTGAAAATTTGGGGATATATCTTGCACTTTCACAAACTTCAACTAGTATTCTTGTAAACTGAGTATACCTTGCTACATGTAGTTAGTATAACTACTTTAAAATATGTTTTTGTAGTAAGATTTTTTATATAGTATGTTATAGGAAGAGCAAGTTTCTGAGCTTTCAGACATGCAACTAGGCTAAAGAAAATCCCCACATACGAGCCCAGATGGCTCTGAGATTACATAGCTTAATTTCTATCGAATGTATATCAATGCTTTATCATATGTATGAAACTGACAATCTGAAAGTGAATTTGAAATTTGAATTTTGAATTTTGTTTTATGTTACACTCAAAAAATTTTCAGTTACATGTATATACTGGCCGCTAGTTTTTAATGATGGAGGAGAGAACCTGGTTACCATGCACCCAGGAAGAGACTACTGGCCTTCCGCAAGTAAACTGGCAAACTTTCTAACAAAAAATCAGCTTTGGTTCCAGCAGGACTAGAACCTGCGCTGACAGGAAGTGAGAGACTTCATGATTTAAAGTTTAATGCTCAAACCACTGGGCCACAGAGGCCCCTCAATCTGAAAGTGAAACTGACAATCTGAGCACAATCCTTTGCCAGGGTCACTGTATATAAACATAATCTGTATCTTTAAAGACTTCAGTGGAATTTCAAACCTGCTAAGTATTATCATTTGAAGATATATGGGTGAAGAAAAGCCAGGATAAATTAATATCAAACAATGTACAGTTGATTACAATCTTTTGTGATTAATCCTTTCCATATTTTCTCTAGAGGGACTTAATCCAATTTAAGTAAGCAAAGTAAGTAATACAGATTAAATTCTTTTGGAAGACATTTCTCAGGAAGACCCCAAATCCTAATAAAGATAAGGTACTCTCTGCTGTGATCAATTATACAACTGATGAAAGAAACAGTACAAATACAGCTGATAAATCTCACTGACAAGTCACTGGATTGCCATGTCATACCTTCCTGTCAATGTTTAACTAGAAATCACAAAACCATCATCTTAAGACCAACAAAACAAAGGCAGGGGGCACCTGCTGAAGTACAACAGATTAATGTATACTGGCCACTGATGGGAGGAGCCTCTGCTATAAATTCAGAATGTTTACAGTGAAAGTATGCCTTTAATTCTTAATAACCTGTGATCAAAGAAGGATAAGGTATATTTACTCAGTACAATCAATTCAGCATCTAGTATGACAACATGATATGTGTTCAAGATGTATTAAACATAGGGTTAAGAAAATATACAGAGTTGGATGAAAGCATTCATATACACAGTTACAAACTGCATTACTATATTCAACATACCAATATGGTGGATGAAGGGTCACACAGATGAAAGGACCCATATAAACAGACAGACATATACTTAATGAAAGAACTCATACATAAATATATCTATTGTTGTTGGGTATCCATAGTACATATACATAGAACTAGAAGACGAAAGTACTCATATATTACACACAAAGCAGATAGAAATACCCACACACAGAAACATGTAGTTGGTGAAAGTATGTGTACAATGTACATACCAGTAGACACATAGGAGGGAATGCAAGAACTCCTGCATAGACAAGGTACATGTACCATAAAAGTACCCACACATAGAAAAGAATGAAATTACTCATAAATGTTCACACACAAGATGAGAGTACTCATAGACAAACAAGATGAAAGTAATCATAGACAGACAAGAAGAAAGTAATCATAGACAGATAAGAATGAAAGTACTCACACAAAGACAAGAATGAAAGTACTCGTAGACAGACAAGATAAAAGTACTCACACACAGAAAGATAAAGTACTCATAGACAGACCAGATAAAAGTACTCATAGATAGACAAAATATAAGTACTCATAGACAGACAAGTTGAAGATACTCATAGACAGCCCAGATAAAGATATAAGTACTCCTAGACAGACAAGATAAAAGTACTCATAGACAGACAATATAAAAGCACTCATACATGTTCATAGACAAGATGAAAGAACTCATAAACAGACTAGATAAAAGTACTCATAGACAGGCAAGATAAAGTACTCATAGACAGACAAGATGAAAGTACTCATACATGTTCATAGACAAGATGAAAGAACTCATAAACAGACTAGATAAAAGTACTCATAGACAGACAAGATGAAAGCACTCATAGACAGACAAGATAAAGATTAAAGTACTCATAAACAGACTAGATAAAAGTACTCATAGACAGGCAAGATAAAGTACTCATAGACAGACAAGATGAAAGTACTCATAGACAGACAAATTAAAAGTACTCATAGAGAGACAAGATAAAAGTACTCATACATGTACATGTTCACAGACAAGATGAAAGAACTCATAAACAGACTAGATGAAAGTACTCATAGACAGACATGATAAAAGTACTCATAGACAGACATGATAAAAGTACTCACAATGACAAAATGAAAGTACTAAATGAGAGACAAGATGAAAGTACTCATTGACAGAAAAGATGTGTTCTCTTAGACAAACAAGATGAAAATACTCAATGACAGACAAGATGAAAATACTCACTCATACATAGCAAAATGAAAGTACTCAGTCAGTTAAGATGAAAGTACTCATTAATGAACAAGATGAAAGTGCAATGTATATGTACATACCAACAAGATAAAAGTACACAGACAGAGCAGAAAAATGTATTCATACACAGAGCCAACGAAATGTATTCACACACAAACATACATAAGTTTTTTCTTGCAGATAAAAATACATAACATGTACATTGAATGAACCTGTAATGTGTGTTTTGGAAGCAGGCCTATAAACCTGTAATATATGTTTTGGAAGTAGGCCTATATTCAACAAATACCATGCTATTATTTCCATTATTAGCATATGCATCATATAAATTACAAATTTGCCTCTTTGTGCTTCATTATGAAAACTGTTGAAATATACATGTGAGATGCTCGGTGCTAAATCCCTGGCAGATAAGGTATCAAGATAATTAATTGTAAACACTAGACAAAGGGTATCAGTTGTACAGTAGCAAAACCTAATTAAAACACTTTTTATAACAGCATATAGAGTGGCTGGTTTGTACAGGATTACAATGATTTAGATATCAAATTCTTCAAGAATGTGGACTTACGTAATAGAATACAAACAAATTATTTTGATTAAAAACTTAGTCATGCAAATGTATATATTATTTATATCCAGAATAAATATTTAATTACTATTTTATTATTTACAGTCATGATTATATATGTATATATGATACAACAATGCAAACCCCTATTAGTCCAGTCACATTATACTTTTTAATCAAACTAACTGCAAAAGAAATAATTCATGATCTATGCGATTCTTTATGATCGTCCAAGTAACGTATCAAAAGTCCAAAAATGTTTTGCAATACAATGACAAGAGTGGGTCACTATAAAATTTAGCTTCAGCGTGACGTCATCAGTGTTTCACATTATTGATCTGGTTCACTGCATGTAGCACAGTAGATTAAAAACAAACAAAATGATGTAAATATCAATATCACAATAAAAATCACAAAATAAACAAATAGGCTGAAGTGGCATTTATTAACACTATTCATGTTCCTGACATTTTATGCTCAATTTTATTCATCTTCATGCTGACATCATTGTAGCAAATCTGACGTCCTGAGTTATGATAATAATGATACGACTCATAGTAAAAATGTTGATGTCTTAATCGATGTTACCGTCATGAAAGATTTACTTGATGGTTTCTATATCGATTATTGATCTCATGAAAGTATCTCTTGACGATGTCTGAATTGATATACATGTACCTGTGATACAATGTTTTTTGTCAAATTATCTATCACCGTACTTCACATCAATACATTATGTTAAATTCCATCTATAACAGTAACATACTACCAGCTGGAAAACTGTCAATGGTAGAATACCCCTGCAGCATTACAATTTGTATGTTATCAAGATAAGATCTTGAAAGATGCTATATCTGGTCAAATTGTATTACTGTATCAACCACAATAATCATCAGATATTAGTATGATAAATATCTCCCGGAATATGTTGATACTATAAATCACTTATACAAATGTATATGGTGAAAACTTTATTTTGATTATTCACAACAAGAATATTCACAATTAGATAGCTGGGAAATAATTAATTTGTATTTACAAGTGGTAATATTGTATATGACCTGTATACAGAGGTATTCACATCTTTGATATGACCTCATTATTTTAATAATTCATTTTTGCGACCTGCACTCCCTTATTTACAGAGTTATTGCCCTTTGTTTATTTCATTGAAATATTGTCAGAGCTGTAACAAATTTTTTTTTTCTCAACAGGATGTTCACGAAACTTGATACAAAGGTACTATGGTAATATCTTTGACGAGTTTGCATTTTGTAATCCACACTCCCTTATTTACAAAGTTATTACCCTTTATTCCTTTCACTAAATTTTTGTGTTGACGCTCTAGTTCCATGTGAATCTGTTTCTCAAAACTGATTAAAAATGTATTTGAAAATGTCTGCCCCAAAATTGGGATTCCCCTCCTCCTATCAAAGAGGACTTTTTTCAGAGAGTTTTTGGAATGTTATACGAACATTTAATCATTAAATAAATTCTTTTGAAATTAGTTTGATTTATAATGATTTTCTGGCATAATATGACTGGACTATATGGGTAGAAGCTCTTTTTTTTCAAATTTGAAACCACTTCTTATGAGCAAGCTTCCAGCCAAATTTGGTTGAAATTTGTCCAGCTGATCTTGAGAAGTCGTTGTTTCCATGAAAAATTTAACGGACAATTGGCAACAGATGAGACATTGGATGATTGCAATATCTCACTTGGTCATGTAGGCCAGGTGAGCTAAAACGGGTTGGTCTCTCAAGATATGTTTCACTGTAAAAATATACTGTATGAAATAAGCAACTCATCAAACATTTGGTTTGTTGTCAAATTCTTGATCTGCGGCCAATCTCTGGAGTATCAGAGACAGAGAGGGGTCATATATGGTGAGTATCAATAAAACATTGTTAAAATTGACACTACAACAGCTAAGTAGTGGTTATAATACTGATCATATAAAAATAACTTTATTTATACATATGGTTCCTGAAAATTCTGTAGCCAATTTACAGATAGCATATCTGATTTCTGTGACTATGGAGAGATACATCCGCCAGAATCAAAATAAGAATTTCTAGTCTTATCTTAACACACATAACTTAAGTGGATTTTTTTATATATAAATATGGTATAAAGTATAAAAACAGAGTTTCCTTCTCGGAAAAGAAAATGGTAATTATGTGGAAAACTTGATATTAATGCAAACTAAATATTACATATATTCTATGAGATGCTTAAATAAGCAATTAACTTTACAAGGACTTATGCATGCTATTAAAAATTGTATACTAACAAACCATCAAATAGCAATTAGTAACGGTAATCTACAAAGATTTAGAAATAATTGGGGAAACTGGTTGAATATCATATAAACTCACCTTTCCTACTAACCACATAACTATATTATACATAGTGGTATGCATATACATGTATGATGTCTCATAAATGAAAATTTATGTTTGTACTTTAAACCATATAAGTCTAGATATGTTATTGTATACATGTAGGTAGTTAAAACTTTTTTCGTGTATATACTACTAAATATATTTAGGTCATTACATTGTGGTACAAATTATTACAATTTACAATTTTTATGTTATATCTATATATAATAATGTGAGCATTTGTATGTATATTCACTGATTGAAATACACTTTAGACACAACTTAGCTATATTTTTCCAATTTTGCTATAATAGCGTTGAATAAATTTATTTACCTCACCATTACCTCTGTGGCAATAATTAAGATTAATGCCTGATATATCATAAATACTATACAGCAAAGAGTTTGTAGCACATGTAGACAATATATCAATATAATCATGATTTTTATACCAAACAAAACCATAATTAGTGTACACATAAAGGGAATCATTTCTTATTATACTTTTTTGTCTTTTACATGTCTTTGGATGGATGAGTGTATGAGTGTGTCGTATTGTGTCTTTGTCAATTAAATGTTAAATGTATATATCTATTGTTCTTGAATATCATTGTTGAATATTTAGAAAATTATTAGAAATAAATAAAAAAAAAAAAGTATAAAAACCAGTTCTGAATCAACAAGGTTTCAACACGTTATTTCCTGCAATATCTGGGCATTGTTTACAAGCTTTATGATTTATCAGTTCATTATTCTCTTACTTTTGCAATCTAGAAATTATACAACTTTATAATCTCTGATAGCACTTTCAACCTCTTCAGAAATATATCTTTCTAATTCATTCAGTTTCTGAAATTCAGAAAATAAGTGTTGGAAACCATAAATTTAGCTGGGAAATGAAGAACTTACAGTCTGTCAATGTGATTTTTATATTTGTTTTAGACATTCAAGCTTAATTTCAAATAAAATAAATCATATGAATTTTAATGATAGATAATTTTTGAACACAACTTAACCTAATTACTGCTAAACACACATTTGGACTGGTCTAAGTCATTAATTAACAGAAGAGTCCATTGTGTTTCGGGTTGTATGAATTAAATGACTTGATTTGTTGATGCTGTTGCTGTTTAGTTTTTTTATTATCTTTTTTTCTTTGTTTTTTTTGGGGGGGTGGAAGGGCTCAATATTTTATCCTTAGTCTCGTGAGACCCATTTGCTTGAAATAATTTCAAGAATTTGTTTTTTAAGTTATATCTATAATTTTTTTTATTTTTATTTTTATCATTATTATTATTATTTTGTTGTCATTGGTTGTTTCTACAGAACAGTAAGCTACTGTTACTATATATCTGACCGAATTCTAAAACCACATGCTAACAAACGGTTGAGACCACACCTAGGAATGTTCCACTTGACAGACACACAATGAAAACCTCTTTCCGAAATTATGTCTAAAATGCTGTCAATTTTGCATAAACACAAAATTGCATCAAATATAGATTCTACAAAGTACATCTCGATTATAAATCTAGATTCTATATCAGATACAGATTATTTTTTTTGTACCCTCTGGCTACTTATCAGTTTACAAATGATAAATGATCTTTGTATATGTGCAACCAGCAGAAATAAGAACTCTCCCATAAAAACTAGCTCCTTTATACAGTTCATTCTATATGGTAAAGGATAAGATTAATATCAAAGGAAGTGAAGTAATATGATGATGGTAACAATTACAGTTATGATAAACTTTCCTGTGCATATTTACATCAATTATATATACTGTAAACTTTTATAACCAGTTCTGTCAAGCAACTTATACTAATGCTAACAAAGGTATCATTAAAAAGTTCTCTGACAGGAGTTATATATTACTGTTTACAATTCTAACTACCAGTTGCAAGATTGAAAGAGAAGATGAAAATTGACCCTACCTTTTATACCGATGAAGGTTGATGAAAGTGTAGCATTTTGTGAAAATGTATATTGTGAGAACTTTGATCTCTAAGGTAATAAAAGTGATATTTTATAAAAATGTATAACAATCAACAATCTAGGTGAGGTTAGTTTTGATAAAAGGAATCACCTACTTACAAAATGATCAGTAAAAGGAATCACCTACTTATTAAAAGCTCAGTAAAAAAAGTCACCTACTTATTAAAAGCTCAGTAAAAAAGTCACCACTGCAAATATGCTTAGTAAAAGGAGTCACCTACTTATAGATACTCATTAAAAGGAGTCACTTATAAAATACTCAGTAAAAGGAGTCACCTACTTATAAATAGGTCAGTAAAAGGAGTCACCAATTTAAAAAATGCTCAGTAAAAGGAGTCACCAATTTAAAAAATGCTCAGTAAAAGGAGTCAGCTACTTATAAAATACTTGGTAAAAGGAGTCAACTACTTATAAAATACTTGGTAAAAGGAGTCATCTTGTTATAAAATATTCAGTAAAAGGAGTCACCTACTTATAAAACACTCAATAAAAGGAGTCACCTACCGTACTTATAAAATGGTCAGTAAACAAAACCAGAAACCAATAAAACCCTAGATTAACATATGTATTTGTGCCATTTACTGTCAACCAAATGATTTATCTATAAAAAAGAACTTTCACTATTAGACAGAGCGAAATCTAACTTTAAAATTCATGCAAGTTAAAGTCTTTTTGGCTCATGAAAGACTACTAAATGTAATCAATTGAAATATTACTAGATCTATAAGAAATCCTATATTAGATTTCAATACTAAATCAACCACTAGAAACAGAAAATCGACAGTCTTAAAATAAGACTGTTTAATACTGTGACAGTGCTTATACAATGTATTTTCAATTTTCTTTACTCTATAAGTCCCAGCTATCAGAAAACTTGAGACTAAACACTAAAGTTCTATAGATAACACACTTTTTTCCATTACCACAAAGAAAAGTGTTAAGAGACATGAACCCTCCATTACTCATCAGACTAGCAGAACACATTAGCACACAATATCCTAAAACCTACAGGAATTGTACACAAAAATGTTCCATGTTTATCACTTTTAAGAATCTTAAGACTCAGCTGTGCCTGAGATTATATTACATGTACTTTAGCTTGTTTTACAACCAAACATATTTTGCATCTCAAAACAGAGGGAATATCTTCTGGAATATCCAAACTTTACAATATGGAAAAAGATCACGCTTAATTTTTTGCAAATACATTGTACTAATTTATGCCTTTTCAGAATACCACAAGGATTTTATTTAAAAGTACAAATAAATATTACTATTTTTTCATTCTAATATCACCTACTAATTACATTCAATTTCATAATTTAAATCTAACCATGAAGTTTTCCAAATCTTCAGGCTTCTTCATTAAAAATAACAAACTAATTTATATTGATATGCTTATAACAATACAGCAACAATGAGATTATGTCTAGATACTGGTAAATTGCCTAGTTCCACAGATACATGAAAAGCCATAAATTTAAACCCCCAAGAGTCGTCAGAAACATGGCTGTCAGATGTATGGTATGCCAACATTCACAATTTTTCATTTGTGTATTATGTTTTATTGTTTTGCTGATCCAAGATCAATGGAAAATTTTAGAAATATCACGAAAGCCATCATGAAATAATGAAATAATCAACCATGTGGTGGAGTAAAATTTCAACAAACAAAGAGAAAATAGGTCTGAATTTAACAATCAACAATGAATAGAACATTCTAATTTCATATTACGTAAAGCTGTGTTGATAAACACACAAAACAAAAAACAAGAATAACACAAATTTTGTAGAGAAAAGATGGTTGAAATTCAGACAAGTGACATATTTACAGTAGGATCTGTTGAGAATTCAATCACAGCATCACAAATGATAAGCAGACAAAATACAATTACTACCATTGCAGCTTACAGATAAATGAATCTTAATTAATACTATAACAAAAGAAATTTCCAGTAAATAACAAAATTGTTAAGTACAAAACCTCTGAACTTCGTAAAAACTTACCTAACAATAATATTGTACCAGCATATCTTTTTAAATGCTCCAGAATTTCAGTAAACACTTCAGAACACACGTGCATCACTTGCAGAGCCAAACTATAGTCTATTTCTAGAAAGTGCATTCCATAGAAGCTAATCAAATGCCAGTGAGTGTGTCAAAATACTCTTTTATTATGTGCAGAAAGCTTGAATCAATAAACTGTTTAGATTAATTAAGAAATCATTTGAAGATCAATTCTTATAATTTCTTATAGAAATGTTTTTAAACGTCACAAAGAGTCTGTTAATGAAAAGGTCCACAAAAAAAAATCTGATCGGCAGTTGTATGCTGGGTCAATGAAGCATGTAAACAACACAGATTAATCATTGCAAAATTCCATACAATACAGACACAAGCAAGACACTAGAAATTGGTATAAAAGAGTGAAAAATATAGATTAATAAGTGGTTATTTGTACAGAAAATGAAATACGTTTAAATTTAATTATATAAAAAACTTTTCTAAAAACTGTCATTCATTTTAATAAACATCTTTAAAATTAGAGGCATTAAAGCTAGCAATGACATTAGGATATCATCAAATTGATTTTCACAATTAGTGAAACACATTGAATCTAGTAAATTCTCTACCAGCAGCTGCAAAATGTAATTTACTTCGCAAATGCAGATTCAGCAGGATTCTAAGACATTTAATTGAAAAGATCACACAAACAAATTAAGCAATAACATCAAGAAAAATGAAAAAAAAAAATAGAATAAAAGATACCCAATATAAACATTATACAAGTACAAAGCAAAGTCGAAAAAAAATGTAAAAAAAAAACAACAAAAGACCAATAGAATTCAGCTATGTTAAATTAAGTATGAAATTTGTGGGAGTAATAGATGTTCAAATTGTTTACAACCGATAAGCAAAGCAAACTCCGATTTGATCAGATCACACCAGGTTATTGCTTCCATACATCAAAACATGAAGCAGACATGTTAATCTTAGAAGAAAAGTTGTCACTTTGGTTGCTGAACTGACATAGCACAGACTGTGAACTTGGTAAAAAAAATACCACAAACAAGATCGACATTGTCTACAATGTATAATACAGGTCAAATGTGATCGTAGAAATTACATCAGCAATCAAAATTGTAATACCAATATAGATAAATAGAAAATATTCTTTATGTAGAAGGAAAAACACCGGCTTTGTTTACAACATGGGCGCAGACATTTTGGACACCCAAAGTTGTGCGGAGGGTAAAATGAGCCCAGCGAGCTGATTGGTCATTAAATGAAAAAATTAGTTTTGCCATTAATAAGTGAAATAAAGGTGATAAAAAAGATATATGAATATTGGTAGTACTTTGGAAATTATAGGGTTGACGGTTGAAAATTGAAAGGGAGGGGCCATATGAGAATAGATATTTTCCTTTGGTGCGGAATACTACGAGTTGTAAACAAGTGAAAATTTGAAGTAAAAATGCAACGGCAACCTATACTTTTGATTGCAAATTTTGTTATCAAAAATATTGATCTTCCACCACAGGGTACTTATTTGACCCAGATATAATAAACATGGGAGTGACAGTGACCTGAAGTTTTGTAAATTAGCATTGAGGCCTATGGGAAAATATTTGGTGGTGTCTGTCCAGAAACTAGAATCTATTTATAAACCAGGAAGCTAATACAACAATTAGTATAGATGTCATAATTGTATGATGCCATCTTATTTTGCTTCAAGATATTGGTGAAAACTTTAAAGAGACAGTATATTTTGCAAAAAAGAAAGAAAAAACAATAATAGCAAACATATACATGTACATGATGGGAAGTTGAAATGAATTATTCAAAATCATAGCAAACTAAGTCACATAA
This sequence comes from Atrina japonica, assembly GCA_030159075.1. NCBI lineage: Eukaryota > Metazoa > Mollusca > Bivalvia > Pterioida > Pinnidae > Atrina > Atrina japonica. The sequence continues at coordinate 3,227,613 of BROG01000005.1, read as the reverse complement.
AATTCCTTGCAATTTAGTTGGAGAGGTATGGAGAAGTAAAACATCTCACATCAAATCGGCACACACTGTACAGTTAAAAAACATAAATTATTAAATCTATGACACATTACCTAAGCATACTTATGTTCCCTAGAGAAATGAACACACAGAATGGGCTATCGACATCTGAATAAAATATCATCTCAAGCAAAAATATATTTGATCTGAAACTGTCATTCCCATAGCGATCCTAAACTTCACAAAATAATTATCGGTATATACTGCATTATGCTTGTAGATATATAAGTCCTTGATGATTTCAACAATATTTAGATTCAAAATCATTTCAATAAAATAGTTAATGACACTGCAAGATGTTATATAATTTATCAAATGTATCATGATCATCCATTCTCAGCATTATGCAGCTTTGTCATGCAAGCAAGTGATAGTTAATATGGCAAATTGTAAAGTATTACTCATTAAAAAGGAGATGACCTTGTAACCTTTAGGTTTTTTGTGTGAAACAATACTGGTAAATTGAAAAGTAGAATATAAGTCAATGTACATGTATTACTGTCTACAACTTCTGTGTTGCTTGGTAACATACTTATATTTCAAATTTGGAAGTTCAAAAATGATCCCATTTCAAAAGTTATCATCTGTCTGTACTTTAGACATATGTTTATGATGTAAAATGCATTAGAACGTTTTAAATTGACAAGATAAAAATTCTAAATATTTTACGTAATGCAGGGTCAATTATCACGGGAATCCAGATGTTGCAATGTATATCATATGCTTTGTCACAAATGTTTTTATGTTTTTCTTAGCTTCTATTTTCAACTTTAAATCATTAGACTGCATAATAAGCATCAGAACAGGTAGTGATTGACATAAATATAAGAAATGTATTTTCTGCGACCAGTACACATACATGTATGTAACCTAATGCAGAATAAATGTACATGTAATAACCAGCCCAAATATGTACTGTATATCATATATGATGACTCTATGATGATAAACTATGAGGGCAAAGTTCAAGACAAGACTGGGACAAAAAAAAAGAAAAATATTCTGATCTTTGTGTCAAGACACAACAGTGCTAATTATACAATGTCACAGCATTTCACAGAAATTCCATCATCTTAACTAAATTGAATAGTCCCATTTTACCTAAAGACTCCTCTCCAATACAAAACAAGAATTCACTGAAGTGATACATGATATGCCCATCATAGGAAGAATGAGTACTATGCCACAAAGGGCAATACATGTGACTGCGTAAATTTCAGGTTGATATGGTTGGTTTCTAAACTCAGAGGAGTTCAATAACCAATATTATCTGCTGGGATTCTACAAAGTCATGGATGTTTGTGCAGCAGTGTCTCTCAATAACTTGACTAATTGTAAACAGATTAAGGTAATGATTGGGAGAAAGAAGAATCTGCTGGGAATTTTAGGAGTTAGGGCAATTTGTGGAATTGAGGAAACACTGTATGCAAGCAAATAAGTGCAGAGGATTTTGAGGTGAAAGATTTTATTTCTTTTTTTAAAGGGCTATTACCATGTAAATAATACAAAATTAATTTTGGTTTTCAAACTTGTCTAAGATTTCATGACAATAAATGTTCCAACAAAGTTTTGAATTAATTAATCCATTAAAAATTGCACAGGTTATGGAGCAGAAACTCTCCCCCCCCCCACTTTGCAAATCTACAAAGTGCCATAACTCTGTAAATCACAGGCGATTGATTTTGGTTACCAAACTTGTCTGAGCTTTCATTGTAAAAGACCTTCGGACAAAGTCTCCTATTAAAATTACTCAAGTTATTGAGCAGAAACTGTTCTGCAAATTCTACAAAAGGCCAAAACTCTGTAAATAACAGGTGAATAATTTTGGCTACCAAACATGTTCAAGTTTTCATTTCAATAAATCTTTCAATAAAGTTTCAAATTATTCCATTAAAAATTATTCAAGTTACTGAGCAGAAACTGATGTATGCAGGCCCACCTAACATAAATGTAATGCACTCTTAAACTTGAAATATGCTCTTCAACTTGATAAATCTGTTAACCTAGGAGTTTCTAAACCCACATACTCTATACTTAAAGAAAATGACAGTTAAAATATTCAAATATTTCCTACACTTAATATTCAGTAAAGAAACAATCACTACCATTTTAGAAATCTTAGCACTATTGTGGAAAAATAAGATACACACAGGTATAACAATGTTAAATCAACAGTACTTTTTTATATATCTATCAGCTACTTAATTTTTTTTTTTTTGCATTAAGATTTTATTACATGCAAGAAACACTATCCAGTCAACATGTAAATGTTAGACTACATTGTAGTAACATATTATTCTCCTTATGAACCAGACAAAACTAAGCATAAAAGCTAACCCCATTATAACATGTTAAGTGTCTTTAAAACTTACGACTGATTTGTTAACTTTTTGTCATGTTTGATGTTGCAATATTTCAGACCTAGACAATTTTTGGCACTTTTATATTCAGTTGTTCAAGGAGAAAATTACTTGTATAAGTGTTTCCTCATTTAAATTAAAAATCTCATTTCCATTTTCATCTTACAAAACCAAATTAAAATGTAATTGTGTACACTTAAATGATTAAAGGATAAGTGCTGATCATAAATTGTCAAATGTGAAAAGTTAGAAAACAGAAGGATTTTTTGTTTAATTTTATTTTTTATAACTTTGCTGATAATTTCAAAAAGTTACGTAAATCTAGCCATGAATCTTTGGCAGTTGAGATAAAATGAGACTGTTTTATATCAATACATCACGAGTTCACAAAAGCACTTGTTTATTTCATCTTTATATCTTTACAAAATGATAATAAATGAAGCTATCAACACAAAAGTGAGGGATGAGCTGATTACTTTTTTTTTTAGCAAAAAGTAAACTACTACTAATCTATCATTTACAAGGTCAAAGAGTATAATTGTAACTGTCAATCGGAAGTGCGTTTGAATATGACAACTTTGACTTAAAAAAACTTTGGATTTTTTTCTTATTTTTTATTTCACAATGTGTGTGTGTCAGTGTGTGTGTGTGTGTGTGTGTGTGTGTGTGTGTGTGTGTGTGTGTGTGTGTGTGTGTGTGTGTGTGTGTGTTTGCACATGTGCAAATCTACAACAGGAAGAGATCCTTGTAGATGGTGATAATTTCTGTATCTACATGTACAACAAGAGAATATCCTCCATGAGGTTGATATCTTCTATAACAACAACAGGAGAAGATCCTTATAAAAGTTGATATCTTCTATAACAACAGGAGAAGATCCTTATAGAAGTTGATAACCTCTGTACCTACAACAGACGATCCACATAGAAGGTGATAACTTCTTTAACTAAACAGGAGAAGATCCCCATAAAAGGTGATAACTTCTACAATTACAACAGAAGATCTACGCTGAGGTGATAACTTCTTAACTACAGCAGGAGAGATTCTTCAAAGAAGGTGATAACGTCAGTAACTACAACAGGAGAGAATCTTCATAGCAGGTAATAACTTCAGTAACTATAACAGGAGAGAATCTTCACAGAAGGTGATAACTTCAGTAACTACAACAGGAGAGAATCTTCATAGCAGGTAATAACTTCTTAACTACAACAGGAGAGAATCTTCATAGCAGGTGTTAACTTCAGTAACTACAACAGGAGATAATCTTCATAGCAGGTAATAACTTCTTAACTACAACAGGAGAGATTCTTCAAAGTAGGTGATAACTTCAGTAACTACAACAGGAGAGAATCTTCATAGAAGGTGATAACTTTGTGACTAAAATAGGAGATTTTGTTATAGAAGGTGATAGATTCTTTACCTACAGCAGGTGAAGATCCCCTTATGTGATAACTTCTGTAACTACAACAGGAGAGATTCTTCATTTAAGGTGACAACTCTGTTACTACAATAGGAGAATTTAGTTATAGAATGTGATAAATTCTTTACCTACAACAGGTGAAGATCCCCATAGAAGGTGATAACTTCTGTAACTACCACAGGTGAAGATCCTCATAGAAGGTGATAACTTCTATAACTAATGTAGATAAGTGATTTACAATATAGCCTCAAGTAATTATGTGAAATGCCAAACTTTGAAAATAATCAGAGTAATTAATATTTACCTATACTGTGTTAATTATGAATAGAACAATGTTTACCTTGGAAATTTGCAGTAGTACTTAACATTATACCTGACCTTTGTTTGGTAAACATTCAATATTTAGGCCATGTATTTTTCTCATTCAATGTATAGAATTTTTAGTTACAAAAATATACTGGCAACAAACAATTTCAGGATGAATGGAAAATGTCTATAGCTAGTTGCTGACTAACCTCTTGTGCATTGCTAAATCATCAATAACATTTTATTAAAACTATTATTCATTGATTGTTTATTGATTTAAACAAACTCTGAAATGTCTGTGAACTAAGAAAATCTCAAGAGAAAAATCTATCTATTCTCTATCTAAATATCTATCAACTTATCTATTTGAAAAGATGTATATATACACTATTTGCAGATTATCCAATATCCATGGTGACGATACATTTTTATTACATGTACATGTATATTGTAAAATGATGCAGATGTCACATTGTTAAGATAAAATCTTTGCAGAAAATCAGTGAGATTGTATAACCTGATTATATACAGGATTTGCAGAAAATCATGGAAATGGTATAGCCTATATGTATACCTAATTTTCAGAAAATCAGTCAGATAGTATAGTCAGTGTGTAGACCTATACAGGATTTTCAGAAAATCAGAGATGGTACATGTACATGTATAATAAGTATGTAGGTTTATACAGGATTTTCAGATAATTGGTGAGATGATACATGTACATGTATAATAAGTATGTAGGTTTATACAGGATTTTCAGATAATTGGTGAGATGATACATGTACATGTATAATAAGTATGTAGGTTTATACAGGATTTTCAGATAATTGGTGAGATGATACATGTACCGGTACATGAATAAGTATGTAGGTGTATAAAGGATATTCAGATAATCAGCGAGATAGTATAGGTCCAGAAAATCAGTGAGATTGCATAGTCCATTTACATGTATATATACAGTATTTTCAGAAAATGAGTGAGGTAGTATAGTGTGTAGGACTGTACAGGATAATCAGTGAGATGGTACAAGTATAATCAGTATGAACAATGTAAACAGTATTTTTTGAAAATCAGTGAGATCGTATGATCAGTATGTACCCAGTAGACCTATACAGATTTTTAAAAATCGGTGTGATGGATTTTCAGAGAATGTAAGTTGTTATATCAGTATATAACAGAGGTATTTTAATATGATAAGAAGTGCTTATTTATTACAATGTATAACATTAAGATTTTAAGACAATGATTTTCAGATAATGAAAGGTTTTATGTACTGGTAATATTATGATAGATATTTTCAGACAATGAGAGTTGTCCTATCAGTATGCTAGAGAGTGATTTTCAGTTTATAGTCATTTATCATTTATATCTTCCAAATTTTCATCAGCAGGACTGGAACAGGGACCGATAACATTGTTTTTTAATTCTTATCATTAGAACATACAGAGGTGTAATTGTTGGATTTATGTTAGTGGGGTTATTACACAACTCAAAAGAGCCGGCCTGGCTCAGTCGGTAGTGTGCTCGACTCTGGATCGTGAGGTTGTGAGTACGAGTCCCGCTGGCGGCAGGTTGGTTTCCTCTCTTTCAGATGAAACAGTAAAAACTTGAAGTCCTGTGTCACAGTAGGTGTCGGCACATTGAAGAACCCTCACTGCTCAATGGCCATAAGTGCCGAGTATTGGCCAAAATTTGTAGCCCTTCACCTGCATTTGGTGACATCTCCATATGAGTGAAATATTCTTGAGTGGGACGTTAAGCAACAATAAACAAACAAATAAAACACAACTAAAAAAAAAAAATTGGTGACAGATTTTGACAGTTTAGTTGGCAATTTTTCTAGTGCCCCCAAAAAATCTTCAATCAGCACAGTCATTGCTGCTTCTAGATAAACAAAAATGTCACTTGACTGCAAAAACCTGTATGAAAATGTGACAACATTGACCACAAATTACATGAACATGTTATGAGCATACTATATAAACAGTATATGTACTGATCTGGAAAATTATAATTCAGTTGTCAAAAACTATAACAAATAAGATCAAAGAGTATGGCTGACACTAATATAATGATTTAATCAATACATGTATATACATAATCTTGTAATAAAGATCATAGCTACTGACTAGCAAACAATGTAGATATGTATCTGTGATGAAACGCAACCAAAATAGTCATTAAGTACAGAGATACTAACTACAATACAAAAATTGGTTTATCATCTGAATGACATAACCAACATCTTATCTTTACATGTTTTTATAAGAATAGTCTGTGCAACTGCCAAAAAACACATGCCAATGGTTCCTTATAAAATGGGAACTGAATGAGCGTAAAGAAGAGGGCTTATACTCACAGAGCATAAGTCGTTGTCGTCTAGAGTAAAAATAATAACAAAACCATCTGATGTTTATCAGGTGCAGTCTTGAGGCAAAATACCACAAAAATACATTAATAAATTAAAAACTCCCAACATATAAGATTGAATTCAATCAGATTACAGGTATAAGATTACAATATATTTTGAACATTTTGTGTGATTTTGATCATATCTGAATAATTGAAGGCCAGAATTTAAACACTATCAGACATAAATTACCCAACTGTTGTGTATGCTACTTCTGGATCCAGTTTCACAAACAATACTTAAGTCAGCTAATCACTGGATAACGCAGAGTGGTTCGTGACTTTAAGAATCTCTTAGCACATAATCATATCTGCTTCAGTAGTTATCATTGTTGTGATACAAAAAACAAACTGGTAATGAACAGTTTGTGTGTAAAACATATTGTTACAGGGGTCACTTTCCTTTCCTGTTTACTAAATGACATTTTCCCATTGGCCTAGGACATACTGTTAGGTTACTTGAACAATATACATGTATTGATTATTTTGATAAATTTAACTACTTCATGATAAGAAACTGCTGAAGATGGTGTGGCCGGTGTGAAGAATTGTCCATATATTTAAAAATAATCATATAATGTACCTGTACATAGATACACTATACATGTACCGTACTAGGTCAATGTCAGGAATAAAGGTCATAGTCAACTAATGCCATTGTTTTTTCATTAACCCTTTAAACCCTACAGGCCATAATAGACTTGTCTAAACAACAGAAAAAAACATACCATCTAGATGCTTCGGGTTGGAAGGGTTAAGAGAAGTTACATCTTGATACTATGTTCAATTTTCTTACAGCAGAGATAAACCAAATTGTTGATACAGACAGATACAAAGACATCCTCAATTCATCGACCAAAATTTACTTTACAATCAAGCCCAAAGCTAACTGAATTGTTCAAAAGCAAAATTGTTATATCAGAAAGATAGCAAAATTAGCCTTACTGACTACTACAGTTTCTGTTTAACAAACTTGTGGCTGACTAACTACAATTTCTGTTAAAGCTACATTCCCGGGAGTATTGTCCATAAATAAACTTTTCTGTACTCTCTAAATGCATATTTGCATAAACTTTCGTCAAAATTTTAAAGTCCTATTCCAACTAATTAGTTAATTAATCGTGGGAAACACCGAACACATTGATATATTTATAACTGGTAAGACGGTGCCGGTCACATGATGACGCTCTACTGAGCGGGTTCGTTTTACAAGTGGAACACCAATCAAATGCTCTGGAACACTGTGCTGGGCGAGCAATTTAACCATAAACTTACGTGAATTATGTAAATTTTATTGACATCTTTGAAATAACTACTTCCTGCCCTGGTACATTCAATTGCAACATGTGCTGAAACTGTGCCAGAATAGTACTCTGGTGGTGAATCAAGCACACCCTTTATATCACTCGTACACCAGGGTAAATTTAAGAATTTCTACAGAATCCCCCAAATAACTCCATTAATACATGTACATTGAAGTTTTTTGAAATCTTTTTCATTTTCATCAGTTAGGAGTCGTTTTCTAATGAAAATTTCAAAAATTACAATATGACCAGAAAATTACATTAAGATCCCTCGAATGTGATGCTTATAGTACATTTTTTTGGTACTTATGACTTTCTGTTTAACGACACTCTAAAACTATAACTGACCACCACATGTACCTGTTCTCCAAAGCAATGTTTTACTTGTGACTTTTCAGATTTCTATTGAGCCACATAAACAAAAATTCAAGTTCACTATCAAACGTATCTGACGATGAAATCAGTGTACAAGCAGAATTTAAATGCTGAGTACATATACCTGAACAATGTATGAATGGCTATGCATGACATTCTTAATGATGAGAGCAAATTAAGAGATCCTTTTTTACAAGAAAAATTATCCTTTTGCAATTTATGTTTTAGAAGCCCTCTTAATTTACTGTTACTACAACCAATGGATTACCTGATTGCTTGAATACACCAGTATTTTGTCATTAACAACTAGAATTTACTGCAAATAAATCCCATTTCACACATGCATTTTACAGAAATTGTAAAAATTTACACAAACCTCAGGCAAGTCAATAACACTGATTATAATGAGTCAATTCCTCACATCTGAAACTGATAGAAGTCAACCCAAGTTAATATGTGAGATGTAGCTGGTATGACATAATCAATTTCTTTTCTGCCTCCTGAAGTATCTCAAAGAAACCTATTCAGACTACATTTCTCCAAAGTAATAATAAGTCATCCTTTATCTGAGATTTAACAGATGTGTATATACTAGGTCCCAAAAGCAATCATTAAATTAGAAATGTTACCCTTGAAGTTCAAATCAACTTAAACTAGAATCAGCTTGAGACCAGCTAAGATATTTTGAAAAGATCATAAATAATTTAGCACCTATGTGTACTATAAATATATACAAATTTATATGACTGTATATCCTGGTATTGCACAGTACTTTTATTTTAAGCCTTGTGTTCCATGAAAACTTACAGATAAACAATTTATGTAAAATGTAACGGTCTTTCAAAGGTATTTGACTATACCTGCCCTCAAATTCACCCTTTCCAAGAGAAATTTACAGGTTAACAGGGTATATCAATCACTGCATAGATATCAAACATTTAGCAGATACATCTTAATTACATTGTAAATTAACTGCTGCCAATGAGGATCTATCACTCAAATGACAAAATGTATATCAGCCCATAATATTCTGGATCCACCACTTATAGGTTGAGAGAGAGACAGAGACAGAGTTGAGAGAGAGAGAGAGAGAGAGGGAGAGAGAGAGAGGGAGAGAGAGAGAGTCAGTTTATCTTTGTTTCAGTTGTTCTTTCACATCAGCATCTGTAAAGTATACTTCTAAAATCTTTATTTGTTTAGCAAATGCTATAAATCAAACTTAACTGGTGAAATTGTAGTAAAAAGTCAATATACCACCACAAAGAAAGCATTGTTAGGTCATATATATAACAAAAAACTCTCCAATATCTTTAAAGAGTCGAATCATTAAAATACACATATCAAATTTAATTACAAGAGTGACAATAGGAGAGTTTTAAAGTCAACACCTGATATACTACAGGCCAACACAAATTGAATCAATATTTTCCTTTACCTCTGAGCAATCATATTATAATTGTGCATTTTTTTTTACTGTGGTTTATTAAGCATGTACATGTTGAAATTGATCATTGTAATTATGACCCCAACCACTGGCTATATAATTCATTTCACTGCCTGTGATGATTACCTGTGATTGAACATCAGTTTCAGTAAACCTGCATTAAATTGTGTGAGACACATTGTGTTGATACATCAGACTGAAATATCATCAACACGTCCAATATGTGAGGAAAATTCTCGAGCACGTCTATCATTAAATTATTGATAATGCTTTCCAGCTTAGAAATTTAATTTGTTTTTAAGCAGACTGTGATAATTAAAACAGGTATGACAAAACATAAAACAGAAATTTGTGCTTTACCATAAATATCACAACACGCAAAGTGTTTTAGTAAACCAAATTGATTAAAAAAATACATGATCATTTTATGGACATATTTTCATGCTCATTTCTGTGCAACATTTTACTTTTCTAATCTATTCAAAAGTTGAACCCAAATATCAGTTCAACTTTTCCAATATCTACTAACAAATGACAACTCATTTCAGGTGATATACTGGTACATGTATTGGTATTTTACAATGTTAAAATACTACCATGCCTACTTCAACATTAGAAGTTGCAGACATCAAATTATGGTGAAACTTGTATGTACGGTAATGACCTTCTTAGGGACACAACAAAACCAGTTATAGGGAAGTGGTCTTAATATAGAGGTTGATTTGTATACAGAAGGCATTACTACTGGGGACAGCAAAAAACGGTCTTTGTGACCAGGTGGTCTTTATACACAGGTGGTCACTAAAAAGCAGGTTTTACTATAATATTTACTTATTTACTAATGACTATACATGTATGGTTATATCTGTGTTGCATAGACTAGGTTGACTTAACTCATTTACCCTAGAGACACAGTTGGACTGGTTTAGGTCATTGATGTTCAGCAGATTCCATTGATTTTCGGGGGGTTGATGAGTTTAAAAGAAGACAAATTACATCTTTTGCACCTTAAACATATGCTTTTATCTATTGTCCTACAACTCCATTACATTGTAACATGATGATTTCAAAAGGGTAGATATAAGATACACAACTTGCACGATTGGGTAATTTTCCTACCTAACATTAAAGAAATGTGACCTGCAAAAACACAGATATCATATTTGTCAATTTTAAGTTGCTCAATTTATTTCTAAAAAAGTTTTAAAAAAAGCCAATAGTTTTCTCTAGTGAAAACTACGGGAGGTACATGTACATGTTATAGAATCAAGTACATATGTATACGTGTACAACAAAATGGACATATAATGAATATATTATCCCTATATAATCAAGTACAGTGGAACACTTTGTCCTTAGACCACCTCACTTGGGAGATCATCTCACTTGGGAAACCACCTCACTTGGGAGACCACCTCACATTTAAGACCATAAATATTTAGTCTCTTAAAGATTTCATGATAAATATCAAATACACCCACATCCTCGCTTACATGAAGGAAACCACTTCACAAATCAGACCACCTTAATCAGTCAGTCAGGTGGTATAAAATCAGACCACCTTAATCAGTCAGTCAGGTGGTATAAAATCAGACCACCTCAATCAGTCAGTCAGGTGGTATAAAATCAGACCACCTTAATCAGTCAGTCAGGTGGTATAAAATCAGACCACCTTAATCAGTCAGTCAGGTGGTATAAAATCAGACCACCTCAATCAGTCAGTCAGGTGGTATAAAATCAGACCACCTCAATCAGTCAGTCAGGTGGTATAAAATCAGACCACCTCAATCAGTCAGTCAGGTGGTATAAAATCAGACCACCTTAATCAGTCTGTCAGGTGATATAAAATCAGACCACCTTAATCAGACTGTCAGGTGGTATAAAATCAGACCACCTTAATCAGTCAGTCAGGTGGTATAAAATCAGACCACCTTAATCAGTCTGTCAGGTGGTATAAATGATGAGGTTTAACTGTATTTATTATAACTGTATCATTCCTATAAAGTATGAAAAAATTAACTAAGAATTTTGTTAAGAGTTGCATTAACAAAATTTAAAAAAAAAATATATAGACAGATAAGTTACCATTATTAAATTTTTCCAACAGCTTGTTGTAAGGCATTTAGCATATCATTCTCTACTATAGACACAGTTCACTGCTTTAGTGTAAAAATATTGACACGCCTTGACTTTAATTAGGCACATTTTTCATCCTCAAAATAAAGGAATACCGATAATAAAAACATACTCTTTCATAATTATTCCAATAAACTACATGAACCGGTATTGTTTAGTGACGTCATTTCAGTGTATTTTAGACATCAGGCAATGTTGGGACCAATTATTTTATATCAAAGGGTGTAGTAATATCTAATTTCCTCCAACATTTAAGACTGTAACAATTTCTTTCTCATTTATGTTGATTATTTCTGAGGATGTCAAATAACTGAAATATAACTATAACAGTCCATAAATTTTATGTGGCTATGAGAATAGAAAATAGAGTATATGGCCAAAATAAAAGATTTTTATTTTATTTTTGTTTGTTTGATGTTGTTTAACTGCCCAGTAAGAATCTTTCACTTACAATGTACAGTATAATGGTGAAGTGCAGTAAACTTTGACCTGTGCTATGGACTGCTACAAGTAAAGTGAGGCTTCTTGTACATTCTCACCAGGACACAGGATCTTGGTTTTAAGTCTAGTCAGACAGAGCTGTGACTTTACTTTATATACTAAATGCTAGGTGAAGAAAGGGTCACAACTCTTTTTTTAAGGCATGACCTAGTACCACGAATTGAACTTGTGACCTTCTGATTACGAGTTACCACAAAACCACTGCAATCTTAAAAAGAAACTCCATTTCCTACAAATCCAAATGCATTTCACTTTTGTTCAGATATTTATATTTACTTCTGTTTATCTGTGGAGATATATAAACCAGGCTTTTGTAGAGAATTACATATAAAGTCTTATTTTCCTTTTTTGCGAAAAAAAAAATCAGACCTTTGTAGAGAATTATATATAAAGTCTTATTCTTCTTTTTGCGAAAAAATAAAGACTGTCTTGTTTGTTTCTCAAGTTTTCAAGGAGATTTAAAGGGATATACAAATGTAATTCATTACATTTATATAGAACATCTTATCGAAAGACAAAACTGACTGTATGTGTGTGTGTGTTTGACTGTATGTAATGAATCACTTTGTGCATGTGTTTGTATGTAGTGTGAGTTACTGTGTGTATGTGTGTTTTTATATATACATGTAATGCACTGTCTAGTTAAGTGACCTTTACAGATTTAGCTACAACCCCAAGTGTTCAATTATTCAAAGGCACCAAGAGAGACAAGACAATAAATTTGAAGATTGATGACCACCATCCCAGAAGTGACGCTTGTAATTTAATGAAGCACTAGAAATATCGCCTCTGTCACCTTACTGTAAATAATAAACCTTAAACTTCAGAAACATTGAAAATGCAAAAAGACTTCCTATCATATCCCCCACCCCCTTTAAAATATTCCCTAAAACACAAAAAATATTTTTACATCAATTAATTTCTGGATGTAATTGATGTCATTCAAGAAATTCTCAAACAAATTTTTACTTTTTATTGTCCTCCAAATTTGTATTATGTTTTGTGTAATATTTGAGTCGGGGTGAAAAAGCGGTCTTTCCAAAAATACAATGTAGCAACATCAATTTCCTGGGCAAGTGAATTATTTTCAAAACCAGTGCTATGATATCCATTTCATCATTCATAAAGCCATTTATAATGAGGTTGATAATATGAAATATTGGCCTTGCTTGTTGTTATACCAAACATAAATACCTTAAAACAAGCATACATGGTGCAGCAATGATGTGGCCATGTTGGAAGATTCAGTAAAAAGGGGAATAACTCTAAAAAGATAAGCATATCTAAAATCATTGAACACCAGTGCTGCAAGAGTTTTTAAAAATCAGACAGATCTATGAACACAATTATGTAATTCAGTGTTTCTTTGTCTTATCATTTTATCATTGGCAAATACATTAAATTATATAGCAGAATGAAATACAATTCTATACCCCAATATTTTGAAATTATCTATAAATAGCATATATGGTACTTGCATGTAAATGATGAAACACATCTGAGGTTTACTTTCTCATCAAATAAAACTACATATTACAATGATTTAAACAATAAATGAAAACCTGTGACAAAGAACAAAATGATGATTTCAATCAACAGTAATATACACAATACATGTAAATCTAAGATCTTGAGGTCTTGAATGAGTAGTTTCAGCATCATGCATGTACTTTAAGCTATTACTGCATTAGTAATAAATCTCTCTTCGAGTTGGCGCTTCCTAAGCTGATCCTGTGGGGAGGTTTGTAGAAGTGTATTTGTACAAGACTGTTTATCATTCTGATTTTTTGTTTGTGATTTTTTTTGGGGGGGGGGGGGGGGGGGGGGGGATTGGGAGAGCATGTGACCAATTTTCTCTCTACGATTGAAACTGAATGCCAATATGTACATAAAAATTGTTGAACTTTGCATAATACTCCAATAAATTAAACAAACTTAGTATCCCCCCCCCCCCCCCCCCCCAAAAAAAAATCCCCCCCCCCCCCCCCCCCCCCCCCCCCCCCCCCCCACCCCCCCCCACCCCCCCCCCCCAAACCCCCCCCCCAACGCCCCTCCCCCCCCCCCCAAAAAATAAAATAAAATAAAACAGGTAGAATCTATTACAAACTGTTCATGGTAACTCTTAACAGTCTAAAACCGATAAGATCTACATGTATCTCTGAATCTGCCCATAGTAACTCTAAATAACCTTAAAATGATAGGATCTATCTTGAACTGTGTCCATGGTATCTCTAAAAATAACCTAACACTGGTAAGATCTACTGGGAATCTCAAAATGTGCCCATGGTACATGTAACTCTAAACAACCCAACTCTAAAGGAAATCAACTGAAATCTTAAATTCTCATCCAAATAAATTCTACATATATACACACATATATACCTGTATACATACACTGTATAATGTTTATGTGTATACCAGTAACTGGAATATGATAAAGACCATTTACAAGTACATGTAAACAATCAATTCATCAATTTTATAAACTAAATCATTGCATTTTTTAATTTTGTCCTTTCTTAAATGTCCTACATTATTTTATGCTGAAATCAATCACTTACAATAAATTGCATTGCACTGTAGGTACAAATAAATTGTGATACAAAACCCAACATATGTATCTCCTGTAACATTGAAGGATCTATTTGATTAACATTCCTATCCAACATCTGCACATTACAACGATTTACATGTTACTGTGACTACCAATTTATACACTTCTGATAAACATTGCACTCAACCAGGACATTGCCCATAGTTACATGTATTTCTATTATCTTAAAACTAATGATGTCACATTTATCATTAAACTGATGATGTCCACGGGTATACCTTACATCACCCACCTCCAATACACATATCAAATAGAAAAGAAATATTACTATAAGTTTTATAGGTATAATGTATCCTACAAATAGCATACTCTCAGGTAAATAATGGTGAATATACTAATTACTCCATACAACTATTATTCCCTACATGTACAGTAAAACCTGTATATAGGGGCCACCCAAGGGACCAGAAAATATTGGCCTTTATGTGCAGGTGACCCTTATACACAGGTTCAATTTAGTTGAAGTATGTAGTCAAGGGACTTTTAAAAACTGGTCTTTATAGACAGGTGATCCTTATATAGAGGTGACCGCTATAGCAGGTTTTACTGTATTTCTACCAACATGCCTATGTACCAAGTACATGTAGTCTTTTTCTCTTTCAGCTTTTTACTTGTAATCATATTCAACACTGCAAATCAAGTTTACTCAAATTGAGGACAGCATTTTAGATTTTAATGTTTAGGCAGTGGTCTGTACTAGGTACTAAGAAATGAACGATAAGATCAACACTGTACAATCACAAATGCAAACAAATCACATCTATATAACAATGTATGCCAGCATTTTTACCAGAATGAAGTTTTTCTCAGTCTCAATTAAAAAAACTCCAATATCAAGATGGGTCATGCCAACTTCATTCAAAATAGGTCATGGCTTTTTTTAACAAAAAAAAAATATGTAGACATTTCCAAAAGACTGCTGACTACTGACAAACAATGATTAATGAGATATTTAAAAAGGTCATCTGATCTCTGTAAAATTATCTGAGATAAAATCTTACCTTTACTCTTGTGTATCTGCCATCTTTTTCCATCTTCACGAGCTGACAATTTTCTTTTCTTCTTCTTTCTTCTCAAACGCTACCGTGACCTCAAGGTCATGTTTTTTCTCATACAACATCAGAAAGTTAATGACATTCAAAAGAGAAGACAATGGAAGCAGACACTTGGTAGTACATGATAAATCTAAGACTTTTTATTTCTTCAAATATTTGGTAGTAAATCAGAGCAGTGTAACACTGTTAATTTTTCTGTCAGATCGAAACATTAGCCCCCATAGAGTTATACTAAATTGAATAGGAAGATAATAAGCCATTACTCGTGTGTACTGAATCATAATCCAACAGCAAAGACAACATAGGTCCATTGACATAAATTGTATACCTGAATGAAAATTTAACATGAATGTTTTACACCATATGAATCCGAATTTACTTCAGTCCTGTATCATTCTATTATTTATTCAAAAAGATTAAAGGGATATTGCTTTTAAAATCTTTAAAAAAAAATTCTAATTGTTAGCAGATTTATTAAGCACAAAGGCTAGATATATATATATTCTTTATGTCATTAGAAATATGTAAAGGTTGATGTTGATATTATTTTCCACAGCGACACAGGCTAGAGGGATGTATTAGAAATATGTAAAGGTTGATGTTGATGTTGTTTTCCACAGTGACACAGGCTAGAGGGATGTATTAGAAATATGTATAGGTTGATGTTGCTTTCCACAGTGACATACATGTAGGCTAGAGGAATGTATAAAGGTTGAAAGATATTGCTTTCCATAGTGACATAGGCTGGAGAGATGTATTAGAAATATGTAAAGGTTGATGTTGCTTTCCATAGTGACATAGGCTGGAGAGATGTATTAGAAATATGTAAAGGTTGATGTTGATATTGCTTTCCATAGTGACATAGGCTGGAGAGATGTATTAGAAATATGTAAAGGTTGATGTTGCTTTCCACAGTGACATATGTATAGAATGTATTAGAAATATGTAAATGATGTTGATATTGCTTTTTCATAGTGACATAGGCTAGAGGGATGTATTAGAAATATGTAAAGGTTGATGTTGATGAGGGATGTGGAGATTAGAAATATGTATAGGTTGATGTTGCTTTCCACAGTGACATACATGTAGGCTAGAGGAATGTATTAGAAATATGTAAAGGTTGATGTTGATATTGCTTTCCATAGTGACATAGGCTGGAGAGATGTATTAGAAATATGTAAAGGTTGATGTTGATATTGCTTTCCATAGTGACATAGGCTGGAGGGATGTATTAGAAATATGTATAGGTTGATGTTGCTTTCCACAGTGACTCAGGCTAGAGGGATGTATTAGAAATATGTAAAGGTTGATGTTGATATTGTTTTCCATAGTGACATAGGCTGGAGAGATGTATTAGAAATATGTATAGGTTGATGTTGCTTTCCACAGTGACTCAGGCTAGAGGGATGTATTTAGTAAAGGTTGAATATGTAGTGAATAGGTGGAGGGATGATAGAAATATGTATAGGTAGATTGATATTTCCACAGTGAAACAGGCTAGAGGAATGTATTAGAAATATGTAAAGGTTGATGTTGATATTGTTTTTCCACAGGACACAGGCTAGAGGGATGTATTAGAAATATGTAAAGGTTGATGTTGATATTGTTTTCCATAGTGACATAGGCTGGAGGGATGTATTAGAAATATGTATAGGTAGATGTTGATATTGTTTTCCACAGTGAAACAGGCTAGAGGGATGTATTAGAAATATGTAAAGGTTGATGTTGATATTGTTTTCCACAGCGACACAGGCTAGAGGGATGTATTAGAAATATGTAAAGGTTGATGTTGATATTGTTTTCCACAGCGACAGAGGCTAGAGGGATGTATTAGAAATATGTAAAGGTTGATGTTGCTTTCCACAGTGACTAAGGCTAGAGGGATGTATTAAAGGTGGTAAAGGTTGTTGATATTGTTTTCCACAGCGACACAGGCTAGAGGGATGTATTAGAAACATGTAAAGGTTGATGTTGATATTGTTTTCCATAGTGACATAGGCTAGAGGGATGTATTAGAAATATGTAAAGGTTAATGTTGATATTTAGGCTAGAGGGATGTATTAGAAATATGTAAAGGTTGATGTTGCTTTCCACAGTGACTCAGGCTAGAGGGATGTATTAGAAACATGTAAAGGTTAATGTTGATATTGTTTTCCATAGTGACATAGGCTAGAGGGATGTATTAGAAATATGTAAAGGGGTGATATTGTTTTCCACAGCGACACAGGCTAGAGGGATGTATTAGAAATATGTAAAGGTTGATGTTGCTTTCCACAGCGACACAGGCTAGAGGGATGTATTAGAAATATGTAAAGGTTGATGTTGATATTGTTTTCCATAGTGACATAGGCAGGTGGATATTGTTTTCCATAGCGACACAGGCTGGAGGGATGTATTAGAAATATGTAAAGGTTGATGTTGATGTTGTTTTCCCAGTGACACAGGCTAGAAGGGTGTATTAGAAATATGTAAAGGTTGATGTTGATGTTGTTTTCCACAGTGACACAGGCTAGAGGGATGTATTAGAAATATGTATAGGTTGATATTGCTTTCCACAGCGACTAAGGCTAGAGGGATGTATAAACAAGAACATCATGATGATACAGTAAGAAAGCTTTATTTCAGGTATTCACTTTGACCATGAAATGTAAAGCTTATGGACTACATGAAGCATAAAATTATAATTCAGGACAATAGAGTATATCCAGGGAAACACAATAAAAAAGATGATACTTCAGCTAGACACGGCTCATGATCAGGAATCAGACCGAAATATTACCGAACCTCATCATTGCCTTTGTGTGTATATTTCTGTGGGTTTTTTTTTTAAAAAGTTTTCTTCTTGCTTGTACCTTTTTTTTCCGAAACAGCATAAAAGCCTGTTTGAAAGAGTTAATTTTAGGGGGAATTAAACCCAACTTCAACAGGTCTACATATGTACATGTACATTTATATTTGGAGCTAAGATTTTATAATTTTGTACATGTATGGTATGTCTATTGTAAGTGATCAAACAAATTGATTAATCAAAATTCTTACTTTCAATCGTCCGTCCTTCCAAGATACAAAAAGTTCATGCATCTAATAGCTGTAATTAAACAGTCTGTTTCTAATAGGAAGTCAACAGTAGTGGTGTAGTTGGCCTTGACCCTGCAAAAATAGAAATTTAAACAGTAATGTAACATTCAATTCAATGAACAAAAACAAGAGACCTCTGTATGACTTTAGGTGTTCAGTTATATACAAATGTACATGCTA
The DNA here is from genome assembly GCA_030159075.1 of Atrina japonica. NCBI lineage: Eukaryota > Metazoa > Mollusca > Bivalvia > Pterioida > Pinnidae > Atrina > Atrina japonica. The sequence goes on along the minus strand of BROG01000005.1, from coordinate 3,208,374 downwards.
CAAATAGTTACGAGAGTCAAGTAGAAATGTTAATCTTGAGAAAAACAATTTTGTACACAAAAACTGTACTGTAAATATATGTGCATGCTAAATCAGGAAGGCTTCATCCTAAAACATTCCCTTAAACAAACTTGAATCTTTGCCATGAAAGATTCCAATTTGCATTAAGATTCATTTTATTACCGGTACTGTTATTATGTTGGCTTTAGGCAGACTCACTGTATAGATGTAATTCCTCCCTTGCACAAATTTTCTAGTGAACTACAAAATTCTGTTTTTAAATATAATGACTTAAAATTGTAATTTCTCTTATAAACAAACAAGGTAAGAATTCCTGAATACATGTGCAGATGGCCAATTTAACATACATGTAAACACCATATCATGACCACAGTCAATTCAAACTCCAGTTTGGCTTAATGCAAGAACTTAACTTTTTCAATTTTGCCAACTCCTTTTATGAAAAAAAAACAAGTGTAAATATGGATGTTTTTGTAATATACATGTATTAATATTACAAGTTATACTCTAAACATGTAAAAGTGGCATATCAAACACAAAATTTTATGTACTTACATTAAAGAAATGGATCTTGTTATAAAGTTAAAAGTGATATCAAGCTTTAATAGGCATCATCTCACTTATCACTGGTGATATCTAACTCTATTTTGATAGTCTGATGACAAAGGCATTGACAAGGACAACAAAATATAAGTGAAGTGTAACTTTCACCATAAAAGCTTTCATACATAGCCTCAGGTACTGCGACTGTGATGAATTACAACAAAATAATGGGTGGAGAAAAACGTATAATTCTGTGATAGATGAATTGTACAAAAAAGGAAGATGCATATATAAAACTTAGTTATTATAACCACTGAAAAACATTGGACTCCTCTGTAAATCAATGATTAGACCAGTCCAAATTTATCTATTGGAGTAAATAAGTTTAAAACAGAGATAGACTGTGTAACATATTATGTCTAATACTCATGTGTACACTTTCATTTTCTTTACAGCAAACTCTTTTTTTAAATTACTTCCTTATCATTTCAATGAAATTGCATACCTCTTGAATTTCTAAGATTTCAAACAAACTCATTTCTGCTAGGTGATATCAATGTCATTCAAAAAGCAGAATTATAAATGTATGTTTTTCATTTTGAAAAAAAAAATGATTAACTGTGAAGTATGATATATCCTTAAATAAATCCAAAACACCTGTAGCATCAAAGTTTATCTAACACACATTTTTGTATCTGATGGTATAGATGAGAATTAATGTGAAATAAAAGTACAGTGTACATCGTATAACCTAACTATCTTGGATTGTTCATTGGTGATTTAATGTTACATCATATCTCAACATCATTTTTGTTATTTTAAACTTTATGAATTCAGCAAGATGATTCCCTGCACAGTTAATAATATACAGTTTCCTGGATATGAATTACCAGAAAGTGAAATGTGATATAAATCACCAAGTCAGCTGATTAAGGTCTTTACTGGCAGCTACATGTAATAACTGACAGTTACATGTATATATAAAAAATGGCAGTGGACAGGGAAAATGATCTTTAGTATCCCAGAGGGATATATCATACAATGTAAATGTATGATGTATGTATATAACTTCTACATGTTGTGTGTTGATACCCAAATGTAACTAGAAACATAAAACATACACAATATAGGAGGTACTTATCCTTGTACTTACCCAAGATCTATATACATGTATTAGTTACTGTTTAGAATTATCTTAGTTTAGAATTTAGCAATGCTTTATGCAATACAGCAGTATTATCAGAGTACTTGTACATATCTACAATGTATACCACTACATGTACATGCATACCAGTAATTTGTTGTTTCCGTCCATCAAATTTACATGTTATTGTACAAATACATGTACCACAGATGTACATCATGTATATGTAGATAAGTTCAATTCTATACCTAGGATTTAACATCCCTTGCCTACCATATCATGACATCCAATCTATTTAACTCATCTACCCAAAAAATAATGGACTCTACTTAAAATCATTGACACAGGCCATACTAAATATGTCTCTAGGGGTGTATGGATAAGAATATGATAGATCTAATGATTCTGATTCAGAAGAATCTATTATATTGGTTCAGATGTATTGTTTTGTATGACCATATGCTATTACTTGCTTCATGTTTACACCGATTCAATATAATGTCTGTCAAATTCTAGTTAAAACAATTTTATTAATACAATTAGCAGTACACATTCTGTGATAAAAATAAACCAGCATACATGTACAGTACATGCAGATGTATGATTTAATTTTGATAGAACATTACCGGTGAACATATCGATTAATAATATACAATCCGTTTCAAATTATTTACTTTCTATTTACGGTTCCTATAAATACAAAATAAATTCAAAATAAATGTAAAAAAAAAAATCAGTTAATTTGGTCCAATTCTTTGAAATAGATTCTGAGTGACAAACAATTATCCGTAAATGATGTGATACATGTGATACATGTAAATTTGTAAATGTAGAATTGTATATCAGTGGGGAACAACATCAGACTAAACCGGATTCGACCTCGCATATATATTTAACACCCATGTCTAATTGGATATAAGATTGTTTTGCAGTCCTACAGAAATGCTTCAATCAAATATGCTCAAGTGACAAACTTTAAAGTCAAGGGAGACAATCACCTTACAATGAAAGGGCAATTCAGAGTTAGAACAGCAGACAAGATTACCATATACATGTAGTTACTGGGTTCAGGGTTGATGACATGCTACAGAGAGTCCTATGTAAGTTATGGTCATGTCACATGGTCAAGGATTATTGACATGGTACATTTAATAGTCTTGTCCACTCACAGGGTGAGGTCAACTGGTACAGAAATGACTGAAATGATACATGTTATGTTATGGATAACAAAATATACAGGACAGGGTCTACCCAGGTACATGTAAATTGGCATATGCTTACAAACACAAATCTAAATTTAATCATAACAGGGGTGAAAGGCTTCTTGTTGACGAAGAATATTAAAACGTAAAATAATCCATGGAATCCGTGCAAGGAAATATGTCTAACGGTACACCTAATTTTTTGAAAATAGATGGTTTTGTTTTGGCTTTTGATAGAATCCGGATGTACCACTTTACCTTGGTAGACCTATACTTCTCACAGAACAATATGGTATGGTCTTCTACTCGAAAGATAAACACTGGTCTATTAAGCAAGACCAAACCGATGTGGAGCTAATCTTTGTAGGTCAGAATGTTAATGTCTTTCTGTATGCTGTACACATTATCATATGTGTTTACAGTATGTAATGTCCAGATGGTATACAGTACACAGGAAATCATAAACATTTGATTTTTCAAATGCAAAAAGGAAAATGAAAGAGGTTTTTTTTTATCGAGATGGTCAAAAGGTCATCTGCAATCTCTCCATCTGTAATGGATCTAATTTCTAATTATATGCCGTACAAAAAATAATTTGTAAGTTATCTCATACATGTATCTTTATGTACAATTCAGGAAATGCAAATTATGCTTTAGTCAATAATAATAAGAAAACCAATAATGACCCAATATGATACAACTTTAATAATAAGCCTACCTTGTTTTTGTAACAGAAAATTGGCACTTATTGATGATCCTACAAATTATAAATAACTTCAGGTACATGTATGTATGAAATAGCTAACCAAAACACATGATAAATGAACACTCCCTGTTTATAATTATATGGTATAGTTAAAACTGTATGGTTAACATTTTGTACTCCCAAAACATATAAAGTGGCAGGCTGGAGTAACCTTTTGATTATCATATTACAGATGACTCTACTCACTTTTCAGTTATGACAAGCAGCATGGGAAAAACGTTTTGTTCCACACTGGATACTCTCTTATGTAAGGTGACATGTAGCTAGGGACCATTACTTTTGTCAGTGTAACTTTGATGTTACGTGTACATTGTATATATAACATGTATGTTTTATTCCCTAAATTTAAACTTGTCCTGGTCAAGAAAGGGTTCAGGAGACCCCACACCACTAGGTTATTTGGGTTTTATTATATATCATTTTATGCATACACTGGTGATATATGTGTACATATATTTGATGTTTTGTAAATTAACAATATCAAATAATAAATAAAAGGGGTCAGGTGGCTCCAAGCTTTTAAGTACATTCCAGATATTTAAACTAAAGAGACATTTGTTGAAGAGTGATAATGAATCTGAATTTGACTACTGCTACCTTATCAGTATCATTATCTATATCAGGTATTGGATTTGATTTGTTCATACAATTTTCAATTTTTAAACTGTTGGAAAGAGTTCAGTGTTTGTCTGGAACTGCACTGTACATGTACGGTACATGCACAATGCATTTCTGGTTTTTCTTGGAGCCACACTGCCTTTTGGTCACCAAATCAAATACATGTACTCTGTATCCATGGCTACATGTACTTGTTATGGCTTAACTCAGAAGCATGTAACCTGTCGCACAAATGAACAGGTACACATAATATTACAATTTTGAATGGTAGTATGTAATGTATACATTTTCTTTGTATGAAATGTGCTATGATCAGTTCTTCACAGCACAAAAAGGTATTAAAATCTGTATCTACCTGTAGGCAGAATATCAACAAGACCTACATCAGTACAGGTCTAGCAAGGTAAATAGGCAGATGTTTACAAAGACAACCAGTCTAAATCAAATCATAGCAGGGATGACAGGTTACTTGTAGATACAAAAGTATTAGAACTTCAGTAATGCATGGAATTTGTTGCAAGGTACTATAAGTTTTATCTGCTCAACCTATTTTTTAAAAATAGACCTAATTGTTTTGGTTTTTAACTGAAGCAACATGTGCCACTTCACCTTTGTAGACCTATACATGTACGTCAACTACTGACAGGTGTAATCACTTATAGCCATAGGTCTACCAAGATAAAATGGCACATACGGTTTACATGTACATTGTATGTCAGAAACCAAAACAACATTTATTTTCCCCATAAATAGGGGTGTACAGGTACTTTTCTCTGATTCCATACATTAACTGTACACACATATACAGTAAAACTCTGATATAGCGAATTCCTGTGGACTGTCTCTAAAAATTTGTTATAAGCATAATTCGTTATACAATTAGAGCAAATTCATAACTTATATATAACAAATTCATTATAAAGTTCAGGTGAGCTAAAAAAAAATATTAGAAATTTTGTATTTGATGTAGCCTTTTAGGTTGTATGACAGGGGAGATCCATTAGATCTTTAAAAAAACTACGATATAAAAAGTTGATTTTTCATTATATTTCAAGTCATGTGGAACAAGAATTAATTCTTTATAAGCGTAAATTCGTTATAAGCGTGTTCGCTATAGACGCAGAACTTTTGTATAGAGTATGAAGGAATTCGTCAGGGAACAATTTCACTTTGCTATAGCCGTAAATCCATGTTCACTAGTCTATATTCGAGTTTTACTGTATATACATGTATATATGATGTACATGTAGCTCTAATATTTTGTGCCACAGACATCCTGTCACCCTGTTAAAATCTAATTAAGACTTGTTGTGTTTGTAAACATGTGCCATTTATCTTGAATAGGTAGACAGCAGCTAGGTTTCATCTACAAGTGTCACAGAATCAACACATCACAACAATCTGTTACTATGCAGCAGCAACGTGTACAAATACTACCACTTACCAACAGCTTATGCAACACAATACATTTAAATTGTCATTTGTTTCCTTAACTCATTCACCCCTAAAGACACATTTGGACTGGTTGAGGTCACTGATTTACAGTGGAGTCCATTGTTTTTCAGGGGTTGATGAGTTAATACATTTGTACTTAAAATACTAAGCTTAGGTTTGTAATTTTAGCACAGATATTTGATAAAACATAACCTCACCTACATGTACATATACATGTATTTTCCATAGGGATAAAAAAACATAAAATTACCAGAGATTATTATAGAGGCTAATGTGTCATACTTACATGTACAATGTAAATGTTCTTAGATACATGTATATATATAAATATACATACATGTAGATATGTTCATGTATGGATTCCTGTCCCTCACTGTATATCAAATGTATTCAAAATCATCAAACAATCACAACCAGTTCTTCACAAAAGGATTGATAGACAAATTCTTCAGATGAATTAACAGATTTACTCTGTTTACTCACACACACAGAGAGTGAATTTATAGGCTTAAGTTAAATGTATAATTAAGATGGAATGTTTTACCATCTCAAAAGTAATTTCCTTTTCCTTGTTATCATATGCACGTGTACACCTTACGAGTTTACTTTTTAAATAAAGTTCCGACCAACAAGTGAAAATATAAAGATTACAAGAATTCAATATACCGGTTGATGTAATTGCATACATATTTCAAAAATTACATCACGTTGCCACGTAATACTAAGTATTCGGGGGAGATGATATGGACATGGTAATGATAAATGCATGTTCATTTCATCCACACATACTGATTTTGTATCATCATGGGTTGTTAAGATGAAGTTCAACAGCAAAATATACAAAAATTACTGCTGAAAATCATAAAATTACATTACTGATTTCTGAAAATGTGGCACATTATATATAATTACAATGAATTGATACAGAAAGTTCAAATTCTCTACATGTACATGTGTCACTAACAGTACATTCAAAATAGCAGATGAATGATATTTTGTTCTTTGCTACTATGTGTGCATGTACATTAATGTAATTTTGCATGCAAAACATTAATATTAATATATATATATATATATATATATATATATATATATATATATATATATATATATATATATATATATATATATATATATATATATATATATATATATATATATATTTATATATATATATATAAACATTTTACCCAAATGTGATTGTAACTCTTACACAGTTGTTAAAGAAATATTCAGAATATACAACTGAATGGAACTGAAATGAAGAATCTCATTTGCAATGGAAATGTGGTTTCAAAAGACAGGTGGTTTCCCAAAAGAAATCATAAGAAAAAGATTAACCAAGCAATTTTCTAATTCTGATCCTTCAAGGTAGGTGGTCAATCATTACAAAGGTCTCTCAAGACATTTTCCACTCACTGTATATGTTAACGTTGGTACTCAAGGTTCTGACTTAGATAGTGACTTTCTCTGATATATATACATGTACATGTACAATGTATATGAACATGTATGATATTGATAAGATACAGTGGAACCACACTTTTTTTTTGTAAGACCAACTATATGTAACTTACTGAATCAAAGTGGATGACTGATAGTGATAAACATAGTCTCTTATGTCAGAGTCTGGACTTAATTAATATTCTATTAAATTTTTATACATGAGATGTAAGTAATTAAGAACTTTCTGACTGTTGCCTGCTCAGCTGAATCTGACAACATCCACAGCATACCATGTTCTTAAATAATTATAACTGATTAATATTTCATGCTGTGCAATTTGAACTATTAATTCAAACATCTAAGCAACATAATAAAAGTCATATGACCCTGGCATGGTATTAATACCTCTGAAAATAAACTATAATACATGTATATATACAACAACTAACAGGATAAACATAGGCAACACTACAGGAGCGGGCTCGTTTCACTGTCCAGGATAATCCAGACAAGTGGAACACCAATCAAATGCTCTGGAACACTATTCTAGACAAGTTCTAACTGTGCTAGCTGAAAAGTGGTGCAGTTGAAACAGTGATGTCACAACATGGGGGGAGTTAGAAAACTTGGTGATGGCAGCGGCAGTAATTTTTATAAATGCCCCTGCAGCATTTACTTTGCAGCTATCCAAGAGGTGTTGCAGCAAAAATTAAATTACAATTTGTCTTGGCAATTTGAGCCACAAAATAATGGGAATTATGTAAATTTTATCACCATATTTGAAATAACTACTTCCTGCCCTGGTACATTCGATTGCAACATGTTCTGAGACTGTGCCGGAACAGTACTCTTGATATGAATCGAGCACGCCCCCCAACCCCCGTAAGTAGATTTCCTGTCCCCATATCTAAATTACTATACTAAACTACTATAGTGACAATGCAGTGGGTATTCGGTATCATATTACAACATAGACCCAATTGCTACAATGTCTGAAACTTTAGACAGCATTTTTTCTCAGTAGGCTACAAACAGGTCAAATATACATGTAGGCTACATGGACATAAGATGTATCTTTGTAATGCTGTAGTGAAACTGTCTATAGCAAAACCTATCAGGAAAGTGCACCTGTGTCTGGAAATACAACTGTTTACTAAGCCACTTTGACAATTTATTCCACCAATAAATCTCTTGTGGGAGACCAGCTTTATTCACTTGAGAAACCAAATTTCAATTAGCAGACAAAGTTGTCTCTTGAGAGAAGTTCTACTGTACACATTGTGTAAATATTTACCTATTTCATGAAACTGGAACATTACATACATGTCATAGGCGTCAGAAGCAAATTGAAAGTGGGGGGGCTAAACCAACTTAAAACACACACGCCAGAAGTGGGGGGGGGGGGGCTAAACCAACTTAAAACACACACACGCCAGAAACGTCTTGGGGGCTAAGACCCAATTTTCAACACCTATGCCTATCTTTGCAAAAAAGTGGGGGGCTAAGCCCCCCCTAGCCCCCCCGGCTCCCATGCCTATGCATGTATAACTGACAGAGTTTTAGATCTGTACTTAAATTTACAATGTACCAACAAAACAAGTATATAGACATTGAATGATTGTCATATTTGATGACATGTGAGTTGACAACACTAGTGATATATTATAATAATAAAGCTACAAAACTTTGTATAAAATGAAAATGTAGACTTAAGTAAAATTTGACACTTCCTGTAGACAACATATTGCTACCTTGGGTTTTCATTTACTTCCTGTAGACAACATATTGCTACCTTGGGGTTTCATTTACTACCAATATGATATTGAGTAGCAAGCTAATATGTGCCTGTGGACATTTGTAAAATGGATTCTGGGAACTAGGAACATACATGTAAGGATTGGCTTTAAATCTGATTCAATCCTCCTTAAGAATTCTACATTTATCTACATTACAGTTTTTCTCAATATAAAATATATATATATATATATATATATATATATATATATATATTATATATATATATATATATATATATATATATATATATATATATATATATATATATATATATATATATATATGCAAAACTGGGTTGTTCACAAAAATATCATATATGTATAGTATACTGTGCGAAAAGTTTATGAGAGTGCTTTTCAAACTGACTTTATCAAATGTGATGGAACCGTTGACTTTTAAATGACCTCTTAGGGGTGACATTATCTCTAAATGATCAATAAATCTTTGCTGAAATAAAGCATATCATACATAGTCTTTGTATCATGTATCCAATTTTTAAACACACAATTTTGTATTAAAAGGTATCAGTACACACATACTGGTACATCAATGAACTGTGTATTATAAAGATGTTAGAGACCAATGTGTACATGTACATGTAGTGTTACAGATACATGTAATGAGATATATGTGTCTTCTAAGAAACAAAAACAAACAGGGGTTTCAATTTTCATCATGAACAATAATCTAAAAATAAAAATTCATATATATATATATATATTTATATAGTTCTGGTTAACTTGCTTGCCATACCAACATAATATATATACATGTATGTGTATATATATACATACATGTATATACATACATATGTGTATGTATATATATATATATATATATATATATATATATATATATATATATATATATATATATATATATATATATATATATATATATATATATATATATATATATAAACATATGATTTGCTACATGATGGACTAACTTCTCTAACATGGCCCCAACATGGCAAAGTGTCAGCATTCATTAGCATTCCACAAAGTACTAATAAAGCATCAGTTGCCAAGTCCAACATCTAACACAGAGATACATGTATCTGTACAAAATGTACATACAAATGAACACTTCTACAATATACAAAAATATACATTTTTATAACTTGTCCCTAGGCCTTTCAGTTATCAATCTGAAGTCACACACGTGCATGTATTAATACAGCAGAGAATACATATAGTGATATACCATATCTACGGTAGACATTATTGTACATTTTTGTACTAGTTCAGAATATTGTACATTACATGTATATATTAATATAAATACAGCAAAGTTCTTTTAAATTCATACTGTGTAAAATCACCATCGGATATCCCTATTTGTTTTATCATCTCGTCTTCCTTAAACAATTTCAATAAAATGCTCACTTATCCAATTCAAGTTGACATTTATAAAGGTATCTGTAGATAAAAGTATGGTGACCCCTTGTTTATCATGACTAAAAGACCTGCTGAGAATCACTGTTGTAAATCTGGTATTGACATTTGGTAATTGAAACCAGGTGAGGTCAATACTTTATGTACATTTATACTAGTTACAAGTACTTATCATATATGACCCAATGACCAATACTGAAGACTACTTTTCACATGACCATAGGATTATTTTAATTTTTTTTATTATATTCATATAAAAAAGAATTATTAATATAACTTAATTTTAAAGAAATGATAATTAATCAGATTCATCAGATATATGATATTTTTCCACCAAAACTAAAAGTCCAAAATTTGAAACTCAAATACATGTACAAGAATCTTAAGTTTCAGTTATCAGTTATGCATGTACATGTCACATGTACATAATATGTACATGTATATAGGTGTACCAAGGTAAAGTGGCACATCTGGGTAGAATGAAAAACCAAAACCATACCAAAAATAGGTTATACAGGTGGCTTGTCACTCCTGTTAGGATTTGATTTAAACTCATTGTGTTTGTAAACATGTGCCAATTTACCTTGGTAGACATTTACATGTACATTTGTACTACACGTGTCTATAAAAGTCACATGTACAAATAAAAACTGAATGCATGTACACATACATTCACATGTATTTTATAATGATAAACTAAATTTATTTATTCAGATATGAGATGGAAGCAGTTTAAAGAATTTCATACAATCACTCAAATTAACTCATTCACCCCTAATAAAGACACATTTGGACTGGTTTAAGTGTTAGTCATTGATTTACAGAAGAGTCCATTGTTTTTCAGAGGTTGATGAGTTAATATATGATCAACTGTCCAGATTTCGATTTAGTCAAGATGCCAGTTCAGGGCTTGACATTGACTTTTTGGGGTACCTGTCCTGAAGAATTACCTTTCAAAATGACATACATTACATGTTATGTACCTATCTAACTTTTTAATCAAATAAATTCAAATTACAAATACTTGCATATGAAAGTTATGTGAATAGATTTCCCAAATTTGTGCAGAGCAGCCTTGTGATCAGAATTCTAATAATTTTGGCATCAAGTAATACTTGTACTTGTACATTTTTTGTACATGTAAGTAAATGTAATTTCAGCACCTTTTAAATATACATTAATATTATGAATCATTTTTATCAAAAGATGATTAAAGATTTACAAATTAAGTTTTTATGTGTGTTTATGAAAGTCTGATATATTTAAAATGTAGTGGTTCATGCCATATATATTACACACATACATGTACATGTATCCTGGCATTATGAAAATTGGACAACCATCTGTTTTTAATGATCCTAGCCTTCTACATGTATTTAGTATTTACTGATCATAAGCTTTTATGTTGTTGTTTGTTTGTTTGGGGTTTTTTTTTTTTGGGGGGGTGCATGTCAAATGCTTATACATTGTACCATTTGTAACTGGCTAGCATCCACAAATAGCATTTTTAACCTTACATCAACAAAAACCCATAATGCTAGGGAATTTAGGACAAGTTAATCTGAGATATGTTTACTTACCACAAGTGCTGAAAATACCAAGTCCCAATGAGATATTACCAGCAGTAGCAAGCAAGGGCAGAAAATACTTATTAACAAGTGCTGAAATAACCTGACACCTGTGAATAGTCTTAACATCCTAGACTTGTCTGTCTGAACTGTTGGTTACAGCATCAATGACGAGAGAGGGGAAAGAAAATTCAAAATAGTGAAATACCTTCTTTGTTGCCTCTGGCTCTGTGACTACAATACATGTATCTGAACTGTGTACATATGACACATGTTTTCAACGTTTAAACAAGAATTTTTTAAATAATTCACAAATTGTTCATTAGAATTAATCTGTTTTATATTTAGACTGATATTAACTACTTCACACTTGTCACATTTGCAGTTCTACAAGACTAATGTAAAATATGGTTGATTTCAGACAAATGTCAGATGATAATTGAATTTGATTTTTATCAGAAGGACAAAATTTGACATAATAAGATGGCATTTAGATAACAGTAACTTTCTGCTATGCCTGCATACATTCATAGCACATCAGAGTAGGCTATGACATGAAAATTGCTACAATACATGTGTACATGTTCATGATGTTCATGTTGACTGATAACTCCCCCCCCCCCCTCTTTTCGTGTTGCCTTCATGATTACTACTGTCGACTACCGTAAATCATTCGTTTTGGATCAAAAGGACGAACCTAAAGAGAACTAATACTTACAGTTATGTTTAAACTTTGCTATAGTTAATCCACTGCATTCTTGTTACAGAATTGTTATGTTGTTGTTCTCTGTCGAACCAAATTTCAGGTGACCCAATTTAAACCGGAACCGGAAAGTAACCTCCTTTTCAACTTTGCTATTGAACGACGAACATCATTGTAGGTTCTCATGTGAATTAACATCCATGTGCATCGCACTTTTTCATTATTTGTTGGTCATGAAATAAACAGCTTTTGATATTCATTTGTTTTTACTGTTATATATTCATTTATTTCATTTCAGAAGGACGTCCGTCTTCGAAAATGGCATCGGATACGGAAGGGTACGTGTTCACACATCTTATTTACCAGATATAGAGTCGACCAGTGCCAAGTTTATCAGAAGTTCTGAAGTATAAAGTCTTTACATTTAACGTTTTAGTCAGTAACAGTTCTGCAATTGTACGCAATCAACCACTCATCTGTTCTTTTTCTTTAGTTGCCAGTGGCATACACTACTTTAGCGGCGGCACGATTTACCTAAAAAAGGTCTCGTTTCAAAAACTCGAAATATCTACACCCCCCTCCACGAGGAAAAAAATCACTATTATTAGTATTAATGGCAAAAATGCCAGTAATGGGACCTTAGCCTTAGACTAATACGATGGTTAGCCTACTTTGAGCCGGCCTGGCACAGTCGGTAGCGCGCTCGACTCTGGATCTGAGTTCGAGTCCCACCGGCGGCAGGTTGGTTTCCTGTCTTTCGGATGAGACAGTAAAAACTGGAGGTCCCGTGTCACAGTAGGTGTCGGCTCGTTAAAGAACCCTCACTGCTCAATGGCCGTAAGTGCCGAGATTAGGCCAAAATTTGAAGCCCTTCACCGGCATTTGGTGACGTCTCCATATGAGTGAAATATTCTTGAGTGGGACGTTAAACAACAACAAACAAACGAACAAGTTAGCCTACTTAATGATACCTGTTAACTAAGTTTTAATTTTAACTTGCACACTGACATCAAGATGGGGCCTACCACAGTTATTGAAACTTCATGATGTAGAAAAATGTCATTGTCATGGAAATGTAGATTACAAATGGATTTCAATGATAGTAAATATGATGTGGCATGACATCCCATAGACAAAGAAAAACACTTGGATACTCTTACAGCAGGAAGGACAGAGTGGTTAGAGCACAGAAGACCTTAGTTACAGGTGCAACGAAGAAGGTATTTTACAATGCCACCTTCGTTGCAGCAGTAGCTAAAAGGCCAGAATTATGTCCATAAAATATTTCAATCTTAATAATTTAAATACATTTATTGTGAAATTAAACAGCACTAGATCAGTTTTTTTTTTCAAATTGTGCATGTAGCATCAACTGCGTTTTGTAGGTAGGAAAGGAACCCAGTCCAGGTAACCGTGAAACCCATGCTTACTGACACTGTTTATTTATTGATGTCGTTTTGGGTGTAATTAGAAATTTACTCTCCATGTCCTGAACTTGAGTATCTAAAAAAGAATTTTGAACCCCTGATAGTATTTAAATTTTGCACTTTACAATTAGAAATATTCTTTTTTTATGCAGATATATGATTGTATTTTTATTTCATTATTCTATTTTGGTTTGTTGTACTTTTTATTATTGTTGTACATGTATGTCTTGTTTTAGAGATGATGTTCAAATGACTGGTGGATCTATGGACATAAATACTGCCCTACAAGAAGTCTTGAAAACTGCTTTAATCCATGATGGGCTTGCAAGAGGACTTCATGAATGTGCAAAGGCTTTAGATAAGTAAGTACTCTTGTGTGCCAAATAAACATACATGTACGTTTTTTTCTGAAAAAAAGTGCACCCTTTACAATGCTTATTTGGGTCTGTACATTTATTACAAACCTTACTGGCTTATATAAAGACAGAACAGGAAAATGCCAGTTTTTAGCCAAAGTGAAAATACCTCATCGTTTGGTGTGTCAAAGCCTTGGTAGCAGTAAGAGATCAGGATGTTCACTTTCTATTGATAGGTAACTATATTTAGTTGACTTGGGTTGACCCCTTTCCACGCCTCAAAGGCACATTCTAATATTGTATCAATTACAACAATTAAGATATTTTACTACTACTTGTTACAAAGTAATAATTAAGTGAGGATTTCTCCTTTTCTTAACCCCCACCCCAACCCGAATATTTTGTAGGTAAGCATATGCGTATGTCGTGTACACAATTAGGAAATGTAAATGTTACTGCCTGAAAACCCATATACAGGATACAAAGTAGCACTTAAGAAACTTTATCCATCCTGAGTAAGATTGTATTTTTGGTCAGAAGAAGTTTGCCTGAACATTAGATATCAGTCAGCCCATAAAAACAAAAATTAAAATTTGATATGCACATTTTGGATCTGGTTACAAGATCAGACCCATTTGAAATGTAACATATTACAGGCCTTTTTCTTTCAATTTTTGAAAAATTCTATTGGCAATACAATTGGAAATTTAATGTGAATTTGTGTCAAAAATTGGGGAAAATTGTTGGAAATCAATATGTGATTGAACCTCTCATTGAAATGCATTTACCCTTACATTAGTTTATTTTCATTATGGTAATGGCCTCAACACCAAATTTGGAATTTTTTCATCAAATTGGGAAAAACATATTCTGCAATTGGAAATGGGGTCGAATTTCAGCCCCATGGAAACTCTAGAAAAAGACCCGTATTACAATGCAAAATCAGACAATAGATCTTCTTAGGGACAAAAAGTAATTGCTTAACAATTTCCAATTTCTTTTGATTAAATTTACACCTGTCATAAGAGACCACATTTTCGAAATCTCTTGGTTCAATAATTCTTTAAACAAAACCATTTTTGAGAGACCACCTGTCTTAAGACCACATTTCGGTGGCAGAAGGGATGGTCTTCCAAGATGAGTTTTTCTGTATGTTGAACTATATATAATTTCTTTTTTTTTTATTATTATTTTTTCCCAATTTCATGGTATCATGTATCAAATGTTTAACAGGAATTCTTTACCATATTTTATCTTTTTTGCCAAAGAAATCTGAAATTTCTATTTTCAGACGTCAGGCTCACTTGTGCATTCTTGCTAACAACTGCGATGAACCAATGTACATCAAATTGGTGGAAGCTCTCTGTGCAGAACACGGAATCAATTTACTGAAGGTAGATAAAATCTGTTATTGACTGATTGAAAGTGGTTGCACACTGAGGTACAGTACAGTCCCATAAGTTTCATACCGGTAATTTGAATATGCTAGATTTATGCAGTACTAGAAATGGCAGTTTATTATATAGAGCAACATCACACCGTGAAGACTGGCAAGAGTGAAGTGCTGCAAACTATCTGTGTCTTTTGATGTACTGTTTTTATCATTGTTGATTGGATTATAATCAGATTTGTTTTTGAGGTAGATCAAGTGATCCAAATGAGTAATTCATTCAATTTCAAAGCCAATAACTCGACATTTCCTTTACCCTCATATACAGATCACTTTACTTATATTGCCTAGTTTAGTTATTGTTTTAATATCACTTTTAGTATGAAGTTGTTATCTCATGATAAATAATTTTGAACCATTGACAGATTCATTTCTGATGATATTAGCAAATCCATGATGATAGAACCATGCTCCCTCTTCTTACAAAAATCTGGGGATAACTTGGTTCATAATGTTTTTCTGAGATTTGCCATAGTTTAAATAATTTGTGTGTATGTATGTGGCTGTCAAAATATGTGTTCTAGACCTGGCAAGCCGGCCTGGCTCAGTCAATAGCACGCTCAACTCTTGGTCGTGAGTTTGAGTTCCGCCGGTGGCAGGTTGGTTTCCTGTCTTTCGGATGAGACGGTAAAAACTGGAGATCCTGTGTCACAGTAGGTGTCAAGCATTGGCCAAAATTTGAAGCCCTTCATCGGCATTTGGTGAAATATTCTTGAGTGGGATATTAAATAACTAAACAAACAAAAATCCATAATCCATATGAGTGAAAGATTCTTGAGTGAGACGTTAAACAACGATACAACAATGATACAACATCTAGACCTGGCATCAGTATAGGGTATTAAATACTTTCATTGCATAGTGGGCCATCAATTTTGAGGTATTACTTTAAAATTAATTGATCTTTTTTACATCCCTGAAGTAAATATATTTTATTGCATGTTTAAAAGTTGATACCTAATATAGTAATGTGTTAACAGAAAATCACAGGGTGGTTGGTTTTCATGAAAGGGAGACAAAACCTATATAAAAATATCTTTTTATACTAATACAGTATTAGGCAAAACCCCGGTGGACCATCCAACAAATCTGGTAAAAATTGGCTTGATCAGGTTGTTTTTTTTTATGTTTCCAGACAAACTGTCTGGTGTAGATCTATGATCACTACTTTGTTCACATTTTTCTATCTCTGCTTTGAACAAGCCATAGAATATGGTGAATGAGCCGATCTGGCACCAGACATTAATTTCTGGAATTAAAAGCATTGTAAATAGAAAAAAAGAGCCAAAATATATTTACAGTATATTAATTAATTTTCATAGAAATGCTTGGCTGCCATGCCATCATTCCCACTTCAAAAAAGATAAAAATCAACAACTCCAAACCTAATCAATGAAAGATAAGTTATCAATATATTTCATTAATATTAAAAAAATATATATCAGTAAATTAAACCAAAATAAAAAGCATTCACAATACCTTTATTTGTTAATTTCCACTGAAAATGCTTGCCCACACAACAAACAGGGCTCTACAACACTAAAAAAATTCACTCTTCATTTGGCCAGTGAACCAGAAATTTTACTAGCCAGCCAGGAACTTTTACTCGCCAATATATAAATATATATATATATATATATGTGCGGAAAAAAACCAGAAAAACACTCAAATTTCACAAATTTTCGGCCATTTGGCCTTTATCAAGTGAAAGATGACAATATATAATATATATGTGTGTGTTCTTAAAAAAATACACTGGATGAAAATACAGAAATGAAATAAAATATTAATTTTCTAAGTTGATGTAACATTTTATTGTTTCTATCCATTTAAAACAAGGTTATAAACTGCATGTTGACCTTTTGTGCATTTTTTTTATCAATCGAGGAGTGTTTATATGCCTATATTTTTCAAATTTGTTACTCTAATATTGAGGCAACCTTAAACTTTGTTTTTAAAATTTTAGCGCCAGTTTCTTTTCGACAGAATTTCCAAACAGAGACTGCTCACAAGAATTGTAAATTTTGTCTGTAAGTTAAAATGTAGAGTCCAACACCCGTGACCTGATCGTCCGAAAAACACCTATAAAGTTCTTTAATTTATAGGTGTTTGTCCGACAATCGGGTGTTTGACTCTCGATTTTAATTTACAGATAAAGTCTCCAGTTCCGACTGTGGTTAATCCCTTTGGGGATTCTGTCACGGCCGTTTTATTGTTGCCCCATGATAAAACGGCCACGATAGAATCCCCAAAGGAATTAAGCTGTGGTCTGCCTGCCCTCCTCATCGAACACTAGGCCGAACTTTCTGCCCCGATTTTACCACTTAAAAACCGCTTAAATTGAAATCGAAATCGGGACAGAAAGTTTGGCCTAGTCGAACACTAGCCATAACTCGGTTCCAGTCTTCCTTTAACCAAGATCGTTTAAACTTAATAGTGTCTAAAGATGCTTCTGTTGAAATCGACCGAGAAAAGAAAATGTAATCGTGTGCTGTTAGGAAAATTTCAAGTCGAAAACATGAGTGCAATACAACGTGTTTTTATATAGTAATCAACGCGAGTTAGATGCTCTAGTTTATCGAAACTAAATAACCAAATTGGTTGTTCTAAAGCGCATAACAGACCATGATTTCGATAATGTAATTTCACAGTGAAAACGGACAAACTTTTGATTTCCGGCTCGGGGAAAAAACTGGTCGCAATGTGGCGACTGAATGAGGATAAACACTCGCCAAAATCTAAAAAATGATCGCATTTGCGAGTGATTTGGTCGCATTGTAGAGCGCTGACAAAGGTTATGTCATTCCCACCTTCAAACAAGGTGAATGATCAGACCAACACCAAACCCGATCAATGACGGATCAATTATCCATTTTTTTTATTCTTCAAATAATATTACAAGAACTACGAGTGAATTTACAATCATTGTGATTGTTTTGTATAAAAAATATTGCAAGGAGATAAATCCATTTATTGATAAATTAGTTAATGATCAATAATATAGATTCTCTAATCATTTTTAAATTGAATCAATTAAATTGATACATTATTATTCATAATTAAATAGTAATTACATCAAGTGTAAGTATATAGGAAGACATTTCATTGTAAAACTTGGGAGCCCAGCATAGCTTAAAATTTTTAAAAACACTTTGAAGCACTTGTCGTGTGCAGTCTGTTTTAACTATGGAAAGTTTGGTCACACATTGTCTCATCCATGGTAATTTTGAAATGGAGAAAGCAGAAAATAGAAAAAGTGTCACTTTAAAAAATAAAACATAAAGCTTAATTGAATTGTTAATGTCTCAGAAATATCTTACTTTTCATTTTCCTGGGGAATTTTTCTCGGTCTGGTAAAATTTTCTTCGGTCTGCTAAATCTTCCAAACATACCAGACCAATTGTCTTGTAAAATAAAAGTAAAGTTTCGCCAACTCTGGTTATAACAAGCGAGTACATATTTTAGAATAATGATATCATTAAATAGTTAAAACATTGGTGTATTATTACAGATTATGATTATGTCAATTATGAATGATTGAAATTTGTTGGTATATTTAGTGCGACAAAGAAAGTAGACATCAATATATATATCGCCATAAACATGTCATTACTTAAATGAAGATAATTACCTGCACAATATATGGTCTATTTTCTGGAATTTTCCTATTTCATCCATTTCAATTTCCATGATATGTTTAAAATGCTTTATCTTCCAACCTTTGCGTAAATTATTTTTCAAAAATATCAGAAAAGATTAAATAGCCTATTTCAGACTTTAATCAATTGCTTTGAATCTTGGAATTAGTTTGTTTCATATAAAATTCAGTCAGGTTTCAAAATTACTCCTAGGTGCTTGATGTGTCAGACTGATGCATATGAGGGGAAAAATAATGTCCTAAATACTATAGCACCATGACTTCTACCCTTTGTTGATTCATCCAGAATTTGTCAAATTTACACTGAATTGTAAATTTTGCTGGAGATTGCGGTAATATTCAACAAATATTCTGTGTTGACCTTGATTTGGATCCATGTTCTCCATTCACACATGCCCCATGACTTTATTTAGTGACATGTTTTAGAAATCTGTATGATCAGGTAATGCCATAATAGAAGACAAATCAGTGATGAATGAACCATGCTCCCTCTTCCTACGCAAACCGTGGGGATAAATTGGTTCCTACAATAATTCTGAGATTTATAATTAGAGAAAGTAGGCAGTGACCAGCTAGTAGTAACTTTACTTTTTCAAAGAATCAAGCTGTATAAGTGAATGCAAAGCTTTGTAGACTTAAATCATTAAAGTTTGTGTGACTTGTGCCCATTTCAAATGTTGAAATTCATGCTAATGCTTCTGCAGAGATCTTTATGTGTGTGTGTGTGTGAGAGAGAGAGAGAGATAAGGACCTTCTCTCCTTTCCTGATTCATCTTTAATTTGTCAAATTTACACTTCAAAGTTTGATTCTACTTTTTTCCGGAAATTGGGGATAAAGTTAATAGTATTCCGTGTTGACCTTGACAAGGATAAGCTTTCTCCATCCACAAATGCCCCATATCTTTATTTAGTGCCATAATAGACATAACTATAACAAATCGGTGATGAATGAACCATGCTCCCTCTTCCTACATAAAATATGGGGATAATTTGGTTCCTACAATCAATCTGAGATTTGTAAAATAGTGAAAATAAGCAGTGACCAGCTGGTAACAAATTGTCTTGGTTCTTAGTCAAAGAATCAAGCTGTGGAATAGAACTTTAAAGGCTTTTATTTATTTTTTTTTTTTTTTTCTTTTCTTCTCCTTTATTTCCTTTTTTAGATTTGAAATCGTTTAAGTATGTGTGACTTTGGAAATCATTAAATTATGTGTAACTTGTACTCGTTACAAAAATTTAAATTATGCTACTGCTTTTGCTGAGTTTTTGATTTTGTTCCTGATATAAATAAGGATTTATGAAAGAGAATCCAAACACCTGTCTGTTTCTGTTATTAGGTTGAAGACAACAAGAAACTTGGAGAATGGGCTGGGCTCTGCAAAATTGACAAGGAAGGAAAAGCCAGAAAAGTTGTCGGCTGCAGCTGCGTAGTTGTCAAGGTAATGTGGTTGACCTTTTTTTTTTTTTTTACAAATTAGACTTCGTCTATTTCAATAATGGTGGACAGTTTTAAGATGCTCTGTATTGTAAGCTTTTTTTTTTTAAGACCTGTGATTCATTCCAAACATAATATCTGTTATCAGATAATGACTTTCGCACATGTCTCCAAATATTTCGCAGTTGAATTCTAATTTTTTTCATTTCCATAACATGTATTGGTCCTTCTGCCACAGTGGTAAAAAGAAACAAGCATATTTTATTGCGAATGCAACAGAATAAACGTTGATTGACAGCTGTGTATACATACTAAACAGTTTTGTGTCATCTTTCTCAGATTTACACTAAAATGATTTGACTGTAATGGCTTCATTTGGTACTGATAATTTTACAGGACAAAATATATACTGACAGTTTTAGATATTCTAATTTTATTTTGTTCACACTTGAATGGTTTGGCTATTATCTAATGTACATATTCCCATTTCAGGATTATGGAAAAGAGTCCCAGGCATTGGATGTTCTGAATGACTACTTCAGATCCAAGAAATAGAAACCAGAAATACAGGAAGAAAAACTGTGAAAAAAAAGTCAATAAAAGCAGTTGCCAAAATTTATTGTTTTTATGTTTTTAACTCATCTGTGATGAACTAATTGTTAAGATTCTATAGTTTTAATATCAAGAGTTTCCAAGACATGCCCATCATTGTAAAACCACGCTATGTTCTTTCCCACTTTTGGTCTCGTGCAACCAAAATCTCTAGTAGCTAATGAATATTTATAAGGAGTAGATGTTGTCCAATTTATCCAATCACAGTAGTTGTGATTGGTAACGGAAGTCATCACATAGTCTGTTGATCAAATACAACTCTGAAATTGTTTAAAGGCTTCGATCTGATTGGTTGACAAATGCAAGCACCATTTACTCACATTGGCTGAAGCTTCATGAATAATATAAATATGTATGAGAGATTTCGTTTACTTGAGACCACCGGTAGCAAAAAGCATAGCGATTCTGGACCATGGTTTTATGACGATGAGATGTGCCGGACTGCCTGAGATCTTTGAAAAGATTTGACATAGTTTAACTAGATTACAGGCTATGTTGGACTGACAATAATTTTTTCATATTGTAAGATTAAAATACGATGAAACTTCGCATAAAGACTACCCCACATTTCGGACCACAAGTTTTCATTCTATTGATAAATATTAAATGACAGAAACCTCACTGATCAGACTACTTTAAGTTGGTCAGTTAGGTGGTCTTAATAGTGAGGTCCCACTGTATATCAGATTTTCTGATTAGTATGTACATAGTAACTAAAGAACGATTTCAAGTCTACAAAATATAATCTTAAGTATGAAATTCAAGGTTTCAGCTTGTTGGCTGCTATTGCTGTAATTTAAAGAAACTCATTTTATACTTTTGTTATCTGGTAAATTTTTGGTTTGTGAGGTAATTCAGTATTAACTGGATATATCGTATTAGTGAGTTTTTTCATAAGTTTCAAGGACAGTTTGATTTTATAGTGCTTTACTGTTTGTATTGGTAGGGTACATATTCATTACATTGTACCGTGGAACCTGTCTTTTAAGACCACATGGTTAAATAATCCTTTAAATAAAATCTCTTTTGAGAGACCACATTTCAGTGGCAGATGGGGGTGGTCTCTCAAGACAGGTTCCACTGTACTATGATTTCTCTCCAAAAAGCCTATGTATGTGTATAATACTTTTCAGTTAGAAAAAAATATTGACTCCACTCCAAGGTAAACAATCCAGCTATCTGTGACAGTGTTTTTGTTTTAGCTCACCTGAGCCAAACCAAATTAGTTAAATTTTCAATCATTTTTTGTGTTTAATTAAGCCTACATATTTCTTTTTTTCACAATTGTTGTGCTCGGGTGAGCAATGTAGGCCCAGTTTGGCCTCTTGTTATAATGATGGATTTAATGTTTTCATCCAGACTCTGTGAACATGGAAAAAGTCAACAAAAATATCGGTTGAAGGATTCTCGACCAAATCATGAACAAATTGGGTAGATACTGGTATAAGGTCTTTCTGAGAGAACGTCATTTATAGGAGATGACGTTTGAAATTGGCTTGACAGATGATCTTAAGTCGACATGGATTTACTTTCTTACCCATTGCTCTATATGAAAATACTGCTGTCATTTTTTTTTACTGTTTCCAAGATTCTTTTTGACAACAGGGTAACTGGTTTTCCTCCTTGGCCTGATAAACTATTTCCCACAGTGACATCACTTTAATCCATGACTATTCAAACTTCCATATTCTGTTTCTAGGCCTTTTTAGTGATACCATAAACATTAGAATGTTTTAATCGGAGAGTAATATTATATTGGCCTACTTATAAAGCCAATCAGATTTCAGGTTTTGTAGAATAAGGGCGTGAGATATTTTTTAGTCCTGAGGTTATTATTCCATGGTTTAAGTTTAAAATGCATAATTTACATTGTTATTCTTAGATTTTTACAATATCTTTGAGGGGTCAACCTTTTGAGATAAAATCCAATGTTTCCTATGAAATCTTAAGTGAACAAAAATTATATACTAATTGCCGAAATATTGCTTATAACTGATTCAGGAAAACAAAATCAAGAGAGATTTTACACATTTTTCTGCAATCTAAAATTTTTCAAATGTTTTCCATGTATGTTTCTTTCAAAGAGAAAGAGAACAAATATCTATCCCTCAAGATTAGGCCTAATGGTACTTTAAAATACAGAGTGGATCTTGAGCACAGCTAATTACTTCATCTTTTTCTTTAAGCATGCATGTTGGATATATACAGACTAACTATTCTATTCACTCTTTCTTATAAATATCATAATCCCTCAAAAAGTACCACTCGTACAGTTTTCTTATCTTCCCTTTTTGTCATTCTTTTATTTGTTTTCAGTTCTGTAACTTTTTACAAATGATTCTTCAATAGAGTGAATAATATTTTAGCTACTGTAAATAGATCTTGAACATTATTTGACAATATGCATTTAACCCAGTAATTATATAACACTACTTCAAACTATATGCTTGAAGTACCGAATGTGTTTTAAATTTGTTCTAGATTTGTTTTATCCTTAAAAATTTTCAAGGTATAGAAGACATTGAACATCTACAGGTAAGGTACTGGAATACATATATCTGTAATGTAGGAGTCGAAAGGGAAATAGCATACATGTTATGATGACCTTCTGAACATTCACATTTTTTAATTTGAAAGTGTTATAGGCCAAGCTCAATGATTTTTTTTATTTATGATATACCTGGGAAGAGACCAGTGGTCTTCCAAAAGTAAACCTAGGGAAAACAGCATACATTTTCTGGAGACCTGAACATTCACCCACAGTAGCTATTATGTGATATTACTATGGAGTTAAATGTTTATAAGTCTGATGAAGGATCTCTATAATAGTTAAACACACTATGATACTTAAAATATAAAGGGAGATAACTATGTAATCCTTAAGGAAATACAGCTGAATGATCTGAACATAGTTTAAACAACAGTTTCCTGCTTCTTGTCATGTTCCAGTCCCACTAAAACAGAGTCTGTGGGAAAATTG
The DNA here is from genome assembly GCA_030159075.1 of Atrina japonica. Taxonomy (NCBI): domain Eukaryota; kingdom Metazoa; phylum Mollusca; class Bivalvia; order Pterioida; family Pinnidae; genus Atrina; species Atrina japonica. Next base: position 3,183,796 of record BROG01000005.1, on the reverse strand, counting down.
CAAGTTTACATGCAGAAGGTTGGTGGTATATTTCTGATATTCTTTAATTTTTACTTTTTGTTTTAACCTGTTGACCCCTGAAAAATATTAGACTTCTGTAAATCAGTGACTTGGACCAGACCAAATGTGTCTTTAAGCCATAGGCCTACCAAATTCCTGGTGTTGGGTTGTACTAAAGACTTCTAAAATTATAGTGAATCTACTTTGAAAAGCAATCTTACCACCAAGTATAGGAGAAAGAACCATTTCACTGAACATTTTATAGTGTATTGGTGTTGAGATCCTACCACTGAACAGTTCCTAGAATCATCATAAAAAGAACATATGTTATCACTCAGCACTTCATAGGAGTATCAGAGAAAGAACCTTATAACCAAGCAGTTCATATGAGTTTTAGAAATAGAACCTGATCACAGGAAGTTCATATGAGTATTGAAGAAAGAACCTTATATCTCAATAGTTCATAAGAGTTTTAGAGAAAGAACTTAATGCAGTTCATAGGAGTATCAGAAAAAAACTGAATTGATCACAGAGCAGTGCATAGGAGTGTCATTAAAAGAACCTTATCACTCAAAAGTTCATAGGAGTATCAGAGAAAGAACCTTGTCACAGAGCAGTTCATAGGAGTATCATAAAAAGAACCTTATCACTCAACAGTTCATGGAGTATCAGAGAAAGAACCTTGTCACAGAGCAGTTCATAGGAGTATCATAAAAAGAACCTTATCACTCAACAGTTCATAGGAGTATCAGAGAAAGAACCTTGTCACAGAGCAGTTCATAGGAGTGTCATAAAAATAACCTTATCACTCAACAGTTCATAGGAGTATCAGAGAAAGAACCTTGTCACAGAGCAGTTCATAGGGGTATCATAAAAAGAACCTTATCACTCAACAGTTCATAGGAGTATCAGAGCAGTTCATAGAAGCATAGAAAGAACCTAATGATATTGGACTGTATGAGGAGTAAATGCAATAGAGAATGACATGAGTTTGAGTTGTTAGAGCTATTACTTTACGAAGTATTTACCAGTGTTATATTACATTATAATGTTATCTCTATTGAATTGAGATATCAAGAATTAAAATTCCCTTCTTGCACAGTTAAAAAAAAAATTCTTAAATATTGTGAAGATTAGAGGTTAATCTTTACTATATTGTTGAAATTGTCAGCTAACATAAGTGTTTTGATATCCAATTAGATGATGATATATGCTGGAGTTTTTCTATTCTTGGTACACCTATTTTATTACTGTAATTAAATGACAATTATGTAGTTGGGATATGATTTACGTGATTTTACATACAATTATCTAGAGTCCGTTCATATCAACTGTAATTTGAATAAAGGAAGCAAAAGTTGCAAAAACTTATACATCAACCTTTCCTAATTTTCTTAATGACAACGACAAAAGATGGATCAACATAACATTATTTATGGTTGAAATAGTTTTAATACCTGTAGATTTTATATTCTGTGTTGCATTGAATTACATAATTTCAGAAACTGAGCCTTTCAATGAAATTTGATGCTTACTTTCCTGTAACATATTTATTGTAAGTTGTTTTTATCTGACTTCAGAAGATGCATGTAAGCTAGTGTTATCTTGACAATTATTAACCTCAGCAAAATGACATAGAAATGTCAGACTTTAAATATATGAAAAAATCCTCCATTTTCTCATGTTTAGCAGTTTTTAGTAGATGACATATGTAATTTCTGCAAAACAATCCCTTACTGACTGACCTACTATCATACATAGTTTTGAAACAAGGCATTTGGCTTTTGATATTTTAAACATGTTTTCTTTTAATCCTTTAATTTCTTTACAACATATTATACATGTACAAATGTATATTACTTCAACAAATTGTTATTCATATGTTAGAAAAAATCCCATTCATTAAAAACAGGTAGGCCCTATTAGGCGTAATTAAGTGTTTTCTGTACTTCATCTTTTCAAAATTTTCAAGTTATTAAGTGAATGTTTGTGGTTTTATGCAATGAATAGAAAGAAGAAATTGAATCATTGTTAATGTTGTAATAATATACTCATATTAAGATGAATGATAATCTTCTGAACCTTAATATTGAGTCATTAGCAGGTAGCTGTGTCTACTACCTAGTGCAATGATTAATACCCGGCTTGGCGTCCATATTTTGAAGAATGGATATGATATTGATATGCATGTAATAAACTGATTATCTACATATCGGCCAGCAAGGATCTGCTTTTACTTGTTAAATTGCCAAAATTGCTGGAGTTTTCTCTACACAATAAAAGTGGCACACTGTGTGTAATTAAAAAGAAACTTGAGATTGGTAAGTTGTTACCTGTGTGGTAAATAAGTATGTGTATTGTTAATTTTACATAAAATTGATTTACTAAGAAGTCTTGATAGGATCTTCAGAGGATGCTTGATCCTAGATAAGTCTGCTAATTGTTGAAGAACTAGTTATACACATAGTTAACAAACAAGTTATGTATTGGTTCAGGTTAGTATTTGTGTCTCTGGATTAGGTAAGAGAAGACAACACTTTTAATTCTCCTGAGTCACTCAGATGACCTGTGATCTGCTGCTATCTATCCACCAGCATCAATGAGTCACTCCATCAACCTTCTGTGATCTGCTGATATCTATTCACCTGCATCCTGAGTTTCCCAGTTCACCCTCTGTGATCTGCTGCTATCTATATCCTCTGGCATCCTGAGTTCCCCAGTTAACCTTCTGTGATCTGCTGCTATCTATTCACTGGCATCCTGAGTCACTCAGTCAAGCCTCTCTGATCTGCTGATATCTATCCACGGGCAATCTGACTCACACTGTCAACCTTCTGTGATCTTCTGATTTCTATCCACAGGCAATCTGACTTGCTATGTCAACCTTCTGTGATCTGCTGATATCCATCTACATCCTGAGTCACTCGGTCAACCTTCTGTGATGTGCTGCTGTATATTTAATAATAATGATATCTACCTACATCCCAAGTCACTCAGTCAAACGTTTGTGATTTGCTGCTCTCTATCCACTAGCATACATCCCGAGTCACTCCGTCAACTTTGAATGGCCTTTATAGGCAGGTGCCCTTTATAAAAGGTTAATTCCTTCTGACTTTCATAGTTAAAACTCTGCTGGCATTTAAGCTGAAGTGGGAGAAAGATTTCCAGTTAGCTTGCAGAAGGATGGTGATCTCTTTCCATGTACATTGTAATGAGAATCGCTCCTCTGCCAATCAAAAACTGATCACCATACAACTGAAAAATTGTCGAGTGAGTATGACATTAAAAGACCAATGAAACAAAAACATAGTTAACAAAATTGTTAACAAAATTTTCATCAACAGAAATCTTTAAATTGTAACAAGTTTCTTTGTTAAGATTTCACTTAAGCTATATAAACACAACATTTAAATGGTTGTTCTATGTTTTACGGATACTTTAGAAACTTAAATGGTATACACCAAATCTCAAGTTTTACAAATTATCAATCATACATCAAGACAAGTATTTGGTATACATGTAGTTGAAATATTTGTACAGTATCTTGTACTTTCACATTTTGATTCCTAAATTACAACAGGTTTGTATACAAAATAACAAAGAAAACTTACATATGAAACCAGACTCCATTGTTTATTAATATTTCAGCAACCACTCCAAAAAAGTACAATTTGGAATTGTATATAATATGCAGTTAAGATATGCCCTTGTGGGGTCAATTCGTCCACTTTTTCAACCAATAGTTTTGTTTTTTCAGATAAAAGATTCATTGAATGACTGTGTAGTGTCAGATGTAAAATGGATAAATACAAATACTAAGGAAGAAAAATATGTAAAGATTATGGACTTGAAAAAGAGAAACCAAATGTTATCCCAGCTTTGATCAACACTGAATGTTGGTAAGTAGAACTGCTCTCTAAACTTGTAAGTTATTCATAGTGTTCACTGAACTGTAGCTCATTTTTACAAAGACAAAAACCAAGTGATCTCAGCTGTACCCAATATTAATCATCTTAGTCCTTGTATCCAGTGAAGTCAGTACATTAAGTGTAGCTAGAATTAGTAAATTATTGATACATTTTATCGGTGACATGGCAGTCGCAGTTCAGCTGTTTTATTTGGAACATGGTACAAAGTTAATGGTGTGAAAAATATTCTACAACATTTGTTTATCTTGAAATATTAAATGAAGACAAAAGAATCTATGAGAATTCTGACATGAAAAATATAAAAGCCTTCTCAGCAAGTCAAATATACAAAACCACATAGCTTTACCCTCCCAGCAAGTCAAATATACCAAACCACATATCTCTGCCCTCTCAGCAAGTCTGATATGTAAAACTCTATAGCTTTGCCCTCTCAATAAGTCAAATTTACAAAACCTTATATATGTAGCTTTGTCCTCTAAGAAAGACACCTATTTCGCCTTGTATTATACCACTTTACCTTTAGAAAATCTATTTAAAATTGGAGCTCAACTGATGAAGTCTAATTAACAGAAACGATCGTCTTGATCATTATAATTTTGGTATTATGTTTATAATATTTATGTATACCTTTTTAAGTTTTGCCCCTTAAGTAAGTCAGTGTCCTCTCAGAAAGTCAGTTATGCAAACCATACAGCTTTGCCCTCTCATCAAGTCAATATACAAAACCTCAGAGCTTTGCCCTCTCAGCAGGTCAGATATGTAAAACTTCATAGCTTTCCCTCTCAGAAAGTAAAATTTACAAATCTCATATATGTACCTTTACCTTCTCAGCAAGTCAGATTTGTAGAACTTCAAAGCTTTGCCCTCTCAGTAAGCTACATTTAAATATACAAAATAAAGCTTTTTCCTTTTAAAAAGTCAGTTCAATAAAGCAATAAAGTTTTGTCCTTTCAGTAAGTCAAATATATATATAGCTTTGTCCTTTTAGCAAGTTGGATATACAAAACCTCAAAGTTTTGCCCTCTCAGTAAGTCAAATATACAAAACCTCATAGCTAATTTGCCCTCTTAGCAAGTCACAGCAATGCCTCCTTAGCAGGTCAGATATACTTTTTAGCCTCATAGTTTTTCCCTCTAAGTATGTCAGTTATGTTAAACCACAAAGCTTTAGCCTTTCAGCAAATAAATACATATATTGTAATTTATAAAATATATGTACATGTAAAATCTCGTAAGAGTAATTCATGGGTTTTTTAGATGAGATTTCAGTCCATGGTCCCAGGTTATGGTAGGAGTGGCATATCAAAGAATCCTCACTGCATTTGCGTAAATTCTAATCACATGTCAAAATTTTAAAAAATGCAGTATTTTCAACTAGAAATAAGAAGAAATTACTTTTAATTTTATTTCAATCAAATATATCAGTTATGCTATACATTTATAACCTTCATTATATCTGAGAATTTAGAAAGTTGCTTTATTGAGTTTACTTGTAGGCACTTAAATTTTTAGGACAAGAATAGAAAGTAAAGTAGAATAATTAGTTTATTAAATTTCCAGTTAAGTGATTTTAAGTATTTATTGTAATAATAACAATTAAAGTTATTTGATATTGAATACTTCCCTGGGGACATTTGTTTTAATACATTTCATTTGGGTTTATGTATAATAACTGCTTTGTTCTGACTCGTATATGTTATTATGTTTGGTATTGCACCGTAAAATCTTGTTACGTTTTGATGAGATTGTGGTCAGCATTAATATTAATTTCAGCATAACTTCTCGGCTTGTATCAATCCAGCTTGGCCATAAATCTTTTGTTTTGACATAGATTATATGATATGTTTTGGGTGGCAAATGAAATTTCACATCTTGCTGTTGTTTTTTTTTTCAATTTCAGTAAGTCAACAATAGACTTTTTTTACAGTGTTAATCTTTGCAGGATTAATTCTTTTTTTCCTAAGGTCTTGTCAGTTTAAAATCCAAATTTGATTCAAGTCAGCAAAACACGTGCAAAACTTGAATTATGCCCACAAATATGCATTCTTTAAATATTTCCTTTATTGTTTACCGGGAGTTCAAATATAACGTGAGCATGATCAATAAGCATTGCTTGGGGACTTTTTAGATTCACATTTTAGTTTTTACTTGGACAACTTTCTTTTTATTTATCAAAAGTCACACTGTTGTGATGCCAATTCACACATGTATAAAATGTTTGATAGGTGATGTATATTTAAGGTTAACAATCCCATTATTTTATACATAAGATGATAGTCACATTGCTATGTTTCCAAGTTCATAGTCATGCTTCAAAAATAAGATGATAGTCATATTGTTATGTCTACAAGTTGATAGCCAACCTGTTGTGTATATAAGATGATAGTCAAATTGTTATATTTACAAATTAATAGTCACACTGTTTTGTTTATAAGATGATAGTCACATTGTTGTGTTTATAAATTGATAGTCAACCTATTGTGTATATAAGATGATAGTCATTGTAATGTTTACAAGTTGATAGTCAACTTGTGTAAATAAAATGTTAGTCACATTGTTATGCTTACAAGTTGATAGTCAACTTGTTGTGTATATAAAATGATAGTCACATTGTTATGCTTACAAGTTGATAGTCAACTTGTTCTGTATATAAGATAATAGTCACATTGTTATGTTTACAAGTTAATAATCAACCTATTGTGCATAAGTAAAGATGATAGTTGTATTGTAATGTTTACAAGTTGATAATCAACCTGTAGTGTACACAAGATGATAGTCACATTGTTATGTTTACAAACTGATGGTCAGCTTGATGTGTATGTGAAATGATAGTCACATTGTAATTTTTACAAGTTGATAATCAACCTGTAGTGTACACAAGATGATAGTCACATTGTTATGTTTACAAACTGATGGTCAGCTTGATGTGTATGTGAGATGATAGTCACATTGTTATGTTTACAAGATAATAGTCAACCGGTTGTATACACAAGATGATAGTCACAAACTGATGGTCAACCTGATGTGTATATGAAATGATAGCCACATTGTTTTTTTGACAAGTTGATAGTCAACCTGTTGTGGGTGTATATGAGATGATAGTCAAATTGCTTTTTTACAAGATGATAGTCACACTGTATTTTTAAGGTGATAGTCATATTCAGTACCCGGGATAAGCTGCACATGTGCATATTCTATGTTTAAAAATATAAATGGATACTCGTGCAAATTAGAATTCACGCATAAGATACACAACACAACTTAAATCTAAAGCATGAAATCAAACAAGCTTGATCTAAAACATACTGAAAACTAAAAGTTTTTGTGTGTTTGTGTGGAATAGACATAAGTCATAAAGTGTCTTCAAGTACAGTAGTGAAAATGTGTTTTGTTGACTCTCCCTCAGATGTTACTCAACATGTCTGCTTCCCAACAGAACATCGGCAACAAAAAATTACTGTTATTCCTTAATTTCTTGTTCATCCGAATTATTTAGCACAAATGATGTTTAATCAGTCTCAGCAGGTGGCTAAAAGTATTTCTGTTTTGTCTGTGTGTGGTATAAGTAGAGCTTGATCAACAAGTCGTACATAAGTGTACCGTTACATAGTGAAGACATATTGAAGATCTTGCTTTTCTAAATTCTTTTATAATCTCTAATTACACAGATTTTATGATTTAAAGCATTAACATGCAGACAGTAATATATCTTTTAATTAACTGTAATTTAGCAGTCAAATTATCAGAAGAATATAGACAGATATATTGAGACATTTATTTTCAATTAAAATTGGTCAATAGTTTATCTAATAAAATACAGAAATATAGTTTAAATTCAACCCTTTGTACAATTACAATCTTCACTGAAAGTATAGTCTTAAATTGAACGTATATATAGTGAAACTTGTATATAACGACCTCCTTAGGGACACAAGAACATGAGTCTTTATATAGAGGTTGATCTGTACACAAATGGTACTGTTGGGGACAGCAAAAAGCAGTCTTTATGAGCAGGTGGTCACTAAAGCAGGTTTTACTGTATTGTTATTATTATCTATCTATTGACAGCTTTATGTATTATCTTTTAAACACAATAGATAGAAAAAAAATAAATTAACAGGTAAGAAAATATCTGTTTGTAAGTCATCAGTGCCACTGGGCTCCTTACAGGAGTTTTGTCCCTTGAATGACAATAATGGCAGGTTTCAATTTTCTAACCTTATAACTACAATCAGAAATATTTTCCCACTAAAGTTTGTATTTGGTAACAACAATGATTACATTCACCTGTTTTACACAGTTTTAAATACCAGACCACCTTGTGATACATTTCTCAACAGCTGTAGAACACTTTATTGGCATTCGTTGTACAGAATTAGACATGGAAAGTAAACACATTTCCAATATATGTAATGTAAACAAAACATTGTCAATTGTGTGTCAGCGACTTATAATTAGGTCTTTCTATCAAAGGCCAAAAGTAAATATTAATTGTTAAAAATGTTAAAATACTTAAATTGTCAGATGATGTCACACTGATACATACAGCAATATAAAGATTTTGATTCATGTGACTGACAATAGAATATAAGTATTGAAGGATCTAGATTAAAGTATAGATTTGAAGATCTTTAGATTCTATTTTATAATGATAGTTCTTATTGGTAAATGAAGAATTATAGCAGGTACTTGAAGTACAACTTTGTAGTGAGTCAGGTCTGACAGCCAACCAAATGTTCAAGATTTAGGTACAAGTCTTGTGTAAAAATGTAACATGTAAAATGTCACCAGAATTTTTTATAACTTACTGTAAGTACAGATAAACCCTGTTATACTGCCACCATTTGTTCAGCCCAAATTTGGCATTATAAAGGGTTTGGCAATAGGTTGAGGGAAACCTTAAATGGAATTATAGGGAAAATTGGAAAAGAGAACTTTCAAAATTTGTGGGAGGTGGCAAATGAAACAAGGGGCATAATAAAGATGTTTTACTGTAAAATATGGTAATAGGGAATCCAAATTGGCCTTTTTACACTTCTTAACAATGGCAAGAAGACTGAAGTTTTTTGTTTGAATGATGTTTTATGCCATGATTTTGCGAACGGTGGAAGACATTTTGAATGGTGGAGGAGAGAATCTGGTTACAATGTACCATACTGTGGAAGATACCACGGACCTTCCACAAGTATTTGCCACACTTTCTCCACTCAATCAGCTTGGTTCCAGAGGGACTCGAATTTGAGTTGACTAGAATTGAAATTCTTCATGTTTCAAAGTGTCATGCTCAAACCGCTCAGCCGTGGAGGCCCGAGACTGAAATGAATGCAATTCTAGTGAATGCAGAAATATTGCTGTCTTGCAAAAGAGGAAAATCAACATTGCTGAAAGTTCCCAACTGAAAGAGACAAGAATTATAATGAAGTTTATCTTTATATACTTAAATTAAAGCTATTTATGGGTTTATTTTTTAATTTTTGTATAAATGTTATCAAACAGAAGAATATCAGATTATCTCCCTTTTCCAAAATGGTATCCGCCTACATGTACATTATAGGTGATATTTGGTATAGGTAAAGGTTTTTTACAATCAGTTGCATCATAAAAATGGCCAATATATCTTACCACTGAACGTAAGAGCAAATAAGCTCAGTTTGTAGAGCGCCATATCTTTGGCATGAAAGGTTCAATCCTCTATCCTGCCAAATTTTCAGAGGTGAATTTTCATCTCCTGTCTGAACAACTCCATTCCTATATGGAGGGTAAATGGTCTAGGATGTGCAATTTAATGCCTTCTTGGGATTATACAAGTATATTGGCACTTTAAAAGCCATTGCAAATACTGACCACACAAGGAGGACCAAAACACACACACACACTGAACATCTCTCCTCTCTGCCTCATGGGGATAAGTGGCAAGGGGTTTAAAAGGTCATGCCGCTCATTAAATTAAGCAGAAGCAAGCAAGCCAAGAGCATATAGATACATGAAATGAGTTTGTCTCTATTTATTCCATTAGAAGTATAAATGTACCTTTTTGTTGAACATTTGTGACATTTTTCTATAAGTTTGTAGGCTATTTATTAAATAGGTTGTCAAAATCAATTTTTGATCATGTTAATGAATATATCTTAGCTTAGCAGTCAAAATGCAATTAAAAACAACTAGTTCCTGAGAACATGTAATTTCTGTGAAAATGTATATGTATTGTACAAATATATATCAGATTAAGAAATTAATGAAATGTTATGTATTTTTTTTGCTTTTTAAGCATATCAATTATGAAGGTCATTTTTATGTCCCTCAGGTTATACATGTATATAACACATGTCTGAGATGAAAAATGATATATCAGGTGTTGCTTACTTCATGTCACGTAACTAAAAATGTGTGATATTTCATAAAATCTATTGCCTTGAGGTGGAATGGTTAACCTGAAATGCATTGCATTCATTTCTAATAAAAGCAAATCCAGTTTTCCTATACATATGCTAAAACATCGATTATAATACTATTAGATAAACAATACATGATGTTTGTACATAAGACATCCCATCAGGTGAGAATTTCAGTCAAAACTCACCTGTATCCTAATCGTGTGTGATATAACTTGGAAAACTCTGTTTATAAGATTGTTTCTGAGGTAGTTTTGTTTGCCTCTGAAGTAATGGTTACCTGTCAACATGTAATTGTTACTGTTTACTGCCCAAGGCAACGTTTATTATTATACCAACATCAAAAGTTTCTATCTCACCTTAGTTTAATTGAAATGTCTAATTCTATTTTCCCAGGTAAACCTTTCTTACACTTGTAATTATAGATTTTAACAAGTTTTTACACTTTTACATAATAACTGGATACATTAAGTTGGGAGGTGTTGAATTTGTTAAGAGATAGTCTGGGTGCTCTGTATACAACATTGAGACAATGTTTTAAAGATATCTAGAAGATCCGACAGGAAAAAGATGCTAGTGGACAAAGGTACATGTAGTTTCAAATATGTATGATATTGTTATTGTTATTGTTATTATTACTACCATTAGTAGTAGTAGCAGCAGCAGCCCTATATTGCTGTCAGTAGTAGTATTGCATATATATGTACATATGTATCCTAGCAGGGTCCTACATGCACTAATTAGAGCAAACTAGAGTTTTCTAGAGATTTTATGAAATTTATGTTTTATAAAATTTATCATTCTCACATATTTTACTGTCTTTTATGCAATTTCATATCAGTTACAGCAGTAAATAGTGTTTTATGGTCTAGCAATAGCTAGAAATTAAACATACATCAATTTACAGGTTCTGTGTCTGTGATTCAATTGAATGGCAATTGCCTGTGAATGTATAATGATCCAAACTAGAATTGATATTAAATCTAAAATCAAAATATTGGTAATGAATGTGTGCTATATTTTACCTGTTTTACATACAGATGTGTGCCAAAAGTGAAGATAATTTTTCTCTATATATTTCATATAAAACCTCATTTTTTTCAAAACACTATTGCAGTCATTCCTGGTCAATTTCAATAAATTTTTTACTATCAACTATTCATGTTTTGAAGTTTCTGTGGTTTTTTTTATGTAAATTTCCATTGTTTCGTTTAAGAGTACTGATGAGTTTGGCAGGATACAAAAATGTTATTGCCTCTTTTCAGTATATGTAAATAGGGAATTATGACATATTAGAATTTAATTTTCTTATAAAATTCCTGAATCTTGAAAATAGAAAATTTGAACATTATGAGCTGATACACAATGAGTCTGTTGAATGTTTTGAGTTTTATGGTATAAGTTTTACCAAAATTTAGAAATGTCTTAACATGTCTGTTTTGAAAATTTGCAGAATTGTATGAAATGTATACTAGAGAAAAAAAAATTATCTGTAACTATGTGATTCTTCCAGTGGGAGGAAAAATCTGATTTTTAGGGTCCCTTCTGCCCCTCCCATCACGTTTCAAAATCTTCTGTCATCAGAAATTTCAAATACCCCAAAAAATGTGACCAACATAAAAAAACTCCCCATGTGATACACACTTGGATCATCGATGATTAGAAGCATGATTCCAGCCATCAAAAATAGTTATTACATCATCTTACAGTCTGAAAAGATATTTGTAATGTACTTCAACTAAAAAAATGACCAAAAAAATTATCATTTTATTTATAATCAAGCAATTAAAAATATCTAGTTTTTAGACCATATCTCCAGCTAAAAAATTTAAAATCTCCAGTTGTGGCATAGCAGATGGACTGATTTTTATCACATGTATGTGTTTATAGCAAGATATATTGTCATCACTTGATAATACACTTTAAATCTCTAGAATACTCCAGGGGGGACCAGTCTTCAAGGTCAGTCCATTCTCTTGTTCTGTGTCATCTAAATGAATTAACATTGTTGCAGAACATTTGCAGTGACATCAGTGATATATAAAGCTAATATTAGCTTTATATATCGCTGGTGACATTAAGTCTACTTTATTAGTGATGCAAGCTCCTTAATTTTAAATTATTTGAATAAAAAATAAATGTTAAGTTGTAAGTACCAATGCATATCCAAAAAATCAAAAATTATACACAAAATAAATCTTTATAAACCAAATTTTGTCAACAATATTGTTTTTTGTTAAGATATTTGTAACACAAAGTCATAGATTAGAATGTTTGAATTACAAACCAAACAGTTTCAATAGATATAAACAAATATAAGGTAATTAAAAATGCCAGAAATAATTTTTATTGATTAACTCAGGTAAGAAGTTTTCTCACACCTGACAATCTACCTGACATTTTTATGTAGACTATAGTTCATGTTTTATAATTATTGTCAGTTATGACACTGAGTTATGACATGTTATTATTTTTCTGTATTATACGGTGAAAACAAAAATAAAAGACGAAACATAATTAGTAAAAACAAAACAATTATGAACTACCAAAACACAAAACCTCAGCCAATCAGGATATTTTCACCTGTTTTTTTTATATATATATATATCTATGCCACAGTACAACAATTGTAACTTTACAGCTAATGTCAATTTGAATGAACAATATTTTATTTGAGGTGTTGACAGTCACTGGTAATACATCAAACCCTGGTATCAAATACTTCTGTGATTGTATTTAAACCTGACTGCATAGCAAGCTGACAAGGTAAATTATAGGAGTCAGGCTCACTTTGTTGAAAGCAGAACAGGTATATACCTTGCTATTTAAATTCCAGATTGATAAAATGATGTTTATTTTTTATTGAAAGTGAAAGGTTAACACACCAACATTCAGCCATAAAAACTTTACAATACCAGTTTTATTTATGAATAAGAGATAAGTTACCACAGAAATTTAGATATGGCAGAAGGGCAAGGTTTAATTGGAGGTCCTTATGTCGTACATGTTTGTGAGTTTTTCGCAGATCATAAATCTTGGAGGCAAAATAGGAAATATTTTATAAGCTCTTGGAGTAAGGTAAGATATAGACTGATTGTAGAGCTATGATTTAATGATTTTTTATGTGTTCCCAAGTATTTGTCAAGAATGTACAATGTATATATACATGTATTTTTCAGATTGTTTAAATGTAAATCATAAGACAAGATTATAAAGTCTCATTTTGTCCCTTTTTTTTTTAAATAAATTTCTCTATATCTAAATTTCTACATGGTTTGAATTTGAGTAGTTTAAGATTGTTGTCATTTTATAGTTTTAAAAGTGTATTTATTTTAATTCTGTATTTATATTTCTGGTATATTATATAGATCTCTAGTTTCAGAGGAACTTTAAAGCAATAGATTTCTTGATTGGGTAAATGTATAAAATCAAAATTGCTAGGATTCAGTGAAGAAGTTGTTCTCTCATGCATAGATATATCATTGCTTTAAAAATATAAATGCCTCATTTTTAGCTCACCTGGGCCAAAGGGTTCTTATCGTGAATATAACTGGTTTGTGAGTGGTGGCAAATGAACTTTCTACAGTAATTAATCTGCCTGTACATATAGTTACAGCTTGTTGTCTTTTACCGATCTGCCCGACCGTTTGATGAGATCCAGGTATTTTACATGTATGGCGACTAGTAGGTGCTACAAGTTGACATCCTCTAGTGGTTAGCTTGTCTGACTGTGTAATAACATGTCGGTATCCTATGGTAATAAGTAGGTGCTACAGATGGGCATCGTGTATTGGTTAGCTTGTGATGACATGTCGGTATCCTATGGTGATAAGTAGGTGCTACAGATGGGCATCGTGTATTGGTTACTTGTGATGACATGTCGGTATCCTATGGTAATAAGTAGGTGCTACAGATGGGCATCGTGTATTGGTTAGCTTGTGATGACATGTCGGTATCCTATGGTAATAAGTAGGTGCTACAGATGGGCATCGTGTATTGGTTAGCTTGTGATGACATGTCGGTATCCTATGGTAATAAGTAGGTGCTACAGATGGGCATCGTGTATTGGTTAGCTTGTGATGACATGTCGGTATCCTATGGTGATAGGTAGGTGCTACAGATGGGCATCGTGTATTGGTTAGCTTGTGATGACATGTCGGTATCCTATGGTGATAAGTAGGTGCTACATGAGGGCCTCCTCTAGTGGTTAGCTACAGCTAACATGTCGATATCCTATGGTGATTGGTAGGTGATACAGATGGGCATCTTCAAGTGGTTAGTTTGTCTATGTGATGACATATCAGTATCTTATGGTGATAAGTAGGTGCTACAGGAGGGCACCCTCTAGTGGTTAGCTTGCTTGTCTCTGTGGTGACATGTCAATATCCTATGGTGATTGGTAGGTGATACAGATGGGCATCTTCAAGTGGTTAGTTTGTCTATGTGATGACATGTCGGTATCCTATGGTAATTAGTAGGTGCTACTGGAGGGCATCCGCTAGTGGTTAGTTTGCCTGTCTATGTGGTGACATGTCAGTATTCTATGGTGATTAGTATGTGCTACATGAGGACATCCTCTAGTGGTTAGTTTTCCTATATGATGAATTGTCAGTATCGTATGGTGATTAGTAGGTGTTACAGGAGGGCATCTTCTAGTGGTTATCTTGCCTGTCTGTGTTGGGACAATTCATTATCTTTACACTTATAAACATAGAAATATTGTTTAATCTCTTAACCTACAGCAGCTGAAGCAAGTTAATCATGAGATTAAAAGAATAATACATTTAGCAAACCTTTCTTGCATTTGAGAAAGTCCAAAGCATAGGTCTTTATTTTTGCCTTTCACAGAATGTTACTGACAGCTTTGTATGATATTAAAACATACTCCATGAATGTAAAAATATACAAGTGCAACCTGCCTTGAGAGACCACTCTCATGAAAAACCACATGCCTTATGAGACCACATTAGGAAACCACTTAGCTGAATAAGCCTTTATATAAAACCTCTTTTGAGAGACCAGCTCAGTTGGTAGCTTGCTAGACTCTTGATCGTGAGGTTGTGAGTTTGAGTCCAGTCGGTGGCAGGTTGGTTTCCTGTCCTTCAAATGAGTTGTGTCACAGTAGATGTCGGCATTTTAATGAACCCTTACTGCTCGATGGCTGTAAGTGCTGAGCATAGACCAAAATTTGAAGCCCTTCACCGACATTTGGTGACGTCTCCATATGAGTGAAAGATTCTTGAGTGGGACGTTAAACAACAATAAACAAAATGCAAATCTTTTGAGAGACCACCTGTTTTGAGAGACCACATTTCAGTGGCAGATTGGCGGTCTCTCAAGACAGGTTCCACTTTAGCATCATTATGCTGTTGTTATATAGTCTCCCATTATACAGTCATGATTGTATACAGTGTATACAGAATCAGTATGCAAAACCAATGTCGTAACTTCTTGTTTCAGATATTATATGGATCATTCATACCTAACATTAATGTAAATTTTTACATGGAAAGTTTAAGAATTAAAGTTTTTGTTTAGAGAAACGTTTCAAAGATTTTATCAACATTTGGATTTTAATTTTTGACATTTAACATTTGTATGTGAAACTGGTTTTTATCAGATATTGGGTCACCCAAATAAAATCTGTGTTTGACTTTTGATTGGGTTGTTTGTTGACACCCCTCATTCAAATACCTCCAGATGTTTAGATCACCATAATTAATTGAGGTAGCATACATTTCATTAGTCTGATAAATGTAGCCATCTAAAACTAATATTGAATTTTTAAAGGCTTTATTGTTCAAAGGAATAAGATAAGGTTTAATTATACTAGCTTCCGCACTCCTGTACCTTGGTCGCATTTGACTTGGTGAGAACTTTAGGCTTTACCCACATTGCAGGTGATAGTAAAATTGATACTGCAAAGGATATCCAGGTAGACTTTAGTCCTAATCCAAATAATTTGAAGATTTAAATTGTATTTCATTATTAGGAATAGATGAACACAGCTAACTACCTTTGAAGTTGGTAAATACGTCATTACATTCTTTGATATCCTAAAATTGATCCTACGAAGTACCGGTATTACATCTTGAAATCAGAATTAAATAGATTATTTGTCAAACATATTGCCATGGCAATTTGTACATGTACATTTTAATTGTTTCCCAATCACATTGAGTATTTGTTGCTGAGTTTTAGATATCATATACTTTCTATAGTGGTGACAACCGTTTACAATCACTTATGGTAATCCTTTCATCTCTACAGGTCCTAATGGACTGGTCTTCAACAATAGACAAGAGCATACCACTCAGTTATTTAGGGGTGGATGGATAAATGCAAATCTTCCTCCTCCGGGACAGGAAGTGAATTATAACGTAATGAAGTACAAAATGTAATCTCAAGAAAATTCATTTCATCATGTAGTTTTTGAAAACTTTACTCTGAACATGTACATGTTAGTTACTGGAAATGTCCTTGACCTTCTACACAATGAATATGCCAATCACAAATGTCACAAACATATGAGGATGAGTAACTCATTGATGTGTTTTGTGTAGTTGTTTGTCATTTATTATGCAACACTAAACAATATTATATTTTTCTGATAAGATTTTAATGAGAGGTGATAAAATCTAGTTATCTATACTATGTTTCAAGGAAAAGATCATCAATCATTCTGAAATAGTTCAATTATATCTACAGGGGCTTAAAGACCCTTTTTTAAGACAGGGTCCTGTACCCTTTCACTTGGGGATTTTACGTGGCATTCGGCTAAATTTGGTTAATAAAAAGTAACTATTGTCATTTTACTAATATAAGTGAAGATACAAAACTTGCGATTCATTTAACTTTTTTATTAAACTAACAGCAGTGAGTTCACTTGAAGCCATGGAGGTTTTAATTGAGCAGTACTTTTAAGTTGTAAAATTTTCCTTTGCATACCAAAAGCGAGCTACATGGTGAACATAATTGGGAAATTTTTGCTCAAAATTGGGGAAAATATAGCAAATTTTTCATTGGGAATGGGGTCTTTTACAGGACCTGCATTTTGATGATATTAATCCCTGACCTATATGTAGGTTGATATCTTTTAATTACAATTATATATAAGAAGAAATGTTTAACAGTTCATTTTGAAAGATTTGCATGCTCCAGCAATAGTTTGATGAAATTTTGGCCATTGAGAATTTGATTTCAGTTACTGAAAATGCATTTTCGTATCCTTTTGACCAAATAGAATTGCTTTTACAACAAACTCTTTCAATAAAAAATTAATCCATAAAATGTCTTTTCTCTGTACAACATATCTTATTAGTTCTTGGCTTTGAAATGTGTTTAGTATCAGTTTCCTTATTGAATCAAATATGATGGGACACCTGCTGAGGTCAAAAGGTCAGATATTTGACATTTTAGTTTCTAAAATGTTTTCTTTATAAATATCATTTCTTTAATATATATTTATATTAAACAGACTAAATCACGCTATTTTGAAATCTATTTTGAAATTAGATCTAAGTCATGAGCCACATACATGCATGACATGCAATGTTTACATGACTTGGTGAAATATATCTAAACATCATTTTTGTATACACATGTAATCCTGACTACAGTGAAACCAGTGCAATCTGAACTAATACATCTGTAGGAAGTCAACTGTGATAACAGTACCAGGGTACTTAACTTAACAGTAAAACAAGTGTAAAGAGCCTTGCTTGTGATACATGTACATGTATGTAACTAGTATAGGCCCATGGTTTAACCAGCCTAGATTGCATCACATGTTACCTTGGTTTACAGTGAAAAAAGTCTTTATTGTTTCCTATGCAAGGTATAATTTGTGTAGTTGAACCAATTTAAATTATTCAACATAACTACCGGTAGTCTATTTTATGCTTTGAAATGAATTTTAACCATACTTTTACTTACAAATTGTATATTCAAGGAAATTAGTCTAAGCAGCATCAAGTCTTGTTTGTTTGTTTATTGTTGTTTAATGTCCCACTCAAGAATCTTTCACACATATGGAGACATCACCAGATGCTGGTGAAGGGCTTCAAATTTTGGCCCATGCTCGGTACTTACAGCCATTGAACAGTGAGGGTTCTTTAATGTGGTGACACTTACTGTGACATGGGACCTTGATTTTTACTGCCTTAGTCAGCCAGCTGGACTCAAACTCATGACTTCACAATCAAGAGTCAAGCACGCTACCGACTGAGCCAGGCCGGCTCAAACAGCATCAAGTGTATGTCATGCTAATAACAACAGAGTATAATGTAGAAAATCATCTCGTTATGATTAACAAATGAATTGTCTTGGCGTAAATGCTAGATGATAGATTTCAAAATTTTTTATCAAATGAAAATTGTCCTAAGCCCTATTTGATAATTAAAATTGCTGTATTTTAAAGTACATGTGTTTTTGTATGACATAGTAAATAAGAAATTGATTATCTTCGTATGAAATATCTACCCTGTCTTTGTTCTGATTTGTAACAAAATGTAGCTCTAGACATTATGATACACCATAGCTACAGGATTATGAAATGTTTTTAGACAATTTGTTTTCAAAATCATAACATTTCATTAAAATGTTCATGTTTTAATACCCCACCTTAATATTTTTTTAGGACCGTAATACAGTTCTACAAAATTTCCAGTTAACGGTTTTTTCTTGAAAAATGAATTTGAGTTTGCTTCGTGATCCCAGGGCCCTGTTATTGGTAGTTATAGGTCAGGCAATGTTATCATAGATAGATAAACAGAAGTAGACCAAGGTGACCATGTTGGCTCTGTGTTTGTCAAAGAAAGAATGTTAGCTGATACGAATCAATGATAATGACAGAACACATCAAGTTCTTTATATAATTAGATACACAGCACCTTGCTGAGAATATTTTATCAATTCTCACCTTAAATTGCTATTTAAAAGTGTCATTTGTTATTCACTTTTCACAGGGAGGTATGCGTCCATGTGGTGGGAAAATTTGTTCTCTTTTTTCAATGGTAGGTTCATTATAAAGTGACTTTTACAGGATCTTGTTATTGGAGTACATATTTTCTGTGGCAATCGTTGCTGACAAGAGCCTGTATTTACAAGTTAGTAATATATGTCATATTTTAAATAGGCAGAAATAATTTGATCTATCCTTTGATAGTAAATTGAAATCAAAACTTTAATATTATAGATTTAAATGAATACAACATTAATATGAAAATAACATTTTACTGTATAAGTAGAATTTTTAGTGATGATTCAATTTTGGCATTATTGTTGAGATCGCTAAAATTGTATATCGCTAACAATTCATTCCTTGTTTAATTTTTTGTTTGGAATCATAAAATCACAAAAATTCCTTCTTGCTACAGTTAAGTTTTGTTTATGGACAAAACACTAAATTTGCATCTAGTTGAATACACGTCTCTGTCATAAGTCTGTAATGACATACGCAATGTCTCTGTCATAATTCTGTAATGACATTCACAATGTCACCGTCATAATTCTGTAGTCCCATACAGATAATTGTCATTCCCCTCCATACACATGTCACTGCTGTCTTTCATGTTATCTGTCCTATAGGCCTATATACATGCTTATATTAACATTATTTTCTTTAATTAAAACACTGTGTTGTATGGTAATTCGTATACATCATTTTAGTGGCAAAAGGGGATACATGTTTGTACTTCCTTTCCTAAACATAAAACAAATAACCACTACTGGATATGCCTGCATCATATTAAGATCTGATATCAAAGAAAATAAAACCTTTGAATCCATCTTTTGTTACATTTAAAGTACATTTAAAATTAGCAATTTGTATAAATCATGATTCTATTCCAGTTGAATGTGATGTCCTGTGGGTACATCTGCATCTGTTTCAATTACAATGTTCTACATTACACTCCCTTTTTGGTATCTATGTGTTGCTATATATTCTAGGGTCATGGAAACAATTATTATTGTTGATTCCCTGATCAGGTCATTTAATGTTTCTCTACCCTCATTACTGAGGATATTTCCAATTTTAATAGCATGTTGTGGTCTGAATTGTATTACTTTTAAATCTGAAAGCTTTGAATGGAGTTTTCCTTTTAAATTCTAGTACATCTTGTAAAGTTTTCTCTCTTGAAGTCTTATGACTCTATTGTTGTATTGGTTTAACTGGTATAGGATGGTAATCAGAATTGAAAATACAAAAACATCCCAAGGGGCATCTTAAACCTGAAAACACTGTATGTATCAGAGGGCTGGTTGGCCACAGATAATGTATAGGAGATTTTGTGTTGTATAATCCAGTAGAAAAGTAAATATTTCCTGATTGCTCGAGTATAGAGAGTGTCATATGTTAGAGTTACATCTTCCCACGTATATCTGTGGTTTAATATGTTGGGTAACTCTTTGCCTTTGTTTTCTGTTTTTGCTATACTGCTTGGTAAATAAAGATAAATATTGTTGCTAATTTGATGTCATTGATTTTCTTTATGCTTAGCCTTTGATATTTCAATGATTGACATCTGGAAAATTCTATTTTGATTTCAGCTTGCTTTCATCATTATGAACTGGACATATTTGCGTTCTGTATCATTACTATAAATATACTAGGAGTTATCTGTTAGTCAGAATTTAAAGTCAGAAAATGTCAAAAGTTATCATTATTTAAGTCTGTTTGAAGTTGGAAAATTTCATTGGTGGTATTACCTATGAGTCTGTTAGAATTAGATTTCAGAAATTGTCAAAAGTTGTAACTTTAATATTGGAAAAATCAATAGTGGTAACTGTAAGTATATTAGAATAAGATTTTTAAAAATACCAACAGTGCTACCTGTAAATCTTGTCAGAAAACGTCACAAATAATTACGCTCCGTTTGTAATACATGTAAGTCAGAAAATCTCAGCAATGTGAATGATAATGATAACACTGATAATTTTAAATATTTGATTTTTTTTTCTGAAACAGTACTGTATATTTGTAACTTCTTGAGTGGTCCATGTTTCTAACAGCATTTTTTAGTGCCACCAGGGCCTTTACTTGTACAATCCAAAGAAGGATTCTGTACATCCTAAAACTCCTCTATCTAGGTATAGAATTTTGTGGACAGGAAATGAAAATTCACCTCTGAAAATCTGTCACAATTGGGGCTTGAACCAGGAACCTTTGTTTAGATTATATATGAAGGACAAAACTTTCCTGTCATTTTAATTTGGTATACCTGTTGTCTTGAGCTGAGCTATGAGACAATCTTTAAAATATCATATTGTAACATTACACGATGATAGAACATGACATTTGATTAGTTGACTATGACCTTTTCATACCTTGACCTTCACTTATAACCTTAAAATTCAAATTTTATATGTTTTGCTTTGCAATTGAGGAATACCTCCTTTAGCTATTTTATTTCTGTGTTAATGCAATATTCTTGGTTGATGAATCAATCATGAGGAAGTAAACAATTGTAACCCTGCTGTTGTAGATTATTATATAAAAGAGGGAGATTAACTTAAGTCAAAAAGTTCCATTAAACTCATTAAAACATAAGTCATGTAGTCCAATGTAGTTGATATTAAACCTTTACATTGAAACACAATGACTTCAAATTCATATACAGTGTAGACATAAAGTGTGCAAACCTAAGAGTCTGTTGATTTAAAATACAAACCTAAAATGCAAGTACATTTTATAACATTGAAAGCAAGCATTACTTGATAATTATCTATATTTTGAATTTTTCAAAATGTACAAATAACTTGAAATCTTGTGCATTTAGTATACATGTACTCAAAATAATGCAATGATCTGCTACATAACCCAAAGCAAAAATGCATAGACTTGGAATTGAATTTAGCTCATGACCCTGGAATCTAAAAATTCACATGACCTTGAATTATGATTATATGACCTTAAAGCTTGACAAACTGTCAGTCTGATAGGTGCAGTCTTGTAACAGAAACATTTATATACTTTTTTTTCATTCTGATTATTATTCCTAGAATTGAGATCTAATTTTAAGCATCTTAAATGATTTTAAATAAACCAGCAATGAGTGAATTGCTGAAAAAAATTTGACTGGTACAATATGGTATGAATAAAATTGACTTATAAATGTGTATATCTACTGGCCTACCAATTCTCAACTGACACTTTATTACAACCAAAATAACATTGACGACTTTGTATTTCTTTATTGCCTTGTTATGAAAAAATAACTTTTATAGTTTCACCTAAATGACAGTTTACATATAAATAACAAGTTGTATATTAACTATCTATCATGAACTAAGTGACTATTTTCACAAGTATTTGATTTGTTACCCACTTTCACTTATTAGTTCTACTTTCAAGGTGATAAATAAAAGTAAGAAATTTCTTAAAATGTAAATTAACAATTTTATCTATTTGAACTTGTGAAATTTTCTTTGTCACTGTATGCTTGGTATAATCCAGCTTTTACTAAGATATTCATACGGTCATTAAAATGACCACCAAATTTATTTGTTGTCCACTTCACTAATCCCTTCATTGAACACTTCAGGTCAGTTTTAAAGAAAGTTGTATAAACGGTCTTCTACATTCCACTGTAAGCTGCTTGCCTGCTTTTAAGTTGGATTAACTGCTAAGTCTACTCACGTGTAAGAATTTCTTTGTAACAAAAGATATCAACTGAAGCAGCTTGCATTCAGTGTAGTAATTTTCAAAATAAACGTCTGTTTCAAGTCTGGACAAAATGTCTTTTTTAATGTGATGTTAAACCTGACACATTGCTGGCTGATTTTATGATAGAAGTCAAAGGTTAGTAATATTATTGTCATCACCCAGTTGGCCAAGTTTAAATATTCATAGGAAAATTTTACTTGTGCATGCATTTAGTTTGAAATATATATAATAACCTAGTGGACTTAGGATTTGACAAAGTAATTCTTGAACGACAGGTAGAAGAGTGTTTGACATTCTTACAAACCACTTTGGCGCAGATGAAATGTTTCTGTGTTATCCTGTGTAAATAAAAATGTAATAAAAATCTCATATTTGACAGATGCTGTGAGATGAACCAGGGAAATCTTTAAAACAATTTGAACTATATTTAAACTGAACAAAGTCAATACAAGTGGGATAGAAGTGTTGCTATAATTCAGTTTATGATCAAATATCTTATTGACACCTGACACAGAATGTATTTGAGAACTTTGTCGGATTGATTGAAGTAGATACAGGTAAGAAGTGTTGCTATAGTTCACAATTATTTACCGACTGATATATAAATACCATAATTGGCAGGTGACCATTATATTCAGGTCATGGCATACAAGGGAAAAATTATCATACCTGTTCAATATATATTATGTTGGAATTAGATGTACAATTGTAAACTTTGGTATGCTTCATAAAACTGGTTGAGCATTTTTGCTGGAGAAGACACACTTTTTGTTAGAAAAAGATGGATCTTGATAATTAGGTAATAACAATGTTTTCCAGCTGTAATTGGATGACACTAATTAGAAAGAGTTGAATGTTAGTTTCAAAGGTATTGTTTTATTATATAAAGCAGTATCTCTTATTGTCTCCATTTACATTTCAAATGTAGAATTTGTAATGAAAACTAAAAAAACCTGAATTTGTGTTTCAAGTTGAGGATTAGTTATCTTTACCTAAAATAGTAAAATATTAATTTGTCTTTGAATAAGAATTAGCTAGTGTAAGATTCAGGATTTTTGTTTTTAATTTGGAATGGTTTTCTTATTTAGATAAAAATGAAGAAAGCTTCTATGAGGTAAATTATCTCTGTATATACGGCCATTACATTTTAAAGATATATATTTCATCAAATAAACTTTGGACAGATGGCTCTGTAGTGGAAATACTTGTACTGTATACATTTTTTCTGTGAATATAATCTTCCCATATAAGAATTTGTTTCATGTTTTATAGGTATAGGATCTTTTACTGTAGGTACATGCATGCTTGTGAAAAAAATATTTCAGAATTGTTTTTCTATATGCTGCAATGACCATGAAAATTTCTAAATGTAAAGGGGTTAAGGTTGCCTTTATCTACAAATTAGAATTTCATTATCAAAATTCCAGAGAGTGGATTGTAATAATCACACATAACCCTACATATAGTGAAAAATATACTCATTTCGACTCTCCAGAACATCTTAATTACATATTGAAGATTATTTCCACAGTGCAGAGCAAATTAGTTCTGATAAACATTTTTTACACATTATTATATATTGTACACATTCTTTTATCATATTTTCTTCTTGAATCAATACAACTATTTTTGACATATCACATTCTGGACACACCTTTGGTATTTTTTCAGTGCCTTCCTTTTGGCAATGTATATTGAACAATCTGGTATTTCATTATCTGAATAACGCGTCACAAAACCTAGACTTCGTGACTCTTAGAAATTAAAATGCAATACATTATTTTTGTATTTTATTATTCATAGACTCAGTGTTTGAAATAAAAACAACGAATATATAGATACAGTCAGATTTGATAATGATATTGGTGTGGAAGCTAGACAAGGCAAATCAGGGAGATATATTATGTAGCTTTTAGAGAAGAATCCTAATGCATAAGGTATTTCTACACATACTCATACTTTGAAACAAAAGTAAAATTTTCTTAAACTTGATAATATGAATTATTGTGAACAAATAAAACTAGATGTCTGATATGAACTTGAATAATGTTGACAGTTGATGTCAGCACCCAATAGTTGATGACAACAGACCAAGGTTTATTTAATACCACAATCGTGGGACTGATAGAAGATGTCCTTAATCACTGGAATAATCTTTGTTCCACAAAGTACCACCTCAGGGAAATGTAAACAAAACATTTTAGTATAAAAATATTTTGATATGAAGTAAATTGAAGAAATTGTTTTGAAAATGATATAACCAGTTACTTGATTAGTACATGTATCTCATGAAATGGTCAGCCATTTTCTTTACCACACACATGCATGTAGTTATATCTATAACCCTGTCTTGGTCATTCCGTGTTAACTAAATCAAGCTGGAGGCTGACGACAATATTACATAGATTAGGGACTCCTGGAGTAACACTTATGATTTACCTGTAAAAAATGAATATGTACAGTACTCAAAATTCTTTAATATGTCTGAAGTTTTCTTCAAATGAGCAATAATTTTCTTGAAATAAGCAAAGCTGTTCATCATTATTTACATTTGTATGCCGTCAATATACAGATATGCCCAGTTGAAGTATGATTTTTGTGTGTTTTTACCATAAAATCATGAAAAGTCTGTTGAGCTTATTTAAAGTTTTGAATAATTTTGATGACTTTTGGTCCAGATACATGTAGTGGCTGGTGTACAATGTATATAATGTGGTGTGTTTGGAGTTTGAAGTGAGAAGGTTTAGAAAAAATGTGTATTTGTGATTTTCCTCAGCTATAATCCTTACATTTGCTCATCGGATCTATCATCTGAATGAACCTTGAAGTGAAGACTCTGTTCTTATTGTTAATTAGTATACATTAAATGTCACTGCCCTGACACATAATGTTTGAGGTTCTGTCAAGAAGTTAGTTCTTGAATTACCAAAAAGTTTTTAATGGCCATAAATGTCTCTTTCCCTCAGATGAATATATTATTCATAACAAGATAGACAGATAGATATTAGGTGTTTTTATCGTAAAATTTAACAAATCTGTCCTTGCAGTCATTTTTAGCAATTGAATTCAATTCAATGTAATATCATTTCACAATTTTCAAAATTACCTTTGCCTGTCATTCTGACAAATATATACCTGAATGTAATAAAGAAAATTTAATGGTTTTAAACAGGCTTTTTTATTTTTGAAGTTTGACTTTGAAGAGTTCTCATAATGTAGCTGGCCTTCTTTCTGATATGATTGTATATTATTCTGGTATATTCTATAGAGATTCTTGGTATTTTTGTTGATATTGAGGTCATTTTGTCAAAGGTCAAGGTTATATTTGTCGGCTTCTTAATAAGCAATGATACCTAAGTAGTCCTTAAAATACAGAGTTACTGCCCTTTATACTAAGTCTATTTACAGGCTGTTCATGAAGAGACCTGATCATTCTTTGTTTTACGTATCTTTAAATATCATTTATTTTCCACATTAAAAGTAAACATGACAACACTAGGGTTTGAAATTATGTAAATATTTACAATTTGAGAAGAAGTCAAAAGATTCTATTTTTTCTTCATTTTCGATATAAAGGTATTAAGAATACTTAACTGCTGATCAATGATAAATTTGGTATTCAAAGAATCCTTGTCACTGGTGCCAGTTGCAGCTATGTTAATTAATTTTAAAGTGATTCATGCCCTAAAAAATCATGTTTCTCACCACCAAAATGTCATTGTCAAATTGGAGTTTGTGCTTTATCAACTGATCAAGTCGTTTTACTTTTCTGCAAGATCTATTGTTCACTTGAAGCTGTCAACACAATCAGCTTGAAAAACCATTGCATTCTTGTGAACAAAGCAATTGAAATAGCAAGGATAATGTTGGGTTGTGTTTTTGTTGAAGTTTATTGAAATTATCTCTAAGTTATAAAGACTAAAAACCAAGGAGGTGAAACACACTGTAAATAGAACATTTGTCATGATCCTAAAGAGATTTACTTTGCCAATTTTCACACTCGCACAAAACATGCAGTTATCATATCAAATATATTCATTTGTTTGTATATGGATTTATTTTTAGCACCTCTGGTTGTTTTTAATTCCACAATTGGTAGTGATTATAGTTTGAACATGTTAATTGTTGAGAACTCTTTCACAGAAGAACATGTATTACCTTGAAAGAGAAGTAACTTTTTTGCTGTCTTTAAGATTTTAAGACGCTACCCATGTTAGGGAGATCAAGTGTTTTTTTTTTTTTATTAGTTATTCTGTTGAAAAAAATCTATGTATAGATCACAGTTTTTATTTCTCTTCACACTCATAATTAACTATCATAAAAGAAATATTAATTATATACAATAAAACCTGCTTTAGTGACCACCTATGTATAAAGACCACCTGGTCATAAGACCATTTTTTGGTGTCCTCATGTTGACATTTTGCTAAATAGTTTGTGGTGAAAGTGTTGCATTAATATCCTCTTCACTTTTATTCCTGAAAAAAAATGAAATGATTCCAACATGATGAAGGAGATAAACAAAAATGTAACAGACAAAGTACTGGATGATATGAAATGACTTTGAACTTAAAATAGGTCTGGTCAGTTAGATATATCAACATTTATATCATTATGTGAATTGAAATACATGTATATTAGATTTAAACACAAAAGGTACAGTCTAAATATGTGTATAGCTACATGTAATAATAACACAGGTACAGTCTAAAATTGAAAGTACTTATGTGTATAGCTACATGTAATGATAACACTCTGACTTATATAGGCCTATGTTATCATTGTATATATATATATATATATACACAGAGAGAGAGAGATATGATCCAGTGTGCCACATTCTGAATCACAATACAACGTTTGTAGAAATTATTCCAAAAACAGCCATGTGAAAATAACCATAACTGCTGTATTTGGATGTTAAATTTAAGCACTTTTCCTACTTACAGCGCAGATGTTGATTATTTAGGGACATTGATTTTATCTCATATGAACCATATCATTCACATTAAAATTTTATAACGTTGTGAATGCTGTACGTTAAAGTCATAACATTTTTATGGCATTTTTTATTTTATGCTATAACAATGTTTACGGTAGATTTTTCTTCCAGTTTTCTTTTATTTCAATTGAGAGCAATAGCTTGTTACCTATATCATGTTGAACTATCATTCTTCGTTCTGGTTGACTAAATAAGAATTCTAATCAAAAGTATTTGATTTTCTGTCATGCCTGATGAGCCATTGATGACCAATGAGATTTCTATGTGTTCAGAATCATTCCTGATTGATGATCACTAAATTTTTTATGTAAATTGTTTTAGGGTATAAGCAAAACTAAGCAAGCAGACGAAATATGTTGGGGTAAATATATATTTAAAGCATGATTTGTGATTTGTATTATAATTCTGTTCTTAGGTATATCTAATTATCTTAAGTCAGAAATGCCTTTGTGATTTTATTGTTCTTTTTCCTCTAGGTGTCATTTTATTTTTAGTGTAAATTATGTCTTTTGTGTTTAAGTTTTTATTTTCTTTAGCTCTGTCTTAGGTCTTCATTGCTGTGGTGTATCGCTTGAAAGATTTTCAAATAAAGAAATGGTAGTCACTATTCCATTTCATTTGACCTGGTGAATGAAGAAAACAAATTCCTGACCTTAATGTTTTTCTGTTCTTTTTCAGATTATGTTGGTATACTAAGGATGAAAGGCTGGAGCCAGAAAGCCCAACAAAGAAATGAATTCCGTTTTATCTATCAATAGGAAGTAAGCTCAGAACAGATTGTCATGATTTGACTTTAGACCATCCTCATCAAAGAAGAACACAATTGAAGCTATCACATGACCGCTGAAGTGTTTGTATGTGTCGGGTATCAAGTGACCGTAGAATGTGATTATTATAAAGAAAATAATGTAGGTGAAAAAGCGCGAAAGATGGCACCTATTTTGTTTCGCGGATTCAAGTGACTGAGTACTACTGTCTTTAGTCACAAAATGTTCATCAATTGACACTTGGATACATATCTGTATATCAAATATGGTTACGAAAATCTGTATGCAAAACAACTACCATAATTCACTTTAAGTGATTTGACAAACTGAAACATAAGGCAAAAAAAGAGCAGTGAACAAAACCCATATTGATACAGAGGAGGAAGGAATAGGCCCTAAAACTATTCTTTGTAATCTAACAATAGGAAATGATGATTTGAAACTTGAATATTCTGATGACTGGTAGGGATGTAATATAACGTGATACACAAGACCTGTCTTCTATTTTGTTGAACATTTAGAAGGATACAATGGCCTCCCAGTGTTTATCATTCTGTTTTGGATTATATATTTTCATCTCTCTGATTTTACATATTGGAGAACTTGTGTTAAACACATTTTTCATTGTCAATTTGTATGAAGAAGATTCAAATCAGACATGGTTTACAGTGCTGATGGGATTGATGCTGTTGCCAATGGTAACTGTTCAGCTTGTTTCGGCTCTCTTGTTGTTGCAGAAGAGAGGGGAGTACCTGTCATGTTTCCGAGCGACAGCCACAGCGTTTCTTCATATCCTACAGCTTGGCTTTGTATGGAGACACATACGGATTTTAAATGAATCGGAGATACTCTGGAAGAAAAGGGACTTTGCTGATTTGTGTCTTTTACGTCTCTTTTACGCATTTTCAGCAAGTTTACCGATATTATGCATACAGGTGTACATGCTTGTATCTAAAGACAGTGCCACATGGGTACTATACAGTGCTACTGGAATAACTTTACTGGCTGTTTGCTGGGCACTCGCAAGCTTCAGACGTCAGTACGAGACAAATGATTTTGAAAACATTGTACTGACATGGCCAGGAACATTATTTCGCCTGTTATGGAGAATTGGAGAGATTGTGAC
The DNA here is from genome assembly GCA_030159075.1 of Atrina japonica. Taxonomy (NCBI): domain Eukaryota; kingdom Metazoa; phylum Mollusca; class Bivalvia; order Pterioida; family Pinnidae; genus Atrina; species Atrina japonica. The sequence continues at coordinate 3,153,914 of BROG01000005.1, read as the reverse complement.
TCGTGTATTGTCCTTGGCGATGTTTTCTCATGTTTATTACTTATGGGTTTTTGTGGTCATTGGATTACACTGGGTAACTATTGTGTGCAGTATTTTTACATCAGTTTTGGGATACATTGAAGTCGTTGGCATCAGTCGATGCCAGAAATTCACAATGACGGCACTAATTTCATATATTTACATATTTTGCCACCTGAATTTCAGTAATCAAAATGTTCAGTTTCGTTACATTGCATTTTATACAATTATGTTTTTAGAAAATGCTGTACTCACTGTTGTGTGGTTCATAAAACTTGAGAATAATGATGATTTAAAGATTCATTCATTAATATTCATAAACTGTAGTGCATTTTTCATTAGTGTTGTTTCCATGGTAATATATTACCGATTCTTCCACATTCCCGCAACAAAAGTTGCAGTTTATGGCAAGGATTCAATGTGTGTTCAAGATGGATGCATCAACTGTAAGTTAAGTTTGTGTGCCAAACACAGCCATATTTTACAAAGACCATTTAGTGCCGGATGGATAAGTCAGTATCAGAAAGCATTACAAGACGGTCACTATTATAAAAACTTGTTACAAGACTCTCTGATTGATTCCATGTCCGAGTGGGAAGGTGGATCCTCAAGTTCGGATTCAACTTTAACTGCATCAAGAGGACACAACTCAGAAAAAGCTGCAAGTTCTAATAAGAAATCGTTAATGTTCAAATCCTCAGGAACATACAGTCACAGACGTTTTATTGAGATGGATAGTGTGAACCACAGTGTTATAGATTCTGATACAGATGGATCTATGGCAGAAAATCAAAATCACCGAACATCAAGCTCATCTACTGGTAGTTCAATGGAAGATGAGATGTCTCATCACTTTCGACATCACCTGGCAAATAATGCAGGTAGTCAAACTCATTTACTCACAGCAAGTTGGGACAATATATTGCAGGCAGATAACGAGGGTTACGAGACTGATAATTCTACACAACCATTGACTGCCTTTAGACCAATCTCGGCTCAAACTCTAGAAGATTGGTATTCTGATGGCTACAGTACAGACCATACTTCAGACATTTATCAATTACCCATTACAGTGCTTGCCAAAAATAGTCGTTGTTCTGTATCTGTGGCCTCCGACTCTACAGAGTGTACAATGTGTAGACATATGCGTGCATTCAAGGTTCGGAGGAAATACTCGTTAGCCTCAAGTTCACAAATTTCGAGACATGAGAAAATTCTTGAGGAGAAAGATGATAGACAAAACATTGAATCTGATTTTGATACATTGGAGACTCCGCGGAGTTTGGCGTGGTATAATTGTAGCGAGTCTGGCGATAGTGCTCTTCCTCATGATACTTTTAGTTCAAGTAACATGGAAAATACTTTATCAGAGGATGAAGAAGAAGGGGTTCATGAATCGGGTGTAGAACTGATCATATAATAGGTGATGGGTGATTATTATAAGTGATGAGGATATGGTGATAAGTGATCATTGGGGTGATGAAGGGAAGTTGAAAAGTGTATACATGTATATAAATGTAAAGATAATAAGGGTTATATGAACCGTAGATGAATTATGTAATTTCCATGACAGTTAAAATTGATTAACCTGAGGTACATGTATCTAGATGTGATCATGGTGTTTTTCAGGAGTTTTTTCAAACTTGAATACTACAGCATTATCACCATACTGGGAGGGAGCTGTGAACTTATCTATCTTAATACAAACATTTTTGTAGATCCAGATTATGCTACAACAACGAATGGGGATATTTTTATATGTCATTGAACAAGGGTGCTGGTCATACTTGTAAGAATACTTGTATTGTAATGATAGTTGTGTTTCTATACTAATCAAAACCAACATTCCACCTTTATTCTTATTCATATGTCTTCATATGTGCACTCAACTTACAAAAATTGCAGTATACACTTGTAAACCCTATAGAGCTAAAGAAATGTTATATCAACTTTTTATATTTGCCGATATTTTTTTTTTTCAATTCATACATAGTGTTTAATGTTTGTCCTTCAGTTTTATAATGTACCTGCCCATGGAGGGCATTATTTTATTAGTACTGGCCCCACAAAGATTGTAACATTATCTCTTGAATATCTCTGATCTTTGATAATTTAGGTATGCTGTTTTGCCCATAAAGGCAAGGTAGATCAACAGAAGTATTTTGCAAATGGCAATATTTAAATGTATGTAGTTGGCAAAAGAAAATTCTGCATACATATCATGGATATATGGCATTCAAGCTTAACTTTCACTTTACTTTTTATGTGATTTATAATAGAATTAAACTTGGTATTTGGGAGGGATTGAATTTTTATGTTCCATTGTTCGTATAGTGTTACAATTGAAAAGAGTAATGAAAAATAAAAGCCTCTCACCCACCTGAACATTAAAATAAATAATACACATCGCCTTCTGACATAGATTTGAATTATTATAAACGAACATGGCAACATTTTATTACGATTCTGTCGCTTGTTTTTGTATCATTACATAAATCAGAGGTGTGGTTCAAATAACTTTTAAATAGAAATTAGTATACAAATATTTCTTTATATATGTGACAAGTCTTGTGAATATATTGAAAACACTAACATATATTTCACAGTTTTGGGTTTTATTTTATCTTAATACTTCTTTCAGATTTTTGCTTATGTGAACAGCTGTCATTCAGAAATTTCAGATCAATCAAAGCTGTTCAATGCGTATTATTATTATACATGACTTTTTGTGAAACGTAATATATTTTGTAAAGTGAAGTTTATAAATGGTACTGTGTATAATAAAAAGATTAATGAGAAGGGAATTTATAAAAGATGAAAAGTATTGTTTTAGTTTTGGCAGCTTTTTCGGTTGTAATTGATTCTGTCACTGAGGGAAACTTCCTGACTTTTTGATACATATACAAAAACTTAAAATGAGTATTTCCAAAATCTGATAAAATTTATTATCCCCTTATCAAAATTTTTCACAGACCATTGTGCTTGTCAAAGCATGTTTAACTCATCAACCCCTGAAAAATAATGGACTCTTCCATTAATCAATGATTTAGACCAGTCCATATGTGTCTTTAGGGGTGAATGAGTTATGGACATTTATTTCTATGTTCAGGATGAGATATGTCGAGTTTAAATTATCTTTCTATGATAAAAAACATTGTCCAAAATTACTCCCGCTGATCACTTCTCTGAATTTACCCTTCACTACACCAAAACTACAATTTCACACCAAAGCATAAAACATATAGTCAGATTGCGGCATCTGAAATTTTATAAAAAATCCAGGAAATTGTATACAATTTTTGAGAGTAATAACCTTGAAAAACATAAACTTAATGAGAAAAGTCTGATTGATTTGGAAAGATTAGAAATGAATAAAAATTGCAGGTAAATCAAAGAAGTATAAGCATTATACTGTTGACATTTAAATTGAGAAATATTGACTTATAATGTCTTTAGTGCACTATTTTTATAGTTTATTACATGCCATTCATCATAACTATTTGTGCATGTTCGTTACGATTACTTTACTCCCATTCATAGTCCCACGTTTTTTGTATTTTCATTTTAATGAAAAAACATGATGTTGTTGATCATTAGAAATCATTACCTGTTTAAGTAAAGTTTCATTTTTTTTTGGGGGGGGGTGTCATTTTGTCAACAAAAATGGCAATTTCATGTAACTTCATTGGTAGCTTTTCATCAGTATTGTGGGTCTTTTTTTCTACTTAACCCATTTCCCGTAATAAAAATGTACAAATTAATTTTTATTGCTATAAGGACCTAGTTTGTAATAGAAATGTACAACTAAATTGTTATCACTGTAAAGATCTTGTAATAAAAATGTACAAATTAATTTTTATTGCTGTAAGGACCTAGCTTGTAATAGAAATGTACAACTAAATTGTTATCACTGTAAAGATCTTGTAAGAAAAATGTACAACTAAATTGTTATCACTGTAAAGGTCTTGTAAGAAAAATGTACAACTAAATTGTTATCACTGTAAAGATCTTGTAATAAAAATGTACAAATTAATTGTTATCACTGTAAAGGTCTTGTTCATATGTTACAGGTGTGTTATACAGTGTAAAAATTATGTAAATTGTTGATTATAATGTTATAACATACCATCCCCCTAAGATACACACACACACATACACTTGTATACATGATGTATGCACCTGTATATACAGTAAAACCTGTATACAGGGGCCACCAAAATGACCAGAGAATATTGGCCTTTATGTGCAGGTGACCCTTATACACAGGTTCAATTTAGTTAAAGTATGCAGTCAAGGGACTTTTCAAAACTGGCCTTTATAGACAGGTGATCCTTATATAGAGGTGGCCGCTATAGCAGGTTTTACTGTACATAGAATTTGATGTACCTGTCAGTTTTCTGATGTTAGCAGTTCAAAAAGTGACATGTAGTATGTATTTGTCAGTAGCCGAGTGTTACGTTACACTATGGACATACAAGGTAAAATTAAAAGTTATATAATACTGAATGTATTACTCTAGAATCAGAAATTTTTTTTTTGGTTTTAACTTTGTTTATTTCGTTGCATTCATTTATCAAGAAAATATAAACCATGACAATTTTTTTTATGTATTATACCTAGTAATAGTTCTAGGTCTTTTATTTCAGTGAAATTTAATGTCAACAAATTTGTTTTATCTTAATAACGAAATTTTAATCCCACAAAATTTTCTGATTCAACAGTATGTAACATTTTTTGTTAAGACTCTTAAACTTTCTACAGAACAGTAAATTATTTACCTGGGGTCCATTATGACCAAAAAATACATTTTGACAGATATTAAATTTGTAATAGGGCATAAAAATACATACTAGTGTATCTTTTTGGCCAAAATACCTCGAGACCCATCATATATGCTTACAATGTAGACATGTATATTTTACTAAAATATTTTGTTAAATCAAAGCAGGCAGCGCTGGGACAAGAATTCAATAGTTCTGTTTAGTATTATAGTAGTTTAGTAAAACAACTTCATTTTTAATTTCACCTTTATGTTTAACAAAATAAAATGTATGTGCAATAAACCTGATAAAGTACCTCTGGTAGTCATGGAAATAACAGTGCTTCTGTTGGTTCACTAAGGTTAATTTAGATTTTGAACAAAGTGAGGGTTTCACTGCTAAAATGTAGAAGTTATAGACTGGGAAATTACTCAAGCTAATCAAATTTCTAAGATTTACATCTTTGATTTTTCCATTTTACAGTATTTCATCTGTGCTCGTTTAGTTTGCCTACACTGAGTGATTTTTTTTTCAAATTTGATACTTAGCAACTCCAAAGTCGGAATAACAGAATGTTTGAAATTCATGACTGGTGTGTCATGCAGGGGATTTGTATATATGATGGTGACTGAATTGAATGATAATGCTTTTTTTATCATCATTCACAAGTCAAATACATTAGCTATATCTAAAGTATTGACATCTTTATGTTAAATCTAATTCTTATGTTAATTTGAATGTGAATGTTATTTATAAACTTGTACTCATTTGTACCATACATTTACACACATACTTACACTTGTACTCACACATGTATGGCATTCAAACATATCACACATGTACTTACACATACTCAGACATACTGCACATGTAATTAAACATGTACACACATGTACTCAGACACACCACTTATGTACTCACATATACTTACACATTTAATCACACATACAACACATACTTACACATTTAATCACACATACAACACATGTACTCAGGCATGCCACACATACTACACATGTACTCAGATACACTACATTTGTACATGTCACACAAGTACTCAGACATAACACACATGTACTCACACATACAACACATGTTCTTACACATGTACTCACATACAACACATGTTTTACACCTATAACACATGTACTCGGACAAGGAGATATGATTTGTTAAATGTGCTCTTTCACAGAATTTCACAAAGATTTGTTTTTTATTTTTCATCATCAAATGCATAAATGTATAAAACTCTGAAAACATTTAGAATTATAGTCTTTGGGGTGTTTTTATTTTTTCAAGTTATGTACTATTTTCAACTCTTCAGGTTCTGATAATCCTGAAAGGGCACATTTCTTTTTAAAAGATGAATTATTTTAAAAAATAGAATATTTTTAAAATAATGTTACTGCTAAAACAGTATATGGTCTCAGCAGTTGAAGTAAATGAGTGTAGTATTTATAAAATTGTCCATTTCATATGTTTTTACCTAGCTGTACATGTTTTCAATTAACTGTATACAAAGATGCTGAGGTTAGCCATCATGACCACACTAAGTAAAATACTTGACATGTATCTATATTTCATTGTTTTGTATTTGTTGTAGGAAATGTATTTCACAGGGATTTTGTTTATTGCTAATTACATATCTAAGGGGAAGGCATCAGTTATATTTCAGTGTATTTGTTTATCAAAAGAATTCCATTTACACACCTGTTAAATGTCAAATGTTTTGATAAAATTTGTTTACAAATAAAACCTGTTTTTATACATATTTAGTATTGTTATTATTCCTAATTCTGTGTAGCAAGTATGTGTGGCCATTGTTGTATTTGACCTTATTAGTGTGTGTAACTGTGTGGTCCTTCTGTGTGTTATTGACCCTGTAAATGTGACCATTGTTATTTTTCACCTCCTTAGTATGTGATTGGTCATTATCTGTATAATGGACCTGTAAGTGAGGTAATTCTATTGCACTTGACCATGCACATCTTGTCATTATTTGCATACTTGACCCAGCTAGTGTGGTCACTCTGGGTGGGCTTTTCAGATAGCAAGTGAATGAATAGCTGGCATGATTTTCATCACTGTATCTAGTTCTCAGATAACAGTAGGCCTATTCATGGAATATTTTGTCCCTAGTTATCTGGCCCTTTTAGGTCCCAAAACATACATTAACTCGGATTGTATGTAACATATTCATATTTTATCTTAATCATTTGTAAGATATTTAAAGGGCAAACAATTTAATTCTGAGGGCAAAAAGGCTGAATGATAAAGATACTAAAAATTTTAGATATGCAGTAAATATAAGAAGTATTTAAGGATAATGTTGGAATTTGGATGTAATCTGTTGTTTGACCATATTCACTAGTACATGTATATCTAAAAATCATCATGTTTTGAAGAAATGAATAAAAAGTCCAGATTTGAAAAGCAATATGGGCGCTAAGAGAGGTTGTACCCACAAGTACCTATGAACAAGAAGAAGAGTGACGACACAGATGATTACAGTTGTCTATCATGGTGATTAATTATCATATAATAAAACAGAATTTGTCTAAACTCATGTCCTCATGTCATTATCTCATTGTTCATCATACAGAAATATGTAAATTATTCAGTGAATCAAAGGACAGACATGTTCTAAAATTTGTAGGCATTAACAAATACAATATTTGTGTTATATGTTATTAAAGAATACAGAAAAAAAAAGAATTAATGTACATATGACTTAATTCTTTCAATTCACATTAAAATTCTTATAACCTTCGTTATTTCCTAAACCCTGGATTATGGAGTTTCTTTACATACAGTATATCCTTATTTACAACATTGCTGATGTAATAAGGGAAGCAACTCTAACTGGAATGAACAAATAATATTCATCTGAACACATAGATATACACATGTAGTAATGAACTGGGGAGATTTTCTTTTTCAAATATTTGTAACATACAGATTTGCGTCTTATGTTATTAGGTAGCAGAACATAACTTATGTTAAGTTTGTAGGCGAGTAAAGGTCGTGTAGATACAAGTTGCCAGTTAATACTGATGCAGGTGTTTATTGGTCTACATTTTACATGGCTGATAATCTTTGTGATTTATCATTTTTATTTGTTCTTGATTTGATTTGATTTGATTTTTTGTTTTACGCCATACTCGACAATCTTTCAGTCATATGATGGCGTCCAGTTTTTATTGGTGGAGGAGAAACCCCGGTTACCCGGGTAAAGACCACCGACCTTCCCCAAGAATATTTATTCTTGATGGTCTGAATCAGTCTACAACACTGACTATTGGCCGACTAATTCACACGATAACTTCAGAAAAAAGGAGCCAATATACTGTCACACAGTATACAGTTATTTCATGGGGGTTCAAGAAACGGTCAAAATATTGCCCTGAGGGATCAGGGAAGTTTTAGTAAAACTTACCAGTGGACACATGCATGCTACATTTGTACCAGAACACCCATGAAATAAATGTTTTATTACCCAGCAATGATATAAATGTCAATACGTATTTAAAATTGTGATTTATTCAGTTCTTTCATAAACAGTACCATAATACAGGTGTGCTGGTATGAAGTTACCAATGAAATGAATTGTGCCATGTTTTAATCACAAATTTCACAGCTAGGAAACAGCTCTTCAGGCTGACATAAAACAGTTAACTGTTACCCAGTTGTCAAAAAAATCTGCCAAAAATTTGGAAACAGTCTAAAATGATATATGAATTTTTAAATAGAACATAAGGTAATACCAGATAATAAATTGTATGAATGCACCATGAACCTATGTACTTTTGTTGCACTGATGGAGATTTTTTTCTATTTTGCCCTTACAAAAAGTAAGTTCTGCTACATACATCTACTTACTAATTTTTCCAATTAAAGGATTAATTTCAGTTAGTTGATGACCTATGATTATTGACAGTGCCTACTGTTGGTCTGTATGGTATATCATCACATTTCATGTTCTTATTCACTTTTAGGCTATGTTCTTATTTTCTATGTAATTATATATACAGTGGAACTGTCTTGAAAGACCACTCTCATGAAAGACCACCTGTCTTTTAAGACCACATGGTTAAATAATCCTTTGAATAAAACCTCTTTTGAGAGACCACATTTCTGTGGCTGATTTGGTGGTCTCTCAAAACAGGTTCCACTGTAATATGCTCTCTTTCAGTCTTTAGTGATTCACATTTCTTGTCTTAAAATCTTTGTTATGGTAGATCCTCTTTCAGTCTTTAGTGATTCACATTTCTTGTCTTAAAATCTTTGTTATGGTAGATCCTCTTTCAGTCTTTAGTGATTCACATTTCTTGTCTTAAAATCTTTGTTATGGTAGATCCTCTTTCTTTAGTGATTCACATTTCTTAGTGATTCACATTTCTTTGTCTTAAAATCTTTGTTATGGTATGGTAGATCCTCTTTCAGTCTTTAGTGATTCACATTTCTTGTCTTAAAATCTTTGTTATGGTAGATCCTCTTTCAGTCTTTAGTGATTCACATTTCTTGTCTTAAAATCTTTGTTATGGTAGATCCTCCTTCAGTCTATAGAGTTAACATTTTCTATCCTCTATTAGGTTAAATAATGGATTCTCTTTCAGTTTATGGTGGATCTTGTTTTATATTTCTTGTACAGAAACATGTAGAACACCAAGAAAAAAAAACTATCGAACAATTAAACTACTGAAGATAAAGAACAACACAAGTTATTTCAATATATTTATTATATCATGAATGTTTGAAAGTCCATCACAATAAGATACATTAAAATAAATTTGTTAACATGTATCAACAATGCAGATCTAATTAAACTTATCACAGTGGTGAAAAATAAATGTCAACAATTTGGATCCAGCTACCTGACTGGCTTATACACTAAATACTTTGATTACATTAACTTGGACGGAATGTATATTATTGATTAATAAATAAAAATAATGACATATGTACTCTCTTTCTAATAATTTCACAGCAGTTACAATTAAAAGTCATACAAAACATTTTTGCTTTGATGTAAACAGACAAGATTTCATGCTTTCTTTGAGCACTAGAAATCATTAACACAGTTGATAGTTACCTTTGTCATACCTGTACTTACAGGAAACTTTGTTACCTGTACACACAGTATACCTTATGTTACCTGTATCATACCTGTACAGACTATATACTGTATGCTACATTTTTGTACCTGTGTCATACCTGTACAGACTGTATAATTAATGTTACCTGTATCATACCCATACAGACAGTAGGCCCTATACTTCATGTTACCTACTCCATGCACTGTATAAGCATACATAGTTTACCTGTAAATGTGACCCAGTATAAACTGTTACCTGTACAGAGAGTATACTTCATGTTACTTGTGTCACACTTGTACAGAGTTGTAAATGTGACCAGTTATAAACTTTTACCTGTACAGGCAGTATAATTCATGTTGCCTGTACAGATAATTGTAAATGTGACCAGTTATAAACTATTACCTATACAGGCAGTATAATTCATGTAACCTGTGTCACACTTGTACAGAGTTGTAAATGTGACCAGTTATAAACTTTTACCTGTACATGCAGTATAATTCATGTTACCTGTACAGATAATTAATTGTAAATGTGACCAGTTATAAACTGTTACCTGTACAGGCAGTAGGCCTATACTTTATGTTACCCATGTCATACCTGTACAGAAGGTATACTTTTTGTTACCTATTTTATAAATATTGTTACATACTTAATTTTACCTACAAATACATTTTGTTTACATGTACCTGTAAATATTATAAACTTGTCTATCACAGTATACCTGTTAATTATGGGATGTTGTTTATAAGAGACATCAAAATATCATTGTAAACATACATTACATACATTATGCTAATTTTTCATAGGCCAATAACAGTTCTAATCAGATACAAATATCACAGCTTTGTGCAGTTTTGTGTAATTCTTAAAGCCAAAAGAGTCCAATATTTAAGTCAACTGAAAAGACACCTAAAACACTACTTAAATATTGATACCTAATCACTATATATTTAAGATAAATCACTTTCACAACAACTTCAGTGATGATATCCACTGGAAATACTAAAGTACTCGCTGTAAAATATCGAACTCCATTGGAAAACTTTATAACTTCAAGTTTGAATAAGCTGAAATGCTACATCTGAATTCTCAAAGTGTAAATATATGACTGCATAATTTCCCACAAGTGTACACAACTTGCTGTGGGACAACGATGTGTAGATAATACTGAATATGAAATGTATACAATGACAACCCCTAGCAAACTGACCATCTACAACATAAACATACAACAATCCCTTATATTATGGACCGGTATTTGGCAATGAGGGTGAAGCTTGCAGATTTAAATGTATTCTTTTGGGGGAAAAAAGTCATAGGGCTATTAGTTTAAACTAAGGGAGTTAACTCATCAAAACATTGGGTAAACTATAAAACTAATGTATGTTTTATTCTTGCCTTTATAAAGCATACAATCAGTCTTTGCAGTGTTGATATTATGATTTTCCTTACAAATGATTTCCTACAACAACAGACTCCAACAAGAGGTGACAAGACAGTACCCTTGTTTGTATCTTTATTACTGGAAGTTAAAAAATTAGCATTAATATGAATACTTGATTCAGTTTGAAAAATCTGTTAGCTAAATGTCAATATACTTAAATAACTAAATCAAAATTCAGAAATTTAAATACGGAACAAAAACTGATAGAAATAATAATCTGTCATTTTAAACATGAATGGAAAAAAAACCATAATTATGACATATTGTTGTATTACGTTAGAACCATATCACTGTAAACATTGTATAAGCTTGATCTCAAGTTTTACTCTTTAGTAAAAGAACAGAGGAATACATCCTATATATTGATTACTGAGGTACAGAGTGGTGATGATTTGAAGTTTAATTATTTAGTAAAAGAACAGGGGAATACATCCTATATAGTGATTACTGAGGTACAAAGTGGAGATGCCATTGTGTAGATGTGCTGATGACATTTATAGTTTACCGTCTTTCTGTGTTACAGGTGAGTATATTACAATCTTTGGCTAAATTACTAATTACCTAATTTAATATCCATAAAAACTGAAACTAATAATAAATACCACAGGTGTTTCAGTTGTTTCTCACGTAAATACAACTTATATGTTTATAAACTTATTGGAATACAGGTAGATACTTTTGTGTTGCTGACAGTTAAAACTTGTGGTTGTGCTAACGACTCAGTGACAACTATCATTGGACACCTCTATACATTCGCCATTTATTATGACGTAGCCAGAAACATCATGTTAGGACCTTAAACAGTTATAGGAAACCATTTTAAATCCTTTGATGGTAAATTGTGGTCAATACCCTACAGTGTAAATAGCCATTGCCCAATTTGCTTGTTGTATAAACAAAAGCTTGGTAAAACTGATCTGTCAACCTCACCTGAATGGCATGGAAACTGATTTTCTCACTGGTTAAGATGGAATGCAATACAATTTTTAGTAAAATATTCATACATGAACAATGAAAATCCCCAAAGCATTTCAAGTATAAAATTATTTGACAAGCATGGAGAAGTTGATTAAGCAGTTACAAAAATATGGCTTCAAAATCACTGATATTTTTAGAAACCTTGTAAATATCAGACTATTAAAATAAACAGATTTACATCTGTAATATAACTATAAATACATATAGTATATATATAAACTTAGTAAAGACAAAATGAGATAACATGAAAAAATGCCAGCATGTTAACAGTTGAAGCACATGATAAAAATTCTAATGGTTCAACTTCTAAATTTCTTAGTCTATTCTTAAATAAGTTTATTGATATTTACTGATTAAAAATGTATACATTATATATGTAAATACATGTATATTTTATCAGTTAATCTAAATTATTATAATTAAAAATAAAAGCTTCAACTCTGCATCAACAATTAAACTACAAATGTCAACATTAACATTTCATATCCAAAAATCAATGTCAATAATTATCGCCAAGCAAAATTTTAATATAATGCCTATTTCTAAATAATTTTAAATTTGAACAAAGTTTTAGTGTCACATTCATTCATTCCTTCATTCATTCATTCATTCATTTCACATTTTCTTGTATAATTAGTGATAAAAGTATCAGCAGTGTTACAAAATATGTAAATAGAAAGCACAGAGATATTGTATACCAGCAATAACTGTAATTAATATCCTAATAATGACAAGCATTGTGTAAAAGAAACCGTCTCATAAATACATCATTCATACTCTCTGTAAAATAAACAACAGATCTTAAAACATCATGGTTAGTTAAAAAAAAAATCAACCATTTCACTCCCAAAATTATTTCACCCTGTTTAAAAATTAAAAAAAAAGGAAAAAGAAACAGAGAAAGAGAAAATGAATGATTAACTTGGAAAAGATAAAACATTTGTTGATTTGAATGACAATATGTCTTGACGACAATATGAAATAATCTATCCTGAGAAGTAAAGTTAACACCATCCCTTTCTACTACACAGTCAAATCTGATAATAAATAACATATTTCTAATGTTCAGACTAAAGTAATTGCACAACTAGTGGTCATGAGTGGTTAAGATGTGTCAAGATGCTGTGGCATCCGTCCTGGAAGAAGCTGGGTATAGCTTGGCATACCGTTGACTCATGGTCTGCGTGTTGGGTGGTATAAGTGACATTGACTTGTCCCTTGATGAGAGTGTACTGTAAACAAAGATGGTTCAAATTACAAAATATAGATATAAAAGAACGATCAGCTTATGATAAAAAGTAAAGTACAGTCCTCACACCTACAACAGTTCTCACACCTATGATAATTCTCATACCTATAAGGGATCTTATATCTACAACAGTCCTCAATACATACAACATTAGTCATACCTACAATTATTATCATATCTACAACATATCTCACACCTACAACAGTCCTCAATACATACAACATTACTCATACCTACAATTATTATCATATCTACAACATATCTCAAACCTACAACAGTCCTCAATACATACAACATTACTCATACCTACAATTATTATCATATCTACAACATATCTCAAACCTACAACAGTCCTCAATACATACAACATTACTCATACCTACAATTATTATCATATCTACAACATCTCACACCTACAACAGTCCTCAATACATACAACATTACTCATACCTACAATTATTATCATATCTACAACATATCTCACACCTACAACAGTTTGAACACTGCAACAGTTCTCACACCAACATGTCCACACATCTATAACAGTCTGAAAAAGAGTCATCACACCTATGACATTCTTCACACCTACCAGTATAGCAGTCACAAACTGCAACATTTCTTACATCTACAACAGATATTTCACACCTACAACAGAACTCACACCTACAATAGCCCTAACACCTAAACAGTCCTCACACCTACAAGACTACACAGCTATAACAAACCTAAGACCTACAACAGTTTTCAGACCTACAACAGCCCTCACACCTACAACAGCCCTCACACCTACAAGACTACACAGCTATAACAAACCTCAGACCTACAACAGTTCTCAGACCTACGACAGCCCTCACACCTACAACAGTTCTCACAACCACATCTATCTCTCATTTAAAAATTCTCTAACATGTGTGTTCTCACACCTACAACAGTTCTCACAACCAAATCTATCTCTCATTTAAAAATTCTCTAACATGTGTGTTCTCACACCTACAACAGTTCTCACAACCAAATCTATCTCTCATTTAAAAATTCTCTTACATGTAGGTTCTCACACCTACAACAGTTCTCACAACCACAACTATCTCTCATTTACAAATTCTCTCACATGTACATTCTCACACCTATAAGAGTTCTCTAAGAGACATTTTTACCTACCCAGCTGAACTTTGGTCTGTGTCTGCAGGACTTTGCTGATTTGAAGACGACTTTGCTTCGGCTGCAAACTGATACACAATCAACAGACAGTCACGACACAATTGTACAATCCTACGACAGCTGTTAAACTCTGTATCACTAATATTCTCTGAACTTTTGCTGAATATTGTCTCCCAACTGCCAACATTGCTGTAAATGAAAAATATGAAATAGTTTTTCTTCTCTTCTATGAAAAAAGTACTACTCTCTCTTATCAGGGGTGTAGCTAAGCAAATATACCATGTACTCTAAACTTTGGCGACATTATAGGAGAGAAAAATTTGAACCTTATCAACAACAGTGAGCAGGATTTTACACAGACTGCCTCCTTTGCCCCTGGAACAAAAGTTAATGAAACACTAAAACTGACAGTTAGAAGTAGAATTTTAGTATTCTCTGTTAGAAATAAGGTATACGTTTGAAATTCCATGTATAAGAAATTCCGTCTAATTCATAATGTTCATGATTACATTCCACTGTCAGAACATCATCATCATCATCATCAGAAATTGAAATATCCAGAATAATGTCTGCTTATGAAACATTCAGTAAACAAAAGAAAGGGAGAGAATCCTTATCTGTATCCTGTGAATGGTTCTGAGACAAGTGCTGACTTTAGTGTCACAGGGCTCTGAATACTGTCACTAGTTGTATATCAGAAATATTTCTATTTATAAAATATGGATGATAACTATTGTACTGAAATAAAACACTGATTGAATCCTAAATATATGTAATAAGAACTGGCGCATATTAATTTTTATTTTTTTATTCTGAATGGTGTTTCACACCACAGTCAACTATTTTTCAGTTACGGTATATAGTGGCAGCCAGTTTTTATTGGTGGAGCATAGAACCCTGATACAATTTAACGGGGAAGAGACACCAGCCTTCCGCAAGTAAACTGGCAAACATTCTCCAAAAATTAGCTTAGGTTGCACAGGGGCTGGAATTGGTGCTGACAAGAAATGAGAAATTTCATGATTCAAATTGCGATGCTCTAACCACTCGACCATGGAGGCCACCCCCATTAAGATATGAAACAGTGTAATTGGTTGTATCATAATTTCAAACATGGATTTACAAAAACAAATTTTAAAATCAGTCCTATCTATGTTACAAACCTGGATGTGGAAAAACAGTTCCACAGTCCCTGTCCATGGCTCCATAGCAACCTGTTGAATACCCGACTGAAAATGCGATACAAACGTAAATTGTCTACATCACTAACACGCCATATTCGTTGTAGAACTGCACGAACATTGGACCTTACTATATCTATCACCTAAAAGGAAAGAAAAAAAGCAACAATGAACATCTGAGACTAAACTATCGAGGAAAACTGTCCGTAGATGAACACGAGAATATAATAAAAATTTCACACACAATTACAAAGATCATGTGAGTGTAATCTGACACTCGATTACACTAAATATAAGTGTGACAAGATAAACTTATATGTTGATATGAAGTATATATTGGGTATAATACATAAACATTGAACTATACATTTCATGAGGAAATTGCAAATGATGAATTCAGCCCTGATAGTCCTACATAAAAGTCTTTTAGCCTTATTATATTTTTGCTCATTTCTTTTCTTATCATCGACAAATATATAATATTTCTTAATTTATGAATTAAGATAAAGATAAAATGTGATATATATATATTGTACTGTACAGAGATTGTGATTTTCATGATTTGCTCTCTCTTGGCACTATCAAAGTTTTTTTTTAATTTGTGGAATGGAACCAAGTTAAAGTAACATGATGTTCTGCAAAGGTAACCCATAAAATTGAATATTATGCATATATGTAATCTGATTTAACACTTATTCACTGTTTCATTACTTTACTGATTTATCAAAACTGTGAATATTGTGAATATCAACACTGCCAGTTATTTCCCCCTGTTCACTATATACATGTTGTGACTAAGCAACCGTCTCAAAGGTTTGGTTGGGGCACAAAAAAAACCCCAAAACCAAACAAATATTCTGGCTGAAAGTGTAGGCTTATACTGTATGGTGTTATTATTAAGAGAAAATCAACAAAAATTAGATTCTGTATACTTAAAGTATTGAGGACATAAATCTTGTTTGTGAGTGTGGCATATCAACTAAGTATCATGTTATTGAACATGTCTCTTTAAAAAACAAAACAAATGTTGCTTAATGAAAAATGGCAATTTATGAGATGTCACTTGAATAGTAATGTATTAGATATCTATTTTAGTCTAACACCCAGTGTATCAGTAATATGTCACTGCTACAGTACAACAAATATATGTCTGTAGATTGCATACCTTTCTTCTTTTGATGGAATCAAGTTTGACTAACCAGTACGAAGCTATTCTGGGTTTATGGAATTTCCAATTTTCATGAAGCTGTGAAAAAAATACAAAACTTTAACTGACAAATAATTCTTTTTCCCTAGTAGATCTATTACAGATTTAATCAATGCTCAAATGATGTAGATATTATAATTGGTATATCTATTCTATAGGTTATCTGATCCTTATATTTAGTAAATTTTGAGAATTATGAAACTTCCATGAATTAAATTTTAAGTGGCTGAAAGAACAAATCTATATAAATTATTTGAAAGGAAAATGTTTAAATGACAAAAAATGTAGAGAATGTATACAATCACACTGAATGCATATTTAACAAATACTTAAATTTTATACTTATCATACTTAAAAGATACTCACTGCATCTTATACTTAACATATAGTCACTGTAACTTATGCTTACCATACTTAACAAATACTCATCGTAACTTAGTAATACACTTATCAAAGTATTCAGTACATCTTATGATTATCATACTTAACAGATACTCGATGTATCTTATACTTAACATATACTTACTGTATCTAAAATAAACTCTGCTTCCTGATCCGATTTTCCAGGAAATTTGATTCGCATGTCATTTAATGCTAGTAACGTTTTATGTGCAAGCTCATCTTCCCTTTCTTTCACTACACTGACTAAAAAATTGTCATCCTGCAACACAGAGAGTCAAGCTTGTAAATATTGTAATATAGGATTCTTATGACTTTCAACACCAATTAAGTATACATCACTTGGGCAATATTAATAATGGCAAGTCAGGGCAGAGCTTGGTTATGAATCACATAAACACACAGTCAATGTCTGTCTGTTGGATTGGGGCAATAATGACCTAAACACAAAGTCAGTGTCTGTTGAATAGGACCAAATAGTCATTACAATAATACATTTACCTTTGTTTGGAAAAGGTAAAACTTGTGAAAGATAAAGTAAATTAAATATCCTTATAGTTCCCCTAATATGAGTGTTCTTATCAGATGTCAACAGATAAAAATACTTTACTCTCTTTTTTATGTAATATTTCTAAAAAAATTTGTGTTTAATTACAATCATACCTTCCAAATAAGTAAACAAACAGTTGCTAATCTTACTGTTGATTTTATGCCGATGCATAGAATTAATATCATATGTTTATTTTGTTTATTTACAAAGTATATCCTCATCATTATTGTTACAATGCATGCATCAAAATGCCACTTAGCACTTACAATTGTTGACCTCTGCAAAGGTGTTTGTTTTCCATGTAACCTTGACAATGACTTTGACCTTGTGTTGACAAGTGACATATTACTGACAGGTCTTGACCTCAAACTAGAAACTCCAGAGTTTGGCCGCGAGTTATAAAGACTAGATGCATCATTACTCATCCTACTGTCTGGTCTGACAGATGATGGGCGGGACTTTGCTGATGGAGGGACAGCTGCTCTATTTATTATTGGAGAGCCTGGAGGAGATGCTTCCGTCTCTTCATCCTCATCGTCCTCGTCATCCTCAGCAGGAGGACTCGCCTGACTAACTGGCATGCTTTGTAAAGGCTAGAAATATGAAAATGTGGAAAATATGAATCAAGTTGTGGAATGCACACATATGTAAATACAGTGGAATCTCGTTATATCGAAATCCGATGAGTTGAAATTCCAGATATGTCGAAACGTTGAAAAGTTGCTCCCAACTTTATGGATAGAAAAATATTGTAATTAAAATTTTTTTTATCTCCAATTTCTGATGTGCTCTTGTGAATTTTAAAATAGCCAGATTCCACTGTACAAAAGCAGTAATGAACATTTAGTAGACAATGAATACTAGTATCACTTATCACATATACCCATACCTGACTGTGCTTAACGATCCATTTTGATATAATACAAATCAAAACTAACTTATATTTTGCTTTGCAAATATTTTTTAGATCAATGAATATGTAACCTAAGATATTTATATTATCTGTGTGTCTTACATATATATAGAATATTTCACGGATATTACAAAGAACTAGAATACTGACCTTGGGTCCTCTGGTTGGTCTCGGTCCTACTGTAGTATAATATTTACCATCTTTCTCATCAGCTTCACACTCAGCTATCATATCTAAAATGTCCTCCTCCTATAAAAACAGTACATCACTTACAAATAATATAAAGAAATATGAAACAGCATCAAAACAATGAGAGAATGAGAAAGAGGCAGACAGTGAGAAAGAGAGTAAAAGGCAGAAAAGTGAGTAAGAGAGACAGAGTAAGTAAAAGAAAGAAAATTAGTGAGACAGAGAAAGTGAATAAGAGAGAGAGACAGATAGAGAGAGAGTAAATAAGGGAGAGACAGAGTTAGTGAGTAAAAGTTGGTGAAAAAAAAATTATATTAATTACACAGTAGCACAACATAGAATTTTACAGAATGAGAAAGAAACACTTGTGTTCATAAAATGTCTCTGTTCTACTGCAAAAGATTATTAACTGTCAAACACTGAATTTCTTTTATTGACAAAAGAAACTTTTATTGACAACTTATGACTTGTAATTTGATCCAAACACTTAAAACCCAACATCTCACTTTATGTCAGTAAGAATTCCAAGTCTTGATTGTTCTTAAAAATATGACCTATAAAAGTTCAAAAGTTCAGTTGCCACAATCTACCAGTATTTCCCTAGGTGAAATGTAAAGGCTTTTTCTCATTCACATTCACAAGTAAAATGGATACATGTACACCCCTCCCAATGATCAAAATATTAAAAGTTTACAGAAGTTGAAATAGAATTATATGACCCGATTCTTGACTCTGAACTTGCAAAGCATATTTGTCTATCAATCACTTTTCTAGAGATAAAAGACAGACATATTAACATAAAACAAGGATTAATGGACAAAACGTCTGCTGATCAAAATGGTGGTCAGATTCATACCCTTAGCTGATTATTGTAGACTTTCTGTATTTCTTTCTGCATGGCGGGTGCACGTCCTGACATAAAGATCCCAAACACAGATGACATTAGATTGATGTATTTTTGCTGTTTGGCTCTGTCCTCTGACGGGAAAATACGACGGAATCTGCCAGCATTCCTGTTCTCAAAGTCCTCTCGAGCTGTGGCTTTTCTAACTCTTGCAAGTAATTCTTTCTGTAAACAGAATTTAAATACAAGATCCATTTTGAATTTTCCATTTGTATTTTAAAATCACTTTATCATAACAATGACAAAACAAATAAATAAAAATATTGGTATGACTTATTGACATAAGTACTCCAGAAAAATGTTTTCAGACAGTAAATTTTAACATACAAAACAACCACAGCAAATACCGTCTCTAGTTTATGTAAGCTTGGTGTCAATGTGTGTTTTAACCTCTTCTCTTTATTATCAATTGCTCGCTACTTATGTATAAAAACAAAGTGACACTTTCTTACAGATATCATATATGTAATACTAATTATCAAACATATTTAAACATTGTTAACATCAAGAATAACAATCATTATTTTACAGGCATCAGTATTTTTTTGGTATCACCATCACTTGCATAATCTTACATGCATCACCATAACAGAGGTAACATTATCTTACAGCTTACAGGTATTGCCACTACTATCTTAAAAATATCAACACTATCCTTCTGTTACCACTTTCACTAACTTATGGGAATCACCATCAATGTGACACAGATATCATAATCTTACAGGTATCACCATCACTATTTTACAGGTATCACCATCTCTAGTTTACAGGTATCACCATTATCAAACTAGAATTGCCATAACTATCTTGCAATTATCATCATAACTATCTTACAATTATCACCATTATCTTACAGGTATCACCATCACAATTGCCATAACTATCTTGCAATTATCACCATAACTATCTTACAATTATCACCATAACTATCATACAATTATCACCATCACAATCTTATAGGTATCACCATCAATATCTTACAATTATCACCATATCCATCTTACATGTATCACTATCTTACAATTACCATCATCACTATCTTACAATTATCACCATCACTATCTTACAGGTATCACCATCACTATCTTACAATTATCGCCATTATCTTACA
Source organism: Atrina japonica (assembly GCA_030159075.1). Taxonomy (NCBI): domain Eukaryota; kingdom Metazoa; phylum Mollusca; class Bivalvia; order Pterioida; family Pinnidae; genus Atrina; species Atrina japonica. Next base: position 3,132,757 of record BROG01000005.1, on the reverse strand, counting down.
GGTATCACCATCACCATCTTACAGGTATCACCATTATAATCTTACAGGTATCACCATTATTATCTTACAATCATCGCCATCACTATCTGACAGGTATCATAATCACTATCTTACAATCATCACTATCACTATCTTACAGGTATCATCATCACTATCATCATCTTTATTTCACAGGTAATACTTACAAGATCCTCCTTCCTTTTTTCTATGCTCTGTTTTTTCTTTTCTAATTCACTCATTTCTCCACCATCACTTCTCTTCGTTGTTCTAAACAACCGTTTTTGAGCTTCAGCTTTCTGTGCAAAATAGTTTCTTCTTTTGTCGCTTACTCTGATGTACAATGTAACAACAAAAATTGTTATTAATGAAATATTCCACATTACATTCAACAAAGTTTTAGACTATTACCAATATAATCATCACTGAATCACAATCAAAACATCTCATTTATGATTGGAAGAGGAAAGATGACATGTCAAGGTTTTGTGGTTGCCATTATTAAAACTTTATCAATTATTAGACTTCTTCATTGATATCGTAATAGTATCTAGCTGACATTGACACAGGAACTTGACCTACAAGTTCAATCTCATTGTAATGATTTAATCAACAGAAAAATATCATTTTATGTGTAGATTTAAAAAAAAAAAGGAATTCATATGAAGGAAAAAAGAAGGTCAATTTTGTATCATTATATACAGTTATCTGGTCACTTTTAGTATTAAATTGCACTAATTATCATTATGATGGTTTGGGATATTCAAAATGTGACATATCACCTAGCTGAAGACCGGAAAGTCTAATCATTAGGAATTCATGTATTATGAAGGGGAGATAACTCACTTGATATTTAGAAGTCTTACTGTATCATCAATCAAAGCAAACTTTATATCATGATCAATTTTCTCGTCTGTTCCAAAACTAGGAGATCTGTTAATCTGAAAGTAGAGACATTTTGAAAATGAATACTGAATTAACATTTTCAGATATCAAGCAGTAGTTTTTCAGGAGATTAACAAAACAAGATACAGTGAAATCTTGTTATGTCAAAACCAGATCGTCAAAATTCCTGCTATGACAAAGTTGAATGGTTGGTCTTGATTTTTATGGATAAAAAATTATATTAATAAAAATTTCGCTTACCATATTCGACCCATAAAGCGCCAAGGGCGCTACAAAAATCAGCAAAAGGGGACCAATAAATAGTCAAATAGACATAAAACAGTTTTTTTTTTTATAAGGCATAATGGTAAAGTTGTTAGTACCAAGGACATCTATCAACATAATTCTGTTGTTTGGAGGGCTACAGATAAACTGTTACTTAAGGTTTTTCAGGTCCACAGCCAGATAGAAATGATTCTTGAACGTATGTAAAAAAAAAAAAAGGAAGAGGGGCGCTTATAGGGATATGGGCGCTTAAAGGGTCAAATACAGTATCTCGAATTTCATATATCTTAAAGTAACTGAAGCTATCCAATGAACTTTGAGATAACTAGATTCCACTGTATGTGATAAGCAAATCTAAGTTAATAGTATTATAACACAAAATGCAAAAGATGAGAACCAAAGTGATTTAAAAGTTGTCAATAAACACTCACCTCAAGTAACCACGGATTGAGCTTCTTGTCAATTAACACATCAAATCCTAGCACCTCAAAACACACACTATCACTTCCTGCGGGAGCACCTGGTCTACACATACGGTATGAATGTAACAAATGTGGTTCTGCCACAAGTAGCGTCTTTACCACCATATCATATATTCGACGCCATAATATCATTATATCAACATCATGTCGCCTCAGATAATTGTTGAAGAAACTTATTGATCTTTTGCTCCCTTGATCAGTAGATTCTCCACGCTCGTAAAACTCATTATGTTTGTTGACGGAGTAGTTCGTAAGATGCATGTATAGATGATTCTGTAATAGGTTATTAAACGCTGTGATCAACATTTATTCTTCATATAGAATCATAACTTATCTACGAAGTAATACTTGTAGTACTACCTGACATCACAAGAGTCATCTCCCTTTATTTCTAAATTACCTAAAAGTTTATTATATCTTTGTTATCTTTTATGACAGTTTATTTACCTTGAACAACTATCCACCCCAATATTCCAATACAAAATATGGAACTTGAAAAATGTCTGATCTTCACCAAATTAGCAACTAAAAGGCAAACCTTTTCTGAATTATAATGAATGAGGGACAATGCATTGGTCTAAATCAACATGCTATTGGGAACTCTGTATTTTTTCTTCCACATTTATTTTATATTGTATTCTGATTTTTCGAAAAAAGTTGTCATTTAATACAACAAATTAAAAAAAGACAAATGTACAGTCCTCTTCTAAATCATTGGTATTTGTAATTAAGTCTAAAATTCTTGTTTTATACCATTAAAATTGATATCATTATTATCTCCCTGTAATTTACAGCTTATCTACCATATGTCTATCAGATACCTATAGTAGCTTACCAAATTATTTTCAGATGGCGGAAGATACTTCTCTGTACTAAGACGGACAAGTCCATCATTGAATATAAAAACTCGAAGTGGATCACAGGAAGTCACAAGAACATAAATACGGAAATCAAATTTGTATCCGTCCAGTAATAACGGTTTGTCTATATATTCCTGTACTATAAAATGTTCCGTGGGTGGAATCTTCTCTGCATTCTTGAACAACTGGATACTGTGAATAAAAAATCATAGTAGAGATAAAATACTAAAGACTGAATTTTTGTAAATCATAATAGGGAGATATCAGTAAATAAAATATAAAGGGGCATTAGCTGTGTTTTCCCCAAAAATTATTTCGATTTTTTTTCTACTATTACTACTTGTACTTGATATACAATAACAAATAAGACCTATACACAGGCATAAAAATCTTATATTTCTATATATTTTGTGAGAATAAGGTAAGGTCCAGTGTGGTATTCATACACAAATAGTAAGGATGAGCTTTTCAATTGCAATTGAAAAAGTGACAAACTCGGGTTTCTGGACCAATTTTCACAAAATATATAGGAATTGAAGAATTTTTATGCCTTTGTATATCTCTTTTTTGGGGGAAACAAAATTTTGGAAAAACACTGCTAATGTTCCTTTAAACAATGTAATTAATTTATCTAAATGTTTATTGAAGTGAAATTTACTCTAACAAAGACCTAGCAGTTAATCGGAAATACCAACCATATGAATATCATATACAGAGTTCAATGGTTATTTGCAAAGCTAATTAATAATCAAACTTCCTGCAGTTGTTTTAAACATTCAAATCAAGTCAATATTATACAGTAATATGATCTGTTAAGTTTACTGTACGTACCCATGTCCTTGAGCTCCATTAGAAGGTTTTACTATAAACGTTTTATTTTTCTTCTTCGCTTTCAAATCTTTTGCATAATTTAACAGCATACTGTGGTCGGCGGGCAAAATCCAGGTTTTAGGAATAAAGTTGAACTCCTCTGGATGCTGTTTCTGGACCCTGGAATTACGATAGATTCTTAAGTTCACACGAATGGAACTGATATTTGATTTTTGGTTTTGTTTGACTGTTGCTTTACACCTTACCAAGAATTTTACACTTATATAGAGATGTCACCAGCTTTAGGTGAAGTGTTACAAATTTTGACTTGTGCCAGGGATTGACACCAATGCAGTGTAGGTTCTTTCACAGGCCATGCCTACCGTGACATGGGAACTCAGTTCTAAGTATCATCTGGAAGACCGATATCTGATTACTGAATATAAATCTCCAGGGTTGCTTACTCCATTGTCAAACATGTTATTTAAAAGAAGTCTCATTTTTTGTTTAAAATGAACTAATATTCAACTTTTCAGTATATTAAACAATTGTATAGTTACTTGGAGACTCATCCTATTTGTAAGAAACTCTTTATGGGAAATGACATTATTCTGCAGTGATAAACAAATTCAGGCAGATATATCATAGTGCTATCCAACCCTTGATACATTTACTACTACAAAAGTTCATGAGGCAATTTTTTTTTTTTTACGATGTGATTCATAAATTTTCATTGAGGATTTAATTCCGTTATTTGTTTGGGTAACCAAAAACAAGAAAAATAAATCCACGATGAAAACTTTTACTTGAATGGTGGACAATCTCTAAATCAATGAAAATTAATGTGAACAAATTCATTTTTGAAGGAAAACAACAAAAATTTTAACCCCTGAAAATACCTGATTTAATAGTATTACTTTTACACTTGATTTAATCCATTTAACATATTTGAGTTGTCTTAGTGACTTTTCTTTACCAAATATGATACTAACTTCATCATGTTGCGTGCTAAACAGTCTTTCCGGGTGACCTCTCCCATACCAGGAAAATGATTGATCCTCTGGAATGGCTTCAACTCTGTTATCCTGTCTGTTGACACAAAGCTATCATTCCAGATAAGAAAACTGTAAACAAGAGAAATGTATCATTGCAACATTGATTATAAACATACAAATTTGATAGTTAATATTTTAGGAGGTATCTGAAGAGGAACATCTGTCATTAGGTTCGAGCCTGGCTGGACCAAAGGTGGATTATATGTATGTTGGGAAATTTGTCAATTTCCTTGCAGAAATCCAGTAATCTTTTACGATTGTAACATTCCTCTCTTCTGACCTTGACCATTAAGAACTGGCAGCCGCTTTATAAGTGTGGCTTTAAAAGTGATGTACAACCCCAATAAATAATGATAAAAACATAATCTTTTACAGCTTTGTTACATCTTGTCAATTCTTATCTAAATGTAAATTGTAAACTTTTATCTCTGTAAGTTTCAGCCTAACTTTTCTGGATTATGTACATTTCAACAATGGACAAAATATTACATTTTTAATTTTGATACACTAGGCGAGGTATCAATTAGATTTTTCAGAATAACAACTACGTGGCAAAAAATAAAATCATCACATTGATGATTGTCCTAAAATGATGTTAATATCAAACAAGATGACCAAGGGGGCATTAAGGCGCTCACCTAGCATATTTGGTCAATTATGCAACTATGCTATTGATATTTTCTCTTTACTTAGATGCCTGTGACCTTGACCTTTGACCACATAACCTTGAAACTTTGTCACAATGATAAGTATAATTGATTCTTAACAACTATCTAGCATCTCTTTGTATACAAAGGCAATCATTATTGGTTGAAAAGCCATTTATATAAAATTGTATCCTACATGTATGTCATTTGATGCCTGTTAAAGGTTCTTTTATCAACAGATTTTGTTTTCATTCGCAAACTTTGTAGATATTGACCTAACAATACTGTATGTCAAATTTGAAGAAAAAAAAAAGCGCAACAGGTTCCCCCCTCCCCCCCTTCCCACCCCCCATCCCCCCCTCACCTCCTCCCCCCACTCCCCCCCCCCCACCCCCCTCCCCCACCCCCCACAGCCATGATTCATGCGATTTTTAAAAGATGTACCACATCTTGACACTTTGTGGTTACTTTTGGAGCTATTTGGTTACAAGCCCTTTTACCCCCCCCCGCCCCCCCTCCCCCCCTCGCAAACTCGCAAACTTTGTAGATATTGACCTAACAATACTGTATGTCAAATTTGAAGAAGAAAAAAAGCGCAACAGGTCATTGATCCATGAGATTTTTAAAGATGTACCACATCTTGACACTTTGTGGTTGCTTTTGGAGCTATTTGGTTACAAGCCCTTTTTTATTTGCAAACTAAATACCCCTTGTTAGGACTAAGCTACCAGCCAATTTGGTTAAAATTTGCCCTGTGGTTCTTGAGAAGAAGTTTTTTGAATGGAAAAGTTAACGTATGGACATTGAGCCATAGCAAAAGTTCATTTGGTCCTTCAGGCCAGTTGAACTAAAATTCTGATATGAATCTTTTTCCTCTTAGTAACAAGGTCTGAAATTCTGAGCTTCAGTGATCGTGTGAAAGGTACAGGCAAAGCCAAATATACAAAGAGGAGAAAATGCATGAAAAACATTAAGATTATCAAACTTGTTTGGGATAATTAGATTGTACTTAATCTAACAGGAACAATATAACCCTCACACTTGTTTGGAATGACTAAATTATACATAATCTAACAGAAAGAAAATGACTGTCACACTTGTTTGGGATAACTAAATTATACAATCAAATAGAAACAATATGTCTTAGTACTTGTTCAGTTGACCTTATTACACTTAATACTTGTTTAGGTTGACCTTATTACACTTAATATTACTTGTTCAGGTTGACCTTATTACACTAAATCTTATAGAAACCATATTTCTCCCATACTTGTTTGGGCTGACCTAATTACACTTACTCTAATAGAAACAATGTCGCCAGCCCTTGTTTAGGATGACTTTACTCATCACCTCCCTAGACATACAAATGGACTGGTCTAATTTCAATGACTTTCAGTTGAGTCCATTATTTTTCCAGGATGAGTCAATTATACATAATCTATCAGTATTGATACTTACCTACATGGATCATCATCTTTACAAATTTCATATTTGTTTTTCTCGCACACCTGGCGAACTGAAAAAAAAAGAAATGAATTATTAATTATCCTGCAACCATTCAAACGTACAATAAGTGGACTTTTATGTCAAGAGATTTTTTTTAGCATTTCTTAAAACTACTCAACAGATGTTTGACCATATGCCTGTAATTACTGCAATCATTTGGTATCTTTTTATCTGTACATTTTAGACAAAAAATTAGCATATTCTCTTTCATACAGAAATGCACGTAAATCCAAATCCAATTTGTACCACGTATCTGAGCTTAAGCATATCAACGTAATTATGTACAGTAAAACCTGTATATAGGGGCCACCCAAGGGACCAGAGAATATTGACCTTTATGTGCAGGTGACCCTTATACACAGGTTCAATTTAGTTAAAGTATGCAGTCAAGGGACTTTACAATCTGGCCTTTATAGAAAGGTAATCCTTATATAGAGGTGACCACTATAGCAGGTTTTACTGTATTCTGTTAGAAAAACACATTTTCATATTATCCCAGTATTATAATGGTTGGAAGATAAGTAAACATATATTTCAAATAGGTTGTTCTTATTTGCCTGTAAAAGGGGGTGGTCACAAAATTCCTATTAGAGTGTATTAAGCCAAGTGTAACACAAAATTCCTATATATGTACCTAGACAATGCAATCTTGAAATGAAATATATGTACCATTATTATAGACCCGCTGAACATCTGATACAAACATGAAATACCATTATTATTTATAGACCAGCCGAACATCTAATACAAACATGAAATACCATTATAGACAACCTGAACATCTGATACAAACATGAAATACCATTATTATTTATAGACCAGCCGAACATCTAATACAAACATGAAATACCATTATAGACAACCTGAACATCTGATACAAACATTAAATACCACTATATAGACAACCTGAACATCTGATACTGACATGGAATACCATTACAGGGTTCAAAATTAGCACTAGTCCATCAGTCCGAGACTAGTAACTTTTCCAGCCGACTAGTCAAGGCTGTGCTTCAGCTAGTCCAATGGACTAGCAGAACTTTTGTATAAACATTGCCGTATAAACATGATCAATGATTAATAAAAGTTTATAATGTACACTGAACATCACCTAATCTGCTTTTTACTTATTTTTCTCAACTCAAAAAAGATAATCATAGTTGTTTTGAATTATGATCGTACTAAAACACAAAATTAGTACTGTTTCAGTAAATACGTGCCAATTTGTTAATTCATCGTACTACTTCGGAGATGGTGAATTTGTCACAGGAATAGTAAAATTTCTTTCCAACTAGTCCAACTGACTAGTGAGACACAATTGCTAAATTTGACTCCTGCATTACTGGAAACCTGAACATTGTGATACAAACATGATAGACCATTATTAGAGATCTGCTAAAAATCTTGATAAAACAGGATATCAAGTATTATGCTGTTTGGGTAGGTTTATAAATACCTACTTAGTCTGACATCAAGTATAATGCTGTGTGGGTAGGTTTATAAATACCTACTGATTGTCTGACATCAAGTATTATGCTGTTTGGGTAGGTTTATAAATACCTACTTAGTCTGGCATCAAGTATTATGCTGTTTGGGTAGGTTTATAAATATCTACTTAGTCTGGCATCAAGTATTATGCTGTTTGGGTAGGTTTATAAATACCTACTTAGTCTGACATCAAGTATTATGCTGTTTGGGTAGGTTTATAAATATCTACTTAGTCTGACATCAAGTATTATGCTGTTTGGGTAGGTTTATAAATACCTACTGATTGTCTGACATCAAGTATTATGCTGTTTGGGTAGGTTTATAAATACCTACTTAGTCTGACATCAAGTATTATGCTGTTTGGGTAGGTTTTATAAATACCTACTTAGTCTGACTTCAAGTATTATGCTGTTTGGGTAGGTTTATAATTACCTACTTAGTCTGACATCAAGTATTATGATGTTTGGGTAGGTTTATAAATACCTACTTAGTCTGACATAAAGTATTATGCTGTTTGGGTAGGTTTATAAATACCTACTGACAGCATATGTATATGCATGCTGAATATGCCAAGTTTTGTATTTATTTACTATTTACTGACATTAAACCTATTGACACTCAGGTAAAATACTGTTTAAATACTATTTACTGACATTATGCCTATTGGCACTCAGGTATAATATTGTTTATTTACAATTTACTGACATTAAACCTTTTGACACCCACTTAGATATATATATATTTTTTTGCTATATACTGACATTATACCTATTGACACTCAGGTACAATATTGTGGTTATTTACTAGTTAGTGATATTATACCTAATTACCTATTGACACTCAGGTAAAATATTGTGTTTATATACTAGTTACTGATATTATACCTATTGACACTCAGGTTAAGTACTGTATCTTTTTACTATTTCCTGACAGTATACCTATTGACACTCAGATACAATATTGTGGTTACTTACTAGTTAGTGATATTATACCTAATTACCTATTGACACTCACGTAAAATATTATGTTTATATACCTATTGATACTCAGGTTAAATACTGTATCTTTTTACTATTTCCTGACAATATACCTATTGACACTCATGTAAAATATTGATGACTTATTATTTACTGACATTATACCTACTGACATTCAGGTAAAGACATTGTGTACTTACTGACATCATATCTGGTACCATTCAGGTTTGCAGTAATGTTATGCTTCTTTTTCCTCTTTTTCTTCGGAACTGGTGCTGCAATTCTTTTATCATCCTGCTCAACTTCAAGCCTGTCTTCTGCTGCTTGTCGCCGGGCACTAGTTGGACCTGATGGTTGTGGTGCTCCTTGCCGTCGAGCATATTGAGTTAATGATGTTAGAGTTACATCTGTAACAAAAGAGTATCCAGTTATTAGTTTAATTCCTAAACAAGATTTCTTTTAAGAAATAAAAATTCTTAAAATATTCATGCCAATTTTAATGTCCCATAACTGGCATTTTTTGTCAAATATTGACCACGATCAAACTCCTCCTAGACCTTACTGATATAAAGCAACAGACCAAATTTGGATAAAAATTCAGAAAAAACTACAGTAAAACCTGTTTTCGTGTCCACCTGTGTATAAAGACCACCTGGTCATAAAGACTGTGTATAAGGGTCACCTGCACATAAAGGCTAACATTTTCTGGTCCCTTGGGTGACCCCTATATACAGGTTTTGCCGTATATAAAATGTCATGCAGTATATCATATGACTTCATTTGAAAGAAAAACTATAAAACAAAAACCTATTTTCAACTAAAACATCGTACTTTGGTACCAAAAACAAAAAGTTGATTACAACGTCATAGCTAAGATTTAAAGAACAGAATCCATTAGAAATATTATTGATATGTTTACATACAAACATCACTAAATGTAAATCAGATTTTTAACTTTTATTACTTTGTTAGTGCACGTGTCACAAAAATTAATAATCAATGTATCAACAATATTTTATCTCTTTTGATGGAATTCTCAGTCGTAGAATAAATCTGTTCCTTGTCAAAGCCCAGTTTAGGGAATGATAGGGTATATAATAAATCATAGAGTTGATCATGATATGGAAAAGGGATTTCTAAAGCATTAACATAAAAAGTTTTTTAAAGATTTAACACAAACATTTGACATTTCAATAATGTTACAATATTAAAATGTCTAAACTCACCATATATCCTGCTGTTACAGACCATGCTACTTACAAATTCGGCTTAAAATGTCAGAACTCATCTTTATAATAAAGAAATATGTGTTATATTGATAATTCAAAACAGATGAAATAGACTCAGGACCAAAACACCGATCCGTGAGAAAAATCAAAACTTAAAAAAGAGCCTCACAATGGGAAGTTTACCAATAAGTAAATGTCTGATTCAAATATATATCAACTTATAGATGAATTAAATATAGACATGGTGTAATTTGTGCCACTACTTTTGGAGGAAATTGAGTTTTAACAATTTTGTAAATATTATTAACAATAACAAAGTTACAGTTTTACAAGAGTCCAAAAGAAATGCTGAAGATGATCGGTTTTTTTCAAAATATTTCATCAAATGCAGACTGTGCCTGTATGACACAAATGCCCAAGGCTTACTATGCATATATGTTTTGCATTTCAACTATACACTACAAACAAGTGATCAACCTTAATTTCGTAATGGTGAATGTGTAATGATGAGCAAATATGAGTATGCAAGAGTTGAAAATATCAAATAAAATGTTGTAACTCAAATGTAACAGGATTTACATACATAAAATAGTTTCTCTCACTACAGAGACATAGATAACAATTTCATAGTGAACTGGTATACAACAGTTTTACTAACACCTGTTTTTTCATCTGGTCTGGTAATTGAGAGATTTAACATGTATAGATGACCATTTGTACTGGAGAATCGGTGGTCATTGTGAAAGTAATTTATGAACCCTTAGTACATTGATATGGGTCACCATGTCATAATGGAGTGACATATTTATGAACCCTCAGTAGTCTACAGTGATATAGGTCATGATGTCATAGTGGAGTGACATACTTATGAACCCTCAGTAGTCTACAGTGATATAGGTCATGATGTCATAATGGAGTGAAATATTAATGAACCCTCAGTAGTCTACAGTGATATAGGTCATGATGTCATAATGGAGTGAAATATTAATGAACCCTCAGTAGTCTACAGTGATATAGGTCATGATGTCATAATGGAGTGAAATATTAATGAACCCTCAGTAGTCTACAGTGATATAGGTCATGATGTCATAGTGGAGTGACATACTTATGAACCCTCAGTAGTCTACAGTGATATAGGTCATGATGTCATAATGGAATGAAATATTAATGAACCCTCACAACACTAATATAAGTCACCATGTCATAGTGATGTGACATACTTATGAACCCTCACAACACTGATAAAGGTCACCATGTCATACTGGAGTGACATACTTATGAACCCTCACAGCACTGATATAGTTTACCATGTCATAGTTGAGTGACATACTTATGAACTCTCATAGCACTGATATAGTTTACCATGTCATAGTTGAGTGACATATTTATGAACCCTCAGTAGTCTACAGTGATATAGGTCACCATGTCATAATGGAGTGAAATATTAATGAACCCTCACAACACTAATATAAGTCACCATGTCATAATGGAGTGACATCCCTATGAACCCTCATAGCACTGATATAGGTCACCATGTCATAGTGGAGTGACATACTTATGAACCCTCACAACACTGGTATAGGTCACCATGTCATAGTGGAGTGACATACTTATGAACCCTCACAACACTGGTATAGGTCACCATGTCATACTGGAGTGACATACTTATGAACCCTCACAACACTGATATAGGTCACCATGTCATACTGGAGTGACATCCTTATGAACCCTCATAGCACTGATATAGTTTACCATGTCATACTGGAGTGACAAACTTATGAACCCTCACAACACTGATATAGGTCACCATGTCATAGTGGAGTGACATACTTATGAACCTTCACAACACTGATATAGGTCACCATGTCATACTGGAGTGACATACTTATGAACCCTCACAACACTGATATAGGTCACCATGTCATAGTTGAGTGACATACTCATGAACCCTCATAATACTGATATAGGTCACCATGTCATACTGGAGTGACATCCTTATGAACCCTCATAACACTGATATAGTTTACTAGGTCATAGTAGAGTGACATACATATGAACCCTCACAACACTGATATAGGTCACCATGTCATAGTGGAGTGACATACTTATGAACCTTCACAACACTGATATAGGTCACCATGTCATACTGGAGTGACATCCTTATGAACCCTCATAGCACTGATATAGTTTACCATGTCATAGTTGAGTGACATACTCATGAACCCTCATAATACTGATATAGGTCACCATGTCATACTGGAGTGACATCCTTATGAACCCTCATAACACTGATATAGTTTACTAGGTCATAGTAGAGTGACATACATATGAACCCTCACAACACTGATATAGGTCACCATGTCATAGTGGAGTGACATACTTATGAACCTTCACAACACTGATATAGGTCACCATGTCATACTGGAGTGACATCCTTATGAACCCTCATAGCACTGATATAGTTTACGATGTCATACTGGAGTGACATACATATGAAGTTTCACAACACTGATATAGGTCACCATGTCATAGTGGAGTGACATACTTATGAACCTTCACAACACTGATATAGGTCACCATGTCATAATGGTGTTACACACATATGAACCCTTAAAACACTTATATAAGTCACCATGTCATAGTAGAGTGACATATTTATGAACCCTCAGAAAATTGACATAGGTCAATAACATAAGTCTGGTGTCATTGCACTTTCCCTATAGTAGATAGTATCTCAAATAAAGGAGAAAAAATTGTGTTAGATATAATATTGCAAATAAAATTATTGTTGTTTTCTACAAGAAGAAGAATGCAAACATATTCCAAAAAAGCTACATGTAACTACTTAAAAAGACAAAAGGTGCATTCTACATGTATAATAAAACACAAAGAAAAGTAAAATTATTTCACCTGAGTACCACATTCGAATATACAATTCCAAAGTGTCCTCAACTATTTCTTGATATAATTTCCAAACCAATGAAGTGAAATTTTAAAACAGCACAAAAACATGCACCTTTCTCTAAGCTTTGGCCAGGATAAAGTTCAAATCAAAATGTTATTGGCAGATTTAAAATAAATCCAATACCAGTATTACTTTACGGGTTAAATGCTTGCTGAAAGTTTCTACATGTTTCTGTTATGAGGTGCAAATAGGATTTTTCCATGTCGATTATATTGATTTACATTTTAAGTAAAAAGTGCCGTATGAATAATTCATGAGTTTCCTGCAGTGATGCAAGAAAAATATGCCTCTGATTTCATGAAGAGACTTGTAGCTTCTTTGATCAAGATATATAAACAAATTTTAAAAAATCAACAAAATTAAAACGAAAACAGTATCAAGAAAGAAAAATTTTACGGATGTATTTCATTTTATTTTACTTTTTAGATTATTTTGACATTTTCTTCTTCATTTGTAAATGTACATACTTCCTATTCTGTTTGTTTTGACAACAAACAAACAAAGATTGTAATCTAAAATTTATAAAACTTTTAAGTGGACCCTTAAAACTTGAAATACAGGAAACGAAGCCAGGTAAACCTCAGGTGGAAGTGCATAAATGGTAATCACACATTTTTGCGAACTTACAATGACTTCAAAACAAATGTCACAAATTTAAATACACTAAAATCAAAACAAAATCCCACAGTAGATTTAGTCAATGACTTCATAGATAAAAGTTAACATTTTCTAACAACTTTTCACATGTAATATCAATGTTATTTGAACAATTAAAGGTATTTCTCTGTTTATTTATGTACAACAATATCCAATAGTAACAAGGCTTTATTCTCCATTTGAATGTTTGTGTAAGGAAAGATAATTACACAGTAAGTCAGAGTTCATGTAAGGTACACATTTAAATATATATAAACAGGACAAAAAATCACTTACCAGTTGATAATGGATTTAATGGATTCTGAAATTTTCTTATTCAATTTGAGTCTGGTAAACTATATGTACCCCAAACAAAGATAAAAGTGCCATTATGTATTTTTTAGAATAATGTTATAATCTCACTTCGCTAATGCCATTTTTTTTTCTCACACTCTCTTAATTATATCTATCTCACTTCAGTTGATTTTGTTATTCATACATGGATTACAATAGTTGTCAATTCTAAAATGTTCATTATAGACATTCTACAGCTTCATTGCATCCATACAAACTTGTGAATTAATTTTCTGTCTACCATACGTAAGTCTGAAGTTAAACTCTTACTAATGATCATCTACATTTCAGATTCACATTACCATAACTAGGCTAGTAATAGACTCACTATCTTATAATAAACAAATTACAGTAATATCAGTAATATTGTACCATTTTAAAGATGGGTTTGATATGTCACACGTCTGCCGTGGCACAAAACATATGGTGCAGACTGTGACACAGAACATACAGTGAAACCTGCATATAAAGACCCCCTTAGGGACACAACAAAACCAGTCTTGAAAGGGAGGTGATCTTTATATAGAGGTTGATTTGTACACAAATGGTACTATTGGGGACAGAAAAAAATGGTCTTTATGACCAAGTGGTCTTTACACACAGGTAGTCTCTAAAGTCAGTTTTACTGTACTGCCAACCATAACACAAAATGTGCCGTGCTTGCTGTGACACAGAATGTGCCAAGCCGATTATGACACAGAAGATGCCATGCAGACTGTGACACAGAGCATGCCATGTCAATAGTGACACAAAACTTTGGTTTTCAATTTCAACCAAAAGACTTCCATTCACTTTGTATGCTGTGTACATAACAAGTCACTACCTAGTTTACAGTCAATCTGACCCAGGACCCTCTGTTTGCAAGGCGAACACTAACCATCTGTGTACTATAATGTACAGTCTAGACTTTTATAATTCATTGTCTTTCAGACTGCTTTTCAAAAATCTGCAAAAGATTGCTATTTAAACTTTTGGTCAAATATTGTAGATTTAAGGGAGTTTAATAAATTCTTTTTAGACTGTCCTTAAATGTTGTTACTGCTAATGATTTTTTATAATACTAATTTTTACAGTAAAATATGGAAATATCTTTTGTCATTTTCACAATAAAATTTACTTTATTAGATATCAAAATGAATAAATTTCATAATCAGAAAGCAGGGATTTTCCACACTCTCATGGGAATGGAGCCTGGGCCTTTTGAATTGGGGAATTTGAGCAAAATTGTTTTGAAATTGGGAAATCTAGAAATAAATAAAATTATTTGAAATTACAAGAAACTCTCTTCAAATTCATTGTCATTTGATTTAAATTGGGAAATTTCAACTACAAATGGGAAAAATTGCAATATTTTTTGCACTGGGAATGGGGCCTTATTTCGACCACGTAAATGTGTATCGTAAGATGGAAAGTCCCTGGAAAGGCATTGTAGAAAGAATTTGCCAAGCACAGAAATCCCAAGTTTCCTCATGCATCATCTAGGGTATGGAAAGGTTTAGTTTACTAGCAATGATCAGAGAAATAAGTCAGATTACACTAGTTTTTTTATCCAATATGTGGAATCTCATCGTTCATTTCGTCAACTATCACTGATCAGATATATCAATATCTATGAAAAACCTGACTTTTAGAGAGCACTCTAACTGTTGTTGGATTTTTAACAGAGAGATTAGAGGTATTTCCTTAGAAGAGAACATGTTGGCCTTTCATACCAGGAGTCTCTCAATACTGGACACAAAGTCACCAAATTTATGCAGTGCTCAATCTCACCAACTTTTCATAATTTTAAGGCAAAATTAAACATGCAAAAATCATTCTGTACATGTAACTGGATATGTTTGTATACTGATAGCACATAATGCAAAACATTTACATGTATATATAAATGATGTAAAATAATAAAATGCTTTGTATGCACTAAAATTCGAAAGTTTTACAAACCACCAAATAGTCCAAATAATGAAATAAAAGTTGAACTTGAGTATTGAGTACCTATGGTGAGTCCGGGCCCTGATCTGTGTTTAATAATGTTGGTCCATGTCCTCCCTTGAACTTTGGACATCAACAGGTTTATAGGTGAAGTAGTACTGTGCTATATGGGCCTATGATGTTGTGAGGGTTCTACAGTGACACTCACAGGCCTAGAACCTCTATTTTAACCCTCATATGGAGAACCCAATTCCTTAAACTGAGTCTTTCAGCAGTTATAAAAAGTCTTAGATCTGACCTCAGCTTGAGAACTTTACAACAAGATCCCCCAGTGACCTTCTATAATGCTGTTACTTAAATTCTCTTTAGATTGGTTACAATATATCTTAAAACTAATTTTTTGTCATATATTTGATAACAGGTTGTACTACTTTCACTTTCAGAGATACCTGTAAGACATATTTCAACTCTCTACTAATTAGCGGTAAATCAAATTCCATTTTAAGACATTCACACTTTTGTTTGTTCTTTTAAATGATAAATCTAAAACTAGAATAAAGTAGATTTTATCTCGGCCCTAGCTTTATAATAACGCTTGCCAACATTTCTTCATTTGAACTAACTTGTTTAGTTAAACTAACATATCCGATTAACAAACTGGAACCAAGCCTTTATCCAGACCTTTTTATCTAATATGGCATTGGCCACATGATATAATACGAAATTAAATACTGCGATCAGTCCAGTGTGAACTTTGGTTTTTACACCTGTACGTGTGTAGTACAGGTAAATGATTTGATTCATGTAGTGGCAGTATGGTTTACAATTTCACAAATGTAAAGGAATATCTATTATCTTCCATAAGTAATACTGAATTTAGAAAGGAATTTAAGAAATGACACTTAAAATTAAAAGCAAGTTAAGAAATGACAACCACATCTGAAAGAGTTTAAATTCAGAAACAAAAGTTGTAGACAATTCAGATTTATGCTGACTTACAAAAACATGAACAAGTCAATACTTGATGATGAAAACAGACAAAAATCTTAATGCATTCTTTCTCTCACTTAACATGATGGCTAGAGACATAGACGAACATTCATTTTAAAAAGCACTAATTTCTACAGTAGGGTGACAAAAAGAGAACTTTTTATTTTGCTGTGTATATTTCATATAAAACCATATTTTTAAAAATAAAATTTCAAAGTCTTTTCTCATTCAATTTCATTATAATTTTCACCATTAATGTTTTGAAGTCTCTAAGACCAGGCCGATGTTGCATATCTTATGCAGTATTCCCAACCTGATGTGCTGTTACTGAGGAATTAGCGCAATTGGTAGTTGAAGTTGTTGAAGTAGAAAGTAAAAGTCCAAATATCGGGTTAACAGTTTTTATTTGTGGAATCCAAATCAGCATGATAAAACAATATCCAGTTTAAATAACATAAATGATCCGGACATGGTTCTGAGTAGTAAGTGAGTAGAGTGTAAAACTCATACAGAGCAGTGTAAAACTCATTCTGAGCAGAGTGTAAAACTCATTCTGAGCAGAGTGTAAAACTCATATAGAGCAGAGTGTAAAACTCATTCTGAGCAGAGTGTAAAACTAATACTGAGCAGAGTGTAAAACTCATTCTGAGCAGAGTGTAAAACTCATTCTGAGCAGAGTGTAAAACTCATATAGAGCAGAGTGTAAAACTCATTCTGAGCAGAGTGTAAAACTAATACTGAGCAGAGTGTAAAACTCATTCTGAGCGGAGTGTAAAACTCATACAGAACAGAGTGTAAAACTCATACAGAGCAGTGTAAAACTCTTTCTGAGCAGAGTGTAAAACTAATACTGAGCAGAGTGTAAAACTCATATAGAGCAGAGTGTAAAACTCATTCTGAGCAGTGTAAAACTCATTCTGAGCGGAGTGTAACACTCATACAGAGCAGTGTAAAGCTCATGCAGAGCAGTGTAAAACTCATACAGAGCAGAGTGTAAAACTCATACAGAGCGGTGTAAAACTCATTCTGAGCAGAGTGTAAAACTCATTCTGATTAGAATTGATCATCAGTTCCTTTTGATATACAAATGCCTATCTAAGTTATTGTTCACAGAAGTAACTCAATTTGAGTAAGTACTTCTTTGAGTAATCTTTGTCTGTCAAAGAATTCCTCAGGACTTGTGAGTGGAAGTCTGAGTGATGACAAAATGATAATTATGCAGGTAAGATAGCTGAGTACTAATGAGTAATTAAGTAATTAACTCATTAATTACCAAATGAGTGATAAAGTAGGGGAATACAATAATTAAAAGCAAATTATATGATTTAGAATTGACATGAAAATAGAAAATAAGAATTTGAAATAAAGTTAAATGATGAATTTTGAGGGAAAATGAAATAATGTATTTCACTGGTCATATTTCTGTGACTGCTTTGTTATAAATTTCTATTGTTTTTGTTAAATAGTACAGATAGATTTTGCAAGATTTACATGATTTCAATGTCTTTTTTTAATTTGTATGAATTGGAATTGCCTACACTCAGTGTTTGAGTGCTAACTGCATTAAATTGTCTACACACAGTGTTTAAGTTCTAACTGAAATGCATTAATTTGTCTATACTCAGTGTCTAAGTAATAACTGAAATGCAATAAGTTGTCTACACTCAGTGTTTCAGTGCTAACTGAACTGTGTTGTCTACACTTTGTGATAGTGTGGTAGGTATACTAATCTGTCTGCACAAAGAGATGGCTTTTTTGCTACTATGATTTACCTCCACACTAAAAATAAAATGCTAAAAATACACGAGACCTGAGAGTTCAATATACATATCACCCTTTTCCTTGGAAGGACTCTACATCATAACTACAATTACACTAACCTTGTCTATCTATATATATATGTAGAACTATACAGACTTTGTCTATCACTATACTGACCTTGTCTATCACTATACAGAACTTGTCTATCACTACAGACCTGTCTATCTGTATATACATGTAGAACTATACTGACCTTGTCTATCACTACAGATCTGTCTATCTGTATATACATGTAGAACTATACTGACCTTGTCTATCACTATACAGAACTTGTCTATCACTACAGACCTGTCTATCTGTATATACATGTAGAACTATACTGACCTTGTCTATCACTACAGACCTGTCTATCTGTATATACATGTAGAACTATACTGACCTTGTCTATCACTATACAGAACTTGTCTATCACTACAGACCTGTCTATCTGTATATACATGTAGAACTATACTGACCTTGTCTATCACTATACAGAACTTGTCTATCACTACAGACCTGTCTATCTGTATATACATGTAGAACTATACTGACCTTGTCTATCACTATACTGACCTTGTCTATCACTACAGACCTGTCTATCTGTATATACATGTAGAACTATACTGACCTTGTCTATCACTATACTGACCTTGTCTATCACTATACAGAACTTGTCTATCACTACAGACCTGTCTATCTGTATATACATGTAGAACTATACAGACCTTGTCTATCACTATACTGACCTTGTCTATCACTATACAGAACTTGTCTATCACTACAGACCTGTCTATCTGTATATACATGTAGAACTATACTGACCTTGTCTATCACTATACTGACCTTGTCTATCACTATACAGAACTTGTCTATCACTACAGACCTGTCTGCCTGTATATACATGTAGAACTATACTGACCTTGTCTATCACTATACAGAACTTGTCTATCACTACAGACCTGTCTGCCTGTATATACATGTAGAACTATACTGACCTTGTCTATCACTATACAGAACTTGTCTATCACTAAAGACCTGTCTATCTGTATATACATGTAGAACTATACTGACCTTGTCTATCACTATACAGAACTTGTCTATCACTACAGACCTGTCTATCTGTATATACATGTAGAACTATACTGACCTTGTCTATCACTATACAGAACTTGTCTATCACTATACAGAACTTGTCTATCACTATACAGAACTTGTCTATCACTATACAGAACTTGTCTATCACTACAGACCTGTCTATCTGTATATACATGTAGAACTATACTGACCTTGTCTATCACTATACAGAACTTGTCTATCACTATACAGAACTTGTCTATCACTATACAGAACTTGTCTATCACTATATACAGAACTTGTCTATCACTATACAGAACTTGTCTATCACTATACAGAAAATGTCTATCACTACAGACCTGTCTATCTGTATATACATGTAGAACTATATCTGACCTTGTCTATATCACTATACAGAACCTTGTCTATCACTATACAGAACTTGTCTATCACTATACAGACCTTGTCTATCACTATACAGAACTTGTCTATCACTACAGACCTGTCTATCTGTATATACATATGTAGAACTATACTGACCTTGTCTATCTGTATCACTATACAGAACTTGTCTATCACTATACAGAACTTGTCTATCACTATACAGAACTTGTCTATCACTATACAGAACTTGTCTATCACTATACAGAACTTGTCTATCACTACAGACCTGTCTATCTGTATATACATGTAGAACTATACTGACCTTGTCTATCACTATACAGAACTTGTCTATCACTATACAGAACTTGTCTATCACTATACAGAACTTGTCTATCACTATACAGAACTTGTCTATCACTATACAGAACTTGTCTATCACTATACAGAACTTGTCTATCACTACAGACCTGTCTATCTGTATATACATGTAGAACTATATTGACCTTGTCTATCACTATACTGACCTTGTCTATCACTATACAGAACTTGTCTATCACTACAGACCTGTCTATCTGTATATACATGTAGAACTATACTGACCTTGTCTATCACTATACTGACCTTGTCTATCACTATACAGAACTTGTCTATCACTACAGACCTGTCTATCTGTATATACATGTAGAACTATACTGACCTTGTCTATCACTATACAGAACTTGTCTATCACTACAGACCTGTCTATCTGTATATACATGTAGAACTATACTGACCTTGTCTATCACTATACTAAACTTGTCTATCACTATACTGACCTGTCTATACTATACTGACCTGTCTAATATTTGTATATACATGTAGATCTATACTGACCTTGTCTATCACTGTACTGACCTTGTGTATCTGTATACAGAAACTGATTTTATCTATCGGTACATGTATATATGGAACTATATTGAGCTTGTCTATCTGTATATAGAACTATACTGACCTTGTCCATCTGTATATAGAACTATACTGACCTTGTCTATCTGTATATAGAACTATACTGACCTTGTCTATCTGTATATAGAACTATACTGACCTTGTCTATCTGTATATAGAACTATACTGACCTTGTCTATCTGTATATAGAACTATACTGACCTTGTCTATCTGTATATAGAACTATACTGACCTTGTCTATCTGTATATAGAACTATACTGACCTTGTCTATCTGTATATAGAACTATACTGACCTTGTCTATCTGTATATAGAACTATACTGACCTTGTCTATCTGTATATAGAACTATACTGACCTTGTCTATCTGTATATAGAACTATACTGACCTTGTCTATCTGTATAAAGAACTATACTGACCTTGTCTATCTGTATATAGAACTATAAAGACCTTATCTATCTATATATAGAACTATACTGACCTTGTCTATCTGTATATAGAACTATAAAGACCTTATCTATCTATATAAAGAACTATACTGACCTTGTCTATCTGTATATAGAACTATACTGACCTTGTCTATCTGTATATAGAACTATACTGACCTTGTCTATCTATATATAGAACTATACTGACCTTGTCTATCTGTATATAGAACTATACTGACCTTGTCTATCTGTATATAGAACTATAAAGACCTTATCTATCTATATATAGAACTATACTGACCTTGTCTATCTGTATATAGAACTATAAAGACCTTATCTATCTATATATAGAACTATACTGACCTTGTCTATCTGTATATAGAACTATACTAACCTTGTCTATCTGTATATAGAGATGAAAGTGATGAACTAGGCTTTATTCCAGGCATGTTCAAGTCTCTATGTCCATCACTGTTACTCTCAGTCAAATTTTCCTTCTTTACTTTCTTGAATTTTTTCTGGCACTATGCATTCTAATTAAGTTCCCAATCTAAAAGAAAATAAGAAATACAAATGTATTACAGAGTACAAAATTACAAAAACAAACATTATTCACTAGACATGTATACATAGGTTTATGTGATGTCATTTAAACAAACGTAACATTCAGTTAAAATACATGTTTTGATTATGTTACAAATAAACATGTAAAAAGTGTGAAAAAAAATATTTCATCTTAGCTCATTTTTGCCAAATATTCAGGGTTGGAATATTGAGTCACCTGTGTGTATGTGTGTGTGTGGAGGGGCTTAACCATTATAATTGCAGGTAAAATTATTAAGAATGAGATTACAGGAACTCAAGTGTCATGTTTTTACACTGTCATTTTAAAAACCAGGAATTAGAATAACTACGTACTCAAATTATTTACCTCCAACTTAAATTTTAACAAGATAAACAGAGAGAAAGCGTAATATGTCTCCCCATATTACCACATAAAATTGATGCTAGTAAATCTTAAACGCATATTCCCTATAAAAAGTAAATTCAACATTCAAAGGTAATTGACTTTGGTAAGATTGATTTCTCATTAAATACAAAAAATGTAGAATGAATCACTGACATAACATTAAGTCTAAGAAAAATAAATTCCAGGTAGCCAAAACAGGTAAAAAAAACAATAAAAAAATTACATGACATTTTTGTCTATTAGGTCCTAGTACAAAGGATGTAAGAAAACTTGGACCAAACAGCAAATTTCTATTAACTGTATCGTTACATTTTAAGTTTCTGTGTAATGTACAGTAGAGCTTTACCATGTATTAACATTAACTGAATCAAATTTTAAGATTCTGTAGAATGTGCTGTTTTACTGACATTAACTGAATCACAAAATTTTAAGATTCTGTAGAATGTGCTGTTTTACCGACATTAACTGAATCAAATTTTAAGATTCTGTAGAATGTGTTGTTTTACCAACATTAACTGAATCACCATATTTTAAGATTTTGTAGAATGTGCTGTTTTACTGACATTAAGTGAATCACCATATGTAAAGATTTTGTAGAATGTGCTGTTTTAAAGACATTAACTAAATCACAATATTTTAAGATTTTGTAGAATGTGCTGTTTTACTGACATTAACTAAATCACAATATATTAAGATTTTGCAGAATGTGCTGTTTTACTGACATTAACTGAATCACCATATTTTAAGATTTTGTAGAATGTGCAGTTTTTACTACTGTTAACTATATCACAACGCTTTTCTACAAGATTCTGTAGAATGTACATTGTACTGTTTAAATGACATTAACTGAATCTCATATCAATTTTCAGCTAAAATTTGTAGTTTTACCTAGTCATCTAATGTCACAGACTATAAACTACACAAGGCTTAAAGGTTGTCCAAGAAACATAATGACAGTTGACAAGACATCACCCAAGTGCTCTAAATCTTGAATTTTATCAAAAAGACAAGTGAGTCACTTCTTATGCTCAGCACTCATACCTTGCTCTATTACCTGCATTATAGTGTATTTGTAACTCTGACCTTATATTATCACCTGCACTAGTGTATTTGTAACTCACACCTTGTACTATCACCTGCACTAGTGTATTTGTAGCTCATACCTTGTACTATCACCTGTACTATAGCATATTTGTAACTCATACCTTGAACTATCACCTGTACTACAGTGTATTTGTAACTCATACCTTGAACTATCACCTGTACTACCATGTATTTGTAACTCATACCTTGAACTATCACCTGTATTATAGTGTATTTGTAACTCATACCTTGAACTATCACCTGTACTACAGTGTATTTGTAACTCATACCTTGAACTATCACCTGTACTACCGTGTATTTGTAACTCATACCTTGAACTATCACCTGTACTACAGTGTATTTGTAACTCATACCTTGAACTATCACCTGTACTACCGTGTATTTGTAACTCATACCTTGAACTATCACCTGTACTACAGTGTATTTGTAACTCATACCTTGAACTATCACCTGTACTACCGTGTATTTGTAACTCATACCTTGAACTATCACCTGTACTACCGTGTATTTGTAACTCATACCTTGAACTATCACCTGTACTACCCTGTATTTGTAACTCATACCTTGAACTATCACCTGTACTACCCTGTATTTGTAACTCATACCTTGAACTATCACCTGTACTACCGTGTATTTGTAACTCATACCTTGAACTATCACCTGTTCTACAGTGTATTTGTAACTCATATCCTGAACTATCACCTGTACTACCGTGTATTTGTAACTCATACCTTGAACTATCACCTGTACTACCGTGTATTTGTAACTCATACCTTGAACTATCACCTGTACTACAGTGTATTTGTAACTCATACCTTGAACTATCACCTGTACTACTGTGTATTTGTAACTCATACCTTGAACTATCACCTGTACTACTGTGTATTTGTAACTCATACCTTGAACTATCACCTGTACTACCATGTATTTGTAACTCATACCTTGAACTATCACCTGTACTACCGTGTATTTGTAACTCATACCTTGAACAATCACCTGTACTACAGTGTATTCGTAACTCATACCTTGAACTATCACCTGTACTACCGTGTATTCGAAACTTATATTCTGAACTATTACTTGTACTGTAGTGTATATGTAACTCAGAGCTTGTACTATCACCTGTCCTACAGTATATTTGTAACTCATACCTTGTACTGTCACCTGTAATACGGTGTATCTGTAGCTCTGACCTGATATGATCACCTGATATGATCAGTGTATTTGTAACTCAAAGCTTGTACTATCATCTATACTATAGTGTAAGTCTTTCTGACTTGGACCTTGTATTATCACCTATACTATAGTGTAAGTCTTTCTGACTTGGACCTTGTATTATCACCTGTACTATAGTGTAAGTCTTTCTGACTTGGACCTTGTATTATCACCTATACTATAGTGTAAGTCTTTCTGACTTGGACCTTGTATTATCACCTGTACTATAGTGTAAGTCTTTCTGACTTGGACCTTGTATTATCACCTATACTATAGTGTAAGTCTTTCTGACTTGGACCTTGTATTATCACCTATACTATAGTGTAAGTCTTTCCGACTTGGACCTTGTATTATCACCTATACTATAGTGTAGGTCTTTCCGACTTGGACCTTGTATTATCACCTATACTATAGTGTAAGTCTTTCCGACTTGGACCTTGTATTATCACCTATACTACAGTGTAAATCTTTCTGACTTGGACCTTGTACTATCACCTATACTATAGTGTAAGTCTTTCTGACTTGGACCTTGTATTATCACCTATACTATAGTGTAAGTCTTTCTGACTTGGACCTTGTATTATCACCTATACTATAGTGTAAGTCTTTCTGACTTGGATCTTGTATTATCACCTATACTACAGTGTAAATCTTTCTGACTTGGACCTTGTATTTTCACCTATACTATAGTGTAAGTCTTTCTGACTTGGACCTTGTACTATCACTTATACTGTAAAGCAATTTTATTTCAGAATTAACAAAGTAATGTCAGGAATGGTCACTTTCTTCTAGTTACAGGTACAGTGAAACCTGTATATAGGGGCCACCCACAGGACCAGAAAATATTGACCTTTATGTGCAAGTGACCCTTATACACAGGTTCAATTTAGTTGAAGTATGCAGTCAAGGGACTTGAAAAAACTGGCCTTTATAAACAGGTAATCCTTATATAGAGGTGGCCATTATAGCAGGTTTTACTGTATATCCCTTAGTATCCAGAATAAAACCCATGACATTTTGCTTGGAACTGGAATCCACTGTTTGCAATATGATTACTATCATCTGCATTCATAATTCATATTGGAGGTAAGATACATGTACGTCATTGTATATATCGACTTGCATTTTGTGATGATTAATATCAGCCTCTGATCAGAACAGTCAGCTTTGAGTACTCCAACAATACAATGTACAGTCAACAGTAGGTTAATGTACTTATATAACCCATCATCTCTTCTGTAAATCAATGACTTAGATCAGTCCACATGTGTCTTTAGGCAGGGGTCAATTTGTTAATGAATACTTGGTCATTAGTCCTGTATAACTGGTTCCATTTTAATCACATGTGAGAGATATGACAATACACAATATCGTCCTACTTTTTAAAACTTGATTGATGAACTTGACCAAAATAGGAACATAATGGACTTTCAGATTAAATTTGAAAAAGCAAACAAAATCAAGATTAGTGTAAACACTGATTCATTCATCATGTCAATACTCAAAGATATATATACATGTATACATACATATATATATATATATATATATATATATATATATATATATATATATATATATATATATATATATATATATATATATATTTATATATATATATATATATATATATATATATATATATATATATATATACGAAGCACTAAATTTACAACACTATATAACCTTGGGTGTCAGATCTAAGTAATAGATACAAGTCAAGAAAAGAATTACATTTTTTATTAAATTTATCAATTAAATAAAAGCTTTATTTTTCACTGTTATTTTTCATTGATTTTACTGTATTTTGATTGGCTTAATGAAAAATATGATATTTTTCATTTAGCCAATCAAAATAGTGTGCCAGGCCACTAATGAAAATCTGATTAATTAATCCCATCTATAATGTATTGCTAATTTTCAATTCATCTTTTGATTATAAACTGATCACATTTGCTAACAAATGCCAATAAATGATGATGCCATGGTAAAAACTTTTGAACACGTACTGCATACCTGTCAACATTAGGAAATTTGTCTGGGGTAGAAAATGCGTACAACGGTCGAACTTTTTACGAATGCGTTGTCATTCTGATATATATGTGTGTACCAGTTGTGTCAAAATAAGTAAAAGGGGAGGGTACGGGAGGGGGTGTCCCCCTTGCGAAATAACAAGAAAAAATTGTAATTTCAAACTTCAATATCTGCCATTTAATGCATCTAAAAGGGAATTATTGTCAATAATATTGATGATATATATTTATCACATTTCTTTTAATTTTCTAGTCGACTTTGAAATTTATAAGGAATAGATATAGACTTTATTTTGAAGTTTTAATACATGCAATATATACATGTACACACACAGCTTGGGAGACTCAAAATGATGTCATGGTCATTGTGTTATATTATAATGTTTAAAATTTAGTATTTCTTAATTTGTTATAACAAATTTTAAAATATACTAAATTCTGAATATTCTAATATAACAGTTGAATTTGGAATGCAGAAAATAAATAACTAGATTTACCTGGAAGAAATATAATCTCAGTTTGATTGCTAAATATTTGGAAGTATGATACTTTTTAAAGTCAAAGGCTTGATTGATTTATTTATTTATTATTTTCTTTTTGGGGGGAAGATTTGACCATTTATTGCCAAAATATTTGCATACCCAAATATTTAATTGAAGGTTTTTATCTTCATATTGTACATTTTTCATTAATTGATAAGATAAAACAACAACTGATGACTGATTAGTTCACTAAAAAAAATGAGATTTGATAAAGAAAAATCAAATCTGCTTTTAAAAAGAAAAAAAAAGATTATTGAGGTTATATAAATGTGTTTACTGTCATTACTGACAAATTCAATTCAATGTGTTACAAGAAGATATTATTATCGTTGTATAAAATATTATGTAAATGAAATAAAACATCGTTTTTGTATTGAAATCATCACAAATTTAAGATACATGCATAACACTGTATAGTATGTGGAGTGCTGACGTCATAGAAGACACCACGATCTCGCTTCGATATTTCTCAGCTAAATTTTTAAAGTAAA
Organism: Atrina japonica; assembly: GCA_030159075.1. Classification (NCBI taxonomy): domain Eukaryota; kingdom Metazoa; phylum Mollusca; class Bivalvia; order Pterioida; family Pinnidae; genus Atrina; species Atrina japonica. The sequence continues at coordinate 3,104,677 of BROG01000005.1, read as the reverse complement.
ATCATTGAGGATTGATGCGGAAGCTGCATGAAATTAATATAACATCAATGATGATAGGACAGAACATATGGATAGTGATTATAGGTGTGGATGTTTAATCTTTAGATATACAGGTAATCAATCTGTATATTAGGTACCGGTCCACAATACAGGTGATTGTGTAATTACCGTCGGCACACGTCCGATAATGACACCTCTGTATGGTCTAATGACATTAATTAATAAACAGGGTTATTAGTCTTTGTTCTTCACAACTATCTGGAAGATATAGGGCACTTTCATAACCTAGAATAGATGTCTTAATACGTCAATGATATGGAGCGTCCGAAATTTCAAGCTATTTTTTGTCGCCAATTAATAGACTGAAAATTACGATTTAGAACATTTAATCCTGACAAAAACGTCTACCGATCGCCGGGAACTGGACAAGAAGCGGTAGAAATATAGGGAAATCGGTTGAAAATTAGAAAAATCGGTAGATATCGGTAGATTTTTTCTCGGCGGTAGACAAGCGGTAGATGAATAGAAAAATCGGTAGACTACCGCCGAAATCGGTAGACTTGACAGGTATGGTACTGTAGATATGACGTATCGAGAGAGGATTTTCGTGTGAGCTATTTATAACACCATATCGAAGCTAAACAAAATGAGTGCACAGACTTGTTCCGTCTCAACTGAAAAGCAGACAATATTATGTTTTGATGGAGTGGGTTTAATTGGTCAAAAGGCAGTGGAAATGTTTGATGTATCCATTATCTAGTTCAACAGTTCAGTAGTTTTTAAAATGATTCAGTGACACTGGAGATACAGTACAGAAAATGAACATCGAATTAGGCTAACTTCAAAGAGAGTTGCTGTCCAGGTCTATCGATAACTTTGGCATAATCTTTCAGGCATCAAGTGATGTATTTCAATCAAAACCACATCAGCTTGGAAATAATTTTTAGAGCATAATATTTTCCTCCTGACTCCATTTTTCATTGAGCATATTCCATTTTAAACAGATTTCCAAGCCCCTGTCGGCCTGTGTCAAAACGTGGTTTGTATACATTTCCCAAGCCATAGACTAGCCTAGCCTACATGTACAGAACATTGGTTAAATCTAACGTGTTAGGGTCAAAATTAGGCCACAGCAACCAGCATCCCCCGCACCCCGCACTGTTGAGTAATAACCGTAGACAATGTACATGTGAAGTTTCATGGCTGTAGCTGCAGTACTTTGCCCACAATGGACTTAAACAAAAACCTTAACGCAAGACTATTCATATAGTCCATGACTAAGTCCAGGCGAGCTGAAGCCAAAGCAGTTACAGCAATAGCTCTTTTGTTCTTTGAACAGGTGAGCTAAAATGGGGTGGGCACTTATTGGGACTGATTAAGAGTCATATTGACGTAAATCAATTATTTTTTTTTATAAGCCATGGAGATAAAGTTGTTGTAGTTATTAGCCTACCAAAGACACCTATCAGCATTCTTCTATTGCTTTGGGGCTGGAGAAAAACTACATGGTACAGTTAATTACTGCAAAAATTTATACACTGACACTGTATATATATTTAATCTTATTGGCAATTTTGTTAAAATCTCCTAAACTATAGGTATATTATTATTATGCATTTGATTTGTTGTAACTGCCTTAATCAGGGGAAGAAATAAGTTAACCATAGTCACAGTCTCCAAAGGCATGTGAGAGACTGAGAAAGGAGAGAGTGGGAAGGGGGAGTATATCTTTATCTCAGAATTACCCATATTTCAAGGGTTTTTTTTCAAGTTAAAGAGAGAAGAAAAATGCTATACAGATCTCAATACTGTGTTTATAAATTTATATCACCATTAATATGATTTGTCTTTCCTGGTGTTATTTGTTTTGGACTATTACTGAGATTAACCTAATCATTTGGATTAAAAGGATTACTAGATATCTATAGGCTACATGTGTTTTTAAAATAACGGATGGTCCAGCTGATGTAATTAAAATGTATACAAGGAATATCCGTCTGTCTTTTCGATATCAGATTTGGAGTGAAATTTGTATCTAAACTTTCAGAAAACTGACATTTCCTCCATAACTTGCAAGACTTTGAATAACTTTTTACGACATAATTTGCCTATACTATACTATAGGCTGTGACATTGGCTCGGACTCGGGTGATATACAGTTGAACTAGATCAAGGACTTTCATTATGCGATCCTTCCTTACATTAACAGGGTATAAAGCATTCCATGCAGTGTCATAATGAAGTACCTGAAGATGGTCAATACAAAAATATCGTCATCGGAAACCGAGAGAGGTGGACATTTCACCGATTTATAGTGATTAGGCCTGATGGAATGTTCAAAGCAACAGACCTTCTGCATGACGTGGTAAAAAACAGCTGACTTTAATTAGAAGTATCATAATTTAGTAGCATAAATAAAACTTTTTTCCCTCACCTTTCGTTGTCTAAATATTGTAATAATCTTCAGGTAATTGCAACACTCAGCTTTATATTTCGATAGGAACAAGTGCCCGTCAAATCAGCGCCATATTTGTTTAGTCACGTGATCACACAAGTTTGCACTTGACAACTTGGACGCTTTCACCTAGCAACAAGAAAGCAAGTTGATAGATTGTCTATACGATGTTTCCATATTAAAATTCGTGAAGTGTATTTGTTTTGTCCGAAAATCAAAACAATACTAAGAGGTTTCATTGTTACTGTGAATGAAGTAAAAGACACATATTTGTAGTACAAGACGTGTTGTTTGAGAAATATTTTTTTAAAAGCGGCGTATCAGTTTGAAATTTCATCATCTAGGCTATCGATAATTAGATCTATAGCCAATATTCCATTAGGGTCTATTTATTGGATCTATAATAATAATAATAATAATAATAATAATAAATATTATTAATATTATTATTATTATTATTATTAAATATTATTGTTATTATTATTATTATGTTAATATTATTTAGTATGCATGAAAGATAAAAGAAACTGCAAAATGGAAAATATCACGGTAACTAAAACTTAATAACAATTTAGATAATATTCCTTAAACTTGTCGGATTTTAATAAGAAATATTATTTTTTTTATTATTATTATTATTATTATTATTATTATTATTAACATTATTATTTAGTATGCATGAAAGATAAAAGAAATTGCAAAATGAAAAATATCACGGTAACAATTTAGAAAATATTCCTTAAACTTGTCGGATTTTGATATAACCAAATTTTATTTTTTATATTATGCAGAATCTGGAGAAACGTTTTTTGTAACCAATTAGATTCTAGTCCAATAGGCCTAAATGAAATTTGACGGGAAAAAAAAAACAACACTGAATCCGCGAGTTTCATTTTTTATGATTTTATGAAGGTGAACGTCCATAGTTTGAAGCGTTACGACATTATTATAGATGCTAGATCTATTACAAAACATACAAAGAAACTATAGGAAAATGTGGTGTAACAAAGATTACCTTTCTTATTATAAATATTTGTTTCAAACTTAACAAAAACCAGCCACTACAGACAGAGGTGGACCATCCGATACAACTCCAAATAAAATATTTAGCACAATATCTTTTGTGTAAAAGAACATTGCTTTTCATTTATGAGGCATAAGTGAACTTTTTTATGATAAATTGATTCAGCGAAGAAAAGTCATTAACAATTTGACGGATATCTTTAATACTACTTCTGTAAAGACCGGAGATGTTTCTTTGTATCTTTATATCCTTCACTTTGGTTGGGCCTATATAGAAATCGCGTTTACAAAATTGTCTACATGTTACACCAGGCTATTCCAGCTTACAAATTACCGTTAATAAAGCCACATTTCAGATGACAAGTCTCTTTCGGATTGAATATCCCTCAACCCCACAAAAATATATGATCGAACAATCCGAATCCCCCCCCCAAAAAAAAAAATTGTCGGAAAAATTGCCTGAGTTTACCTGTACACAATTGGAAAATAGTCAGAAGATATAAAAAACGATTTCGGAAATGAAATAATGGGCTGTATGTTATCATTGGGGAAAACTTTTCGGTAAGGAAAACTTTTTGCCTTTGGGATTTTTTTTTTCCAGAATAGAAACATCGACCGACTTTCAGACATGTAAAGCTCTGTTTATATGTATTATGTTCTCAGCGATCGTTACTGTTTTTAAGTCTTCATCAAATGAACTCGAATTTAAAATATATGTATATTTTCAAAAGAAAAGGGGGTATCATACAAGGCGAAATACTAAACCTAAACGTACTGCCTTATCACTCTAAAAGTAACCACTGTAATAAGATGATTATCTTAGTTTTTGAGGAGTTTAGACCGTTTTTAACAAGTGCTATCCAAACCGCGAAATATTCAGCATAAATTATTCACCTAGTACCGAAATACCTAGTCCTATAATATAAACCTTCCTTAGTTCAAATCGTCTAACTTTTTTTTATATAAAAAACTTTTGAACCCAAATGATTTGAACCAACGAAGGCTTATATTATAGGATTACCGAAATACCATATAAGAGATTGGCATTTTCACTATCTTTGCCACTACAGCTTTTTCCATACCGGTCGTGCATATTAATTGGGAATGCAATTTTTAAAACAATGAAATAAAAATCTATTTTTTTCTGCAATCAGAATTTTTTATGATGAAAAAATACATTGTGAAATTTGGTGAAGCAGTAAGTGAAAAGTAACATCATTTTAAAAAAGATACGTGGGGTAAATAAGAGCTATATAACGTTTGTATAGGAGGCTTTGGAGTCTTTATGTTAAACCAAATTATATACTTTTTAGTAATTAGATCCGGCCCCTACCCATAGAACCAGGGGGAAGCTTTAGATTCTGTCTGTGTCCGTCAATCTGGTTAGTTTTGTAATTCTAACCATTCACTTAATACTGATTACAGCAGTTGAGATATGCTTTGATTCATTGATTCTCCCAGAATGCTTGTTTATATGGTGTCAATTCCATGTAGGTGTAGTTAAATCTAGTATAGACCTATCAACATGTTTCCATACAGAAAGACAGCGTTTTGAAAGTCATACGGGGATTTTGTGAAAGAACTTCCTAGTTTTTCCATCAGGATCTGTATTATAACCATTTTAAACAAAACTATATCTTCACATATTTTTTAACACACAAGATTTAACAAAATCAACCAAAGCAACTTATGACCATTTAACTTCCACTTTTACAAAGCTTTGTGCACCAACCCTAAAAAATGTCCAATAACAACATTCTTTTCATGCCTTTTAAAATGACTAACACATTTAATTTTACCTGCAACCAGGAAGAAATACAAGCTTGTTTACTAGGTTTTCTAAGATTTGTTTGGTAAACCATAAAATGGACAAACATGTACAGAGGTGAAATATGTTAAAGTGTACTTGCTTACCCTGAAAATCATTTTCTGATATAAAAAAATTGTAGTATTTTTTTATATCAGAAATTCGATTTTTTATATCAAATAATACTATATATTTTTTGATACATGTATCAGACAATGATTTTCATTTTTTGATATCCAAAAACCGAATTTCTGATATAAATAAATCACCTCTATTTCCTGATATCAAAAGAAAAATTCCAAATATCAAAAATTTGATTTTTTTATATCAAAAATGAATTTGTAATATCAAAAATTCATTTTTATATCAAATAAAAAATTTTTGATATCACAAATTTGATTTCTTTTATATCTGAAAATCAGTTTTTATATCAGAAAATGAAAAATATGTAGTATCTTTTTATACAAGAAATTCAATATAAAAAAATTGAATTTCTGATATAAAAAAATCAAAACAAATTTTTGATATAAGAAATTCGATTTTTTGATATCAGAAATTCAATATTTTTATATCAGAATATAATTTTTGATATCATAAATTATATTTTTTGATATCAGAAAATGATTTTTTAATATCAGAGATGATATTTTGATATAAAAAAATGTTTTCTGATATCAAAAAATGAATTTTTGATATAACAAAATATTGAATAAATACTAAAACGGCGCCCCATAGAAATGGCAATCTTTTATTTAATTTCAATTCTTCAGTCAGAATAAACAATAACTCACCATTTTGTGTTTAGTAACAAAAAAAATAAATGGAAACGCCCAAAACTCTTTGAAAATGTCTGGATCTGCCCCTGTTGGTACACATACAAAACCTTACTTCTTTTCTTTTTGTTATTACAGGTCCATTGTAAGATTTTCATCATTTTCAAGTGCACCTTATATGAACAAGTAGGCTCAGGTGTTGTTAAATATACTACAGAACAATGTAAAAAACAAACAAGAACAACAAAAATAATTAGAACAACAGACGAGAATTCCAAGTGAAAATAGTAGGCCTATAAATATACTGTTTAGTATTTAACTGTAATGAAACACAGGTAATACAATAGTAGTACTGGACAAGTTGTAGGCCAAGACAAGAAGATTCTAGTCAGCTATCATGTGATTACAGTTATATCGTACACATCTTTGTCAGATTTGTTTCTCAATTAGTTATCTGCTCTTGAACATTAATTGTATTCAAACAGAAGGGAAAAAATATCACTGTAGTACATACCAAAGATGAAATCACATGTACTGGGTATGTAATAGACGACTACTGGTCTAAGCCAACTACTGGTCCAGTATAAACTACAGAACCTTTAAAAAAAGAGCAGTAATTCATTTTCAAAATCTTTTTTTTTTTGTAGAGTAAAGATTTTTTATATCGAGAAACAACAAACATACACATTTTGCTCAAATATTTATTCTCTTTTTGTATCAAGCATTTTTATTTATTAGTATCATCATCAGCATCATTATCATAAATTTTCTATGAAAAATAAACACATACATGTATTCATAATTCAATCAATAATAGGGAACTTTCGAGTTAGGTCGGATTACCATTATGATCCTGCATTTAAATGCGCCTTTTACAATTTTGTTCCTCATTTGTTCTTCTGGTTTTCACATTTACCTGTAACGTTTATGGAAATGTCCTTATGTTTGAGCACATTAATTCTATTTTGTGTAAAGAAATCCAAGAGACTCTTAAAACATACCACAGTGGGTTATTTAGTGGAACACCAAATTACTGAAATGTAGCAGGCTCGGAAAAATGTGCGTACAGACCGGAAATCGAACCCAGAACCTTCTGAACATTAGCAGGGTGCTTTTACCAATTATGTATTACCAAAACTGGAAATAACGTTGAGGAACATTTTTCTAACTGGCGATAACAAAAGCAAGATTATAACGGTAATCCGGGCTTACTCAAAAGTTCCCTATTGAAAAATATTAAACAATTTCAAAATAGAAAAGTAGAAATAACCATAGATAAATGCATCAAACCAATAATTACTAAGTATAACTTCAGCATTTCTTCAGGATAGAAAACTATTATCATATTTACTTCAGCACTTCTGTCGGAGGGTAGACTTTTATTCTAATTACTTCAACACTTTGAAACAATAAATTTTCATGACCTTAACTTCATCACTATAGGCAATGACAAATTTTTGTAACATTAAGAAAAAACTGTATTTTCATAAAATGTAGAGCACAATGTTCCAAAAATATATGGTCATCTCTGGCAAAATCAGACATTACTCAGAAATATTAATTATAGTTAAAATGAGACAGATGAAATGGTCAATAAAAGTCAATCATTTTGTCACGTGATTTTAAAAGGACATTAGTAACTAGTAATTCCAAAAGTTAAAAATAGTTAAACATGTGTCAGATTCTTAACAAAAAGCAAACAACAAAAAATATTCCCCCTAAAAACAAAAATAAAGAAGTGAACAAACAAACAAACAAGAAACCAAAATTTAACATTCTAGACAATGGACACTATTAACTCATCCACCCCTGAAAAACAATGGACTCTTCTGTAAATCAATGACTTAGACCAGTCCAAATGTGTCTTTAGGGGTAAATGGGTTAATTGATGGTTGTCTTAATTTTCATTTTGCAAAAGATTATCGAAATGATACAATCTCATAACAAGATAAACAACTGCTCCCCCACATACACTAAGGAACTGCTTCCATACCGGGTAATACTTGTACAAAATTCTTATGTAAGTCTTCTGGATAAATACTCATCAACAATAATACCCTCTGGCACTTCTAACAGTAGTACAAAATTAATAAATACTGGTATGAATGTATGAAAAAAACATACAAAATATATATAGTGATACTTAACATATAATGAATACATCTGAAATAATTTAAGTCTCTATTTGTAAAATGTGTAAGTCGGTGGGATTGTATTATTCAAGATAAGATTAAGGATATCTATGACTTGTTTGTAATTTCATTGGTTAGTAATTTATTGCCTATGACAACTCAAAAATATATTGAATGCTGTTTATAATTTTATAAAAAACAAAATTTTATTCTGTCCGACTGAATTTCAATTTGCTTGCCATATATCCTTTTACTATTGAAAATAAAAGCCAGGTCATGTTTTACAATAGTGTATAAATGGTTACTTAAATAACCATTTAAGAGAATATATATATACACAGTGGAATCTCGCTATCTCAAATTCATGGGATCGCCCTGTTAACTTCGAGATATCCGAAATTTGAGATAACCAAAAATTTTCAATTCACATATTTTCTATTCTTATTGGACAACAAATAAACCTACTCAGGGTACTGTTTAATTCAAATTGGATTTAAGCAATTATTAATTACACTTTCATCTTGGCTAATTAATGGAAGTTGATTGTCGCATGTTTTGCAGTTAAACAAGTAATTTTAAGAATGATTTTTGCATATAAAATGTAAACCTTCAATCGCAGATGGTAACTTCAAGATAACAAGTGGCAATTCTGTAATATTTTGATACTTTGGACCAAAAAATACTTTGAGATAAGCGAAATGTCAAGATAAAAACTTCAAGTTATCCGGAATAAAAGTAGTATTAATATATAGTAAAATAATCAGGACCGGCCCTTTGACTTTGCCATAACCTGAATTTTCGACTCATCCGATTTTTAAATAACGAGATTCCACTATATATATATATATATATATATATATATATATATACACACACACACACACACAGCGGAAACTGTCTTGAGAGACCACTCTTTTTTGGTCTTACAAGATGGGTGGACTCTTAAAAATGGTTTTGATATTGTTGACACTCAAGACAGGTTCTACTATATATATATATATATATATATATATATATATATAAAAACCTGCTATAGCGGCCACCTCTAAATAAGGATTGTCTGTCTATAAAGGCCAGTTTTGAAAAGTACCATGGCTGCATACTTCAACTAAATTAAACCTGTGTATAAGGGTCACCTGCACATAAAGGCCAATGCTTTTTAGTCCCTTGGATGGCCCCTATATACTGGTTTTAATATATATATATATATATATTTATATATATATATAAGAGGCAACCACAAACACCATCATACGATGTTAATATATTCAAATCATAATAATCAAATGTACAAGAAATAAGTGGATTTTTTTAAGTATAAATGCTCAATGCTACATGATACCTAACACTGTAAAAAAATTACCCTGTTGTATCACCATTACAAGTTGATGTTATTGTACTTGAGCTTATTACTTAGTTTAGAAGAATAATACTTCTTCTTCTTGCCATATTCAAACTTTTTCAAAAAAAGACTTTCTTTTGTTTTCAAGACTGAATTATGACTTTTTATCCCTTTGTTTAATTTTTGCCTAATAGCTTCTTTCTGAGTTATGACCTTGAACTCTGAACTTGTCCCTGTGAATGGTGTTATGGTTCCTCCTAAGCTTTTATGATCACCAAAGTATTTGATGCGATATGTCCCTGGTGTCTGATCCACTGGTATATCCCAGGTAATGATAGCTTCGCTGGTACTAAGTATTATACTAGTAATAGCCCACTGAAATCTAAAAAAAAAAATCATTTATTCAGGCTTCCATTAAGACATTATTTGTTTGATTTGCTCTGACCAGCACTTGTAGAAGTGAGTCAAAGCAAAACTGCACCCCAATTATTTTTAGTTTGGATTTTTAAGGTGGGTAGGTCCAGTAACATCAAACAAACTTTTTGTAAATTTTTAATCTCGAATATAGAGCTCAATGAGCTATATTATATTATATATTATATATATATATTATATTAACCAAAGACAAAATACCCTCAAAATGATACACTAATATTTGATGACAGACAAGTCAAAATTAGAAATTTAAAAATTCTCTAAGGATCAATGGTCATTTGGACCACTCAGACAGACAGGTCAAGCAACCAGTATACTGTGATTATATAATACCACTGAAGCCTGAAGTTGAGGTTGTAACGCAAGTAGGATGAGAAAAATGACTTTTTTAAATCTCTGGCACCATCATTTTATGTTGCTTCAGCTACTCCACACTTACATAGGGATCCATCCATGTGTTATAAATAAGTACAAAGCACTGTTTTTCTCTGGACAGGTGAATCTACCATTTTACCAAGTCAGAATTTCTATAAACACTCTAGGGTCACCTGTGTAAACAAGCTATGCAAGTCATGACATCACAATATATTATGAAGTTGGCCTTCTAGGTAATAAGAATGCATTGCAATAAAAGTTCCTTTTTTCGTGCATAAACATGTATTAGGAAGCATAGGCGAAATAATAATCAAACATTGGTGTGTTTGGTGGAAAGGGAAATCTCAACCCTTATGGTATGAATCTAAAAATCTTGGGAAACCCTTTGGACAACCAGATTCTTACCAGTTGAGTGTAGATTTCCTTATCCTGACAACACAACCATATCAGATTTGATTAATCTTGATAATTTAACTACACTGCAGCCGGGAAATTAGTAGAGAAAGTGAAACTGCCTGTAAGCAAATTCAAATCTAAAACTGAACTTAAAATTTCAGTTGACATCATAAACATTGCGCACCCTTCAACCCCCCCACCCCCCTCCTCTATACAAGAGACATTTTAAAGAGATGTGACTAAATTATACTCTGCAAAAACAAATTTATTTATCTATTTATTTAAAGAAAATATTTGAAATTTACTAATCTTATAAAAGTTACAATGATATACCGGTACTTAGGGGTGGGATGGGGGCTATGATGACTATGATGCAAGTTAACTAAAAAGGAATGCTGATCAATTCCAGCAATATAACAATTTTTATTCTTCATGTACAAACAAAATGTAAGTTGTATGGTGTACAAAATACTGCAGAATAAGAAAATTTCCTTGTGTTTTTAATTTTGCTGTTTTCATTTATCACCAAAATTAAAGCCATAACAAAATTTTACAGGGGTGAGGATATCCTATTCCTGACTTGCCCAACTCGTTATCTTTACCGTTCGGACAAGTAAATTTTTTTAGGTTGGTTGTCCGTGGACAAGTGCATTATAACAAAAAAAAACAAAAAAAACATAAATCTACAGTTCAGTCTTATAAAAGTATTTTTTATGTAAAAAATTTCTCAGTAAATATTAGACAAGTAAAAATCTATTTCGGGCAACAAATTTTTTTGACATTTACCGGTACTTGCCTTAAGACAAGTGCATGAAAGTAATATTTCCTCGCTGTTTTACATAAATTAAATGTAGTAATGGTAATATTTCCTGTATGAACATTTTTCTTAATTTCCACAAAATAAAATGTCAATGAATTAATTTTATCTTTAAAACAACAAAATTTTAATCCCACAAAATTTTCAGATTCTACAGTATATGGAAAGAGAAGTTCTTATTTCCCTTTTTTCTGAAAAAGCCCTGCTCTGCACATTTCTAGCTGGAAAACTGATACAAACACATTCCTACAAAGGACTTGTAACAATGTTAGACACACGTTAATAACTCTTTATTTTTAATTTATAGATAATTCTTCTTATGCTCAATTTTGATTAAACTGTAGAACTTGATATTGCTATTTAAATTTGAAATAGATACTTACTTCGTCTGCCAAACACTGTCTGTGTATTTGACTGCCCAACTTTGATTTGCTAGCTTCATTTCTACTGCAAGAAATGTCCCTCCAAGCTACAAAGAATATATACAGATGTACATCAAAATTCAATCTCTATATTTGCTCATTCTAGTTGCTTGTTCTGTTCAATTAAAGTGATTCCCTGACTTATGTTTGCATCCCATAAATAGGATGATGGGGATTAGTTTGTTGTAAAAAAATTAAGTTTCTTTATAGAGATTTTCAAGTCCTATACCTCTGGAAGCTCTGCACAATGTATGCCATAATAAAACTCATTACTTTCTAAACATCAGAGGCATTCTTTATTCAAATTTTCTTAAAATGTTAATGCAAATACATGTATATGTTCCAATGAAAAATATTCTCACCCTGTAGTATAACAGGATCATCTTCATAATATACTAACCTTGATGTTATTTCTTGGATTCCCAGCAACAAATCTCACAATGGCTGTATCTCCCTGGAAAATAATATCATTATTTAACATTAGTTTTGGTCACTTTTGACTTTCATCTAATAAAAAAAAACAACTAGCTTACTACAAACAACAATGAAATTGAAAAATGAAATCGAATTTGGAAGCTCTCTCGCTTACTACAATTTAATGTGATGTCAATATAACATCAATTCATTGATAACGATGAATGACGACACAAATGTGTGTGTTCATTGATAAAATAAAAAAAATAGTAAACTGTACCCTTGTATAATGTAAGCACAGGCTTAACTGTGATTACTTAACGTCAGTTTTGGTCACTGTTTTATGGTTTAACTGTCAGATAATCAGTCAAAAGATAAAACGACCACACAGAAATGACTGATATATATGTGCTACGATTATTTAGTTATTTACATTATATGTTGCCAAGAATCTTCAAAATGTTGTTTGTGTAGATACTTACCTGACACATCTGTGTTACAAAAATAAATCAGGAAATATTTACTTGATTCACTTATTTATATTTTACCAAAATTCAGAATGTCTGTGCATTATCTTTTGATTGATTGGAAGAGGCGATATAGAGTTAAATTTCCTCGTTTACCTAGAATATTCTGGTTACTGTTTCATTAACAAAATTGAAGACAAGTTACATTCTAGTTTAGTATGTCCACTATATTGTTAAGTGTTATACATATAAAAAGGTATTATTAATTAAATCTGTCAATATTTAAATTAATTTAATTACTGTCAGCTAAAAACAAAATACATCAAGCAATTTGGCAAAGTATCACATAAATGCAGTGAAGTTAAGATTTGCACAATGAAAAGTTTATATTGTCAACTTCCTGTCTTTTTTTCAATACATGTATTTACCTCCATTTACTTTCACTTGCTTGATTTTCATATTTAAAAAAAGTATATAATACTCCTTAGGGAGACAAGAAAACTGTTCTTTATAGGGAGGTGGTTGAGGTTGATTTGTACACAAATGGTACTACTGGGGACCGCTAAAAAACAAAAAGGTCTTTGTGATCAGGTGGTCTTTATACACAGGTGGTCGCTAAAGCAGGTTTCACTTTATTTATTGTATTCATTAGTATTGTATATACTCATCATATTATTTGTATAATTTATATGTATGCTGGTTGACTGGAGGGTCAAAGGTAAATATACTATATATACATAATACATGCCACTAGCCACATCTACTTAATACTAATGTATTTTAGTGATTCTGACACCACCCCTACAATGGAGTCAAACAGTTACCTCCCTTGACTGTACAGAACAGGGAAATGTGAGAATAGTAAGTCAAATGGTTATGTAACTTGTCTGTATAGAACAGAAGAATTAAGTCAAACAGTTATATACCCTGACTGTAAATAATAGAAGTATTACATGAACAGTACTGTGTGATAACTTACTTGTTTGTATTGAGATCTGACATTCAGCATTACATCTCCAAATGATTTTCCAAATGGTGCTGTGTCAAATATGACAGGTGGTAGGAATGATAACTGATTCTTCAGAAGATTGGGTGGGTTGGGGCCAGGCGGGACAGGCTTCCCCTGAAAACAGAACATTGATTAAGCAACGTTTGTTGTCAGTTCATCAAATGTAAACATAGAAAATATTAACAGTATGCAGTGTCAGAGAAAAATCTTAACATAAGGGAAATTACAGTTATACAAGACACACACATCCATACATATGCACATACACATGCATGTGCACACACAAACCCAAACATCCACACACATAAATGCATCCATGTGCACCACACATATACACTGACATATCTGTTGTGTCTGAAGACTAAGGATTGCAGCCATTCAAGGAAACTGATTTAATAATCATCATCAATAAGATGCTTTACAATGGTATTGGCATAAGATTACATCAAGCATGTCAATGACCTTGACATTGTATTATCAAATGAGTTATCTAAATTTAAATTAGATGACAAAGACCTCTATAGATTGTGGGTAACAAACAATATCAGTATGTTTCTATAGTAACAAATCATTTTTGGGGTTGTAACTGATAAAAAATAGATGTAAAACTGTAAATGGTAATAAAAACAAACCTCGGCCATAGCTTTTGCAAGTTTGTTAAATTCCTGAATGTAAGCTGCAAGTGTATGTGGTCCATAAATTGTTGATGCACCTTCATATCTTTGTACCTGTTTTAAAACAATGTACAAGTGAAAATAAAGATTTCCAGGCAACAAATTTGTAAATATATTAATGGTCACAGAGGAAAGGGTACAAAATGTACAACCTGATATCAGTACTGGTAAGGAAGTATCAATATTCTAAGTACCAGAATATACTACAAAGTTATAATAAGGCAACAATGTTCTAAATACCAGAATGTACTATGTAATAATAATGTACTATGTATTGATAATGAGGGATCAATGTTTTAAGAACCAGAATGTACTATGTAATGATAATGAGGGATCAATGTTCTAAGTACCAGAATGTACTATGTTATAATGATGAAGGATCAATGTTCTAAGTACCAGAATGTACTCCAAAGTTAAAATAAGGCATCACTGTTCTAGATACCAAGATGTACAATATAATAATAATGAGGGATCAATGTTCTAATTACCAGAATGTACTATGTAATAATAATGTACTATGTATTAATAATGAGGGATCAATGTTTTAAGAACCAGAATGTACTATGTAATAATAATGTACTATGTAATAATAATGGGACACTAGAGTACTACATACCAGCATTTGTATAGCACACTGTACAAAAAATATATGATAATTGTTAAAAGGTAATCAGACACCTGTATTTCAGGTAAGAGAACACAAAGTATAAAAATCTTACCTGATATTCCTCAAATGTTGTCACATAATCTGCATAATCATTGGCCAGACCAGCGATGACCGACACTGTTGTATCAGGAAAACCACCAGCTTTGAGGGTCTAGTATAACAAAATAGTACATGAAGTATAGATGTCATTAGGTTCAGTTTACTCATTGAGGTAGAGTCCACCTCTTCACACTAAATACATGTATGGCCACAATGAGAAAATGGACATGATATAAGTGAACGCAATCAAAAAATGGAAATGGCATTTGTAATTGTCACAAACATGATATAAGTGAACGCAATCAAAAAATGGATATGGCATTTGTAATTGTCACAAACAATGGAACATGTCATAAGACACTGCCATGAGAAATGGGACATAACATATGTGACTGCCATGAGAAGTGGAACATGACATGACAGTGCCATGAGAAATGGGACATAACAAAACAGATTGCCATGAGAAATGGAACATGACATATGTGACTGTCATGACATATGAAAGTGCTAAAAGCAAATAAGAAATCTATGTCTCGCTTTTGTGATATTGCCACAGTGAGACAAAAATGACATTTGTCACTGCCATGGGAACTAAGATGACATATGTCCACCAAAAGACACATGGTATGTGAATGTCATGAGGAAAAGATCTTTGGTACCTGAAACTGACATAGAAAACACATGACACTGAAATTAAATATGAAATTGAGATTCCATTGTGGATCTGACCATTAAGGATTCTCTTTTGACTTATTTTAACCACACTCACAGAGCAGAAGTATTTTTACATTCACTAACATCTGAATTTTAACAGGATCAAAAAGTATAAATAATAAAAAGTGCAGAGTTCCTTCTTCTCATGGTTTGTCGTCATCAAATGTACATACATGTGTATAATTTTCTAACTATTACTGATGCAACTGAACATAAAATTTTTATACTTTTACTTAAGTGAAATGAAATTTCAATGTAATCAAACATTACAAAAATACATATAAAGATTACAGATACAACTTACAGCTGTAATTGCATCTCTTGTTCGTCTTCCAGACATGGTGCTGAAAGTATAAAAATGTCAACTAAGCAAATAAAATATTAAAGTAACTAGATCATAATTTAAAACTGAACAAAAGTTTGAAGCTGACATGGCCAAAATTGATTAGAAAATGTAACAACATATGTAATACTAGATATCAAAACTGAATAAAATTTTCAAGTGCATTTGAAAAGAAGTAGAAATGTTCAAATCTAACAAATAACTTTAGATGACCAAAAAAGAGTGACACAGATGACTCCATATCCAAAGTAACTCAGATGACCTAATAACCTGAGTAAGTCAGACAACCTAATAATTAATGAGATTCAAATGACCTGATAACCTGAGTACCTCAGATGACCTTATAATCTGAGTAAGTAAGACGACCTAATAACCTGAGTAAGTCAGATGACTTAATAACTTTTGTGATTCAGATGACCTGATAACCTGAGTAACTCAGATGACCTTATAACCTGAGTAAGTCAGACGACTTAATAATCTGGGTAAGTCAGACAACCTAATAACTTATGTGATTCAGATGACCCGATAACCTGGGTAACTCAGATGACCTGATAACTTGAGTAAGTCAGACACCCTAATAACCTGAGTAAGTCAGACGACCTAATAACTTATGTGATTCAGATGACTTGACAACCTGGGTAACTCAGATGACCCTATAACCTGAATAACTCAGATGACCTTATAAACTAAGTAAGTCAGACAACCTAATAACTTATGTGATTCAGATGACCTGATAACTTTTGAATTGCTCAAATGACCTTAAAACCTAAAGCCTCAAATGACTTAATGATGTGAGTGACAATGATTATCTAACAACCTGAATCACTCAGATGACTTAGTAATTTGAGTGACTAATATGGCCTAATAACCTAAGTGACTCAGTTGACCTAATTACCTTGGTGACACCAATGACCTAATAACCTGAGTGAATAAGTTAACATAATGACCTTACAGACTCAGTTGACTTTTAACCACATGGATTCTACAAAATGGCTAAATCCGCAGATAAGAATTATGGTCATCCCATATACCTCTTTCAGTAAGGATGAAACTTAATAAATACAATCTCTGTCTTTTTGTATAAACAATAATTGCTGGCCAAAAGGAACCCCAAATACTAGTATTTTACAGTGGAGGTTAATTATAATCAAAGACTTTTTTACAACCATCCTCAGAAATATTCACTTTTGTTACGACAGTTTTTTTAAGTATTTAAAATAAAATAATATCAATAGGCACAAATCAATGTACCCCAAAAATTACTGAAATGATCCAAAAGTACTGACCTGAACTCTGCAGGGACAGCGATTATTGCTAACTGACCTATCCTCAGTAACTGAATGTCTACAACATCAGGTGACCACATGTATGGCTTAAACATCTATAAATAGTACAGGAAATAGAATGATAAATATCAGGCTCTTTCTGACCATATTTAATGTTTGGTTGAAATATACAAAGGGAATAAGTATCTGGCTCAGAAACTTACAAATACAACATGTAACATGCCCATCTTTACTACAATTATATAAATATATACACAATGAAACTTGAATATAGTGAACATAGGTAAAGAAAATTTAATAATACAGCCATACAACTAGCAACTAATTCAGTTCACAAAAGTTATTTGCAAAAGTCCTGGGGCCTGGTTTACGAAAGGTCGTAAGTCCTAAATCCTAAGTTTGACTCCTAAATGTCATGGAACTGACCAATCAGCGATGCCCCATGGTAGTTAGGACTAAAAGTTAAGATTTAGGACTTATGACCTTTCGTAAAACGGGCCCCTGAATCTTATAAGTTTTGTATTTTAGTTTGCCATAATCTAATCTTGCACATATAGGATCATATGGATGACAAACCTTCATTGAAATCCATACCACATCAGACAAACACTCCGAAAATCAAATAGATTGTGGAAGCTTACCATGAGGTCATTAACTCATCAACCCCTGAGAAACAATGAACTATACATCAATGACTTAGACAAGTCCAAATGCATCTTTAAGGGTGAATGGGTTAAGAAATCTACTAGATTGTCCTAGCAACATCTCCTTTGTGTGTGGTAGAGCTATGACAATTTTGAGCATGGTTAAAGGGGCATTAGTTGTGTTTTTTTTAGAAAAAAATTCTTTTCCTGTTTTACTTCTTAGATTGAAATACAATAACAAAAGAGATATACAAAGGCATAAAAATTCTTAAATCTTGAAATATTTTTTGTGAAAACTGCTTGAACAGACCAGGTTTGGCACTTTTTCACTTGTTATTAATTAACTCAACCTTACTACCGTATTTGTATATGAATACCACACTGGACCTGACCTCATTTTCACAAAATATATAGGAATATAAGTTTTTTATGCCTGTGTATGGCTCTTATTTGTTATTGTACATCAAATACAAGAAGTAAAAGTAGAAAAAATTTAATTAGTTTTTGGGGTAAACACATCTCCTTTGAAGTTATTCATTGCTGGGTCATGGTATTTAATTATCGTAGTGATCTGGTATCAAAATCTTGTATTATGCAGCAGTCTTATATTCATTGTAAAGGGGGTTTGGACTAAGAGATAAAATATTAAGGCCTTTTTCACACTTTTTACCAATTTTTCAGATGGTAGAGTGGTCTTCAGTCAGTGTAAAGGAGGTTTAAAGAACATCAGTGGTGGCTTTCCTTTATATTGTGGTGTATTATATTATCTGTATGTGAATGTATACAAGTCAGCTTTTTAACATCAAAGGTTTATGTGATTTTAATATCAATATTTTGATATGAGTTAACCTCTCCTGTATCCAGTAATATCGGCTTTGGATGTTGACATTGTTTTTGTTCTGGTGTTGGGTTTGCCAGAAAATCTCTAATAAAATCCCAGAATAGATTTCCAGTTGTTGCACCTAAAATTAACATAATATGCAAAATAGATAAATACATACGATATATTTTTTGAGAATATAGATTAATTCGGTTAATAAAATATAATTAACTGATGATTGATCTTAATGTCAAATCATGAATAATACGATGTGGTTATTATTATGATTATAAATGTTCACATAAATCTCTGACATCAGACATAGTATAAGTCAACCTGTTATTCCGCTTCTTTATCCAGTTTTATTTCATCCTGTAAGGCAGAACAATAATATTTAACATGCACTCATGTTAAATATGTATTCTTCTGGCTCAAACGATGAAATATAAATGTTATTTATCAAAAATTGGCAAATATCCTCTATATAATGTAGACATATTTAAAGTTACCTGTATGCTGATATTTTCATTATATTTCATTTAAGTGTATGCAGACATCATTACATTATAATTATCTATATGCAGATATTTTCAATAAACTGGTTAGAGTAAAGAAAACATCACATCGTGATTTATTGCATAAGAATGATTGTTAATGTTTGCCCAATTTTTGATACATATAAAGTAATTTACATATATAAAATCTTAGAATCTAAGAGAGGAAATAAGAAATATAAATTTTTCAACGGTGAATTCTGGTTATCAGATGGATATACATGTATAACATTATCAATATTAGACATTTTACCCTGTGTGAAGTTGAAAGCTCCAGGTCCATCAGTAGTTCCGGCTGCAAAGCTGTAGCCCATGGCCGGCTTACATGTTGTGGCCTATCAAACAACAAGTAAGTTTTTCATCAAATGAGCAGTACATCATTAAACAATCAGAAATAGAAAGTTCTGTGTGTTCATTTTATTATCAAAGTCAAAAAACATTGTTCTAGTTTTATAGATGGCAAAAGACTTCCATCTTGATGCTGTTTTTATGGTAAATGATATAAAAATTACTATCTTACCTGAGTGGTTGAATTAAACTGAACTTCAACACTACTCATATCCACGTAAGTGTGGCGGAAATCTACTGGTCCTGTTAACATGGTCGACGCTGCATCATAAAGTTCCTACAAATATATACACATGTATATATGTAACACAACATGCCCAATCTCTGGTAAATAAAGTAAAAATATAGGTTTCATTCATATAGACACACTTTAAATGTTATTTATACCATCATCAAAAATATTATATAAGGTCTTAAAATGAATGAAAACAACATTGAAAGCAATCTATGATGATTTCAAGAACAGACCTTATCATGTTACAGACCTTTGCTTTTTTGAACTGATTTTCTCCAATGATTTTTGTACTATCATACATGTCTTTTCCTGGTCCAGCGGCAACACACATCTCATTCTAGAAAGAAAATAAAGTAAACTATGTAGAAATGTTTTGAATTTTTGTTTAATTCAAATGTGGTCAATCATATTGTTTAGGTTAGATTACATGACTAACAATTTGTGTTTGAAATTCTAGCCTTAAAGAGCTATTAATATATAAATAATATCTAAACGTTTGTAGGATTATTACATGGTAGACAACACTCACTTTACCACTACAGGTACTTGTAGAGTCATCACATGGTAAACCAGAGTCACCTTACCATTTCAGATACTCACCTTACCATTACAGGTACTTGTAGGATTATCACATGGTAGATCAGACTCATCTTACCATTATTGTAGGATTATCACATGGTAAAACAGACTCACCTTACCACTACAGGTACTTGTATGGTTATCAAAATGGTAACCAGAAATCTTTCCGTACAGGCCACCCAATCAGAAAGATCGTAACCCACTAAAAGGTTTACACCTTACCATTACAGGTACTTGTAGGATTATCACATGGTAAAACAGACTCACCTTACAATTACAGGTACTTGTAGAGTTATCACATGGTGACCAGACTCACTTACCATTACAGGTACTTGTAGGATTATCACATGGTAAAACAGACTTACCCTTCCATTACAGGTACTTGTAGGATTATCACATGGTAAAACAGACTTACCCTTCCATTACAGGTACTTGTAGGGTTATCACATGGTAGACCAGTATCTAGACAATGTGGACCCTTTGTGTTTGGTGAAACATCGCCCTCATTACTCTGAGCAAATGCTGCAACAAACTTGCCCTGCAACAGACCAATTATTTTGTAATTGTAATTTATCAATACCAAATTATTTGTACAACAGAAAATTAAACTACATCTACATTTACATACATACACATAGTCAATAGTGAAGCATGGTAACTTAAATACGTTTTAGCAAACAAAGGGAAAAATTAGTGATAATTCATAATGTGAAGAAATTTTCCTGACGTAATCACATGTATTTCATACAGCAACAAAATATAGCTGTTGGCAAAATTTGGGGTGCCTCCACTATTTTGAAGTATTTAGCTGCCTAAATTATATTTTTCAGGTGCCAAAAAGTCTTCAGCCAATGCAGCCCCTGTGACACATGTTCAAACAAATTTAAAATTGGCAACATATTTTAACAATTGTGGATTTTTCTGAAACCAAAGATTTTTCAGTTAGCTCAGCCTCTACAAATACTATGACTTATGTTCAAGGTTATTTGGAAGTTGCTTTGATCTCAGAGGTGCTTATTTAATAGACTGTTGTTTGTAGAGTCCAAATTGTTTGATTGAAAATTTGATAATAGAAGATGTAATTAATAAAATATCATGAAATTTAGTGAAAGCTAGTATCTTTAAAAAGTACTGATGACTATGTAATATATAAGTTATATATAAATCTGTGATCATAAATCTTTTTATGATAACTGCGGTCTTGTATTTGTAGTTTTGGATGGCAAAAGGAGATAGATTCCCAGAAAATGATGTCAAGAAGCAATCAGTTACTCTGATGATGTTTTTGCAGGTATCTGTAACATTTTGCCCTCTAAAGTTATAGGGTCGCATTACACTAGGTCACAATGTCATACATTTGACCATTCTCACTTTACAGATATATTAACTTACATCAGAAACGCGTCATTGTTCAATAAATATATTTACTTACATTGCCCAGAAAAGTGTCATTGTTCAATAGATATATTTACTTACATTGCCCAAAAAAGCAATATTGTTTAAGAGATATATTTACTTACATTGCCCAGAAAAGCGATATTGTTTAAGAGATATATTTACTTACATTGCCCGGAAAAGCGTCATTGTTCATGGAGGATTCAAACAGTTGTTCTGCATATCCTTTGTTATCGCTACTGATCAAATGATTTGTGTTGTTCATACTTGTACAGTGTACTGCAAACCAGCTGTCAAAATAAGTGTATAATTACACATCAGTAAAGATATCAACTGCCATATAAAAATATTTTGAAGTAGGAGAAGTGAATTATTTCAAATCTGAAAAGACAAGAATCTTAGAGTGAATGAAGGTGTTCAATATATGCAGTTTATTTTTACTGTTGATCAACATGTTGTTGTTGTATTGTTGTTTAATGTCCCACTCAAGAATCTTTCACTTATATGGAGATGTCACCAATGCCGGTGAAGGGTTTCAAATTTTGGCCTATGCTCGGCACTTACGGACATTGAGCAGTGTGGGTTCTTTAACGTGCCAACACCTACTGGTAAATCACCAATCTGACTTACTGGTACATCACCACGCTGCATTACTGGTACACCACCATTCTGCCTTACTGGAACATCACCATTCTGACTTACTGGAACATCACCATTCTGACTTACTGGAATATCACAACTGACTTACTACTAGCACATCACCATTCTGACTTACTGGTACATCACCATTCTGACTTACTGGTACATCACCATTCTGACTTACTGGTACATCACCATTCTGACTTACTGGTACATCACTATTCTGACTTACTGGTACATCACCATTCTGACTTACTGGTACATCACCATTCTGACTTACTGGTACATCACCATTCTGACTAACTGGTACATCACCATTCTGACTTACTGGTACATCACCATTCTGACTAACTGGTACATCACTATTCTGACTTACTGGTACACCAATCTGACTTACTGGTACATCACCATTCTGACTAACTGGTACATCACCATTCTGACTAACTGGTACACCACCATTCTGACTTACTGGTACATCACCATTCTGACTTACTGGTACATCACCATTCTGACTTACTGGTACACCAATCTGACTTACTGGTACATCACCATTCTGACTTACTGGTACACCAATCTGACTTACTGGTACATCACCATTCTGACTTACTGGTACACCAATCTGACTTACTGGTACACCACCATTCTGACTTACTGGTACATCACCATTCTGACTTACTGGTACATCACCACTCTGACTTACTGGTACACCACTACAAGTTATTGATTTCAGACAACAGGTTTTACATGAATATGGTTATGAACTGTAGCCTGTTTGGATTAGCAATTCTTCTAATGGAAATGAAAGAACATTGATCAAAATCTTACCTGATCATTCCTATTCCCTCATTATTACCATCAACCAGTTTCAGCACTGTCATATTCTTATCTACATTGTATTTGTATCTGAAATAAACAAGTGATGCTTATACATGTTTGTCTTATTGTATATCCTTCATTTATATGGAGATATTATAGCTGTGGGTGAAGTGCCAGAATTAAGACCTGTGCCAGGGACATTTACTAATTCAGCCAGGATTCTTTAACATAACATGCCTGTTGTGACATTGGATCTTGGTTTCAAGTCTGACCTTAAAAACCTGTAACTTTCACTTTGAATACATGCTAGGCGAAGGTTCTCCCTCACGAAAATAAAATCTTTGCTTAATTTTCTAACTGAAACTGATACTGAAAGTGAAACTGAAAGGCACATACATTGTGTTGATAGAAAACAGTTGATATTCATTGTGAGCTGATATAAGAACACAGGTATATGGAGGACAACTTTTGAGATGATGTACAGTAATAGTATGATGAAATAAGCAATCGATATCACAAAAATTACAAGCATTATTACATGATTATATTGTATATGTACCATATATAAAACCTACTTATCTCTCTCCTCTTTTGGATTGTTTAAGTATGCTGTAGGACTTCTGTTAATATTACTCTCCAGTAATTCACCAGTCTTTATATAGATGTTGCCAGGTTTCTTAGAAGCATGTGCTCTGTCAATACTCTGTAAAAATTCAATTAAAATGAAAAAGTAATCTAAAATTCAATTAAAATGAATAACCACTCAACATGTAAATTAAAATGAATAACCAATCCGAAATTCAATTAACATAAACAACCAATCTAAAATTCAGTTGAAATGAATAACCAATAAAAAATTTAATCAGATTAGAATAAACAATCAATTTAAGTCCAAATTAAAACTGAAAATGGGACAAAATGTGCTTGATAGATTTTTTATATTTCTGATGTTGATAGTAATGGTACTTATAATGTTAAAAAAGAATAAAATCCTGACAGATTTATGATGATTATTTAGAGAACAAAAGATAAATGTAACATTGTAATACATTTAATATACTGCAACTTAATCTTGATATGAATTGTTTTTCTGCAAATAATGAAATGGTTAAAATATGACAAGTCTAGGACTGATTTTCCTGGTGGAGACTTATCAGTGACACATGCCATTTGAACCACAGGCAGAGGTGAAGTCAAATATGTTACATATCTATGTAACCGATCTGCTACATGATTCTTTATGTTCTCTAAGTGTATTGTTACAAAATTTGTCTATAACCTACCTAGATTTCACATTAACCACAAGATAGTGTAATTTTGTCGCAGAAAGATTAAATCATTGTAGATGTGTATATTCTGTAAGTATAGGTATTATCACCTGATAAATATAAACAATAAATTTCAAAGTTACCGTGACAATTCCATCCAGCAGAGATACAAATGTTTCATTTACAAATCCAAGTGAAGTGATGTCGTATAACAAATACTGATGAAATCCTCCAGGACCTGAGTGAGTATGAGTCCCACTAATGAGCACATTTCTCTCATTATACAAGTTTCCATACTTGGCTTTCAAGCTTTTTATTACCTGAAATCAGAAAGTTCACATCTTAATACAATGCTTCCTGTGTATTGTAAAGTGAAGGATGTTCATATAATAATTTGACGCTTTGCATGCTACATGCAAAACATTTGTTTCCAGACCACAAGCCTGACAACTATTTAGCATATAACATGATGAGCTACCCACCATTATTTTTATCGTGTGGACTCAAGGATTTTCCTTCCTCCTAAAGTCTGGGTCCAGGGTCCGAACGATTGAAAAATATACAGCATCTTATAGGAGCATTAGCTGTGCTTGGAAAAAAATATTATTTTGATTTTTTCTACTTTTACTACTTGTACTTGTTGTTTAATAACAAATAAGAGCAATACAATGGCATAAAAAGTCTTATATTCCTATATATTTTGTAAAAAATAAGGTCAGATTCAGTGTAGTATTCATATACAAATAGTAAGGTTGAGTTATCAATTGCAATTTAGAAAGTGCCAAACCTGGGTTTATCAAGCAATTTTCACAAAATACCTATAGGAATTTAAGAATTTTTATGCCTGTGTATATCTCTTTTTTATTATTGTATACATATCTAAGTAGTTAAAAAAGGGGGAAATTTTAAGAAAAAAAAAAACCACAACTAATGCCCCTTTAATAGAAAGGGAAAAGCTCAATTTGGCACATTTGTTTGAAAATACTTTCTTTATTCTGAAGTTGGAAATTGGGAATTTTTGTTTATTTTGGCGGAAAATACAAGCCATTTTTGCATCGGGATTGGTCCTGTAACCAGACCCAAAAATGGCCCAGGAAAATCCCTGTTGACTGTTTGATATATGTCATAGTCTGAATTGATGTTGTTGCTGGTGACAACATGCCCACTGAAAGCATATAAACACAATAACATGTATGACAGGTCATACTAATGGTGTCCATATAGTGTACAGCTGACAATTCATACTAACTGGTGTCCATATAGTGTACAGCTGTCAGTTCATACTGACTGAGGTCCATATATTGTACAGCTGTCAGTTCATACTGACTGAGGTCCATATATTGTACAGCTGTCAGGTCATACTAAATGGTGTTCATATACTGTACAGCTGTCAGTTCATACTGACTGAGGTCCATATAGTGTACAGCTGTCAGTTCATACTGACTGAGGTCCATATATTGTACAGCTGTCAGGTCATACTAAATGGTGTTCATATACTGTACAGCTGTCAGATCATACTAACTGGGGTCCATATATTGCACAGCTATCAGGTCATACTAAATGGTGTCCATATAGTGTACAGCTGACAGTTCATACTAACTGGGGTCCATATATTGTACAGCTGTCAGGTCATACTAAATGGTGTCCATATAGTGTACAGCTATCAGGTCACATTAATTGGTGTCCATATAGTGTACAGCTGATAGTTCATACTAACTGGGATCCATATATTGCACAGCTGTCAGGTCATACTAACTGGGGTCCATATAGAGTACAGCTGACAGTTCATACTAACTGGTGTCCATATAATGTACAGCTGTCAGTTCATACTAATTGGTGTCCATATAGTGTACAGCTGACAGTTCATACTAATTGGTGTCCATATAGTGTACAGCTGACAGTTCATACTAACTGGTGTCCATATAGTGTACAGCTGTCAGTTCATACTAACTGGGGTCCATATATTATACAGCTGTCAGGTCATATTAATTGGTGTCCATATAGTGTACAGCTGACAGTTCATACTAACTGGGGTCCATATATTGTACAGCTGTCAGGTCATCATACTACATGTAATTGGTGTTCATATATTGTACACTTGTCAGATTATACTAATTGGTGTTCATATATTATACACTTGTCAGATTGTACTAATTGGTGTTCATATATTGTACACTTGTCAGATTATACTAATTGGTGTTCATATATTATACAGCTGACAGGTCATACTAATGGGACTAATTTATGTACCACATGATGTCTGATAACGTTTGTGCAGTACTAGTATCTCCAATGGTGACGGAACGTAATTCTATGTAATCTTCCCACTGAAATGACGATACTGCGGGATATCGTCTGTTTGCATCATTCCATCACTAATAGAAACAATAGTCCTGCACAAACGTTATCGGGTATCAAATGGTACATGAATTAGTCCCATTTGGTGTCCATATATTGTACAGCTGTCAGGTCATACAATTAGTGTCCATATATTGTACAACTGACACGTCATACTAACTGGTGTCCATATATTGTACAGCTGTTAGGTCATACTAATTAGTGTCCATATATTGTACACCTGACAGATCATACTAACTGGTGTCCATACATGTATATTGTACAGCTGTCAGGTCATACTAATTGGTGTCCATATATTGTACACCTGACAGATCATACTAACTGGTGTTCATACATGTATATTGTACAGCTGTCAGGTCATACTAATTGGTGTCCATATATTGTACAACTGACAGATCATACTAATTGGTGTTCATATATTATACACTCACTACAGCTGACAGGTCATATTTACATCAGTAAATTAACAAGTATCCAATGCCAAAATTATACAAGTAAGTCAAAGTGCTTTGTAATCTACATGTATATGTACATACATGTAAACAACGTAATTACTAAATCTTAAATTCTGCATCCAAAAAATTGGGGAAAATATATGTTTTAATTCTAATTTGAAAATCGAATTTGGGGCATTTGTTTAAAAACACGTAATTCTTCATTTTGGAACTCCAAATTGGGAATTTTTGCATATCTTTGTAAATAGGTCATACAAAGGGACCCAAAATTCCTGTTACAGCTGAAAAGAAAATCATATTTCAATATCAAATGTTGCCTGAAACATTTACTGGTTTTATCCTTAAAATCTATGAATGAGTTCAATTAAGACTGATTCTAAAATAAATTTATGGATGAAAGACTTTGGTATAAGTGGTTTATCTACACAGCAGACTGGTGGTAACATCCCACAAGTTTTAGAAACACAGTTATTTAAATTTACAGTACATCATTATCGTGAGGATAAATATTTACCTATGGATAATGGACAGGTCAAGCTGGCAAGAGAACTACTTTGATATGAATTTAACTGCTTGAAATAAGGTCTGGTCAGTCGTGGACAGTCAGACATTACGGACACAAATTTTAAATCAGAAAAACTTTTATCAGTACTACAACTCAATTATCACTTAAATACATGTACATATAGAAATGTTTGTTGTTTCCTTTATCAACGAAATTAAAGTCATGATGAAAATTATGCATAATACACACAGTAATAGTAAACATCCAACATTTTTGTTATTTGTACAGTACTGTTTCCTGTAGATATAAACGCCCCTTTGACCTTACTAAATGGGAAAGAAAACAACACAAATCCGGTAGAAATAAAATAGGATGCAGTGTCATGCACTCATGGGTATATTCATTGAATTACATTATCATAGTAACATATGTAAAACATTTTTGTTAGTCAAATATTTTAGAATACTTTTAGTGAAATTTAATGTCAACAAATTTGTTTTATCCTTAAACCAATGGAATTTCACCCCCACAAAAATTTCTGATTCTACAATATATAAACTCTACATACCAGTACATGTACTTTACACACAACCCATGTCAGACACATTACGTTTATGTTGGCCAATTAGCCAAATTCATTTGTAGGTCTTAATTATTAGAAAAA
This sequence comes from Atrina japonica, assembly GCA_030159075.1. Classification (NCBI taxonomy): domain Eukaryota; kingdom Metazoa; phylum Mollusca; class Bivalvia; order Pterioida; family Pinnidae; genus Atrina; species Atrina japonica. The sequence goes on along the minus strand of BROG01000005.1, from coordinate 3,075,807 downwards.
GGAACCAAAATGACCTTAACCTTTGCTTGTATCAGGATATCTACCTAATGTACATTATAACCACCCCTGTCCTGACCCTGAAGAAAATAAAATTCATACCTTTTTATATGTACCCTGTACTTAGTTTAAAGAAAGTTGGTCAAGTAGTATTATGGAAGTTTGAAATGTCCAAATGTTTACAAATGCACAATGTACATCTGACAATAGTGGACAACAATCACAAACAATCATCTGATTGAGTCTGGTGATATCTAAGAGACTTTGGTGACATTTGAGTGACTTAGGTGATATTGGAATGACTCTGGTGACATTTGAGTTAACAGTGACATTAGAGTGACTCTGGTGACATGTGAGTGACTCTGGTTCCATTTGAGTGATTCAGGTGACATTTGAGTGAACAGTAATATTTGAGTGACTTTGGTGCTATTTGATTGACTCTGGAGCTATTTGAGTGACTCTGATGACATTTGAGTGACTATGGTGACATTTGAGTGACTAGGGTGACATCTGAGTGACTATGGTGACATTTAAGTGACTGATGACATTTGAGTGTCTATGGTGACATTTGAGTGACTGTGGTGACATTTGAGTGACTGTGGTGACATTTGAATGAACAGTGATATTTGAGTGACTTTGGTGCTATATGAGTGACTCCAGTGACATTTGATTGACTGATAACATTTGAGTGACTATGGTGACTTTCAAGTGACTGTGGTGACATTCGAGTGACTATGGTGACATCTGAGTGACTATGGTGACATTTAAGTATCTATGGTGACATGTGAGTGACTCCAGTGACATTTGAGTGACTGGTGACATTTGAGTGATTATGGTGACATCTGAGTGACTATATGGTGACATTTGAGTGACTCTGGTGACATCTGAGTGACTGTGGTGGCATCACATGTCCTATAGCATCTTACAAACATGTATTTGTTAAATATTCTTGGGCAAAGTGGTGGTGCCCATATTGTTTTCAATACAATGAAATTGGGGTATAAATTAATTTAGCAATATATTAGGTTACAGGATAAACAGAATAGATGGTTGGTGTCTTAAAATACAGGTTGTATTTGAACTCAGGTCAGAAAAATGACACTGGCAAGACAAGTCTTGCTATTGTCGTTTTTCTTAACCCTCGTCCAAATACAACCAAAATATTATCAGCAAGGGAAAAAATATGACCAATTATATTCATGTCCAGACCACATATTTATCAAAGTAATTAGTCAGAACATTGCTAACAAATATTTGTTCTCAAATATATTATACAGGCACCTTCCCTCAGATATAACCTACTACAGACATTATCTTATAGACAGGTTTAAATGATAATACTTAATATGTTACTTAGCTAGAAAGAAAGTTAATATATAGTTTTAAAACATGTACTGTATTTGATGTTTATATGTGTATCTCAACATTTGTACTTTATACATCAACAAGTCATCTCCGATGTACATGTACTTCCTCTTGATCAGATATGACACATCAATAACACTAATTACTATTCTTACTTAAATTAATATGTGCATAAAATATTCCATGTCAATGTTTACCAGCAATTGAAATAGCCCAGAGTTGATCATGAATTACCTGTATCAAGATATCCATACATATTTGTGACATGTACACATGTATATATAGACCTAAGAAACTAAGCCTGTAAGGTACATGTAATATACAGTGTAATGATGATACTGAATATTTTAAACAAAATACCAAAGTTATAATGCTCAAGACGATCGTTCCTGTCAAACAGACTTCATCAGTTGAGCTCCAATTTAAAATGTATATGTATTTTCTAAAGAGAAAGTGGTATCATACAAGGTCAAATAATAAATCTAAAAGTATAGTCGATATCCGTCTAAGAGTAACCACTGTAAAAAGATGACAATCTTAGGCCAAACATAAAAATATGTTTGTTTGCTGTTCCCCGACCCAGGGGTCCAAGGGTTGGGTCGGTAGGTAGGAAAATTATTTTATTTTTTTTTTCAAAATTTTTTTTTTACTGCGAATCATTAAAAATTAAGTATAATACGAAAAAATGATGTAGTAGTGCTCATTACCTTGTTTACTAGCCATATTTCTTACTATATATAAATAAAAAAAAATATTTTGACGATCGTGGTAGAAAAAACTTTTCAGTCGGGCCATTAAAATCGGGTCGGTCGGGGAACGGCAAACAAAAAATATTTTAATTTAGGCCTTAGCTTTAGAAAACTTTGGAATTTAAATGGTGTTATCAGTGCCAAATATGACTTTAGTATAAGATTATCAGCTGGTACCGAAATACCAGGTACTAGGATTATGTATATCCTCGCTATCGGGGACTTAAACGGTCCACCAGCAGTGGCAACGACCTAGTGGTTATAAATATTTTAAACATAATACCAAAGTTATGAATCCTATAGAAAATCACAGCATACATGTATAGTTAGTAGTATACCAGAGGTTTCACTTGTATAAAATCTTAATCCTCCAAGAAGAGATATGTGGAAATGACTATTTGTATACTTGCTCTTTAAGTGTGTCAGGTTTCAAATGATGCACACATGATCAAGATGGCTATATAAACAAGGCTAATTCAAAGAATTAATATTCTCACACCTGGGGCAGATCGCCAAGACATATAAACTGGCAAAACCATCCTTTTACCTAAAAAACCAAATATGGTGACCCTACATGTAGGTGAAGAAACGAAATTGATATTTCCTATTCAAAAGAGACTAACAAAGGGAAATAACTTTAATAATAAGGGTAGAAGGACAGCAATTTTGTATGTGACACTCCATTTTCTTAAAATATTTATATTTCCCTATAACAAATATGGGGAACCTTGGTAAAGAAATAAATTAGATGTATCCCTGACAAATAAAATCAACAAAGGGGAATAACTCTAAAATAAGGATGACCATTTTCACATTTTTATACGCAATACTCCGTCTCCTTAAGATTTTTACAAATTATATATACATGTATGTACATTTCCAGGTAACTTACAAATGAGCTGGACAAATAAAAACAACAAAGATGAGTAACTCTAAAAAAAATGGTACATGTATTGATGTAGTACATCTGTATGTAGGAGTGCAATTTTTGCATGTGACTCCCTTTAAAATATGGTGAACCAAGTTGAAGAAATGAGGAAGATATAGCCTGAACAAAGCAAAAGGACTGACGGACAGGCATACGGAAGGACAGATGGACACAATGCAAAATTTTTGTTCCCCCCCTTGGATAGGGTACCAGTCGGGGACTAATGACCTGATACTGCAATATGATTACATGTAATTAAATGGTTTAAATAATTCATAAGATTTCTACATAAGATCAGACTTACTCCAGAAATACATGTACAAATGCAGTCCAACTTTGGCATACATTATGTACATGTATCAGGAATTTCAACTCATACGATTTCAACATAACATGATTGCACTGGATAAACATAGTGACAATGACAGTTCAGAATATTTTTACAGATTTATATTTTGGTGTTTTACATAACAAACCTCAAGCTTTAGTCCTTGTGACTGCATACAAGAATCTGTGTTGACAAAAACCACTGTTTCTTTATTTTCACTGTCACTAATAATGAATGCTCTGCTGAACTGTCGAAGGTGGATTCCTTTTGATGTCTGAGCAGGATTAGCATATCCCATCTGTAAAATAACATAATCCTATTTGTACATGTACAAACTTTATCTAAAGTTTCAATGTATCTTCTACTACAAAATCATCAATTTATTGAGTATGCTCTCCAAAACCCATGTAGAAGATTGCTAAACATACATGTATTTGGTATGCTGCTCCTTTTCATCCTATAGGCTGCCATTAAATGCTGAAATATTGATATCCCCTATGCTTATAATATATACCAATTATATATAATATATATTAATTAAATCATCAAATTTGTCTAAGTACTGTCACTTGTTTTGAGAAAAAAATGGTCAGATTACATCAAGTTTATCCTAGATAACAATTACAAAGAATTGATGATTGGGTTTGATAATGGAAAATCACACCTTTACAGCAACACCAATGTGGTGGATCATGACTGACTGGACAAAAACAGAGAGGTTTGACTGTAATTATTTTTAAAATTTGGAAATAAATCAGGGGTTGATTGATTTTGCATTGATAGTTTACTGAAATTTTATTGGTATGACAAGATATCCTTAAAACTTGTTATATCATCAAGTCCTCCCACTAAGTTATTCCCAAATCCATTTTGGACAAATGTTGGTAATACAATTAAAAGAGGGAACACTGTAATCTGTATACTATACATGTATATAACCACTATAGACAAATTTTAGACTATACGGTAAAGTGTTCCAATGTATGTCGTATTTATAAAATTTTGCAGATCATCCTGTTTTTATTAAAAATGAACACGATGAAATAAGGGCAAAAAAGGATTGCTGTTTGATGACAGGGATTAAATTCTCTAAATTTTGTTCAAGTGCAATGATGGTACATGTAGACTTGCTGAGCATTTGAGGTAAAATATTTCTCTGTACTCTTTTAATTTTTTATGAAAGAGAAGGGTCACTCCACACTGTTTATAAAGCTGATGCACCCTGGGCAGTATGTCAGATCTAGGTCAATTAATATTACTCCAAGGTTTCAAGGAAGAGGATTTTTTTTTTAATTTATAAATCTTAAATGACAGCGGTGGCAAGAGCTCAAAACAATCTGAATAACTAAAAACAAATCAAAATGCAGGAATAAGTAAAATTACATTTTATTTTATTAAAAGATCATTCAAACTAAACTGAATTTCATTTTCACAAAAAAATATTTGACTATTCTGTAGTAGATGAGGAACATTTCACTGCTAACAGGACAGCCCTCAGAGTAAACCCATTGCAGGTTAATGTTGTTATTACATAACAACCCATAAAAACAAAATTCACAAAAACTTTAAGTCAGGTTTTAATTACATTAATTTTGTGGTTCTTCTCATTTATACAAATAGATTTCACTATGACTGACTTTATATAAATCTAATTAAATATATGAGTCACCATTAGTTGTGACTAAAGCATAAATATATATCCTGATAATGTACATGTATGTATTACTGATAGTATTCATTTCCTTAATACAAGTATGAGTTAAAAGTATATATATATATATATATATGTGTGTGAAAATAATATTATCATGTAACGACAAGTGGGATTAAAACATGTCCCTGAATGAGCATGTATATCTCAGTGAGCTTATCTATTTATTGGCAAGACTTCCTTTTGTATCCCCTACTGAAATATTACCCAAAATATTATAAAATGCAGAAATCATTCAAGATGATAAATCTGTCTGATATTTTCTTTGAATTGCATCAAGGACATTTAATATATCCAGAAATTTACTTAAGCATTTTAAATAATTTTTAATGTTTTGGGTAATATTTGAGTGGAAGGTGCAAAAGAAGTCTTACATACATGTACTTATCTGACTCTGTATGTTCAATATGAAGAACATTTAGACTATTTCTTTATATATGTTTATGTCATGTAGTGATGATGATTTTTTTTTATTAATGTTTACTGTAAATACATATACTAACAAATTTAATGTTATCAATTCCTTCAACACCATAGACCAAAGCAGAGTGGTCTAATGCTTGGGTGAAAATTTACAAGTTCAACACTTTTTATCAGGAATGAATATCATTAAGAAACTGTGTGATTTATCTCATCATAACATGGTAAATAATACATGACTACATGATCACATGTACCTCAAAGCTGCTTGATCATGTGATATGTGATCACACTATATGTAGGCTATCAGGTATTTACTTTCTACATATGTGTATGAAGTCAGGCAATACAACGAGTGGAAACAAACTGTCCATATCAGACTTGTCAAACTTTTCAAGTACATGTTCCACAGAAATTACAGTGATCTCTCTTATCTTATGAACTATTTCAGTAAATTGTCAACTTCATGGCAAATAAATATCTCGACTATAAATAAACCATCAGTAAATAAAATACGCTCATCTTAACTACAGTCATGATATCAAATTCACGTTTTAAGCATCTTAGAAACACAGCTATGCCTAGCCCTGGCCTAGGCTACATGGATTGATGACGGTACGATATTTGAACAACATTGGCATTGCATTACACGTACATGTAGTGTACATAAAACAATTCTTACCATGTCAACTTCAGCCGCTGGTCCAGTTATATCAGCAATACCAGCACCAATTATGTATGATGTTTCTAACCCATTGCATACAGAAACAACGCAAACGAGGAAATTCACTAGCAGTGCGATCCTCGCCATTTTGATAACATGTGACTTTGACTGAAGTTAATCAAGCCAGACAACATTAAGGTTTTTCTGTATACCGATCCCGATCCCGATAATGAAAATGCTGCAAAGTCTATTATCACCTTTAAAAACACATCGAAGGTATAAAACAATCGATAGGAATATAAAATAAAATAAAGATAACTATCGTAACTGATAACACACATTTGAAGATAAAAACAAATTAATATATATAATTTGGGCAGTTATTTTAAATACAGAACCCGATGCATACAACTTTTTCTTTCTGATATATATATATATATATATATATATATATATATATATATATATATATATATATATATATATATATATATATAATTGTAGCTCAACTGATCTTATTGACAGAAACAATCATCTTGATCATTTGTTTTGGCCTCTTTTGTAAAACTAAAACTATAACTTTGGTATTGTTAATTATTTTTATAACCACTGGTCGTTGTCACTGATGGTGGATTGTTTCCCCCGAGTCCCCGAGAAAGGCCAGTATCTGGTATTTTGGTACCAGTCGATTATTGTATACTAAAGTAGTATTTTGCTCAGATAGCACCATTTAACTTCTAAACTTCTCAAAGCTAGGGCATTCATTTTAACAGTAGGTAGGGCTAGGCCTAGACTTACACAAGTTTGGCAATACATTTAGGTTTATTATTTGGCCTTGTATGACACCACTTTTTCTTTCAGAAATATATTTCTATATCCAATTTTAACTCAACTGAGGATGTCTTATTGACAGAAACAATCGTCTTAAACATTTGTTTTGCCTCTTTGCTAAAACTATAATTTTGGTATTAAAATTTAAAACCAATGGATTGTTGCCACTTCTGGTGGACCATTTGAGTGCCCGATGGTATACATGTATATATAATCCCAGTATATGAAATTTAGGTACCAGCTAATTATTTTATACTAAAGTTATATTTCGCTCAGATTCCATCATTCGAATTCTAAAATTCTCAGAGCTAAGGTATTCATTTTACAGTTGGTAATCTAGACAAATTTATCAACACATTTTGATTTATTATTTGGCCTTGTATGATACCATTTTTCTTTCAGAATTATATATTTTATTTCAAATTCCAACTCAACTGACGAAGTCTTATTGACAGAAATGATTGTCTTTAACATTTGTTTTGGCCTCTTTTTTAAAACTATAACTTTGGTATTCTTAAAAATATTCATTACTATCATAAAATCTATGGAAAGTAGTTAAGAATTTCAAATGTGAATTGTAGACGCCTCATCAGTGACACGAAGCAAATCGCATTATGGGGACAAATAATCCTGACCTCATTTTAGGAAGTGAATCTCATCCGGACCCAAAGGCTGTGAGGTATTTTCTATGTATTTCAGCAACACCTACAGAAGAGACTGAACACTTGATGAGGGAAGACTCTTTATCGCAGGGAGAGACGATTTGATCATTATATAAATCAAAATTTCATTGGGCAGCAAACTGACATGGACATCACTCAATGGATATGGCAGTCAGCATTTAACCATTGGGTCATTCAATAGGATCCTGTCTAGTCATCGGGGCAAGTTAGAAAGGCTTGACAACTCCATCCAGTAAGTCATAGCGAAATGTGGTAGCAGCACACCTCATATCATCTTAGGTGGAGACTTTAATCTACCAAGTATAGGCTGGGAAAACCCCACCACCACCATCACAGTATGGTAGAATAATGAACAACAAAATGGTAGACATAACATCAGAGCGTAATCTTGAACAAATTCAGCAAAGTTACTCAATAAAAGATGTTTTTATTTCAGTGGTAGCTTTCACAAAATTAAAATCTGTATCAGACCTTTGAAGGACTTTTTTCCCTAGAAAACTTTGTCAAAAAGTTCCAAGATCATTTTGTGTGTATATTGTATTATGAGTACATAACTTTTGGTGATGCTATTTGGTGAATGAGACTGACTTTGAGTTTCAGAGGTCTCATATGTAATACAATGGCATGTGTTTGATATCATATGTATACAGAAAAGTTTGTAAAGATTTCCAAATAGATTTTATTAAGCTGATATAATGTTAACATTATAAATAAAATTAAATTTGTAAAAAGTGTAAAGGTACAACTTCACAATTATTATTACAATCGCTATAAATGAGTTTTGATAACAAGTTCTAAGTATGGTCATCAGAATGCAGCATCTAGTAAAACCTACTTTTTTTTTTATTTTTCGGATTTGTGCAATGTCATTCTGCCATACAGGTATCATGTATCAATAACAAATTGGAATGAAAGTTTGTTAAACAAGTGTCTGCATATTGCTAAAACATTATCATTGTCAGAAAAAAGTTAATTGATCATTTACTTGCTTTGGTGTCAAATGTCGACTTGAAAATTGGAAGAAATCTCAAGACTTATTATGACCTTAAAATGGGTTCACAAGAAAATCTGGTGTGAAAAGGACGGAAAAATAGAATGCTTCAATAAACAATACCAAAACCATAAATGTATTAATCTGTATTTCTATACACTTGTTTATAAATATGTAAATATATGCATATAGACATCAAAAGTTTCAACTAGTAGAAAAGTACCCAAATCACAATTAACAATAACATCCGAAACAAAGTAAATATCCATATAGCATCTTAACATAATTACTTGTCTAGGAGAAAGAAAATGTTGGTAAGAAAAGATATCACTTTTAGATAACAAAGAATGAAGTTATACCATTGTTTACAAGGTCACAGGAAGTGATATCAGCATCATCACAAAATACTGTGAAAGCTTCATTTTTCAAGGGAGATAATTTCCATCTATCTTGATGTAATTGATACTGACATGTTATTGGTTGTATTATTTATGGTAGATATACAAAGTAAACTAGGCTTGGTAGTAATATATTCATTATACCCGTTTATTGATTTAGAAATGAACTAAATAAGAAATAAGACACATTTATTAGAATAACATTAAGTATGATAATTAAAAGATAAGGATATTTCTTAAAAGTGAACAACTCTAACAAAGGAAATGATAAGTTTAGCAAAATACTTATAATGCTTACAAAGTTTTATCAAATACTGGCAAATGGGTCACAGTGTAAATCACTTATAAAAAAAAAAGATATGTTAAAACATAAATCTATTTCTTGATTTGACTTGTATGTTTACACAACTACATAATGTAACATGTAGTTTTCCCTTATCAGACACTTTAATTTCCCAGATATTTTCAATTTATCAGATTTTCTTTGATATGCTATCTTAACAGTTTAATACAAATGCATGCATTTTAAATAGCTAATATACAATACAAAACAAAGATAAACTAACATTTCCAAAAAACGTGAAGATCAAACAATAATTCAATATGCTAAATATAGCCTGAAATGGAATTTGATGCCCATATTATAGTAAATATTAAAAAACAAGAACATTAAAAATAATAAACATAACAAATAAAATAAAACAATCACTGAAAAGAAACAAAACAAAACCAAAAAATATGAATAACTTGACAAAGGTGGTTTGTCTGATAAAATTTTCAACAGTTTTTAAATAAAGTGATTGATGAACATAGGATGGAATTTATTGTCTTATTCCATCCCCGCAGAATCATATAGTGCAAAAAAAATTATTGTTACAACTAAAACACACTCACACTGAGTCTACAGTTACATGTATAACACTTACACTATGCAATTTACTAATTATATAAAACGTATAACAACCTAATATCCTATCTGATTTAAAATTGCCAAAATCCATAATAATTTCCCAACCAATTCATTCAAATTCTAAATTTCTTATATGGTAAGGAATGAAAGTTTGTTAAAGAAATTTAGCTTTTTATTTCATACTTAACACAATATTAGCTGAAGAATCAAAAATAAAATGCTTGCAAGAGAATATATATCAGGTCATATGCATTTTATTATGTTTCTTTCCAATACGTCTTTTTATATGTTTCTTCAGAATACGTGGCCATAAAGATATGTCAATTCATATACCAAGATAGGAGGTAAACCTTTAGTATAGAGGTGATTTAAACTTACAAACTGATTACCTGTTCACTCCCTTAATATCTTCATAACTGGGGTAAATTTTTATCATATATTACAATCAACACAATAAGAATTTTCTATTAATGTATATGAATATTGCTCTGAAGCAAATATTGTGGTAAATACACATACAAAATTAAAAAAAAAACTACAAAACATATGGCAACTAGGTGACTGACTACTGTCCAATTAAGGCTAAGAGAAGCTTCTTGTAATCTCCACTGGTTTCGGAGGAGACTGCAGCATGCACAGATTTCTGGTGTGCTGCCATATACTCTTCCTTGATGTTCTGAAGGTCAATCTGAAATGGATTGCAAAAGAATTTCAGTGAAATGTATCATGTTACCATGACAAATGTGTAAATGTAAAAAGATAGAAATTGTGTCCATAATACTGATAAAAATTCATATTCAACTGACAGAGTAATGGGGAAAATTAGTTTTTCTGGTTTAGAAATAAAGAATTCTATGTACATGTATAATGTAAATTAATGTTTATGGCAAACTCAATTTGTTTAAGTAAAACTAATGTAATAATAATAATTAAAAAAAAAACAGAAATAAAAAATGAAGATACAAAACTAAAGATATTAACAATGTTAATCAGTTATCTTGGTCATATACCAAATATGGAATTTTAAAAAAATGTCAAAAAAATAAAGTTATAATTAAACATGTTACCTCTGATCGGGAAACGATTACACGGATCAAGGTAGAATCACTTGTACCAAATCCTTTCATTGCATGGTACAATCGATCAGCAAAGAATTTAGGTCTGTTCTTAGCAGTCATAACTGTAAACAATTAAAACAAAAATATATAACTTCAGATGTTCACGTAAAAAAAAACTGTTTTGCATATGAAATGATTATGAAACACTTTTCTTGATTCTCTCTAAATGAGGTCTCCCAAAGGCTCCATTCTAAATATAAAAATGTTACCTCTTTATGATATTACAATAAATGCCATACTGCTTTATCTCACATCATCCATACTTTCATCCGTCTAGCCACAGGTAGCACAGCTGTTTTGTCTGTTTCTAGTATAAGAGTTACAACTTTAACAGAATGTTCACATTATAAGAGATGTGCATATCATGAGGATTTCGGATTTCATAAAGTTTTCACACCTAATCCATTTACCCCTAATGACACATTTGGATTGGTCTAAGTCATTGGTTTACAGAAGAGTCCATTGTTTCTCAGGGGTTGATGAGGGGTTAATTAGGGCTAAAATTTTATACTGATGAATGAAGTAATGCACACAATATCGGCGATCTATGAAGACAGGGGTTATTTTATTTACAAGCATTTTAGATAGAATTCATTAAAGTGAAGAGAAGCAGGATGCACAAGAAATGATGAAAGACAGAGAGTAATGGCAATAGATCATCACAACTAATCAGTCCAGGTGACATTTTAACATCATGAATATATATTCTAACATTTCCAAGTAGCATAGGTAATTTGTTTTCTGTTTACCTAGTGCATATGTTATATATTAACTTGTAAAAAGCAAGAACATGAGAATGACAAGAAATGTAAGTTTACACTTACTGATAGCTTTAAATCCATCTTCCAGATCTCCAGACATTTCACTGCCAATAGCACTCATAATGTCTTTTCCTGATAACTGTAAAATACATACCAGGATGTGTGAATTGTGTATCATGACAAACAACTGTAAAACACTTTTATTTCGCAAGAGATTCATTTTCACGTAAATGTTTGTGAATTCAAATATCACCAATATTTAGCAAATATTTCTATAAAAGTTTGTATTCATAAACCTCCAACATGACTGTACTGAAAATAAGTATTGTTACAAAATATTCATCATTCATTGAAGTTCATTTCTGAAAATAGCAATAAATACATGTACAGTGCAACTACCTTATGTATGTTTTCAATGTTTTTTCCAATGCATATTCATCATTTGCATTCCATAATATGTTGAAATAGTTGTTATTATCAACTAAATTGAAGGATGTGATGTTAACTTTCTGTGGTTTGTCGATAATTGTTTTAATACAACAAACTTTATAAACAGCCAGGTGCTCTAATTAATCATTTAGCCAAAAATTATATCTGTAATTATACTTCGATAGTGCATCATGTAATCTGAGAAATTCCCTGGTAGATCTACTTTTGATTAACTTGGATAGAAAACTTTTTCAAACGCCCAGTTAATTACATAAAATGTAGATCGATGCACTGAATGTTTAAATATATGGGACCACTAGTAGGCCGAAATTCTGCCCTTATTTTAAGTTACTTTTTGGTAAAATTTACCTGGCATCACACATATATTACACATGGCAAATTACTTGTACACATGAAGATAAATGTTAAATGTTAAAGACGATCATTTCTGTTAATAAGACTTCGTCAGTTGAGTTGTGAAATCATGCACATGTTGATAACCTTTGAAATCTCTTTCTCTGTTGAACAGTGCAGCAAAGTTGCCATAGGAATGGTTGGTATTTGGAAGATATTTTAATCAAGTAAACTAAAACCTGTTTGCGATGAAAATTTGTTCGGAATTTAGAGGGATCGGTATTTAGAAGTTATATTTACTTAAAATTAGAAGAAAAAAAAAATCAGACTTCGGTAACATGATCGGTATCAGGAGGTGAACAGTTTCACCATACGTGAAATGTATTTGAAAGTCAATATGGGACACATGTTTTCTGTTTATATACATGTTCAATATTACCATGGCAACTCACAAAAATAGTCTTTTGCATCTTTAAAATCTCAAATTCATGTATAATGGAAGGTACCTGAATTGGGGAATTCACAAAATAAAGTCGACAAGAAGTGATTGACAGTACAAAAAATATCAGCAATAACAAATAATTTTAACATAATAAAATAGAATCCTACAAAAACGGACTCTGAATCATTTATATACAGCCACGAAAAGATTGGGCATACAATTTAATTGATAGGAGTGATAGAGAAAATGCTAACTAATTTTATCCTTGAATTAAAACAAAATCCAAGTAGATCAAGAACCTCAACTCAACTCAGAAAAAAGGACATAGGAGATAGGCTACTTTCAGACAAAATGTCATACCTTTTGATATTCCTCAAATGTAGCCCTCATTTGGTATTGATGTCTGATGGACAGTACACTCAGAAATGCGGACTCATCAGTTCCTAATTTCTTCACTCCAGCTTGCAGTAGTTTCTGTGCATCTTCCCGGGCAAGATTTCTGTCAATTACACTCTCCGGACCTTGTTGCGACAACTGTTGTATTTGAGCAGGTGTCAGCTCTGTCCTACTACCCTGATGATTTAATTGAAAAAAAAAAATCATTCATTTTGATTCATTAAATTCAACCAGAAAATGAAACTCTCTAAAGTTCACCTAAGTCTACAAATCTCCTACAACAACCTAAGTTCACAAGTCTACAAATCTCCTACAACAACCTAAGTTCACAAGTCTACAAATCTCCTACAACAACATAAGTTATATTTTAAAATATTATCCTACAGAAGCTACATACCAAATCTGAAGGCAATTGCCTGAGCAATTGTTAAATCAAGACAAATCAGTGTAGACTTTTTATGAGCTATGCCAAGTCATGATATAAGAAGTTGCCTTTTGTTCCTTGAGAATACAAATTTTGTTACATCTCACACAAGTTGTCTAAAAATAACTTTTGAGAACCTGGGTGCTGCACAACGAAAATGGGCAAATGATCAAGCTCAACTCAATGTCTTAGATACTGAGATGAGAGTATACATCATATCTGTTCAATGGAAATTTATTTTTTGTTTTCATTGCACACAACTAGTAAAGATTATTGCAAAATGTAGTAGGAGACATTTCTCTATAGTTTCCATGGGGCCAATATTTTATGAAAAAAAACAAATCCCAATTCAATGTAGAGACCAGAAATTTAATGAAAAATAGATAAATGCAGGGAGAAATTTATTCAAAATGATTTTAAGATTTACACAAGTGCAAACTGTTTTTCCTAATCTGACACAAATTCCCAAGTGTGTCATCAATGGCATTTTCCAAAAATTTACAGAAAAGGCCTGGGTAATCATCTTTAGAAAAAAAGATGACGATTTATACTAAAAAGAAATGGAATAAGTATGCATTATATACCTGACAACACGAAACCAAAAGTCTCTTAAAATGCCCACTTGTTTCATCAATGATGTCTTTCTCTAGGTCTCTCTTGTAGACTGAAATACAAATTTTGTTACTGTAATTCACAAAACTTAACTGGTATCACACCATTACATAACCTATTCATATAATAATACCATCCAGACTGATACTGTATCACATTTTGTTATTATGTCACCACTTGAGGGACATAGGTTAACAGCAAATTAAGCTGATGTCAGTTCAGTGATTTCTATGGAAGCCTGTAGGTACCATGTTTGAAATATATTTTCTTTATTTACGTTGACATATTTACACTGGTATAACATACCTACAGTGACATAACATTCAAGCATTGATTTGACATGCCTAGTGATATGACATACCTGCAGTGATATGACATACCTACAGTTTTATGACATACTTAGTGAAATACCTAGTGATATGACATACATATTGATATAACATACTTGCAGTGATATGTCGCACCAACAGTGATATGATATTCCATTTTTATGACATATTCACATTGTTATGACATATTCACATTGTTATGACATATTCATATTGTTATGACATACTTACACTGTTTGTAAGTTGACACTATTTCTTTGATCTCAGTGTTGGTTCTGGTACACATGATTTCTATCAGCACAGATTCTTTCGTTCCAACTCCCTACAAATGAGACAATTTTTATTGTTATAATTCATTTCAATAATGGATGACAAAACACTTCTGACACTTAATCTACAAAAGATACTGTTTCACCCATGAGATAAGAAAGAAAAAACTAGAAAAGAGCATGTCATTTAGTTACTTAGGGTGAAACGGTTAAGCCATGGTGAATGGTCTACTGTGCAGGGCTCAAAACTAATGTAAATCTGTTAAGTTTGAGGCATGTAGATTTCCCAATGGACTTATTAAAATTCCATTGTACAAAGTTCCAGGCCTACATGTAAGAGAAAAGTTGAGATTCCAGATATATTAGCGTTAAGATCAACTAGGTTATTATGCATCACAAGAATGTTTAGTAACATTCCCTAAAAATGCATGGCATTAGTTAATCCTTGTCTGTAATGTGTTTGAAATATATGAGCAGATGGGAAAAGCTTCCTTTTGCACCCCCTACTCAAATACATGTATTACCCAAAACATTATAAAAATGCAGAGGACATTAATTCAAAAGTATAAATTTGTATGAAAATTTCTTGAATGACATCAATGAAATATATTCAGAAATTAATTATTGGATGTTAAACAGTGTTTGTTTTTCAGTTTTGGGAAATATTTGAGTGGAGAGTGCAAAAGGAAGTCTTACCTTTTGGGGTGTGAAACACAAACAACAAAAGTTGTCAGAAAACCACATAGCTCTAGTACATGTTTTTCAAAAGTACTAGTCAAGGTCAAAGTTTTTGTCCAGGGAAGCAACTGATGATGTCCACAAAAAGCAGATGATACTAATGCCAGGCAACATGAGTGATTAAGATCATTTCAACAAAAATGGAAAGTTAGTGGTAGTCTAATTAAACAATTAGATTACCAGATTTAGTTTAGTATTGTAAATGTTTATTTTTATCTTTTTTATCTTTTTAATCTAATCTATCAATCTGCCTGCCTAGATTCAAGTCCTGCAGTAATGAACAAAATGAAAACAAGCACATACACTCATAGCTTTGTGAAGAGAATATGCATCATAAAATGTTGTAGGTTTAAACAGAGCCAATATCAGTTCCTCCAGGTCGCCACTTAGTTCTGATTTCAAATCTGATATCAGATCCTGAAATATAATGAGAACAGTATCAATTAATGCTCTATAATTAGTCATACATTTTCTTTTTACACTTTTTAAAATTAGTTAGATATTTATAACTCTTAATTCATAAAGATTAAAAATGATTAGTATACTAATCAAGTATCATTACATATTACGATAGTGAAATATCTTTAGTTTACCCTTATTTACATAGTTCTTTCCCAGTAATCAAACAACTGGTTTGATCAAGGTGACTTGCCTACATTGTCAAACACTCTCTGAATTTCCTCAGTCACCAAGAATCTAGTGTGATTTAGATGATTTGGTTACCTAAGTCAAACAAACTGATATACAGGTACTTGACTTTTCTCATTAATCAATCCACTGGTTTGATTTGGGTGACTCAATTCTTTTACATTATGTCATTTAAGTATATTTATAACAATATCTGACTAAAATTACACAAAAATCCATTATTAAACGCTTGCATAAGACAGAGTATCATTATTCCTCATATTTGTAACAGTGTGATTGATCAAAGTGAATCACCCCTGGAAAACCCAAGGAATCAATACAATAACAAACAGTAGACCCCGGGTGCTGGAAAAAATTCCTTATACTCAATAATGCAGACAGATAAATTACTACAGTTTGATTTTGATTTGTGTTTTATGCCTCACTCAAGTCAGTCATATGACGATGGCCAGTTTTTAATGGTGGAAGAGAGAGCCTGGTTACAATGTTCCCGAGAAGAGACCACTAGACTTCTAAAAGTAAACTAGCAAACTTTCTCACAAAAATCAGTCTAGGGGCTTGACCCTGTGCTGACCAGATGTGAGAGACTTCATGGTTTAAAGCGCGATGCTCTAACCATTCGGCCACGGATGCCCTTAAATTACTTCAGTCAAAATATGTTGATTATTTGAAGTTCTGTATAATAAATAATTGTAACTCTGGTTATAGAGCGATATAAAGGTCAGTTTTCCCTACACAGCTTTATTTCACTTAGATTGTGCCCTCAAAAATATGACTGCAATAGGTAAATAAACAGGGCCATAAATATATAATTTCATGTCGTGGTTTTGATTCTTCTAAATGGAACCCATTTATAAGGATGTAAGAGACGATATAATTATAGCTTTAATCTTACCTTTCCATACATTGTTTTGAAAAGTCGAAGTATATCTTGTCTTTGTAGATTAGATCTAGCACCTATAACACTAATTATAGCTTTCTCATCAGTACCTGAAATATTCAAAGCCAAAAATTCACAACATTTGACATAGCTGAAACATATTCAAAAACCAAATATAGTTAATATATAGTCAAAAACTAAATGTAATTGACACATAGTCAAAAATTAAATACAGTTGACACAGTCAAAAGATAAATATAGTTGACAGTCAAAAACTAAATATAGCTGACACAGTCAAAAACTAAATATAGCTGACACAGTCAAAAACTAAATATAGTTGACAGTCAAAAACTAAATATAGCTGACACAGTCAAAAACTAAATATAGTTGACAGTCAAAAACTAAATATAGCTGACACAGTCAAAAACTAAATATAGTTGAAACATAGTCCAAACCTAAATACATATAACTAATATACATAGTCATAAACTAAATGTAATTGACACATAGTCAAAAACTAAATATTGTTGACAGTCAAAAACTAAATATAGTTGTTAACACATAGTTGAAAATTAAGTAGATCTATAGCTGACACATAGATGAAAGCTCCGTACATGTGATATGGTAAAGAATCTGTTCATTTGACATATGGTTCCATAGTTGAAAACTCCGAATTGGTTACATCTCAAATAAAATTTGTTTTTAACTTAAGATTTACTTTATAAATTTAGAGTCAAACATGAACAAATCATAATTTTATTTGCAGAAAATACAAAAATAATTTTTTTAATTTTTAACCAAACCCCTTCCAAGAAAGAAAAAAGAAAATCTAAAATAATTTTAAGTTGTCAGCAAATTCTATGAAGGTATTCATTTGATCATAATCCATTTACATGTATAATTCTGTCAAAATTAGAACTTGACTTTGAATTTCTGATAAAATAAAGTTACAGTTTTCTTTATTTGTATGGTATTTATTGCTTTTAAGGACTGATATGTTATGCTGATAAATGCTGATAACATTTTCTGGGCATGTATGCTGATCTTCTCATGCTAATGTCCTTTGTATAACATTTATAAGCTCATAACTGATCATCTAACAGTATTTGTTCAACAGTATAAGCGATCTACAGTGGATTTAGAACTACATTTATTTAAATGCATACCAATGCCTTTCATAGCCTTGCGCAAAATCTCAGCGTCCTTCTCTGCAGAAAATGGATTGGCAGGTCGAATGGTAGGGCGAGGAACGTCAGCTGGATTTGCCCTAACATGAAGATTACCCATGCCTGCTGTAGCAGAAGACACACCAGACCCATGTCCTGCAGGAGCCTGAAATTTAACACAAACGAATGAAACTTTATCAATATGGTGATCCAACTAATATAACATAGACAAAAGTGGATATAATAGCTTCATTTATTTGTTTGTTTGAAAAAAAATATAGCAAATGTTCATGATGAATATAACACAGACAAAAGTACAGTGAAACCTGTATATAGGGGGCCACCCAAGGGACCAGAAAATATTGACCTTTATGTGCAGGTGACCCTTATACGCAGGTTCAATTAAGTTGAAGTATGCAGTCAAGGGACTTGAAAAAACTGGCCTTTATAAACAGGTATCCTTATATAGAGGTGGTCGCTATAGCAGGTTTTACTGTAGATGTAAATGCTCAAGCAAAAGTCTATGGTTTATCTAACTAATTCAGTCCATCAATGTGTATGAAAAATTTTGAGAATTGTTCATGATGAATATTTTATTAATTTACCAAAATATCCATACATCAATCAACAAATTACTAAGAAAAGATATACTTTGTAATTATATTATTAAAACAGTACTGGTCTGGGACCAGTAGCCACCTGTTGCATGATTTCGGCTATTTAGAACACGATTTTTTAGATAATTCACAAGATGATGAACAATTTTCTCAAACAGAAGAAAAAAGATATTGTCGAGGTACATACTAAAGATGAAATAACACCATAGCCGACCAGTATACAAAAGTTCAAATCCATAACAAAACTCAAATTCTAAGAGATGTTAAGAGCCAACACTTTATGTATCATAATAACTTTGACTGAACAAAAATGGCTCGAAATTTGCTTTTGACAACGTGTCTGAGAATTCATAAATTACTGTTTAAATCTCCATATATGTATCTGAGACCATTCTGCTCAATCACTAGAGTTTGACCTACATGTAGGATGTGGTTTGAAGATGCTTACATATTACATGTATTGTGAAAAGTAAGATCCATGGCAAATATGATCATACCTGATGCATAAGTACTATAAAAGTAGTTGGAAATTAGAAGAATTCAAAGATAAAATCTAAATATTGAAAGTCATTTCCTGTCCGAGAGAAGCTGAAATCAAAGCACAGCTTTGATGAATGTTGTAAAAAACAGGTCATGATCATATGTTTATTAACAATTTTTATCATAGCAATTCGTATATACATGTACAATGTATATCTATATATATATATATATTTGTGATTGACAAATACCCCTGCTGGTTGTCCTTGGTACTGTCCACTCGCTGGTTGTCCTTGATACTGTCCACCCGCTGGTTGTCCTTGATACTGTCCACCCGCTGGTTGTCCCTGATACTGTCCACCTGCTGGCTGACCAGGATACTGTCCACCTGCTGGTGGTTGACCACCATACACTTGACCTCCAGGTTGGGCAACAGATGCAGGTGGTGCCACAAATCCACCAGCTAATTAATAGAATATAACAAAAATAGGAAATAGAATGGTTTACTTTGTCATGTTAATGAACATGTAAAATGGATTAACATAATAGTATGGTCCACAAAACCATTAGAAGTTGTTATTGTCTGGACCTTAGAAGAACAGCGATAAAAGCTGCCACGATATATTGTGAAGTTTTACGTAACAATTAATACTTGTGTATGTCTACTTTCTGCATGCTCAAATAAAAGCTTTTTAAACAATATTGTGTTTTTTAAAATGAAATATATAATAGATGCTCCATGCAATTAATAAAATAGATAAATATACCATTTTGAATCCACCCACTGACTAATGATGAGGGCCAAAAATTTCCCTGTATACAGTAGTCAAGTGTTACACTAAAAATGTCTTTAATGTGCACAAACGTATCTAGAAAGTGTAACATTTCATGAGTTCCGACGTATCGTGTTTACATGTAACAATGTGCTAGGACGATTCTCAGAGACAATCAAAGACAATGAATTTTAAGCAATGATACATAACAAAATTTACATTAAACCCTTTTATCCCCACAGACCATGATAGACTGGTCTTATACAATATAGAAGAGCATACCATTTAGTTACTTGGTGGTGGAAGGCTTAACGCCAAGTTCATTACAACAATCTAAACAATTGCAAAAGCTGTTAATCGCAAACTTTAGTTTGAACAACTTACTCATCCATGGTTCAAAGATTTTTTCTTGGATTGGGAATGCTTTCCTTGTCAACCCTTAGCATATTGACAAGCTACATACGCTGTGACATTACAACACAATTTGATGATGTAAGGCCTCTATGTCATAAGAATTCAGTGCAGTTGAATTTGAATTTTGAACGGTGTTTTACACCACACTCAACATTTTTTCAGTTATATGGTGGCGGCCAGTTTTTAAAGGTGGAGGAGAGAACCTGGTTACAATGTACCCGGGAAGAGACCACCAGCCTTTCGGCATGTAAACCAGTGCACAGTTAATACCATGGTCTATAAACTTTGTAACCTCCAATTAAATATGCCAGTTATAAAATTAATCAGACCTACAGAGATGGAATTAAAGCCATCAAAGTCTGTGATTACAGATTTATATCTAGATCTTGTGTTATATAACTGTTATATGAATGTCTTAATATTGTAACCGACTTATTGAATCCTCACCTGGTGCTCCATAGTCCTGGAACGAAGGCTGACCTGCTGGCTGACCTAAAAAATATAAAGTGACGTGATATGAACAGAGAGTAAAATGACAAATGTTCAGTTACACAATGACAATATAGGCTGTGTCTGATATAATTTCAGATCAACAGGTTTAGTTATCTTGTTATTTTCATCAAGATGCAGTTATATAATGATGTTCTCTTTGTTTTTGGTGTTTTTAAGCCACACTCAACAATTTTTCAGTTAAATGGTGGCAGAAAGTTTTTAATGGTGAAGGGAAGAACCTGGTAACGATGTACCTGTGAAGAGACCACTGGCCTTCTGCAAGTAAACTGGCAAACTATCTCACAAAAACAAGCTAAGGTTCCACTGGAATGCAAACCTGTTTGTTTTAATGATGTTGTATGTCGTAAACAATACATTTTGAGTTATACGATGGCAGCCAGTTGTAATGGTGCATGAGAAAAAGAAGTTTAATTTTACCCACCCACCCCCATCCATATAATTATCTGGCATCTGCCACATGGTAATTAATTAGTGGGTACCATATACAGTCGTATGACATAAATGAGTTCACAAATATGTATTTTGCTATATATTCTTAGTAATTCTGCATTTGTTTGATCTTGTCCTCTGCATTTAGTAGACATCCAAAATAAATGAAAAATGGCACGTAACTCCTACTGGTCAGTGACCAATTCTCACCAACTCGTTTTATTTGGCTTGATACATGTATTTTCTGGTTTCTGAGAAAATTATTTTCTGTCTCTTCTCTTGGCAATCAGAATAATGTCATGTGCAAGAAACACAAACAAATCTGTGAAAGTATGCACATGTTTGCACATTTTTGCAAATTAAAAACAGTTGGTGAGAATTGGTATTTGGTGAGAATTAGTCACTGACAAGTAGAAATCTAGGCCTAATTTTGATACCATTTTTGTTAGTTTACATCCATAAATTATTTTGGTATCAATGGTTTTATTTTGGTGTTTACAAATTATGTCATAAATCCATTCATTATCTTTGTAATAAACATCGAAATAGTGTCACTAGAATTTTACTCTCATGAAGTTTGATGTATTTCTCCTGAAATAACAAATAGATTGCAATGGAATATCTAGCATATGAGTACCAAAACATCCACCTTGGGTGAATCAAGTTTTGTTAAAATAGGATAAAGGGCAAATTCTAGAATTACTTATTTAAAAAGTACATGAATTTACAAATAATATATAATGAAAATAAATTTTTAGGAACTCATTCATGTGCTACTACTGTAAGTTTCTGTTGGCCACTAAAATTTACACTGATTAAAGGTGAGAGACTTCATGACATAGACAGCATTGCTCTAACCACTTGTTCAAAGGGGGGTCCTTATTTGATTTGGGGAAAAGATTAAGAGGTATTTAACAAACACTTGTATGGAAGCAAGTACATGCAGGTGACACATTAGAGATGATTTTTTCATGACAAGTCTATATAATTATCTAACATTTGCCAGGCATTTATACTCCCTATCTGGTAGCTGCCATGTAATTAACTGGTGACTGCCAGAAATAGTGACTGTATTACATGTATACATGTACATGTGTAGGTTTGTAGCAATGACCTTCTGGTATTGCCATGGTGATGAAATGTAAATTATCACTTCACTTCCAACAGATGTGATTAGTGATGTAAGTTCTACTATTTCTTTACTTACACTTTTATTATTATAACTAAATCAGAATTGTTGAATTTTGACTTTGAATAGTGTTTTGCACCACACTCAACAATTTTTCAGTTACCATATACGGTGGCGACAAGTTTTAATGGTGGAGGAGAGAACCCATTTTCTATATACCCAGAAAGAGACCACTGGCCTTCTGCAAGTAAACTGGCAAACTTTCTCACAAAAATCGGCTTACATGTAGGTTCCAGAAGGGCTGGAACCTACGATGACCAGAAGTGAAATACTTCATGGTTCAAAGGTCAATGCTTTGACTACTCGGACACAGAGGCTCCCTTATTCAAAGGTAAGCCATATTTGATATCCTAACTGTGCTCTTAATAAATACTCATAAGTCCAAATTTTGATATCATGTTTATTATTTCCTAAATGTAACACTTTTATAAGAATAAAAATTTGAAAAGAAAATATAAGAATATAAATTTGAAAGAAAAATCATAAACTGTACAGAACAATGTCATAATTTTCTGGGAACTCTTTTTTTAAACATACCATACACAAGCAAATAAACTTGCATCACATATATAAATATAGGTCTACATGTATATATATATATATATTAAGAGAAATTCCAAAGACATTTAACTTGAAATAGATAACTTTCATTTTGTGAATAAAATATTCACTAGAGCATGTAGAGTTCAAAACATTTATCACAAGAGATCCCAGAGAGATCTTGGTGCCCACCCTGGAATGTTCTAAGTCTTTTCTCTTATTTTATGTCTCAACATTGAATTTGAACTTAAATCAAATTTTTTTGTGAAATTCTTTTTTCACAAGATTAGCGATACTGAACTTGAACTGAACATATTACATTTTCAAATAGAATGGAATTCTACATGGCCTACAGGTGTCCATCTTGGATTTTGATCTCTCTGAAAATGTAATATGCACATCTAGACCTAAGGGGGAAAGACCTCACATTTCAAAGGCCACCCTCATGTCACATTTCAATGAGGTCGCTATAGTACTTTTTGAGAAATATTAATGGTAATAAACTTCCTTTGGTCAAAATCCAAAATGGCAGCCTGTCAGCCATGTTGGATTCTGATCTCTCTGGAAATGTAATACATGTATGCCCAACTAGACCTGAAAGGGAAACTCCATGTCAAATTTAAACAAGATCTCTTTAGGACTTACTAAGAAATAGGGGCAACATACTTCCATTGTCAAAATACAAGATGGCCACCTGTCAATCATGTAGGAATCCAATCTCTCTAAAAATGTCATATACAAAACTACCGTATACCTCATGAGGAACCTTCACGTCAAATTTCAAGGAGAACCCTTTAGTCTTTTCTGAGAAATAGCAATAACAAACTTCCTATTGTCAAGATTCAAGATGGCCACCTGTCAGCCACATTGAATTCCAATCTCTCTGAAAATGCAATATGCACAACTAGATCTTAAGGGGAACCCTGATGTCAAATTTCAATGAGATCCCATCAGTCCTTTCTGGGAAATAGTGGTTACAAACTTCCTTCGGTTAAAATCTAAGATGGCCGCCTGTTAGCTATGTTGCATTCCAATCTCTCTGAAAATATTATATGCACATCTAGACCTCACAGGGAACCTTCAAGTCAAATTTCAAGGAGATTCCTTCAGTCCTTTATGAGAAGTAGCTGTAACAATCTTCCTTCGGTTAAAATCCAAGATGGCCACCTGTTGGCCATATTGGATTCTGATCTCTCTGAAAATGCAATATGCACAACTAGACCTAAAGGGGAACCTTGATGTCAAAGTTCAAGAAGATCCCTTAAATAATTTCTGAGAAATAATGGTAACAAGAATTGTTCAGGACAGACCGACGACGGACAGAGGCAGGGCGATTTGATGTTTGTTTGTTTGTTGTTGTTTAACGCCACTTTCAACAATATTTCAGTTATTTGAATAGTCCACCATCTGTTGATGGTGGGCAATAATAGCAAATCAATTCATCAGAGCTTAATAAGACAACAATTTCAATATTGCACAGTAATACAAAATAATTTATTTTCGTAAACTTTTGTAGACAATATCAAATTCTGTATAAACCCCTAAAAATTACATTTGATATGGAAAGAAAATTAATTAAAAGTAAATTCTTGAAAATTAGGTAAATAAAATTCCAATACCAATAACCAGTAGAACCACATACCTAAAACATCCATGCATTTACTAAACTCATGCATAAAGAACTTTATGATTAGTAAAATGTTAGAGGCTTATCTATAAATAGACACCAAATTTCACAAATCATTGCAAAACCACAAATCAGTATTTCAAAGGTCAAAATTAATTTTATAAAAAAAGTTTGCATTGTGCCAAGTTGAGCTGACTGCAGTAGATGATGAAAAATACAGTGTATTTTGCTGTAGACTTCCTTTGTTTTTTTGGTTTTTTTTGGAAATGGTAATGGTGATTTAAAATTGTCAACTAATAAAATTCTGATTGTTGTAAGAAATGGTAGACAAGTGTATGTAAATGTGACCAATACTATGTGTGGATGAAAATAACATATAAAGCACAGGAAATAGGGCTTTGTCTCACACCCACATACATGTATATCTACATTATCTCTATAATGTGAAGGTCCTGTTTACAGAAGATAATAATAGTGCTAAAGTTGTACATGTATGTATAGGAAACTAATGCTAATATGTGAATGAGATAACATATAAAGCACAGGAAATAGGGCTTTGTCTAACACCCTCACATGCGTATATCTAACATTATCTCTATAATGTGAATGTCCTGTCTTCAGAAGATAATAATAGTGCTAAAGTTGTATGTATAGGTAACTAATGCTAATGTGTGAATGAAGACAACATGAGAACAGGAAATAGGGCTTTGTCTAACACCCTCACATGCGTATATCTAACATTATCTCTATAATGTGAATGTCCTGTCTTCAGAAGATAATAATAGTGCTAAAGTTGTATGTATAGGTAACTAATGCTAATGTGTGAATGAAGACAACATGAGAACAGGAAATAGGGCTTTGTCTAACACCCTCACATGCGTATATCTAACATTATCTCTATAATGTGAATGTCCTGTCTTCAGAAGATAATAATAGTGCTAAAGTTGTATGTATAGGTAACTAATGCTAATGTGTGAATGAAGACAACATGAGAACAGGAAAGAGGGTTTTGTCTCACACCCTCATACATGTATATCTAACATTATCTCTGTAAAATAAATAGATTATTGTTTATTGTTGTTTAACGTTCCACTCAAGAATCTTTCACTCATATGGAGACGTCACCAAATGCCGGTGAAGAGCTTCAAATTTTGGCCTATGCTCGGCACTTATGGCCATTGAGCTGTGAGGGTTCTTTAACGTGTAAAATAAATAGAGGATATGTTGACAATAGATCGAATATTATCTCTGTATAGTGAAGGTCTGTGGAAGAAAATCTGTGTCCTGGACATTCTATTGATTTATACTTTGGTATCTGAGATTTTTTATATTCAAACAGCCAATATGCCCACAGAAGTAACTATACAGTTATTTATCGTCTGTATGTAGAGTAACATGACATCTTCATTTTACATGGGAACACACGTCTTTCAGACCATACCAACAACTAGGTCAAACAACACACACCAAAGTGGACAACAATATATTTATCTAGAAGAAATGCAGATTTTGTAGTTGCTTTAAATCCTATATTTTCAGTAGATTTTATACAAGGCACACACATGTACAGGCTTCATTGTGTAGTCTATGTCAAAAAGAATTATGCTGCGTTAACTACATGTAGTTAAGATGTCTTCTGTATTATTTTGATCAATGAAAGACATTGCATTCCATAAAAAATTCTGTCCTACAGAAACCACAGTATACATATCATGGTATTCAAAAAGCTTAGACTGTAGACATCATGTGTGATGTAAGTATCGCTGATATATTTCACAGGTGACAGCTGCTTTAAAACTATGTTTACAGCCTTGAAATTGATTTTCATTGACATATATGTACAATGTATATCTCTATGTCTCAATATCTAGATAAATATTCTTTATATTTGCATACAAATGATAAATATGTTTTTTTTTACATACAGTTAAAACTCGATAAATAAATAGATCTTACAGATGAGATGAGGCACTTAATCACAGACATGGTTTACTATTAGGGAGGGATGGGTGATATGGTTGGTGTACCTCCCTTGTAACAAAATTACAAAATTTATTAATTGTAATAAATAAACATGACTGACATATGACTATGAAAACATTTTCTTATTCAGAAAACAATATTGTGTAATTCTAAATATCATTTTATACAAGTTTGTTTACTTACTTCTAAGGAATTACAACCAAGAGAAATTTTTTTTATTAGAATGAAACTTTGAAAAAATTACTACAAGTTGATAAAATAATACAAGTATATTTCAAATCAATTCCGAAACATCATCATATAAACAGAATTCTGTTCATTATCACATTTCATATAACATCTTATAACTATATTTTAACATGTTTAACAATACTAATTTTTCTGGTATTTCTTAAAAACAAACCAAGGACCACTAAATAGTGGGTTTTCCTTGAAGAATTAATGCTGAGACTAATGTAGCACATATAAACTAGACCTACAGTTTCTTAAACAACGTATAATTAGCGAGGTCAGAGAGTTTGGAATGATGTATCAAATAATCACAGGTAAAATCATAAATCATAATAATTCATCTATAAACAATAGCTTCTACAAGTCTACAATTATTTTGTGTGATCCTGTTGCTGAGATATATTAAGGCGAGTTAGAACAATTATAAACAGCAGCAGCAACTGCGGTAAGCACAGCGGACAACATCAGTATGGTCTGGGGTAATCTGCAACAGAAATAGAAATGAGTTACAGACTATCCCATTGTTTCGGTTTTGTCGAGTAGTAGCTATACAAGAGAAGGTTTACGTTTTTCAAGGTCAAAATTTATCTGGTCTATCTACTAAATACAATGTACCAGGAAAGGCTCTATCAATATGATCAATGTGTATTTAGTATGTAATCAATGTATTTATGTTGTGTTTTTTTTTTAATTATCGTATTCGACCCAATAAGCATCCATGTCCCTATCAGCGCCCCTCCCCCTTTTTTTATTATACAATCAAGAATCTTTTCTAGCTGGTTGACAAGAAGATGTGAACCTGAAAAAGCTGTAAGTAACAGTTTATCTGTAGCCTCCAAGCAACAGAATTATATTGATGTGTCCTCAGTAATAACAGCAACAACTTTATCACTTTTACCTTATAAAATTAACTGTTTTACATCAATTTGACAATTGATTGGTCCTATTAAGCATCCACCCCTGGGCACTAAATGGGTTGAATACAGTATTTAAGTAAATCATTTCTGAAATATATTCTGCCACCCATCCATTATAACTGATTTTATAAGTACTTCAATTGGCATTATCTAGGGCGTGGGGTCAAAGGTCATGATACATTTGTACATATACCATCTGAAAGGGCTGATCATAAGAATTGAACATGTGAAAGATTAAAGCTTTACTCCTTATAATTCAGTAGGTTTAGACCAGGTCAAAGTTTTTGTCCTCAAATGACACTGGTTAAATGACATTAGATTTCCAGACATTTTGTCTAAGTGAGCTAAGATAGCCGAAATCATGAAAAATCCACATTCAATGGAAAATAAGTCCCATAAAGGGTCACAACACAATTTCAACCATAGTGAATTTTTTGTAGATCTTTGTATACTTTTAACATTCTCTCTGTCTATTTTTGTTTTTATGATAATAGAACTCTCCCCAGAAAAAATAATTAGCAATAAAACAGAAATAACTATTAGGAGGACGCTACATGTATAACACTCCAATGAAAGTTTGAATCTAGTAGATCTCTGAGTGCTGATAAATTTGAAATAACAGTTTTTTCTATAACAGTAATCATAATTTACATATACATGTACAAGTAAGCCTAAAACCTACTCTGACTTCATGTTCAGTTTTTAGTAACAATGGCAATATTGGTTTATCAAGGAGCATTAAAATCACAAACATGAATCTACACAAACCCTTTAGATCGGATGATTCAGTTGTTTCAAAAAAGATTTTAAACATTGTCTGACAGATGGACAGACAAACACTTGGCAATAGAATAGCTGAACTTACCCAAAAGGTCAGGTCAGCTAAAAAAAATACCTATTAAACCTACATTCTGACAATTCTAACATTTTTTTTACACATTTTACACAAATATTCTGCTTCAAGCTTAGAAATAAATTATAAAACATTATAATTAACAAGTGTATCCTACAATGGCGGAGGTATGTTTATCAAATTGTGGTAAAGGGAAGCTATCTGATTTACAGTGAGGAGTTATATATTACTTCTGTGGAAGCATGGTCTGCGACTAATTTATTATTATTTTATTTTTACTTTCATTTTGAAGCCCATACTAATGTTATGCTGTAATATGCAGGGTGATGTGAATTAAATCAAAGCAAACAGGCAGATACAGAGAATATATATAACATTAACAGGGCATTTGATTCTAATCACACAGTAAAACAACTCTGTGTGAACTAAAGCCAGTATTTCACTTTATAACTATTGATGAATTTAATATACATGTATACATTGCATAGGCGTCGGAGCCGGGGGGGCTAGGGGGGGGGGGGCTTAGCCCCCCCACTTTTTTTGCAAAGATAGGCATAGGTGTTGAAAATTGGGGCTTAGCCCCCAAGACGTTTTGGCGTGTGTGTGTTTTAAGTTGGTTTAGCCCCCCCACTTCTGGCGTGTGTGTGTTTTAAGTTGGTTTAGCCCCCCCCACTTTCAATTTGCTTCCGACGCCTATGCATTGTATAACTGGAAATTTTCACTATTTTCTTCTTGAGATAATAGGGCGAATTTAAAATGAAAGTGAAATTTTCAAGCTAAAAAATTGAAGCATGGATATACATACCATCCATAAGACGATGGTTATTTAGGGCAAATTTAAGATTGCGTTGAACCTGGGGGAAAAAATTTCCAGGTATACAGCATTTATAAAGAAAAATGAATTGCCTTTCGCCAAGCAATTATATTTCAACTTTACAGAGTGAGATACTGACTTTGACATAGGTTAAGTATGTTTTCTCCATGTGATTCTATTTCATTTTTGTTTGTTTATTGTTGTTTAACATCCCGCTCAAGAATCTTTCACTCATATGGAGACGTCACCAAATGCCGGTGAAGGGCTTCAAATTTTGGCCTATGTTCGGCACTTACGGCCACTGAGCAGTAAGGGTTCTTTAACGTGCCAACACCTACTGCAACACGGGACCTCGAGTTTTACTGTCTCATCCGAAGGACAGGAAACCAACCTGCCACTGGCTGGACTCGATCTCATGACCTCACGATCAAGAGTCGAGCGCGCTACCAACTGAGCCAGGTTGGCTCGATTCTATTTCAAATTTCAGAGAATATGATAATACGCAATATTACAATACCTGGATCTGCCTTTACCATACAACATATATGGGGGATTAAAGGGTATAAATTATGTCTTATTAACATGGAAAGACATTATAGGTGGTATATGTAAGCATGCAATATATCTACAAGAATCTTATACAACACAGTGCTACAGAGCTGGATAGAACAGAAGGTGTTGATTTTTGTCTGAGTTGCAGTCAATACATTTCGTTGAGTAAAAAATATCAGTTAAAAAACGGACATATCACATGTACACTTGAACACAGAAAGGTTATAAATGGATTCTGTGTGTCCAATGGTTAGAGAAATATACATGTTTTTGATTAAGCAATTTTGCAACAAGAGATGTCAGAAGACAACAAAGTTCACCGAAATGGGTGTAAATTATCAAAATAGGTATAAGGGTTTAAGGTCAAAGGAAAACATTTTGATTCCTTCAGCTCAGTTAAAAATTTTGGAAAGTCAAGGTCACTGGGCCAAAAGTAAAGATACCAAATGAAAACCCTGGTAATAAGGAATCTATAAGTGAAATAACAAAGCCTTGACCCTTGCAGTTAACATTATATAGGTCAGGTAAAAGTTTTGTCTTTGGATTCCAATGATAACAATGCCACAAGCTCTGGTCATAAGAAATCTATATGTGACATATCAAAGCCCTATCCTTCATGGTTTAAAAGCAATAGCCAAGTTTAAAGTTTTTGAAAAGTAGGTTGAATTCAAGGTCAAGGTCACTAGTTCAAAAGTCAAGCTACCAAATAAAAACTCTGGTCATAAGAAATCTATATGTGAAATATAAAAGCCTTATGCTAAATGTTTTAAAAATGTAGCCTAGGTTAAAGTTTATGAAAAGTAGGCCAAAGTCCAAGGTCAATTGGTCAAAAGTCAAGGTAAATTGCAAATGAAAACTGTGGTGATAAGGAATCTATATGTGAAATATCAAAGCCCTGACCATTGCGGTGAAAAAGATATAGGTCAGGTTAAAGTTTTGTCTATGGATGCTGACAACAATGCCACTTGGGTATAGCATTAGCTCTCAGGGCTTTGCTAGATATACACATGTATATATTTTGATTTAGAGTTCACAGTATCTTAGGTGAGATTAACATTACAATACTGTAGTCTCTTGTCACAATATGTCATGTAACATCTGAGAGCAACTGTTTCTTTGCTAAGTATATGTATCTTACATTACAGCTCATAGTATCTCAGGTGAGATTACATTGTAACACTAGTCTCATGGGGAATGTCTCAAAGTAAGCATAAGACCTTCCAGAACTCTCAACAGACTGACATGAATCCAAACTTAGATAAAATTTAATGGTATCTTATGCAAATCTGACAATGTCTCTTACACAAGTTCAAATTCATAGCCAAAAATTCATGTTTTATACATGTAAAAATGTGATTTCTTTCAATAAAATTTACAGAATATTCAACTTAAGTTGGGAGTGATTAACCTTGTTGTTTAATCTTAGAAAGTTATAGGAAAATACTGAATGAAATGACAGTATATGCTACAATGGTCTGTCAGCCACAGTAAGATGAATATTTAAAATATATCAGGAAAAACTCCAATCACATGATAGAAATTGATTTTTTGTTTGTGGAAATACTAAACAAAAAACATAATATTACTACGTACAATGACCTTGTAATGGACCTATCAGAAAACACAAACAATAAACAACACCACTCTGTATTGTAGCTACATGATAATAAAGTGCAGCAAGCAAAGTATGTCAATCTGTACTTACTTGATGGATACTGAGCAGGTGGTGGCACATTGCCTGAAAGTCAAATAATATAAAGTCAAAATAAACAAGGGCTAATTGTAATAGGGTACTGTTACATGATGTCCCCCAAACAGTGGAGCAGATTGTGTTGATATCAACCAGCATTTATAACATACCAATCTGCAATTGTTCTTCACAGATTTGGGGGAATAAAAGCTATAAGGCTGAAATCACAATCGATGATACCAGTAAATTTTAAATTTCATCAAAATCAGAATACCATTGAAATTGCAATTCCTTAATATCAATAAATTCCAAATTTCATCAAAATCTGACAGTATTGGATTTTTGACCAATCAGAAGTCTTAGTTTGCTATAGATGGCAATGAAACCTAAATCACTGAATCACAATCCCTTGATACCCATTTAATTCCAAATTTCATCAAAATCTGACAATGTTGAAATTTTGACCAATCAGAAGCTTCGGTTTGCCATAGACTACAACAAAATCCATATCATTGATATCGCAATCGATTAAAACTCATAAATTCCAAATTTCATCAAAATCGAAAATGTTGAAATTTCGACCTCGGTTTGCCATAGACACCATCTTTTTATGACGTCACATACATAGTGCAATCTGCACACCCACACCTATCATCATTTGAAGTTTCATTAGAATCTGTCAAGTAGTTTCTGATAAAATGTGTGGACAAGTTCAGCACAGAAAGATAGAAAAAGAAGAAGAAGAAACAAGGCAAACACAACATGTCTACCAAACTTCATATGAAGGGGGGGGGGGGGGCACAATAACCAGGGCTATATTTACTACTGGAAGTGCTTGAAACTAACCTAATGACCTGAAAATCAAGTAATAAAGTACAAAATCAAAATAAATTACCAGGACTATATTTACATTAGAAAATGCTTGAAAGTAACTAAATAACCATGAGAACATTGTAACTGGGATTCATATTTGCAAATAACTAACGTATACATGTATTGACTGAGAATAAAACTGAATTTCAATACACGTAAATAAATCAATTATTCTTTATCAACAAATCTATAACATGATTTTTTGGACTTTGTCATTATAGACATGTATATAACCTTCAGAGTATTGATGAATCAATACATTCCCTCTACCTGTGAACCCATTATTAGGTAATTGGTGAGAAATTACAAAACATTAACCAAAACCTGATCTAGATGGACTGTTGGACACAAAAATAACCTATTGTAATCAAGCTCCAATCCCCACAACCCCCACTTCACCAATACATCAAATCTGCATAACCATTTGTATATTTGTAAATCATTTTAATTTTTCATGGTGTTCAGAATCTGGTAGCATCATACCAACAGAAATAATTGAACAGAAAATACAGCAGTTCACAATTCTGTTCTTTCAGTCTTTATAAACAAAAGGTAGATTATAAGAAAAATCTTACTGTCCTAAAAAGTACAATGTGCTAAGTATGGTAAACTTTTACTAGTTTTGGTTGAAAATGTATGGCAGTTCATCTATAGTTGATGATTTGTTCATGCTGGTGAAACATTCAACACAGGATTAGAGTAATTATGTGAGGAGAATTAATATCTTTTCCAGGTCCGGCAATCCTTTTTCTTTTGTTTGAGGACCACCTGTGTCAAAACAGTAAAATTCCACTTACCTTGTGGATAACCTTGTCCTTGAGGGTAAGCAGGCTGAGGTGGTACAGGATAGCCAGGGGCTCCGCCAGGATACCCTGGTGCTCCAGCAGGATACCCTGGTGCTCCTCCAGGATACATGCCACCTGCTGGTTGTGGGGCTGGTTGTGTGAACCCTCCAGCATTATACCCTGGTTGTGGAGGGACTGCTGGATACCCAGGGTTAGCTGGGTAACCTGCACCGGCTGGATATCCGGAAGCAGCTGGATATCCTGTCGCAGGCATACCATGTGGATGAGATCCTGGAACACCCTAAAAAATGTAAGATAAGAAGTAAAAGCCTTGGGCTTATTTTATTAAAAATGGAAATAAATATGTTCCTATAACTCATAACTCGAAAGTGATGAGGCCTAATTTCAATGACCTTTATAAAACTCTTCAGGCAGACTTATTAACCATGTCATAACTCGAGTATTTCATTGTCTTTGCACATTTTCAAACATGATTTACAAAGTTTATGAAAACCTATATACTACAATAAGAAGGCTAAATTCTGGCACTTCCAACAATATTTTAGGAGAACAAGCTGCCATTATAATAAGAAGTCATAATATTTTGCGACCTATTTTGGTCATGAGTTGAAAGTCTTACAATGTAGTTCTTTATAAAATAATCACTACAAATGTTAGAAGTATGGTAGTAAGACCTAGTCTAGGTCTTCAAACCTTTTGTGAAATGGTCCACTAAATTTTCTAATATAACCTCACCGTCCTTCATAAGCCATTACTGTTTCATTTATTCATATGAATTTATACACCTTTGCTGTTACACCACAATATATATATATATATATATATATATGTGTGTGTGTGTGTGTGTGTGTGTGTGTGTCTTGATCTAGCTACAATGTACAAAATGTAATATAAGAAAACTCTATTCATAATTTACCTTACACATAATTAAATTTCAGTTTTGTAACACCATAACATGACAAAATATCAATAACAAAACACCCCTGTAGATATCAAGAAACACCAATAAATAAATAACAACAACAAGAGTTGTCAAAAGACAACAAAGCTCATCAGAAATTGTTTAATTAGGCTCATTTTATTAAAACACACACATGAATAGCTAAAGTTAACGATTTTGAAAATTAGGTAAGTCTTAGGTCAAGGTCACTAGGTCAAAGTTATTAAACTAAATAAAAGATCTGGTCATAAGGAATCTATATGTGAAATATCAAAGCCTTGTCCCTTGCAGTTCAAAAGATAAAGGATAGGTTAAAGTTTTTGAAAAGTAGGTCAAAGTCTAAGGTTAAGGTTACTAGGTTAAAAGTTATGACCCTAAATAAAAGTTCTGGTCATGAGGAATCGATAAGTGAAATATCAAACCCATGTCTTCATGCTTTAAAATCTATAGCCACAGTTAAAGTTTTTAGAAAAGTAGGTCAAAGTACATGGTCAAGGTCACTAGGTTAAAAGTCAAGGTACCATGTAAAAACTCTGGTCATAAAAAATCTATATGTGAAATATAAAAACCTTATCCCTCATGGTTTAAAAGATGTAGCCAAAGTTAAAGTTTTCTAAAAGTCTGTCAATGTCCAAGGTCATAAGTCAAAAGTCAAGGTACCAAATGAAAGCTTTGATCATAAGGAATCTATACATGTATGTGAAATATCAATACCCTATCCCTTGTGGTTCAAAAGATATAGAACAGGTTAAAGTTTTTTCTACCACGCCGACATCAACAACAACGATGACCCGCCAAAATTGTTATAATAGCTCTCTGGAGCTAAAAAGTGTCATAACTGTACCATACTACCAAGATAAATTGGAACTTGTTTACAAGCAAGAGAGGGTCAAATCTAAATCATAACAGGGGCGACAAGCTAGTTTAACAAAAATATTAGAGCAACAAAAATGTTTGGAATCAGAGTGAGGAAAAATGTTTTAACTATACATCCCGGCTGTTTAAAATAGACCATACTTATTTGTTTGTTTTTGTCAGACCACAAATATGCCACTTTATATTCGTAGAACTATACTTGTATTTATAAATGTGAGCAGAATGACAACACAACAGATATCTACAAAGTATTCACTGTACATGTACAGTATCTAGTATCTAGTATCTAGAATGTGTCCCAGGATACAAATATAACAAGAAAACAAACAGCAAATGTATTATAATACACACGAGTTGTTAGTAGATAACTCGAGAGGAAACTGGTCAACTCCTGTGTACATTTACATCAGAAAATGTATTTATTACTTTTACAATGTATAGCATTTGGGAAACAGTCAGGGTTTACATGCAAAGATATATTGACATGACATGTCTTACTTTTCATAAATTGCATACATATTTATATAATGACTTACCATGGCAACTCCATGACCCTAGAAGAAAAATGGAATAGATACAAACAAATTTATAGCACTGTTCTTTAAAAAGTATTGGGTAGCAATTACATGAATTAGCAACTTGGTACTTAATAAATATTGGTGTGATCTTTAAGCAGTAGGAAACCTACCTTTTTCATTTGTTTTTTCATCTTTTTCCTCATCTTACGTTCATGTTTGGGTAAATGTTTAAATTCTTCATCTGAACTACTAGATGAACTACTACTGCTAGAGCTACTGCTATGCTTGTGGTGATGCTTCTTGTGTTTCCCCATATTTAGAAGTCAAATTCTGAAACAGAAATACAAAAGCAATCAAAATATTTGAAATAATAATAATCATGCTACACTGAAATTTGTCTTGGATATTGCTCCCCAAAAACAAACTACAGCGGGGTCTCTGTTGTCAAGTGCTTAGAGCACCAGACTGTAACCATGAAGTCTTTCACATCTAGCATGCACATCTAGTTTTGAGTTCTGCTGGAACCTAAACTGATGTTGTGAGAAAGTTTACTATTTTACTTGTGGAAGACCAGTGGTTTCTTCCTGGGTACAGCTACCTGTAACCAGCTCCTTATCCTCTAGCTAAATCTGTCACTATAAGCTGGTTGTTAGGTAGAGGACCAAAAGTGGTAAATATCCAATAAAAAAAAAACGTTGAAAGCAAATGATTTGAACCAATGAAAGCTTATATCATAGACCAATGGTAGCATAAACCCTTACACAGTGACTGGCCATAAACAAGGTAGTCTTACACAATGCCCAGCCATTAAATGAGTAGTCACTTAAAATTGTTTATAACGTAAGACGGTGAGAACAAAAATGGAAAATCACTAGTCCTATAAGATAAGTGATTTTGAAAACCACTTGTCCCTAGACATCTTCAGCTTGTTCCAATTTTCTATAAACTTCAATAGAGTCATTAAGATTAAAATTCTTTGATTTCTGTGATATGGGACTAATAATTTATTAAAATGGTAATAAAGGATTTTAAAAGCTCCATGTTAATGCAAAGTTTTAAAGGCTATAAAGTAATATGATCACGATCTAGAAGAATAATTACATGTCACTGGGGACAAATACTGAAGCTTAGTAAAATGACTCTGCAGACTTGAAGTCTTGAACCGGTTTTAAAAAAGGCAGATGATATTACATTTACATGGAATAGGATTTAGTGGTGGAAAGATAATGAAAATGTTGAAGGTATCCAGGTCAACAATTAAAAAATTTTAAGATTTAAAGACACGCAAGATATAGAAAATAAACATCGAAGTGTACAATAAAAATTAACCAGTGTGTGAAATGACAGTTTTCCATTCAGGTACAACATCAACATGATCTTTTCGAGTATACTATTAATCATAAAAGGACTGGTGTACCTGTGCCTGTTAGGTTATATTACCAGAATTCAGGAAATAAATCTAGGTTTTGATGAATTTTTATGGCCTCTCTTTTGTGACCAACCCACCAGAGCACAGTATTACAGAAAATATATGGATGATACATGTACTTGATTTTTAAAATCAAGCTACACAACCTAAACAGCAACAAAAACTTCAAACAGTCATGGTTGTACAAGAAATCTAGAATGTCATAATGGGACAAATTCATGTACCCAGTGATACGCAATAATGTTTGTGCAGGACTATTGTTTCTATTAGTGATGGAATGATGCAAGCAGATGATGTCCCATGGTAACGTCATTTCAGCAGGAAGATTACGTAGGTATACATTCCATCACCATTGGAGATACTAAAACTGCACGAACGTTATCAGTTATCATGTGGTGCATGAATTAGTCCCATTCCAAAATACACTGAGGACTTATATAAATTGATTCCCCCACGGTTTTTGGTAAAATAAAGTTCATACTTTTGATTTACTTTTATTCTCAACAGAAGCTTTAAAATGCACCCAACATTGGTAAAATTACAGTGATGTTCTACAGTTGGCTACTCATTTGTAGCCTGGCACTATTCAGTCTTTTCATTAGTCAGTGTTATCTCCCATGTCAGCAAGTACTGACTGTGACATCATGTCTTTACGTGAGAAAACAATGTCGTTTACACAAACATTTGACTTCACAATTGATAACTTTTCACATTTTACACACAAGCAAATGACATCGCAATCGATACCTGCTATGAGGGGTGGTAACTCTGGACAATGAAAATACTTAATACATTGCAATAAAATAAACATTCTGTGATTATGGAAACTACTTAATGAATAATGCATGTTTTAATAATGAATAAGTATAAGTAAGTATGAAGCTAAGGGAATTTGAAAAAGAATAACTGAAAGAATTCAAGTAATTTCGGCATCAAGTAATATTGGCACCAAGTGATTTTGGCACTTGTACGAGTAATTTCAAAATCTATCCTCTCAGCTTCAGATGTTTTTAGCACTTGAACAGGTAACAGAAACGGGCCTACGTGCACTTGTAAAATAAATAAAAAAGACAACTCCCAATTGACCTAGATTTAAACAAAATCTTGCTTCAAACTAACCTAAACGTCTCGTATTGCTACACTATTTTGACAAAATCAGTGTGCATATGATTGCTCTATTAACTCGGTCCCGTGTACTTTTACCTGAATTGCTCAGTCCCGTGTACTTTTTACCTGAACAGTGAAATGTTGAGAAGAATCCTACGAGTGTAACCAACCGTGCAACAACAATGCACCGACACGCGAAATACAGAACCAATATGACATGAACATTGAACGCATGCAAAGGTGCAGATTTAAATATATCTATCTTAACACGGATGGCTTTAATTCCTACCTGTAAACCCTTGTATCGTTGATGTAAACAAGCAGTGACTATTGGCAATGGACAAGAAAGATGGGGTTAAGTTACTTCCTGTAGTACAAACCTCTCTTGTACTGAAAACAGATTTCGTTGTCAGTGAATAAACTTCCGGTTGTATCAAAACTCGACACGTATTTTGTTATCCACATAATGTAGTCATTTTTTTGCGGTCAATATTCGTTTTAACATACGTCAGATAGTTTCAACACAGTTACAAGCAACATAAGAAAGTAAGATCCAAAGGTAGTTGAATATAGGTCTTTTTGTTTTTTCATTTATTTGCATGCTGATATTCACGGTACGTCAAATGACCCTAGGCCTAACCAGAAATTAGAATACATACTTGCCAAGTCTCCCCATAACTAGGAAGAATCCCTATATTTTATGTAAAATTTTAATAATTTCTTCAAGAAAAATGCATATCTTCCCCATGGAAAATTAAAAGTTTCCTATTAATTCTTACTAAATTTTTTAGTCTCCCCCATGAAAATTTGTCAAAGTAGGCAAGTCTGCGAATAGATATTTGAAATAAAAGTAAAAGATATCAGTCGTAAAATATTCCTTTTTGTTATGATGTGCATCACCTCGAAACTTTTCTAGATTAACTCGATTATCATCACGAAATATAATTACCTGTGATGTAATGCCATGTTTAAATTATTTCTAAAATGCTTTGTTCATGATCTCATTCATAACAGTAGCCAGTAAGGCGATTTACCAAAACAGACTCGAATTATCAAAACAGACCGAAACAAGGCCAAAACACACTTAAATTAATAGACCAAGATACAAATGTCGTAATATATGTTGTCGAATATTTTAAAAATGTAATTTGTACCCTGCTTTAAGAGTATTTATGGATTAATTCCGAATGAATTTCCAAAACAAGAGTCAAGGCCGAAACACACTACAGTTACCGAAACACACCACAAAGGCACATTGATGACCATAGCAAGATACATAATGTTTAAATAATTATTTAAAATGTATTTTGTAACATGACTTATGTAAAATTATTGATTAAATTTAACAAATAATCCCTGAAACAAAACCGAAACACACTACAATTACCAAAACATGTCGGTCTTGTTTTGGTAATTGTATCTAGTCTGTTTAGGTCTTGTTTGGGAAGTTTTTTTTAAATTAAGCCATAATTATACTTAAATTGTGTTACAAAACACATTTGAAATATATATACTACAACATTTGTATCTTGCTTCAGTGTGTTTTGGTAATTGTTGTTTGTTTCGGTCTGTTTTGGTAAATTGTCCGACCCTAACAATAGCAATGTCCAAGCATTTTTTTCATTTACAAATAACATCATCATCATCATGCTGATGTTTTTTAAAAGATGTATATATTAGAACAACAAAACATTAATTTTTGATACTATACCTTGAAAATTAGAATTTTAATAATTATTTTACCCTGCAACCAATGCCATTTTATACCAAAAATGCACATGTACTTTAAAAAAAAAATTATGTTCAATAAAAACTAACAAAACAAAAACAAAAATTTACATTTTTATATATCTCAATAGAAAAAATGTATACACAGTGAAAAAAATTTAATTACTAATTTATTAATGAAGAAAGCCAAAAATATGAATTATCTCCCTTGGTGAAAATTTGGAAATCACACAGAACAGTTATTTAAAATAGCAATATTGCATCATTTACCTGTTTTGAAGCTCCAGTGTATTGAACTTTGTGTCGGAATGATATCGTAACACTTTTTGTCACTTATGTAAAATTATCAGCACAGGAAATTCAGACATTGCTATTTCCTTTAATTTATTTATATATTTAAAGTTTGTTTATAAAAAAAAATAAGCATTTTGTAATTTTTGGAAACACTCTGGGTGTCAAAGAATGAGGGAATGCTCCTTGTCAACATTTATTTAATGTTGACATCATACATGCAGTGACCATGGTCCTCATGATTTATTATCATTATGCAGGGTAAACAAATATTGCACATTAAAATGTCTGCCATCTTGGTTTTTGAATGGCGGGGGACAGCATGCTTTCAAAATCAACCTATTTCTTCATAAGAATGGTCGTGTCATACAATTAAATTACTATGGGTAAATTCAGAAATGCATGAGCTTTTTAAATATAGTTTTTTCATAGAATTACTCTCCTCCTAAATGTTAATATGAAATTCGCGAAAAACATGTATTCACTTCATTGTCAAAACTTAACACCGTCACTATTTTTTCAAAGATACCTTGGGTAATTTACCACAAGGCATCAAACAAAAATAGTAGGCCCCAAACAGGCATATATAGAACCGTTCTCATAGTATAATTGACCGTCTTATATGAGGCTGTTTCTGTGTACAGATTCTGCCCCAGCGTTGGGCATTGCTAATAACAGGCTAGGAAACAAACTTCAAGGCATTTCAGTATATACGGTATATGCATCATCCATGTCAAAATGTCAGTCACATCAGTGTTTGGGAGCAGTTTGTAAAAGTGCACAGATTGATTTGATGACATTGTATGCAGAGTAACTGGTAGACACGTCACTGACCTATGTGCAGAAGTTTTTGTGACTTACTATATGTACTCTGAATAGATAACCTCAGATATTACGTGAAATTACATTCATGGTGATGGTACAGTTCCAATAGTTTTCTCAAAAGTCTATCTATACCTAAAATAAATAATGCAAACTAGTACTATCATCTGTTGACCATGAAAAATACATACAGAATGAATTTATGGATAGAGCATCGATCGCTGCCTTGTATTTCGTGGTGCTGAACAAAATACATACATGTACAAATTTCATATATCAGTTTTCTGTTCTAAATTTCATATGATGTGGCATTAGATTTCAAGAATTTGAGCATGACAGTCATGAAAATAGACTAGATATTTACATTAGGTTTTAATTTTGTCCACTACTTGAACTGCAGTGTACAGAAATAACTGTCTGTCATCAACTTTTTTTCACATTATTTGTAATTGTAGTTGTCCATTTGACAATATTTTGATCACATGAAACTTACATCTTGTATAAAACTTTATTTCAGATAAAATGGTGAAAATATTGAGTAATGGAGATATTGTGCCAGATGACGATCCGCGAGCTCAAAATGGATCTACTAATAGAGGGAGTAGTGCACGACCTAGACAGGTGAATTTTTCACAGAACTTTATAGATATCTATCTTATTTTTTTTCTATCATAAAATATTTGTACTTACTGTAAAATGTTATTCAATGTGTATCACCTAAACATCCAAAATGTATATAATTTAAACTTCCATACCATGTATCACCTAATCTACCATACCATGTATCACCTAATTTTTTTATATCAAGTATCACCTGAACTTCCATACCATGAATCAACTGAACTTCCATACCAAATATCACCAAATCTTCCATACAAAGTATCACCTCCATACCAAGTATCACCTAATCTTCCATACATGTATCACCTAATCTTCCACATAAATTATAACCTAAACTTCCAGTGCATGTGTCACCTATACATCCATACCTTGTATATCCTGAACTTCCATACCATGTTTCACCTAAACTTCCATACCATGTATCACCTAATCTTCCATACATGTATCACCTAATCTTCCATATAAAGTATAACCTAAACTTTCATACCATGTATCTCCTAAACTTTCATACCAAATATCACCTGAACTTCTGTACCATGTATCACCTAAACTTCCATAGTGTATCACCTAAAATTCCATATCATAAATCACTTAAACATCCATACCAAAATCACCTAAACTTCCATACCATGTATCACCTAATCTTCCATACCATATGTCACCAGAACTTCCATACCATATATCACCTAAACTTCCATACCTAGTATCACTTAAACTTCCATAATGTGTATCACCTGAACTTCCATACCATGTATCACCTAAAAACTTTCATACCATGTATCACCTAAACTTACATACAATGTATCACCTAAACTTCCATACCATGTATCACCTAATCTTCCATACCATGTATCACCTAAACGTCCATACCAAATATCACCTTAACTTCCATACCATGAATCACCTGAACTTACATACCAAGATATACATTGATTGGTACTTTAT
The DNA here is from genome assembly GCA_030159075.1 of Atrina japonica. Taxonomy (NCBI): domain Eukaryota; kingdom Metazoa; phylum Mollusca; class Bivalvia; order Pterioida; family Pinnidae; genus Atrina; species Atrina japonica. Next base: position 3,032,688 of record BROG01000005.1, on the reverse strand, counting down.
TATTCAAATGCATTTACATTATATACACATGTGTACATGAGAAATATAAACAATGAATTACATGTATATTTTCACAGGACTAGATTTAACCATGTTATACTGACAAACTGCTATATTATGTTTTACATGTAGTTGTACAAATAACACATATTATAGTAAATACCAGTTATTCATGAGATATACATTTATATACTAGCATTTCATGAAATGAAAATGGTCTGTATATAATTTACTTGAATTTTATTGCCATACAGATGTTTTTACACAAATTTTTCTATTTATTTTTAGGGTTTTGTGAGGCATGATGATGCTGGCCCAAATCAACAACAGTTTGGGGGAGGAATGCTCGGTGGAGGAATGCAGGGTGGTGGTCAGGTGTCAGTTTTCACAATGTTTAACCAGAAATTGATAGATCTTGGTGTTCCAAGATTTAATGCAGGACCATATGTAATAGAACCAATAGTTTTAGCAGGTTTCATATTAGCTGGCCTTATGTTTGGACTGCCAGGATTACTCTTTGGAGCTGTTCTATTTTTTATTGTGACTTCAAGCCAAAGCACCAATGCAGCAGAAGGAGGAAATCAGAGAGGAGGATCCAGGGGATATCAGGGAGGTGGAGGACAGAGACTTGGGCGATAGGGAAAATGTAAAACCTAGATATATTGGTGTGTCAGTGGAGAGAATATGAAGATTTTGTATGTAATTGTTCTGTGTTGTTACGTCAGTCAGAATTCTGTACAAGATTCTAATAATGAATTCTTGTTATGATAATTGAATCATTGATTTGATATACGATTTGATATCATAAACAGGTACATATATACACATCTAAATATGGTAATTTACATGATCCAGTTTTGGTATGTTCAGATATTTCAAGTAATATGCAAAATTTTACTTTTGCTCAGGTGTTTTGTCATTTTCTCAGCAATTATCATGGATTTTATTTTCCTGGTATAAAATTTAAAATGGTAGGCAACACTTCTTTTATCCCTTGAAGGAACAAAATATTTACATTATGTAGGTAACATATATTTGAGCTTTTTATTGTTCGGGTAAAATTTTACCGTGTTCATGCATTTTTAACAAAATAGTAAGATTGTACAGCTATAATTTAATACACTGTATGATAGTATTATATATACTACAAGGATGTAAATGTTGGTAAATATGAAGATAATATCAGTGTGTTGAAATCTTTAAACATGCGCAACTACGTGTTACTTGTATTCTGTCTGGTGATCTACAGTGACATTTTTATACGATACAGCAATGGAGTGAAGAACACCGTGTAGTGATATGTGTCCTTAAGGAGCAATGTGTGGCATTACTATGATATGTTTACAAACTCTATGACTTACTTAACTCATTCACCCCAAAAGACACATTTGGACTGGCCCAAGTCATTGATTTACAGAAGAGTTCAATGTTTTTCAGGGATCAACCAAAACTTGGTGGTTAATACAGATTCTAGATTGCATTGATCTATATCTTAGAAGTTACACTAAAGTGTAATTAAATGGGTATTTTCATATTGATCCTGCATTATGTCAGAGTACAGTCTTATTGGGTGGCTGTAAGCTGTATTGGCTTGAAAACTGATTAACAATTCATTACTAGGTCTCAATTTTACAGTTGGTGTAATAGTCTTGTTTGCAATTACTCTGTTTTACTGAGTGAAATGTTGAGTTACCTGTTTGATGGCGGTTGTTGAGACGTCTGTACCAATTGTGACGAGGATTTGTTCCTCACGTATTTCATTTAGATTTGACTGTGGACTCAAGACGGGTGTGACCGGTCGACAGGGGATGCTTACTCTTCAATGGCACCTACCACCTCTTGTACGTGTTTGTCCTTTAGTTCTGTTTATGTAAAATGAGTATTTCTTCAGATGTTCAACAACACACAAGTTTCTGTCCTGATAACATTGAAAACTAATGCTTGTTAAACGTTTCCCTGGTTTGCTTTGCTTGAACAAATCATCCAATATATATTCTATTCTATTTTCTTCCATAGCAATGGTATCTAATGATAATATATACAATGTTTGTAAATATTGCCCTGACAACAATGCTAAAAGTAGGACAGTTTTATATGTCTGTGTCTTGAGGGAAATGTTTTCTATATCCAAGGTTTTCAAATAATTGATCAATACAAACATCCCAAACTGTCCACCAGAAAAGAGTTAAATATTTTCTGTATTTTGTAAATGAACTTTTAAATAAATTTCACAAAAGGGTCTCCTACCCGAGTCTCAGCCTCCTGTGGAATATTTATTGTTCCTTCAACTTTTTATGTTTTTGGAACTTTGAAATCTGTCAGACCACTGGTTGTTGCTGGTCCTTGGTCTTTTTTAACCATAAAATCCTCTTGTGATTGTCGACTAGCCTGTCTCACTTTTCTTAATGTTTTGGGTAAATCATCTACAAATAACCATGCTGTTATTGGTACATTTGTGTCATAAATACCCACATGGTCACATTTTAAGAGAGGTTTTAGTAAATCCCTTTGTTGCAATGACAACCAAGTATTTTTGTGTCCCAGAAGCGATAGTGCATTTGTACATGCCCTTATATCCTTTTTAGTTGTAGCTCATTTCATTAAATTATCGGTAAAGTGCATGACTGCAGTTGCACTTTTAGTAATGGCTTTCTGGATATTGATATATCTCCGATCTCTTTTCTTGAGATACAGAGGTTTCATTCTTCACCAAAGTTCTTTGTTAAACCTCAGGAATTCTGACTTTGTCACAGTTCTTTGGTCTTGCATAACTGTCCTCCTTTTTCTTCACACTTCCTATTGAAGGCATCAATGAAACTTCCTTACTGGCAATGTTTGCTAACTTTTGGGATACTTCACCATCAACATTTTCATCACTGTCAAATGAAGCTTAAATATCATCAAGGATGTATTTTTCCTCATCCTTTTCGTGTGACATGCCTGTAGCACATATAGATGATGTTCCTATGAGACTTTTTACGTCATCATTATCATAGTTCAAGATTCTTTCTACCTAATCATCAGTATAATCCACATCATCATGTTTCCCCTTTCTACGTTTTTGCCATGAGGGGTATTTTGAAATGCTAATGCAGCCAAAGCATCACTCATTTTAGCCATGCCTGTGGTCATACAATCCATACTGTTTGGAAGTTTTGTTAAACACTTCAGCAATTTTTTCTGCTGCTATACTGGCGTTCTGTACAGTGTACCCCAGTAGGATATCTTCCTCATGGCCCTTAGCCATTATAAAATCAATGATACTGATTTGATTAACACAATTCTTGAATATTTCCATTTTGATAAAACCATGTCTTATCTAATGCTTAGTTAACAGTACACTGATGTTTGGTCAGCATGTGTTATCTCATGTGAGTCCAGAATGACCTTGACAATGATGAAGAAAAATCAGCTATTCACTTATAATGAAAAAGTGTAATTTCAATTTTTTTTATAAAATATATCTTTTAACCAAATAACATCATTTATTACATTTCTAAAAATATGCTACCTTCGTCAATTAAGACTGGGGGTGTCCAGGTAGACCACTCTTTTCTCACCAATACAACCCACGTTCAATCCTTGGATTGGACAAGGGAGTATGTGAGATGGTATGGCAGTCACCAGACTTGACATGTGGATTTTCTCCAGGTATTCCAGTTTCCTCCCACAGCAAGGACCCCTCTCTCCAACATCCGAGGCAACAAGAGACAATTATATAAGTTGACATAACTTGTTTGTTAATTATTGTAAAATAAATAAGATTTGAGCTTAAAAAGAGATATAGTAGTCAAGATGCTTCATGAGATTTTCCTATTATATACACAAACATATGCAGAAAAAAAATCTGAATTCTAGGATTTTTAGTTTTTCATATTGTTTTAAGTTATCATTTTCAACTAAACAAGTAACTACAAAAACCATATATACCCCCGGTATCTACCTAAAAATAAAGTTTGACCTTAGTAACTGAAAATCTTTGAAAGAACACCTTGATGCTAGTTATCAGTAAATAAGAATCTGTTAGTAATCAGTACTCGATTACAGTTGATCTGTTGACCTTGTTTGAAAATTGTGTACATTATTATTTTGTACAAAGTACACACATGTTTATGTCATTTCTAGTTACAACAGCTTAATTACATATCTATATGTTCCATGTAATCAGCAAAACATAATGATAATGACCCTTGTTATTTGATTGGATGAATTTCAGTAGATATTTCTATAATTTGTTGATCAGCCCATATAGTTTTTGTACAGTAAATGAGATAAAATGTCCTAGGAGCATGGTGTCAGTTTCTGTCTTGACCTGGTGAAATATACTTCATGTTAAGGAAAGCACCATATTTTCAAACAGTTCATCTAGTACTAGCATCATCTGTAGCTTCATGCTGTTTGACATAATTACAACATCTTGATTGTTATACTTAATACAATGTACATGTACCTATAGATTGTATTATCTGATTTGAGATGAAATACATTCAGTGGTATGTTATTTTACATGATAAGAGATTTTGTCTTTGTGTATACCAGTCTTATCATAAGATTCATACCGGTACATGTTATCATATTCATTACATCATCTTTATTTAATACAAATGAATAAAAAACAATGTTGAAAACAAAATGTTATTTTCTGTTGTTTTTCTTGCAATGAATATTGCAGTGATATTATTAAGTAAATATTATGTATTTTTCCACTAAATATTTCTATATTAAACTTTGTGTGTATGGGGGGTGGGGTGGGTGGGTGGGTTTATCTGATAAGGGAAATAACTCTTATTGTAATATTCTTCTGTATATCTGTAAAGTCACTCCAGGGGGAATAACTCAAGATAAAAATATTATTACTGGACCAATTTTAAACAAGAACAAAGTCAGCTCATATATGATATATCAGCATTGTCCCTGATTAATTGATGGAAATGTTGGTGTTTAGGAGTTACAGCAAGGTAGTATTATAGCACTGGATGTGAGAAAAATAGTCAGAAATCAGCGATCCAAAACTCACAAAAGAAAAAACATACAACAATTGATAATTGCTGATAAAAAGTTAACACATAAAGAAAAGCAGATCGGACAAGGTATTCTCAAGTTAAAACTATGCTAAATAGTCGCCCACATGTTCTTGGGGAGGGAATATGGTTTTGTGTTTTGTTCATCACTACGTTCTTTTGCTTTTTCCAGGCCATATCATCCTCCTTTCTTCAACCCATACTTGTTACAGGTATACATCTTAAGTAGATAGATACATACAAATATTGCACTCCTACAACCCTATTGTTTTTACATTAGAGTTATTCCCCTTTGTTTATTATATTTGTCTGAGCCATATATAAATAACTTTTCACCTTTTGAACAGCAAACTGGTAATCAAAACTTAATGCTGGAGCTAAATGCAAAGTTTGATTCTGTCACTGTAGTCATTGGAAAAGCAGCATCTATGTCTCGCTTTTGCAACTTCATCAGGGTGAGACAAAAATTGTACTCTACCACTCTTTTTACAGTTATTCCCCTTTGTTGATTTGATTTGTCCGAGCCATATCTAAGTTATTATTTTCATTTATTTTTTTATTTTACACATATTTGTTATAAGTATACCTTTCAAATAGATGACGTGTTGCATACAAAAATTGCACTCCTACTACCCATATTTTTGTTAGAGTTGTTCCCCTTTGTTGATTTTATTAGTCCAGTTCAAAGCTGACAACATGTTACTTTTATGATAATCAAATTTTAACAAAGCTAACCTCCATAATCAATTTTGAAAAGATTCCTTCAGTACATTCTGAGAAATACATACTTCTATTGTCAAAATCCAAGATGGCCACCTGTCAGCCATGTTGGACTCCAATTTCTCTGAAAATGTCATAAGCACAACTACACCTCACGGGGAACCTTCATGTCAAATTTCAAGAAGATTCCTTCAGTCCTTTGAAAAGTAGCCGTAACAAACTTCCTTTGGTCAAAATCCAAGATGGCCACTTGTTGGCCATGTTAGATTCTGATCTCAAATTCAAGTAGATCCCTTCAGTACTTTCTGAGAAGTAGACCTAGCGGTAACAAACTTCTTTTGGTCAAAATCCAAGATGGCTGCCTGTCGGCCATGTTGGATTCCGATCTCTTTGAAAATGTAATATGCACAACTAGACCTCAAGGGGAACCTTCATATCAAATTTAAAGTAGATCCCTTCAGTACTTTCTGAGAAATAGCGGTAATAAACTTCCTTTGGTAAAAATCTATGATGGCCCCCCTGTAAGCCATGTTGAATTCCGATCTCTCTGAAAATGTAATATGCACAACAAGACCTCAAGGGGAACCTTCATGTTAAATTTCAAGGAGATCCCTTCAGTCCTTTCTGAGAAATAGCAGTAACAAGAATTGTTCAGGACGGACAGACCATGGATGCAGGTCCATATGAATAGCCCACCATCTGTTGATGGTGGGCTAATAAACAAAGACAGAAATAAAAAGAATTATAATGAATTTATGACTTTTAATATATGTTTTTTAACAATTTTTTTTTTCACATTTTCAACAGATAAACAATAGATATTCTATCTGTTTGCTAATTATATCACCTTGTACATTTCAATTATATCACCTAGTACATTTCAATTATATCACCTAGTACATTTCAATTATATCACCTAGTACATTTCAATTATATCACCTAGTACATTGTGTGCTACAGTGTATTACTTTGAACTCTATCCTGCTGAGTTTCTCTAGATATGTTGCTTTAATAACTCCTGACTACCGTAGTTATCAACTGTTTCCAAATGATAACTCCTGACTAATTATCAACTATTTCCAGATGTTAGAGAATTTTCTAAACTGAGTCCTCTAACTGACATTAGCCAGTTTGTCAGCAGTTCATAATCCATGTTCTCCTTCAAACGACTTTCTCTCTCAGCAAGTATGTGAAGCAGTCTATCAATTTTTTCTTTCGCCAATCTCACTAATTTACCTCTTTCTAAATCACCCTAAAAGATACAAAATGAAACAAATTTTAAATTTTATATATTTTCCTCTTGGTTAAACAAAAGATAAAAACAAAGCTAGAGATACAAAATTGTAGAATAACAAACTCCTAACCTGGTATATATAATGATATACTCCTAACCTGGTATATATAATAATATACTCCTAACCTGGTATATATAATAACATACTCCTAACCTGGTATATATAATAACATACTTCTAACCTGGTATATATAATAACATACTTCTAACCTGGTATATGTAATAACATACTCCTAACCTGGTATATATAATGACATACTCCTAACCTGGTATATATAATAACATACTCCTAACCTGGTATATGTAATAACATACTCCTAACCTGGTATATATAATAACATACTCCTAACCTGGTATATGTAATAACATACTCCTAACCTGATATATATATACAATACAGGTGACCTTGTATTACACTATCTATGTTCTCTAAAGATACATAATTGTATAATAACATACCCCTAACCTGGTATATGTACAATATTGGTGACCTTCTATTACATTATCTACATTCTCTTAAAGTACATAATTGTATAATAACATTTTTATAACCTGATATATGTACAATACAGGTGACCTTGTATTACACTATCTACATTCTCTAAAGATACATAATTGTATAACAACATACTCCTAACCTGGTATATATACAATACAGGTGACCTTGCATTACAATATCTAGGCTTACATTCCATGTTAAAAGTATGTTTACAATATACCATTGATAACCCCGACTACAAAATCAACTGCAGTATACTTGGTATAAGTGATTCAGAGTGTCCCATGAAATAACTACAGCAGACCTGGTATAAGAGATACCCCTTCATATGACTAAAGATGCCCTATCAAATGACTTAAGATGCCCTATCATATGGCTGTAGTGAACCTGGTATAAGGGATTAAGAGTATACATGTACTTACAAAAGCACAATTACATGTAAGCTCCTTAGCATTACAAAATTACTAAAATATTTAAGTTTTGACTTAAAATTAAAACCTCAAATGGCTGTGTTCCGACTCATGTAAGTTCTTCAGCATTAGAAAATTTAAATTCTAAATTAAAAACTACCTCTAATGGCTGTGTTCTGACTCTCATGATGTACTGTTTAATCTCCTCTCTACACCTGACATCTGGGACCTGACCTTTCATTATACTCTCCACACAATCTACTTTGTGAAATATCTGAAATCAGGAAATCAAGAAAGTCATTTAATTGTTGATTCAAGAAATGTTAATTAACATTTTCATCTGAGATAAAGTTATCAGTGTGAAGATATTAATAGGTCTGTCTGTTTAAATGACATACCAGTACTGTATCTGTAGGCCTACAGCTTTGAACATATAATAACACTATAAGAGCATAGTACCCAACAAAACACTGACAGGTAATCAGTGCATCACATGATAAATCTTTGAAATTTCATTGGGTAATGTCACTGCTTCTATGATGTGAAAGTGCCCAATATCAGACACTATATATTTAACAATTACCAGGTACTACCATTTTTTCTTGATGAAGTTAACTTCCTTAAACTGAATCATTTACCGTTCAATTGGGTTTCATGCTCTCATTTTGTTGCTATGGGAAGCAGAATAGCGACCTTGCTGTCACCTGGGCACTATGAGAGCATATGTAGAGTACCCACCAAAACAGTCTTTAACAGGATAATAGTTTACCTGTGAATACAGGTATGGGCCCAGGTGACCGACACGATACTTTGAATACTTCTATCATGTCACATGACAGATACATTGAGATTATGAGGAATACAACTATGTTTTATACCTGATATAAGAGTTTTCTGTCTCTAGGGGTTCCTTCATGTTTTTCATTTTCAAGATTTTTATAATTGTTCCGAATAAGTCCCAGGTATTGTTGAATTGCTACTTCTGTCAAAAATTTTGACCTCTGTTTACTTAATTCCTGAAATAGAATTAATTGAATTAATTTTCAATAACATATCCACTGTACATAAACATGATTAATTTTGTGTTTTCTTTATTTTCTACCATATTTTGAAATTTAGCTTTTATCTCATTATATTATGTTCAGTAGATATTGTTTCTAGTTCAATTTTGAATGGTGTTTTATGCCACACCCAACATTTTTTCAGTCATATGGTGTGTACAGTTATTTAGTGTTGGAGGATAGAACCCAGTTACAATGTACCCAGGAAGATACCACCGGCCTTCTGCAAGCAGACTGGCAAACTTTCTCACAAAATCAGCTTAGACTCCAGTGGGACTTGAATACATCCTGACTAGAGATAGTCTACATGATTTAAAATGCGATGCTCTAACCACTCGGCCAAGGAGCCTCCCCACCTCCCACTCCATTTCTAGTTCAATGGTAATCTTTCACAAATAAATTAATTTTGGCATATACTTTAGTTTTTGTTATTGTGATTTTTAATAACACAAATACAACAACAAATTCCAATATAGATAACCCAAAACACCTTTAATTCAACAATGTATTATCAGATTACACTGAGCATTCAAGAACTGTAGGAACATTTGTATTTATAATATCTTCATTCACAATATGAAACATACCTATATCATACTATTACCATTTGAAATTGCATTATGTTTGCGAATGAAAAGAGGGCTAGGATCCATAGGACTCCAAAAACGACCCAAAATTTGTTATGTTCCGTCATCTTTATATGAACCATTGATCAAATTTCTTTCAAATTTGGTATGCATGGTAGTTATGTCAAGAACTGTAGGAACATTTGTATTTATAATATCTTCATTAACAATATGAAACATACCTTCCATTGTGAACTCATATAGTCATGGTTGTCTGCATACACAAGCTGCATAAGAAAAATAAAATAAATAATAATAATAATAACAATATAAATATCAAGAATGATAGCAACAACAAGAAAACTAACAAGTATAATCAGGACTTTAAATATACATATGTACATGTATAAAAATATTAAACTAAACCTTACAGTACCTTGTATCTTACATAGTGCATTAAAGTTACTGTACTTGGAGTACACAAATTGCTACTAAGAACAATCAAATTATGTATTGATAAAAAGTCAGTAAAAATATTGCTTAAAAATCTTATAACATTATATTTCCTGTCTATTATTTTTTTATTGGTTTTGTTGTGGAAATTGATTAGTATTCTTTATCTGAATCTAACAGTGCAGTTTAACTTTAACTTAAATGTGTGGATTATGGAAGGTGTGACCCTTCAGTAAGGGCTGATTACTCCCACATTGCACCTGATCCCACTTCTTTATTTTCCGAGGTCAGTGTTTGTCCAATGTTCACCAGATTAGTATATTGTCTCCTGGATCTCCTTACAGTTAATACTTTGGTACCTGTGATTTATTTATCAATATATACATAAATTAATAATAAAAGATAAGAGAAAATAACTTATTAAATGTAGCCATAGTAATAATTCTGTGTAAACAGCTTACCTCTAGTATAATTACACTTCCTTTCATCAACATTTCACAGAATAGTCTTGCTTCATATGCACCATACTCTATCTTCAATGTTGGTCCTCTGTTTTCAAAGTTGTCTTTGATTTCAGTACATCGACTTAAAATATTCTGTAACAGAACAGAATTTGTTTGCTCAAAATGGTTAAAGGTGGAATATATTTCTATTAAGTATTAACTTTGCTATCAAATAAAAACTGTTAAATATTATTTTCTCATTGTTTTTTTTATTTGTTAAATCACCAGATAATCAATATCACTGCTAGGTGTACACTTACCTGTACAGGTTCTTTATAAATCACCAGATAATCCATGTCACTGCTAGGTGTACACTTACCTGTACTGGTTCTTTATAAATCACTAGATAATCCATGTCACTGCTAGGTGTACACTTACCTGTACAGGTTCCTTATAAATCACCAGATAATCCATGTCCTTAGGTGTACACTTACCTGTACAGGTTCTTTATAAATCACCAGATAATCCATGTCACTGCTAGGTGTACACTTACCTGTACAGGTTCCTTATAAATCACCAGATAATCCATGTCACTGTCACTGCTAGGTGTACACTTACCTGTACAGGTTCTTTATAAATCACCAGATAATCAACATCACTGCTAGGTGTACACTTCCCTGTACAGGTTCTTTATAAACAACCAGACAATCAGTGTCACTGCTAGATGTACACTTACCTGTACAGGTTCTTTATAAATCACCAGATAATCCATGTCACTGCTAGGTGTACACTTACCTGTACAGGTTCTTTATAAATCACCAGATAATCAACATCACTGCTAGGTGTAGAAAGCCCATACATATAACTACCAGCTCTTGCTATCAAAAGAATCTGTTCAGGTTTCAGCCTGACTACTGGACCTCCTATTTCCTCCATCATTTTAGACAGTCTACTATGGTCATCATTTATTGCTGTCATTTAAAATAATACATGTATTAGACACAGTGTTGGGATTAAAAAGTTCCAAATTCTACTAATGTATATAAAAAGTATGTAGTGTATCAACTCAAAATATTGAAACCATAGCGATAGATTTTTATTTTTTACAATTTGACATTGATCATTGATCAGCACATTTAACCACATTTATAGGGAACTTTCGAGTTAGCTCCGGATTACCGTTATGATCCTGCATTTATTCGCACCTTCTCGATTTTGTTCCTCATATGTTCCATTGGTTTTCATATTTACCTTCGCAATGTGTGTAAAGTAAATGGAAATATTTTTACCTTTTAGCACATTAAATTTATTTTGTTAAAAGAAACCCAAGATACTCTTAAAACATAACACAGTAGGATATTTAGTTGAACGCCAAATTACTGAAATGTATCAGGCAGAGAAAAATGTGCGGACAGACCGGGAATCGAACGCAGGACCTCCCGAACACTTGCAAGGCGCTTTTACCAATTGTGCTATGGGGGCTATCTATACAGTATCGAAACCAGAAATAAAATTGAGGAACATTTTTCTAGAATCACGCAACTGGCGATAATAACGGTAATCCGGGCTAACTTGAAAGTTCCCTATTCCTTCATATGTACTAAAACATCATGACATGTAGGTGTGCTTTAAAAGGATAGAGAAGATTTAACTATATCTTATAGCTAGATAAAATAATTAAACTTTTTATGTGAAGATCTTTTTAAAAAGAAAATAAGATTGTTGTTGCTTCTCTGATTAAGATGCTCTTATTGGAATTTTATATTCTTTAAGATATGGTTTTAAAAGCTTTGCAAAAGATTTATAAGATTAAACCAATGATAAATATACAAAACTTTATCAATTTATCAATAAAAATAGAAAGATATAACAAAATCAATGGATGAATTATCTCCCTTTACATACAAAATCAATGGATGAATTATCTCGCTTTAAGTAATTCATACCTTGACTAATTTCTACATTCCTCCCTGCAAGTCTTGTTTCCATCTGCCATTTTCCAACAATGTCTGATATTTCTTCTTGTTTTGTAAATTGGAAGCCTTTGAGTTTCTCTACAACCATATCACGCCACTTTACGAGCTCATTAAATATGTCTCTCTTGGAAACATCTGGGTCCTATGATGAAAAACGATTTAACCTTTTTATACAGAACAAATTACAAGTTACATTTTGTTTATAGTAACATGGTCTTTAAAGAAGTCTTCATTGATTTAGTGTTTAGAACAATGCATATTAAATGATGACATCTCTATTCAGTATGTTCCTAAGCTGATCATGTGAGGACGTTTGACAATTCACTTGTTGAAAGCTGGTGGTATTGTCCTGGGTAAGTTGTTACTCATTTTTCCTCTTCCACCATTATAAAATGGCTAGCAAATAAAAACTGAGAAATTGTTCAGGGTGGCCTAAAATTTTTAAGTGTGTAAATGCATCCCTGGTATGTAAGTAAAATGCTTATATCGTATAAAAATCATAGATACCAAAGTGTTAATCGTTAGGAGGTTCAGGAGACCATCTACAATTTTGTGAACATCGGAAAAACAGGAACCTCTGAAAATCCAGAGGTAGGATCAGGTACCATGGAGGAGTAAGCATCCCCTGTTGACCAGTTACACTCCGACTCGCTGCGAGTCCACAGTCAAATTCATATGAAATAATTGAGGAGTAAATCCTCGTCCTAATGTAACCACTACAAACTGGCAATTCAGCATTTCACTTGGTGAAACACTGTAGTTACAAACAAAGTCATTATACCGAACATATAATTTATGAAATAATGACATTAAATGTGAATCCTGATAGCCATTTTGCCAACAACCTATTGAGTCTTAGAAATGGAACAGATACATTCAAATGAGAGTAAATACTGACTGATAAAATACCAGACATCTTATGAAGAATAAATGACATAATATTACTTTGTATAATTTGTGAATAAGCTCCATGCCAAGCTTCCCATATGATGGTAATGTGTCAAAATTGTCTATACTGGTACAGGGAGGTAACTCTGCTATGACATTATGTAAATGATGCATCAGTCTGCAAAATAAAATAAAACACTCTTTAGATATACATAATACTGGGTACTGATTGTTCTGTGATAATGTTTAATATAATTTGAAGACTGAATCATGAAAAATAATAACTTAATATTTACATTTTAGGTTCTAAACATACCAATGCTCACCTAACATAAAAGGTGGTAGAACTGAACTAACTTACTGTGTTATCATAAGAAAATAAAGTTTTAAAATTTACTGATAAAGATATTTCAATCTGTTTATAACACAAATGTATCAGTGTAAAAGTTGTTCCACTGGGAGATTTATAATAAAACTTACAGTTAAAACCATAATTGTACCCAGGCATATGTATTTCATACATGTCCAGCACTAGGCAGTAAGTCATGCACAAACTTTTGCTATTTTTTTGACTTGTACTGTGGCTAGATATACTATCAATGTAAATAGGGAACTTTCGAGTTAGCCGGGATTACCGTTTTGATCCTACATTTATTCATGCCTTCTCGATTTTGTTCCTCATATGTCTTATGTTTTTTTTATATCAACCTACACAACATATGTAACGTACATGGAGTATCCTTATGTTTGAGCGCATTAATGTTATTTTTATTTAAAAAGTTCAAAAGACTCTTTCAAACATACCACTGTGGGTTATTTAGTTGAATACCAAATTACTGAAAAGTAGCAGGCAGAGAAAAATGTGTGGATACACCAGGAATTTAACCCAGGACCTTCTGAACACAAACAAGGTGCTCTTACCAATTGCCCTATTGGGGCTATCTGTATATTACTGAAACCGGAAAAAACACTGAGAAACATTTTTTAAGAATCAAATGACTGGTGATAATAAAAGCGGGATTATAATGGTAATCTGGGCTAACTCGAAAGTTCCCTATTGTCTTTTGTGCTATACTATAATTTACAAATTCATACTACCTGAAGCTGTCACAAAACTGTCTAAATGATGTTGACTCTATCAAACGGAATTTACCATCTTTTCCTTTTTTACCAATTCCACCAACAGACTGACCTTTACAAGCTTCCACATATCCCTTTAGACCTACAAGAACAGAAATGTTTATTCATGGAATCATTTAGCTTCATTACAGAATGTAGGCATGTGTATACTTCATACAAAACACCTAGACAAACAGATGCATATTTTTTATTCTGTAGTTTGGCTCTCGTAAATATTGGTACAATAATTATTCATTTTGTGTCTTGCCTGGAACACATACATCTACATGACGACCAGTTTATTCTCCCACCTTGGACAGGATTATTTACTATTTTGCAGAGTCAGAATTTCTCTGTCCACACCCTAGGGTGTAGTCAAGCTATGCCTGCTGTGACGTCACAATATAATTTTATGACGTTGAACTCGTATATTATAAGAATACAATGCATTAAAAGTTGCATCATTTTATTTAAGTGTATAAACATGTATTTGAAGCATGGTATAAAAATAAAGAAACATAGGTGTATTGAGTGGAAAGGAAATCTCAAAGCTCATGGTACATTTATAAGAATCTGAAAGTCCACTCCTTGGGAAACCTACAGATTGAACAACTGGATTCTTACCAGTCAGGTGGAGATTTCCTTATTCACACATTATAACATTGTAGTATTCTAGTATGGTAAAACCTGCTTTAATTACCACCTGTGTATAAAGACCACCTGCTCACAAAGACCATTTTTTTGCTGTCCCCAATAGTACCAATTGTGTACAAGTCAACCTCTGTATAAAGACCACCTCCCTATAAAGACCAGTTTTCTTGTGTCCCTCAGGAGATCAATATATACAAGTTTCACTGTATTCTTCATTTTGCTCTGATGTTATAAGTATAAGAAAATCACATGACCCAGAATGCATATAAGTATACCATGATTGTATTTTACCCCCAAACTTTGCCAGATATAGATTTTAGACAGAATTGATTAGGTGCACATGTACTGAATATACCTGTGAGTTTGCTGTAATGGAGCTGCATCTTCAGTTTTGTCCACTGGTCATCTGTGTATAACTGTGCAGAGGCTGGGCTATATAAAACTTCAATACATCTAGATTTGCCTTTCACCAAGAAATGTACAAAGTAATACAGTTCTACAGCATACAGCCAGTCCTGTAACATAAAATTAGAACTAAAGCATAAAAAGAGGATTAATGGATGACAACATCTATTATATATTAAAATTTTACTCCTTTGCACTTAAACTCAAAGAGTATCCATAGAAAAACCCATGATGGTATTCCACTTAACACCAAGGATGAAGGTTTGTACAATTTACATGCTGGGAGTAGACATTAATGTACATGTACCCTTATTCACAATTTTGCATACTTTACAGTATACATGCTGGGTATGGACATTGATGTACCCTTGTATACATAGTCATATTTTTAGTATACAATTTATAGTAAAATTTGTAACATACCTTGTCAATGACAAAAGCTTCATTGAGTACATGTTGATTAACAGGTGCTAGAAACTGATGTTGATGTGACATAAATACAACAAAAAGAATATTGTGTCGGGCCTGCTCCCCTCGTTCATCTTGACAAGCTTGATACCAAGGGCAAGTGAGAAGGACGGCATTAAGAATCTTCTTACCAGTTCCTTGATCAAAAATGATTTATTACTTACTCAAAATAAATGTAAAATTTGTACAACAATTAGGCATATTTACGAAATAATTTTGTTACTTCTCAAATGGAACACAGACATTTGACGTTTATTACTTATACAAGACAGAATGCCTTGGTAACCTCTCAGTTCACAAATCAACTATTCACAGCAATTCACTAGAGGAAAGCCATTACATAGGAAAAGTAGATGTGATAGTCTTTAACCCTTTCAACCCTAACGACAATAATGGAGTGGTCTAATATTATAGAGAAGAGAATAGCACTCAGATACTCAGGGGTGAAAGGATCTGAAAAACTCCTGATATATATCTCTGTCATGGAACAAGTTCCCATGATTACTATCATATGGCAAATTTCTTTCTTATATTAACCTTCATAATGCTTTATAATGCATCTCTGTTTGAAAATTATCTATTATGGAGGACAGATCACTTGTCTAAACCTTCATACATCCACTTTCACAATCATTTCCCAAGCTGCACAAGTAGCACTGGTGATACATGTATACTTTATACAGCATACAATGTAAATCCTATAACTAATTGTATAACCTTAAGCTAGACAAATAGACTTGGTAACTTTTTATACCAACAAAGTAGACCATTCTTGTATTTCTTTTAATGTCAAGATAAACTTCTCAATTTTGGTCAGCACAGGTTCGAACCCAGCTGGAAACAAAAACAGATTTTTGTGAGAAAGTTTGCCAGTTTACTTGCGGAAACCTGGTGGTATTTTCCTGGGTACATTGTAACCAGGTTCTCGGCTTCACCACT
This sequence comes from Atrina japonica, assembly GCA_030159075.1. Taxonomy (NCBI): domain Eukaryota; kingdom Metazoa; phylum Mollusca; class Bivalvia; order Pterioida; family Pinnidae; genus Atrina; species Atrina japonica. The sequence goes on along the minus strand of BROG01000005.1, from coordinate 3,015,775 downwards.
AAAAACTGGATGCCACCACACAGTATAACGAAGAAATTGTTTAGTGTGTGCTAAATGCCATTCAAAATTCAAAAAAAAAATTTCAAACAAACTTCAGTCAGAATTATATTTATATTCTTTTTCTTTAAATGTGTGTACCAAAGTTTAGTCTAATACCTGTAAATGCTTTGAATATAAGATGCTGAAATTTGCTCTGTACTTCATCAGTTACTGATGAAGGAGTGTGCATCAGCACCAGCTGTTTAAGGTCTTGTAGGCAAGCCTCAGTAACTTGTGGACATTCAAACCCTTTGCTGGACCCATCTAGCATTCCTTTGATTTCTCTCAAGTTGTCAAGTGTTGAAATGGATTTCTGAAAAACTGTAAAAATAAATGCATGAATAGTATTAAAGCATGGTGTAAGGCTAACTGCATTACAATGGTTTACATTTAAGTAGTAAATTTAAAGGACAGACAGAAAGACACAGGTATGAAATTATTCGTGTTTTATATCCTAGACACACTCTTTCAAATTCAACATTTTGATGACAAAATATCATTTGTATTACCTGGGAAGCATAGTGGTACTTGGGATTAACTTTGTCAGTCATCTGTCTATCTATCAAACTGACATTTTGTTTTAGCCTATAACTTTAAACCACATAGAGCACATGTTAGATATTTCATACAAGTATATATTGCAGCAAGTCCTTTCTGTTGGTCTTAAACATGTTTGACAATGGTATTTTTTTTCTTTATAAGCCTACTATTCAAAAAGGTCTTAATAAGCGTTATCATAATTCAGATACATGTATGTTTGGAGAACACTGACCAATATGTTACAAGTTACAACCTCAATATAAACACCTAAGTGAAAACATGTTGTACATGTACAATTCATCATTTGCATTTCAAAAGAAAAGCAAAAAGATATCTTGCATTTCCTACTAAACTTTCACATTTTGGGTACCCATGAAAACATTTTTTTTACATTATAAGTCCTCCCTTTCTGACAAAAATCAAAACAACCATTTTAAACATTTCCATTCTAAAAATATCAGTAATTTGATATTTTGATGAAATGTACAATTACTGAAATCTAACAACATGAAACAGATTTATTTTCTACCTTCACTGTCTTTTCTTTGAGTATCTTTTAACAACAAATGCAATCTTTCGTGAGCTTGCAAAGCTTCTGTGGCAAATTTTTCATCTTTTGACATTCTCTTTAATGCAGATGTATACTAATCTTCTATCTACAAAACAATGGAATTAACATGATTATATTTGAAAATTGTTAAAGATTTTGAAACTTGAAAGAATGTGACATGTAATACTCTTTGTCATGTTAAAGATATCAATGACATGTAACACTTTTTCCCCATGTTACAGATGTAAATACCAACAACATATAACATTCTTTGTCATGCTATAGTGTACATATCAAGGTCATAGTACACATTGGCATATTAAAGATGTAGATATCAATGTCATGTAACACCGCTTTCCATGTTATAGATGTAAATATCAATGACATGCAACACTTTTTGTAATGTTATAAATATACATGTAGATATCAATGAGATGTAACACTGTCATGTTATAGATGTAGATATCAATGACATGTAACACTGTCATGTTATAGATGTAGATATCAATGATGTTACATTCTTTATCATGTTAGTCAGTTATAGATGTAGATATCAAAGATGTGTAACACTGTCATGTTATATAGATACCAAAGACATTTAACACTTTTTGTCATGTTATAGATGTAAATATCAATGGCGTGTAACACTGTAATGTAATAGATATAGATATCAGACATGTAATGCTCTTTGTCATGTAATAGATGTAGATATCAATGATGTTACATTCTTTGTCATGTTACAGATGTAGATATCAATGACATGTTACACGCTTTGTCATGTCATAGATGTAGATATCAAAGACAATCAACACTCTGTCATGTTTTTGATGTAGATCTATATCAAAGGCATGTAACACTGTTTGTAGCTGTAGATATCAATGACATGTTACATTCTTTATAATATTATTTATGTAGATATCAAGGACATGTAATACTGTCATGTGGAAGATATAGATATCAAGGACATGTAACATGCTATAGATGTAGATATCAATATCATGTAACACTCTTTGTTATATGTTTATATATCAATGATATGACATGTAGCACTTGACTTTCATGATATATTTGCAGATAGCTATAAAATGCAGCACATTCCTCACTCCCTTCAATGTTGGCCAATCATCTATGTTATCCCTTCATTTAAAATAGATTTCTAACGTATATATGTATGTTGTGGTACATGTATAGAAATTACATATCCTAAGACAACATAGACTTCGAGTATGATATTACAAGCTATTACATCATTCATATATAAATGTTGAGCATAGTGATATGCAGAACGTGAAATGACAAATAATTAAATTGTAGACCCTATACTATACTGTAGTCTATAGCCAGTATATGCTATTTATCTACTATCTCTGCACATGTAATATAATGTTTATAATATTCCATTAACTATATGTATTACCTTAAATAAATATATCCAAGCATTCAATATCAGACTTTACAGATGGAAATACGGACACAGCACCTGTATGTATTACATCTAATGTAAACATTACAACGGCAATGCTAAACGGTGCATGGACAGATTATTTGGAATATAATGTCTTGATATCATCACACATCAAAATGCATAATCCTCAATCGTCATCAGGTCAATTACATTTTTGAAATAATAAATAAATTTTATTGATTTTCTGCAGAGAAAATAAATGTAGCCATTTTAACGACAGATAAAAATTGTGGAAAAAATAAATTAAACCAATACATGTGTTTTGGGGGTTACACCGAAAAATTACAGCGGGGCGTGCGCAAACTTAGTTTCACTTTCGCATATCCGTTTCAAAGCACACTGTTGTTACACGTTGTGAAATAGTTAGGCCTATATACACCGGTAAGCACTCAATTCTAAGCTCCATTTGTCAAGAACGTACTGAAGATGGCTGAATCTATATCTAGAGAATACATAGAAATAGACGGAAGTGCATTAGAAGGGGTAATACGTTTCATGCATATCTCAGACTATAATTTCAATGAAACCTTTTATATTTACATAGACCTACATGTACAACATAAACACGGTACATAGGATAACCGAAATGACACCCATTCACCGAAATTACAGGATATTAACCGAAATGACGCTGAAATACACCGAAATGACACTTATTTAATAAACATTTGTTTGTTTTCTAATACTGGATGTCATTATAAACAAAATTAATAAAGTTAGATATGAATATTTTTGTTTATAAAACAGATATTAGCACGAATGTCCTCTTTCTGATTTTCACTCTATACAAACGTTCTGTATCTGTATAGGGTACATTATAGAGCCCCAATTCTGTTTTTTTAACAAAGGTAGAGAGAGCGCCGATCTCTTGGCAATGCTCTAGTAGAGTGATCTTAAAGCCCTCCACAGTGTCTGCATGCACCACAGAGTCTGGTAGATGGTTCTAGCTGATGCACATGTTTACAAAGAAATAATGTTTGTACTGAGGTGTCTTACTGTCTGGTATTATAAATTCTATACTATTGTTACACACATGATTGGTTACAATATTGTTTGTTATATGGTCAGTGAAGCTTTTGGCTTTGACCTCGCATTTCCTTTTGACAGGTTTGACAAATGATTCGGGAGGCAGTGATGGTACCAGCCCCTCAACCACTTTGTACATTAAAATTAGTCAGAGACTTGTTCTTCTTTCCTCTAGGATGTCTAGTACCAGATCTTTCCTCATTTTTTGATAGATCCAGGATTTCTGCTGTTGTAATCCTTTTTTATGAATCTTGTGGCTCTATTTTGCAGCTTTTCTAGTTAATCTATATATCCCCTTTTATGTACGGGTTCCAGATTGTTGCACCGTATTCCATTATAGATCTAAATATGGATATATATGCAGTCTTTCTGCAATTTTCAGGGACGTTCCTAAGGTTTCTATGCAAGAAGCCTAGCATGGCATTGGCTTTCTTGCTGACGTTGTTTATAATATTATGTAGACTCTATTTGAGATCATTGGATATTGTCATTTTTCTTTCTAAATCAGTAAATGGAATAGAATGCAAATTGATTGTGATTCTCCTAATTAATGATTATCATTTATTTTCAGTTTACTTACGGTACAAAGCGCCATTTCAGTTACTACCAGGTTTTTTTTTTTTTTTTTTTTTTTTTTTTTTTTTTGTTAATACCCCATCATTTCAAATTTCAGTCATTCATGTTAATGAGATGTCAGAGGAAATTCAGCATGACCTTTTCTTCTCAAAAGTAACAATGTGTATATAAATATGGTCTTTTAAGCTCAAACTGATAATGAAAAACACAAATATGTAAAAATATTAAGTATACTGGTGTCATTTCCATGTATTATAGCGTCATTTTGGTTAATACCCATAATATCATTTCGGTGAATAGGTGTCATTTCGGTCATTCTATGGACCCACATAACATTGAGTGACTGACACAGGCACTTGTTTCTATTAACATAGGCCTACACATTACGTACTATTTATAGAAACAGGTGCATTGCTTTTAGATATATACACTGGTACACTGTACTTGCAGTTTTAATTGCCATTTATTTTTCATCTATCAACAATAAGCTTGGGGCTCAATATAATCCCTTTGGCGATTCTGTCGTGTTGCCCCCGCTAACACAATAGAATCTCCAAAGGGATTAGGCTAAATACAACATTAGGATCATCTAAACAAATTAGAATACATGTATTTTGAAGAATGATTGTAAAACATCTTTTAATGTCATTATAAATTACTCATGGCACCCTGAAATGCAAAATTATAGTTCCTCTAGAGCTGTATGACCCATCCTTTACACCCATTAATGAATATAATAAAATGTTTGTTCAAATACATTATCAAGTATGTGAAACATTATAAAAGATCTTCTTTTCGAAGTTATTTGTTGTATTAGAATTTAAGTTTTCCAGTACCCTAAAAAAATTCAACTGTATTTCTGTATGCAATGACCTTTCAGATAAACTCTTTTGCCGTATCAAATGTGCTTCGTAATTTGGTCATGGGGATCTCGTTCCTTTATGCGCTCGGTCTATCAGCAATCTCGGCCCTCAACATAATCGGTGTATGTTAAAGTCGGCAGATTTCTATGTTTTATATATACTTTTAAAATACAGGACATGATTTTTATTGATTGGAAAGTATATGTATCATGTAAAATATGTGCTTTTCAACGCTATTTTAAATACCTGAAGCAAATCGGATGAATATATGAATAAAAATATCAGGTCACTAAAAGACATTTTTCCCACGTTTAATGTTACTCTGAAATGAAGGCTGACATAGTCAAAATCAAAACAATAAAACTGTGAAAACAATGCGTACCTCATGTTTTACAATGGTGCCGCCATGTCCGGTCAAGTTTGGCAGTTCATATGTGTCAAAAATATATAATGCCGAGAATGCAATGGGATTAGTTAAAAATGGGTCGAGATCACCCGATATACCCAGCACATGGACAATTTCAGAAACGAATGTTTTGAAACGACTGAAAAGACCAACTTTGCCTGATTTAGGTATGAAATGATGATGTATGAAAATAAATGCAAAGAAGGGGAATAGAATATATATTAACTGCTAATAGCACATGCTTATTTAACACTTGGTAATCTTTGTAAAACTTACCGAAAGTTAATTTGCAATGCTCATAGTAATGGCGGAAAAACCCCCTGATATTTCGGCTTACGTTTTGCAAGATTGTTGCAATTATATGCATGCATTTGTTATTCTAACCACCAGATGGTCTCTTTGGGATATACATGTATATTAGATAAAATATTACATAAAATGGGCATGTTAACTTTTTCACCTACATTGTACGACAGCTCATATCGCTTTAAGCTCAACAATCTGCACATAATCATGATGGTTTTCTTTACATACAATGAAAAATTAAGAAACTTGTACATTATATGACGTGTATAAACATGATGGTTATTATGACAGAGACTAACAGCAGCAATAACAACAACAAAAAATATATATATATATATATATATATATATATATATATATATATATATTTATATGTAGTATCCATAGATCAAATTTCATACATTCATTTGGGTGTGCATTAAAATTTGAATATCCTTTTTTTTTTGTCAGGGCGGACAAATTTTAAGAAATTCTGCAGCTTTCAGTTGTTTACTAGATAAGCCAATAAAAGTTAACAAGATAAGAGCTGGAAGAAGCTCTCCTGGTTTAAGGTAATCAACTATAAATAACATTGAATGTACAGAATAAACATTTGAGCAATGTCCAAGTTGTACATCTCTGTGTCAACAATATCAACTTTGTAATTTCACTTAAATAATGGAAATACCTATGATTTTTAAATTACTGTTTGACACATTGATGATTTATAATTTTTCCAAGTGATATCAGATAAGATAGAGAAATTATATGTAAGTACACATATGTGTTTGCAATTTTTTATGCCATGGGACATAGACATTATATAAGAACTTTATCATATTTTATGCCAGTTTGTTACTGGTTCACGTATGTAGGAGTTGTAGAAAATCAGTAATATAAATCTGAAATTGCTATGTATGACCATTGTAATGTAACAGTTAGACTTATAGCAGTCTGAAACGGTATGCATGTACAATAAAATATGTCATAAGAGATCAGCTAATTGAATATGGTCCCAGAAGGATTAACTGAAGAAATTATTAACAAAGTGGGTTTGTGAATCAGCCCCTCCAGACAAGTGTTCTTACATGGCAGTGATTTCTCTAGATATGTTTCACTGTACATGTATAAGAGAATTTCTTTATCTACCAGTATTTGTTTGTGAGTTAAGTTTTTAAATAAAGGAGAATTTGATCTATCATGCAGGAGGAGGGATGTTTGCAAGGACTTTCGAATTTTTCACTGTACAAATGTAACTGCATGTACTGGAGTCTTTAACCTAAGAATAGAGATGGTAGCCATGAATTATTGATACACTGTAGGTACACTTGTCAATGTCCACAAATTTCATTACATCAGTAAATAAGATATCGTTTGTCTATACAGGGCTCAGCATCTGACTGGGCTACAGTTAATCGCTGATATATGTGGTGGAAAGCTGGAGGGTGCAACTGTAGGTTCAACAGAGATTACCTTTACTCCTGGTAAAGTAAAAACAGGATCATATACTGCAGATACTCACACAGCTGGGTAAGTACCGTAGACATTACTCTAGAACCTAATATTAGATCTTACAATGCAGATAATCACACAGCTGGGTAAGTACCGTAGACATTACTCTAGAATCTAATATTAGATCTTACACTGCAGATACTCACACAGCTGGATAAGTAAACATTGTGATAGAATCTAATATTAGATCTTACATGGAATACAGAGGTTGAATCATTTAGGATTAATTTACACCTATAACATTTTGATAGCACTTGTTTTTATTGTATTTTGATATTACCAGTAGGCCTACTGTTCAATGGCGTTTCATGCTACACCCAACAATTTTTCAGTAATGCAGTGAGACAAATTTTCAGATGTAGAAGTGAGAACCCAGTTACAATGTACCTGGGGAAACATAAACTGGGCTTCCACAAGTAAACTGACAATCTTTCTCATATAAGTAGCTTAGGTTCCAGTGGGACCTAAAACCCTGCTGACTAAGAGGCGAGAGACTTCATGGTTTCAAGCACAAGGCTCTAACCACTCAGCCATCGAGGCCCCCTGTATTTATTTGGGTACATTTGGAATGTGCAAATACAGGTATAGCGTTTTTCATACAGACTTTATTAACAATATACCAATGCAATGTTTATCTCTATCAATAATAATTGTTTACCATTTACAGGAGTATATGTCTCTTAATGCAAGCAGCATTGCCATGCTTTATAATTGCAAACGGAGAAGCAAACCTCAGGTTGATTGGTGGTACTAATGCAGACATGGCACCACAAATAGACTATGCACTTATGGTAAAATACAGATTATCTTCTCTTACAAATAGAATATGCACTTATGGTAAAATACATATTATCTTCTCTTACAAATAGAATATGCACTTATGGTAAAATACAGATTATCTTCTCTTACAAATAGAATATGCACTTATGGTAAAATACAGATTATCTTATCTTTCATCTTTTATCTTGTTTAGAAAAATAAAATGATGTGTGAAAAATGCCTTTTAAAAACAGAAATTATGAGCTGTGATACAAACAAAAAAACTTAATATTGTGTTGATATTTACGGTATATTATCTGGAGATGATCAAGAGTTATAGAGTAAATATATATAAATATAAAGGTAATTTTCCACTGTTGTCTATGTGTACCTGTAATATATTTTGAAGGTATAGCAATTATTTTTACTGTTCTTTTCATAACCACAACAGGTCTTTAAGCCGTTAGCTGCTAAGTTTGGGATGAAATTTGATGGTGGAGTACTCAGAAGGTAAAGTATGATTCAGAGTTTTGTATATCACATGGTCTGGGGTCTGTGTTTGGTATATCACATGGTCTGGGGATTGTGTTTTGTATATCACATGGTCTGGGGGTCTGAGTTTTGTTTATCACATGGTCTGGGAGTCTTGAGTTTTGTATATCACATGGTCTGGGGGTCTGAGTTATGTATATCACATGGTCTGGGGTTCTGAGTTTTGTATATCACATGGTATGGAGGTTTGAGTTATGTATATCACATGTTCTGGGGGTCTGTCAGGGTACAGGTGTGTGAACTGATCCACTGCAGTCTGTCAGGGTACAGGTGTATGAACTGATCCACTGCAGTCTGTCAGGGTACAGGTGTGTGAACTGAACCACTGCAGTCTGTCAGGATACAGGTGTGTGAACTGATCCACTGTAGTCTGTCAGGGTACAGGTGTGTGAACTGATTCACTGCTGTCTGTCACAGTGCAGGTGTTTGAACTGATTTACTACAGTCTGTCAGGTTGCAGGTGTGTGAACTGATTCACTGCAGTCTGTCACAGTGCAGGTGTGTGAACTGATCCACTGCAGTTTGTCACAGGGCAGATGTATTGACTTTTGTGATCCACTGATGATGTGATCATGATTATTACCTTAGTTCAAGTGGAGGATATATTCCCCTATAAACCTTGGTAGTCCTAGTAGCGCAGTTGCTTCTCACCAATGCGACCCGGGTTCAATCCTTGGATTGGACAGTGGAGTATATGAGATTGTATGGTAGTCGCCAAGTCAGATACATGAGTTTCCTCCCACAGCAAGGACAACATCAGGGCCAAAGAGAGACATTAATTTAAGTTGACATAACTTGTTTGTCAATCGTTGTCAAGTAAATAAAGTTTAAACTTTAAACAATTCAGTTACAGTAAAACTTCAATGAGTTGAAGTTCAGGGTACGACCTAGAAAAGTTTGAAACATTGTATCTTCGACTCGTGAGTGGTAACTATAAACCATACGATTGGTAATTTTAGAGGTTCTGTAGGATGTATATGACCACTTCAAAACTACAAGACAAATGAGGTCATGGTATTTTATAATTAGTGCAAAATTTGCTGTAAATAAAAACATTGAAAATTTATGAGAAGAATTGCCGATGAGTAATTTTGTATACATGTAAATTTTGACTTTGAATTAATTGTAGGGATTTTTTATGTTTTTATAAAAACAGGCCAAAACTTCATTCGAAACACCCAGATATTCATCTCACAAAAGTTTGATTAATAAATTGTTTACAAAAAGTGTTAAATAACAAAATTATTCAGGACCTTGTCGTCAAGAATTTAGAATAATTGAAGGTTGACTCACCAAAGTTCTGCTGTATATAATAACATATTTATAAGTTTGTGTGTGTTGATATTTTTCAGGGGGTTTTTCCCAAAAGGCGGTGGTGAGGTACATTTAAAAGCATTCCCCTCAAAGTGCCTTAAGCCTGTCACAATGACTGATCAAGGAAAAGTTACACGCATATATGGTTTATCTTTTGTCGCTGGAGTCATTCCAGTCAAGGTATATGCTTAATATATACATGTATACATATATTCAGAAATTATGAATTTGATTTCTTTATATTTTGAATAACAGATTTTGTTGCGATGTCATTAAGATTTATACTAGAAAACTGTTTTAAAAATATTGAGTTATGTAAAAGTATTTACAAAAAATAATTTTAATGATATTTTTATCGAAACCCATTTTTTAAAATATTTTAATTGTAGGTAGCACATATTATGTCCCAATCTGCCACTTCTGTACTTAGAGAGGACTACCCGGACGTCCAAATGAAAATTGATATCGTGAAAGAAAAAACTGACTCTGCCTTTGGATCAGGCACAGGAATCATGTATGTTGCTTTCCTTTATTTTTTGTTTTGTTATCTAATCAGATTACATGTAGGTATACTATGGCTGACAAGTTACTGTCATTGACCAAGAAGGCATTCTGTCATTGATAAAGTAGGCATACTGTCATTGACCAAGAAGGCATTCTGTCACTGATAAAGTAGGCATACTGTCATTGACCAAGAAGGCATTCTGTCACTGATAAAGTAGGCATACTGTCACTAACCAAGTAGGCATACTGTCTCTGACAAAGTAGGTGTACTGTCACTGACCAAGTAGACATACTGTCACTGACCAAGTAGGCATACTGTCACTGACCAAGAAGGAATATTGTCACTGACCAAGTAGGCATACTGTCACTGACCAAGTAGGCATACTGTTACTGACCAAATAGGCATACTGTCACTGACCAAGTAGGCACACTGTCACTGACCAAGTAGGCATACTGTTACTGACCTAATAGGCATACTGTCACTGACCAAGTAGGCACACTGTCACTGACCAAGTAGGCATACTGTTACTGACCAAATAGGCATACTGTCACTGACCAAGTAGGCATACTGTTACTGACCTAATAGGCATACTGTCACTGACCAAGTAGGCACACTGTCACTGACCAAGTAGGCATACTGTCACTGACCAAGTAGGCATACTGTTACTGACCAAATAGGCATACTGTCACTGACCAAGTAGGCATACTGTCACTGACCAAGTAGGCATACTGTCACTGACCTAATAGGCATACTGTCACTGACCAAGTAGGCATACTGTCACTGACCAAGTAGGCATATTGTCACAGATCAAATAGGCATGCTGTCACTTGCCAAGTAGGTTTACTGTCACTCTCCAAGTAGGCATACTGTCACTGACCAAGTAGGCATACTGTCACTGATCAAATAGGCATGCTGTCCCTCTCCAAGTAGGCATACTGTCATGATGAAGTAGGCATACTGTCAGTGATAAAGCAGACATATTCTTATAACACAATATTCCTGTGTCAGTGCTTCTTTCTCATCATCACAAAGTCTATATTCTACTCCAGTGATTCATTGACACTGAAAGATAATCATAATGCAAGAAAAATCAGTTCAAATTCATGTGTACTGTCTTTATAATGATCAGGTATTTAATTATACAGTAATTGCTTTAGTCATAAATTGTCAGTTAACGTCAGTATACAGGCATCAGATCATTATTTTACCTAATTTGTTGGATAATTGTTGGGAAGATAATCAAGATCGTGTTAAGCATAACAAATTACTGATAGTTGTACACAAGGAAGACTGTTGCTAATTTCTTATCTGAATTTTAGGAAGTTTGTCATGTACATGTAAGTTATCTTACTTTTAGAGGTTGATTAACATTGATGTATAAAGAGATATTCATGTAAGAACTTTTTATTCTAGTGTTATTGCTGAAACAAGTACTGGCTGTTTGTTAGCAGGATCCGCTTTAGGAAAGAAAGGTATTTTTGTTTGATTGTATTGAAACATACACTACACACTTCTTCAGTGTTTGTAACTTTGGCTGGGCCTTTGTGGCTAACTCAGGTTTTATAAGTTAAAGACACATATATAATTGAAATATCGAATGTACATGATATAACTGACAGTGAATCAGGTCTGACTTGATAGCATCATCTAAGTTTTAGTTCTTGTTCCAGAGAGTGATAGTCCTATGCATCTACAATTGGTTATAATTTTACAAGAGTTGCTGTTCTTTTTTAAGTAAACTCTTAAATAATATGAGTACAGTTTTACAAGAGTTGCTGTTCTTTTTTAAGTAAACTCTTAAATAATATGTGTACAGTTTTACAAGAGTTGCTGTTCTGTTAAACTCTTAAATAATATGTGTACAGTTTTACAAGAGTTGCTGTTCTTTTTTAAGTAAACTCTTAAATAATATGTGTACAGTTTTACAAGAGTTGCTGTTCTTTTTTAAGTAAACTCTTAAATAATATGAGTACAGTTTTACAAGAGTTGCTGTTCTTTTTTAAGTAAACTCTCAAATAATATGAGTACAGTTTTACAAGAGTTGCTGTTCTTTTTTAAGTAAACTCTCAAATAATATGAGTACAGTTTTACAAGAGTTGCTGTTCTTTTTTAAGTAAACTCTTAAATAATATGTGTACAGTTTTACAAGAGTTGCTGTTCTTTTTTAAGTAAACTCTCAAATAATGTGTACAGTTTTACAAGAGTTGCTGTTCTTTTTTAAGTAAACTCTCAAATAATATGAGTACAGTTTTACAAGAGTTGCTGTTCTTTTTTAAGTAAACTCTCAAATAATATGAGTACAGTTTTACAAGAGTTGCTGTTCTTTTTTAAGTAAACTCTTAAATAATATGTGTACAGTTTTACAAGAGTTGCTGTTCTTTTTTAAGTAAACTCTCAAATTTGTGTACAGTTTTACAAGAGTTGCTGTTCTTTTTTAAGTAAACTCTCAAATAATATGAGTACAGTTTTACAAGAGTTGCTGTTCTTTTTTTAAACTCTTAAATAATATGTGTACAGTTTTACAAGAGTTGCTGTTCTTTTTTAAGTAAACTCTTAAATAATATGAGTACAATTTTACAAGAGTTGCTGTTCTTTTTTAAGTAAACTCTTAAATAATATGAGTACAGTTTTACAAGAGTTGCAGTTTTTTTTTCTAGCAAACTCTTGAATGATATCCTTTTTCCAGAGTATGAAGAAGTGTATTGATATTGATTAATTTGTCTATTAAAAAATATCATGAAGTTTTGTTTTGTTTTGTTTTTGGTTTTTTTTTGGAGGGGGGGGTGCAAATTTTTGTATGATTTTAAAATAATTTTTTGTTTTTATTTTAACTTCACTGCAATTATAGACATATGCTCTTTATATTCTGCCAAAAATTTTAGTTTCTTGTTTTTGATATAGATATAAATAATTTTAGTATTTATGTAAAGATAAATCCATTTTCTAGAATAATCTTAGGCATTAACTTATATTTACTTTTGTTTTTTCAACAGGAAAACCTGCAGAAAAAGTAGGTCATGAGGCAGGTGAAATGCTTTTAAATAACCTGTTTAATGGTGGATGTGTGGACGAATTTGCTCAAGATCAGGTAATGCATGTAAACAAGTTTTTGTTTTGTGTATTCGTATATTTACATTTTACATTTCTTTTATACGACCCTCGTAAGACATGACATATTGGGGCCTCTGTAGTCGAGTGGTTAGAGCATTGTGCTTTAAACCATAAATTCTTTCATCTCTTGTGACTGTGGCTCTTCCCGGATACATTGTAATCTGGCTGCCACAATATAACTGAAATATTTGTTGACTGGTATAAAAATACCATTCAAACAAAGTGACATATTATGGTATACACTCCCTCTGTCCAATTGTCTATCTGTACAGTTGTCCATCTGTCTGTTATCTGTCATTATTCTAAGACCCAGATTTTTATGAAACTTGGTCTATAGATTCAATACCAGTATACTAAAAATGAGTTGGAAAATGACCTGAGTCATATAAATTACAAATAATTAGTCCCCTGTCGGTGAAACAGGAGATGACTTCAGTGTTTGTTGTTGTCTGTCTGTTCATTTGTCTGTCTGTCTGGATAGTTTCCAGACAATAACTTGACTTAGGGGTGTCATATCTGAATGAAACTTGATATTATGTTAGCTTATGAGGTAATCTAAAGTGGGATTGTGTAGTGGGTCAAAAGGTCAACTATGAAGGTCACTAATACTAAAGATATATATATATATATATATATATATATATAGTTATATTTTCATTTCCAGGTGATAACTTTACTTACAGTAACCAGATATTATTGAAACTTGATATTATGTTAGCTTATGAGGAAATCTAAAGTGGGGTTGCATTCTGGGTCAAAAGGTCACCTATGAAGGTCACTGTTACTAAAAATAGATATAAATGGCTTTATTTTGGTTTCCAGATGATAACTTGACTTACAGATACCAGATATTAATTAATCTTGACATTATGTTATGTTATGAGGTAATCTAAAGTGAGATTGCATACCAGGTCAAAAGGTCAACTATGAAGATGACTGTTACTCAAAATAGATATGTATGTATATATTTGGTTTCCAGATGATAATTTTATGTCGGATATAATTGAAACATGATACTATATTAGATTATGAGGGGGGTCTAGTGTGGGATTGTCAAATTCAGCCAAGAAGGCCATGGTAGACATAGATTATATAGCCATAGTTTATTTCAAGATGATAATTTGAGGTTGAAAAATTTGATTGCAACTTGATATTATTGTAGCTTATGAGGAGGTCTAGTGTGGAATTTTGGGTGAAAAGGTCAAATATGAAGGACACCTGCTAAAAATAAGAAGTTTCATCCAAAGTTTAGTTTCCAGATGATAACATGAGTTAGGGACTTCATATGTGGACAAAGTTTGAAACAATGTTAGCTTTTGAGTTATAAATTTGAATGCAATTTGATATGAACATACTTCATCAAGAGACCCATTATGGATATATATTAGGTCACTAGTTCAAATTTCCAGGTCATTGTTGCAATCAAGGTCTTAGCTACTTCAAAATTGTGATGAGGGCAAGGGACAAGTGTTGCATGCAACACTGACTGAAAGCTTGTTTTATAAAAGTTCATGACGTGCGTATCTTGTACCGTTTGTGGCACTCTTGTTGATAAAAAAAAAAAAAAATCCATGTGCACTGCAGTTTCTGAGTTTATCAAGTATTGATACTGTAAAACAAGATGTTTGAATTTACATTCATTTTGAATAATGTTTCATGCAAAGATATAAATGCATCACATTTTTATATGGGCTAAAATTTTCACGTGATTATGAACACAAAAACTCAAGTACTTGGCATCTACTTATCTATGTTAAAAGTGTTCAGTCTAAACTGCTTGAAAACATTTCCAACCATCAGAACACTATACACTGACTGCACCAAATTATATTGTTTTACAGTATGTTTCAAATGTACATATATAGATATTACTGCTGCTTCCATGACTAAATAGATATTCAGTACAGTGGCTCAAATACATTCCTGTAATTTGAGAGAAAGAACATGTGCTCTACATCATGTAGCAATTATCATAAGTATTTCCTGTAATGAATATCTAAATAACAGAAAGTAATCAGTAACAGCTCATATTATTGTTATCTCTTTTGATTATTCAATTTCAGATCATTCTGTTGATGGCTCTTGCACAAGGAAAATCTAAGATTTTATGTGGCCCCCTGTCCTTACACACAGAAACTTGTATACATATAGCAAAGATCGTGACTGAGGTGAAGTATCCTGTTTTTGTGGTATCAATATTGCTTTAAATATCTTCAAGATTTTATCCTTTTCTACCAGTCATAACACTTCAGAATGTTTTACATTTAATGCCAAAGTCATAACACTTCAGAACATTTTACATTTGATGCCAAAGTCATAACACATCAGAACGTTTTACATTTGATCCCAAAGTCATAACACATCGAACGTTTTACATTTGATCTGAAAGTCATAACACTTCAGAACATTTTATATTTGATGCCAAAGTCATAACACATCAGAACGTTTTACATTTGATCCCAAAGTCATAACACATCAGAATGTTTTACATTTGATCTGAAAGTCATAACACTTCAGAACATTTTATATTTGATGCCAAAGTCATAACACATCAGAACGTTTTACATTTGATGCCAAAGTCATAACACTTCATGACTCTTTATGACATATTCATAACAACTTTTGGCTCTCTATGCCATAGTCATAAGTATAGAATTCTCACTTTCTATACAAGTTATAACAATTCAGAATATTTTGCTTTCAATGCCAGATTTCTAACACTATATGACTCTTTAATTTCTATGCCAGAGTCATTGTTTTTAAGATATCACTGCTTTCTATCGGTCAAATCATATCGGAACTCTTTATTAGTTTTTACATAGATAATTACCAGTCAAACGTCCCTATCCTTACTTAAATTTACGGACTTCTTACACAATGTTGTTCATTACATTTTTGCCAGAATTACATCATAATTCATCTGCATGACTCTTACCCAAGGGGCATTACTCTTCTATTATTGTTTTGTTATTTTACCATAGAATCATCACACAACAGTAGGGTAGTAATTTTTCATCATATTGGACAACTAATTTGAGAAAGATAATTCTAAATTTGATTTTATGCCATATGATAGTTTAAGAATAATGGATATTATGACCTATATTAGCATGTGATGCATTTACATTTACAGTAAAACCTGCTTTATCAACCATCTGTGTATAAAGACCACCTGGTCACAGAGACTGTTTTTTTGCTGTCCTCAACAGTACCATTTGTTTACAAATCAACCTCCATACAAAGACCACCTTCCTCTAAAAGATGGGTTTTCTTGTGTTCCTTAAGGAGCTCATTATATACAAGTTTCACTACATAGGCATCGGAAGCAAATTGAAAGTGGGGGGGGGGGGGGCTAAACCAACTTAAAAAACACACACACGCCAGAAACATCTCGGGGCTAAGCCCCAATTTTCAACACCTATGTCTATCTTTGCAAAAAAGTGGGGGGGGGGGGCTAAGCCCCCCCCTAGCCCCCCTGGTTCCGACGCCTATGCACTATATATCATGTGATTATCATTAGTCCATACTAGTTATACCATAGATCATTGTATGTTTGAATGAACATGTATCTATCTTTATTTACTTTCAGGCAAAATTTGAAGTAAAGGAATTGTCTAAGAACTCAACTTTAATAGAATGTGAAGGTGTAGGTTTACAAAATCCAGAGATTTGAGTGTTGTGAATTTTAATGTTGAAATCCATCTTTATATATATATATATATATATATATATATATATATATATATATATATATATATATATATATATATATATATATATATAGAATCAAGATGATCTGATTTGTGGCAGGATTTGTAGGCTCAAATTCTGAGGTCCCATCAAATGTCTAAGAACAGGTAACAAAATAACACTTCAATTCTTATAGATCTGATAACATTTTATTGTTCTTATATACAGCTTAATAATTTGTTAGACACTTATTGTAATGATACTTGTGTATTACCAACATATAGAGCCCAGTAAGGACAGCAGGGACTGAATTATTCCACTTGCTATGTTTTATCAAATCTTAATGTATACATGTATAGGTCTACCAAGGTAAATTGACACACGTTTACAAACAAAAAGAATGTAAATTAAATCATAATAGGGGTGACTGGCTTCTTGTTGACACAAGCGTATTAGAGCCTCAGTAATGCATGGAATCCGTGCAAGGCATTATGGTGTATCTTTACACCCTGTTTTTGGATAATAGACTGTATTGTTTTGGCTTTTGACAAACCCCGGATGTGCCACTTGACCTTGGTAGACACAAAGATGTTGTAATTATGCCTTTAAGTATATGTACATTAACACATTTGTGTTTTTTTTAATAACTGTGATATAGATAGCCTCTCATTATAACACAGGCCATGAGGTGCTCATCTTCCGGGTATCGGAAACCAAAGTGCAATATGTATGGGTCATTTGATTATAATAAAATTGTATATATTGCCAGAATCAAAGTTATGTTTTCATTTCCTTAGAAACAGGCACTAAAAATCTTTCATAGAGACATTGTGCTAAGAATTGTTGTTTAATACAGCATTGCTCCCAGTAAGTTGTGACATTGATTTAAAAAATCCAAGCGGATGGTTTGCATATGAAAATTGCATAATTAACAACATAGAGATATATTCACATTAACAATAACCTAATTAGCAAAATTGTGGTTAATTGAGATTCAGATTATTGTATATACTTAGGAAATGATAGTTGGATCTCTGAAAGTTTGTTTATCTACATTTACATGTATACACGTTGAAATCAGTATCCATATTTTGATATATAGAAAATTACATTTTCGATGATACATGTAAATGCTTTACTGTTCACTGATTTGACAGGATACTGGCCAGACATAACTATACTCTTTTATTCTATGGTCATAGTAATTCTGCATTTTTAATATTTTCTTCTGAATTTTTAAATAAATGAAAAATAGCACACTCAAACTGATAAATTTTGAAAAACAAACTTTGTGTTTGCAATCAATAAGTTACCAAGATATAAGTTGTAATGTTCAGGTATTTATGTATAATATAGATTTATAATAAACATCAAAATGACGTCATTAGAATATCAGTCTCACAAACTTCAACTGAAATAAGAAAGAAAAAGCATCAGAAATTTTACCAGTTAATAACCTTTACCTTAACTTTCAGTGAATCAAAAAGAGGAAAATTAGATAAAAGTCATTAAAATATGAATTTACTAAGAATGTGTAGTGCAGATAAAGTATATGAACTCTGGTTTGTTCCGCTTCTTTATCTACATTCCTCGCTGACCTTGGTAATGAGGACAGTGAGGTCTTTTCTACCTATGTCTGCTATAGGTACAATGTATATTTTGTATTCTTATTTTGAATTAGCACTTAGAAACAATGAAGTTGCATTGATACTTGCAAATAACTGCTGAAATGACATATATATATATATATATATATAAAGAAGAATAAATTATCTGGAATTCCTCCATTACTCAAAATGATAAAATGTCTATACATGGGTTGGCAGTTCTTTTGAGTCAAGAGAAAAAAACCCACTTCATGACACTTTCCATATCGAATTACCTCTAAACTGGTACATTTCCATTCTACATATAAGGATTTATTGTACTTTTACTTCAATAGAAATTGTTGTATGTTTGATATCATCTCGACATTATTTTGATCATTGAAAATAAACAAGAAAGTGATGTGATTCAGATATAAATTTGACAAAATATTTTATTATTCGATATATCGTTACAATATGCCAGATAAGTACAGATTATTGATTTTTATAAGACTTATAGTATACCAATGGTATGTAAAAAATCGGACACTGTTACTTCATAGAATAGATATAGACGTTCAACAATAACTATTGAGCAGGTGTTTTATTTAGTGTAACATAGTAATACAAACGTTTTCAATATATCGATTGTTAATTTTGCGAAATGTTGTCATTAAACGCAATTCCTGATATCCTTGCGACAACGTATCGGTGTGTAGTTTGCTTTTTTTATATGAAATGTTCGTATGTTGAACACGTGCTGGCTTATCGGATCATCTTTGAGATATTAGCATCATATGCAGACGGAACAGGGATATTACTAAAAATACGAAAAGTTAACATGATAAAACCGAAATTAACACGTCTGTCGTATAGCTTTGTTGTTTTTTGACATATGTGTCTATAGTAAGTAAAATGTTCATGTAGGAAGTGTGTGTGTTAGGTTCTGGGGTGTCCTTTATCTTTCGTCATTGTCATCATTAACTGACAAAACGTCGATATACCTAATTTAAAATCTCGGATACCAAAGAAAAAAATTTAAATCTACAGGATATCCATAATACATGTACAAATATGGTCATATTGGACAAACACGGACCTCTGGAAATCAGGTGGGATCAGGTGCCATGGAGGAGTAAACATCCCCTGTTGACCGGTCACACCGTAAAAAACATACATTTTGATTGTGGATATGGCTGTACTTGGAATAATCCGACACGAAATGAATTATGGAATTTTTATTCAGACCATATTTATTTCACGAGCACAAAAGAATAGGGGCCGAGTGGTTAGAGCATTGCGCCTAGCCTCTCACCTTTAGTCAGCCCAGATTTTAGCCCCAGATGAATCAAAGCTGATTTTGTGAAAATATTTGCCATTTTTCTAATACTAGTAGGTTGTTGGTCTCTTTCCGGGTACATTGTAGAAGGTTCTCCCTTTCATCTTTAAAATCTGGCGGCCATCAAATAAGCGAAAAATTGTTGAGCGAGGCGTAAAACACCAATTAAAACTACAAAACAAAAACGAAAATGAACCGAAAGAATTAATGATATTTGTGGCTTGTATAAAAAAAAATAGTGTCCAATTACATGTATTCTGCGAACAACAGAAAAATTTTGGTATGCAAGTGAATTTTCCTTAATGTCTTGTTTTTAATCGCTGCCTTCTTTGCACGTTGACTTGACTAAGTTATATTTTTCTATAACGATAATGAAACATAAAATGTTCACCAAACGATACCACAAAAAGTGCATATCATTACTACAATTCCACCGCAACACCTTTAATTTGTTAATAGTCATAGAACAATAAAGTTTAAACAAAACTTTACAATCAGTCTATTTGTGGGAAAAGGAAACTCCTTCATAAACTGCATGTCGTTTTAATTTTTTTTTCACCAGTGCAGTGATATTACTATTTTTATTATCTGATTATTTCCCAATATTTCACTGCCGAAAGTTCAAAACATGTTTTGAAATGAAAGTCGCACTGTAACATAATACAAAAGTTATAATGCTCAAGACGATCATTTCTGCCCATTAGACTTAATCAGTTGAACTCCTATTTAATAAAAAGAAATGTATAATCTCTAAAGAGAAAGTACAGTAAAAGCTGGAGGTCCCGTGTCACAGTAGGTGTTGGCACGTTAAAGAACCCTACTGCTCAATGGCCGTAAGTGCCGAGCATAGGCCAAACTTTGAAGCCCTTCACCGGCATTTGGTGACGTCTCCATATGAGTGAAATATTCTTGAGTGGGACCGTTAAACAACAATAAACAAACAAACAATAAACTAAAGAGAAAGTAGTATCACAGAAGACCAAATATTAAATCTAAATGTATAGCGAAATCCGTCTAAGAGGAACCACTGTAAAAAGATGAGTATTTTAGCTTTTGAAGTACAGTAAAACCTGCTATATAAGGATCACCTGTCTATAAAGGCCAGTTTTGAAAAGTCCCTTGACTGCATACGTCAACTAAATTAAACCTGTGTATAAGGGTCACCTGCACATAAAGGTCAATATTCTCTGGTCCCTTGGGTGGCCCCTATATACAGGTTTTACTGTACATTTAATTAGAAATTTAAACGATGTTATAGTAAAATCCATATTATCTGGCGGGATGGAGTATTGTGAACCCTTTGTTGACCTGGACAAGTTTAAATTTTAGGTAATAAAGAACAACATTAAAATTGAACTGACTAGAGTAATCGTTTTCATAAGAGATTTTCCAGTGAGAAATAAAACGTTTTTCCCGTGAAGCTTGTCAGCAGAATTATCCGTATGATAATAAAAAAGTTACTCC
This sequence comes from Atrina japonica, assembly GCA_030159075.1. Taxonomy (NCBI): domain Eukaryota; kingdom Metazoa; phylum Mollusca; class Bivalvia; order Pterioida; family Pinnidae; genus Atrina; species Atrina japonica. Next base: position 2,994,193 of record BROG01000005.1, on the reverse strand, counting down.
GCCCCGCCATCTTATATCAATCGGACAAAATCAGTTCGAAATGTTACTTTAATATAAGATTATCAGCTGGTACCAAAATATAGGATTAAGAATAAAGAAGTATAGCATAACAAATGATATTGTAAAGTTATATTATATATAACTGATATTATTGATAGTACGAGTACGTGCTGATTCCAAAGTAAATTGTCAAATTTGTAATTGATATTTTAGTCCTGATCCTATTTCCTTTTACGCCAATTTTAATGTGAAAGAACTGTTTAATGGCATAAGTATAGTTTTACAAAATCCACGACTGTTTATCAGGAGTTAAATATCTTTATCATGTATGAAATATCACGTATACCTCTTGTGTAATTTATGTGATAATAATGAAACTGTCAATTAATGTAATCTTTTAGCACACTAACATTTACCCCTTTTGACATACCCAGAAGACAATTAATGTTATACAGCTCAGGAGATGGCTACCGAATGTTCTTATCTGAAATATCAGTTTGTCAAACCTATTCTAATTTTGCAATGGTTAGTTTAAGTTTATTTGAATGCAATGTACATAGGACACCGACGTTCTGTTAAATGTTTATAGTTTTGGTTAGTTATGCTTAGGACAGCATGTTCTGTGTATTTAAGACTAATATTAAGACATTAGAGACATTGGCGACTGATTCATTCATTTATAGATACTGGACATTTGAAACATGACTCTGTTTTGGTCAATTAATTAAGTCTTAAGTTTGTTATCAATCTAAGGTGAAGAGGGATGTAATGTTCTTATCTGAAATATCAGTTTGTCATCCTGACCTATTCTAATGTAGCCACTGCAATGGTCATACACAGTTTAATGTTTATTTGATAATGTTTAATGTTGACAGCTCTGTGGCTACCGAAGTTATGTTAAATGTAAATAGTTTTGGTTAGTTAGACATAAAGCATGTAATAGGACATATCTGTGTATGCTTAGAGCATGTTCTATTAAGACTAATAGAGACATTACAGGAGGGAATATTCAAATTTGATGAATAATGGACAGAGATGTGCCTTTCGGAAAATCCAGAGGTGGGATCAGGTGCCATGGAAGTGTAAGCATCCACTGTTGACCGGTCACACCCACTGCAAGTCCATAGTCAATTTCAAATGAAATGAGGGAGGAATAAAACCTAGCTACTATCGGTATACAAGATTCCTAAAGTTACTAAACATTTCATTAAGTGAAACATAGTACTAATGACAAACAAGGTCCTTGTACCGATCGTAACATTTGATGACATTTAAAGCGATTCCATGATATCCTTGTGGTAATAATCATTAGATAGTTTGTCTCTTTGTATTAACTGGTCAAATGTTGAACACATTCTGAGATATCGGATGTCACTGACAGAATTTTTGTAAAGGGTATAGACAAAGGTTTGATGGAACATTTACTGGATCCTGCTATGTACCTTGGTTTGTATGGGGTTATATGGATTTAAGGTATCCAATACAAATATGGTAGTTCACAATCGCTATCGGTCGTAGTTACATCAATAAGAACATTATAATGTTACATGATTTTAAAGAATATCCCCCTTTGAAGAGAAAAATAATGTAATTTGTGACTAGTAACTTGGTCTGACAATTGTTTTGGTACTCATGTGTTATTTTTTGATGATTTGAATTACAGCAATGATTTGTTTTCATATATGACATATTATTTGATGCAATATTATATATATATATATATATATATATATATATATATATATATATATATATATATATATATATATATATATATATATATATATATATATATATATGGCGATTTAAGATATCATGCTGTTTTATCAATAACAAATTATAAGTTAGGCCTATTTGTTTTGCTAAAACAGTTTTCACGAATGTTTTTACATCTACTGCTTCTATGCTACTACTACTACTACTACTACTACTACTACTACTACTACTACTACTACTACTACTACTTCTACTACTACTACTACTACTACTACTACTATTACTCTTGCTGCTGCTTGTGCTACTACTACTACTACTGCTATTACTACTACTAATGCTGCTACTACTACTACTACTGGTAATAATAATGATTATGATAATACTAGTAACAACTATGCTTAGCAGAAAGGAAAACAGAATCATTCGATTATAAAAGACGTGTACTTTAACGTAAAGGATACAACTGGTCTTATCAGTTCCTGTAATTTCACGTGCATCCTGTGACTTATCACATGAAAGTTAGTCATCGTAACTGGGTTACATACTTAAGAGTGATTGAACTCTTGACCCCCTGTGGAAGAAATACAAAAACGTTTCATATGTGACATTTTGATGGATGTAATGACGATTTGATATTAGGTTATAGACCCTTTCATTCAGTGTCTATCTCTGTTAATTTGTAATTACAAATAAATAAACAGTACTGGTGCTTCCCTATTATACTTTCTTAGAAATGCATCTGCCAAAGATAAAACCATACTTTGTTATGCTGCCATTAGCAGCAGCAGCTCAATTTGTAAAAGCGTTCGTATTGCAAACAAAGATCCAGCTTTGATTCGCTGTCTGAGTCCTACCTACACTGACTGTTTCTATGGCAGGTGCAAGTGATAATCACGTGTTTTCGAAAGAAATAATATAAAAAATCTAAGGTACCAAAGTATAAATCTTTAGGATGTCCAGGATATAGATACAAATCTGGAAACCAAGAGGTGGGATCAGGTGCCATGGAGGAGTAAATATCCCCTGTCGACCATTCACAACGGCCGTGAGTCCAATATATATATATATATATATATATATATATATATATATATATATATATATATATATATATATATATATATATATATATATATATATATATATATATATATATACCACTAAGCCGTATATACTGAAATATCATATGGATAGATATTCATTTGTTTTATTTAAACAATATATATTAAAACTTGTATTAATCAAAGAAACTTGTTACACTAGTTTTGCACACATTCTTATTTCACAATTGCTCTTTATATTGTGTATTGACACAAATTTTGGGGAAAAACAAGGGGGTTGGGTACTGCTAAGCGGTATATACTGAAATCTTATATGGATAGATATTTATTTCTCTTGATTATACAACATATTTTATGTTGTATTAATAAAAGAAACCTGTTAAACTAGATTTGCACACATTTTATTTTGTTATATCTATTTATTTATGTAAATGCGCTGTATTTTCCTTTGCCAAAATACAATATAGGACAACCCAGATAGGCTACTATTTTGCTAATTAGATCTTTGTATGCATAAATTGTGCTTATTTTGAAGAAAAGTCATTGTTTTGACCAAAGATTCAGTTTTGTATCTGCCAATGCCCAAAATGTAGTTAATATGTCAAAATTTATGGTGTTATATATGAATTCAATGCCCTCCTTTTTGCACAGATTTGTATGAATATTACACATCAACGTCACATCAATGTAAAAAATTGAAAAATATGGATAGCACCTGCTTTTTTGCTTTTAGTTAGTATGTTTTGGATATATTCCGTGAAAAAAGAAAGAATTTTGAATTTTGCACACATACATCCACGAGAATTCGTTAATAAAGGACAATCCTTAAGTCAATTAATTCCTCCGTTGATTAGCCAAATTAAACTTTTGTCGACTTTAGAACTATGTATTTATTTTGATATCATTGGATTTAAATATAAGTGAAAAAAGTAAAATAAGTAAAAAACTGAAATATATATTTGCCGAATTCGCACACTTCATAATATCTTTGTTATCAATATATATTATATCTGTATTAAATCAATGTGAAGTAAAATAAATACATTTTCTTTTTTAAATGACACGTGATTTGTATATTTCTTTATTTCATCACCGAATCTTGTCGATTTAGGACACTTGCATCATATTGTGAAATGTTTTCATGTATGAACATTTATCTAGATTCAATATTACGTGTAGGTCTATACGAAGTTCGGTAATTAAGCATTCCGCGGACTTGAAATACATCTACCTATCTGTCTATCAATCAAATGTAATTTACTAGCATAAACAAAACAGTGGTGTCAATATTCCCTTTTATCACGGTATTGATAAATTCGTAAATTTCAGAAACAGGGAATAACTGCTTTATACCAGAAAATTGTTCCTTTTAAGTTTACATACGGCATTTGCCTCAGACACATAGGCAAACACCATTACACACAAAGCAGATAGAAGAAATATTTTAGGTATTGAGAGTCTGAAAACACAAACAACGTTACATCCTTATTCTTATTTTGCCTAAAATACTATAAAATAATCAACCAATAAAACAAAGTACATTTCTTAGTAAATTTAATCATTGATTTTTAACAGAAGTGTTATTTAACAGAAGAATGGTAAAGGATACTATAGATTTCAACTTTAGATACAATGTATTCAGTTGCCTGTTCAAAACATGAGTTATGTAAACTTATTCCCAGAACATGCATTGTCCGTGTGTTTATGGTTAAAGTACAATGGCAACTACTTCACCATCATCCTGTCCAATGATAGAATCATCACCACCTGCTGCATCATTATCATTGTCATCATCATCATTATCAAAGAACTCCGGGAATTCACTCTGACGGTTTGCATCTATAATAGATTGTCTGGCTAGTTCTAATTTGAATTGTTTGAAACACACGTTGCAAGGCTGGTTTTCACTATCCATACATCTTCGACGTCTTCGAGAGAGCACCGCTCCTACATCGTTTTGAGGCCTAGATGGTTGGCGGCTTCTGAGTCTCCCATGACAAATCCTTGCGGCCCGTTCAGTAGGGTTTTCATTGTCGTTTTGACTGCTGCCCCGATGTCGAATAAATCTTTGGAAATATGTAGAATTGGTACTATTACTAAGAATTACGGTCAGCATGTTGACACTTTCAGGAGAAGTACAGAAGCAGATACGTCGACCGCCATGACCAAATATGCGTCGATTTCTCAATGCTCCATGTGGAATTCTAAACTTGTTAAACATACTCCCTCTCATACGACCTCTGAACAGACGACCTCCCCGATATCTGCCATCACCAACTCTAGAAAGCCTAGAACTAGAAATATTTGAAAATAATTAGAGATGGATGAATAGAACGAGAGAGAGAGAGAGAGAGAGAGAGAGAGAGAGAGAGAGAGAGAGAGAGAGAGAGAGACTTGCACCATCCAATACGCACCCTTTTTACACCCACCCCGTAAATTCAAAATTTACAACATGACAATAGAGTACCATTTCTCACCAGCTTTAGAGATAACTTGTTTTGTGTCAATTTTTGTTTCATTTACAAGTAGAAAAATGTTTAAAAAGTAAAATATTGATTAGATGATTCGCTTTACAGAATTTTTAATGTGACTTATAATTACAAATATATCAGTATATCAATATATCAATTTTTCTTGGTTGACCATTGTTTTATCTTTTTTCTGTAATGTGCTTTCAAACGGATTATTGAATATATATATATATATATATATATATATATATATATATATATATATATATATATACAATATACAAAATGGAACAACACGGGTGACTCTACCATATAGTGATGATACGGCAAATAGAACAACACGGGTGACTCTACCATATAGTGATACAGGGCAAATAGAACAACACGGGTAACTCTTCCACAAAGTGATGATACGTCAAATAGGATAACACGGGTGACTCTATCATATAGTGATACAGGGCAAATAGAACAACACGGGTGACTCTTCCACATAGTGATGATACGTCAAATAGGATAACACGGGTGACTCTACCATATAGTGATGATACGGCAAATAGAACAACACGGGTGACTCTACCATATAGTGATACAGGGCAAATAGAACAACACGGGTGACTCTTCCACATAGTGATGATACGGCATATAGGACAACACGGGTGACTCTACCATATAGTGATACAGGGCAAATAGATCAACACGGGTGACTCTTCCACATAGTGATGATACGGCAAATAGGACAACACAGGTGACTCTATCACAAAGTGATGATACGTCAAATAGGACAACACGGGTGACTCTACCATATAGTGATACACGGCAAATAGAACAACACGGGTGACTCTACCATATAGTGATACAGGGCAAATAGAACAACACGGATAACTCTTCCACAAAGTGATGATACGTCAAATAGGATAACACGGGTGACTCTATCATATAGTGATACAGGGCAAATAAAACAACACGGGTGACTCTTCCACATAGTGATGATACGTCAAATAGGATAACACGGGTGACTCTACCATATAGTGATGATACGGCAAATAGAACAACACGGGTGACTCTACCATATAGTGATACAGGGCAAATAGAACAACACGGGTGACTCTTCCACATAGTGATGATACGGCATATAGGACAACACGGATGACTCTACCATATAGTGATACAGGGCAAATAGATCAACACGGGTGACTCTTCCACATAGTGATGATACGGCAAATAGGACAACACAGGTGACTCTATCACAAAGTGATGATACGTCAAATAGGACAACACGGGTGACTCTACCATATAGTGATACACGGCAAATAGGACAACACGGGTGACTCTACCATATAGTGATACAGGGCAAATAGAACAACACGGGTGACTCTACCATATAGTGATACAGGGCAATAGAACAACACGGGTGACTCTATCACATAGTGATGATACGTCAAATAGGACAACACAGGTCAGCCTAACAAAGAGTGATGCACGGCAAATAAAACAACACTGTTGACTCTAGCAGATAGTGATATATGGCAAACAGAACAACACGGGTTAATCTAATACATAATAATAAATAACAAATAGAACAACACGGGATGACTCTAACAGATAGTGATATACGGCAAACAAAATAACACGGATGACTGTAACAGATAGTGATATATGGCAAACAGAACAACACAGGTTAATCTAACACATAATAATAAATAACAAATAGAACAACACGGGTGACTCTAACTGATAGTAATATATGGTAAATAGAACAACACGGATGACTCTAACAGATAGTGATATACGACAAATAGGACAACACGGGTGACTCTACCATATAGTGATACACGGCAAATAGGACAACACGGGTGACTCTACCATATAGTGATACAGGGCAAATAGAACAACACGGGTGACTCTACCATATAGTGATACAGGGCAAATAGAACAACACGGGTGACTCTATCACATAGTGATGATACGTCAAATAGGACAACACAGGTCAGCCTAACAAAGAGTGATGCACGGCAAATAAAACAACACTGTTGACTCTAGCAGATAGTGATATATGGCAAACAGAACAACACGGGTTAATCTAATACATAATAATAAATAACAAATAGAACAACACGGATGACTCTAACAGATAGTGATATACGGCAAACAAAATAACACGGATGACTGTAACAGATAGTGATATATGGCAAACAGAACAACACAGGTTAATCTAACACATAATAATAAATAACAAATAGAACAACACGGGTGACTCTAACTGATAGTAATATATGGTAAATAGAACAACACGGATGACTCTAACAGATAGTGATATACGACAAATAGGACAACACGGGTGACGCTACCACATAGTGATACACGGCAAATAGAGCAACACGGGTGCATCCAACATATAGTGATATACGGCAAATAGAACAACACGGGTGACTCTAACACATAGTAATGATACGGCAAATAGAACAACACGGGTGACTCTAACACATAGTAATGATACGGCAAATAGGACAACACGGGTGACTCTAACCGATAGTGATATACGACAAATAGGACAACACGGGTGACGCTACCACATAGTGATACACGGCAAATAGAGCAACACGGGTGCATCCAACATATAGTGATATACGGCAAATAGAACAACACGGGTGACTATTACACATAGTGATGATACGTCAAATAGGATAACACGGGTGACTCTACCATATAGTGATACAGGGCAAATAGAACGACACGGGTGACTCTACCATATAGTGATACAGGGCAAATAGAACAACACGGGTGACTCTTCCACATAGTGATGATACGGCAAATAGGACAACAAGGGTGACTCTACCATATAGTGATACAGGGCAAATAGAACAACACGGGTGACTCTTCCACATGGTGATGATACGTCAAATAGGACAACACAGGTGACTCTACCACAAAGTGATGATACGTCAAATAGGACAACACGGGTGACTCTACCATATAGTGATACAGGGCAAATAGGACAACACAGGTGACTCTACCATATAGTGATACAGGGCAAATAGAACAACACGGGTGACTCTATCACATAGTGATGATACGTCAAATAGGACAACACAGGTCAGCCTAACAAAGAGTGATGCACGGCAAATAAAACAACACTGTTGACTCTAGCAGATAGTGATATATGGCAAACAGAACAACACGGGTTAATCTAATACATAATAATAAATAACAAATAGAACAACACTGGTGACTCTGACAGATAGTGATGGAACGTCAAATAGAACAACACGGGTGACTCTAACAGATAGTGATATACGGCAAACAGAATAACACGGATGACTGTAACAGATAGTGATATATGGCAAACAGAACAACACAGGTTAATCTAACACATAATAATAAATAACAAATAGAACAACACGGGTGACTCTAACTGATAGTAATATATGGCAAATAGAACAACACGGATGCCTCTAACAGATAGTGATATACGACAAATAGGACAACACGGGTGACGCAACCACATAGTGATACACGGCAAATAGAGCAACACGGGTGCATCCAACATATAGTGATATACGGCAAATAGAACAACACGGGTGACTCTAACACATAGTAATGATACGGCAAATAGAACAACACGGGTGACTCTAACACATAGTGATGATACGTCAAATAGGACAACACAGGTCAGCCTAACAAAGAGTGATGCACGGCAAATAAAACAACACTGTTGACTCTAGCAGATAGTGATATATAGCAAACAGAACAACACGGGTTAATCTAATACATAATAATAAATAACAAATAGAACAACACTGGTGACTCTGGCAGATAGTGATGGAACGTCAAATAGAACAACACGGGTGACTCTAACAGATAGTGATATACGGCAAACAGAATAACACGGATGACTGTAACAGATAGTGATATATGGCAAACAGAAAATAACAAATAGAACAAGACGGGTGACTCTAACTGATAGTAATATATGGCAAATAGAACAACACGGATGACTCTAACAGATAGTGATATACGACAAATAGGACAACACGGGTAACGCTACCACATAGTGATACACGGCAAATAGAGCAACACGGGTGCATCCAACATATAGTGATATACGGCAAATAGAACAACACGGGTGACTCTAACACATAGTAATGATACGGCAAATAGAACAACACGGGTGACTCTAACACATAGTAATGATACGGCAAATAGGACAACACGGGTGACTCTAACATATAGTAATATATAACAATAGAACAGCACGGGTGACCCTAACATATATAACTATATTACAAATAGAACAACATGGGTGGATTTAAAACAGCACTATATGGCAAACAAAACAACACGGATAACTCTAACAAATAGTAATATATGGCAAATAGAACGACAATGATTAATTAAATTGATATAAGCTGTGTTTTCCAAAAACTTATTTAGTTTTAACTGCTTTGATTGATATACAATAACAAATATGAGATAAACACAGTCATAAAAATTTTATATTCCTGTTATGTCAAAATAATATCAGAATCAGTGTGGTATGCATGTATAAATATTAAGGTGGGGTTAATCATTTGCAGACAAATGATTGATAAACTTGATTTCTCAAAATAAATATAAAGGAATTTGAAAATGGTTTTACCTGTGTACATCTCTTTTTTGCAATAATACATCAATCTTAGTGGTGAAAAAAGGTAAAAAGTTTCGAAAAGAAACACAGCTAATGCCCCTTTAACATTTAGTCGTATGTGGCAAATATAACAACTGGGAGAATATCAAGTAAAATTGAAGAAGTACCAATGGATAATCGAAACTCCAAGTCCATTAAAATACAACAGATTTGATATACAAATGGTCTCAACATAATGAACAATTACGAAATCAACGTTAGTTTCAGTATAGCAGCGCCTGCACTGCGTAAGACAGTACTTTGTCTATTTTACGTAATTCCAGGAATCATGGGGATAATCATTTCTCGATGAACTTGGAGAACAAAATGTATGATTAAGGTGTGGTGTTACCTGAGTACATCGTATCTGCGACGGCCACCAGGGCGTCTCATTCCCTCTGCAGCTAAAACTACACATAACAATGCGAACAACAGAACGAACCAACCCTTCATGTTTGCTGTATTTGTTAATACAGTATTTTTGACTGTTTATGATCATTTATATATGTTTTGTGAAGCAAACACTTGAGAAGCTTTTCTAATAAACAGTACTTGTATGCATAAAATTCTCATGAAATACAATTCTGTTTTAAGTAGTTCAAGTGGTTGTGCGTGATAGGATTTTTAATTGTTTTTAATTGTTTTATATTTTGTAGGGAGTATTATACTTTTTCGGAAAAGTACTAAATATACCAAACATTGAAGATATGTACTTGATTTAAATACAAATGAAATGATTATTCTAACAACTTTATTTTCGATGTTAACTGATGAAGTATAAGTAATAAAATTTTATCATATATAGTGTTAATGAAGTATTTGTATGTTTTATATCTTGTCATTTATTTTAAATTTAAAATATATTTTTTGTTTTGTCGATCGACGTCAGAATATTCAGAAGTCCGTCTGTGTCCAATTTTCACGTGATTTGTATATTGTATTACGAACCTTCTTTTGATTAATACTTATGTAACAGTGGTTTTATATTTAGTATTAAATATTATAAACATAATACCAATGTTAGAATGCACAAGACGATATCGTTTCTGTCAATTAGACTTCATCTGTTGAGCTCCAATTTGAAAAGTATGTGCATTTTCTAAAGATAAAGTAGTATCATACAAGGCCAAATAATATCTCTAAAAGTATAGCCAAAATCCGTCTAAGAGTAACCAGTGTAAAAAAAATGACTGTCTTAGCTTTAGAAAATTTTCGAATTTAAATCGTGTTAGCAGTGCCAATTATTACTTTAGTATAAGATGAACAGCTGGTACCGAAATACGAGGTACTAGGTTTATGTATACCCTCGGGGACTCAAACGGTCCACCAGCAGTGGCAACGACCTAGTGGTTATAAATATTATAAACATAATACCAAAGTTATTAAGTGACGTGCACAAAAGGGTAATACCAGCGGTTTTTGGGACAAATTTCTGCTAACCTGATAGACCCCGTGTTATTGTAATGAATACTTTGCCATTATATTTGTATAAAAATAAAGATTTGAGATCCTTAAAAGATTCCAACTCTGAATATCCAGAGGTTCGTGTATGTCCAATTTTCACCTGACTTCGATTAATACTTCGGTATCAGTGACTTATTAAGTAGTATAAAGGTAGATAAAGAATACACTGCCATGAGTAATGACAAGGTATTTCTTTTATTTATTCTTCAACTCTGTTAAATGGTTTATTTTAGTACATTTTGCAATATATAGCATGTTAAAAGGAAAAAGTACCAATGAATAATCGAAGCTCAAAGTCCATTAGAACACGACAAATTAGATATATAAATGGTCTTAACATAAAGAACAATTGCGAATCACAAACTTGACAGGACCAGGTGTTCGTAAGGAGTCAATGTCCCCTGCTGGCATGCTACACCCGTCACAAATGCTCCATTGAAACCTCTCGAGTTCGATGAAAAGGTCAAGTTTGGTGAAAATGTCATCAGTTAGCTTTAGACACGATAGGCGAAAGAGAGTCACTGTATATGGTCATGTTCCAGAATACTATTAAACATTCCCTAGAGGGGGCTTCATATTGTTTAACGAGATCACCGTATCGACCATAAAACTTCCTTAGTGACGAGTTCAAGAGTTCATATCATATTTGAACTAATCTGAAAGCAATAAAAATCTTGGAATTCAGAAATGAAGCTTTAATATAAGACATACAAAATAAAAGTTTTTTATTTGGTAAACCTAGTTTTTCAGATTTAAACGTAGTTTTTCTCCAATAGTAAGAGTAATGAGAAAACTGGTTTTAACTGATGACAAACTAGGTTTAACTAAAAAATAAGATTAATTTATTCAATGTGATTTTGGCATAAAATTATTATATAGAAGCCTAGGAAAAATACGATCGAGGTACAATAACCTTCATATTTGAATTACTTATTTTGGATTAAAATATCACCTTTGACTTTGGCGTTGGTGCTGATAGGTGTGGTATTATGTTTATAATATTTATAATCCTTGATTCTCCTCCAGCATCTTTACTGATAATGGATTTAGATATCATCTTTAACTTTGGCGATGACACTAATTGACTTATACGCCTTGAAATCTCCGTCATCTTTACTGATAATGGATTTAGACATTATCTTTAAATTAACTTTGGCGATGACACTAATTGACTTATACGCCTTGAAATCTCCGTCATCTTTACTGATAATGGATTTAGACATTATCTTTAACTTTGGCGATGACACTAATTGACTTATACGCCTTGAAATCTCCGTCATCTTTACTGATAATGGATTTAGATATCATCTTTAACTTTGGCGATGACACTAATTGACTTATACGCCTTGAAATCTCCGTCATCTTTACTGATAATGGATTTAGACATCATCTTTAACTTTGGCGATGACACTAATTGACTTATACGCCTTGAGATCTCCGTCATCTTTACTGATAATGGATTTAGACATTATCTTTAACTTTGGCGATGACACTAATTGACTTATAAAACGCGTTCAATTGAAATCTCCGTCATCTTTACTGATAATGGATTTAGACATTATCTTTAACTTTGGCGATGACACTAATTGACTTATACGCCTTGAAATCTCCGTCATCTTTACTGATAATGGATTTAGATATCATCTTTAACTTTGGCGATGACACTAATTGACTTATACGCCTTGAAATCTAAAAGCAATTTATCATCTTTACTGATAATGGATTTAGATATCATCTTTAACTTTGGCGATGACACTAATTGACTTATACGCCTTGAGATCTCCGTCATCTTTACTGATAATGGATTTAGACATTATCTTTAACTTTGGTGTTGATACTTAGGATGGAAAAAGGAACAAACGTACGTTTTTGGATCATCACAGCGTCACTTTATATCGTGTCGGCTGTGCTAGTTGATTCATTATAAAAACTTTGACGTTCAATTTGTACTATTGACCTCTCTCGTTACAGTAATCCATATAGCTGAACATCAAAACATGATCTTTTATTTCTCTACTTTATTCTGCCACGGAGTATATATATATATATACATTTGACATATATTTTTTTCCAAATATAATATATATATATATATAGATCCCTATATATATATATATATATATGTGTGTGTGTGTGTGTGTGTGTGTGTGTGTTAATGTGAAATACATTTATAAATCAACCATGCAATTTATAAGCTCCTGTAGATTTTCTCTTGTACAAAGTTTCCTGCTTCAGTGCATTAACAGTATCTTTTTTAATGATTTCAGGATTCATGAATATCACCATCATTATCATCATCATGCATATTGATGAAAATATTTACAAATAAGGCCGTGTGCGACAAGCAATGTACTTCTGCTAATGAATCATTTCAGTTTAAAAATAAAGCCAAAGCAATTTATACATGTATTACCATTTTTATTGATAAAAAAAGAATTAGATGACAGAATGAGAATAATTGTAATGGACATTTTTATGGAATTTCTCACTCTATGCTAACAAATCCAGTCGTTCAACCTGTTCGTCTAGTTCAGGAGGAAATGTGACTTCGTCTGTACTCTCTGCAGTCGTGTTATCATTTTCAGAATCGTTGTTATCATCATCACTGATGTTATCTGTGTCATCGGAATCATCGCTAGTATCTACATTATCAGAGTCACCGTTGTTATCAGTTTTCAATGTAATCTCGGGGAATTCTGACTCCAAACCCTCTTTTTCCAATAGTTCCTGTAATTTTTTTAATTTTTCAGGTGACAAACAGAAACAACCGGTACGTTTTTGGATGCGCATGAACCATTTATTACGGCGCACTATTTTATTTTTACCCCATCGTGTCGGCTGTGCTACTGTTTCATTATTATCAAGTTGACCCCTGTTCTCAAGTCGCATTTGAAATCTTTTGTTTTTCCTTTTCATTTTCCTTTGGAGTCGCTGTTTACGTTTGTTGATGCGCCATTGTCGTGCTTTAGCAAAATGATCAGTAGAATCGTCGTCTGAAGCGGCTTCTACCTCGCCTGAGTCGTCTCCAATGCTTGTGTCAATGTCACCATGACCCCTAAAATAAATATAATCTGATTAATTTACGACATAAAAGAATACAATTTAGTAATAATATGGTAGTTAATGTTAATCTTTTAAGGAATTGTCGGAATATTTTGCCTTTTTTCAGTAAATTAGAAGATTACATTTGACATAAACTGTGTTTTTTTCCAAAATTTTCTTTTTCCGTTTTTACTACATAGATTGATATACAAAAACAAAACATAAGAGATATGTACAGGCATAAACATTCTTAGATCCCTATATATTTTGTGAAAACTGCTTGAGAATTCCAGGTTTGGCACTTGATCAACTCAATCTTACTATTTGTATATGCATACCACAATGGATCTGAACTTATTTTCACAAAGAAATATAGGAATATAGGATTTTTTATGCCTGTGTTTAACCCTCATTTATTACTAAAAGTAGATCGAATCAAAATATCTACTTATTTTAAACACAACTAATGCCCCTTTAAACAACTACTCAAAATGTAAATACATGTTTTAGGTATACTTCAATACACAGGTTATGCAAAATGTATAGGAAAATAATTTAAATACTGCATGAATAATATTAAAATAGATTCAAGTATACACCACAAATGTCAGGGCACCGTAAAACTGCAGTAATAATGACTAGTAGTACGTGCAAATTCATGACCAGATTTGTTGCTTAGTGTTATTATACAGTTTTTACATTAGTTGTTCTTAAATTATTATCTAAACATCGGAATTACTCTTGTTTTATACAAGTATCATTTTTGTGTGTTTTGTAATATGTGATTTACTTTTATATTCATATTCTTACACATAACAAAAAATTAGTTTTTAACAGTCACAGAAACTAAAGTATTAATGAGGAAGTTTAGGCGATAAAATAAAAATCTGGTGTACAGTTGACAAACAAGGACCTCTGAAAATACAGAGGTTAGATCTATCAGTCATTGAGGTGTAAGCATTCCGCCTTGACGGGGCAAACACCTATCTACAGCACATCTCGAGACCAAAGTAAAATTTAATTGGAGTAAGTGAGGAATAATCCCTCATTAAAATCGTGATATATATATATATATATATATATGATAATGTAAATACCAAAGCAACAACCATTTCAGGATAATCAAACAAGTAACTCAATATTCCAATGCTTGTGTCAATGTCACCATGACCCCTAAACATATAGTGAAACATAGAAATTACATATTTTACATGAAAATGAAGTAACAACACATTTTAACTGCATGTTTTTAAATTATGCAATAAAGGAATACAAAACATAAAATAATCATACCTAGCCAAATGAGGAAGTTTACGTCCTTTTAGCAGCCCAACGTCCTTGACGGGGCAAACACCCCTCCCATTTGCCTTTGTTGCGGTTTTTTAAACTGCATGAAATTTATGCAATAAAGGAAGACACTCCACTTCTGTCATAAACTGCCCACCACTACCGACTGCCACCACTACCGCTACAAAACACAACACAACAATAAACTTTGCCATTTTCTCAATGCCCTTCTCTGTACTGTTACTGTAAGAATGGTACAAAATTGATGCTTTCACAGCACGCGGACCACATTATATAGTAACTGTATGACGTATGAATGGTCAAATATGAACTTGACCTTTGCATGTTCCAAAATTACACCGATGAATCAGAACCCACAACAAAACATGACCTACATCTGGCAAATACATTCTGTAAGTACACGAGGACGTACTGCAGCGTGTGCAAACAAAGTGAATTTCTTCTGCAGTGGCATATAATTAAACTCCCGATTGATTAAAGTGCAGTTTCGTTTTTACATATAACAAAAACAAAACAACAATATTCTTTCATTTTATGGTGTTACAATTAGATATATGTTATAGATTGACTGCTTTGATGTTAGTATCTTTCTTGGACTGAAGTCACAAAATTTACTCAATGCTCAATCTCAAATTTTATTTCATTATTTTGACTTAAGTATAGTCATTTATAAAACTTCTGGGTCTGACTGTATAGGAAACATTATTATCATTCACATAAAAATTAAGGGTCAACATATTGTTATTTACAATTGCGTGCCAATACACAAAAATGTCCAGTTGCAGCATAAACTCTAGGTGTTTTACCATAACCCTTCGTACCCTAAGTATCTAGATGGTATGCTCTTTTCTATTGTTTAGACAAGTCTATTATGGTCTGTAGGGTATATTGTCAATTCCAAATTGTAGGGTTAATCTCATGAAAAGTTAGTGGATCTTGAATACTTAAAAAATTATGACTTTAGAATATTTTAAACTTTAATTCTACATATAATCTATACAATAATATTTATTCCGTGGGACGATTTTCTAAGATACATATCTGTAACGCCGAAATATCTCGTGTGGAAGATTATGTCACAAAAGAGAATTTAAGTAGATCCCAAGGGATATAGAAAAAGATACTGTATTTACAAATATTTGTATATATAAACGCTAGGTGCATGTACACTTCTATCTACTGCAATAAGACAGAAACAGGCATTTTTTACACAGCAACCCACGTTATTTATTGCCAATTCCAGTTACAAGTGTTTGCGCGATAAATAAACAGTTCTTAGAATATCTAATAACATTAACATTTTCCCTGTTGATAAAACATATGCTGATAAAACATATCACTGGAGAAAGATTTCGGAGAAAAAGTCAATTACCTGCAACGCTCGGAATTTCGAAAGCAATATTGCGAAATTATATGTAAATTGCATTTGGAGATGTACCGCAGAAGAACTTATCAACGACTACATGTAGTGTTAAACCCAATTGTGTCCAATTCGTTCTCATGCCGATTCGATTTTGTATTGCCTATAAAATTCTAAAATAATACCAATATATTGTTGTTTTATCTACATTTGTGTCAAACCTTCATTGATATACTAACAGTTTGAGAAATAATTTGCAGTGCACTACAATTCGATTTTCGAGACCCAAATCCATTTCAGTAGCTCAGACCTTTTTTAATACTAAAAATACAGATTGGTGTTAAAATTTATCACTTAAGATTAAATTATTTCTTTGGTCCTTCTTTTGACTTAATTGTATTATAGATTATGAAACATTTATGGTAAACCTCATAACAAAATAAACTGAAGATTATATTGTGTGCGGTCAATGGTGAACATTTCAGCCCTCATTACTTGCTTTGAATGACATCAAGATACAAAATCTTGTAATGAGTTTAGAGTGATCAACACTACATTGATATAATAAATGCATTCTATGTTTTGCGGGTTTCCAAGAAACATTGAACCGTTTGTAACTTCATATTTTATGTGTCAATATTGGGATTCTTACTTCTCCATGCCACCTTGTTTTCAGGGGTTCGCTTTTGTCTAATATTCACTATTTGTATTTTGTTTTTCAACTTCCTTGTTGTTATACCTTTGGCTTCTATAATTGATAGATTTGCGTACATATAATCAGCCAAAAACTGTTTTGAGATTACAAGGCATTATTTGGACATAGACTTAAATCAAAATGGGAAAATAGTTTTTCAACGATTTGTTCTCTGTATCTCCTTTTGAATAGTGTTCTATTTATTGCCCCCTATCAAACATCAGCGAATGACCCTGACGCACTACATAGGAAAAACCCACTCACGGTCTTTGTTACAATTAGGAGAAGGCAATCTGCGCATACGGAAAAATCAACTTCAAATGTGTTGCTTAGTGACGTCGTGTGGATACATGCACGTGCAGTACGAGTCAGAGATGTCATAAATTTCCACAAGCAATAACATGCGCATTGTGACTCACTGGCTTAGTTAGAAATAACAAATGTTCAAAATCTGTATTATCTCTATACGGAATAACATCTTAATTATAAACCTAGAACTCTATTCCTATGTGAATTAATACGAGCTATTTTCTGAACTGGGTGTGATTTGGTTTTGTCTTTAAACCACGATAGTAGTTACCAATTTTAGAAATTATTTTAAAACATATTCTGGAACATATATTGTACTTGTGGTTTTTTTTTCAATAGCATGTTTTAGATAATAATTATGTGAAATAGCAAGACAGAGAAAACACATGCACATACACACACCTTATGGAAATTTACGAAATAGATTTGATTAGGAAATTTCAGCAGATAGCCTATACATTAGCTTACATAAGGAAAATATCAAATCACGTGGCTAGAGTCTATGTAGTGTATAAATAAAAACCTTAATGAAAATAATTATATTAAAATTAGCATAGTTTAATCATTCTAATACTCTAGGAAATGTAAAATGTTGGCAATAAATACTTTTGTTCAGACAATGCAATCCCGAATATACAAAATGATTCCTTCAACACACATACTATCTTATATTGTTGTATTGCTGCAGAACCTCATTTGTTATTCATATATATATATATATATATATATATATATATATATATATATATATATATATATATATATATATATATATATATATATATATATATATATATATCATTGAATGTGGTTAATTACGAGGCAACCAAAATAATATATCCGTCAAATGTCATATGACTATTGCTCACTTTTAAAATGACACAATATTGCCCATTACCATTCAGTGTTGTTTTTTTCTTTTGGAAACGAGAAAGTGAACATTCTTCTCATGAACCTGAAAACCAACCAACAAACAAACAAAAACAGTTTCGCTCTTGACAAATCGATAGACACAATTAGATAAAAATATCATTGGGTAAATTGTAACTGTTAGCGATTGAATTACTGAAGAAAAGTAAATATGTTTATCCGAAAATGAACATGTGCCACTGAAGTAGAAGTTACAAATAGCATTGCCTGATAGAGGTTACTGACGCAGATTTCGGACAAATGCTATTTTGAGGCTGATACTCATCACGGGGTCAAACTCGTCATAGGTCACGGGAAATAAACAAACATCTCTAACATAGTCTGCACGTCGTGTATATACACACGTCACAATTGTTGTTCATTCGTGAGCATCATGGAGTAAATACACATGTTATGGTAAACATATATGTATTTATTGATCTATATTTTGCTAATGATCAATATTGATACCCTAACGGTTAAGCATGAAACCAATAGGCATTAAAAACCACTGTCAGTGAAAAAAATGTTTTCTAGGAGTATTAGTTTTGAATACAGAACTAGAGTTACCTAGAATTCCCTTACAATTTGGTCGTGAACAATACACCTGGCACCTGATCCCACCTCTTGGTTTACAGAGGTTTGTGTTTGTCCATTTTTACCGGATTTGTATCTATGTCCTGGACATTCTATTGATTTTTACTTTGGTATCTGAGATTTTTTACATATCTTTACTGATACACAGACAAAACTAACCGATTGCAAATTAAATAAAAAAAAATGTTTTAGTTCAATATAAAAATTAAATGCATTTAGAGGGTTAAGGCTATTAGTAATGATCGTTTCCTGTTATGGTGGTTCCTGTGATCGCGGTAATGTATGTGATGTTGGCGTTTTCTGTGATGGTCGTGGTTCCTGCGTCGGTGGTATTCGGATGCTGTCGGATACTGCTTCTGTAATGCTGTATTTATTTTGAAGAAGTGGTTTTGGTTTCTGTGGTTGTGGTGGTGTGGGTGGTTTCTACATCGGTTGTTTCTTTGATGGTGTTGATTTTTGAGTCAGTTCTTTCTGTGACGGTAGGGTTTCTGCAGTGGCAATTTCTGTGATAGTGATATTCTTTCTGCAGTAGTGGTTGTCCAGGTATTGTGTATTTATCTATCAAATCATTATCCTTTATACAATACATTTGATAGACTATTTTTTCAACAACCGTGTCGTAATTTTGTATATTACTACTTAAATTTTAAGCTTATCAAAAGCTAAGATACTCATTTTGCAGTGGGTACACGAAGACGGATTTGGCAACACATTTTTTATTATTTGGGCTTGTATGATACCACTTTTTTCGAAAAAATATTTTTATCAAATTTGAGCTCAACTTATCAAGTCGTATTGACAGAAATGATTGTCTTAACCATTTATATAGTTCATTTTTGTAAAACGATAAGTTTGGTACTGTTAATAATATTTCCTTTTAAAATAACCAAATTTGATTCAATAGGTTGTCAATTCCAAATTGTAAATTGAATGTTAACAAATTATTAGAATATGTCATACGTCAAAAAGTTGTTTAATTGTACAATATTTCTCTTAACTAAAATAGTATTTATTTTATAAATAATAGTAATAATTATAATAATATTCTTTGAATTTAAATTTGCGTGCTATAACATTTACGATGCTATAAATAACTCCGTCCAGAAAAAATATTTTAAACGCGAGGTTATCTAATAAAGGATTTTTGACAGAAAAAATCCACTTGAGCTTTCATTTTTGGTCATTTTTACAAAACTTTTCATAAATTATGTATATTATTTGACATAGGTGTAGTTAATTTCAACTTATTTAGTATTTATCTTCAGTATAAAAGTTTGGTTTGAACAATATTTTAATGAATCAGAAACTTTAGGCCTATAAGAATTACAAAAAATTACTTAAAGGTATCTTTTAGTTAACATAAATTACTTTGTATACCTAAAACTGACAAAATATTACTAGTACAAAACATATAATTAGTAACTATGAAGTGAACTGCCTGTGTATATCTCTGTTTTGTTGTTGCACATTAATCTAAGTAGTAAAAAAGAAAGAATTTGGGTGAAAAACACAGCTAATGATCTTTTCATTTGAATGGCCATTTGTGCTTGATATAACTTAGATATGTGTAGTAGATATCAATGTGATATCTAGATCAAAGTGCATTTCAAAAACATACGTGTGTTCAAAGCATCAAGTTTATGATTAAATATGTAATACGAGCCTTTTAACCACTTTAATTTGTGGTAATTAAGCCGGTTACATTTGCAAAATGATTTATCAATTTTGTATTATTTCATGTGTTTTAAATGCGTGGTTTTCCATATATGATTTTATTCGGGATGCTTAACTTTAGATGTACGTGAGTACCAAACTCTGGTATTAAACTTTTTAAATCAAACTTGATTATATCCATGTCTAACACATATACTACCAAAACAACTGGTTGGATCCATACATACCTCATACACTTACTACCATATATCTGATCGTATACAGGCTTGACTTATTAAGTACTGTATATCTGATCATATACAGGTTTGACTTATTAACATCAACATATCTGGTCGTATACATGTTTGACTCATTGACTACCATATATCTGGTCGTATACAGATTTGACTCACTAACTAGAACATATCTGGTCGTTTACAGGTTTGACTAATTAACTACCATATACCTGGTCGTATACAGATTTGACTCATTAGCTACCATATACCTGGTCGTATTTAGGTTTGGTTTGACTCATCTGGTCGTGTACATGCCTTACCTTTTAACTAGCATATATCTGGTCTTATACACGCTTAGCTTTTAACTAGCTTATATCTGGTGGTATTCTTGTCTTACACTTTAACTACCAAATACAAGATCATATACATGTCATACTATAGTTCTCGTAGTTTACATACCTTACATATAAACTACAAACATAACAGATCGTATCCATGTCAACTTTATAGATTTCCTGTGTACCGTTTATGATTATGTTCTTGATCGCCATACGCACCACTGAAACACCTTGTCGTGTACACTTAAATATCATAGGATGCAACCTATTCGAAACATAAAACTATCTACACCACTTGTATAAATAAATCATAGGATTGAAATTAAATAATAAATTTCATCTTTTCACAGAATATGAAAAATAATATCTTCCTTGTTTTTAGATAAAACCTATCTTTTGAATGAAAATGCCATTCGTTACATCGTTTTTGTACCTGATGTGCTGACTAAGATGCATTGGAACGAAAAACAGCAATAAGTTGCTTTGACTAAGTCAATTAAACTAAACACAGACAGACATATAGGTCTACTATAACCTACTGTATACCTGGCCATTCTCTCCCCTGGTTATTTTTGCTCGTTTTGAACATCAACTCAGTTATGTTGTGCTAAGTTGTTTATTGGGAACATTGCAGTATGGGGTTAGTAACACATTATATTGAAGCAAAATTACACACGTATGTGCATTTCAGCAACATAAACTCAACTTCAAGATTGAACTTTTATTCATATATTTTATTTTTTTTTAAATATAGTTACAATTCGCTGAAAAATATAGGTCTACAAGACTTGTTGAAATATATGCTATTAAAAGTCAGTTCGGCGTCCTTTATGAATTTTAAGATATTATAAATTTGCTTTAGAATGTTACTATTTAATTATTTTTTACCATTATACTCTTGTGATAGAATTTACATTAAAAGCGATTGACTGGACCGTTAACAATGCTTGCGCACGAATAATATGTAAATGAGTTTTGGAGTTTCCCAAAATAAGCAAGTACGTTTCCCTTACTGTGTATTGGCAAGATCTGGCAGTGAAGTTGGACATATAAGTTGCGCCATTCCTTATTTATGTTATCTTAACTGATGACAGTCTTTATAGTTGGGAAAATGTTTTACATGCACACGTACTGACCTGGAGATTTAAGGCTACTGACGGGAAGTATAGCGTAAGGGTACAATACTGCCCTGTCGCATAGAAATTTAATATCGATGAAACGATGTTTACAAGCACAAGATTTTATAAGCATATCGCTGATCTATGTAGTTTGTTGCATAATAAATAAGCCTTTAGTACTCACGTTAGACCAAATGTATGCTCCGATTTCAAGTTACTTTTTTGCAAAACGTAATTTTACCGAATTAAAAAGTAATTTAAAATTCTACGACCTATAAGTTACTCACGTGTGATATAAAGGGTAAAAATGTGAAAAAAATTGTGACGTTTTCATAGTCAGTATTGTTCTTATCTGAAACAAATTGAGTGATTCTTGCAGGTTTTCACTATTATGGAAACGCTCGAAATAACGTGTATCTTCTTAGTAAAAAGGCTGATGTTTTATTGTGACACTAAATTCAAAATTTACAACATGACAGTGATACACTTTATTGAAATTAACCTGCAATATATTTCAAACATACACAATGTATATTTTTTTAGTTTACTAAGTGTATTATACCTCATTAAAACTCAACGCGTATCAATACTTTCAGTACTTTGATTATTTATATATTTAATGAACTGATCAATATAAAAACATATGTCATTCTGCCAGTCAAAAGCTTTTGTATACTGTGGCGAAAAGATAAAAAAACAAAGTGGTTATTTTTGTTAAATAATTTATTAACATAATGAAAATACATCGAATCTTAAAATTGTTACAGGAATATTTGAAATGTTTTTATAATAAAACTCAACAGACATTTTTTATGTCGAAATGATGATAAAATGTGCAATTGAAATTATTAATTAGATAATTAAAAACTACAATAGCAATTCATCGTTTTTATCGATACCATCGGCATCATTATCGTCATCGCCTTTATCATCTCCATCACTACTGTCATCATAATTATTGTTATCGTCATCATCATTATCATCGTCGTCATCTCCGTCAATTGTATCTACATTATCTGTAAGATCAGTTTCATCATCGTTATTATTATCATCTTCATCGTTGTCCTCATTATGTTTAGCGCTGCTAACATTCGACGACATTATGTTGTCAAATTCAGACTCGAGGCCTTCTCTACGCAGTAATTCTTGAAGCTTTTGTAATTTGTCTTCAGACAAACAGAAACACTCTCCTTTTTTATGCAGACGATGATTCTTTTGACGTTTATTCTGGCGATGTCCCTTCCTACGTCCTGTTCCTTTATTCCTATTAAATCGATGACGACCATGTCCTAGAATATCCTTTTTATTCTCTGTTGTATCATCTGATATTCTTTTCAAGTTGTATCGTCGATGTTTCTTTATACTCTTATTATTACGTCTGCGACCGTTTGTTGTCTTACGTCTGTGATCACGGCGGAGATGGGATCTTTTTATCTCTGGTATTGTAGTGTTTCCATTGCCTTCCAGAGGATCAAGAACGTCAGTAGAGTTGTTGACAGGTACGTCTGAACTACCATTCCTAAAAATCAAGATAGATAGAAAAATATGAATTCTTTATTCTTTATCTACATAAATATTTGTCAGAGAGATAATGATTGAGCATCCAAATCATATATGTTGTAGACCACTGGTACTGATTTGAAACGCCTCTAATTTTTTTTATAAAAATACATATCTATATTTCAAATAATTAGTATATTCATAAATACGATTTATATAAGAAATTCTGATAGCACTATCAGTAAAAGTTTACTGGAACACATCTGATATTATTTATTTAACGTAAATGACATGTTGTCTATATACTCTATTCACTTGATAAATCTGTTTATATTATTTCATATATGTTATTACTTATGCAAGCACATGTACCTGTATATTTACAGCTCTAATATTATCATCGAATCTTAATAAAACCATGTACATCTCTCTAATAAATTGTAATACAAATGTCTATCACAATAACTATATCCAATTTCACAAGCAATTCTATCACTTAATGAATGTATCTTTGCCGGTCAAATAAAAATTATAACATATATATGAAGAAACCGCAATTTTGATTAAAGACAATTCTTGTATTTAATCTTTCATGACTTGCACGCAGATAAATTAAGAGGTAAAAAGAGATACATTTTGAGATACATTTGTTAGGTTTCTTAGTATAACAAGACAAAATATTAATTTGATAAATTCTATACAGTACTGATAAAACTGGCACTCACTTGTGCAATTTAAAGTTGTCATTCTCTCGTTTCCTCCATTCTCCTACTCGTCGTCCATGGTAAAATCTCTTTCTAGCTTGTCCTCTTTTCCCGTCTTTTGGTCTGGCGCCTGCTACAATTACCGCGAATATAACTATTAGAAACAAAAGAAAACTTAATCTACACATGTTGCCTCCCCTTTATCTTTTGTATGTCGGTTGTAACACGTTTTGAAATATTTTATTTGAAAAGTCACTTTTATACCCTCTGTTCCGTCTGTTTTTGGAAATGTAAAAAAATTGAGTATGTTTCGGGTGCATAAACATGACCCATATTCTGACCTATGGAATATATACACCTGTTTGTTTTCTAGGAACTCTGCAGATTTTGCAAAAAAAGGGAGAAGAACCGTGTGCTTTTGCACACTGAACTCCGGTGTAAATATTTTTATTCAACTTAACATTTACATTACGACAGTATTGACATTTTCTGGGTTTCTGTGGCTTTTGTTGGTTAAAAATATGTTGGCTCTATCACTTTGCACTGACCCCGATCTGAGGCTGATACGCATCGCGTGTTTGTTTCTTTACTCCTACGAAGCCGGATCTGCAAATTGATTAGTCACGATTTCACAAATTTAGAAGAGTAACCGATTTTTTTCAATAGCTACTGACCTCTTTCTCCATATCTATATCCATTATCTTCTTGTTTTTTTTTATTTCATTTTGTACAAGATAGATACTGAAATAGTGATGGCGATTTTTTCAATTACAATTTCTTTAATGCTAAAATATTTTCATAAAGTTGAATTTCATTACATATAATATCATTGTTCTTGGTATCGTAACAATAACTGTTCTTTAATTAGAATCATTTTTTAATTTCAGAAGAATTTTATAACAAAACTGATTCCAGTACGTCATTTTACACTTTTTGTTTAAATATTAATCAGTCTTACAGGTGCCCATAGAGTATTGTGTTGAACATAATTACATCAACGAGTTTTATACTAAGACGAATTTAGAAATACATTTAGGTTATTTTTGGTTTTGTATGACAAAACCTTTTGCTTCGGAAATCTTCAAATATTTTGGACTTTACCTCAACTGATGAACACTTATTGAAATGAACGATCGTCTTAAGCATTTGTTTTACCCTTTTTGCAAAACAGGAACTTTGGTATTATGTTTACAATATTTATATAGGGAATTCGCAATGTCTAAGGCCTAAATTTTATCCCGAGTTTTTTTTCCTGGAGGTGGGGCGTGGTAAACCAGTCTAAAATCGACACAGAATTTCGACCTATAAGGCTGTATCGCTCTTTTCCAATTCCGCGCGACCTAATTTGGGATGCACTTTGTAAAAAATGCAATGAATGATATTTTCAGTGACTTGATCATTTTATACCATCAAAATAGATTCAATTTGTTTAATTTGTGACAGAACCCCTTTCAATATACAATTACTTATACAATTTTCTCGGCATTTAGAAAACAATTGTGGGAAAGTAGATGTCAGTTGTACTTAAATTTCAAAGTTCTATCTGATGACCAGCTTCCCAAGTCAAAATTTACTTATCCACGTCGTTGGTAACGGAGTGGATCGGAAAACATTGACTTGAGAAGATGTCTTATGACCAGCATTCAATGGTCACTCAAACTGTGAAGCATCTTGAATATCAAGGACTTAATAACCTCCTGAACTCTTAATCACCCAAGAGATTTACGGCTCTAACGATATATGACGTAATTATTATCATTATTTTCATATGTAGTAACAAATCGCGTTTCCCGCACGATTTTGTTTATTGCGTTAACCAGTTAATTATAATTAACAATGGTCTGTAAGAAAACAATCTGCCAGGGCTCTTCTCATCCTTTTAGATTAAGTGCGTGGTATTGTCTTTGGAAATTGTAAAATATTTCGTGAAATTTGGGGATTTTCATTGATAAAAAATTACATTAATAAACAAACCAGTGTAACAGTATTCTTTTTTTTTATTATTTTCTACAGATTTTACAAAACAATAGTTTTGGTGAAAGTTTATCACGTAACACTCTTTCTCTGATGTTTAATTTGGAACATTTTCTTGAAATCTTGGAGGAATTCTCTTATTATACGAATATAGCCAAATCTCGATCATAGATTAATCGAAAATAAAACCTACAGAGTTTATAAAGACTAAAATGTATAATGAAATTATTTAACTTTCATACGATAATATCTACCATAAAACATCTACAATGCAAGTACTTGGTAACTATTATTAAGTGCCTTAAGGGTCTCGTATCCGGAATGAAAAGAATCAACAATGTCAGATTTTTAACTAGAACGAACCTTGAACTACGTTGTAAACAAGATAAGAGTACTTGTGTGTGTAGATCTGCATCTTTATCCTATTACTCACATGACGGTGATTTTCCTTCGTTCTAAATTACGGGGCAAATAGTATCACTAACTAAAGTACAGTTATGATGCATCGAACCATCGACAGTGAGAAGATTAAGTTTAATTTGTTTTTGCAAACATCTACAGAAATACGTGGTATTTCATAGTTATATCAAAATGTGTCAGTTTTAATGTTCTGATAAATATAATATTAAACATTATACCAAAGATAATCTTTTGCAAAAAAAGGTAAACAAATTCTCAAGAGGATCTTTTCTGACATTTTTTTTTATTTTATCATTAAAACACGTTGGTTTTTGTTGGTTGCTTTCCTTTGACCCATCACTATTGAATATTATTTGCAATACGTGTAGAATCTACAGAGAAGTGCAAAAAGTATTCATACATTATCAGTTTTTACTATATATTTCATATTAAACCACATTTTTTCCAAAAATTATTCTGAAGCCACTTCTCATTGCATTTCAATAGAATTTTCACCGTTGGAAATAAAATTGAATACAGATTCATTATCTATTTTTAATTTTTATTTTCTGAATAAGAAATTAAAAGATTTATTTATTTAAACAGAGAGTTTGAGGTCTTTGATGAAAACTTCCTATATGTGTAAGTAAAACTGTGATGTCTAATTTTTACTTTGTTTAAATTGACAAATCTTTGAAGTTATACATTAGAAAATTACACCCCAAAAAACCATTGAAACTTGGAAGCATTCTCTTTTAAATGACGAAAATTAATTGAAATACGATAAAAAATTCCTTCACAATTTTTTTTAAAAATTGTGGTTTTATAAGAAATAAATAAAAATTAATAGTGTATCAAAAACTTTTTGCATTTCTCTGTAGTAGTAATAATAATAATAATAATAATAATAATAGATAATAATGATGATCGATAATAATGATATTCAAATAAGTGTATTGGTGTTGTTCTTGCTGCTGCTGATAATTACTATAGTTGCAATGTTGTTGATTTTGTTTTGGTTACTGTTGTTTATATTCCGGTACCAGCTGATAATTTTATAATAGCAAGACTGATTTTACAACACATTTAGGTTTATTATTGGACCTTGTGTGGTACCTTCCTTTTATTTCATTTACAGTTATATCAAATTCATGCTTCACTGATGAAGTCCCTAAGAAATAAGAACTGAAAAGAAAGGACAAGTGAATGGAATGCACAACAAACCACCACTGTCAACCAAGATTCACGCAGAAATGTTCACAAGAATTACAGTGAAGTACCCAGTAGACGGTACAGCCATAATACCAATTCCCCGCATAAGCAACTACTCCCGCAAGGAGCACGACTACACGGATTTCGCCCTTAGGTGGAGGTCGTCCCCATGTCGTCTTTTTCCGAGCGGCAACTGTTTGAAACCTATGTGGAGAATCTTTTAGCATTTGTTTTGGCTTCATTTGTACAACTGTCCTTTACTAATTTTTAATTTGTAATAAATTAAATTTGAGTACAGGACAATATCACAACTATAACTTTGGTATTGTTGATAATATTTATAACCATGGTGTTGTTACCGCTGCTGGTGGCCCGTCTGAGTCCCCGAGGGTATTAAAAACCCCAGGTGTTCCGGTACAAGCCGATTATTTTATACTTAAGTAATATTTCGCTCAGATACCATCATTCAAATTCTAAACTTCTCAAAAGCCAGGATATTCATTTTATTGGGCACTCTTCGAAAAATTTGGCGACACATTTAGATTTAAAGTTTAATCTTGTATGATACATTCTTTTTATTTCGGAAACATACATTTATATTGAATTCGAGCTCAACTAATGAAGTGATTTGTTTTTTAGCTTCAAATGAAAAGTAATATATTCTAGAAATAAGCATTGCTCAATGTTTTACATATCTGAACTTTTTTGTACATATCTTTACAGGGAAGGTAGAGTATATATATATGACGTACTATATATATATATATATATTAAAGGGACAATTATTTTTTTTTCTAGATGTTATAAACATAATAAAAAAGTTAACCAATGATTCAAGACCATCGGTGTTATACAATAGAATGTAAACTTGTCACATAATTTGAAATTAACAAAGTAATTCATGAAAATGAAAAATTAAACAAATTACTGTGAATACTAAAAATTATCAGAATCAAACATTATATTTATGACATTTATATCGAAAAGATATATATCTCTCTAGTGGTTCTTGTCTTACTGTAGATGTATCCAAATTCTAAACAATGGACTGACATTTATGAAACTGATAAATAGGTCAGACACTTTGGGTGACATAAATTTAAAGCAAAATAATATCTCAAAGGGAATTCCTGATATTTTTTACCTTCGTGTTTATGTGAAATTAATTGAAATTTGGAAATTTACGATAATCAAAGTGACGCCCCTTCAACTGACATGTCAATATAGTTGTCTTGTCGTATCATTCCTCAAGTTAACAATATTAGAGATTCATTTTGTTAAAAGAATAAAAATCACGTTTTTTTAAATAATTATATTTTACATCATTTAAACATATATAATCATATAAGAAAGACAACTTTTAAAATACAGACGTCAGGTCAGTATCGTCAGCCTTAGTTCCCTTTGTGCGTTTCTCAGCATCCATCAAAGGATATAAGCGTTTCCTGTGATAAAATGCATTTGTGACAGTGGTACAAGTGTGCATATAATGATGCATACAGACAACACACCACAGCTGTAAAATACAGTACACACATCACATGACTCTATAAAAATCTTGGACCGTACACACTGCGCTTATATAATCCTAAATCTTCTTATTCCTTTCATCTGTCATCCTTTAAATTGGATATAAAATCATGCGTCCAAGATTTTCAAATTTATCCAACGCTTAACGTCAAAGAAGTTTTCATGATTTTAACAAGTAAATGCTCATAAAGCGTCAAATGGATATGTTAGGATATGTAGTTGAAAATTATGAGTCAAATAATTGTTCATCAGTAGAAAACAAAAATCAGAATTCAGAAATATAAAAAATTGAAGTACCGTACTCAAAGTAGTATATTTGTCATTACTATGGGAAAATTAAAATTTTACTTCCTATTCAGTCACACCCAGAACTGTACTAACCATTTTAGTCAATATTACAAAATAATATGGGCTTGAATATTGGGCAAATTTGGATACATTATTTACTCTATCATTTTATCATCAGGTCAAATGTATTTTCCCATAAAAATGTGAAATATATTAACCCCCCTCTCTCTCTCTCTGTCTCTCTCTCTCTCTCTCTCTCTCTCTCTCTCTCTCTCTCTCTCTCTCTCTATATATATATATATATATATATATATATATATATATATATATATATATATATATATATATATATAATATGCATAGTTCTGAATCCATCGCATTCCCACATTTGATTAATTTCATAAAAACAAAGATCTGATAGATAGACAGATAGATAGACATCTAATAGATAGACAGTTTTTGTGATGAAACTTACATTGATAGATGAACCAAAGAAGAAAGTAACTATCTTTTATGGCTTTTCTGATTTGCTAGTAACACGTGATTCGAAATAATCATCGTATTTCTGTATGCGCACTGGACACAATAAATTCTAAGCGCCCCAGCAATTGACATGCTAACATAGTTGTACCTCCTAAAGTTTACTATATCGGAGATTCATTTTGATACAAAAATAGTACATGTTTTATATGCCTGCAGAGGACGCTGACCTCTTCGGACACCTGGTTCTATCTCGTTTGGGATTCAATTGTTCTTCATGTTCATTTACACATCTAATTTGAAGCATTCTAATGGACTACACTTTCGATTATCAATTGGTACTTCTTCATTTTCACCTTGTTTATCAACCATTAAAAAAACACAAGAGTTGTCATAAGACTACAAAGCACGCCTAAATGGGTGCAAATTATCACAAGAATTACACATAATTATATGTCTTGCCGGTCCCTGCTTTGATATTCAATGTAGCAAAGTAACATACAGTATTAATAAGTGTAGGATCAGGTAAGTAAATGTATTTCACGTTATAAGTTAAAATATATATTCCAGGGGGGTTGGCAGGTCCCCTATATGTACCACTTAATGTCTCCCCATAACAATCAATAATATATATGGTTAAGGGTGGGTCTGTGAACGGTTTTTAAGTTATAAGTAAACATATATATATTTCAGGGGGGTGGGGCAATACCCCAACTTACACCACTGAATGTGTTTTCCCATAACAATCAATAATATATCTAGTTTAAGGACGGGTCTGTGTTCGGTGTTTAAGTTATAAGAAAACATATATTTCAGATGTTGGGGATGTGTTTTCTCATAATCAATAATATATATGGTTTAAGGGTGGGTCTGTGATAGGTTTTTAAGTTATTATAAGTAAAAATTCAAGTATTTGGGGGTGGGGCAGGTCCCCCCATACACCACTAAATGTGTCTCCCTATAACAATCAATAATATATATGGTTTAAGGGTGGGCTGTGAATGGTTTTTAAGTTATAAGTAAAAATATATATTTCAGTGGGTGGGGCACGACCCCCATACACCACTGAATGTGTTTCCGTGTAACAATCAATAACATATATGGTTTAAGGATGGGATGTGGACGGTTTTTAAGTTATAAGTAAAAAGATATATTTCAGGGGGGTGGGGCGGGACCCCCAATACCATATCATACACCAAGAAATGTGTCTTCCAATAACAAACAAGAATATATATGGTTTAAGGGTAGGCATGTGAATGGCTATCAAGAAATACAGAAAAGAATAAATTTAAGAGAGTGGGTCATTTACCCCCAAAGACTCCAATGTACATCAATAAACACTAATGTTCTACCCTAATGGAACATCCACCCAAATTATCTGTGTTCTAACACTATCATTAACCAACAACCAAAATCCTAATGAAACTTAACATCTGAACACAGCAAATTTTTGCAAGAAACCAAGTCCAAAAAATCACAAATCATGTCCAAATTTGAATTTATTCCAAAAAAGTTTCCACACCGCTAATTGATACTTTACCCCCAAATAGTCCTTCATACCAAATAACAGGCTCCTGCTATAAATATTGAATGATTTATAGTACTTCCCAACACTTGCCCCAAAACTTTAACCTTTGATTTTCATGAATAAAAGTTTAAGTAAAAAAACATGTTAAAACTTGAATTTATTCCAAAAAAGTTTCAGATTTCACTCCACTAACTGATACTTTATCCCAAAGAGTCCCTCATGCCAAATAACAGCTTCCTACTACACATATTGAAAGATTTAGAGTACTTTCTAACACATGCCCCATAACCTTTACCTTAACCTGGCAACGCCGGACGCCGACGCCGGGGTGACCACATAACCCCCCCCCCCCATTCTTCGAATAGGCGAGCTAATAACTTTTACAACACAGACGTCAGGTCAGTATCCTCAGTCTTAGTTCCATATGTCGTTTCTCAGTATCTAACATACAACAAACTGCTCAGGACTCAAACTACAGAATTGTGAATCAGATCACAAATGATTCGATATGCCAGGGCGTGTTCAACATATGATCATTTAATATACAAAGGTAAAGTTATTGTCACAGGGATATCGAAAGTCGCGTTTGATGTCAACGCCTCAAATTTTACGGTAGGTATAATAGCCATGTTTGCAATTACTCTATTTCACTGAATGAAATATTGAATTGCCTGATCGATAACGGTTGTTGAGTCGTCTGTACCGATTGTGACGAGGATTTGTTCGTCATATGTTTCATTTGAATGCTTGCTCCTCGATAGCACTTAATCCAACTTCAGGATTTCCAGAATTTCACCAGATTTGTATATGTATCCTGGACATCCTGAAGATCAATATTTTGGGATCTGATTTTCATGTTCTTAAAATATAATGGTTTCCCTCGACGGAATGTTTTTGTGAGTATGGTACAAAACTACATATAATGAAACATGCAGACAGCATACTGTGAACTGTGCGCTTATATAATACTAAATCTAAAGTTTTCATTATTCTAAGAAGCAAATGCGCATAATGGATCTTATTTAACGCCCAGACTAATAATATGTATAAATAGAAATTAGTAATATTGAAATTTGCTCGAGTAAGAATTTTTTCAAAGGCAATTTGTGTTTAAAACTTGATGAACTTATGTGATGAAAACTTGGATGCAAAAACACTTCTTCTTCAATGCAAAAAGTATCTGTTTGCATGTACAAACTCCTCTCTAATATAAAAAATAATTATACCAAAGAATAAATCAATAGAATGTCCAGGAGATAGATACAAATCCGGTAAAAATGTACAAAGACGGACCTCTGGAAGTCTATGATGCTAAAAAGTCTTTCTTTTATTTTTTATGTGGAATAGTTGTGTATGCATGTGAATAATGTAACTCGTTCAAACTTCATATTCTATTTTTTGTGGTATACAAAAAGCCTTTATAAGATAAATCCATAGATTTACCTATTTAGTTTCGTAAATATTGTTAATACAAAGAAAACTCTGTTCCCATCAGGAATGTTTTATAAACATTTGTGTTATATAAGAATATGTATGGTTGTTTCCTCTCGGAGAGGACTCAAACTTGCATGCAAGTTTCAATATAAAATTAGAATTAACCAAAGAAGTAATCGTTAGGATTTTCAAGAGAAAACATACAAATCTAGGTATGTCGTTTTGTAGAACGGATCTTTCAGCAAACCGTCGGCATTCCTATCGGAACCAATTGTGCCCCCTTTAGCCGATCAGTCCTCTTAGCCCATACGCTATATTGTTTTCACTATAGGCACAAACTGGAAATAAAAAATATATATAGGACAAACTTACGGTTCCGGCTTTCCTGTCGCCAGCTATTCATTAAGTAATGATATCCCGTTTTGCATGATATGATGTTTATATCTCCCAGAGGATCAGATATATCAGGAGTTGTTTTAAACATAAGATCATATACAGAACTACGGATTGATAGGTTGTTGTCATAATGAAATGTACAATCACATTTGCAATTACTATGTTTAACTGACCGAAATGTTTAGTTACTTGTTCGATGGAAGATGTTGAAGCGTGTATACTGATTGTATAGTGGATTTACTCTTTATTTGTTTTATTTTATTGTACCAGTGGGTAGGGGACTACACACGCCCCCATATTACCTGATCTCACCTCTGGGTATACTGTCTCGTGGTGTCCAGTCGATAGGGGGTTACACACTCCCCCATAGTACTTGAACCCACCTCTGAGTATACTGTCTCGTGGTGTTCAGTCGATAGGGGGTTACACACTCCCCCATAGTACCTGATCCCACCTCTGGGTATACTGTCTCGTGCCACCCGCCGAATAAAACTTTGGTATCTGTGTTTGTTACATGCCTACACATTACTGTCATATATGTGACCAAGTTAAATAACACGATGTTTTCTGTTTTCTCTTTATTTTGTCTAATGG
Organism: Atrina japonica; assembly: GCA_030159075.1. Lineage (NCBI taxonomy): Eukaryota > Metazoa > Mollusca > Bivalvia > Pterioida > Pinnidae > Atrina > Atrina japonica. The sequence goes on along the minus strand of BROG01000005.1, from coordinate 2,959,215 downwards.
GGTTCCTTCTTGCACAAGTGAGAACAAACAAAAGAGATGGAAAAATAAATTGTCATTATAGATGTCTCTTTACAGAAAACCATACAATTCTACTTATTAAAATTTTCTTTCGTAAAATACCTGTATACGTTAATGTTGACTTTGTGACTTTTTATACATGTCAAGACAACTACTGAATCAAACAGATTATCTATAAAATAATTGTAATACAATCAAACTTGCCTTTTTATTCTTCCGAAAACTTAGTCAAATCAATATTAAGCATAATTTCACACATTTTTAAAAGTTTAATCTTACCCCTTTAAGTATCACATATTCCTTAAGTTTTATGATTCGTCAACGACATTTACTGAAATAATGTAATTGTATTATTAGAATACTTTCTAGTATCTTACCGAAAGTTTAATTAGATGTTGGTGATGACGACGACGACGACGATGATGATGATTTTTTTTTCTATTTCTTGTTGTTTCTATGATAATAATAATAATTATCATTATTATTATAACTATTTTTATTATTATTATTATTATTATTATAACTGTTATTATTAATATTATTATTATTATTATTAGTAGTAGTAGTAGTAGTAGTAGTAGTAGTAGTAGTAGTAGTAGTAGTAGTAGTAGTAGTAGTAGAAACAATAACAGCACCAATAAAAGTATCACATATTCAACACATCATTACAACTTTCAACCCTTTATGTAATACCTCTGCTGAGATTTCTACTTTAAACGATATAATCTTGTAAATGTAAGTAAACTTGTTGACCTATTGCAAGGGTCAGGTTTCTCTTATGAAATAAAACGCATGCGCACTTAGATGAGCTCTGTGACTCAGAAAGATTTTATGTCGCAAATTAGAGATATCTGATTTCACAAGTGGGGATATTATTTCCATATTTTTAATTCCGAGCAAACAAAACACCTTGTATAATAACATCAAACAATTTCTTGATACCCTATCACAAAAAAGATTTTTCTTTCCATAATCTACCGTCACCTCTTTTCCAGTTTTATTCTATATTGACACATGTGGTGTTTCATAACACGACCTGCTCCCCCCTGGTGTGTTAGTAATAGGTATTTTCTAGGTTCACTAAAAACAAAATACACACAAACATATCATCACAAATCTGCATCTGCAAATTACGAGAGTCTGAATTTTCACCAATATGTCAAAAAAGTTTTTGCTTCTTTTAATATTGGTAGTACTAGCAGTTCTTGTGATTGATGCTAGACCACGAAGGGGACGGGGACGTCGCCCAGCATGGAAAAGAAGGAGCCGGAACAACGACCAACCTTTGCTTCAAAGAATGATGCGCAGATGGTATAGCAGGTCTGTAGTTTATTATTTTTAAGAATAATTTAAACTTTGACACTTTTAAAAATAATGCATCTTTCAAAATGTAAATGTGAAAATAACAACTGTACTAATTTTCAGACCCAACAACAACAACTACAACAACAACAACAACAATAATAAAAATAATAATAATAATAATAATAATAATAATAATAATAATAATGATGATGATGATGATAATGATAATAATGATAATATATGAAGAAGAAGAAGAAGAAAATGATTATATTATTATTATTATTATTATTATTATTATTACTATTATAGAAAAAGTTATATTGAAAGCAATGATAAATAAAATGATAAAAAGTTGATTTGGATATTGGTACTGTCAACTATATACATCCTGGTGCGTGTTTATATAAAATGTTTTATAACCATAGAAGAGAAACATCTGGGCTTCATTATGGTGCTTTTGCTTTCATCATATATGCAAGTGCATACCGGTAATTTCCTGGATGAATCATTTTTCGTAAAAGCATGTCTAATTTCTTAACATGTGTAGTAGCTGCACAAAGCATTTTTGGTTTGAGTTGTTTGCACTGTTACAAATATTTTTGTCATTGCTTGTACTTGAACTCTAACATCTGACTTCCTGTTACTTGCAATGCATGTTTTATCCTTTACGTTAATCTTGACTTTGAAATTGAAGAATATTAGTTTTCGACCTGTGTTCCCCGAGTTACAATCTTTCTTTAATTATTTTAAATTCATACAGCGTTATCTGACAAGAAATTTTTGAGATAAAATCATATTTCAATTAAGCCCTGAAGAAATGATTAATTTATATTCAACTTTGATGTTTATAGCTATATTAATGATGACATTTTGGATAAAGACATTGCTATCCACACTACCGACATGAGAAACGGCAATGTCATAACAAATAAAAACGAGAACTTTGAGGGAATAAATGATACAGATTCCCGGAAAATGACGTCAAAAAACAATCAGTTACTATAACGACGTCTATATTTTTGCGTTTATCTATATCATTTATTCCCTCAAAGTTGCAGGACCGAAGTCATCGTGAAAGGGTCTATAAATACACTCTACATAGTGCTTGAGAGAAAGATCAAATGATAGATTATATATATACATGAAATTTGTATATTTTATAAAATTAAATAACTTTTCATTTCAAACAAAATAAAAATACTAATACAGTAGATTCATTTTCTGTTTTATCTAAACACTATCTGACAATTTTGCATAATAACAGCTTGTTACTTATTCTTCACATTTTTGTCTGTATCAAACTGAAAAATATATCAAACTAGATCAACCAATGCCAATATTCATTCTATTTCTACAGATGTTTTTAGAATAATTTGAATACCTCTTTTCTTGAACCCCAGTTTAGCGGAAACTACAATGATACCCTAAATGATACCTGTGAATAAAGAAATATTTGTATTGAAACCTTACAGATATTGACTCTACAGTTTAAGTTAATATTTTACATATCTCTGTTGCTTGATTTAATTTAAGTAACAATAATGTTGATTATTTATATGAGGTCTTTGTATAAAGATATGTCTGTCTGAATCCTCATCAATTATGGACAAAGTATAATAAGAAGTACCAGTAGATATTCCAAACTTCAAGTCCATTAGAATACGACAAAGTAGATATAACAACTGTATCAACACAAAGAACAATTATGAATCCCAAAAGAGATGGGACCAGGTGTCCAGAAGGAGTCAGCGGTCGATATTTGGATCCCACTCAAAAGAAGTGTGTTTGTTTGTGTGTGTGTGTGTGTGTGTATGTGTGTGTGTGCAATATAAAATTATTCCTAACTTATTTAAACATATGATTTGATTTAATTGCAGAAACGTTTTTGAAATCAAATCAACACTTGCTCTTAATAACTTACCCTTGTCCACTCGGGTCACTCTTTTCTTTGCAGTGCGCATGACAATAATTCTGTAACCGGTTTGAACACATTTGCCTCAACACTCAAGAATTTGGCAATCAGGAGAAAAATTCCATTTGATTTAAGAATGAATTATATTTCTTCTTTTATTCTAAGCAATTACACTTTTACGTTTCTGTAATTGAATCACAAAGTCAACCCATAATAGTCTTGTGGACATCTAAATCTGAAACAATTGTTTTACATCTAGGCACAACGCACATCGTTTCAACATTGGTTGGTCTAAGGACCCATGGTTCAATCTCGATTTCAATATATTTTTCGATGGAATGAGGCAAAAAAACTGGTGGGACGGGTAAGTAAAAATGTCTTAAACTTGAAAGTCGGCTAGGCTGATACACTCGTACAATTTGTGTTAATATTATTCTACAATAGTATATCTATCTATCTATCTATCTATCTATCTATCTGTCTGTTTGTCTGTCTGTCTGTCTGTTTATCTTATAAACATAATACCAAAGTCATAATGCTCAAGAAGATCGTTTCTGTCAAATAGACTTCATCAGTTGTGCTCGAAGTCAAAATAGATTTTCGAAGAGGAAAGTGGTATCATACAAGGCCAAATAATAAACCAAATGTATTGCCAAATCCTTCTAAGACTAACCACTGTAAAGGTGACTATATATATATATATATATGAAATCAGCTATTATTTGATTACAGACCAAATGTTTGCACTGATCGGAGAGTAAAGAATAAAACCCTATCAGATGGAGACGAAATTAGCAAGCATCACGTGATACGTTCTGAGTTTTGTGACGACACTGATACAGCGTACAAGTGTCAATCATCGTGAGTACATTATAAAAAATGGAACCAAAAGTTTGCAAATGAATTTTCTACTATGAGATCCAAAATGTCTGTCAATAATTGAACATTTGAAATAACATAAAATGTGAAAATTCATTATATCCGGAGAGTAAATGCTTTGGTTTGGACTAAAATATGCGTAATATAATAATTTCTGAAGTAACATATATATATATATACGTTTATATTGTAGTATTACTAGAAATGGCGTAAAGCGCACAGTGACAGAGATAAAAGAGTGCTGTAAAGGCTTTTCTCGCAAACCAGGAAATTATGGATGCCCAAAAGGTGCTGGGAAATATCCTATCTTAAATGATTTGTTATGTAATACATGTTTATCTAAAAGCTTCAACTAAGGTTACAACTAATTGTTCTAAGAAATCAACGTCTTAAAAACAAACATTTTATTGTGAGTTATAGAAAACAACAATGTCATATATTGAACGGAAATTGAAGGCAGCATCTAAATATTCAATTTCAAACATGTTTATTGTCTACGTCTACAAAGATAAGATGTAGAGAATATATATGAATACGTTCCAAATTGTAAAATACACGTATTTCAAATACTGTATAGTTGTTTAATTTCACGGGGAGAAAATTTCGCGTTTTTCTGAAAGGAACTTATTCATGGATATTAAATTTCGTGCAAGATTAATTACGAACTGTCTTCCTGATACTTCATAGGTATAAGGTATTATATTAACGGGTATTTAATTTCGCGATATTGTCATTGAAAACTAATATAGTGAAATTAAATACCCTGCGAATAAAAGCAACTATACAATATTAGTTGTAATGCTCAATACGATAGTTTCTGTCAGTCAGACTTCATCAGTTGAAGTCCAGTTTATAACTTTGGTAGTATGTTTATAATATTTATGATAGATGTATATTATCTAAAGAGAATGTGGTATCACCAATCAATAGTTGAATACTTTTTTTAAATGTTTCATAATCTTACATTAAACGATTTGTTAAATGTTCGAAACATTAGAGAATGATAGAGAATTTTCGACCATATTGTTTCAGAATACAAGATTCAAGACATCGCCTTGACAGCCAGAGATTTAAAATTGAACGAATTCCTGAGAGCTGTACAAAGTGTGAACTTACAAGACACATTACGTCGTGGCAACTTTACAATATTTGCCCCAAATGATGACGCATTTAAAAAGATTGGTGACGATGCTGTTAATCTTCCAAAGGTAAACTTCAATTCCTGTCGATAAAATGATGTTTGAGTAAATGGTAAAGTACCCAAAACCTTAATAAAACAACATGTTTATATTTCAGTCAATTGGATCTGCCATGTATAAAGATTTGGGATCAGTGGTCATGGTGTCGAAACCTGTAACTGATTCCGTTGTAAAAGATTTGTCCAATTTATTGCTGGGTCACGTGTCCACAAACATACTGACGACCAGTCGACTAAACGATGAACAACTTTTGGAGACCGGTAGTCCCTACAAAACAAAAATAAGGATAAATTTCTACGAAAACCAAGATCGAGTAAGCTACATTCATTTTAAGAACTAGTAATGTAAATTACATTTTAAATTACAGACGTGTCGTTTATTCATTTCCATTTTTTTAGTAAATTTAAAACGATTGCTCGTGTACTTATTTACCAAAATTAGAAACGAATAAAAGAAAGAAGTCTCGGAATACTGTGCAATAGGTTTTAGATTATTAACTAATAAAACTATTAGCTCATCGTGATATCTATAACTGACATTGATACAAATCAAATCATTTTTATGTAGACTGCATTTACCTCATGTCTTGTTCCTTTGTCAATAGATGTAGACAACCAAACAGACGAGAAACACTTGAACTAACGAATATATGCTAAAGCCTTCTTTCTCTTTCTCATACTAAGTATCTTGAATATGTTGTAAGTAATCTATCGATAGCTATTCTCTTATGGAGAAAACGTTAAAGAAATATATCATAAATAGACTTCTAATTTCTGCAGCTGATGACTGCTAACTGTAGACGAGTGGAATCGAAGGACAATATAGCCAGTAATGGTGTAATACATATTGTTGAAGAAATCCTACTGCCAGTCAGTGACACGTTGACAGATATAATCAGCCGGAATCCAGACTTCCAGTACCTTAAAACAGGTAAAATATAAGAAGCATAGCTTTAAAGCATAACCTTGTCGTATCACTGATCTTCAACATAAATCAGACTTTATATTAGTATGCTTACAATCAAAGTTAATAAATATTACCGAAATTGCAAACTACAGATAAAACATAAAAGTCGTTGCACCATTTATATGCTAACTTCTCAAAAGCTAAGATAATTATCTTTTTACAGTGAGTACTCGTACACGGATTTAGCAATACATTTAGGTTTATTATTTGGCCTTGTGTGATACCACTATTTTCTTTCGGAAAATAATCATTTATATTAAATTCGAGGTCAACTGGCATTTGGTTTTGCTTTTTTTGTAATGTGTTAATAGTAAATGTATTCGCAACATTACACGTCATCGGAAAATCAAGATGACAAACTATTTGCTGCATGTCTGCACTACACATCTAGCAGTTTTATACAAATCAAGCCATTTAACTTTGATTTAAAAACAAAAGCAAATATAACCACAGCATTTACATATTCGTTATCCGTCTGTCTTTGGTTATCATAGAATGTTATTTCTGTGTTTACAGCCATAGGGAAATCTGGCCTAGGACGCATCTTACGTGAAGATGGACAGCTGACAGTGTTTGCACCCACAGATACAGCTTTTAGGAAAATTGATCCTGTTGTTTTAGACAGGCTTTTAAATGATCAACGATGTCTTCAGAGTAAGTGAACATTGTGACAGGTTCGTTAACAAACAGAAAGTAACACGTTCACAATTTTATTAAATAACTTTTTCGATTTTCTAAAAGTGTTATTCTTGTTGTCAATTTTACATCTGAAGTGTTCTGACAATGATACACAGTAGCTGTATGTGTTAAATGCTCAATAATATAAAAAGCCATTCCATAGTTACATCGGACTAATTCTAGAGTATTGTGAATTCTATGAAAATGCCTGATACCCAAATAGATATATTCTTATTTTTATAATATCTACTTCGTAGAAGTTATACAGAACCACGTTCTTCCAAATGTTATATGTTCGTCTGCAATACAAGGGAAAGTCAAATCGAGGAACCTTCTACAGCGTTATCTCCGATTGACACGTGACACCAATAAGAAGCTTTTTGTCGACAATTCTCAGGTGATAGGGAAAGATCTCATGGCAACTAATGGTGTCATCCATTTTATTGACGAAGTTCTTATACCTCAAGATGGTTTGTCCTAAATTATTAAACACAATTTATTACATTCTATCAATCTATCTATCTATCTTAAATGTTGTAACCAAAATTATAGAATCTATCTATCTATCTATCTTTCTATCTATCAGCTTTTCTGTCATTTATTATCATATTACGTCTTTCGATATACTACTGGTATTGTAAAAAGTAAGTTAAATCTACACATTGATATAAAATAATTGAAATATTTTCGTATTTGACCCAAAATGTGTGTGTGTGTGTGTGTGTGTGTGTGTGTGTGTGTGTGTGTGTGTGTGTGTGTGTGTGTGTGTGTGTGTGTTACTTTGATAGCATTATATACCTGCATTATAAGAATATTAGTTGTTTCTATACTCTGCAGCACTGAACATTCTTGACGTTTTAAAACAAGAAAACGCAACCCAGGTCATTGATCTACTGGAGGTAGCGGGTCTTAAGAAAACTCTTCTACAAGCCGACAACATCACTTACTTTGTTCCAAATAATGAGGCCTTCGCAGTAAGTAATGTTATCCACATCTTCATCATGGATTTCTGGTGATTTATTTGTACAAAAGAATTCATGTTGACATTTTTATATCACACATATGAACATTTTCATACCACTCTTGGAAGTTATTAGTGTGGTATAACTATAACGCATAGCACAGTACAGACAAGAAAGTCTACAGACAAACACATACAGTACAGACAAGAAAGTCTACAAACAAACACATATTGTAATTCTTACTGCCTCAAATACTACACGCCATTATATAGTAAATGAACTTCGGTCTAATTTACTAGGGTTATATATACCATTACGCAAAAAAAAAAAAAAAAATATCTCTAGCTCCACAAAACCTCGTGTACAAAAATACTAATGCAAAATGACGAAGTAAAACTACCTTTTCTGAGTTTTGAACTCTTTTCGCTGAGTCAAAACAACGTGTTATGTGTTCAGAAAGTAAACTCTTCAATTTTCATACGCAGAAATTGGATTCGGCTAGAATAGCTGGTTTAAGAAGAGACACCAAAGCTTTATCAGATGTTCTTAAATATCATGTCTCGCCTACCATGACAAAGTGCAATGCTGTTTACAATGGATATGAAATGGATACCCTTCTTCCTGGAAAGAAAATCACAATAAACGAATATGTACGGGTAGGTATATGTATAAATATAATATTAAGTTATAGTGTTGTATATATATATATATATATATATATATATATATATATATATATATATATATATATATATATATATATATATATCATTTACCTCCACATTGCCTTCATTATAACATTTATACTTACGTAGATATGAAGTGTAATTGCCTCCCCTTTATTCAACTGCAATGCGTTGTGCATGATCTTTTATAACAGACTTTATTACCGATATTTTTTTTCTTTTCTCATCAGCTCTTCTTTGGTCCGTCACGATGGATTCAAACAATACAGTGTGCTGGGATCGTAAAAGCTAATATCCAATCATGTAATGGAGTTGTGCACATCATTGATAAGGTATAGTAAATAATTATAAGTTTCCCTTAACATTATTCATTTTCACACAAATACGAGTTTAGTTTTTTGTATGCATGTTGTGACGTTGGACATTTTTGTAGGTGTTGATTCCACCATCTGGGACCGTCATCGATGTATTGTCCTTGGATTCAAGATTTAGTCGTCTTGTAGAACTTGTAAAGAGATCTGGAATTGCAGATGCATTGCAACAGACGGGACCTTTCACGGTGTTTGCACCTACGAACAATGTAAGAGTTAATTTATTGTATTTCGATAAAGTGTGTATGTATAAGTAGATCATCTGTTTATATCATATAGCACTAGTATACACCAAAAGCAACAATTTTCAGTTGTATGGTTTCTGGTCAGTTTCTAATAGCGGAGGAGAGACTCGCGAAGAGACTAACGGCCTTCCGTAAAATAAGCTGGCATACTTTCCCTTAAAATCAGCTTAGTTTCCAACGGGTTCAAACTCGCGATAGCTGGAGATGTAAAGTTGGATACTCTAACCCCTCGATAACAGAGGTCATATAGTGTAAATTCTGCTGTTTTCATATCTCTTAACTACTATCCAGGTTCAAAAATATGTTCATGTTTAAAACTAAAAATTCATGTAGAATTGAAGAAAATGTAAGACTTTTCACAATTTTCTGGTAGCACGTAGTTATGACATATTATCTGGGGTATGTAATGAAAAAAACATCTGTGATTTTAAGTTGTTGTTTTACAACGAAAACGAAAAGTGAGATTCTTGAACTCAGTGTAACATGGCGTTAAATACAAAATGAAGTACAAAAGAATGAAATTCCCAAAACACTTTAAACGGTGTAGTATTATCTTGTTTATAAAAAGTACAAAACAATTTTACTCCGGGACATATGAATTATTTGTTTTGTATTTGAATTTGAAATACATGTAATTTGCAAAAAATGAAATGCTTTCGAAATACTAAAAGTATGTGTTATTTTATACTCAGGCCTTCCGAAAGGTTCCCGTGTCAGATTTACAACGTTTAGCGAACCACACAACGGAACTTGCAAAATTTCTACAAAGTCATGTCATCAAAGGTCAGTACAGTAGATTCTTAGGTTGAATTCAACGAATAAAAATTGAATGCAGTTATTGTGTGTGTGTGAGAGAGAGAGAGAGAGTCTGTTTCATTTATTTGCTGTTATTTGGTCCAAGCTAATTATCATTTGGTAAGCCATAACACCCTATGCATGCATGTCTACTTTAACCCTTAATCTTACTTTTGATTACAGGAATACAGTGCTGTGCAGGTATAATCGAAGACGACATCATTTTCCAAAGGTCGGTGGTTACTCTCTCTGGAGAAAGGTATCGCTTAAGATGGGAAAATGGTGCACCACAAATTGGAAATTCAAACATAACAGAATGTGATTTACCTGCCACAAACGGTATTGTTCATGTGATAGAAGATGTTCTAAAGGAGAAGCCACAACGTGACATTTGGTCAGATTTTTTCTAAACTCCTGAAACATGTTTTTGCAATTAGATTCGATTGTAGTTAAAACTTAACCAGTGTAATCCTTCAGTAAAAATACAAATATGTCGACAGTAGGACAGAATATATCAAATATGCTGTTACTTTCTTTTTTATTCTTTTCATAAATAAACATTCAAAACAAAAGAATCTTGGAAAATATTTATTATTCATGGAATGAAAAAAGGTAATAAAAAAAACACAATATACTCTTTACAAACAACAAAGAGAGCATCTAATATTAGCACCGATTTCAAACTAAGTACAACAGAATGTACCATAAAAATACCACAAAAATGGATATTTTACTAAATGCACGTGCTCATAATTGTACAGGTGTATACTGAAAATATCACCAAACACCAGGCCTAGAATGATCTTGAGAGTTATTGACAAAACAGCCCAAGCTTTCGTCAAATATACCAGTAAAATTTACAGGTATTACAAACTTATATTTATGATATTAACTAATGATATTCAATAATTAATTAAATTTAACGTTATATTTAATATTTTCTAACATAATATAATACTGTCAACCTTAAAACATAATAAATGTGTGTATTCTTCTCTATGTTGTATATGTTTTTCTATCTATAAAACTGTTAACGCAACATCATGTTGTGTATTGTAAAATCATATTGTGAACATTGTGTAATGTATAAAAATAAATATAATGAGTTTGTGATAAATAATAAAAGGTAAAAGTTGATAATACAAAAACAAAAACATAAAGACATTGTTGTATCTCAGAGCATTTGTCACATCTTATACACATTGCATATTCTTGAAGGTTGTAACCCTACTTTTTATAAAACAATGTAATTTTTATGTTGACATTGTTAACCAATATAGTTCAATATAATTGTTATTGATATTGAAAGTCATTGTTCAATACAGGTCAAATCATTTATAACATTTAATACAAAATGTTATGATTCCATACACATTTCATATATTATATAAGGAATCACAAAGCTTGTAGAAGGAGACAAAGCTTCAGGTTCTCGAATCTATATTGGTGACAAGAAACATCTTTAATATTATTTCAAAACACCTGATAAAAACCTATTGTGTAAGATGTTTTAGTGGAATGTATATAAAAAAAAGAACGTCCTAACTAAAATTTTGATATTGTAAACAAGAAAACTGTAAACAAATCTCATTAGAATTACTTATATCAAATATATAATCTGTAGAAAAAGTACCCCAGCCCTTATAGATGGGTTTCCTTCTGGACACCTGGTCTCATCCCGTTTTGGATTGTTCTTCATATGAGACTGTTATATATCCACTTGTCATATTCTAATGGACTTGGTGTCCCAAATGTCCATTGATACTTCTCAGTTATTTTCACTTTGTATTTATAGGTTGAATAAATGATATATAGTAAATCCTCTTTATAATGCCCCTCATTTCATTTGCCACCTCGCTTAACTTAATCTTTGAAATTGCGCTTATCCAATTACTCCTATAATTTCATTTAAGGTTTCCCTCAGCCTATCGACAAACCCCTTTATAATGCCAAATTTGGGCTGGTCACACACACACACACACACACATATATATATATATATATATATATATATATATATATATATATATATATATATATATATATATATACATGTATATATTCATAAAGTTGTTTAGAGTGATGACATGAATTGTTTTGACAATAATATAACTGTGTAATGTTAGTTATTTACACAAAGCTGTGTAGTGTAAATCTTGATTAACATTTCATAGCAAACCTACAACTATTTAGAGCAAGTCTTAAGCATCATTTCAAACAACTGTATAATTAATTTAAGCCACTCTTCACAGATTCTTCATACTGCAACCATAAAGCTATGTACAGCAGTCAGGACAATCAAGTCTTTCACACAAGAATAAAGCTGCAGGTGCTTGTATACAGAGAGAGTTCTGATGAATCTTTCATATAATAACGGTACTATTTAGTATGAGTCCACATGAAATGTCAAACAGTCATAATCTTACATATAATTTCACGTCAATCTTTCATACAATGATCTGACTTTAAAAAGTAAGTACACATGAATCTGTCATACATTAAAAACGTTGTGTAGGTACATTAGCAGAAATCATTCATGCCAAAAATAAAGCTATATAGAGTAGCTCTGGACGGAAACTTTTATTGCAATGAAACCACTATTTCATTACCAGTTCTGAAATGTGGTAACAGCCATCTCTCGGATTTTCGAAGTAATATATAGAGAGCCTGTAATAACACCATCCTCTGACTTTGTCTGAGATGTGTATTATCCTGACTACAGATTTTTTTATCCTGTTTGAGAGATTTATATTGTAATGTCTACAGTTCTTCCGATCGTATTTCAGAGAAATGTCGACTACCATCCTCAATATGTATCTTTATTTAGTTCCTTATGTACACATTTCAGTAGCTGCAATAAAGAAAATATGTAGGCTGCATACACAAGAAACTATGAAGAATGAATGCGATAACAAAATGAGAATATGACATCCTGAAACAATTAAACAAATGTAAAAGAAAAAATGAAAAACGTTATATTAAGTTTAAATATGACAATTTTTATTGCATTCAATTTTTTAAAATTACATTAGATGGATTCAGAATTTGTATATAAATGACCTAAACTGAAAACTGAAATTGAGTATAAGAATTACTCAGTTGATGAATATGTTTTCCTAACTTGGCGTGAAAGTGAAACAGAGATTTGAATTTATAATACTAATGATAACAAAACAGTCATAATGATAAAAAAATGTCTTTTCACAGCTTTATTTCTAAAAATATCTTTATCAAATTAAAAGAAAAACAAAGAGAAAAACTGAACTTTCCATATTAACACACTTAAGCAGTACAAAGAATCAAAACTTGAAGACATATTTTCAAATTATGATGGAATATTGCAAATAATCTACGCATCACTGACTTCTATGTTTTGTTTGAGAGCAAATTTATTTCTATAGTATTTATAGATATAATATATATAGTATTAATATTTACTACTGATGTCATGTCACTAGGTAGTATGTGAAAACATTCAAAACTACAATTCTGACATTTTATAACAACCTTTGTGGGTGATATATTTATAAGTCTCTTAATTGAAATATTATCATCTTTGTTAGCAAGTTATTGGATGCCCTCCCACTCAAGTTAGTTCAACATTACTTATCACATTTCTTTAACTTCTAAGTCATTTCTTAAAACCATTTCTGCTTATTCTACAATTTTCTACTTCAAATATTTTTCTTGAATAAAATATCCTTTTCTCAGACAACTTACTGATATGGTCATCTACCCAGTCCGTCTAATTGGATATATTGATTGATAAGGCTAGACAAAAGTTTATACTTACTTCATCTGTATCCTTAACATGGCTGTAATCTGCCCTATCTAGGTCCAATGGATCACGTTTTTTATTCTAAATTAATGAACACATATGAGTTAGAACTTTGAGAAAAACAAAATAAGAAATAGGAAATTATAAGTTTATTGTTATCATAAGAAACAGAATTAAAGGCTAGGTTTGCTACAAAATAATATAATCAAAATGATCACCAGGCTAGTAACGTACAATTCAAAATAAATTGCTTAGTTAATGACAAATTTTGGAGTTTATTTTTCCAATTCTATATCTGCAACAAAGTTTGTATCTAACTATTTTTAACTTTTTTTTATAATTATAACAATTCTGAAGTAATAAATGTGTAATTGTTATATCAAAAAATATCAATCTCAATGTTCATCTTCCATACTTCAAAAGCTCTCAAACAGCTTGTGAAATGTTGGTACACCTACCTGCCAGGGTTTGGGGTGCGGAGTGCCCATGCCATCTCGGATTCTATCTCTATCAACACCACTTAGTTCTGAGGAGGTCAAGGAGTCTAAATACCTATAGTAAATTAATGTATTAATTATATACTTTCAGGCTAATTACAATATATATGTGTAGAAATATGTGTTTGATAGTGTATTTTATATCACCAGTTTCAGTATTAGTATCCTTCCATGCATTAAATGCGTTTATCCAATGCAAACATAAAAAGATTACATTAATTCTATTTCATATAAATTAACAGATTCAATAATTACAACAACAAAAAGTTTTTGAGGATTAGAAAGGTAAAATAGAATGAAACTGAATAGTAAATAAACATAAAATCTGATATTTAAATACATTAAATATTCTAGCATAAAAACCTTTCCAAAAGTGCACAAGTAACAGAAATTAAATTCCCCAGAAAACCACAAATTTTATTTGATGTAAGAAAATGTACTTTTTTTCATTTGTTATTTAATATAAAAATCTCAGATACCAAAGTATAAATCAATAGGATGTCCAGGACATAGATACAAATCCGGTAAAAATGGACAAACACGGACCTCTGGAAACCAAGAGGTGGGATCAGGTGCCATGGAGGAGTAAGCATCCCCTGTCGACCGGTCACACCCGCCGTGAGTCCACAGTCAAGTCCAATGAAACACGTGAGGAGTGTATCCTTGTCACAATTGGTACAGACGTCTCAACAACCGTCAACGAAAAGGCAACTCAACATTTCACTTAGTGAAACAGAGTAGTCGCAAACAAGACTATTATACCGACCATAAAATTTGCGGAACGTTGACATTAAACGCGGTTTTCGATATCCCTGTGTCAATAATTTGTCAGTGAGTAGTTTACCTCTGTATATGAAATCTTCATATGTTGTGCACGCCCTGGCATATCGGATCATTTGTGAAATATAAACTCCATATGCAGGTGACTGAGGGATATTACTACTTAAATGTGGAAAATTTACGATGGGAAAGCCGAAATCGTCGCGTTTATCGTATAGCTTAGTTGCTAATTTCCCGTCTGTGTTTATATTAAGTAAAATGTCTAAGTATGAAGCGTGTGTACTTGATTCTGTTGTATCTTTAATTTCTAGTTCGCTGGGATATATCGCATTGACATATGTATGAAAATTGTCATTATTAATTGACAAAACGTCGTCGATATATCTAAATGTCAAATTAAAGGACACCGCTAACTTTTTCTTCTTTTGATTCAGCAGTTTCTGAATGAAGTCTGCTTCGTATGAATAAAGGAACAGGTCGGCCAATAAAGGAGCACAATTGGTTCCCATAGGAATGCCGACAGTTTGTTGAAAGACCACGTCTCCGAACATTACAAATATATTGTCTATTAGAAATTCCAGCATGTTTTTTATATCAACTTCAGTATACTTATGTGTAGAATCAGAGTGGTGTTTGACGAAATAAGTATCCTGATAGCCAATCACTAGATATTTAAATTTTCGGGTACCACCTTTAGTGAAAAAGCAGTTGTCTATGATGCTAAAAAGTCTTTCTTTTAATTTTTTATGTGGAATAGTAGTGTAAAGAGTTGAGAAATCATAAGTTTTGATACTGTGAATTCGAGAAAAATTATGTGCCTTCAAATTTTCTAAAAGCTGTTTAGAATTTTTAAGTATCCACATCTGATTTACACCGCTTCTGGAATAAGCAACTGTACAGTATTTTTGAAGTTTCTTCTTAACAGCTGTCAATATCTTGGTAAGGAGTAAAGATAAAGGTTTGGTAGAACATTTGCTGGATCCTGCTATGTATCTTTGCTTATATGGGTTTTTATGAAGTTTAGGTATCCAGTATAAATGTGGTAGCTCGAAATCGGTCTCCGTTGTAGGTATATCAAATGAGTGTAATACGGACACGTGATTTTGAAGGATCTCGTCCTTTGAAAGTGAGCTACGTGTGTATGTAGGATTTCCAGAATTCGTATTAAACCCAAGTTCTTCTAATAAACAATTATAGTAATGTGCCTTACAAATAAAAACTATATTATTGAGGCTTTGTCTGCTGGTACCCAGTACATATTGGTCATGTAACCTATCCAGTTCAGTTACTACTTCTGGATCATTAAATACAGAGGGATAACGTGTTTTCATAGTCCCTTTAAGTTTTCGAATACGAGATTTTATCAACCATCGTATGGCTTTCAGCCATTCAGACAAAGTGTCTGGTTCTACGTCTTCATGTTTGGCCCATCGTCTGGCATAATCTTCGACAGAATCCAAAACTAAACTGAAATTCTGACGCCAATTAAAGGAACGGGCTTCCCGGTATTTAGGGCCCCTTAAAATAAGATTTTTGAGGCTTTCATTTTCAACAATAGAAACGTCGCCGGTAATGACATGCCCGATAGTATTCTTAGATATAAACACACTGTACTATGAAAGTTATAGGTTAGAGAAAAGGTTGATATAAATGCTCAAGACAGTCGTCTTTATCAATAAGACTGCATCGGTCGAGCCTGAATTCTAGATAGTGTATAATAAAATCCAAATATCCTGGCTGGTTGGAGTCCCGTGATTTCTTTCTTGACCTGAATGAGTTTAAAGTTTAGGTCAAACATTAAAATTACACTGGCAAGAGTAATCATTCCTATACGTCATCATTCATATGTTATCCACTTGATAATAAAACGAAATTGCTGTGAAGCATGTCATAACTAAAAAGTTAGTAGAATCGACCATATAGTAATCAAAGGATATTCCACCCGCCACCCGCCAAGTTATGTGAATCGGATAATTATAAGTCATAAAAAAATAATAGTGGAATGAGATTTCGTAAAAAAAAATCAAAATATAAATATAGCGTCTAAACTGTGTAATTTCTGTAAAAAGGTAAACAAGTTTTGTATCAGTGTTTGTTTTATACTCTGATGTAAACTATACCTTAAACATGCTTCTAAATCGTTCTTTAATTTTTCCTTATAATCTAAATATCCATTCTGTACATCTCTGAAATTATAGATATACAAATACAAAAATACGTTTGATAACACACATTTATGAATAATTTAACATTAGAATATGTTTCCAGTTTATACATTTTTTCATAATTTTACAAAGTGAGTAATTCATTAACATTCAGATTTATTATATTATTAACCAGAAAGAATGTACAAAGGAAATTTATGACTTTATTTTATGTACTTTAGCATTTTTGAAATACATGTACTTTAAAAGATGAAAATTAATCAAAACAAAGGAATATTGTGTTCAAGTTGCAGTTAATACATGTACAGTACCTTGCCAAAAGTATACACACACTATTAATTTTTACTATATATTTCATGTATAACCACATTTTTCAAAAAAATATTGTGAAGCCATTTCTTATCGCATTTTAGTATAATTTCCACTGTTAAACAGAGGATATTTCTAAGTTTCATTGCTTATTTGGATGTCATTTTAATATTTTAAATATTTAAATCTTTGAATTTCTAATTCAGAAAATTAAAGTCAAAATATATTGTTTATTGTTTAATATATTGTTTAACTGAATATTCTATTGGAATGCGATAAGAAATGGCTTCACAGTTTTTAAAATGTGGTTTTATATGAGCCAGAGACTGAGAAAAGTCTCTTAAGACAATCCTGGGGGGATGGTGATTTCTTTGTTTTCAGAAACATGAAAATATTTTGATTCAAATAAATATAATATGAGAATGAGCACAGGCGAAAGCAAGTCTTTCTGTTTTGAAGGTGAAAATGTACAAAACTAGAAACATTATGTTAATTGTATGGACCTTTTTCTCAGCTACTGGCTCATATGAAAGAGTAAAACACTAAAGTAACTGTAAACTTTTGCCATATAAAGAAGATCAATACAGTTCTCATATTTTTTTTACTTTTTACGTATAAAAACATTAACAAATGTGACCAAGAAGGACTTGACTTTTTATAAAAATGTTGTAGACCTACAAGGTCACTTTGTCACAGTTTTACATCACAGGACTGAAATCAATTTACCAGAAGATAGTTCTATCAAATTAACGTACAAAATTCTTTTTCGTAGAAAGTTGACATTTTCCTCCATTTTTTGTTCCGACTCTCTCATCCTTTCCTCAAATGCCTGTTGTGCTGCAGCCTTTAGTGAATTAATATTTTGTACATGCCTATTGACACCATCTTCTCTGAAATTCTGAAAAATATCAAATACATGATATAATTTTGTTTTATTAGTGTTTTACCATGATTAAAAATTTTTCAAAAATAGAGTTCGATCAGTAAACTGAATTACAATGTACACAAGTGAAACCCATCGACCTTCTACAAGTAGACTTGCAAACTAGAACACAGCAAGCCTTCAATCAACTATGCCTACTATATATAAAATCCCTTCAGCTGTTTCTGAGAAGTCGAAAATGTGAAAATTTAACAAACTAACTACGAACAAAAGGCTACCTTCTTTTCAGGTGAGCTAAAAACGGAATTAACTTCAGGTCCCATGCTGACTAGTCGTAAAAATATCATCAACTTTAGGTCTTAGTAAGTCTTGAACTATGCATTAGTCATTTATCTGTCAGCTTTAGATCCCAGAATGTCTTGAACCATGCATTTGTTATAAATTCATAAGCGACGGATATGGTATCTTAACAGGGATGCTGCCTCCTTATGGACACATGGCCCTAAGCTGTTTGGGATTCACAATTGTTCTTCCTGTTGAGACCGTTTTAATATCTAATTTGTCATATTCTAAATGATTCGGAGTTTCCAATATCATTGGTACTACTTCATTATACTTTAAACTCAATAAATATCATTCATTTCAATTTTTTTTAAAAATTACATCCCAATCAAGACAATCTGGGGTAAAGAGAGCTTTACCGTGTAAGACAGGCTGTGATTTCCTTATTCTAACTATATAAATTTAATTACAATTTAATGTGATATTGGTTACAGTTGATGTGATTATGTCCAACTGATCAAGTAATAACCAGTTACATAGGTTTATAGAAAGATAATACAAGTTTGATTCTACATATGACCACCCATGAAATATCAATAGCACCTTCAAATATACTACATTAATACTATAATACATACTCTTACTACTTGGCCAAGAAGACACCTGTTGTAAATTATTCCGTATTTTTTTTAAATTTTATTCCATTAAACCAATCCATTGAAATAGCAGCTTTATATACAGCATCATACTCTAACTACTTGGCCAAGATTTGTTGGAAAATAATCAGATTGTAGTTGATTTTTTTCACGTTCAGCATCAATCCAAATTATAACTTATGAAATAGTGTTATAGATTTCAGAACATGATCTAACAGTATGGAATTATGTCTAGATATAGAATATGGAGCATTTCACAAACAGGAAGTTGAAAAATCACTGCAATTATGAAACATATCTAAATCAGAAACATCTAAGATAAAAAAAACTGTCTGAAAAGTTAGTCTAAGTGTGACTACATTTTAATAAAGGTAACAATGATTGCCTATCCTATGACATCATTTAGAAAAAAGAGTACATAATAACTTTGGCATTATGTTTATAATATTTATAACCACTAAGTCGTTGCCACTGCTGGTGGACCATTTGAGTCCCCCAGGGTATACATAAGCCTAGTACCTGGTATTTTGGTACCAGCTGATAATCTTATACTAAAGTAATATTTGGCACTGATAACACTATTTGGGTTCTGTATTTTTCAAAAGCTAATATGATCATCTTTTTACAGTGATTACTTACTCTTAGACGGATTTCGCTATGCATTAATTGCATTTAGATTTATTTTTTGGCCATGTGTTAAGACACTTTTCCACCAGAAAAACTTTTTTTTTAAATTGGAGCTCAACTGTTGAAGTCTAATTGACAGAAACGATCGTCTTGAGCATTATAACTTTGGTAATATGTTTATAATATGTCCGTGATAATCAAGTAACTCGTATGTCATTGACACCAGCAGTGATCAGGATCCATATTTAAAACACTGATAATGTTACTTTTCTCACATACTAGCCTATCATATAATAAGCTGAGCAAAAACATGTTATAATTTGACATGAATGTCCTGCATCTTTAGATCTTGTATACAACATTCTAAAACAACTTTATATTAGATGAAATACCAGAAAATCTTATTATGAGTATAAGGAGGATTCTACTTCAGCATATAGTTGTTATATTTTCTGTTGTATTCCTTAAACAACTAAACTGTTCTTTATGACAAAAATTACAAAAAAAATTATGTATTAAATTTGAAATGTTATCTATCTACATGTATATTCAAACTTTTCAATTAAAATAGCTTTAACAAAATTTATCATGATGGTAATCCATTATATTTTGTAAGTTGTGCTGTTGATTGAATAATGACAACAATATCTTATAATTTTATCTAATGTTCATAAAAATTCTTCTTGCTTTCCAGCACCATGGGAACATACACAGTAAAAATGATGCATAATTTTGCTTCAGCTAAATTGTGTAATTATTGCAAAGCCAACAAAATATATCTTAATTCAATATACATGTATAATGCTAAACACACAGTAAGACAAATCTAAATTGAAAACGCTAAACACGTGCTGCTATTGCATATTGCTAACAACTTATGATACTGTGCAAATGTCTAAATCACCAGTTACCTTACTTCTTACATTTACCACGGATCTGCCAACCTGTATAGTTCATTTGATAGGATAAAAGTATCACATTTTAATATAAACGATAACAAGTAAACATATCACATCTATATACTGCCACTGAACAATGAGTTCTCAATTTGTAAAAGAAAAAAACAAAACAAACATAAAAAAAAGAGGAACAAACCAAAAATATGCAATTCAAACATTCGAACAGACCAATTGAACTGAATCAGACAAAAATTATTCTAAAGGTGACAAAATATAGCATAAGTCTTAACCTTAATGGAACATTAGTCGTGTTAACAAAAGAAAACACCAGTATTTCAAATTTTTCTACTTTTACCTCTTGTACTTGATGTACAATAACAAATAAGAGCTATACACAGGCATAAAAATTTTATGTTCCTATATATTTTGTGAAAATAAGGTCAGGTCTAGTTTGGTATGCATATACAAATAGTAAGGTTGAATCAATCAATTGAAAGTGAATAATTGCCAAACTGGGTTTCTCAAGCAATTTTCACAAAATATATAGGAATTTAGGAATTTTTATGCCTGTATATATTTCTTATTGGTTATTTTATATCAATCTAAGAAGTAAAAAAGGAAAGAAATATTTTTGAAAAAAACCCACAGCTAATGTCACTTTAAACACGTAATGATGAAGCAGTGTAACCTGCCAAAATTATTATTGAAAAATTCATTATTTTACAACAATACCCAAAACGTTGTCAAAGTTATAACTGTACAACAATTTACATTTACAAATGTGACGTTTTATTTCTGCCTTAGTTGACATCAACTGTACATTACTACGTCTAATAAAATAAACATTTTACAACTGCTAATGGTTTCAACTTGCGCTCCAGTGGCGATGGCAATATTAACGAGTTTTAAAGAGCCGGCCTGGCTCAGTCGGTAGCGCGCTCGACTCTGGATCGTGAGGTCGTGAGTTCGAGTCCCGCTGCCGACAGGTTGGTTTCCTATCTTTCGGATGAGACAGTAAAAACTGGAGGTCCCGTGTCACAGTAAGTGTCGGCACGTTAAAGAACCCTCACTGCTCAATGGCCGTAAGTGCCGAGCATAGGCCAAAATTTGAAGCCCTTCGCCGGCATTTGGTGACGTCTCCATATAAGTGAAATATTCTTGAGTGGGACGTTAAACAACAATAAACAAACAAACAAACGAGTTTTAAACGCCACATTTTTTTTAAATTTGTTAAAATGAAGGTACAAACAACTAGGACAGCTTTTGTCACAATTTTCAGCACTGTAAAATTTTAGAAAGATAACTTGTGAACTTATATTATAACATTTAGATAGCAAGTGTTCAATTTAAAACTTAAGAGCAACACAAGTAAATGATGCAACCACAGACAAATAAAGTGGTAATAAAACAATATAACATTCTAACCTTCGGTAGTGGTCTAACAGAAATATTGTCCAAGGTCATCACATTGGTCTCTTTCAATATATCTGTTTGATACATTCTTTCCCTCTCCACTGGATTTCCCTAAGATTAAAATAAGTCATGTTAAGATACCAATTGCAGCCCAAATCACAGACATACAATGGAGATGTAGCATCCAATACCAAGATACAAGGTTCTCTGGGCAGTACATGCAATGTCTATCTAGTTGCTGTTTGCAGTGTCAATAGTTTACTTACCAATCATGTCCCACTGTAAAACCTGAGAATTATTTCATAATGTATTGTTAGATATCATCATCATATCATCATCATTGTCATGGAAATACTAATAGTATACAAACAACATACTGTATGCCTAGAATTTTTCGCCTATGGTTATTCTAACTCTTTTTCAATTGAAAACATATTCTTCCTGTCTTAAAGTCTCCTTAATTCACCAAAGTCTCACAAATGGCATGTATGTCCATGCTTCAGTACATAGCTTGTTAATTTTGCTTTATTTAAATCTACCCTCTGAACAAAAATGTCCAGGTATACAGTATTTTGTTCTCAACGATGCTTTTATAAGATTGAAATATACAAGATTTTACGTTATCGAGGAGGTGTAACTCATTTTTCAAAATCAAATAGCTGTTATACAAAGGTAAACACATTTGATAACATAAAACATGACAAAAACTGAAAGCTTACAAATACATGTATCAGGACAATGGCAGACGACACATTTGTCAAATAAAACTATAAATAGAAGTGAAAAGTGAACACCTGATATATGATATTAAAGAAACACTTAACAATGGATATACATGTATATTCAAATTGACCTTCGTTTCCTGGATAAATTAGTCATGAAATTTAAAAAAACTTAAAAACGATTTATCTTCATTCAACTTGACCATTCTTTCCCAGTTACATTAGACATGTATAAGCACTTCAATGTGATCATCATCAACTTACTACTAGTGTTAACACCTCCAGTCTCTTCATCTGACCCAGAACTCCAACAACGGAATGTAAACTATGAATCTTGTTCCCGCCTGCGTTCAAAATTTGTAAATGAAAGCAGCTAGTGAGAGGAACCAGATCTTTCTACAACAGATAAAACAGAAATGAACAAAAATTGACAAAGGAAATGTTAATGTCTATCAGAGGGAAAGCTGATCATTGAAAATTTTCATACAGAGTATCTTTGATACATGGAAGATGGAACTAACAAACAGACTGGACAAAAACTGATCAGATAATTTTACATTTATTTTAGATTGAAAGGATCACATAACTACCAGTCAATGATAAAGTTTCCATTGCTCTTTTTTACAGTGGTTACTCTTTGAAGGTTTTGGCTATATGTTTTGATTTATTATTTGGCCTTGTCTGATACCACTTTCTCTTTAGAAAATATGTTAAAATTGGAGCTCGACTGATGAAGTCTAATTAACAGAAACAATCGTCTTGAGAATTATATCTTTGGTATTATGTTTATTTATAACATCTGGGTTATATGTCATTCTCAATACTTACTCATGTCACCACATCAACTAAACAAATTATGACTAGGTGACAGGTTTCTCACACTGAAATCAACATGTAAATTAAAACATTCAATTAGCCACTTACAATTTCATTTCTTTGAGCATATAATTCTCTGAGTTTTGGTAATGCTTGAACTCCCTCCAGTGTCGTCAACTGTAAATACATGTGTGAAAAAAAAATTATACCACTGAATTAAAAGTTTCTTATTCAGGTTACAATATATCAATGTTTATTAATTTTCTAAGTGTTATGTATACTTTCATATTCAGGTTACAATGTACGCGAGTTAATTTTGTTTTGTAAGTATTGTGTCTATTTTCATATTGTCAATTCCACCTGGTTATTGAATATCATACAAGTTTCACATACAACTATTCAAGACATTTATAATTGTTTTGTTGTTCACATTATTTTCCTGGTTTACAACATTCAGTATACATTTCTTTTGAAGTTCACTTGAGTATATTTTACACTATATGTCATTGTTAATACAAGTACAAACAAGGTACAGGGATTTTCCCAGGTCTGTATGGGGATCAGTTACATTCAATGTGAAAATGACTTGTAATGCCCCCCCTTAATTAAAAAAAAGCATGCATAAATTCCCAATTTGGAGTTTCAAAATAAAGAGTACAGTACATTGTATTACCAAATAATTGTCTAAAATTATTTGTTTCTTTTTTACTTTAGATGTCACATACTTTCCCTATTTTCGATCATTTACCCAGAATTTAGGGGTTTGGAAAACCCCAGAGGTATGACTTAAGATTATGCAGGAAATCTCAAATTTGTTGTGAGTGTGAGATGATTAATCTCTCTGGTTTACTTGAAAAAGACATATCTCAATTTTAGCTGAAATGAATGAAACGTTCATCAGATGGCTAAAATCATAAAACTAACCTTATTATTGTTGACATTATAATCTGGACCTGGTAGCACAACACATCGTTAAATTTAACCCACAGTTAGCCCACTGGTATAACATTGGTTAACTTCACGTTAAATTTAACAACTTGTTGTGCAACTGGGCCCTGATGGCTAAAATCATAAAACTAACCTTATTATTGTTGACATTTAAAACCTGAAGGTTTATCAAACTGGGCATGAAGGACATATCTTCCAATTCGTTCATAGCAAGATTTAATTCTACTAGTGAAACACTTGGAACAAGGTTTTCAATTCTTCTGATGAAATTGTGGGACAAGTCCAAAGAATATAACTGTTTTAAAACTTCTAATCCAATAAATCTGAAAATAAAATATGCATGAATTCAATCAGTACAATTTATATACATGTACAGTAAGACAATACACCCATAATATTAAAAAGTGTATATTTTGTCGAACAACTCAACTACTGCTAACGTATAGATCTAAAATGAGACACAAACAGTGAAAAATGATGTGACAATATATGACTGTGTCAGATCATGTACAAATTATGATAATTATATTAGCATTCTGTAATACATTAGACAGCTGATTGATAAACAATATGACTATACACAATCATGTACATATAATAATCATATTGACATCTTGTAGAACACTAAATAGCTGACTGATAAACAATATGACTATACACAATCATATAAATATAATAATCATATTGACATCTTGTAGAACACTAAACAGCTGACTGATAAACAATATGACTGTACATAATCATGTACATATAATAATCATATTGACATCTTGTAGTACACTAAATAGACAAAGAAAGTGTTTTTGTACACTGAAACAAGAGCTAGGTCCAAAGAGCCCTATTGGTACATGTCACATTTACAGAACCCCTGAGTAATAAAATACACATGTTTTAGCTTTACCCTATTAATGCTATATATACCAAAATTTGAATAGAATTAGCCGATTGGTGAATAACAAAAATCAAAGGTTTGTACACCTAAATGATGACCATTGTGTGAAAATGAATCACACTGGAAGTTGCAATCAGACACCAGAGTGACTCCGCTAATCTAATACAACTTGAAGTGTATCTAACACATCAATATATAAATGGCTCAGGTATCCTAATAAAACTTGAGTGTATCTAATACATCAACAATAAATGACTCAAGTATCCTAAAGTATCCTAATAAAACTTGTAGAGTATATAACACATCAACATATATTATAAACGACTCAAGTATCCTAATAAAACTCGTAGTGTATCTAACACATCAACAATAAACGACTCAAGTATCCTAAAGTATCCTAATAAATATTGTAGTGTATATAACACATCAACAATAAACGACTCAAGTATCTTAATAAAACTTATAGTGTAATGAACACATCAACATATATTATAAACTACTCAAGTATCCTAATAAAACTTGTAGTGTATATAACACATCAACAATAAATGACTCAAGTATCCTAAAGTATCCTAATAAAACTTGTAGTGCATCTAACACATGAACAATAAACGACTCCAGTATCTTAATAAAACTTGTAGTGCATCTAACACATGAACAATAAACGACTCAAGTATCCTAATAAAACTTGTAGTGCATCTAACACATGAACAATAAACGACTCAAGTATCTTAATAAAACTTGTAGTGTATCTAACACATCAATATATAAATGGCTCAGGTATCCTAATAAAACTTGAGTGTATCTAATACATCAACAATAAACGACTCAAGTATCCTAAAGTATCCTAATAAAACTTGTATTGTATCTAACACATCAACATATATTATAAACGACTCAACTATCCTAATAAAACTTGAGTGTATCTAATACATCAACAATAAACGACTCAAGTATCCTAAAGTATCCTAATAAAACTTGTAGTGTATCTAACACATCAACATATATTATAAACGACTCAAGTATCCTAATAAAACTTGTAGTGTATCTAACACATCAACATATATTATAAACGACTCAAGTATCCTAATAAAACTTGAGTGTATCTAATACATTAACAATAAACGACTCAAGTATCCTAAATAAAATTTGTAATGTGTATAACACATCAACATATAAACAACTGGGGTATCCTAATAAAACTTTGACGTGTATCTAATGCATTAATATATAAACATTATAGTTACTTGTTTATTTTATTGAGAGAGGCGTTCAGTTGTCGTAGGTTGGTAAATGGTAAAAATCCTTCATGTTCTAAAGCAGTGAGTTCATTGAGAGAAATGTCCAGCTTCAGAATCCTGGACGGTGCATCAATAATGGACACAAGTCTGGAAACAGGACCACTGAAAAATTCAAATTATTATTACAGTCTAGAAAACATAATATGTGTGATAAAAGAGGAACTATTAAATCTCATTGTAATTTAAACACTGTCAGGTATAAATCTACATATGAGGAAGATGCCGGTGAGCTTTAATATGATAAGATAATTCATAGCCTTTGTTCTATAGCATTGAGAATGAATATGATAGGGCTTTTTAAAATGGAAGTACTTACATAAATATTGCAGCTGTAATTAAACCAATTAACAGTGCATTGGACCTTACAGTTTAATTTTGTCAGAATGATTTTCAATTGGCCTTGATCTATAATAGTGAAGAATATAAATAATAAAAAGTCCTTGGTTCCTTTTACCTTTCTTTACCCCAGTCAAATCCATAGGCAATGGATTTCAACTGACACATTTTAAGATCCAATTCATAATACTTTCCTCCAAGTTGAAGATTCCATGCTTTTGGTTGGTCAATCAGAGGATGGATTCTGCCTTCTACAAATTCCTGGGTCAGTGTTCTTGACATTGCCAATTTTTTTTATTATTAATTTGTCTGAAAAAAGTTTTGAGAGATTGCTGTTGAAATGAAAAGATGTCTACTAAAATGCTTACATTCTGTTATCCACTAGTCTTGTTTCAGGCATAATGTATGTAGCAAGCTTAATCAATTAAGTTAATGGTTTTTTATACTAGTTGTTACCATGGTTTCTGAAGTACATAGTGAAATTGGATAAAATAGCATTGTCAAAGTTAAAAACATCTACAGCTATGAATATTATTTATCATATTAAAGTAAAAATGCTAAAATTGCTGACTTAAAAATGTTTTGGAGTCTTCTTGGGTGTTTTGGGTAAAATATGTTGTCCGCTGTTGTATAATAATAGGTCCTGCCTCAAAATGCATTCGACTGGACCGAAAATGTTAACATTTTTTGGTTCAGGTCTCTATAATGTTCTGTCCCCATATAAGAATTGGTCTGGCCAGATAATGTTAACATTTCTTGTCTGGGTAAAATTTCGAGAGAAGAGAAAGTTAAATAAATAATATTACGGTGTTCATCAGAGACCTATATTATAACCGTTGTATTCTACTGAAAGTACTGAGAGTTTTCAAAATCAGAAATTATACCAAGCGGTCATTTGTATGGTAGTGCTTGAATATGAAACAAACCCAACTGTGACTGTGGCTATTCCAGATATTTAAGGAAGGTGTGTAAACAAATGCAACTTTTATAACATTCACTCATAAATACAAGTGTGTGATAGCAACAATGAAAAAACAATAGAATGGGTTTTAAGTTTTAATCAGTCTGTCAACAGGTGATGTGGAAGTCATAGGTTTGCATACTCTCCCTAATAGTAATCCCAACATACTCCGAAAGACTTAGTAGAAATGGAATAACAATCATGTATACTAATTATACACTTACTTGGGGTATGTATGTGTTATAAGATAAATTCTAGAGATTTTACCCACATTATATGGAAATAAGAAAAAACTACCATAACCTACCGCAATGCAAGTTGTTTACATTGTTTCTAAGCGGAAGTTGTTATAAAAGATGATACCGAACCCGATTTATCGTCTTTGCGGCATAATAATGAAAACCGATACTGATTTTACATTTAATACCTAAACGGTTACATAAAATCCCATACAAACAGGGATACGTGACAGGATCCAGCAAATGTTCTACCACTGTCTAACCCTTATTTATTATCCATTCCTTATAAAAAAAATACTGACAGCCGCTAAGGAAAAAATTCTAGAAACTTTTAGAAAATCAAAAGACAAACCATTTTTATAAAACTCATAGTGTCGAAACATACAACAATTACAATTTCTACATGATGAATTAAAAACGAAATTATATGGTATTATCGATAACTGTTTTTTTTGTACCCGGAAGTTTAAATACATATGTACCTAGTCATTGCCAGACATTTATTTAGTTATTAACATACTTTTTTTGTCCACACCAGTCTGATTATACAGACAAATACACTGAAGCCAGTTGATATAAAAAGATACGTGGTTTTTCTTATTAACAATGTATAAAGTTTCTCTTATAGACAATATATAATTACGTACCAGTATTGTTTGGAGACCAAATGCAAACCATCGACATTAATATTCCAATGGGAACCATTTTTGCCCATTTATTAGCCGACCAGTTCCTTTATTCATATGAAGCAGACTTCATTCAGAAGCTTTTGAATTTAGAGGGAAAAAAGGCTAGCAGTGGCCTTTATAATTATGCAAACCATCGACATTAATATTCCAATGGGAACCATTTTTGCCCATTTATTAGCCGACCAGTTCCTTTATTCATATGAAGCAGACTTCATTCAGAAGCTTTTGAATTTAGAGGGAAAAAAGGCTAGCAGTGGCCTTTATAATTAATTCGACATTTAGATATATATTAATGATAATATTGATATAATTTCCACACGTGCATGTATGCGAATGCAATATATCCCGAAGAACCTTGAATTAAAGCCACCACAGAATCTAATATATACACTTCCTACTTGGAAATTTTTACTTGACGGAAAATTAACAATCAAGCTATAGTCCTACGAAAATAAACAACCAAGCTATAGTCCTACGACAAACGTCATGATTTTTGCTTTCCTGTCATTAACTTTACATATCTAAATATTAACATCCTTTCCCCCCTTTATGTCAGAGTGTGATCAACATTGTGTGAATATTTCATATAGGCCCTCCTGAGACAAACTACTCACTGATAAAAACGATACTGATGTAAAAAGGATATCAAGAATCGCGTTTATTGTCAACACTTCACAAGTTTTACTGTCGGTTTGATTACCTCGTTTGCAATTTAGTATAGAGTTTCACTGAGTGAAATGCTGAATTGCTTGTTTGATGTTGGTTGCTGAATCACCTTTACCGATTATGTGTGTCCAATCCGTATATTGTATAATATGTTCATTGTCTATTGAACTTCCTTTCGATTAATATTTTGATATCTGTGAATTTTATATTTTTTTGCTTAAAAATATTCAAAACAAAAGTAAATGTTAGAATCATTAAAAACTCTATGATCAATTCTGAACTAATGGCGATAATAGTTTCGAGTCCAGAGTTATTTGGATTGCCATATCTGAATGCATGCTATAAATCATCATCTTGCAATATTGCTTCAGATACTGGCCATATAATTTGATTTAGCAAGCAAACGGAAAACAATTTAAAATATTTTAAAATGTGTACATTTCCATCAAAATCAAATCCCATCTCATCAACAAAGTTATCAATACTTTATATGCCTTTTGCAAGCCAGTTTTTATAGGAAAAACGTCTGAATTCTTGTATATTTGTTTTCAGTTGTGAAGATACAGTGTAATGACACGAAAAAAGTATAGCATAATAAATTATCTGTATATCCCCAGATTTGTTGAAATTAAATCTATTGTAATAAATAGAAATTCTTGTCCTCGACCTTTTTTAAGTTGCCCATATACAAATTCATACGAATATAATTTATCATTTTAAAACCCTTGTGGAGACCTATCGTACCGTTTCGCTTGTAATTCATATAAATAACCAGGATGGATTGCATACATTTTAACTACAATGTTCATTGACGTCTACATACCGACAACGTTTTATATAAACATGTCAGCTCATTATTAAAAAGTTAAAACTTACGATTATAGATTAAACTTAATAATGGTTCAAGTTCGAACGCGTTAGACCAAGATGTTTACAAATGACGATCTCATGTAATTATGTTAAAATAAACAAATATGAGTATTTGACTTCAGTGAGCATATTATATCACACATTTATAACACCATGGGGATTTGTATAATAAAGACGTGCATATGTTCCTGTTTGTGCCGGCTTGCGATGGAACATCTATGTAAATATGTGTGCCACCATGTGTGTCCTACATAAGAACACGTAAATTGCAGATACACGACCCGTTTTTAGTCAAAGTATCCTAAAGAAATATCTACTTCTGTTGTACCGAGACACAGCATGGACGTCACAACCACCAGTATAAAACTACTTCTGTTTTACAGGAAGGCAGTATGCGTTTTACAGCCACTAGTGCAAGACTACTTCTGTTGTACAGAAAGACAGTATGCGTCTTACAACCATTAATACAAGACTACTTCTGTTGTACAGAAAGACAGTTTGTGTCTTACAGCCACTAATACAAGACTATTTCTGTTGTACAGGAAGGCAGTATGCGTCTTACAACCACAAGTAAAAGACTACTTCTGTTGTACAGAGAGACAATATGCGTCTTACAGCCACTTTTACAAGACTACTTTTGTTGTACAGATCGACAGTATTCGTCTTACAACCACCAGTAAAAGACTACTTCTGTTGTACAAAAAGACAGTATGCGTCTTACAACCACTATTACAAAACTACTTTTATTGTACAGAGACAGCATGTGTCTTACAACCATCAGTACAAGACTACTTATGCTGTGCAGAGACACAGTATGTGTCTTACAACTACCAGTACACGTCCACTTCTATTGTACAGATAGACAGTATTTGTCTTACAACCACCAGTACAAGACTACTTCTGTTGTACTGAAAGACAGTATGCGTCTCACAACCACCAGTACAAGACTACTTGTGCTGTGCAGAGACACAGTATGTGTCTTACAACTACAAGTACACGTCCACTTCTGTTGTACAGATAGACAGTATGTGTCTTACAACCACCAGTACACGTCCACTTCTGTTGTACAGATAGACAGTATGCGTCTTACAACCACCAGTACACGTCCACCTCTGTTGTACAGATAGACAGTATTTGTCTTACAACCACCAGTACACGTCCACTTCTGTTGTACAGAAAGACAGTATGCGTCTTACAACCACTATTACAAAACTACTTTTGTTGTACAGAAATACAGTATGCGTCTCACAACCACCAGTACAAGACTACTTCTGTTGTACAGAGACAGCATGTGCCTTACAACCATCAGTATAAGACTACTTATGCTGTGCAGAGACACAGTATGTGTCTTACAACTACCAATACACGTCCACTTCTATTGTACAGATAGACAGTATGCGTCTGACAACCACCAATGCATGACCACTTCTGTTGTACAGAAAGACAGTATGTGTCTTACAGTCACCTGACCAGTACACGCCTACTTCTGACAGAAGGGCAGTATGCGTCTTACAACCACTATTACACGCCTACTTCTGTAGTACAGAAAGACAGTTTTTGTCGTACAGCCACTAGTTCCTATCAACTTCTCTCTACAGGACGTTAAATTATATATACAGGACAAATTAAAGATGTCCTTACATTGAATGAATGAGAAATTCATACACATATCCATTATTTTCTATCATAAAATGTTTCTATACACTGTTTATTGCATTGTTTTAAAGTTGAACGTCCAACATAACTGAACTGATGAAGTCTAGATGACAATGAGATCGTCTTGTCAATGAGCATTTGTTTTGCAAAAATATAACTTTGGTATTATGTTTACAATTCACCATCCAAAGACGATAATTCTTTCTATAAAGCATGCTTGTATATAACATCTGCAGTAAATGTTGAATTATATGCTTTGGTCTTAGTCGTAGACGTATGTTCAACTCATCACTATTGATCTCTTTTACCAAAAACACGAAAATAAAATTTTGGCCCTAGAAACGACAAGCACCTTTAACATGAAATTTTGCGCATGAGTCGTAGAGAACACTGACAAGTCATATGTGTGTGGTTATAGTTATTTCATTAAAAATGTTGGTGAAAGAAAACGTTTGTTTTAAGCCGCCCAGTTATAATATTTAGTTTTATTTACAACCACTGTGTCGTTGTCACTGCTGATGGACCGTTTGAGTGATCGAGGCCAGGGTACACATAAACCAGTGGTATTTCGATTATCATTTGATTATTTTATAGGCGTACTATAAAAATATTTCATATTAAAGTCTAAACTCTTCATAACTAATATAGTAATTTTTTACAGTAGTTACACTTAGACAGATCTGGCAATACATTTAGGTTTATCATTTGACCTTGTATGACGCCGGGTTTGGTTTCGGATTTCTAGGCAACACCTGTTTTAAATTCGAGCTCAACTGATGAACACTTTTTGATAGAAACCGTCGCTTTGGGCATTGCTTTTGGCGGTTTCTTTGTTGTTGTTTTTTTTTATCGGGGGGGGGGGGTGTTTTTGTTTTGTTTTCTGTAAAACTGTAATTTTCATATTATGTTAATAATATAGTTTATTATATTTCAATTTTCGATTGGTTTTTACCTAACTAATGTAACAGCGAGATTTCATTTGATGTCCACATTATTAGACAAAGGAGGGCAATACTGATGGTTGTGTACGTCATATTGTATCACCGTTAATTCAAATATAGAAATCTGTACTATACTTCAAATGACACAAAATGTATTTTTAAGCCTCATTTATGTAACCAAGAATGTTACTCATGAATATAAAACATCTCAGATACCAAAGTATAAATCTTTAGGATGTCCAGGACACAGATACAAATCCGGCAAAAATGGACAAACACGAACCTCTGGAAACCAAGATGTGGGATCAGGTGCCATGGAGGAGTAAGCATCCCCTGTCGACCGCCGTGAGTCCACAGTTAAGTCCAAATGAAATTCCAGTACGTGAGGAACGAATCCTCGTCACAAATGGTATAGACGTTTCAACATTTGTTTACTGGCAGAACTAGTGTCCCTATATTGTGATACACATACTATATATATATATATATATATATATATATATATATATATATATATATATATATATATATATATATATATATATATATATATATATATATATATATATATATTACAACATGTATATCGTGCATTAAACTACATGTGATATTGACATACAAACGATGGCATGTCACACAGTTACATGTATATAATGTTGTAATGTACTACTGTTGTAGCACATTATTCTTATGATGTGATGTTGCCTATGTTGCACATCCGTTTAACAAAACGACTGTTGTCAAGTATGCTAACACACACGCGTGCGCTCATGACGCACGGTGTACAGATTCGCTCGGTGATTTGCATCAGTGCACATTATACAATTATTATGTTGCCATGTATTAAGCACTTCAAGGTGACATCATTGCGATGATGTTACATCGCTTAAATGTTCCACTGTTATTTGAAAACAACGAATGTTTCGGGACATTTTGCACATTAAGTGTTGATTAATGTTTAGATGTGCAATTAATTAACGAACAAAATTTGTTGTTCCACAAGGTGTAAGACATTTAATATAAATGTCAAATACTTTGAATATCATAAACATGTCGACCAGTTTTCTACAATGTCTCAACAAACTTTATCATTTAAATTACGTTTAAAATGTAATGTCGTGTAATATTTAAATATGACAATATTTCCATGTCCTTATTCGAGAAACATTAAAATGATATACATTGCGTTACGGATGACATATTCAGTATTCAGTAATGTTGGCTTAATTGAGGCATTTATGATAAGATCAAGTCATTATTATACGAGTCACTTTTTCTTACTTCTGTCTGGTGACGACACGGACACAATTTTACCCTCACCAGAACAAAGCACAAACAGTTCTGATGTGTATCTACCATTAGTAGAAAGCTGAGATGGTGTCGTAACTTCCTGGGATGACTGTGGTTTATCTCTGGGCGTTGAAGCAGCCATTGCAGAGTCTATAGATGGATATGTTGTATCCAAATCACCTGCTGCCTCTTCTAACATTCCACACCGAACTTCTTCATGACTTACGTCGTCAACAAATGACATGTCGGTGGCTATCCCAGAACTATTACACGACTTGTTTGTAAAGTCAAGAGTCTTGGGTAGTAGTTTAGGGTGAGTTGAACTAAAGAAACTGTCGTCGAATGATGATTGAGAATGATGTATATTATTAAGCCGATTACAGTTTAAATGTACAGGTGAATCCACATCGTCTACATTGTCTTCGTCATCGCCACCAGCGATGACATGGTGTCGCAATGACGATGTTGAAGTCTCCCTTGAAGGAGATGTATATTTTGGTTTCGGGTTAACGTTTATATCTTCTGTAGAAATGTCAAAAGTAGTAATAGGCAGCTCCATGACGGGCCATTTGAATTTAACCGCCACTGATGACGTCATCAGAATGCTGGCTTCTGATTGGTCAATTCAAATGGCCCGCCATGAGCAAGCCGCCTGTGACGTCACATCCGGAAGTGCGTCATACCGGAAGTGAGGTCAGACTGCGTCATACCGGAAGTGAGGTCATGTTGTCATGGCAATAAGGAGAAAGAGCCAATCGTTGAGCTTGGAGGCGTGTCTATGACCCCCCCCGGAAGTGGAAGGTAGTGGGGGCGGCCATCTTGGTTTAAGGAGCCAATGAGAGCCTTCGTTACAAGAGGTTGGGGTCACGAGAGGTCGCGCGAGAGGTCACGTGAGTTTCACGAGAAGTCAACGGGCAAGAGAGAGAAGATGGGTTTTTCCAGTTTTGAGCTCAGAGTTGAATCTATTTTTAGAACCGAAAACTTTGGGTTTTTCCAGTTTTGAGCTGAGAGTGAATCTATTTTTAGAACCGAAACTTTGGGTTTTTCCAGGTTTGTGAAACTAGCAGTTGGTGGCGCCACCGTCGGTGAAAACTAGTAGTTGGTGGCGCCACCGTCGTTGAGAGTTGTGTATCATGCGCGCCGATCGCGCGAGAAGCGATAGGCCGAGCTCGATTCAAGCTTGAACATGTACTACGGCTTGTAGAGTGACGAGTATGTACAAAAGGAGATCACTCTGTATAGACTTTACAGGTGAAACAAAGGGAGATTACTCTGTATAGCTTGTCTATGAGTAGGACTAAAGGGAGATCACTCTGTATAGACTGTATAGGTGAAACAAACAGGGAGATTACTCTGTATAGACTCAATAGGTTATACATCACTCTGTATTAGCCTGTTATAGGTGAAACAAAGGGGAGATTACTCTGTATAGACTATAGAGATGGGGCAAAGGGAGATCACTCTGTATAGACTGTATACATGAAGCAAAGGCGATTACTCTGTATTAGACTATAGGGAAGGAACAAAAGGGACGATGACTCTATATGGGGTGTATACACTTAACCAGAGAGGGAGGGTGGGGGTGGGTAGCGAAAACAGAAAGTATAGGAAGGGTAATCTCACGGCAGGAGTGAGAACCATAGAACATGAAAGTGTGTAACGTACTCAAAGTTTGTCAAAAAGTGATCAAGTGTGTACGTTTCTCATGTTTCAAAGTTTGTCAAAGTGATCAGAGTGTTTGTGTCGTTCTCAAAGTTTGTCAAAGTGATCAAGTGTGTACGGCAGGGTGTTACCGTTCTCATGTTTCAAAGTTTGCAACGTGTGCAACGTTCTAAGTTATGAAGTCTCAAAGTGACAAAGTGATACAAGTAGTAAAGTGTTAAGTATGAAGTTGTTCACTTACATCGTTTCAACAAGTATCAAAGTTCAGATAGTGAAAATAGTTCTGTATTATTTTTTATTATTTCTTGTACTACTGTATATAAATAAAAAAATTAAACACTCACTCCCCCAGAGAGAGTTTTTCTGACGATTTGACTCTTTCGAGCTTCGGCTGCCAAATGAGCTCTCAGTAGTCTAACTGAACTTATTTTCAAGTTTTTAATGTTACTATTTTTAGAATTGATTTCTATCTCATAAAATTTTTTCAATCAAGTAAAAGAATTAACTTACTTACTATAGGCTAGACTTACTGCTACAGTATAACACATACAAAAACTGCATAGTTTCAGTTAAGGTTTCTTTTCGTGTAAGTTAGGTGGCCCTTAAAAGGGCCGTTGGTATAATGGGTTGTTAAAACCCTTACAGCAAGCAGCAGCAGCCGCAGGCCCGGCAACACACCATTTTTTCCCTTTGTCTTGTTGCTGCACGGGCCTCCAGCTACACGGCACCATCTCTCCAAGCCGGCCTTCTGCTTCTCAAAATACTCCCACTCGTCGCTGGCCGTCTTCAGATTATCCAAAATGTATTTGGGCTTACTCGCCCAAAACTTCTCGACATCAATCATAAGTTCTGAAGTTTGTTTCGTTGGCTGTGCCATCTTTCTCTGTTGTCTTCTTGATATGAAGCGCAGTGAAATGAGACGCGCACGGCTTTTATATGAGCAGTTATATGCACGCGACGTACCCTCCGTCTCGTCAACTTTGACCCTCTTTGATGATTGGTCTATGTATCGTTGGCAACGTGATTCCACCAATGAAAAACGCCAAGAGTGATAGAACGCCTAGGAGAAAATCAGTCTAAGAGTGATAAAAATAAAAAATGTCAAACAAGGGTGGCGGTATACTATGGAGTACACTATGGAACAGAAAATCGAACTGTTCTAATCGAGCCTGTATATGATACTAGGCAGATTATTCGTGATACTAAAGAGAAGTTACGAAAGATTGATCTGAACTTTCATCGGGGGAAAAGAAGATGTTCGCCTGAGACGAATTGTACTTCTCAATTCTGTTTTTTACGGTTTGGTAGAGAAGAGAGAAAACGTAAGCAGATGGATGAGAAGTGTTTGCCGTTTAAAAAGAGATTCTGTACATGAATCATGGCAGATATGCCAAAAACAACGGTCCTTTTCAGGACCACTTATATCTTACGAGAAAGAAACCTTAAACTGAATGTGCAGTGTATATAATAAAATGAGTTATAGGGTTTATGAGACAAGAATATGAGTTATAGGGTTTATGGACACAATAAAATGAGTAATAGGTCTATGTTTTATAGAGTAGTAGTAGTAGTAGTAGTAGATGTAGCATATCTCAATACAGTTTTAGATTACTTTTCTAATGAGATTGGGTGGCCCTGAAAAGGGCCGTTAGTTAGGTTAATATTGATAGTAACATCTTCTCTTTTTCAGAGGTAAACGGCGTTCAGCTTCCAGTAGATCATCTGTCTTTCTCTTTGATCGTCATGATGATCGGTATTTGTTGTTGACGAAAACTAGCTCTAATCTGTTTTCTAGTAGAAACATACTGAGACCTGGTCAAATACTCTAAGCCCTGTCGGTACTGCCTATCGAAATCATCTTTGACTTTCTGCGAGGTTTGCTGATGTGTCAGTTGCCCATCCATCTCAGATTCAGGTTTTGTCAGTAGACTCTGATAGTAACGATTACACTTCATGGTACGCCACTTGGTCTTCTGTTGTAACAGATAATAATTTTGTAAATAGCTTCTGTATAGATTAACTCTCCATTTGGTTTTTGTTTTTTTCACTAAGCGATGTTCAACAAGAAGGAGAATAAGAAACGCTCACGCGACGTTGTGACGTCACACCCTGCCGAGTATGTCTCAGAGTCTATAGTCATTGTTTGATCATGCCTGACTGTGTAACCATGTGGGGCGAAGTACAAGGACAAAGAAGAATGGTGATATGTGCCGATACAGTGGGAAGAAAGGTGGGCTGGTTATCGAAATATCGACGAATGGATTGAGCTCGTGAAGCTTGGAAAAAAAAGAAAAAGAGAAAGACGGCAGAGAAAACGGACAAAAATGCTTTTTATGCCATGGCCTGTAAAGCCTTAAAACACAAACGGCCCTTTTCAGGGCCACCTAACTTTTAACGAAAAGAAACCTACGACTTGATTAAGAGCAGTAATAAAACATAGTATCCTTTTTGTATACCCTTATTCTGTATTCTCTTTCTCTGTGTCATCTCTTCTACTCTGAGTGTTACACTTTTAACTCTTGATCTCCTTCTGCTCATAGTTTTGTTTTTACATTACTCCTTTATGTCTACCTTGTAGATACTAGAGCAGGACTCTTAAGTGTACTCTTAGTGTACACCTTATACCCAGTAGGTTTAAAAACTCTAAGTGTACTTTTTAGTCATAAATACACAAACACCAGATTCAATTTTTAATAATGTTTAATGCCCCGCCTAAAAAACTTTTTAGATAGTCGACAGAGGATTAGGGCCGTCCCTCTGTGACTATGTACAATACATAATCATGAACTATGAGAACATTAACTATCAGAACATTAATTATGAGAATACTGATATCACTTTCTGTGACTATGTACAATACATAAGCATGAACTATGAGAACATTAACTATGAGAACATTAACTTTGAGAACACTGATTCACTTTCTGTGACTATGTAAGTTTATACATAAGGCCTATGAAACTTTGAGAACATTAACTTTGAAAACATTAAACTTCATGTTAAAACGTTCATCACAAAAACTTTGAGTCACTTTGTCTCACTACTACAGTTGATCTTGCCCATACAGCACGGAGCAAAAGAACGTTAGCTTTTGTCCTAGATCGGTCGGTTCGGATTCCTTGACGCTGTGACACTAAACGTATATTACTTTTACATTTTAAACAGTAACTAAAAAAAAAAAAAAAAAAAAAAAAAAAAACATTCACTGCTGTTCGGTTTCCCACTTTCCCTTTCTTGGTGGACTTTGCCTCCCTTCTTGAGCATCAAGTTGGAGTTTACGTTCTGGCCCCTGTTGAAGTCTGTTCGGGACATTCATAAGCCCAATGACCTGACTGATGACATTTATAACACACTGGTCCGATTGACGAGATCGATTTTCTACTTTGTTCTCAGGCTCTACTTTTGTTGCTTGTTGTTGCTGTTGTTAGTTTGCCGACTCGTTATTCTTAGGACATCTAGAGACCAATGTCCAATTTCACCACAAATGAAACAAGGATGAGTCTGGGGCGTAGGCTTATATTCGTACCCCATATATACGATGTTCTGACTCCTGGCTGTACTGTATCCTTCAATTCTTTCAGAGTAGTTGTAATAGTCGTGAGTTCTTTCCTCTCATTTTCTGTAATGTGGATAGCAAGGCATCACGTAACATTCCCATGGGTCGCATCATTTTCTTGTTTTTCTTGCAACTGGGTCTAACGTTTTGAGAACTTTCATCAAACTCTATCGGCCCCCCTTCTATGTAAGGTGTAGTATTAGTGTGAATAATTTGGGTACGATCTGTGACAAGCCTGGATAACTCATGTTTGATGACTGATTCAAATGATGTTTGGTCACTGCACTTCCACTTTACTTTATAGCCTTCTTTCTTCTTCTTAATCTATTTTTAGACTTGTTGCCGTCAGTCACTTGGATGTTTCCGCAGAAGGGAGGCTCCACACAGGGTTTTTTGTTTTTGTTTATATCAGCAATTGACTGAAAGTACAATCTTTAGACCAACACGTCGATGTTCTGTAAAAGCATTATCGCTCCATTCCCAATCTTTTAAACAGATGCCACAAGAAAAACACTGAACGTGGGTCATCGTCCCTAAATACACAAATCCCTGCTCTGGCTAATTCTGTCTGTTTTAGTCCCGGTTAGATATTTGGGCCAATGATCTTTAAACGTCAGGTACCTGGATTCATACGTACAAAAATTAGGGCAAGGCTAAAGGTATTCTTAATTCCTGATGAAAACGATAACCCTCTGTCGGTAGCAGGTCTTTAGTTTAAAAGTGGTCACCACCTTGTCTCCTTTCGGAAGGTTGGAGTGTCCTTGTCACTTCTAATCAGATTGACTCTCGGTACGCTATCCACTTCAACCAGATGAGCTCGTGGTACCACTATCTACTTCTACTCGATGAATTCGTGGTACACTATCCATCATGTCTCGGTTTCGTGGGAGCACTATCCGTGACAATCTGACTAGCATCCATCGTCGATGAAAATAAAGTTTCCATACTTGATGTTCTTTCCATCGGTTCTGAGAGTGAATGGTCCCTGATGTGCATTCTCACTTCCTTTTTATAAGGTCCATAAAATCTATTTTTAGATCAGAACTAAAAAATCATATTTTTCTACGTTTTTTGTCCTGAAACACCAAATTGTATCATCGGTACGTCTACATGATGACCAAAAGGATCCCCATGCTACTTGTCGTTGTTCTTTTATGCACATGATACATCATACCTGCTCGATTGCCATTATTATCATTTAATTGTAAATGAAAAGTGTCACCGTACTGGGAGACTGACGACAATCGCTTAACCATTGTCGTAGAAACATTAAAAATATCATGAGGTATTTCTTCCTGTTCTACTTTTCGTGGTCGCCCCCTTTTCACTCCTTCCCTCTGTCCTTCTTCTTCTCTTTGTTCTTTTTGTTCTCTCTACAGATACTTTTGCGTGGACGTCCCCTCTTTCTTTTCATTCTCTGTTCTTTTCCTTCTTCATCTCTCTGTCCTTCTGACTTTTTCTCTCCTTCTATCTTTTCCTGTCCTTCCATCGTTTCCCCTATTCTTTCTCTCTGTTCTTCTTCTTCTCTCTGTTTCCCTTCTTCTCTCTGTTTCTCTTCTTCTTCTCTCTGTTTCTCTTCTCTCTGTTTCTCCCCTTTCCCACCCCTTTCGTCTTTTCATATCTTCTTTTTCTTACGGCTTTAGTCATAAGCCATTTTCTCTTTTCGTCGGATTCATATTGATAAATAATACAAGATGTGAACACGATGACTCTCGGTCATCAACTGACCCAAATCCCTGTGTTGCACTTCCATTTTAAAATGACACGACGAAAATGAAGTTTGGCAATCACTTTTCCTCCTAGAAAATGAATTTTAACGTCCCATGTCATCCCTCAATTGTATTTCAATGGTATCAAAAATACTTTTTATTTAAAACCCACATAATTGTAATGAAAAGGTTTCCTATCCAATGTTGATGATTGAACGCGATTGACCCTTTGAAAAGGGACCACACGTAAACGATAACGGTAACGATTGTGAACTACAATTTGACTTTCGGCAATGTTACTTGTAGACATAGATACCAACTCATACCAATATTTAAATCGGGTGGATACTTTGGCATGTGTGTGACATCGATCCATTTCGTCATCTCCTCATTCATGTCAACGGCTTCAAAGCCAAGCTTATAACCTAGTAGACTTGGAAATCGTATTTAAAAAGGGAACGGAATAGATGGAATCGGCCTTTAAACTCAATCATGAATCGATCTAAAGCTGAGTCATATCTGAATTTAATAGTATTTTTATGAGAGAGATACTTTCTATCCCATCAATGACATATTGAAAGGCTCTAGAAAACCCAACTTTCATCTCTTCTATTAAAGCAACAGGAGACGCATAAAACCCCGAACGAAATTTAAGTCTCCAAATACTTCCCTACAAAAGCGATCCCCGATTTCGTATCAGTTTTTAGAGATGACATGATCAAATTGGGGATCATCTAACGAGACGTGTGTGTTTCTTTAATCAATTCTACAGTAAAACGTTCATGTTGACGATATTTCATTTCCTTTTTCTTAGGATACGTAGAGGGGTCCCTGGGGGATTTTTTAGGTGTCACGATCACGACGGATTTTTTCCAAAGGAACGTGAAGGGGAAACAGGGACATCTATGTAATTTGCTCATCTGATGTTATCGATTCTATTAAGTTGGGAAAGATCAATTCACTCTTCACCGCTATTTCCCACTCACTATTCCATCATACTTAAAGCTTGCGGGTAAATGATTTTGAATTCTGTTAAGGTATTATCGGGAAAGACTTTTTTTAAACTAGCATCGCTAGGTAAAGTCATGTAAAAACTACCATGATCTTTAGAATCGAGAGTCGCCATGATGCGTGTACTTGAGATCACACTGTATCCAATGAACCCCTACCCTTCACTGTCTTCTGTTTTATATCATCAACACCAACACCCAAAGTCAATGTTTCATACATTTTATTACTCAAAAAACTTTTATTTCAATAACCATAATGGTAAAGTACAAAAGGTATTTCAATGCGATTTCTTCTATCATACACGACACGCCACTTCTTTAGGTCATATCGCCTGTGTTTTGACTTTATGTTGTTTCGTTCGCATGATCTTAGGAGGGTACGATACTATCACTTTCTTTTGTTGACCCCACGTAACAACTGTATTCAATGTATCTACGTTGACTGTAGAAGTGGTACGACTATCAAAAGTGATTCCTTTGACTCTACACACCGTTTTGTCCTGACGAGTCTTGTACGCATAATTTTTAGGACCTCCCGAGACAAAGGATAAGATAGAATCCCCATCTAATTCGTCTGTCCATCCTCCTAAACTGGTTTATGATAGTAGGATTCCACTGCTGTGGATCGTGTTGATAAATGATACTGTTCTGTATCAAAATATAATACACGTTCTCCCAAACCTTCATAAGGGTGGCATAGAGATGTAACCGTGCTAAAGACGTCGTAAAGGCTGCTAGCACTACATTGCTAAAACCATTGGGGTTCATCAAAGTCATCCTTCGGTTTTGAATCACCAGCATCATGTCAAGGCTCATCACATGGCCTTCGTCATTGGGAATCAGTTCTAAATTGTAATATATCACGAGTATCATCTTGAAGTAACTGTTGTAATGCTTCGTAACTCTCCACATACTGTGTCTGAGGTAAAATTAGTTCGTTGAGCAAATTTACCCCACAAACAGTTCAGAAACAGTTTAGCAATGGTCCTTAAGATAGGATTCTTCTCTACATCTTCTTCTCGTATGATCAGTTTGTTCTCTCTCGTTTCAATCTCTTTGAGGTATTGACGACGATCTTCTACTGTTTGACAGGAAGCAGGAAAACCACTAGCTTGTTTGCTTAATCTGAAGAAACTGATCACTATAGCTACGAATATAAAGTATTGGACTGATCAGGGAAAATGCCATACTTCAAAGATACGATCGATCACAAAACCTTTTTCTATAGCTTTATTCAATTCACACGTCGTCCATGTACCTAACAAACGTCGTTCTTGATTCGTATGAGAGCATCGATAACTCATCACCCAACTCCTGTTCGATTCCTTGTTGAGCACAAAGTACGACATAAAGGAAAAAAGTAGCTTTCCTCCTGCAAACGCGATAAGGTAACACGGGAGGACAACAGCTGACGAGGGGGAATAACTCGACATTGTACCAGTCCAAAATATTGATCTAGACTTTTGAAATCATGTGTAATCACGTCTGGGTGTCCAATGGGAAAAGTCCCATGTTTCAAGACAAAATGGGTACAAAGAACATACATCCACGTAACGAATGTCATCCTTCTTCACAGAGCAAACGAGTAGCATTCGTTCGACCTCCCAAATAAAGCATCTTTAGGAACTAACGGGTCGGGAAAACTCTTCATATACGTTTTATCAATGAAAACGTTGAACTCTGGATCCGTCCTTGTACCTTTGACGATAGTCATGTTTCCCACAGCGTTTCTACTTGATAGTGTTGACGCAAATTAAACCCCCCCCTGATCTCTCTCTAAGGTCTTTTGATACACTGTTTTCATACGTCCAAAGAAGGATGAAACGGGTGTTGCTCTTCGCTTTTAAGTTAGGAAAACACAAGGTACAAGGGGCATCCGTGCCAAAAAACAGCCATGAAAAACTCGTAAATGGTGCGAGAGTCTTCATGATAACCATCCACGCGATAAGATCCTACTTGGACTAATCCCCTCCCTGACGAGCATGTCTAATCGTTTTGACCAGTTTCATGTTCTTTCCAACTCAACCAGCGTAATGCTAGGGTGGAATACTGTCGTGGTGAAGGATATCCCCCGCGGAGGTATGATACCAATCGTATCTTTTTTTGCATATGATTGCGACGATATAGGCTATATTCCCCGTACTGGCAAACGTGATCGATTCAGCAAAGGGGTCCACATCGGTTAGTTTCAAACACATGCTTTGAAAATGCATGCAAGCTTGTCGCAAAATAGTCACGTCCGATTCACAGTATTCTTCTAATTCGCATTGCAAATGAAAAATCTCACCCTTTTGAATTTGGTCTTGATACTCATGCTTCAAAATCACGACGGACATCA
This sequence comes from Atrina japonica, assembly GCA_030159075.1. Lineage (NCBI taxonomy): Eukaryota > Metazoa > Mollusca > Bivalvia > Pterioida > Pinnidae > Atrina > Atrina japonica. Next base: position 2,914,308 of record BROG01000005.1, on the reverse strand, counting down.
GGTTTCATACCTTCTGGGTTGTAATACATAGCTGGGGGATATACTCCTATGTAATCAGCATTAGCTTCTGTATTGAACAAATGCGGAAAGTAGCCTTTCTTCAGTTCAGCACAATCCAAAAGCTTTAGGTAACGAAGCTAAAGGAAATGCCAAGAAATTACATGAGTCTTTAAACCTGATGTTTCCAGCCGTCATAGACATAATCTTAGAACCGTTTTCATGATCACATCAGGTTTTTCACAGGCATGATGTACCAGATGATGTAAAATAAACTGTCCATCGTACCCTTTAAAGTTATGAGCAATAGCTATAGCTCCATCATGTAAAAGTTTTCTCTCTTTGATGTATGTCATCATACACGGTCGTTTGAAAATAACCAAGTCAAAAAAATCATGAGTGTCGTGGGACCTCGGAATGTAATACGATGATCTTCCATGGTTTTACATTGTTCACACCAAGTCATTGGATGTACACTGGGGGGGAAAAAAAAAATCATACACGATGAGCAATACATAGATTAGGTTTGTGTTCTCCGGTATCCTGGTGCACTCAAAATCATAGAAAATGTAATAAGGGGGTGAAGATGATTCATCCTGAGAAAGGGATCCGTTGTATAAAACAGCGATGATCTAGATCCACGATCTGTTTACAATGGCGACATTTTTTTCTTCTTTTCTTGACAACAGTGTTTGTGTGAATTGTTTCTTACTCATCCCATACTTGACAAGTGAGAACATCGAGTCATTAGCTGACATGGAGTAGTGGTTTGTATTTCTACTATAAGGTTTCAAATGATTTTCGTAACACTGAGTCGATGTGAATTGTCCCCTGACAATGTGTACATTCTATAGGTTTTATCGTGTTGTCGGGAACACAGGGGCGACGCTGCAAAACAACGAAAGCAGCATTGAGGACATCGGTGATCTTCTACATGATCATAAACTCACATCACAATGGTCACAATAGTAATTACATTCCAAGAGTCCAGACATAGATACAGATACAATCGTAATGGTGATCATCGTATAAGAACGTGAATGGGGGGCCCCCGATCCCACACCACTATACAGTACATTTAATGTCAATCGTTTTGTATTGGTATTCAGTTCGTAGATTTTCAAACGATAGTGGGGTAACAACACAGTCTGAAAACGTTGCCATTCTTCAGGTCCACTCTCTTGCTGGGGATCACATCCAGCTTGTTGCATTAAGGCCCATGAGCCCCCTTTCTCGTCGTTGAAAGAGTAGTCCTTTTTGCATCACACATAAATCAAAGTTTTGCCAATAGCGTTTTCCCAGTTTTTGTACTTGTCTCCATCTCCAAGTCCAGGTTTCTGACAATGAAAACGACCAACTACAATAGCACGAGCTAAACAGGTCTTGTCTGTATTCTTGATCTGTATCAAACTTCTTTTCTTGTTCAGCATGGATTTTTTTATCAACACTGAGATGATATTTTCGTTTTCCACCCCCTGCTACCTACAGGTTGTAATGACATGGATTACTGACAGGGTGGTAGAACCCATCTTCTATTCTAAAATTTTCATTACTCTGTTGCACTTTCTCAATTTTTTCCATGAGTAGATCAGCATTCAGGTCTTTAGCATCTGTAAATTCTACCCACACTTCACTTTTTAACGATGGATGATGTATATTGACTCGCATCTTATCCCGATCTTCACACTGTAGTTTGTTCTTAATAGAAGTCAACATATGATCTATTACTTCTGAATACTAAGTGTATGGCATCTTTAGAAAAATGCTTAAACTTTGACTTGGTACACATTCGAGGCCGTTTTAAACTTACGTGATTTACGCTCACTCAGAGTGTCTACTTCATAGTAATCACTATAATCGGTGTAATGTTGTTCTATTGGCATTAAATCCATCACCCCGTTGATCTCTCTGCTGAGCTTGCCTTTGACTTCTCGCCGGTTCTTGTCTTTCCATTTAACAATAAATCAAAGTTTGGTAAATTTAGCCATTCCGTGCGTATGCTTCCGTGGTCAAATCTAAAATGAAGTACGGTTACTGTAGACATGTATTTATAATAAAAAAAGAAAAGAACTGTATAGATACTCAAACGAAAGTATCATCACATTTATATAGTCTTTAATATTCTAGTCTTGTATGTTTTATAGATTCATAAAACTAGAATGTATTGTATTTCGTTTTATTTTCTATAGAATAAGAAAAATATTAAAAAGGAGTGACAGTTTCTGTCTTATAAAACAGGTGGTCAAATCTCTAGACGTAGATGTCTAGACAGACTACAACAACAGGTGGCCAGATGTTCAAGTGGCAAAATTGTCAAACAACAGGTGTTCAGATGCCAAGTGTTCAAAAACAGGTGGCCAGATGCCAAGTGTCAAAAATGTCAAAAACAGGTGTTTCAGATGCCAAGTGTCAAAAAACAGTGTTCAGATGCCAAGTGTCAAAACTGTCAACAACAGGTGGCCAGATGTCTAGACGTGGGATGAAGAAATCAATACGTGACGTCATTCACTCTATATAAGCTAGTACTGTCTAAGTCTCGGGTGTTAGTTCATCATCATGGATAACTCAACCTGATATGGAAATGCAACCTGAAGAGAGAAACTTGCGAAATCATTCTCACACAGAGTGGACACGTATTGTAGTAAGACCACGCAGCCCGATCAATTCTGATTGGACCCCTGTGACACCTACTACACATCAGGAGGAACCACCTAGACCTGACCCTTCACTTCCAGTTACTGTACAATACGTACTAGCTCAGGAAAAGCATTAACCAATCTTCGACAACATAAGGCCGAGATAAATCGAACTGATGATAGAAAAAGAAAAGAGAAGTTCGGCATTGGCGACGTCTACTCGACAGATATTAGGAGTCTCTCTTTTATTCAGCTTTTCGGAGAAATCAACGGCCCTTTTAAGGGCCACCCAACTTATTCCGAAAAGAACCTTATCTGAAAGTATGTATTATTCTGTAGCGGTGAGTTTAAAAAACAGCGATCTACACACTATTTAGAGTCGCGTATATTCAACATTAAATTTTTATTTGTGTTTTTTGTTGTATTCACTTCATGAGATAAAAGTCTAAATATAGTAAGTCATGTGACTAGAGAGAGGTTCAGTTCAGCTTGTGAAAAGTCATTTGAGATCTGAAGCTCGAGGTGTTAACATCATAAGAAAAAACACTACTTTTAGGCATAGGGTAAGTGTTTCATTTTTTATGGGATAGGACAAGATTATTTTCTATGCACTAAAAAATAGAAACAAAAAAAAAGTCACATTGACTAGAGTATAGGTTCAGTTAGACCTCTGAGAGCTCATTTGCAATCCGGAGCTCGAAGAGTCAACATCATAAGAAAAAAAAAACTACTACTATTGGTCATAGGGTGAGTTGTTTGAATTTTTTTATTAGATAAGGACAAGATTATTTTTTTCATGCACTAAAAATATAAGAAATAAAAAAAAGTCCCATGACTAGAGAGAGGTTCAGTTAGACCTCTGAGAGCTCATTTTGCAATCCGAAAGCTCGAAAAGAGTCAACATCGTCAGAAAAAACCACTACCAGCATAGGGTGAGTGTTTGAATTTTATTTTACTTACAACAAGTCTTAGTACAAGAGCTTGAGTCGAGCTCGGCCCTACCACTTCCTCGCGCTTGCGCCCTTGAAACAGGACTCCTTGACGACTAACTCACAGATACGGGCTTCGGCCTAATACCGCTTCTCGCGCATGCGCATGATTATACACAAACTCTCAACGACGGTGGCGCCACCAACTACTAGTTTCACCGACGGTGGCGCGCCACCAACTGCTAGTTTCACAAACCTGGGAAAAACCCAAAGTTTCGGTTCTCTAAAAATAGATTCACTCTCAGCTCAAAACTGGAAAAACCCAAAGTTTCGGTTCTACAAATAGATTCACTCTCAGCTCAAAACTGGAAAAAACCCATCTTCTCTCTCTTCCCGTTGACTTTCTCGTGAACTCACGTGACCTCTCGTGAACTCTCGTGACCCAACAACCTCTTGTAACGAAGGCTCTCATTGGCTCCTTCCGCCAAGATGGGCCGCCCCCACAACCTTCTACTTCCGGTCATAGACACGCCTCCAAGCTCAACGAATTGGCTCTTTCTCCTTATTGCCATGACAACATGACCTCACTTCCGGTTATGACGCACTTCCGGTCTGACCTCACTTCCGGTATGACGCACTTCCGGTTGTGACGTCACAGGCGGCTCCATGGCGGGCCATTTGAATTGACCAATCAGAAGCCAGCATTCTGATGACGTCATCAGTGGCGGTTAAATTCAAATGGCCCGTCATGGAGCTGCCTATTACTACTGTCAAAACACGAAGAATTCAGATTACTATATGATCCAGAAAAAGATCTGTATTTCAAACTCTGTGACAGAAAGGACGGATTTAATTTCGATTTCTCACTTTTTGTCCTGAATTTCTGTTTCATTTCTTGTACAATCCAAATATTTTTCCTTGAATTACTCACTTCCCTTCTGACGCTATCTATTTCTCGGTTGGTTCTATCAAGTTCTGTTTTGATCTCAAATAATTTATCTAACAGTTTGATTTGATCCCGCACAAGTGCTCTAGCATTGGTAGAGTGTAATTTTTTAGATAATCCTGTCGAGTGCTGGGTTATATCTTCGCTATCATAGGTTTTGTTAACATCCATGACATTTCAATATGTTGGAAACAACCGTGTAAATAAAACCTCTATCACTTATGGCAGTAAATAACTGAAGATTATAGCAGGGATTATGTTTTATGTATACAAATTAATTATAAAATTAAGAATCAACTAATTCGTAACTAATCTCCATTGAAACTGTAAATATTGTGGTCAGTATTAAATTAATTACAGGTGAGTGGATTTAGAGCTCAAATGAATGACAAAAAGTTTGTATTGGGATATTTTAACAACTATTAAAACTATTCGATTTTTATTCGAATATTTCTTATTTTCTACACGTGTATTTATTCTTCCGTTCCTTTGATTACCCGTGGTGTTTCTTAAATCCGGAAATAAAATCGAGATATGTTGTTCTCGGTAACACATACGTACAGTACATGTTTATTTTAAAAACAAAAATCAAAGATTTAATAACGTATCAAAACACAAGTGAAAATCACGGAAGTTTGGACTTCATTATCCGACAATTTTTGGGAACCTAGAGAACTTTTAAGTAGAAATTATTCAATGCATAGATTATCCTCTCCTTGTCGACTTTTGATTATAAAATGATGCCACACCTCGTAATATACTGCTATAGTAGACATGTGACCGAATGTTCTAATGACGATTGTATATTCAATACTGTATAGTTTTTATTCGCGGGAGATTTAATTTCGCTATATTCGCGCGCAATGAAAATTTCACAAAATTAAATACCCGTGAATAAAATACCTTACACTTTAAAGTATCAGAAAACCAATTCGTAACCAATCATGCGCGAAATTTAATACCTGTGAATAAGATCCACTAAAAAAAACCGCGAAATTTTCTCCCCGTTAAATTAAACAACTATACAGTATTTGGCGTTTACTATTTATTGGCGAATACTAAAAAAATCTTTTCTGTCGTTAATGAATATCAGCTACTGAGATACTATACCTTAGTTTCTGTCCAAAATGGATATAAGTTACGGGGGTACTAAACCTTCGTTTCTGTCCAAAATGGATATCAGTTACTGAGGTAAACTATCGTTTGTCCTAAGTGGAATAATAAACTTTCGTTTCTGTCCAAAATGGATATCAGCTACTGAGGTACTAAACTTTCGTTTGTCCTAAGTGGATATCTGCTACTGAGGTACTAAACTTTCGTTTGTCCTAAGTACTAAACTTTCGTTTGTCCTAAGTGGATATCTGCTACTGAGGTACTAAACTTTCGTTTGTCCTAAGTGGATATCTGCTACTGAGGTACTAAACTTTCGTTTGTCCTAAGTGGATATCTGCTACTGAGGTACTAAACTTTCGTTTGTCCTAAGTGGATATCTGCTACTGAGGTACTAAACTTTCGTTTCTGTCCAAAATGGATATCAGCTACTGAGACACTAGTGGTGACACATATTTATCAAGAAAGACAAAGGGTAAATACTAATTTAAGGAATGAAAGAGAAAATACACAGTAGATAAAGACGAACATTCGAATACATGTACTTATTTTTGGTATTCATTTCAACTCTACTACAGACCCCTTTATAACAAAGCCAGGCAGTTTTTTTTTTTTATATGAAAAGAATTTCAAAGCATGATGACGCTACACACAACATGCAACTGACCGAATTTAGACTAAACCATTTATCTTTGGGCGAATTTGTTCTACAGAAACTGGTTTTAGTTTTGAACCAGTTTAGCAAACTTTAGTAGTTATGTCCCCCACTTTAGCCCCCATTTTTTTTTGAGAACTGGCCGACGTGTCCATTTCCGGGAATTCAGGAGTCACGTGATCACACACACAGGTAAATGTCGTTATATATAGACGATGATATATAACGTGTTTATCGGATGACACGCGACACGGGCGATTTCAATTTTATCTGTTCCTAGAGATGACACGCTCCCGTACAGGTGACCCAATGGTATAGTGTAGCAAATATTGAAAACACCATAAGTAATTTCACCCCAATTTTAAAACATGTCTCATGCACATCGATCTACCGAGCAGTTATTGGATTTACCGATCCCACCCGAGAGATCTGTTACGAGTCAATATATCGTACCGTTATTGGATCTCCCGATTCCCCCCGATTTAAAAAAAAACGTTTTTAAGACCCAAACGCGTCTACACGGGGCAGACCTATCGTTTTGATAAAATTTCTGAGACAGAGATTAAAAAGTTTACAACCTGGTCGGACGAGTATAAAGTAGTTCTATTGAGGGACAGACCTATCGATATAGACCGTTTATTTGTACACCTCGTAAGGTCGGTGATAAACGCTAGAGGGTTGCAAAACGGCGATAAATTTCGCATCATCATCAATCACCCGAAATTCCCGAAACCGTACAGTACGAAATATATCACCGTCTCGGGGGATTTGTCCGAAGAGTTATTCAAAGCATTGCGAGAGTATATAGAATATTACGAGGTGCCCTTAGACGAAGTAGAAATATTCGTCCATTCTACGAAAATGCCGAGGGGGAAGGGGAGACCCAAAGAACCGGTGACAAAGGAGACCTCGTCGTCGAAAAGAAGTATCATCACGATTAAAAAACGACGACGCCATGTGTCTGGCACGAGCCATCGTGACGGCGGTGGCCAACAAACATAAAGATAAATGGACGAATTCCCAACTTCGGCACGGTTTCAACGAGAGTCGCAAATTACAAAGGATCGAAGCGCTAAAACTTCACGAAGAAGCGGGTGTTCCCGTCCAGGATCACGGCTGTACCTTAGAAGACGTGAAAACGTTTGCCGATCACCTGAGTGTGCAGATCAATATAGTGGACGGCGATCGGTTTAACGAAATCATCTATACGACCGAAGGAAGCAACGACGACGCGATCTATCTGTACAAGAATAAAAATCACTTCGACGTGATTACGACCATGACGGGGTTTTTGGGTAAAAGACATTACTGTCACTCGTGTAAAGAATCGTACGACAAACGAGATCGTCACAGATGTCCCGAAAAGTGTTTATCGTGCTTCGGTTATGATTGTCCGGGGGTGAAAGGAAAGTGTGCGACGATTGTAACAGAGCGTTTTTCGGCGAAGACTGTTTTAAGGAACATAAACGCGTCAGAGGCACGCGAGACGGCAAACCGGACGTGGTTTGTTCAATCGTACAGAAATGTTTAGAGTGTGAACGGGTGGTCAAGAACTTGAAGTCCCATGTATGTGGTCATTCCGAATGCCCGAATTGTAAAGAATATGTCGACATGACGACACACAAGTGTTTCATGCTCAAGAAACAATGTAAGGGTGGAGAGTGCACGGAGGAGAAACCGTGCGAGGAGGAGGTGAAAAAAAAGAAGTCTGAATTGTGTTACAGTTGTAAAACGCGAACGACAGAGTATTATTTTTACGACATAGAAGCCACGCAAGACACCGGCGTTCACATACCGAATCTAATCGTGTGCCAAGACTTTGGCGGTAAACAACACGAATTTTCTACCGTAGACGAGTTCTGTAAGTTTGTCTCGGGCAAAAACGGTACGTTCGTTCATCGCCCACAATGCCAAAGCGTACGACGCGCAGTTTTTGTTAAAGTATTTCGTGGAGCATAACATTAAACCCTATTGTATTTACAACGGTACGAAGATCATGTACATGGAAGCCGATTGTATTCGCTTTATCGATTCTATAAATTTTGTCCAATCCGCTCTGGCGGAGTTTCCGAAGACGTTTGGTCTGACCGAACTCAAAAAAGGGTATTTCCCACATTATTTTAACAAACCGTGTCACCAACGTTACGTGGGACCGTTGCCCAGTAAAAAACACTACGGTGTCGATCACATGAGCAAACGCAACAGGGAAGAGTTTTTAAAGTGGTACGAGGTGCGAAAGAACGACGTGTTTGATTTCCAGAAAGAACTGAGGGAGTACTGCACGTCCGACGTCGACATATTACGGCGGTCCATGTTGAAATTCAGGGAAGACTTTATCGCGTTGGAAAACATAGATCCGTTACAGTATGTGACGATAGCATCCGTGTGCATGACCGTCTACAGAAGCAATTACATGCCCGAAAAGACGATAGCCGTCCATAACGATAACGTCGTTCACGAAACGTACAGCGCGAAATCCATTTCTTGGCTGGATCACGTGGCCGAGAGAGACGGTGTCGTCATACGACACGCGTTGAACGGCGGCGAGGTGACTCTGCCCGACATCGGTAAAGTCGACGGGTATTGCGAAGATACGAGGACGGTTTACGAATTTCAAGGGTGCTTCTGGCACGGGTGTAAAAAGTGTTACGCGCGAGACACCCTCAGTAACAAGAACCAATTCGATATGGATACGCTCAGAAAACGAACCTCCGCGAAAAACGAGAAGATACGGCGGGCCGGTTACGCGTTCGTTGAGGCCTGGGAATGCGATACGAAAGGCATAGACGGTAAAGAGATCGTGACGCCGTTAGACCCGCGAGACGCCTTTTTCGGCGGTAGGACCAACGTGACCAAGTTGCTGTACGACTTCGACGGAAGAGAAAAGGGACGTTACGTCGACTTTGTCAGTCTGTACCCACGGTCCAGTTCTATAAGACCTACCCGGTCGGTCATCCCACCAAAATAGTTAACCCCGAGCATGTTGATAGAACTTGGTTAGGGTTCGTCAAATGTAAAGTCGTGCCGCCTCGGAAATTATATCATCCCGTCCTACCCGTCAAAATGAAATGCGGTGATGCCGAAAAGCTCTTGTTCCCGCTGTGTAAGACGTGCGCCGAACGACAGGCACAGAGGCCGTGTGAACACACCGACGAGCAGAGGTCGTTCGCGGGCACGTGGTGTACTCCCGAGCTATTTAAGGCCTTAGATAAGGGGTACGAGATAGAGAAGATTTACGAAGTTTGGGATTTTGTCTATACCAGCGAGGACGTGGACCTTTTTAGAGACTACGTTAAGAAGTTTATGAAGATCAAGATGGAAAGTTCCGCGTTAAAGGTGGGTCCGGGCACCCCTTACGACTCGGAAGAACGGTATAAAGACATGGTCAGAGAACGATTGGGGATCGACTTGGACGAAATAGAGTATAATCCCGGCATGCGTGCCATCTCTAAATTATGTCTCAACTCTCTCTGGGGGCAAGTTCGGCCAAAGGGTCAACATGAAACAGACTCAATACGTGAACGAACCGAAAGACTTTTACGCCCTGTTGCTGGACGACACGATAGACAATCTCAACATTCAGTTCATCAACGACGACATGGTCCAGATATCTTACGATTTAAAGGGACAATTCGTCGACAAGGTCAATGACGTCAACATCTTCATAGCGTGTTATACGACGGCTCACGCCAGAACCATGTTATACGACGTGTTGGATACCCTCGACGATAGAGTTTTAGGATTCGACACCGATAGTGTGTGGTACATAGATCGCGACGACGGGGTCTCGATCGACACGGGTGATAACTTGGGTGATTTGACGGACGAGTTAGGCGGTGATTTCATCACGTCGTGGTGCGCCACCGGTCCCAAATCTTATTCGTACGAAACGAACGCGGGTAAAAAGGTGTGCAAGGTCAAGGGATTTAGTCTGAATTACGAGAATTCTCTTTACATCAACCGAGACGCGATGACTGACGTCGTAAAAGAAACGCGTAAGAGGATTACGACCGTTCGAGAAAACGCCATCACGAGAGATTCCAAAACCAAACGCGTCGTGAATCGATACCAGGAGAAAGAGTTTACGTTGTGTTACGATAAACGGGTGATGAAGGACGGGTACGACACGCTTCCCTACGGGTATTAAAATTTTTTTAATCGACGACGACCAATAATTCCTCTCGGACGAACGTTCTCTGAGGTGCCGGTTCCTTGAGCTGATACAGGTCGATGCCCTGCATTCTGAAATGCCTGTCTATGTCGTGTTTGTCGACGCTCCAGATGGGGTCGGTGGCCCTCCTGCGTCCGCCTTCCAATTCGCCCGGTTGATACAGATATCTTATTTTCGCAAAGGGACTGATAGGTGGTTGCACTTTATCGACGGGTTCTACCTTTTTGGGCGGGTCGGTCTCTTCGTTGATCGTTTTTACGACTTCCGGCAACCGTTTCACCCATTCTCTGTTTCTGTCTTTGGTTTTCATCTCTTGATCGTATTGATAGCTAAACAACTGTTCGCCCAACGTTCTATTAAATCGTTCGACGATGGCTTGGTCGCGATGAAGGTCGACCCGTCCCCTTCTTATTCTCGAGCCGTGTCGGGTCATGAGTTTGGAGACGGCGCCCATGAATTCGCGACCGGGATCGACTTGTAATAATTTCGGAAACGTCAGACGCCGCTTCTTTGTAGCGAGTGCCCACGTCGACCAACGTCAGCGCGTATTTGTACGTTTTCCCGTTCACCTTGTCGTGCGGTAAAAACAACAGGTCGGCCTGGTGAGTGTCGTTTTCATTCGCGTCTTCGAATCGGGGTCTCACGATCTTCTTGGGGGCGGGTAGGTAGATTTGCCACACGTCTTGTTTTTTCAGGAACTCCAACGCTTCCTTCTCGCTGACTTTGGCTGCTTTGGCCAATTTCCCGATGGCAGCCTTTCCCTTCCAATAGTGTTTGTGATAGATCTCTTCCATTTTACTTTAGGCGACGTATTTTTTAACGCCGTAGAACACGAGTCCCGTCCCGATCACCACGAAGAGGATTTCCTTGTCTTTCTGTTCTTCCGAGGGTTGATAGAAATCGCTCAACTTCGGCTCGGGAGGCATCGCCTCTTCTTCCGTCATCTGCGAGTAGAGTCGCATGGCGGCGTCCACTTCTTTGTAGGTGTACAGCGCGTGTCCTTCCTTCTTGAGTCTCTCGTTGAGAAAATCTAAACGCTTCGTGCGTTCGTGATTCCATTGATCTCTGGCCTTGGTCAGTTTTTCCATCGCCTCGTCGTGTCTCTTTTGTTCTTCGTGATTCGAGAATAGAAATTGCGATCCCGAGAAGGCTAGAGCATTGACTAATGCACCGCCCACCATCATCGCGATCGTTGCCATTTTTAATAGAGTTTTAGTTTATTTCATGATATCGGCGGGGATGAGACCCCTCTTGACCAGCATGTCTTTGGTGTACTCGGCGAGCGCAAACTCCAGGAGGATCATCCCGAAGTCCTTCGGGTCTAGATCCATCTTGGGTGCGGGCATCTTGAGGACCTTCCTACCAAGTTGCGCGTATCCGATGGCAATTCCAGTACTGACAGCCGCGTGATACACGGTGTTGACCAAATCTTTTTCGCTCATTTTAGAGACGGAAGAAAATTATTTATCGGGTTTTACCTCTTCTTTCTTCGTCTTCTCTACAGTCGTGGTGGACGTAGTGGACGTTAGCTTCCACTACTTGTCCGATCATGGCCACGAATAAACTCGTGGTGATGATCCCCGACGCCATCAACGCCGCCGTGTTCATGAACGTTCTAAGTGTCTCGTTACACATTTTTTTATAGTAAAAAATTATTTATCGCGTTTTATCTCTTGCTTCCTGTACTCGTTATTGGGATTTTTACGGCGATAGCAGCACTGTTTCTTAAACCAATCCACGGCGGGACCCCACGGTTCGTCTCTTTTCGTCTTTTCGTTGTAACGACACCAAGAATCTTTCATCACCCAATCCGCCTCGGGATCCCACGGTTCGTTTCGTTTGGTCCTTTCGTTGTACTTAAACCACACCAATTTGTGGGGCCAATTCACGGTGGGATCCCACGGTTCGTCTTTTTTCGTCTTTTCGTTGTAACGACACCAAGAATCTTTCATCCCCCAATCCACCTCGGGATCCCACGGTTCGTTTCGTTTGGTCCTTTCGTTGTACTTAAACCACACCAATTTGTGGAGCCAATTCACGGCGGGATCCCACGGTTCGTTTCGTCTCATCGTTTCGTTGTACTCAAACCAATGTGATTTCTCCCACCAATTCATGGCGGGATCCCACGGTTCGTCTCTTCGTTGTAATGACGCCAATCTTTTTTATTATTCCAATCTACATCGGGATCCCACGGTTCGTTTCGTTTGGTTCTTTCGTTGTAAACGAACCAACGTAATTTCTCCGTCCAATCCACAGTGGGATCCCACGACTCGTCTAGATTGGTAAATTCGTTGTAACGAAACCAATCCAGTTTGTCCTCCCAATTCACGTCGGGATCCCACGGTTCGTTTCTTTTAGTCTTTTCGTTGTATAAAAAACGCCAGTTGGTTTTATTTTTCCAATTCACATCGGGATCCCACGGTTCGTCTCGGTTGGTTATTTTGTTGTAACTATCCCAATCTAACTTCCTAAGCCATTTCACGTCGGGATTCCAGGATCTCCCCATGATTTCGGCAAACAGTTTGTTGATAATTATCCAAATCACGTCGGGATCCCAGGATCTCCCCGTGATTACGGCTAACAGTTTGCTGATAACTCCCAAAATCACGTCGAGATCCTCAGGATGCCAGGCGTAAAAATCGCGATTTAAACTCTCCGAACTCATCTCGTTTTTTAAGACGAGAAAAAATTATTTAATACATTTCATGGGGATTGGGTTTCGATTCTTCTTTAGGTTCTGGAGGAGGTGGCGGTGGTTGTTTTTTCGTGTAGATCAGCAACAATCCGACTGCGAGTCCGCCGGCCGCTAGCCATGTCCAGCTATCCTGGCTATTAGCATTGCTATCCTGGCTATTAGCATTGCTATCCTGGCTATTAGCATTGCTATCCTGGCTATTAGTATTGCTATCCTGGCTAATGGCTTTACGACTCCATCTCTTTTGCGCTCCCCTCTTCCCCGCTTCCTGACGTTTCGGGTTCTTTTTCCCCTATGAGTTCTTCCGGATTCATCGTCTTTTTCTATATCCTCCGATTTTTTAAATCCCGTTATATATCGGCTAGTCGTGGCGAGTAAGCTGAAAGGTGCTAAGAACGCACCGTATTTATAATACAGACTACAGCACACTTCGCCCATGGCCGCGTCCAAGAAGGGGGTCTTCGTTCAGATCCTCGATCAGTTTGGGTTCGTCTTTGATGTCGCAAAAATATTTAAGACCCTGGGTGTACAGAGTGATGAAGGAATTGCCAATCGACTTGACCATGCGCATGTTGAGTCGAGCGTTCAACAGACGATTCAGGTTTTCCAGCTCCTTGTCGTTCATCTTTTCCAATTCGGCGGTGGTCACGTCTTTTCCTAGGAAATGACGCGATCGCCCGGATCCGACGATGGACGATAGCCTGTCTTTGGCTGATATATCCGTCGTGCTGGCGGTGTTCGTTAGTATCTCGTCCACGTTCATCTTTTTTTAATACATCTTATTTATATTTTGTAAACGTTACGTTTACAAAATACTGTCACGTTTTTTTTATTTATTCCGTGTCGGAATCCAAGTCCAAGTCTTCTACACAGTCGGCCAAATCCGGTAGAGGAGCAACGTCGATTGTTTTGACGATGATGGCCTGGTGTAAGAGAGTTTGCAAGGATACGGTCGATTCTTTGTTGGCGATGTAAACGTTGTCTACGCGTAAAGAACCAATGGCCAGACATCGTTTTTTTCTCGTATTGGTGAAGATCGGTTTCGACGAGCGGATGTTTATCTTTCGGATCGTCGGCCATTCTCTTTCTATAAAAAGTAGACTTGTCTCTGTCCCCCTGTTTAACTTTCGAGTAGATCACCTTGTTACCGTTCTGATCCGTTTTGACGAGGGTTATATCGTTGACATCCACGGGGATTTTTCTACCATTTTCTTTCAGTGTCTTTGCGAGTTTTTTCTATTTCCGTTCTCAAGAACGCCGCGATCTTTTCCAACACGTCGGCGAATTCCTTTCCGCATTTAAATTTCATAGAATAATCGGAAGCGTCCTTGTGTTGCCACAAGCCGGACGATTCCGTTTTAGGAGTGCGTATCACTAACGGTTTCACACCGCCGTTCGGGTACTGATACGCGACGTAAACGCGTTGATAGCGCTTCCCTTTCTTATCGACGTAATGGGTGCCCGTTCTTAAATTGTTCACGTCAAAGTTCTCAACTGTCACGAATGCCATGTTTTCTTTTTTATAACGAATAAATTTTCTTTAAGTCATTTTTTTTAAAATGTTTCTGAGCCCTTTCTCCGTTCTGCGATAGTTTTCCAGACGTAACATAGTTAATATCGCGGATAACACGAGCACACACCCTACCGCGATCAACGACAACAACGCGAACAAGACCATCTCGGTAAAACGTTTCATTTCTTAACGTAAAAAAATTTGTTAAACGGCTTAAACAATAGATATATAAATATAAAAAAATGTTTATTTTACTGGACAAGGCGTTTACCGAACGCGGTGTAAAACAGATGTTGGGGGACGACATAGCGTGCATGCAGTTGGGTGGTAACCAAGTCTTGGTGTATTGGCCCGACGACGTCAAACTCACGTGTCAAATGCCTCGCATGCGCAGAGACTACCCGTGTAAGCATCCGGTCGTCGTGAATTCGTTGTTTTGTAGCATTCATCACAACTACTTGAAAGACAGAGGTATCGACACGTTGAAGTATTGTGCCTCTTGCCAAAAATGGATGACCGATAGCACTAAATACGAAACGTGTTATACGTGTGGCAGAAAAGAACGCGCAGACGAGTGGCACAAGACGCATCCACGGTCCGAGAGAAGAAGAAGACGCGGACGTCCCAAGAAAGAGGTTTAACCGGATTTTTTAAAACAGAATGTCTTAAAAATCTACGGTTAACGAGAAGTGGATTTGTTTACGAGGGCGAGGAGCTGCTTGCGGAGGTCGTCCGTCTCTTGATCCGACTCCTTTTTTACGGTTTCAGACTTGTATTTGGTGTACAGTTTCTCCTTCATCTCGCGATACTTGCTCAGTTCGTGCGACACGGAGGCGAATTCTTCTTCCGAGATCTTCCCGTCTTCGAGCGCGCGACTCACCCGATCCGTGATCGAATTCAATTTACTTTCCGCGAGTTTGACGATCTTGAGATGTTTCTCCGATTTTCTCGATAACAATCGTCTAATGCCCTTGATGATTAAACCTAGTCCACCCACGGACAAAGCCGCGATCAGGAGAGGTGAGCCCACGATGGGTACGGCCAATCCCACACCGGCCACGACGGCGCTTCCCGAGATCAAGACGGTGTCGATGCCGTCGGCAGTGTTGACGGCGCGCTTGTATTTCTTGTGAACGTTCTTCCGCGTCTCGATCTCTCGCCTGAACGTCTGCTCGATCTCTCCGATCCGTTTGAGACGATAGTGTTGCGGATCGGGCTCTAACGTCGGGTACAATGTATCTTTACTCATCTTTTTAAAAGGGAAATTTTTTATACGTCGAGAACGACGACGCCGTTGACGGTGCCCACTTTAGATCCTTTGTTCACACCGAAGGTGAGCACGTCTCCCGACATCACCCGCAACGGCGGATTCAGCGAGACGATCTTACCTGTCTTGCTCTGAAAGGTCTTGTGTTCCACGTCGTTCACGACGAGCGTCACGTCCAGTTCCCCCAAAAATCCCAGACGGATGACGTAACCGTCGAACAAGATCGTCGTGCCCAGCTGCGGCCTGATTTTTCCGTTTTTATTCACGTAGAATTGGAACGTGTTCATGATGCGACGGCTTTTGGCCAACGCGGTGATCTCCTCTTTGGCGTCGTTGAGGTCTTTGAGGAGTTTCTCGTTCAGGTCCTCCACCAGTTCTTCCCTTTCCACGTCTTCCCAATAGAATCCCGATCTATTATACGATTTTTTTCTTAAATTCCAACAGAACGTGAACGGAATGACCGTGATTGTCGACGGGGTTGCCTTCCTCATCTTTTAGACGTATCGTTAATTCCGAGATGCGATCGCGTCTCAACGTTAAGAACACGGGATGTTCGACGTCTTTTTCGTACAAGTCGGAAAAATTCACGTTGGGACAGGGCAAGGACATGAGGATGTCCTTCACCGTACCGTCTCTGATGCCCTCCTCCAACTCGTCGAGATGAACGTTGAGGAGTTCCACCGGTTGCAGGTTGATGCTCTGGCTCGCTGAGATGGTCCCGCCGAGAGCCACGCCCGCGCGAATGCCGAGAATCTTACCGATTTCCGGCGGAAACTCCCTCGCCGTACCGCCCTTACCGTCGATTCTCAATCTCGTGGTGGTTTTGTCCAGGAATACCTTGTCGAAGTATTTCGTGAGAATTCGTCGTAGGTCGACGAAGGTGTACGACCCGGCGTGCACGCTTTGGACTTTGGGTCTGTCTCTCCCTTTGGCGTAGCGTATCTCCACGTCTTTCTTGACGTTGTAAAAACCGTTGTTAAAACGGAAGGACTTGACACCCACGCACCACTCGCCGTTCGCGTTGTCGATGTAGCGAGAGAGTTTCACGGGTTTTCCGATGTCCGTCACGAGATAGAACATGCTGTTTTTAATATTAATAAATCTTAACTAAAAAAGAGAATGAACGTCTACGAATATAGAGAGAATCTAGATCTATCGTCGTTCGACGTCTACGTCAACGCGACTAAAAAGTTTCGCACGTCGTTCGAGAACATCTTCGTCAAGTACGACAACCCAGACGTCTTCGAAGACGGCACGTCGAAGTACTACGCCATGCTGAAGCGGTGGTACCGACATCCCATCGACGGATTCTGGCAGAACCAGCTGAATTTCGCGGTGTGGTGCGCCACGACCGGATGCGGTGTGACGCTGGACATGGGAAACGACCACCTGTCCAAGTCGTTCTTCCGGTTCCACATCTACTATCAGATCAGAAGGATCCTGCAGGAGATCGCCGTCCCCTTACCCAGCGACGCCGACTTCGAGCACTTCACGAACAACGTCGACGCGTCGGCGTACCAGCGGATCTGTCGCGAATTCGGGGTGCCGGTCGACGCGGACTGGAAGATCAAGGGGACCATCTTCGGGAAATATAACACGAAGTGGTCCACCTTCATCGCGAACCGGTCGGAGGGGTTCACGCTTCCGGGTCTGGCCAGACTGGACGCGTCCATCCGAGTCTTCGCCTGGGCGATCCTGGGCTTGCAGGGGGAGATGAGGGCCTCGATCGTGGACGCCGGCGCCACGTCGCTGGACGCCCAGAAACAATTCCTGGTCAACGTCGAGGACG
The DNA here is from genome assembly GCA_030159075.1 of Atrina japonica. Classification (NCBI taxonomy): domain Eukaryota; kingdom Metazoa; phylum Mollusca; class Bivalvia; order Pterioida; family Pinnidae; genus Atrina; species Atrina japonica. The sequence goes on along the minus strand of BROG01000005.1, from coordinate 2,896,600 downwards.
CCATCAACCGGCCACTCGACCTGCCCGCCGATATCTCGCTCTACGAAGACTGTCTGAAGTACGCCAATTCCAAGCTCGACTACGTCGTCCATCCGGGGCTCTACATGCTGCCCAGCAACATGGAGCTGAATATCGGCAAGAACATCGCAGGCTACAACAACGAGATCTTGATCGCCCCCGACACCGCGACGACGGGAACGAATGTCAACCTCAACGCGAAAACGTTCGCGCGGGATAAATCACCTCCTCCTCCCGTAGAGATCACGTCACCACCTCCCGTAGAGATCACACCACCGCCGCTACAGGACAAGCCGCCGTCAGACGATCACGAGGATCAGAAGGCCGCCGTCTTGGCTCTAGCGTTACTTTCTTTTCTTGTCTTCGTCGAGTTTCGTTAACAACCAACCGACGACGACCATACCCAACACCCACAGATGTTCTCCGAACCACATCGCCGTCTTGCCGAGCGTCGACAGGATCCAGGACACGATGGCGCCCAATATACCCGGCAACGCCTCGCCGAACTTGACGGCCAGTCTCGCGAGCAATTTACCGATCGCGTCCAGCTGTTTCTTGATCCATTCCTTCGCTCCTCCCTCCTTGTTGGGAGGTGGCGGAGGTGGAGCGGGTGGTGGTGGACTCGTCCCTGGAAGGAGCAATTCGACTAAGAAACCTATCGTCATGCCGATCGCCGTCAGGACGCTGAAGATGGTGATGCCCTGTTCTCTGAACAGATCGGCGATTCTCTCTCTCAACGGGAGATTGTCGTCCAGTAACCTCTTGATGGACTCCTTGATGGCGGTGATTTGTGATCGCAATCGACCCTTTTGAACATCGATACTCTCGTTAATCCCCTTGAGTTCGCCGCCCGCTTTCTTTATGGATTGCTCGAGCCAATCTTTTATCTCCGGTCTTTCTCTGAGTTGGTCGGTCCATTCCCTGATCATTCGTTCGCGACTCGATCTTTCGACTTCTAGACGACTTAATTCACCGCGAATGGTTTGTAAAGACTTATCTAATGCCAGCAGTTCTCTCAGGGTGAAATCTCCCTTTATGTCTTTTCCATAGATTTGCGTCGATGCATCGGTGAGGTCGTGTATACTTTCAGATAAACTCTCAAGCCCATCGTCTAATTGTTTTACTTGCGTTTCGTCGCTGTCAAGTTCATCCATTTTTATAGTTTCCACATTTTTTTGTTCGAGTCTTCTAGTTAATTCATCGGCCTCATTTAGTACTTTATTGAGTTGTTGTACAGGAAGTTCCTCCACCATACCCAATGCCCTAACAAAAACAATACCATACTTACCCTGTAAAGTGCTCGCCGCTAAAAAATTGCTTCTATCATGATACGTTAATCTTATCCAATCCGCTCCCCATTTAACCCATAAATCACCTTGTTTCGATGCTTTAAATTCGTAAGACGCTTTAATACCATAAGGACTTTTAGCCTCTTTCCATGTCTCCACTAGTGTCGCAGTTTCTTTTTCAGACGTTACATCCTCTTCTTTTAGATCGGGGGGTAGCTCTTCTCCACTGGCCCAGCCAGGAGCTTTCGTATTATCGGTGAAAGACGCATCCGCAGTATTTTGAGAGACATCGCCCTCATTCGGAGGATTATCTTCAACGTTGTCACCGTACGTTGTATCATCCTCGTCGAACGTCGGATTTTCGAATGTATATGGATCGTCCATTTTTAAAACGCTTTAATTTTTTTATTACGTAATAGAAAAAAGATGATGAATTACGGACACATTCTCAATCCCGATAGGAAATTGCGCACTGCCTTCGGCGTGAAGGGTATACGCCAAACGGTGACCGTGTCCCACAATCCTTCGAGCATCGAAGAAAACCAAACGTTGACGGTCCGTTTTCCCAATCTGAGCGAGAACGACGTCATCGTCCCAAGAAGCACGAGACTATGCTTCGACATGGAAGTCGCCGTGGAGGGTGGTGATCTCACCAAAACGGGTGTTTATAATAATCTAGGACGCAACATCGTCAAGAAAATCGAGGTGAAGATCTCGGGAAACACTGTTCAGACTATAGACGATGCAGATAAATTCTTCGTCTATAACGATCTTTGGAAAGTGGAACGAGGTAACATGGCCTATCAGGGGATACAGACTAACGATCTCAATATAATAAGAGCAAAACCAACCAGCTATAAAATACCCCGCGACACCAACGAAGACTACGAAATTGTTGCGACGTTCGGGAATCGTTTTTACATTCCCTTGGACTTCGAAATCTTGGAGACGAGCGAACCATTTTATCAAGCGGGTTTACAAGATCGTTTGGAATACATGCTGACGTTTAACGATGCCATACACGTCGTCCTGACGGATCCCGGCGATACCGATAAAGCGATAAGTTATAAGGCGACCAACATCGCGTTGGAGTTCGAGAAAATCACCGACGAGCATCTCGCTCGCAGCATCAGACAGAGGTACGCGGGGAAACACACCTATTACTTCAACCAAATATTGCGATATCGCAAAACGACGATGAGTAAATCGGACGGTATCCTCAATTATCAGATCAACACCCCCGCGAAGTCTCTCTGGGGCATTCTGTTTCTCTTCAAAGACATTTCCGTCAACGATCCGGAAAAATTTTATAATCCGAGAATCACCAAAGTGGAAACGACCATCGAGGGACAACCGAACCAACTGTTCTCGGCCGGCATGAGACCGCATCACCACTTTGACGAGATTAAAAAGTTTTTCTCCCTGAATCGCGAAACCGTCACTGAAACGATCGTCAAGGAACTCGACCTGAGCAACGTGACTCTGGGGAAATATCTCAAAGATCATTACGCACTCTGGTTGGACTTGCGGACGACACCCGAAAACCATCTCCACGGCACGGGTCGCAAGCTTCAAAACATCAGCGAGGGCGTTTCCGTCCGAATCGAGAAAACGCCCGAAACCGATACCGATCCCGTGGACGTTTACATCTTCGTCGTCAAGGACGGACAGATCAACATGTTGGACGGTCGTTTCGCGAGCGTCATCTCTTAAGAAAAATTAAAATCCCATAAGAAAAAATGTTCACGCAACAACCACACGCCGCGATGATCGTGGGTGCCACCGGTTGTGGGAAGACGGTATTCGCCCTCGATCTGCTGGAACGCGAATACAAAGACTTCTTCAAACACATCGTGATCCTGTGCCCCTCGATCGAGTTCAACAAGACGTACAAATCGAGAAAGTGGATAGGCGACGACGTCAAACATCCGAAAGACAAACGAGTCGTCATCGTCAATCCGGTGTCTAAAAATGGAGACGAGTTATTGCAGAACACGTTGCAACACTTTTACGATATATACAAGGGTACGTCCACGCTGTACATCATCGACGACTGTTCGGCCACGAAGCAGATCAAGAAGAAGGCAGACACCCTGTCCATGCTAGCGTTTTCGGGGAGACACGCCAACCAGTCCGTCTGGATCTTGACGCAACGCTACAACAGCGTGTCTAAAGACTTTAGATCGCAGATCAAGTGGCTCACCCTCTTCTTCACCAAAGACAGGTTCAGTTACAACGAATGTCTGGACGAGAACGACGTCGTCTCGGAAGAGGATAGAAAACGTTTCAAACACGAACTGTCACAACACAAACACTCCAAGCTGATCTTGTGGATGGAACAGCCAACGGGTTACAAATTTATAAAATAATTTATATTTTATGTAAAATATAAATTTTTAGTATTTTTTATAACCATGCAGTTTTTTTATATTTTTTGTAAATTACATGCCGCCTATCAGACCAGTCCACCGCGGGATTCCACGGTTGTTCGTCTCCCTCGGAATCGTGGATGTAATTAAACCACACTGATTTGTTAAACCAATTCACCGCGGGGTCCCACGGCTCGTCTCCCCTGGTAACTCGGTTGTAGCTAAACCAATCGCATTTGTTACGCCAGTTCATCTCGGGATCCCACGGCTCGTCTCTCCCGCTAGCTAGGTAGCACATAAACCACCTTCTTTTGTTATACCAGTTCACATCAGGATCCCACGGTTCGCCTCTACAGTCACCGATATTGTAGTCTAAAATCAGCAACTCTTCTCTCTTGATATCGCATTTGTACTTAAACCAACTGATTTTGTTACTCCAAGGCACCGAGGGATCCCACGGTTCGTCCCATCCGGTACATTTTTTGTAATCAACCCAATACTCACTCATTATCCTCTCATAATTACTCATAGCTTCAATGAATTGGTTAAAACATCTTAATGACATTTCAATTTTTGCTACACTATACCATTGGGACACCTGTACGGGAGCGTGTCATCTCTAGGAACAGATAAAATTGAAATCGCCCGTGTCGCGTGTCATCCGATAAACACGTTATATATCATCGTCTATACCTGTGTGTGTGATCACGTGACTCCTGAATTCCCGGAAATGGACACGTCGGCCAGTTCTCGGAAAAAAAGGGGGGCTAAAGTGGGGGACATAACTACTAACTTTGCATTTGTTACATAAACCGATTTTAAACCGTTTACGAATTAAAAGTGGTTTTTCATTTGTTTTATCCTAAACCCAAACTATTTTATCAAACCATTCAAACTGCCTTGCTACAACAATAGACGGCGACAACATGGACCAGTAGTAATATCGGATACCTTTTATGTGTCTTCTGGACATTTTATGTACTAGGGCAGTAAAACTGTACTCATAATGACAGAGAGACGTTTTACAACATTAAAACGGTGAATCGATGTATTCAGTCTCCAAATTGATCAGCTATCGATTGTCATTTTGTTTATCATGTTTTCACCTTTTAATTTAACATGGACCTCTATTAGCACATTAAACCCCAGCAATTCAAAAAGTGAAAACATAATAATCAGGGTTAATGAATATCGCAATAAGATTGATACTCTTTCTATAATTGGTATTATTTTCCCTTTAGTTTTACATCTCATGTAAAAGAGCGACTGCTTACTTATTCTGTACCCCGTTTTGGTAGCTTAAACCAATTATTTGTTTAGCCATAGGAAATCAGTTTTAGTTTCATAACCGGTTTGCAAACTAGTTGTAAACACCATAAACCGAAACTAGTTTGTTTGCAAAAAAAATCGCCCTTTGTCGGACGTACCTACAGTAACTGTGAAAATAGACTTTGTTTTTTTTAATTCTATCACATGGAGACTCAACTCTCCCCCCCTCTCTCTCTCTCTCTCTCTCATATATCAGTGGCGGATCTAAGAAATTTTCAAACGGGATGTGTTGAGGCAGGTGACAGTAGAATTATACTTTTTAAATTTGTTTGCAAAACTGTTATGCAATGTATACTTCACCAGACGTTGACCGAGGATTTAAAGTTGTAGGGCGGAGCGAACTGGAGTGTAAAATGTCTTCGCCGAGCGGAACATGGAGCGAATTTTTTATTTTTTTTTTAAGTTTTACGTCGAAAAACAAAGGTTCTCTGACACCTGCATACAGTTTTAAAAAGTATAGTTTTATGTCACCTACCTCACCCGGCCCCTCCACTTTGATTTTTTTTAGATCCGCCACTGTTGTATTATTTACCCAAATAAATTCAGTTTCAGCAAAAACAAATCTCACAAGAGCAATGCCTAATGGGCTCCAGAAAAGTTTTTATTTTTAAAAGCTCTGGCTGTGAAGCATTTTTTCTGGAGGTCCAGACACTAAAACCATCCTTTCTAAAACACATCACTGATTTAATCCATGTTGAAAAAGAAACCTCAACAGCGTTTGATATTCACCTCCTCTTTTTTTTTTTAATAAAAAAGAGTCAAATTCAAAGGGTAGCAACACGTAGCTAGGCCCTACACATTACCTCACTATACTAGCTCCTCCAATGAATTGACGTCTTTACAAAGTTAAACTCATGGTATCGAACGGAAAAGGGGGTCCGTACGTCTATGTATTCACCCATTAAATTTTGATGGACCGAGCTGCGTATAGACCACTGAACGGCGTTAACAACGTCAGGAGGATCAAGGGCAACTATAGATCTTGTGAAATAATATTGAAATCAGACCACCTCAGGGATAAGGCATTGTTTACACACGATAAAAGAATGTAGAACAAATGTTCCGATTACTGAAGTAGAGACGCTCTTTTGGTTTATTGTGTATACAGAAATTTATCGGCAGGTAGACACAAAACTGAGAACATCATCGGTGAAGTTAAAAAGAAGGCGGATGTTCGACGTTAAATAAGAAGTCCAAACACCAGCTCATCAATAACAGTACAGGTAAGACGTATATCTATCATTTCTATGTAGATTTTCTAGGCAGTCGAAAGTCAGCTTACGAAATATTCTGACCCAATAAAACTTCTAATATTAGTATCGGGGAGCTTATGAACAGAGTGACCCATTAAATCTTATCTACATGTACATGTAGGCCTATTTCCTGTTTACGATCACAACAAAGGTAGATAACTCTTTACTCAATACCAGTGATTTTGTTATTCACGCTTCAGTTTTTCTGCATGCTGCACCATCATAACACTTGATTTTTTACATAGCTTACATCGGTAGAGAAAGATAATTAAATGTGTTCAGCACAAATAACAAATTTAAATAGATAAGTATGATAATAGACACATTAAATTTGTTTTTTTTGTAGGCCCCATCCTAAACAACGCATTAATTACTACCTGTCACTAGATTCTACTGTTATTTCAACTATAGCAGTTATCTCCCTTTAGATCTTCACTCCAAATGATTTTCAGGTACTGGACTTATAAGCATTTTACAAGATTTTTAATGGGGACAGGGAAGCAAATATATAATTAGGCCTTTATTTGAAAAAAAAAATGATAGCACCTTAAATTAAAATGCAATAATAAAGACAGAAATATATGTTGTAATAAAAAGGTAATTTTATGAAATTCTGTATGTGGATAGGCCTAGGCCTAATGGCAACCAATTAGGCTACAGTTTTTTAAATTTCATTTTCTCTGTAGAAATGTACAACATTTAACTTTACTTGATATATGGATGGGCATGGGCATATTATTTATTAAATCTAAATGTATTAAATCCTGACCCCCACTCTCTCCCTGTATGTTTGTATATACCAATATGTCTATCTTTATCGTTTCAGAAATACAGACAAATCATAGGCTGTACATATTACCTGGCATATCTTCTAAGCTAACATGTAATTTTGTTTATTTCTTTTAATAGACCTGACACGGAAATAAACACAAATATAGGACAAAGTTGATCTTGTCACATGGATGTGCCTGTAACAGAAGCCAGTAATCCATTAACCTATAACATTGATGTAGCTTCACCACAAGGTATTCCTTATCTGTCCTAGTAATCCATTAACATATAACAATGATGTAGCATCACCAAAAAGTAATCCCTTATCTGATCTAGTAATCCATTCACCTATAACATTGATGTACAGGTAGCATCACCACCAGGTAATCCCTTACCTGAACAAGTAATCCATTAACCTACAACATTGATGTAGCATCACCACAGGATAATACCTTATCTGACCTAGTTATCCATTCACCTATAGCATTAATGTAAAATCACCACAAGGTAATCCCTTATCTGACCCTGTAATCCATTCACCTGTAACATTAAAGTTGCATCATCACAAGGTAATCCCTTATTTTATCTAGTAATCTATTCGCCTATAACATTAAAATATAAAATCACCACAAGGTAATTCCTTGTCTGATCCATTAATCCATTCACTCATAACATTGATGTAGCATTGCTACAGGGTAATCCCTTCTCTAAGCTAGTAATCCATTAACCTATAATATGGATGTAGCATCACCACAGGGTAATACCTTATCTGATCTGGTAATCCATTCACCTATAACATCAATGTAGCATCACCACAAAGTAATCCCTCATCTTATCTAGTTGCACATTCACCTATAAAATGAATGTAAAATCACCATATGGCAATTCCTTGTCTGATCTAATAATCCATTCACCTAATACATTGATGTAGAATCACCACCAGGTAATCCCTTTTCTGACGCAGTAATTCATTAACCTATAACATTAATGAAGCATCATCAAAAGGTAATCCCTTATCTTATCTAGTGATCCATTAACCTATAACATTGATGTGGCATCATTGCAAAGTAATCTTCTGTTTGATCTAGTAATCCAGTACCCTGTAACATTGAAGTAGCATCATCAAAAGGTAATCCCCTATCTTATCTAGTAATCCATTAACCTATAACATTAATGTAGCATCACCACCAGGTAATCCCTTTTCTGACCTAGTAATCCATTAACCTATACTATTGAAGTAGCATCACCACAAGGAAATCCCCTATCTTATCTAGTAATCCATTAACCCATAACATTGATGTAGCATCACCACAGATAGCATCACCACAAGATAATCCCTTATCTTATCTAGTAATCTATTAACCTGTAACATTGAAGTAGCATCACCACAAGGTAATCCTTTATTTGGTGATATAATCATCAGTGAAGCTTTTATTTTGTGTTGTTGTGTGCTGTGGTAGAATGTATATACAGTAGAACATGGATAAGTCATACTTCAATGAGTCGAATTTCTCGATATTTTGAACTATTGACAAAGTCCCAAATGATTTTGTTGTTTAATGCTACTTATAAACATTTTATAATTATGAGTTGAATTTCTTAATGTTCGAATAAATTTTTGGGCCAAATTTCTTAATGTTTCGAATAAATTTTTGGGCCCAATCCTATGTAAAAAATGAGTATTTCTATATATGATTCAAAGTTTAAATTTAAATGTGTATGAAATCACCCTATGATAATTCTTCTCATCCTCATAAACACTCCATGTTTTAATTTCATGAAAATTAAGTGAAATTTAGCACTAATTATTAATTAAAATGACGTATATGTGTCTTAATTGGTTTTGAACCAGTCATATGTACCTTATAGAACCTCTGAAACTACAAAACGTATGATTCTCGGTTACCATCCATGAGTCGAAGTTTCAAACTTTTCTAGGTCGTCCCTTGAACTTCGACTCATTGGAGCTCTACTGTAAATATAAAAGATTTATAGTAAATATATATAATTTGTATTTGTACATAAATAATAATTTACAGAACATGTAAAGTGTGTATTGAGTATGATGGTAGACTGTATGTACAGTGTGTATGAATTGTATTTATCAAAGGAAACTACAAATACTGTATTATAATATGTATTTTCAAGTGATAATGTTTATCATATAATACAGTAAAATGAATATAACGTGTATTACTTTTAGAGTACCTGTACTTGTAATTGGTTTGAAGTATTACAGTATGTGTGTAGTGTACTTAATTCATTTGAATTTATTTTCATTTTTACTGTTGTAGATGTTGTTTCATTGCTACAGAAATGCGATGCAGAAATATTTAATGGATGGGGTGATCATGACGTAAGTGATAATATTTCTGATGTGCAAGATAGTTACAATATACTTGTAGAAAAATATTTTAAAGAAGGACATAGAAAAATGTTAAAGAAAGTGAACTGTTACACGTATAAGTTGGTGTAAATTAAAGAAATTGACATGTAACATTAAATTTGATTTGAAATCCAAGCTTAGAACTTAGACTAATATTAACTGTTCATGCAACATACAATTGAAAACTTGACAAGAATTCTGCTGTATTATTAGAGATGAGATAAGAAATTCTTATATCAAATATATGAGATGGACTTCATTCTTATTACATAGATGTTCATTTTGATGTATTAAAGGGAAAGATGTAGATATAAATAAGAGTCATTATTATGTTGATCATGATGTATGTAAGTGTATGGGGTAGTCACAGGTAAGGGTCATGTTATGTTGATGTATGGAAGTGTATGGGGTAGTCACAGGTAAGGGTCATGTTATGTTGATGTATGGAAGTGTATGGGGTAGTCACAGGTAAAGGTCATCTAATGTTGATGTATGTAAGTGTATGGGGTAGTCACAGGTAAGGGTCATGTAATGTTGATGTATGTAAGTGTATGGGGTAGTCACAGGTAAAGGTCATGTGATGTTGATGTATGTAAGTGTATGAGGGTAGTCACAGGTAAGGGTCATGTAATGTTGATGTATGTAAATGTATGAGGGTAGTCATAGGAAAGGGTCATGTTATATTGATGTATGGAAGTGTATGGAGTAGTCACAGGTAAAGGTCATGTAATGTTTATGTATGTAAGTGTATGGGGTAGTCACAGGTAAGGGTCATGTTATATTGATATATGTAAGTGTATGGGGTAGTCATAGGTAAGGGTCAAGTCATGTTGATGTATGTAAATGTGTGAGGGTAGTCACAAGTAAGGGTCATGTTATGTTGATGTATGGAAGTGTATGGGGTAGTCACAGGTAAGGGTCATGTTATGTTGATGTATGGAAGTGTATGGGGTAGTCACAGGTAAGGGTCATGTTATGTTGATGTATGGAAGTGTATGGGGTAGTCACAGTTAAGGGTCATGTTATGTTGATGTATGGAAGTGTATGGGGTAGTCACAGGTGAGGGTCATGTTATGTTGATGTATGGAAGTGTATGGGGTAGTCACAGGTAAGGGTCATGTTATGTTAATGTATGGAAGTGTATGGGGTAGTCACAGGTAAAGGTCATGTTATGTTAATGTATGGAAGTGTATGGGGTAGTCACAGGTAAGGGTCATATTATGTTGATGTATGGAAGTGTATGGGGTAGTCACAGGTAAGGTCATGTAATGTTGATGTATGTAAGTGTATGGGGTAGTCACAGGTAAAGGTCATGTAATGTTGATGTATGTAAGTGTATGGGGTAGTCACAGGTAAGGGTCATGTAATGTTGATGTATGTAAGTGTATGGGGTAGTCACAGGTAAAGGTCATGTAATGTTGATGTATGTAAGTGTATGGGGTAGTCACAGGTAAGGGTCATGTTATGTTGATGTATGGAAGTGTATGGGGTAGTCACAGGTAAAGGTCATGTTATGTTGATGTATGAAAGTGTATGGGGTAGTCACAGGTAAGGGTCATGTTATGTTAATGTATGGAAGTGTATGGGGTAGTCACAGGTAAGGGTCATATTATGTTGATGTATGGAAGTGTATGGGGTAGTCACAGGTAAGGTCATGTAATGTTGATGTATGTAAGTTTATGGGTAGTTACAGATAATGGTCATGCTATGTTGATGTATGGAATGGATGAAGATTGTGAAATGTTAAAAATTTTATATATAAATAAAAAAAGAAAAAGTAAGGAGACAAGATGTTTAAAGATGATCTCTGTTGTATTTTGTTTGTTTTTATTGGTATTGTAGATTATCTATCAATTTTTCAGTTATAGGGTCTTTCAGACCCAAAGGCATTAATAAGCTAATGGACTTTACGAAAATGAATTCAGCCTGATACCTTTTAGCGACATCAAACTGATTGCAACTTGAATCCTCCATAGTTCGTTGGGTTTGTATTGGAATCTTAAAAGTCTGACCTTGGAATTTATCTGATACTGTGTGTCGGTGTAATTCGAGTTCGAACTGATGTCAACACGAATCCACCGTCGTTCTTGCTTTGGGTGCGAACTTGTGTTGTGCCGAATCCACCTATTACTGGAATTTGTATATTGTTTGGGAATGATTGTTTGGATCGAACCTTTTATGCATCCAATCTGCCAAATTGAGTACAGTTTATCGGATCTGATTTTGTGTTTTGACTTTGTAGATCAAATTCATTTTGCAGTTGCTTGTTATTTTCACTTAGATCTAGTTTGATTCACATTTCATTGGTAGTTTGAGCTTAGTTTAGTAGTTGTTTAGGTATCCTTTTGTTTGATTTCCATTTTCATTTATTTATTACATTATCTAACTGCACTTGTAATATGTAGAATTTCTTTCACTCTCCGTTTGTGTGTGTGAGTGGATGTTTGCATGAGAGTGTGTATGTGTACGTTTTTTTTCATGTTATTTTAATTGTTTTGTCCTGATGAAGGGACAGGTCATCCCAAAAATTTGACATTTATTTTTGTCCGTGTCGTTAGTCATTTTAGTGCTTTATATATTCTTTTCCTGACTTGTATCTATTGCTTAGATCCGACACCCTAGGATATATAGTGTTGTTGGTCTTAGTGCTTTGTATATATATATATATATATCCTTTCACTCAATATCATATATTGTATATCTATAAAATATCTTTTGCAATTAAAACATTTTTTTCTATTGACAGGGACTTTTCCATACTTCAACTATTTCTACCATTGAGAAAGTTAAAGAGATAGCCTCAGTAATTATACAGGTACGAAACATGCTTGAAATAAGAGACAATGGCCTTCTGCTTATAAGAATCAGTATTGTAATGTGGAAGCCCAATAGGAATAACCTTGTCTCTCCATTTGTCAATATTTTTGGTTGACTTTTAACACAATAACTTCAGTAGTTTTTAACATGTATTTTTAATATTTCTCACATAGATACAAGATGGTGATAGGAAGATAGCAATAAATTTTGGAATCAAAGGTCAAAGTCATATATTGATATTAACATTTGGCATAATTTTTTGGGTTTCATATTTGACATGCACACTCCACTAATGAAACAATTCTGAATGACACGAAGGGTAATGACCTTGCGACCTTGACCTTTATAATAAAAGTAGCTTCTTTTACTTGATGCTATAACTTTTGAACCATAAGAGATATAGGTTTCATATTTGGCATGCATACTTCACAAATACAACTCTTGCAAATCGCAACATGGTCAAGGACATTGTCACCTTTACTGTGACCTTTATGCTTAAAACCAGCTTCTTGTATTTTATACATATAAATATACATGTACATGTATTACACATGGCTGATAAGAAAAGATACTGAGATAATAGTTCCCTCCAAATAGAGGAATTTCTTCTTTCCACAGTTGTGCTGCAATGTGAATTATTCATTTTTCCAGTTAAAAGCATTTCAAATTTACCATTTCCTCCTTTCACTATTCAATGTTCAGTCACTTTAATATATCAAATTGATATTAAGTAGGCTATCATGTAACTAACATGAATAAGTTCACACATCATCCGGAGAATCTTACACACAGTGGAACCTCACTTTTCCGATCCCTGGTCTGTCACATGATCTCTTAATGAGGTCAGCTACAGATAAGGTTCCATGTATACATACATTTAAGATTGAATCTCTTTGTAGAATGCCTCCAGTAGTTTGGTTGTACTGAGTGGTTGTGGAACATCTGGGAGGCTAGCTTTTATCATTTCTGTGAGTATGATATACCATCTGTTGGTTCCATTGGCAAAAACTAAACCAAAGAAAAGAAACAAAAACTAACAACAACAAAACAAACATATATTGTAACCCTCCTATTACATGTTTTACGGTTAAAGATATTCAATGCTAGTTAAATATGATTCAAATCTTCAGTGAGCAAGGTTTGAAGTAATATCAACACATACATAAAGTATGTGAGAAGAAGTGTTGGCTCTATCATGGATGAGAACTGAACTGATTCTTAATTAATTGTCACAAAATTTGTGCTGCATACATAAAGAAATATGGAGTAAATCAAATACACCACCATATTGTTATGTTTCAGAGAACATTTAATCAGAAGTTAGGTGAGCTTGGGAAAGTACCATGTTTTAGATACCTAGTAGCAGGAAGAGACAAGTGAGTGACATATTTTATTGTTTTTAATTTCATAGAATTGATATCTAACTCCACGTTTCTCACAGAGGTTAGAAATTTGCATGTTTTATACAAATTAGACATAATTTTGATATTTGTCATTAGACAGTCTGATTGTTTGCCTACAACATAATGATTATGGATCACTGGAAAATTTTCTGATGACAATCATATATCTGAGAATCCAATTATTATTCCAGGGCACTGTTCACATCACAAGAGGCTCCAGAGGATGATCCTATTTGTGGTAAAGAGATGTTACAGGAGGTAGTTATCATTAAATATTTGAGTTTTGTCGTACGTATATATATGTCATAGGCATCGGAACCGGGGGGGGGGGGGGGGGGGGGGGGGGGGGGGGGGGGGGGGGGGGGGGGGGGGGGGGGGCCTAGCCCCCCCCCCCCACTTTTTTTGCAAAGATAGACATAGGTGTTAAAAATTGGGGCTTAGCCCCCAGACGTTTCTGGCGTGTGTATGTGTTTTAAGTTGGTTTAGCCCCCCCCACTTTCAAAATGCTTCCGACGCTGATGTATGTATATTTGTATGTAATAGCAAATGAAGAAACAGTGTGTACAAATTTACAAGTTGTTGTCTTATGTTTAAGATAAACATACACTGAAGCATATCATTATCTTGTTTAATGATTTTATTTGTGGCTTTATTTGTTTTGATTTTTAGACTAAATCATAAATTGACAGAGTGAAATAGTGCAAATCACTAACAATTTTAAAGAGCTTACATTACAGTAAGTTTAATTTGACTTATCCCACTGTACATTTATTCTCAATAAGATAAGAATAAACTGCCCAGTGAATACTTTTTACATTGATAGAAATACAACCAATCATTTTCTTTTGTATAAGGTTTGTATCGGGAAGAATAAAGTGCTGTTTATTGGTATAACATGTGGTTTATCGGCACCATATGTAGCAGGTCAGCTTCAATACTGTATGCAGAATCTTGATGTTTTCACTCCAGTTCTTCTAGGTTTCAATCCAACTCATCTAGCAAGGTAAAATATTGTTTAATGTCCGTGTCATACAGTAGCTAATGTGTCTACAGTAGCTGTAGTAGTACTGTTTTGTTAGCAAAGTCAATACTTTGTTGGCTAAATTACCGATTATATATCTGTAGGCTATGCAAGGTAGATTTCTGTGTATGTAAGCAAATCAGAGCATGTAGCTGGTATAAGCAATTAAGAGAACTGTGTATGTAAGCAGAGTACTCAGTATGTAAACAAAGTAGAAAACTGAGCATGTCAGCAAGGTAGAGTACTGAGTATGTAAGCAAAATAAGGTACTGAGTATGTTAACAAGGTGGTAAAATACTGAGTATGCAAACATGGTAAAGTACTGAGTATGTAAACAATGTAGATTACTGAGTATGTAAACAATGTAGATTACTGAGTATGTAAACATGGTAAAGTACTGAGTATGTAAATAATGTAGATTACTGAGTATGTTAACAATGTAGATTACTGAGTATGTAAACAATGTAGATAACTAAGTATGTAAACAATGTAGATTACTGAGTATGTAAACAATGTAGATTACTGAGTATGTAAACAAGGTAGATTACTGAGTATGTAAACAAGGTAGATTACTGAGTATGTAAACATGGTAAAGTACTGAGTATGTAAATAATGTAGATTACTGAGTATGAAAATAATGTAGATTACTGAGTATGTAAACAATGTAAAGTACTGAGTATGTAAACAATGTAGATTACTGAGTATGTAAACAATGTAGATTACTGAGTATGTAAACAATGTAGATTACTGAGTATGTAAACAATGTAGAGTACTGAGTATGTAAATAATGTAGATTACTGAGTATGTAAACAATGTAGATTACTGAGTATGTAAACAATGTAGAGTACTGAGTATGTAAACAATATAGATTACTGAGTAAGTAAACAATGTAGATTACTGAGTATGTAAACAATGTAGATTACTGAGTATGTAAACAAAGTAGAGTACTGAGTATGTAAATAATGTAGATCACTGAGTATGTAAACAATGTAGATCACTGAGTATGTAAACAATGTAGATTACTGAGTATGTAAACAAGGTAAAGTACTGAGTATGTAATACAATAGTTATATAGTTGTAGGTAGCTACATTGTAGGAGACGGCTTAGTAGCCAAAAAGATCAACTTCAGTGAGAAAGACCTATTCTCTTCTGCAAGTAAATTGGCACCTTTCCCAGATACAGTAAAGCCTTGTTATACTGCCACCATTTGTTCAGCACAAATTTGGCATTATAAAGGAAGGTTTGGTGATAGGTTGAAGGAAACCTTAAATGAAATTATAGTGGACTTTCAAAAATGTAACTCAAACATTATCAAGACTAGAACCCTCTGTGACCCTGTCTTTATTGTTGAAACAGTGATACTATGACCACTCAACTCAGAAGACCCAGGTTTAAAATCGTATAGATAATCTTTAGTGTATTAAGATATTTTGACTTGTCATTTTTGAAACATAATTACTGTTGTTGGTAAAATAAAAACTTGAATATAGATAATAATGTTAATACATAGCATAATACACTATACCAGACTTCATATAAATTATCACAAAAAAATGTTAAGTGATATCTGTAAATTTATATCAACATATAGGCCTACAGTGTTTAAAGTTTCATTACATTTAGCTGTTTATAGGAAACTAAGCCATTGCTAAACATATTGTATCAACATGTAACAAATTACTTATTGTTTGAATTACAGGAATAATCAGATTGAAAAATGGGATAAGACTTTTCTACAAGGTAAAATATTCACTTTGATACAAAGGCCAATTATATACTCTGTAGGATATTAGCTAGTGCATCACATGATAAATCCAAGGAATTCCATTGGATAATGTCATCGATACTATAAGTCACAGTCCCCGGTCACTATTTTGCCAAGCACTGGGATTATGAAATAATTTCGCTTAACAGAGTTATCTTTTGTTTTAAATTCCTTCAGCTACAACTTTATCATACGATCTTTTGAAGTGGGTAGAGACATTTGTGTGGTTTTGTATCTATTACATGCCCTTTATTCATTTAATTGTGTACTCAAATTTAAAATTCATTATTATTTTAACGTTCATAACACAGGGAAATATAATATACCCATGCCAAAACACTGCTACATGAATATGATATTAATGATGTCATCTGATATTTTTGACGAATGGAATTTCATTTAGAAAAGTAATTCCAGTGGAATTTCTGTATCCAACTGCTGTGTAATAACAACTTTACATACTTTGTGGGTGTCATGTGATGCACTATTGACTATTTGGGTGGGCACTCTGTGTTGCTTCGGAAAGCAGAATGGTGTTCTCACTATCGCTTGGACACTATTGCTTTCCATAGCAACACAATGGGAGCGCAGTACCTGCCTCAAACTGTCATTAACAGGTACAGTTATGATCAAGTCAAAATTATACTGCTGGTGGCCAAGTTTTAAAGTGATCCTTTTATGACCAGAGGGTTCCACGTTGAAAATCAGACCAGGTCAGACCTGCTAAGAAGTGAGTCTTTCTTTGTGGATACTTACCATCAGAAATGTAAATGAATGTCAGAACAACTTACAAAAAACTGTAGTTTGTTGTTTATATAATTAAGCTTCTAAACATCTCTTGCAGTGTTTTAGTCATTAAATGGTCGACTCACAAGCAGTAGGTCCTTAGTTCAATTTCTGGTAATGGGTCATGTCCACGTATAGCATTATTCTTTGTCAATGGCAATTGGCAAAGGAATCAAAGGTTCTGTGTCACAACAGGCATGGTGCATTACAAAATGGCTTAAGTCCATAGCAAAGGTCAAAATTTGTGCCATTTTACCTGTAAATGGGATCTCCAGACACTGTATAGGGAAAAATAAAGTGTTAAAAATTCACTAAATTCATGGTTGATGACTACGTGTGTATGTAATGTACATTTGTATTATGGGCTGTCTTTGCACGACTTGATGTTATTTTATGCTACTCCTAATTCATGAATAAAATTCCTTCATAATAAATGAAAAATTTATGGCTGGATGTAAAGCAACATAAAAAATCACTTCTAAAGTAAAACACTACTTGGAAAATTACCCACATAAAGATCTGGGAGATCTTGGAAACTTTCCAACATAACTATGGCTTATATCTGTGCTGTCAAGAGATGAGAGTTTGTGGTAGTCATAATTTATGTTTGAACAACTCATATGTCAAGACCCATATAATTTATATGCTGTTTGTTAATCATATAAACTCTATATAGATATGACAATTATGCTACAAATCTGACGTCAATGTTTCAGTGGTTAACCAGCTTGTGGAGGAATCTGCCAAAGGAAAAGCATTTATACTGAATCCTGTGGTTGGTGTAAGTAATGATAGCCATTCTTATTCTACAGTATATAACTCAGGGTGTGTCTAGGGTTTCCATCTTACACTTGACTGAGTGATATAAATGTTTATAAGCCTCATTTGATCACTAGTTGATTAAAACTCAGGTTGTGTCTCTGGGCTTCTTATCTTATACAGGACTGAATGACCTGGAAATTTATGAGCCTCATTTTATACACAGTTGATTAAAATTCAGGTTGTGTGTCTGGCCTTCTCATCTTACACAGGACTGAGTGGTCAGGAAGGTTATGAACCTCATTTTATACACAGTTGATCAAAGCTCAGGTTATTTCTCTGGTTATAAGCCTCATTTGATCTGCAGTTGTTTAAAGCTTGAGGTATGTTTATAGGTTTCTCATCTTACATAGGACTGAGTGGTTATAGTGGTAAGGAAGGTTATAAGCCTCATTTGATCTGCAGTTGTTTAAAGCTTGAGGTGTGTCTATAGGTTTCTCATCTTACACAGGACTGAGTGGTTATAGTGGTAAGGAAGGTTATAAGCCTCATTTGATCTGCAGTTGTTTAAAGCTTGAGGTATGTTTATAGGTTTCTCATCTTACATAGGACTGAGTGTTTATAGTGGTAAGGAAGGTTATAAGCCTCATTTGATCTGCAGTTGTTTAAAGCTTGAGGTGTGTCTATAGGTTTCTCATCTTACACAGGACTGAGTGGTTATAGTGGTAAGGAAGGTTATAAGCCTCATTTGATCTGCAGTTGTTTAAAGCTTGAGGTGTGTCTATAGGTTTCTCATCTTACACAGGACTGAGTGGTTATAGTGGTAAGGAAGGTTATAAGCCTCATTTGATCTGCAGTTGTTTAAAGCTTGAGGTGTGTCTATAGGTTTCTCATCTTACACAGGACTGAGTGGTTATAGTGGTAAGGAAGGTTATAAGCCTCATTTGATCTGCAGTTGTTTAAAGCTTGAGGTGTGTCTATAGGTTTCTCATCTTACACAGGACTGAGTGGTTTTAGTGGTAAGGAAGGTTATAAGCCTCATTTGATCTGCAGTTGTTTAAAGCTTGAGGTGTGTCTATAGGTTTCTCATCTTACACAGGACTGAGTGTTTATAGTGGTAAGGAAGGTTATAAGCCTCATTTGATCTGCAGTTGTTTAAAGCTTGAGGTGTGTCTATAGGTTTCTCATCTTACATAGGACTGAGTGGTTATAGTGGTAAGGAAGGTTATAAGCCTCATTTGATCTGCAGTTGTTTAAAGCTTGAGGTGTGTCTATAGGTTTCTCATCTTACACAGGACTGAGTGGTTATAGTGGTAAGGAAGGTTATAAGCCTCATTTGATCTGCAGTTGTTTAAAGCTTGAGGTGTGTCTATAGGTTTCTCATCTTACACAGGACTGAGTGGTTATAGTGGTAAGGAAGGTTATAAGCCTCATTTGATCTGCAGTTGTGTAAAGCTTGAGGTGTGTCTATAGGTTTCTCATCTTACATAGGACTGAGTGGTTATAGTGGTAAGGAAGGTTATAAGCCTCATTTGATCTGCAGTTGTTTAAAGCTTGAGGTGTGTCTATAGGTTTCTCATCTTACATAGGACTGAGTGGTTATAGTGGTAAGGAAGGTTATAAGCCTCATTTGATCTGCAGTTGTTTAAAGCTTGAGGTATGTTTATAGGTTTCTCATCTTACACAGGACTGAGTGTTTATAGTGGTAAGGAAGGTTATAAGCCTCATTTGATCTGCAGTTGTTTAAAGCTTGAGGTATGTTTATAGGTTTCTCATCTTACACAGGACTGAGTGTTTATAGTGGTAAGGAAGGTTATAAGCCTCATTTGATCTGCAGTTGTTTAAAGCTTGAGGTATGTTTATAGGTTTCTCATCTTACACAGGACTGAGTGGTTTTAGTGGTAAGGAAGGTTATAAACCCCATTTGATCTGCAGTTGATTAAAGCTCAAAATATGTCACTAGGCTTGATAATCTATTCTTCTAAACAGTATATGACGGAAAGCTCAGGATATGTCTTGGGGCTTCCCATCTTATACAGGACTGTGTGGTCAGGAAGGTTATGAGCCTCATTTGATCTAGAGTTGTTTATATGGGCACATTTGTCCTGTTAACCTACAGAGGGTCAATGTTTTTTTTTTAGGATTATTGTAACCAAATTTTGCCCTCTGTCACTGAGAAAGCTCCAGAAGCTGTATAAAAGAAAAATTGTAAAAATAAAATTTATAAAAAGACTTTCATGTCTTGATATCATGATTTCATTTTTCTGCTCAAAATTGAAAACTTTTAAATCATAACTTTTTTAAAATCTATGTTAAGTTTTATGATATACAATTATTGACCTCATTAGAGATTAATACAGATGCTGAGGGAATATATTGCATTAATTTAAGTTTGACACCTCCATATATACATGTACCGGTAATATCTATGTAAACAATTGTTTACACTTCCGACTGTCATCTTGAATGAACTTGACCTTCTTTGATGTTAAATGCATCAGGTATCTGTCTTCCGAGATGACATACATTCTGATTACCACTTGGTTAAATAATCCTTTGAATGTCTTTTGAGAGACCAAGTTAAGTTCCATTGTAAAACAGATAGAAAATGAGTTCTGTTTTTAGCTCACCTGAACCACAGGTTCAAGTGAGCTCTTCTGATCGTCTTTTGTCTGTCCGTAAACTTTTTACATTTTCGACTTCTTCTCCAAAACCGTTGAAGGGATTTTGATGAAACTGTATAGGAAGTAAGTACTCAAGGTCCTCTACCAAGTTTGTTCATTTCGGCCTGATCAGCCCAGGGGTGGATCCAGGGTGTGGCAAAAGAGGCCCCAGGGGTTACCCCTCTTTAAAAATCTTCTTTTCCAGAACCACTGCATGACTTCTAAAACTAACTGCATCTGAGTGATCTACATAAATGTATGATTCAAGGTTTGTTAATGTCGTTGAAATTGGAAAATAAATTTTGGACGCGTTTTTGACGTCTTTTTAGACTAATTTTCATTCATTTCTGTATCTTTGATTTTCTCCCCTATTATTCATTATGATGCATTTATTTTATGCGTTTTACCCGTGGTTTGGTAGATAAATGCTTTCCTGAAAGAATTTTGCTGAAATTTAATTTTTAAAATTTTTTATGAATTTTTTAAGACTGCAAAATGAAGGGGGGGGGGGTAATTTTCCACATTTTTTATTTCTTCTCCAAAACTGCTAAAGGGATTTGATGAAACTTTATAGGAAGTAAGTACTCAAGGTCCTCTACCAAGTTTTTTAATTTCGGAAAGATCGGACCAGGAGTGGATCCGGGGTGGGGCAAAAGAGGCCTCAGAGTACCCCTCTTTAAAAATCTTCTCCAGACTGCTGTATGGATTGAAAAACTTATTGCATTTGAGAGATTTTTATGGATGCATGATTCAATTTCCTGTTTTTGGAATAAATTGGAAAACAAATTTTTGACATGTTTTTGATATCTTTCCAAGCTTTGTCATTTTCATTCATTTTTAAGTCTCCCCCACTCCTAAGGAGTGTTAAGATAATTTGTAAATTTGAGATTCCCATATTTGTAAGACACCAACTCCACTCAGGTGAGCAATGTGGCCCATGGGCCTCTTGTAAGGTACAACCTCAGGGCACTGGATCAACTTACAAATCTTTTATATTTTTTTCTTTAGTAATAACTTTTAATCTTATTTATGTGGTTTAACTATTGTGAAGCATCTATATTCTTTAGTCACCAAATGTTTTACAGATATGTAACAATGTCACACATTTTGTGATGTTATTTTAACAAATTTCTGCAATGGAAAATTGTATCCTATGTTAAATTGTTGAATTCAATAAAATAATGAATCTAGTTTGTATACGAAGTATCTGTGGGATTAGCTCTAAGTCATTTTTATCTTAAATGACATATCTTTGTGATTACAATTCCTTTATTTTCTAGCCGGAACCAATCACAGGATCAAGTCGAATGAAGAGTGGCAGTGCCACAAAGATTCTTCTAGAGACAATTTTTGTTGGAAGTTTTATTTCTAGTCAACATACAACAGTCCAATGGTAATTTTTGTAATACTCTTTTGTTCAGCTATGTTATTACTTTTTCTATATTGATTGGAAATTCATTTTAATTTATCAAGCATAAAATATTTGATTTTTTTCAAATTCAAGAATTTCTTACATTCAGTTAAGCAAATACACAGAGAGGCCTTACAGGTAAATGTTTTTTTGTTGTTGTTGTACTGATATGGAAATACCACCATCCATAGATGATGTGACACAAATCAAGACTCATGTATGGAATTATGCAAATTTAACAGTTAACATTACAGGTATACTAAGACATAAGGACCAAGGTTTGAACCCAAACCTTGCAACAGGGATAAAACAAACCTTATTTACATATGGCTGGTATGCAAGTTATGTAAATCAAACAACTGGATTGTATACAAGGTCAAATTTAGTGTTGCCCTGATATTTAAGGTCAATTTGTGACCATGAACTTGTTGTCAATACTAGAATTTATGACTAATTTGTGATTTGTATGGTCATCATGTAACCCCATTGACAAAATGACACACTGTGACGTTGATATCAATATACATGTAATCAGATTTTATTTCATGAATATCATTAAATTTGAAATGTAAATGGAAGCCAGATGTTTCAGAATGAAAATCATTTTCTCCTTGATGGTAGTATTAATGCTTTTCCTGTAAATGTTACAACTTCCATAATATATAACTTACAAATATATTACAGGGATACCGTCAGTCATTTGAAGACCTACAAGGATATTTGTGATAAGTTATACAGTCAGCATTACCAAAACAAATTGGCTAACCTCATAGCAATGGCAGGGACAAGGTTAGGTTAAATCTCAAATAATCTATAGATATTTACTTATCTTAATTTAGCCAGTATCCTAGTGAAATGACAGAAACATCTTATATTCAGCATTTTAAAATGATAATATGCAAGCTCTTTATTGTTAAAAATGTTCCATCTTGAGTTAAGTCCAATAATTACAGCACTCTCTTAGGATCAGAGTCCTCCAGTGTGTACTATGGGCTTCCAAAAGTTTACTACATCGCAAAGAACTATTCTGATTGGTCTGCAGAATTCCTAGAAAAATGGCTGCCATAAAAGTCTAATCTGATTGGTTGAATTATACATGCGGTTGAGTACAATGGGTTTGTTGAAAGAATGATCCCATAAGAGCCGGATTAGTAACAGCATGGATATGACAGCTTACCTACCTCTTTATGTTCCAATAAAACAATGCCAAATATGCCTTACCTGTACTTATAATTTGGCAGCAATTTTAACATGATTTTAAGCGAGCAAAGCAAGCACTTAATGGTAAGGGGGTAGAAAATGAGCTGTACATACACTGGCTCCAAAACACTGTGTGCATATATATATACCACATGGTTTTCCTAAACCCATGCATTTAATGTTACATTACTTTCTTACAATGACAAAACTGCGCTCACTTCAAGGCAATGCCTTAGTTCATATTATGTTTATATAACGTAGGCCTATAGCTACCAATGAAGTTTTATATATCAATGATTTTAAATATTACAGCCCAAAACTTAAAAATAATTTCATGATTTATATCATTGTAATGAAATGATAATTGTTTTCTATTGTCCATACAGTCTTTGTACAGGAGGACATATTTACTATGCAGGATGGGATAGTATGGGCATCATGGGAATGGTAGATGCTTCAGAGTGTCCTCCAACATATGGTGCTTGTAAGTATTGACTTCTGTCCAATTTTGAAAATTGAACTGGAAGGTACTGTCACTGAAATGGTTGGGATATTACATCAGTTATTACCATGCTTGATATTTAGACCGTTTAAAATATCCATTAGTACTGTATGCTTGAAATTCAATGCAGTATATGCTATGAATTTCGTATCATCACAATCATCACAGTAAGATGTATTCTAAGAAAAGACTTTAGAATGCTGATTCATATATGAGAAAGCAATATAGCCTGTATCTTGTGCTTCAAACACACAACATAGGTTTATATAAAGATCTGAATGTCGGTGTCTGAAATGACAAAATATTTGTAACAGGGTCATTTGCAGATGTGTGATATGATGTCAAATACAAAGTCTTAAGAATGTTTAGATATTTTATCATGATATCAGAGATTTTTAAATGAATGTTGATATGTTTTATCACCAGTAGCACTGGATAATATCAAGGGATTTCTAGAAAATGGATATTCCTTTCACTCATATCACTATGATATAAGGATTTCTGTAACATGTTTTATCTCTTCTAGCATGGATGATATCAAAATTTCTATAATGTTTTATCACTTGTAGCACTGGGTGATATCAGAGGATTTCTGTAACATGTTTTAACATTGGGTTTCTGTAACAACGTTTTATCACATGTAGCACTGGGTGAAATCAGAGGATTTCTGTAACATGTTTTAACATGGGTTGATATCAGTGGGTATCTATAACAATGTTTTATCACATGTAGCACTGGGTGAAATCAGAGGATTTCTGTAACATGTTTTAACATGAGTTGATATCAGTGGGTATCTATAACAACGTTTTTTATTTACTTGTAGCACTGGATGATATCAGAGGATTTCTGTAACATGTTTTAACATGAGTTGATATCAGTGGGTATCTATAACAATGTTTTATTACTTGTAGCACTGGATGATATCAGAGGATTTCTGTAACATGTTTTAACATGGGTTGATATCAGTGGGTATCTATAACAATGTTTTATTACTTGTAGCACTGGATGATATCAGAGGATTTCTGTAACATGTTTTAACATGGGTTGATATCAGTGGGTATCTATAACAATGTTTTATTACTTGTAGCACTGGATGATATCAGAGGATTTCTGTAACATGTTTT
The DNA here is from genome assembly GCA_030159075.1 of Atrina japonica. NCBI lineage: Eukaryota > Metazoa > Mollusca > Bivalvia > Pterioida > Pinnidae > Atrina > Atrina japonica. The sequence goes on along the minus strand of BROG01000005.1, from coordinate 2,871,733 downwards.
AACATGAGTTGATATCAGTGGGTATCTATAACAATGTTTTATTACTTGTAGCACTGGATGATATCAGAGGATTTCTGTAACATGTTTTAACATGGGTTGATATCAGTGGGTATCTATAACAATGTTTTATCACTTGTAGCACTGGATGATATCAGAGGATTTCTGTAACATGTTTTAACATTGGGTTTCTGTAACAACGTTTTATCACATGTAGCACTGGGTGAAATCAGAGGATTTCTGTAACATGTTTTAACATGGGTTGATATCAGTGGGTATCTATAACAATGTTTTATTACTTGTAGCACTGGATGATATCAGAGGATTTCTGTAACATGTTTTAACATGAGTTGATATCAGTGGGTATCTATAACAACGTTTTATCACATGTAGCACTGGGTGAAATCAGAGGATTTCTGTAACATGTTTTAACATGAGTTGATATCAGTGGGTATCTATAACAACGTTTTATTACTTGTAGCACTGGATGATATCAGAGGATTTCTAGAAGGTGGATATTCAGCATTAAGAAACACTGAGGGAGACCTCAGTAACCTTGTAAGTTTAAACACTATCAAACTTATGAATTTCTAAAGTTGCTGAATATGTAAACTGAACTATAAATATATCATTAAAATTGTCATCTTCATGAAATTAAATTGAATACAGTGAAACCTGCTTTAGCAACCGCCTGTGTGTAAAGACCACCCGATCACAAAAACCATTTTTTGCTGTCCCGAATTGTATCATTTGTGTACAAATCAAACTCTATATAAAGACCACCTCCCTATAAAGACTGGTTTTATTGTGATCCTAAGGAGGTCGTTATATACAAAATTCACTGTATTGTCATGTAGTGCACACAAGTATGCACTTTTTACTTCACATATGTTTTTGTATAATTATCTGTTTTGTGTGATAGGGAAAACATTTCCAGATATCACTTGAAGACATGGAAAGAGATGTTATCCCTCATCTCACCTCCAATGATCTGGTGATAGTTTTATCTGAAGGTAAGTCTGAAATAGAGATATAATTGGATAATATGTGTCTGAAATAGAGATATCATTTGATAACAAGAGAGCTTCAAGTAGCTATATGTCTCGCCTGTGACATATAATCAATAAAAATAACAACAGAAACTGCAATCTACTTTCCAGAAATCAGGTTAGACCAGCTCCAGTACCCCAAAAGGCACATCTAGGGTACATGGGGATCATTTGTGTGAAGTACAATTCCAATCCACCCAGTAGTTTAGGAGTTCTGCCCTGAAAACGATTTTCAGTGCCCATGACCTAGTTTTCTGAAAGTAGGTCAGGCCGACCTTTGTATCCCAAAAGGCAAATCTAGGGTACATGAGGATCATTTGTATGAAGTATGGTTCCAATCCACCCAGTAGTTTAGGAGTTCTGCTCCAGAAACAATTTTCAGTACCGGTAATTGTGACCTAGTTTCCAGAAAAAACCGTTAGACCGACCTTAGTACCCCAAAATGCACATTTAGGGTACATGGGGATCATTTGTGTGAAGTATGAATCCAATCCACCCAGTAGTTTAGGAGTTTTGCTCTGGAAACGAAATGTTGACGATGCTGCCGGAGCCAGACAGAATTTGTGATCCGTATGTCTTTGCTTCTGCTTCTCAGGCGAGACAATAAATATATGCCTGAAACAGAGGTATTGATAGACAATGTGTCTGAAATAGAGATATCATTACATAATATATGTCTGGAAGAGAGATATCAATAGATAGTATGTGTCTGAAATAGAGATATCATTTGATGATAAATATATGCTTAAAACAGAGATATTGATAGACAGTGTGTCTGAAAAAGAGATATTTTTAGGTAATATGTCTAAAATAGACATCATTACATAATATGTCTCTGAAATAGAGATATCATTAGACTATATCTGTCTGAAATAAAGATACCATTACATATTATCTTGTACTACAAGATGTAGCATTGCTGGGAAATCACTGGTAAAGAGTAACATATGCAACTATCATCTCCAGGATTCCTTGTTCTAAAGCACCCCTTCAGTTGATTAGATTATGTGATACTGAATGGTTATGGCTTGCTTACTTTATCTATAAATAGATTTCTTTTTAATGCTCCTTTCCTCAGTTTGAATTGATCCATAATATATTGTTATGGTGCTTGTCTGTGGACAGTGGTTCTTGGAGATGATGTAAACTATATAGTGATAGGCTACAAAAGTTTTTATTTCTCATGACTCTATCATTATGTAAGGTTAACAAAAGGTCGAGATGCTTGTCTTAATATGACAAAGTGATTCCTTTCTATGAAAGACACTGGTGATGTTGTGTAATTTTGTCATTTCACATCTTTCAGATGGAACTACAAAAATATTAAAATCTTTGTCAAAAAGTAACTGCAAAAAAGGTTGTATTCATTTCAAAAGTTCAGCTACTCAGGTAAGAGCTAGAAGAAGTTTGTAAATATATACTAATATACATGGTTATCTGGAAGTTTCCAGATGAAAAATTATTGTGTTGATGTACATTACATCTACTTACTTGTCATTTACTGTTCTGTTGAAAACTGTTGGAAAAGCATTTAGCAGTCAGTATTTTCTCCAGAAATACTTATCATAGTGTAGCATACCTGAATTTATCAGATTAAAGGGAGATAAATACTATAGCCTCCCTGGTAGAGTTAAAGATCATTGTCATTCTCGGTATTATGGAACTGAGAGATGTTATTATTGCAAATATGTAAAGAAACTTTTAGTAATTTAAAGTCCCTTCAAAGTTTTTCTTTTCAAAACTTTATATATTTTTATTTCATTAAGTTTTTAAAATCCCATACCAGACTTGCCATTTTACGGACAGTGTTCTATTATATGTTTTAGGAAAGTCAATCTACTACATATGTAGAAAGGACTACTGTTTTTACTGAAGCTGTAGTGTAAGCACATATTTAAGTGTATACCGGTTAATGTTTAGAGCCTTCAGATGAAGAGTTTCCAGTGTTGATGGCTAGGTCATACCAGAACATTTGTAGATTTGACATGTTAAGGAAGCCTCAGGCATATTCATATTTTTATAGTGTCGGCCTAAACTTAAGGCATATCACCTAGAACTTGTGTCATCTACATACAAGTGAAAATGTATTAATGTAAGCATAATATAGATATACAGAAAATATATTTTATAAATGTTTCAGGAAGTTTGACTCTATTGCAGTTGATTCATTCCAATTGCTGTACTTTTGCTTATTTCAGGAAAGTACTCTGAAAATGGCATATAATGAAGTTTTACATGTTGAACTGCCACCTCAGGAACAATTTGAGTCGACTTTAAAGGAGTTTACACAACTATACAGAGAAATATGTACAAAATGGATATGTAATGCAATAACAACTGGGGCCCATATCATAAAGGGCAAAGTCTACCAAAATATCATGATAGATCTCAAAGTCAGGTACTAATCATTTACATTCAAATATTATAGAATCCCCTCTGGAAGCTTTTCAAGTTTGTGAACAAAAACAGAAGTGGTTGCCCTGGGTCCCCATAAAGAGCCAAAAGTGGTTAAATTTGTTACAACTTTCAAATAAAATTCTCAAAAAATTGCCTCTTCAATTGCTTTCATATTTGATATGTGGGACCATTTAGAAATTGTTTACAAAGTTTGTTAATGAAAATAAAATTTGGCTATAACTGAGTGATGTCACTAGTGGGAGCTTTTGTTAACATATGCTATTTTTCAAGGTCATAGGGTCAAAGGTCATTTGTCATATGGAAGACTGGAAATGCCTATTTCTTTAATAATGTCAACTTTTTGGCACATTTGAGCTGAAAGCAATGCTCAAGTGATCTATAGGAATCTGCATTCATTTATCATCCCTCTTTTAACTGCCCATATGTAAACCTTTTCTTTAAATGACTTCTTCTCAAGAACCACTGGACAGATTTGAAAAGTCAACTCCTTCATTCTTTAATATGTAAGTCCATGTTGTCATTATGTACATCGTTTGTTAAACAAAAGCCAAATGGGGAACTAGGGTACACTTAATGATATAGGCTCATTTTTAGATTGGATTAAATATCATCACATGACATTAAATAACCCTTGTGTGTACCATAATTCTACAGTCAAATGCAAAAAGACGTAAAATTATATATATATATATAATGATGGCAAGATTTGACTGGTCAATATATAACGAGGAAATAGAGCCAGCCTGGCTCAGCCATTAGCGCGCTCGACTCTTGATCATGAGGTTAGTTGAGTCCAGCTTCGGGCAGGTTGGTTTCCTGTCTTTCGGATGAGACAGTAAAAACCATAGGTGTTGGCATGTTAAAGAACTATCACTGCTCAATGACCGCAAGTGCTGAGCATAGGCCAAAATTTGAAGCCCTTTACCGACATTTGGTGACGTCTCCATATGAGTGAAATATTCTTGAGTGGGGCATTAAACAACAATAAACAAAAACATAAACGAGGTAATAAAATGTTTAAATTTATACAAATCATCTAAATACATGTACTATGGCAGATCAAAATCATACATTCTTACCAATAAATATAGCAGAATTACCAAACCAAATGTACAGTATAAAAACCATACATTTCTCAGGTAAGAATAAAAGCCCATGTACCTCTTGTTTAGTAAATAGAAACATTGTGTTCCAAAAAAAAAAGATCAAAAACAGAAATTAATGAAATTCTGTGATAAGGCACTGTTGATCAATAGCCATTGTCAACATAGCTTGTCTAAGCATCAAGTGTTTTTAATGTGCTAAATAATACTTAGTCAGCTGTCAATGATGTCTAAGAACAAAGCTCAGATCAGTAATAAAAAGTGCATCCTGCACTGTAAAATTTTATATAATTAAATCAAGGGGATGGAGTCGGATAAGACATCAATTTTGCCAATTTCTTATGCTTTAGGTCATTATTTTTAGTAACTGATTTTTTATGAAGATCATCAACAAAAAGTGTGAAGAATTATATATATGCACATCACAGCTATTGTCTGCAACTTCTTACATTGTCTTTTCAGTAATAACAAGCTATTCTACAGAGCTGTGGGTATCATACAGGTAAGCAGATGTTTTATTTATTTTATTTTAGTTTGTACCATTTTGTTTTAGCCAGTGCTTATACTAAGGCAGTGTTTATCAAGTTTATGATGTAAGATTTTGTTTTAGCCAGTACTGATACCTGTACTCATACTAAGGCAATGTAAATCAAGTTTATAATGTAAGACTTTGCCTTAGAATACTTATCTGTATTCTATCCATAAAAAAGATTACATCTTCCAGAGAACACTTAGTAGAAGAACTTGGTGACCCCATTTTAGGTAGATGCACTATATATATATATGTATATATATATATATATATATATACACACACACCAGACTCTGAATGTGTGTGAGCATTTTTAAAATATGAAGATGTACGCAAGATGATCAAAATGTAGAATGACAGCAGTGAACAAATGCCACCTGTACATTTACTTTTACAGAAGTTTACAAACTTATCTAAAGATAGAGCACAGGAATACCTCCTACGATCTATTTATGACACAGACTTGTTATCAGAAACACACAGAACCATGAAAGTTACGGAACATATTGAGGTCGCCACAAGCAAAGAGAAAGTAAGTGTAAATCGGTAATTATAAAATGGTGTAAGTAAAATTTTGTGTAACATTCATTTGTTTATTCTAATATTTAATTTGATTGTTTTAAAATTTTTTGCTATCCATAAATCTTTGAACATCCAAATGGTGTTCTCTTGTATGCTCAAAGCCATTGATGTTCATAAATATTCCGGTATTTACGCAAGTTCTTGATTATGAATCATTTCATAGAGCATTCTGACGTTAAACTAATATTTTAGGTCATCTGGAGTTTTAGAACCTTCGTAGTTCAATAGTTCAGTTATGGGTCATGTCAGATATGTAATGTAATATTTCAGGCTGCTGTCCTGAAAATCTTTTTGCTGATCTATTAACACAAAAAGTGTCAAATTTCTGCTGGTTCCACATCACAAAAGTGTTTAACATTTCTTGAAATTTCACATATTGTACACAGGTAGTGCAATTTGTCTCAGTATTTTTCATGCTCTTACATTAGTATCAATTCTTGATGATATATGAAAATAAGAGATTTTACTATATTTTTGAAAAAAAAGTAAATAATTGCTAAAAGAACTTACCTATGGCATTTGGTTAATCTTGAATCTTAATGGTAAATGTCTCGTCAATATCCTATGACTACCACTTTACTATATTATAGAGTAAGTTTTATATACTTACAAATATATATGGTTATTTTCAGTACAGTCAAACCCACTTTAGTGACCACCTGTATATAAAGACCACCTGGTCATACATTACCATTTGTGTACAAATCAACGTCTATATAAAGACCACTCCCTATAAAGTTTCTGTAAGGGGGTCTTTATATATGTTTCACTGTATTTGTAGAATAAAAGCTTAAAGTTGGAAAACTCAATTACTTTTTTTTCAGATTGTTCCAAAAGCATTGCTATCTGCCCTAACAAAGTGTTCCATCCAGGAAGCAGAGCAGCTCCTGCAGAAACAACCTGTTCTGAGGACTGTTATATCTAAAACACTGGCAAATACAACTGATAACAACTAGTCAATACTTCAATTACTCCATCCTGTTGTATCTGTATACTTTTTATTAATTGTTTAATTGACAATGTCCTTGATAGGTGACTGTGTACATATTCTGAAACATTGACCTAGTTTAAATCCTAGGTTTATAGCAAAGCGGATACTTAGTTTTCCAAAATTCTGTGCTTCCCAGCAAATTTGGAAAGTGGTTTTTTGTAAAGAATTTGTAAAAAAAAAAAAAGTCATCCTGTGGGAACATATTACATACTATTATCAAATATAGTCTGTCATAAACTCTTATTCCTATTGATTGCATTCTAACCTGCAGGAAATCTTTACGATGATCATGAATTGCTAATTAAATCCTATTCATGACATTTGTCAGAAATTTAACTAGGTTTACAGAAAACATTCCCAGTGCCCATGTCCAAAGAAGACTTGATGCAATCCAACATTTATGACGACTTACCAGTGATGAGATCTTTACACCCTGATAAAAATAATAAACTGTTCCTATGTAAATCAACAACAAAAATGGCAGCCAGCGTTACAGCTAAACAAAATTAAAAAATCATAAATGATTAACTAGAATCTTAAGTATTGAAGCACTCGCTTGAACTGAAATGCTAAATCAGTTATGGCTATGACCTTCTTTGAATAAAAATATAACAATTTCAATTTATAAATTTATGGTTTCAACCACTTTGCCAGTTTACTGGGATACAGTATAGCTTTTGGTCAACTGTGTGAACTGTTACAACACAATAGTTACATGATATTCAATTCTGTCACGTTAACATAACAAACAAATAGACAATTATATATATATATATATATATATTTAATATCTATATTATAAAGGGTAAAATGTGATTTATAGTTTATATTTAACCAAATTGATTATCCCAAGTGATATCTTATGTTGAAAACTATCAAATTGATTTTAGATTTACATAATAAATTTCATCTAAAATCATTAAGTTATAGGTGCTAAATGCTATTATGGAAAAAATATCACCGAGAAAATGTTGGCTCACAAAACTGCACAATTTTACCATTTAGTCATTATGACTAACCTAAATGACGAATCAGGAAAACGCACAGATGACTCAACCATCACTCCCCTTCATCTGATCACAGAAAGTTCCACAGACATCAGTGTTATAGTTTTGATCTTAACGTTGATGATGTACAGGTCTACACGTACACGTCACCACTCGATTCCCCAGATTTGTTTTGGTTGTTACAGTCAACAATACAAGTCATAATTTCGAATTTGCTGGTTGATGTGCTTGGTGATCTGTTGGATTCTATTTTTCCTTCCTCTAATGATCGGTTCTAAATCCAGTAAAGCCCCTTTGGTGTCTTCAATCAACTTCATAATGGTCGACTAAAAACAAAAATGAGATTAATGTAATAGAAATAATATTGGATACTATCAGGGAACCTCTAGTAAAATATGAAGTGGGATAATAAATCCTGTAAAATTTTAAATTTCAGGAAAGTTTTTCAGTTGATTAAGGATTGATGGGTGCAATATCCAGAAATGATATTATTTGTTAAAAAGTGTTTTTATGTATATATTTTAAAACTGAAATTTTTGTATTCTTTGTCTAGTGATTAAAACACAATAAATAATCAGAAATAGTGGGGGAAAGGGAAATAGTTAGATTAGAATAGTACTTATATGAAATACTGATAATTAAAAATTAATACGTAACATAAAATAAATGAAATAAATTCATATGATTTTCAGGGACATGTTACAACTGTTAGAACAAAATGAAAATTTTAATTACATAAAATGTGGTATCTGGATTATGATAAAGATTTTAACTTTGTTTCCTGTGAGCTCTGTATAGACAGTATCAAACTTTTAGAGAAATATAAAACATTGAGAGTGTACACATCAGTGGTTTATTATAGTATTTTTGTTCTATTATGTTACCATATAAACAATCCGGTTGTATACAAGATATATTGGCACCTGTATACAAGGGTTGATAGATAAGTGTTGAGTCTCATATGTAAGGATTTATGGGAGAAGTATTGCACTATATTTCAACATAATCTCCTTCAGTTTCTATACACTTTTGCCAGTGATGTTTAAGAGCCTCAATGCCACTTTAAAAGAATTAATTACCTTTCTTGACTATCCAGAAAATCCTCCATTGCATGTATGACATCATCTGTCTAGAAATGGGTACTGAAAATGGCATTTTTCAATTCTGGGAATAGATGGAAGTCTGATGGAGAGAGATCAGGTGAGTAAGAGGGATGATGAATCAACTGAAAGCCACAACCATTAATGTCAGCCATAGCAATGACAGACTTGATTCTGGTGAAACTAGACACCTTTACTGAGCTTTTGACAGTGCTTGACTATAATTTTTTCCTTACCTGTCTAAGAAGTGATGCATAATATGTTCCACTGATTGATTGTCCCTTTTAGAGATAATCTAACATAGGAATACCCTCAGCATTCCAGAAAATCCAGGCCATAACCTTCCCAGCTTATGGAACACTTTATGCCTCCTTTGGTAGCAGTGAACCAAAGTGCTTCCATTGTTAAAACTGTTTGACTTCTAGCCTGAATGATGGACCCATGCTTCATCCATAGTCATAAACCAACAAAGTTGGCAGGATCTGCCTCTAAAAGGTTCAGATTAGCATGTGACAAATTCCATCTTGTGTGCTTCTGATCAATTGTCAGCAGTCTTGGTTTCAAAAAATCTAAGACCTTTCCCATCTCAAGATCTCGGGTAAGAATGGAATGAACTCTTTCATCCAACAGTACTGGCTATATCTCTCTCTCTAACTCTTCTATCAGCCATAACAATATCAGGGACTTTAGTAACCATTTCAGGCAGTGACAGATCTTCTAAAACAGGGGTCATTCTGAAGACTCTGTCTGCCACGCTTACATTTTGCCACCCACCTTTTTATGGTAGCATATGAAGGGGCATCCTCTAATAGTATTGTGACCATGAAAAGCCTTGTGTGCTAGATGTTTCTTGAATAAATATTGAATCACTGCTGTCTCAGCAATTTTGTTCATTTTGCTAGAGTCACTTGCCCTGTTTACTTTAGAGTGTTACTTCTTTGACAGAAAACTGACCAAATGACACCGTTCTTTGGTAATACAGCCTTAAATAGTCGGGGAACAGTAGGGCTAAAAATGAGCAACACTGCTTATCAATACAAGGTTCAAAACTTATCAATCAACCCTCGTATAACCATCTGTTTACGTATTATCAGAACATGGTCAACAACCTGTTTAATACATAAATATTATATCTACACTAGTGCATCTATATATTTGAATTCAACTAGTGCAATCACTTTTTATGGCATGATGGGGCAAGATTTGAGTTTTTACACTTGTAAGCCCCTTTCTTAAACACTAGATTAATTTATTTCAGTTTCTGATGGCACATGGATGTGTAATGTATGCACTATGGATATTTAAATACATTGTTAGATGAAATACAAGTTTCAATGGTGATCCTTTTATTCACCATGAATCTGATGCAAATTTGTCATTATTCTGGGTTTTTTTACAAATTGTTGTACTGATTCCTTGCCAGGTTGAGATTTTTATCTATGAAAAATGTTGAAATCTTGCTCATTTACTAAAATCAGGATCCATTTCTCTCAAAGACAAAAACATTCATTTGCGAAAACATGATTGATCTTTCAGATTGTCATACACGTATCTAAATCTATTCACAGAAATCTTGCCATAAATTAAAAATATGAATAAAAATTTTGGAAAATCTGAAGTTATTTTCTTTTTCTTTTTTAATCTGTGCTGATGACAAAAAATCTAAATCAGTCGATGATAGAGATCTGTAAAGTATATTAGATGTATATGTTGATTGAGATTAGATATTTTTTGAGATTAGATACTGATTGAGATAAGATTCCTATTCAGATTAGACATTGTTTGAGAATAGATAATGTTTGAGATTAGACATTGATTGAGAGATTAGACATTGTTTTAGATTAGATATTATTTGAGATTAGATACTGACTGAAATTAGACATTGTTTCAGATTAGATACAGATTGAAATTAGATACTAAATGTGATTAGATATTATTTGAGATTAGATATTTTTTTTAGATTAGAGATTAATTGTGATTAGTTACTGATTGAGATTAGATACTGATTGAGATTAGATTGATTGAGATTAGATTTTTTTTAGATTAGAGATTAATTGTGATTAGATACTGATTGAGATTAGATATTGTTTGAGATTAGAGATTAATTGTGATTAGATACAGACTGACATAAGATACAGATCGAAATTAGATACTGATTGAGATTAGATAAAGATTGAGATTAGATATACTGATTGTGATTAGTTACTGATTGAGAAATGTTCAGACTGAGGAGTCAAAAGGAATAAAGCACAACTCGTCTGTCAGTCCTGATGGAATGGAATCAAAATGAATATCAACTTTTCATAAATCAAGAATAATCAAAGACTGATTATGAGCAAAACTCTGGAAAGTTCATATTGTTTCTTTCAGTTATGTTTTATGTCTGAAGCAGGACATTTACCTGTTAAGAGATTTTCTCTACTACAGGTGAGGTGCCATAAAATCAGACCTATGTTACAGACTCCTGCCAAAAAAGTGAGGAGTTCACTGTTTTGAATGTGATTAGATATTGTTTGAGATTAGATATTTTTTTTAGATTAAAGATTAATTGTGATTAGTTACTGATTGTGATTAGATATTGATTGAGATTAGATACTGATTGAGATTAGAGATTAATTATGATTAGATACTGATTGAGATTAGATATTGTTTGAGATTAGAGATTAATTATGATTAGATACAGACTGACATAAGATACAGACCGAAATTAGATACTGATTGAGATTAGATAAAGATTGAGATTAGATATACTGATTGTGATTAGTTACTGATTGAGACATGTTCAGACTGAGGAGTCAAAAGGAATAAAGCACAACTCGTCTGTCAGTCCTGATGGAATGGAATCAAAATGAATATCAACTTTTCATAAATCAAGAATAATCAAAGACTGATTATGAGCAAAACTCTGGAAAGTTCATATTGTTTCTTTCAGTTATGTTTTATGTCTGAAGCAGGACATTTACCTGTTAAGAGATTTTCTCTACTACAGGTGAGGTGCCATAAAATCAGACCTATGTTACAGACTCCTGCCAAAAAAGTGAGGAGTTAACTGTTTTGAATACATCACACTAGACCTCACTTTAAATTTTCATACAAAAAATCCATGAAATTTACTTCTCGTGCTAATTAAAGAACAGTAGCTACCTATCCTTTGCCCAACTGGAACCCAGATATCTTGGTTGATAGGTGAAGAACACAACCTCCACAAGCAGTATAAAATTTCGAATAGCAACCGTAATGACTAAACATGTATGTTAATTCACAACTTGTATAAAAAATCTTTTATTTTTACTTTGGAGTCTAATCATTAGATCAATGGTTTTAAACATCTTGGCTGACATATACATGTAGTCTATAATAAGTACCATGGTAGGTGTTTCAGGCAATTCACTATGGAATCAAATCATTAGATCAATATTTTTAAACCTTGTATCTTTTTTGACATGCAGCAATAAGTACCGAATAGGTGTCTCTGGCAGTTTCGAGTATCATTATTAGGGATCAAACCATTATAGGATTTGTAGGAGTGTTCTTATAGCTCCTATAACATCATCATATAACATGAGTCTCAACTAATGGCCATGTTTTTAATATTATTACCTGTGGAAGTGGTGCCATCTCCAATTTACGTGACTTGTTAAAAATAATTTGTTTGTCCCAGTTAATTCCCAACACTGCACCAGTTTTTAGTTCTGGATACAATCCCACTAAACTGAATGTAATGGCGTGATCTTGGTATTCCTGTACCAGCGCGTCCATAGCTGTTGATGTGACCGACTCCTAAAAAATCAAAAATATTGTTTTAAAATCATGTATAATGGTGCTCAATCACAGACTTTCAAAAATTTCATATCTTTATTGTACAAAATTTCTTCTAATTGAAAAGTATCATTCACAGCATTTTTCTGAAATTTCCATCCCCAATTCAGAATTCACCATCACAAATTAAATTTTGGTATATGAACATGGAAGGTAAAGGTCCTCTGAGTGATTGACCTAGAGGTCATTTGCATATTACAATTATGTCGGAGATACATTGTAATACAGTATTTATTTGATTCAAATGCAACCACAGAATTATAAACACATTCTAGAACGAATGTCAGTCGAATGGCACATATTTTTAACCCAAATATGAGACTCTGTGGTGCAACACAGCAGTATGTGGGTTCTAGTTCATATCTCTAGCTATTCCAACAATGTTGGAGGTTTAAATGGTCAGATACTTTTGACTTGCGCTAGCACTTCGGCATATCTGAAGTAAAGCCAGCTCTAATAGTATTGGAGTAATCTCTAGCCTACATTACACTATATTGTGAAATTGTATATCTTTAAGATAAATCTGTGCATGACACAGTAGCATTTCTAACAAACTACTGATACAGAAATACATTGTAATTTGCTTATATGGAACACTTGCATTTAAAAAATTCTCTCCATTTACATTGTAAGAGAAATATGCTGTTTTGTTATGTTTAATTCACTAACAAATTTTACTCTTGACATCTTGTTTAATCCTTACTTCTTTGGAATTACATTTTGGAATAAAATATTTACGAGAGGGTATAGAATACCACAGGCTGAGGTTAATGGATCAACTGTCAAAAACTTGGCCTTTCTGCAGTAGAGTAAGTCCGTAGGTGTGTAGACACGACAGAGTAAACGCTGCATGTCAAATTGTCATGTTTATTATTTGAAAGACTTGCCTATTCACTGTTGATTATGCATTGCCATATTTGTCATCAGCATCTGGTTTCAGTTGGAAATAATCCCACATGAAAGTAACTCAAATTACTCAAGCACTTTCTGTTCCCGTTCCCCCTTCTTTTGAGGAATGAAGTGATCGTAGTGAGTGAGATATAACAACTGTTTAACAACACGAATGAATAACTTCATATTAGCCGCCATTTGCAATTTATACTGATAGCACTAAACAACTAACAGACACAAAGTTACGAAATAGCTGCAAGTTATTGAGAGGTTGATACATTATCACATCTACATTCAAATTATATCTGTATTTATCATTTATAGATTATTTTATATTCTGATAAAAAATATTACGTTTTTTTTTTATTAGAAATATTGGAGTCCGCTTAAAGTAATTGTCATTCCATTTGGGTCATTAGAAGAACCTTATTGAATAATAATTCTGGAACCAAACCAAACGGAAATCCAGAATATAAGAACCAAACTGGTTGGTTCGACATCAACGGTTCGGTTCTGCGGTTTTTAACCGAACCATCACACCCCTACTAACTGTTCATGAGGACATTTTGACTTGACCATCTGTGGTGTAGGAGTACATTTTGACCTGACCCTCTGTGATGTATTTGTACATGTTGACCTGACCCTCTGCAGTGTATGATTACATTTTGACCTAACTCTTTGTGGAGTATGAGTACATTTTTATCTGGCCCTCTGTGGTGTATGAGTGCATTCTGATGACCTACTGTATATGAGTACATGTTGACCTGACCAACTGTGTATGAGTACATTTTGACCGGGTCATCTGTTGTGTATGAGTACATGTTGACCTGACCCTCTTTAGTGTATATGTACATGTTGACTTGACCCTCTGTATTGTATGAGTACATTTTGACTTGACCCTCTGTATTGTATGAGTACATGTTGACTTGACCCTCTGTATTGTATGAGTACATGTTGACTTGACCCTCTGTATTGTATGAGTACATTTTGACTTGACCCTCTGTGGTGTATGAGTACATTTTAACCCGACCCTCTGAAGTGTATGAGTACATGTTGACCTGACCCACTGGTGTACAAGTACATTTTGACCTGACCCTCTGTGGTGTTTGAGTATTCTGACATGAACCTCGGTGGTGTATGTGTACATGTTGTCCCTAGCCTCAGTGGTGTACAAGTATATTTTGACATGACCTTCTGTGGTGTATGAGTACATTTTTACCAGACCATTTGTGTTTTATGAGTATTTTGACCTGATACTGATAGTGTATACTGATAGTGATAGTGTATGATTACATGTTGATCTGACCCTCTATAGTGTATGAGTACATTTTGATCTGACCATCTGTGGTATACAAGTACATTTTTACCAGACCATTTGTGTTGTACGAGTATATTTTGACCTGACGATCTATGTATAAGTACATTTTGACCTGATACTCTGTGGTGTACGAGTACATGTTGACCTGACCTTCTGTGGTGTACAAGTGCATGTTGACCTGACCCTCTGTGGTGTATATGTACATTTTCACCAGACCATCTGTCATGAATGAATACATGTTGACCTGACCTTCTGTAGTGTATGTGTACATTATCACCAGACCATCTGTGGTGTATGAATATATGTTGACCTGACCATCTGTGGTGTATGAGTACATTTTTACCAGACCATTTGTATTGTATGAGTATATTTTGACCTGATCCTCTGTAGTGTATGAATACATGTTGACCTGACCTTCTGTAGTGTATAAGTACATTTTGATCTGACCATCTGTGGTGTACGAGTACATTTTGACCTGACCCTCTGTGGTGTATCAGTACATGTTGACCTGACCCTCTGTGGTGTATGTGTACATTTTCACCAGACCATCTGTGGTGTATGAGTACATTTTGACCTGACACTCTGTAGTGTATGAGTACATTTAAACTTGGCTTTCTGTAGTGTATGAGCACATTTTGACCTGGCCCTCTGTGGTGTATCAGTACATTTTGACCTGGCCCTCTATGGTGTATGAGTACATTTTGAACCTACTACCTGACCATCTGTGTATGAGTACAGATTATTTACTATTAACTATGGCATGTTACTAACCTGACTAGCAGTTAACAGTAAAACTAGCTTGTGTGAGTTGAATCTAAATGGATAGTTTGCTGCTTCTGATAGAGCCTCTGTGACAGTCTGCTTACTGGTTCTCCATACTGTCCGTAATTTATTTGCATCCATCCCATTTGCTCCAAGTAAATATCTGAAATGTTAATTCAAATGGATGTAATCACTTTGAAATGGCATCTGCCAAACTATTCAAACCAACATTTAAAGCCCCAGGATTCAAGATTTTGGTGGTATAAATTACAAATGAACGCTTGTCACAGTGCAGTTATTGTCGATATAAATGCTGTTTGGGTGACAGATAAAGAGAATGACGCCTTCCATTCGATATATAATCATATAAATCTTATATATCATAGTTTTCATATTGAAAACCAAAATAATGAGAATTGATTATCCTGCCTTAAACATGATCAGTCTCATTTTGATGGAACAGCAAAGTTAAAAATGGAAGAGCAGAGTATACAGTTTATTTGATTTATATATCTTTGTGTGACATCATGTTATGAATTAGAGTACATGCTTGTGTGATGTCATATGAGGAACTTTGATCATAAAGGATATAAATGCCATCTAGGTTAACACTGCGTCAATGGGAGATTACTGTGAGAAATGTTAATATTGAATTTTGTATGTCTATCAATACAGTGTAATCATCAAAACAAGACTTATAAGATAAGAATCTGAACAAAACTGAAATGAATCACAATTATCTTAAAGGTAATTAGCCTAGTAATGCCACTACTGGGATATACACAAAGAACTGATGTATAGCCACTATTGGGATATACACACAGAACTGATGTATAGTCACTATTGGGATATACACAGAACTGATGTATAGCCACTATTGGGATATACACATAGAACTGATGTATAGCCACTGTTGGGATATACACAGAACTGATGTATAGCCACTATTGGGATATACACATAGAACCGATGTATAGCCACTATTGGGATATACACATAGAACTGATGTATAGCCACTGTTGGGATACACACAGAACTGATGTTGGATATACACATAGAACTGATGTATAGCCACTATTGGTATATACACATAGAACTGATGTATAGCCACTGTTGGGAATGACACACTATTGGGATATACACATAGAACTGATGTATAGCCACTGTTGGGATGTTGATGTATAGCCACTGTTGGGATACACACAGAACTGATGTATAGCCACTATTGGGATATACACATAGAACCGATGTATAGCCACTACTGGGATATACACATAGAACTGATGTATAGTCAGTAGGGAAATTTGGCCAGGTGAGCTATCAAGGCATGTTGTGAAACTGGACCAACAGTCATGCCCTACTTTACAATATTGAAAAGTTTCATATAAACATGTAAAAGCTGTCATATGAATGCATTAATTATAATAAATATGAAATCTCTGTACACTCAAGAGTTCGATCATCAGGGCCAACGAGAGACATTAATATAAGTTATTATAACTTGTTTGTCAGTCGTTGTAAAATAAATGAAGTTTAAACTTTAAAATTGAGTTCAATGTCATTTATGTGGTGGTTTTGTGATACAGACTGTTTGACTTCATGTGATACATTGACTGACGGCATAAAGAAAAATAACTGGCAACAAAAATCTAGAACATATTTGATTCAACTATAACATTACCTTGAAGAGTATGCTGTTTGGTCATCGTAGGCAGAGTCATAATTCAGAACACCAACTCTGATGTCTGAATTGACGGCTTCCAGATGCAGAATTAAAGACAGAATTCGTTGTTTTGCAATGTCTCCTTTAAACCCTTCATCATTTGAGAGAACAAACACTATATCCACAGGAGAGTCGGTTTTCAATACAGATTTTCCGGAATCTTTGTATGACTCACACTTTGCTGTACAAAAACAATAACAATAGGAACAAAAGTGTGATAAATGATGAAAAGGAGACACATTTGAAGAATTACAGTGTTCCTAGCAGTGTGAAAATGTATGTTATAAAAAGCATTGTGTACACAACATGCCATCTACCTATAGGATGTCAAGCTGCAACAAATACATCATGTGTCAGAAAGGTAACAGAACTGGACTAAAAATTATGTCAAAGTCATGTAAAAAATTACAAGTTTCTTCTTATAGATTCACATGCTTCCATACACCTATGAAAAGAATTTTCCAGGATTCATTGAAGCTCCATCATTATGTCTGCCATGTCTGAAACAAGGTCTTCTCAATGACCCCAGGGAAGGGAAAAATACACTTGGATTTATTAGCAGGGTGTTGTTATTTTCAGCCAGAACTTCCAAGTGTTTAAGACATTGTGAATTTGTGCACTGCAGTGGTGAAGCAGCCAAGAGTTTTCCTACCATAACTCTGGCTTCTTCTCATGCACTGAGCAAAGCAAACACAATTAACAGGATGTCTTTGTCGATCAGCTGGTTGATCATCTCAATTTTGGCAAGAATCTGATGGAAGTACATATGTATGATGGTGGCTTTGAGGCTCATTTATGGACAGATTAGGTTTTTTTTTGTAAATATTGTAGGCATTGACTTAACAATCATGCATGCATACCAAACTTTAAAGAAATCTGATCATTTGAGAGGATTTTTAAAGATGTAACCATGTTTTTACCCTTTTTGTGTCCCCTAAAGGTCCTAGCCCTTTTCATTTCTGCGACTTCTCATGGGAATAGTGAGATTGTGTTAATATTACTCCCCAGTAATTCATATTAGTGATATGCTGACATTCCCGACAAGGGGTGGTGTATTAAAAAGTTCTTGTAAATCAGTCACATGATTGTTAATTTTTACATAAAACCATGAGAAAAAAACATTGGGACACAACTATTGTTTACATGAGGGAAAAGTCAGGATGACCAATGTGAAGATAATCAGTGTATGACTGTAAACCTTTACACAAAGTATCTATACTGGTTGCTACCTGCTTTGATGAGTACGCTGTCATTAAATCCATGTTCTGTACATCGATACACATAGGCCAGAACATGACTACACAAGCTCTCGGCATCCATACTGCAATCATTTGCTTCATCTAAACAAGCACTCTGAAATGACAGTAATAAACCAATCTCTAAGTATCAGTAATAACATATAGATCAAAAGTTTACTTCATCACAATACACTAAAACAAAATCTTTGTTTATAAGTTTTTGTATTATAATTTTTACTTTTGTATAACAATGTCAACTTTTGTATAACAATTTCTACTTTTGTATAACAATTTCAACTATAGTATAACTTACAATGTCAACTTTTGTATAACAATTTCTACTTTTGTAAAACAATTTCTACTTTTGTATAACAATGTCAACTTTTGTATAACAATTTCAACTATAGTATAACAATGTCAACTTTTGTATAACAATTTCTACTTTTGTATAACAATTTCTACTTTTGTATAACAATTTCAACTATAGTATAACAATGTCAACTTTTGTATAACAATTTCAACTATAGTATAACAATGTCAACTTTTGTATAACAATTTCTACTTTTGTATAACAATTTCTACTACAGTATAACAATGTCAACTTTTGTATAACAATGTCAACTTTTGTATAACAATTTCAACTATAGTATAACAATGTCAACTTTTGTATAACAATTTCAACTATAGTATAACAATGTCAACTTTTGTATAACAATTTCAACTTTTGTGTAACAATTTCAACTTTGGTATAACAATTTGTACTCATTTATGACAATAATGAAGGTTTAATATTACCTTCAACGTGAAGTTTATTGCCCTCTCCCCTTCCCTCCTAACTGTTCTGTCTTTTCCTTTCAGTCGACTTCCCTCTTTCATTTTTCTCTCGCTTCCCGTGGTTTTGCTGTTTCTATTATTATCCACCGTTGTTTATATTCATTTATCCTGTACCCCTTTCTGCTCCTTCCCCCGATTCTTGTTCCCATCTCTCCTCTCTTTTTCCTTCGCATTCTTCCCCATCCTCCGCTTCTCTCCTTCTTTTCTTTCATACCCTCCTTCTTCTCTCTTCCCCTTTACCTTCCTACCCCCTTGTCTTGTTCCGCCTATTTATCCTCCCCTCTTGCCCGTCCTGTCTCTTCTTGCTCCCTCCCTAATTTCCCTGCCCCCCTCTGTGGTGCGGATTATTTTTTTCTTCCCTCCCCCCTCCACTATTTCTCTCTTTCTCCATACTCTTATTCCTGCCTCTCCCCGACTCCTATTCTCTACTTTGCTGCCTATCATCGGCTCCCCTTGTTCTTTTCACCGTTCTCCTCGTCCTTCGTTTCTTCCCTCCGTTGCTTCGTTTTTTGTCTTATGGACCCTTTCCCCCCGCTTTACTTTTCTCCTTTCTGTTCTCGTTCTACTCCCTCTTAATTTCTACCCTCCTTCCCCTCCCTTTCCCGTCCTTTTTTCCCGTCCTTTTTCCGAATAATCTGCCCGTTCTTTTGACTCTTGTTGACCAGTTGAGCTGTTTCGATCCTCTCTACTTACTTCCCTTTCCTCTATTCCCTTGGATTCCTCTCCATAGGCTCCTTCCGCATGTTGATTTTCCTATTTCCGTTTCCTATCTTCCACCTTGCCGCTCCTTCACCCTGCCCCTGTCCAGCCTTCCCTGTCCTTCACCCCCTCCATTCCGCTCTTCCTTTTTTAAGCCTTCTCCCCTACTCCACTTTTCTTTTTCCACCCCCCGCTATCGTTCCCCCCTCCTTTTCCCACTTTTTCCCCTTTCCTCATTCCAGCTCCTTCTCTATTTCGCCTCCCTTTTCTTCTCCCCGACTTTCCCGTCCGGCTTCTGCTTCCCCTCCTATCATTTCCCCTTCCCCTCTCCTACAGATTCTTTTGTTTTGCGCGCCCACTTCTCTTTGCGCTGTGTCTTCCGCGTCTTTTCCCTCTCTTTCATCTTTCTTTACTCCCCATGCCCTTTTTAGATTTATTGTGTCTGTTAGCCACCCTGTCCCCCCCTCCCTTTCTTCTTCATTTTCTCCACCTCTGTCAATGCGCTTTCTTAGTCTATTAGCCCTTTGTCTTTGCTTATCCCCTTCGCCTGCCCGTCTGTTTTGTTCTCCCCCTAACTTCTATTCCCCCTTTTTCCTCCATCTTTTCCCCCCCACTTGCCCCTCCCTCTTTTTCTAGTTCCCCGCCTTCTTTCTCCCCCTAACCCCTCTCCCTCCTCTTTCCCTCGCATTTCTAGTCACGCTTCGTCCAGGTTCTACCTACCTACCTATTTTTTCCACTGTTCCTCCCTCGCTAATCTCTCTTCCGAGCGTCCCTTGTAACACCCTCACCCCTCCATAATTGGCCTCTTATTGCCCCCCTCATTGTTCTTACCCCACCTTGTAGATGTCTTTCTTGACTCTTTGCTTTTCATGATCCCTCCTCTCCCCCCTACTTGTCTTTTTTTTGTTTCCCCATCTCCGTTTCGTACCCGCTGTCCTCTCGTTCTTCTTGCCCCGCTGTTCCTGCGATCCCCGTTATGCTTTTACGGCTCCCCATTAGTGAACGTCTGCTTCCTTGTCGGGCTCCCAACTTCGTGCACTTGCCCTATTCCTCCATACCGGGGTCCCCTTTGCCATAAGTGCTTTTGCTTTCCCACTCAATTCTTGCTTTATAGTATTCGCCTTACTCTTTTCTCTTTGTTTTCTACCTCCGCACTGTGCCCTGCTCCTTTTTCATTCCTACCCGGTACATCTCCGACTTTTTGACTCCCTATCATATCAATCCTCTATTCCCTCCCCCTACCTTTTGACTGCTTTTCTCTGCCTATAACCCCGCTGCTTCCCCTTCCCCCCCCATCGACCCATTTTAGTTCCGCTCTTTTTTCGTCCTATCATACCGTCCCGTCCTATTTTATTTATATTGGATCCTTTGGTATATGATTACTATTTCTTTTGTCTTCTCTCTCCCACTAAGTTCTCTTTCCCCCTCTTTCCCCCTTTCCTTTTTTTTCCTCCTTCCCGATTCTACCCCCTGTTTATTCTTTTTTCATTTGCCTCTATCTCCCCCTTTTCTCTTTCCTGCCTTCTGTATCCTCCCCCTACCTTCTCTTCCTCTCCGTTCTCTTGTTACCTTGCTGAACCACCCCCGCTGTTCCCTCCTTTTTACCGTATTTTTCTCGCTTCTTGCCCGCCACCCCATCCCCCGCCCTGTCCTTTCCCCCCGGACGCTCTTCCTCTTTTGATTTGGCTTGCCATTTTACATAATCAACCCTTCGTTTTTCTCCTCCGCTATTTTCACTTTCCTGCTTCCCCACATTTCCTACGCTTTCGTCCTACTTCATATCCCTCGCCTCCCCCTATCGTACCTTTTTGATTGGTTTTCGTTTGTTTGTACCCTCCCCCCCCCAGTGACGCGAGTTTTGTCTGGTCCCTTTTACTATTGTAACCTATACTTGTGATCTTCCTAGCTCTGCCGTTTCCTGCCTACCTGCTCCCAACCTTTATTCTCTTCCCTACCCTCGCCCCCATTCGTGCCTGGGATCTTTGTTCCGACTCATTCATTTAACTCCCCTGCCGTCCTTATTCTTTCCTATCCCTGTAGTTCACTTGTATTCCTGGCCTCCTTTCTCTCTTGTTTTTACTATCCCCTGGTTTCTGCCCTACCTTGGTTCATTCTTACTTCATTTTCTCTTCTACTTACCGTCTCCCTTCCCCTCTCGTCATTTTCTTGTCACTATTCTTCGTTGTTCTTTTCCCCCTCCCTCTTGCCATTCTCCATATTCTATCTTTCCTTTATACACTATTACTTTGTCTAATCCTCCCCCCTCATCTCAGCATTTAGTTCACCCCTCAGCTTCGCTGTCTTGTCCTCGCGCGCTGTTTCATCGTTTTTTCGACTCATCACCTCTGTTCTGCGTCGATTTACCCCCTTCCGCGTCCTTATCTCCCCCTTTTTTTTTTTCTAGCTTTTGTGGAACCTTTTTCCCTTTCCCTACCCCTTTATTCTTCTAGTTCTTCTACGTACGGCCATTTTTATTTAATATTGTCTATTCCGTTATCCTCCCTGTGCCTCACCTTGAGCCTATTTTGTGTCTTCCTTCTTGCTTACTTCTCCTTTCCCTCCTTCTCTAAATTCCCGACTTCTCTTCTCTTTTATCCTACCTACTCTGCCCCTTCCCTTCGCTCTTTTAGCCTTATAATCATCGTTGCTTACTTTGGTTTCACTTTGAGGCTTTATTATGTTTCTCCCTTCTTCCCCGTCCTTTTATCGTTATGTTTTTTGCCTACCCCGTCCTTTTTGTCTTCCATCTTGTGCACATTATTCCTCTCCCACTTTTCTCTTCCTTTTTTCCTGTCCGTAAATGAAAATCATGGTGTTTTCGTACTTCCGCATTTCCTTTGTTCTCTTCCTCTCACGATTTTTCTATTCTTCTTCCCCCAATACTCGTGTTTTTGCCTTTCCTTTCATGGCCTTAACCTTTTCTAAGATCTATTCTACCCTCGTTCCCCGTCTTGCGCCCGCAGTCGGTAGACCTCTTCTACTCTTCCCAACTCTTGTTTTTTATCCCTATAAGACTTCCTTACCGTAACGCTCCCTTTTCACATAGTTTTCGCCCTCTACTTCTTTACCCTTTAGTGCCTGTTTGTTCGCTTCCATCTTTTTAGCATGCTGACGTTCGACCCCCTCTCCCCCGCCTTCGCCCCTTGTCTGTTTTTCCTCCCACTATGTTTTACTACCTTCGATTGCCCCCCGGCTCCCCTTCCTATTCTTTTCACCGTGCCCGCCGTTAATCATCCCTTCTCTCCGTTTTTGTTGTCCTTTTCTTTTTTGTCTTCCCTTCTTATTGATCCTTTTCTCCCCCTTGTTTCCTGTCCCCATATATCTACCCCCCTAGTTTTTTTCTTATTTTCCTATCTTTGTGTCTTGTATCCTGCTCCTCCCGGCCACATCGCGCCGTGGGGCCCTCTGTCTTAACGCCTCTTCTCTTTTCATTCCCGACACTTTGTTTTCCTACTTTTTTCTACTTTGCCTTTTTATTTTTCTTGTATTTCTCACGTCTTTATGTATCCTCTGCTCGTCTCCTTCTTTAAATCTTTACTCCATCTAGTTGTGTGTTTCCCCTGGTCTGGCATTTCGCATCGACTTTCTTTCTTTGATCTCACCGGTTCTTGATTTCCTGTTCCCTTCGCCCATTTCTCTCCATTGACTGACCCCCCCCTTCCTTTGCCCCTGAATTGTCTTTTTCCGACCCCCCCTTGATATCGCCCTTTCTTGCGTGGCTAATATACCTCTAATTTTCCGCCCTCAATCCCCTCCGCCGCTTGCTATCATATACCTCCTTACGATACCGCGCTATCATCGTCATCCCCCTCTATTTCTCCTACCACCTTTTCTCTTTCACTATCTTAGACTCCCTATTTTTCTCTCTAAGCCCCTTCCTCTTAGTCTCCCTGCTTATCTTTTACGTCTTTCGACTGTGTAACTACCCCCCCCCTGTCTATTACTCTATTGACCTCTTCTACGATACTTTTCCTGGTTCCTTTCCATACCCCCGTTGATCCCCATGTATCCATGATTTCTTTGTTTTTCCTTCCATTGCTCGTGTAATTTTCTCTCCGTACGCTTCTTCCATGCCGTCCTATCTCATTTTTGCGGTTCTGCGGATCGTGTCTCTTTCTTCCCCGTATGGCACCCTGCTTGCTGTTGTTCCTCCATCTACGTCGCGGCACTTGGCTCGCTCCTATCCTTTTTCTTACCCTTTGCTAATTTTCACTTCTTCCACCCCCGCTACTTTTCTACCGACTTAGTCCTCCTTTTTCTCCCCTTTTGTTCTTTTCTACCGGATTTTTTCTCCGTTTTTTACTTCATCCCTTCTCCATAATACATCTAATACACAAACACCCTCCCCTCTTATCTTCCCATCTCCCTAGGCGATACTAACCTACTTCCTTTCCCTTCGCTCTTTATTACCTCTCTTCTTGCCTCCTTTGACCCCTTCCCCTTTAGCCTTTTGTCCTAAATACTACTTCTCTTTCCTCTCCCATTTTTGTTTCCTATTTACCTCTTTCCTTCTTCCCTCCTACTTCTTCTTTCATCGTCGTTACCTTACTTCGTTTTCGCCACGGCCCTTCCAACTGCCTAATTTCTTCCCCTCCTCATCTCCTAATCACCGCTTGTCCTCCCCCCCTGATCATTTGTCTCAATACTTCATTCTGTTCCCTTCCTCTCTTAGCGAATCTTCCTAGCTCCCCTTTTTCCTTATCCCCTCCCTTTATGTGGCCCCTCCCATTCCTTACTGTGCTCATCCCCTATTTTTTTTTTTCTTCCTGTCTACCCTTTCCGACGCTTCGCCTCCTCATTTTTTTTCTTTTCCGCCTTGTATTCTTCCCCCCATGCCTTTTCTTTTTACGTGTCCCCCATCGTATCTCTAGCTCTTTTTGTACTTCTTCTTTTTTCTAATCTTCCCGTCTTTCTTATTTTTCTCTGTTTTTGATCTACTCCTCCCTTGTGCCTTCCCCCCGCCGTGTCCCTTTCCTTTTCTTCCCTTGTAATACTATATTATGCCACCTGTGTATATGGCTTTTTCCTTCCTTCCTATACTGTCTTTTATTTCCCTCCGCTAGCTGGTCTTTAGTTTTACCCAACGTTTCGTATCTATTAGCTCTTCCTTCCATTAATCCTATTTACCCCACCTCTCCCATCTCTTTTATCGGTTGTCTCTCCCCCCCCCTCTCTACTTGTTCTTCTATTCTTTCTCTAGTATTCCCCTTCCTATTCTTTCTCTTGGTGCCTGCCTCTATCCCCCTAGGCTTCTCCATCATTAGATTCATGGTATTACTAAATCTTCTGTTGTCTGCTTCAAATCACTTCCGAGCTCTTATTCCCCTCTTACCTACCTTAGTTACTCCTCGTCGTTTTCCTCCCCCGCTTTTTTTTTTGAAATTGCCA
This sequence comes from Atrina japonica, assembly GCA_030159075.1. Classification (NCBI taxonomy): domain Eukaryota; kingdom Metazoa; phylum Mollusca; class Bivalvia; order Pterioida; family Pinnidae; genus Atrina; species Atrina japonica. The sequence continues at coordinate 2,846,282 of BROG01000005.1, read as the reverse complement.
TCACTTGTGTCCCTAGTGTTACTTTTTCCCCTCTTCCTCTCCCCCTCTCTTCTTAGTGTTTTTTCGAGCAACCCTACCTCGTGATGCCGGTCATTTCCCCCCCGCTGTTTTTTTTTGTCTTTATTTTCCTACTCCCCCTGTTTTCTGCCTTTATTTTTTGGACCACCGGCGCATCTTTTTCTATTCCTAGGTTCGTTCCTAATGGCTATTCTTTTCACCCTTTCCCTTTTCATCCCCTCTTTCTTGGAGTACACTGTCACCGTTTTTTTCCTCATTTCTCCTCCCTTTCCCTTCACTTCTTTGTCTCATGTTTAGACCTTTGCAGTAATAGCTATATATCTTTCCCTTCACACCCAGTCATCCTTCCCCCTTCGTCCCTCTCTCCTCCATCCTCGTATCCTCCTATTTTCCTTTAAGTTTCTTCCTCTTTAGACTGCGTTATGTACTGGTTCGTGCTATCTTCCTGTTTGTCTATCTATCCCGTGTGTATCTTCCCCCTCCTTACCCTCTTTTGCACGTTGATCTCTACCGCTCCCTCTTTTTTCGCATTTCATTTGCTCCCCATTTTTTGTCTCCTCATTTTTTTCCCCCTAATTTTTTCCTATGGCCCCCCTTTCTATGAATCATGCCTCTAGTCCGCTTTGCCCGCTCCTGCTTGCACTTTGTTTCCATCCTCTTGCTCTTTCTTTCTCGTTTCCCCCTTTCTACTCCTTCTCCCGCATCCGACTGTATTAAACCAACCACCCCACCCCACCCCCCCCCACAAATAACACCAAAATACAACACCAAAACCAAAATACACCCCCATACCCCCAAAATACACCCCAAAACCCCACATATACACCCCCACCCCATAACCCCAAAATACACCCCCAAACACCCAAAATACCCCCCCCAAACACCAAAATACACCCCCAGTACCCCAAAATACACCCCCAAACCCCACACGACCCCCAAGTCCACATTACAAAACCCCAACAACTAAAGATCAACCCCTAACACCAACCTACACCCACCATACCCTAAATACACCCACATACCCGCAAAAGTACAACCACATATACCACAATAGAATCAAATGACAACAAATGTCATACCAATACAACTAAATAAAACCAATGTTACAACTTTAGAAAACACAAACCACTTATGAGTCACACAAACTACATAGTACTAACAATATGTAACACAATTATGACACTAATGAAGTTTAAATAAACCTCAACGTGAAGTTTAAAACTAAATAATAATAATATATGTAGTTGACAAATAACTTACCAGGAAAATACCTGGATTAACCTTTGTGTAACAGTGGTGTAATGGTGACTGGTGTTTACCATCAAACATGAGCTGACAGGAGTCCACCATTTTTGAGTTACAGCTGGCAGTTTTTGTTTGTTTGGCCGTAGCATCAACAGCAACATGACACACAGGAGGTCCTGCAACACTGTAATACGGCAGGAACTCTTCAGTTGCATTACTAAAATGTCCATCTGGCTGACGGAAATCTGTTCCTTTGTCCATGTCTATTGTTCCAAACAAACCTAAGGTCTTGTTTCTGTAGCTGTGTAAAATGTCTAGACTACAGACTTGGTATTTCATGTCACATGATATTTCTATACCATACTTAGTACTGATGTCTATCACACCTCTCTTAGATCTGGATATTGTAACACTGGTGTCTTTGTTCTGTATAGGATTGCTCCTGAAAAATAAAAAAAAATGTCAGTAAATATCTTAACAATCACAGTTATTCATTGAACATTAAATTTCCTAGTGTTTTTCATTTGATATCAATATTACAGGGGGATTTCGATATGTCAAAATCAGAAAAGTAAATATTTAGATTATGAGTGTACTTGCTGGTCCTGTTGTTCTTATTACTCATTATTGATACTTTCAATCCAGTTTTCAGACAGCAGTAACAACTTTTTTCATTAATTTTGTTATCTGTAGTTGTTAATTTTGTTATCATGTTTCTATAATGCTGTTCTTTGCCACACTCAACAATTTTCCATTTTTTAATGTTGGGAGAGAGAACCCTGTACCTGGAAAGAGACCAGTAGCCATCTGCAAGTAAACTGACAAATTTTCTCACAAAATCAGCTACACTGGTATCAGTGGGGGTCAAACCCAGTTGACTAGAGGTGAGAAACTTCATGGCTTAAAGTGTGATGCTCTAATCACACAGTAGCCCCTAGAATGCTATTAACATGTGGGTATATGTAGAACCAAACAAACACAAACCTAAACTGTACATATTTATCCATTAATACACACTATCATTAAGGTAAACACATTTAACTTGCTAATTCGAAGAGTTAATAGTACTCCTATAGGGGCATATTACATATAACAAAGATATATAAATTGTTACAATCACTCAGTCTACCTAAGATATATACCTGCACCAAATATAGAGAGCCAAAGTGAAGACATGAAAACGATATGGCCAAGACAAATAAGATAAACAAAGGGGAATAACTCTAAAACATAAGGGTTTTGAGAGCATAATTTTACAATGCAATGCTTCATCTACTTAAGATGTATACCGGCACCAGAAATGGGGAATCTAGTTGAAGATATGAGAAAGATATGACCCAGACATTATCAAAGCAAAAATTCTGAAATACAGGGGAAAATCTAATCTGAAGCCTGTCATGTGCAGCAACAGAAAATATGTGTTACTTACAAAACCTTGGTGCAATCACCCAGGAAAACTCGTCCATCATAATCCAAGGTCACAGTGGTAAAATCAGTCAATAAGGTGATGCCCTGAGATGAAGTGGTCAGTGCAAATTTACCATCCTTGAAATCAGCTGTCAGTAAATAGGCACATTCTGACTGGACATCTACAACGGACATTCATATAAAACATGTACTGTGAATGTCACACTGAAATCTTTATCCTTCTGTTATAAGTTGCATAAAAATGTGTCAATAACAAAATTAAGTCCATCTTGGATGAAAATAATAATAAAACATTTTCTTTTGTTGAAAGCGACATTATGAGTTTTATGAGACCCTACAAAATCAACAAATTATTGACTCAACTGATCCAGAATTTCACAATTTAGATGGGTTTTTTCCTGGTATTTTGTCTTCCGAATGTGGCAGACAACCTTTGACTCTAAGAGCTTCCACATAACGCCACTATTTTTTTGAAAAACAAATTTCCTTCCATATAATTCCCCCTTTATAATGCCATAACCCGTATACCACCATCCACCACTGATTATCCTGTATAAATGGTCCTTTATGCATGTTAAATCCCTCGACTGTATCACCAGACCAGGTGAATAAACAGGTGTGAGAAAAACTGTTAGCCAATGGTCTCTTGTTTACTTCATATTATGACTGCAAAGGGAGATAACTCAAACATCGAGTGTCACAATTTTAAAACCTCACCTCCATGAAAGTTGGAAAAATTTGAAATGTTGTGCATTTACACAGCAATTATCACATCTCAAAAATTAATTATGAGTAGATGGGATATATAAACCTAAAGCCTTTGCATTGCCGCCATTTGAAATGTTTCCAGATTAATGTTAGAAATATATCCAGATTTTCCAGCTGTCGAACATGTGAAGTCTACATATTTTGGACAGTTTAATTTTGGATATTTTAATAGGATGGCCAAATTGTCCAAACTTAAACAATAGACAAAATATTCAAATTTATGGTAGTGAGTTGTAAACAGGATATGATTTACAGCAGGGATTAAAGACCTGAAAACGACCACATCTCGAAAATAGTAAACCTAGATATATTTCCGAACCCATTATACCATCAAAATTAAGGAAAACAAAAGGTGGCAGTACATCAGGTGAACTGTATTTACCTGGTATCTTCAAGAGTCTGTTATCAAATGTTCGAATATACTGGCCTCTATATATCATAGCAGTAGGATCACGCTTCTTTTTGTTATTATTCCGATGTTTCCATATACTATATATGTATCGCTGACCAAAGGTTAACTCAGGCGGACTCTAAATGTCAAATCAAACATAATGTATTACATTTGTAACTGATTATAATAATTGTATGACTAACATCCTAAATTACAAAATCTATTGAAATTATTTTGAACTCATATCAATCAGTGGATAGATAAAATAGACCTTTTCACGATAACTGCAGTCCTGTAACTTTGAGGGAATAAATGATACAGATTCCCGGAAAATGACTTCAAGAAACAATCAGTTACTACAGGATTTTTCCACCCTATCATACGGGGCCGAAATAAGGCCCCATCCCAATGCAAAATGAATGCATTTTTTCCCCAATTTGCAGTCAAAATTTCCCAATTTCAGTAAAATGTCAATGAATTTCAAGAGATTTTTTGTATTTTCACAAAGTTCTGTGTCTTTCTGAATTTCCCAATTTCAGTAAAATGTTGTTAAAATTCCCAATTCAAAAGGCCCAGGCCCCATTCCCAAAAGAGGGTGGAAAACCCCTGTACTATAACAACATCTATATTTTTGCGGGTATCTGTATCATTTATTCCCTCAAAGTTACAGGACCGCAGTTATCGTGAAAGGGTCTATTATAAAAATATCTGACACAATGTAAAAAAAATTTTTAGACAAAATTTGAACACCCAAAATACTTCTCATTTTAAAGTTACAGTGCAATAGATATAATTTCTCTGGGGTAAACTTTACGTGGGTTTTTGTCAATTTTTTAACCACATTTATGGGTGAACATGCCAAAATCTTACAAGAGTTCCTGTTACATAGGTCCCAGACTTTATTTTCATGAGATGATATTTGCCAACATAAAAATTGCTTCATGAACTTGAAGAAGTAGTTTTCCTTGTATATACTCCAAAACTCACTATTTTCCCTTGTGAAGAATAAACTATCTACAATCCAACTATTTACAAAAGTTTTCTTTATCATTTTATGTATCTCAATGATGAACAAGAAAAATTGAAAGAAAACAAATTATTTTGTATATTAATGGTAGAATTCCAGATTAAGCATATTATGCCCTTGACCAGAAGTTTAAGATGCTTACTACTGGTAGTATGTTAAACACATCTGCATGATACACATCAGCACATTGACAACATACTGTTTACCTGAAAATTTTGGCCCTTTTATGAAAGAAAGTATTTTCTTAAATTTATCCTATATCACAAAGGTCTTATGGATGTCATGTATGTCTAGATTGGTGCTTCATATATCAAATTTGAAAATTTCACTTTCACTCTAAATTACCCTTCTCATCTAAGGACCAAAATAGCCAAATATTAAATTGTAGTACAAAAATTCAGGTATACAGGTGAAATACATAAGTGATGACATAAAAAACAATCAAACCATTACCAGGAAAGAATTTGTCTTGAATGGTATTGGCCCTGTAAATGTTATCTTTCTGTCAGCCAGCACCTTCATTAGTCCTGGTCTGAGTGTATTGAAGTAAAATGGGTTAAATATTTGTGGTGGTTCCTTTAGATAACCTCCAATGACCTTTAAAGCTTTAGCATCCACCATCAACATCAGCACAATTAGATCACCTGACAAAGTCAAAATGTAATGTATTCAATCCTAGAACAAGAAAATCTAACTGCCTTTATTCCGTGAAATAGATAACATGACTTTCTGAAAATACACTTCCAGATATATATCTAAGTTTCTGATTTAAACTTCAGTAAATATTTTAAATATCTTAGAATATAAGGTTTTTATTACTAAATATGAAAAAATCATTACAATTAAGTTTGGTCAATAAATTTAACTTCCTTGATATTATGTCTGAATTATTTACTATAAATCTGATTTTATTCACAAGAATTTTATCTACACAGTTTTATTCACAAGAATTTTATCTACAGTTTTATTCACAAGAATTTTATCTACACAGTTTTATTCACAAGAATTTTATCTACACAATTTTATTTGCAAGAATTTTATCTACACAGTTTTATTTGCAAGAATTTTATCTACACAGTTTTATTAGCAAGAATTTTATTTACACAGTTTTATTTGCAAGAATTTTATTTAGGTGTAATTTCACAAGAGAAAATAAAATTATTGCATAATGAAGTATATTAATAGTATGATGAAATGGGAATACAAAATCGAAAAAATATTATCTCATTAATAAATTTAGAACTTGCATGTTGCGAAAATAAAGTCCCTCAAAAATGTCCAGTAACAGTATTGGAATGCAACAAATTTGCATGTTTTATTTTGGAATCAATGTTATCAGGTAGGTCTCCGTATAGTGACCATATAACAAGTAACAACGTATAAAGATCTTTTTGAAGTGAGTAGCAGACCTATATTATCTACCATGTCAACAACTGTATGATTTATCCAGTATCTATTATACATCAAAGGAATTACATATGGGGTTAAAGGTCTAGTTCGCAACAAACCATGAGCCATGACCTCTACTGTAACTCATTTCAAACTCTGTAACTGTAAAATCATGTAAAGTGTTAGTCACAACTGGACACACAGGCTTTTAAATCGAGCGTCCTCTAAGTTTTTCGCCATAGGTGGGAGTCGTAGAGGTCGTGGGGACAGAAAAAAGTAGCAGTCAATTCATAAGTTGGGATTAAGAACGACATATGTTATTTGGAAATCGCAGAGTTTGTTGGACATGCTTAACATCCATCTTATGTGTTTACGGGCAGTCTGAGTGCTCGAAATTCCTTAAGATCGCTGTGTGAGGCCTGTGCGTTCCTTGGCATTTTTTGCCATACACACCCCATAGAGTGGAAGTATGGCCAGTTGTGACTGAGGTTTAAGTCAACTATACCTGCACATGTAATATATGAATAAATTCCAAATGATACATATATCTGTATGAGTGTAACAATATTCTGTTTACACTGATCCCCTGGACAAACCTTTTTACACATTTAGTTTTATACCTCTACGCACCATTATATACCATAATTAGTTTAACACACAACAATATCATAAATATAATTTGAATTGGAAATTTTTTGTAACATTTCAAAGTTGACAGATATAATTTCAGACATATTATTTACCATCATACTGCCAGTTTTTGTCAGATACATTTCCGTAGTTGTCGGGATTACCAAATAGTTTCTCAGGACTAAATCTGCTAATGAAGTACTTTGGTGACGTCATATTTTTTATAACCGCCCAGATATTGTCATTGTACCATGATCTTATAGACTGAAAATATAAAGTATAGATGTACAAATATAAAGTACAAATATAAAAATATTAAGTAAAAATAAAAAAAAAATAAAGTATAAAAATCAAACAAAAAAGTCAAATAAACTTGAATATGAAAATTAAAAATAGACTTTCAAAAATGTGATCATCATTTAAAAATGCAGTATAATGAAGAGAAAACTTACGATGTCACTATACATATACTCATGATACATTTATTTCTTAAAAAGTTACTTTTAAATCAGTATCCATAAGCTTGCATGTTACAAAGAGTTGTTTACTTATTTACAGGAACAAAATACACAACAATCAACATCATTCATTCTAAATACGACTAGAATAACAAAGGGAAAATTTAAATGTAAACAACTTGTTTCTGTTGAATTTAAAATGAAAAATCAGAATCTATAGCAATTATCTAATGGGTTCTGCATATCTAACAGCCAAACATATTTTTTGCTTGAATGTCAAAATGAATCCAAAGAAATGATAATTCCCAGTCAACAAGATATGTTCGGAAAACACTATAAAATGACTCAAAGCATTTAGTCATTCCTGTACATTTAAATTCACATGACTAAATATTTAAAGATATTGTTGTATATTGGTCATTACAAACATATAAATGTTACAGACAAATGGACAAACATACAGATGTTACAGACAGACAAATGTTACAAAGAGACAAATGTTACACACAGACAAATGTTACAGATAGACAAAGGTGACAAAGAGACAAATGTTACAAACATACAGATGTTACAAACAGACAAATGTTACAAAAAGACAAATGTTACAAACAGACAAACAAATGTTACAAACAGACAAATGTTACAAACAAACAAATGTTACAGACAGACAAAGGCAAATGTTAAGAAAGACAAATGTTACAAACAGACAAATGTTACAGACAGACAAATGTTACAAACAGACAAATGTTACAGACAAACAAATGTTACAGATAGACAAAGGCAAATGTTACAGACAGACAAATGTTACAAACAGACAAATGTTACAGACAGACAAATGTTACAGACAAATGTTACAGAGAGACAAAGACAAATGTTACAGACAGACTAATGTTACAGACAGACAAATGTTGCAGACAGACAAAGGCAAATGTTACAGAAAGACAAATGTTACAAACAAACGTTACAAACAGACAAATGTTACAAACAAACAAATGTTACAAACAGACAAATGTTACAAACAAACAAATGTTACAAACAGACAAATGTTGCAGACAGACAAAGGCAAATGTTACAGAAAGACAAATGTTACAAACAGACAAATGTTACAGACAAACAAATGTTACAAACAGACAAATGTTGCAGACAGACAAAGGCAAATGTTACAGAAAGACAAATGTTACAAACAGACAAATCTAACACACAAATGTTACACACAGACAAATGTTACAGACAGACTAATGTTACAGACAGACTAATGTTACAGACAAACAAATGTTGCAGACAGACAAAGGCAAATGTTACAGGCAGACAAATGTTACAAACAGACAAATGTTACAAACAGACAAATGTTACAAACAAACAAATGTTAGACAGACAAATGTTACAAACAAACAAATGTTACAGACAGACAAAGGCAAATGTTACAGACAGACAAATGTTACAAACAGACAAATGTTACACACAGACAAATGTTACAAACAGACAAATGTTACAAACAAACAAATGTTACAGACAGACAAAGGCAAATGTTACAAACAGACAAATGTTACAAACAGACAAATGTTACAAACAGACAAATGTTACACACAGACAAATGTTACAAACAGACAAATGTTACACACAGACAAATTTTACAGACAAGTAATGGATAAACTAACAAATGTGGACTAATACATGTATATCTTCTTGACTATGCTGACACAGGTCATAGTTATAAATTACTGGTTTTGGCTGGGCTCTGCTTCCCAGTAAACAAAAAATAAATTTATACCAGTCATTGATATCTTGATCAAAAATAGGAAACAATGTCACCATTGCATTTACTTGTTCAATCAGTATTACAAAAAAAAAGCAAAAGGAAAAAAAAACTTTTTTGAGAGACAAAATTATAATCAGACACAAATTTCTAGTAAAAACATATATCTGGCAGTACCTGTAGATAAAAAATGACAGTTTTACATCAAAATTACAAATTTTCAAACTGGAGCATTGATTCCCTTCTAAGATATATGATTTTAGCAGTCAATATGCAAGTTGGCTTATGCCCTCAATGCTTTACTTGTACTGGAAAAAAGATAAAAAAAATGTATACCGGTAATCAAAAGTCATGAATACAATAAATATTTATCATCACCAAGTACCTTTTTGGAAAAAGGTATAATTTTGTCCCCAAATTTCCGATGTATGTTACCCATTAGGGTATCTCCAAAACTAATTAAAAAGTCTCCAACTGCATTTTTCATTCCCTTTAGTTTGTTCAACATTTCATCACGATTTAGAGAACTCCACTTCAAAGTATGTTCCATGCTCTCTGAGCCTATGAGTTTCAGCAACCAAACTAAATCCTCTTTCACTACATCTTTAGCCTAAAATGTAAAAGAAGAATTTTAGATTTTTATTTCATTTATAACAATTAACATACAAGTTTTTGCAACTTATAAAACGTCTCTCATTGGTTCTGATGTTATTGTGGGGAGATGCTAACTGAGTGAGGAAAACTGGGGTATCCAGGTAAACCAAAGTGTCTGACCTGGCAACCACCATACTATCCCATGTACTCTATTTCCAATCCAGTGTCTGACTGAACAACCACCGTACTATCTGTCATACTCCCATTTCCAATCCAGTGTCTGACTGAACAACCACCGTACTATCTGTCATACTCCCATGTCCAATCCAGTGTCTGACCTGGGAACTGCCATATTATCTCACATACTTCCCTGTCTAATCCAGTGTGTGACATGGAAACTGCCATATTATCTCACATACTCCCATGTCCAATCCAGTGTCTGACCTGGCAGTTGCCATACTATCTCACATACTTCCCTGTCCAATCCAGTGTCTGACATGGCGACTGCCATACTATCTCACATACTCCCCTGTCCAATCCAGTGTCCTAGCAACCAACATACTATCTCATACTCCCCTGTACAATTGTGAAATTTATTCTACTTGTTTCAACAATTTTATTGTGATCTTTTGTGTGTGTTATCAGATGACTATTATGTGTATGTTTCACCCTGTAGCATCATTTTTATAACATACCTTTTGATGTGAAAATGTAATGGTGAGCTCTTTGGGATTATCTACTGCAACATTTATGATATTTGTAGCTGATGTATTGTCTTTTCTGAAGTTGACATTAAAACTACTTAATTTGTTCTTCTCAAAAGTGCCCTTTATATCATAGTGAATATCCCAAGGAAGAGTAGGAAACTGTAAAAGAATTTAGTACTGTCAACAATCAATGTCATTGATAACATTATGTTTAAGGAGAACACACAAATATCTTAAAGGAGCATTAACTGTGTTTACCAAAAAATATATTTCAATTTTTTCTACTTTTACTACTTGTACTTGATGTACAATAACAAATAAGAGCTATACACAGGCAGATATTTTTATATTCCTATATATTTTGTGAAAATAAGGTCAGGTCCAATGTGGATTTCATATACAAATACAATATAGTAAGGATGAGTTAATAAATTGCAAATGAAAAATTGCCAAACTGGGTGTCTCAAGAAATTTTCACATACTATATCGGAATTTAAGAATTTTCATGCCTGTGTATATTTCTTTTTTTTTTTGTAATTGTATATTAATCTAAGAAGTAAAAAGGGGCGATTTAAAAAAAAAATAAAATGATAAAATGAAAAATGATAAAATATATATATATATACTTCCAAAAACAGAACATGAACATAATATATTACAAATACAGATACACTACAGACACAGAAAGGTCTTAGTATATTTAAGGATTGTTTTTCATTTTTTGGAATGCATCGAGTATAAATGCAATGGATTATGGAAAAAAAATTCATTGCAGCACAAAGTGCTGCTCATTGAATTTTTTTCATTCCTCACAAATGAAATGAAACAAGATATTACTGAATGTCATCAATGTTAATATTACAAAATTGGAAGTGACCTTGCCTGACTTTCTGTTGAAAGTCGGGTGATCTGAATTACAAACTATTCTGACAAAACTGAATGGGATGGAACAATTCCAAAAATGGCCTATTCTTTCACACACATTTCCACATAATGTTTATACAGTTTACTACATAATTATATAAACAATGTAATTTGATGGTAAATTAGTAAATAATACATACCAAAATCTTTCTATTAATGTTCTTATCAATTTGAAAACAGACATTTTTCGTTAATCAAAAACTACATTATCTTATGAAACAGCAAAGTTTTTTCAATATTGTTTTTCAAAAACAGAAATTATACTTACTAATCCAATGGATGTACCATTAACCTGAAAAGTCCATCGTTTTTGAGGTTTATAATAACTCAGATGGCCCGAATCAGTCTTGTTGACAACTACATTTATCAGCTTAGATGTAGCAGTAATATTTGACTCAGAGTTTAACTCAATTTTATCTGTAAAAGTTCAAACACAAATATTACTGTGATGTGAAAAATACAAATCAATCTGGCAAAGTGATGCTTCTCTCTCTCCTCTCTCTCTGTCTCTCTCTCTCTGTCTGTCTGTCTCTCTCTCTCTCTATATATATATATATATATATATATATATATATGTTGGACATTTCACTAATGTTAGGCCTCACGTGGAAGAATTTCACTAATGTTGGGTTTCAGGCATGAGGATTTAACAATTGTTGGGCTTCAGGTCTGAGCATTTCACTAATGTTGGGCTTCAGGCATGAGCATTTCACCTAATGTTGGGCTTCATGTGTGAGCATTTCACTAATGTTGGGTTTCAGACATGAGCATTTCATTAATGTTGGGCTTCAGGCTTGAGCAATTCACAATTGTTGAGTTTTATATCAGTGAGCATTTCACTTATGTTTGGCTTCAGGTGTGAGCATTTCATTAATGTTGGGCTTCAGGCATGAGCATTTCACTAATGTTGGGCTTCAGGTAGTGATGGGCCAATTGTCGCCGACCATCGATTATCAGTCATTTAAGAGACAACGACTCTACTAATCGATCAAGAAAAAAATAATTGAAAATCGCCAATGTTGCCGAAATCTGGATTTTTCAGTTCCGTCTCCAGTTTCGATCCACATATTACTGTATCCAAAATTTCAAAAATGGTGGTTGTTCAAAATAGCAACAATGCGCACTGTGAAAGAACCATTCATTCTTTCCCGGTTAAGCGAAATCTAAAATATGCTACTTCTTTGGGTTTTACCAAACAAAAGAAAGGCCCAATATAAAACAATGTTACACATGACTACAGCCCACCACCTTCTGCAAAGATTGCAAGAAAAATATTAAAACAAAGGTTGGTACTTTTGACGTTTCGTCATCAGCGACACGTTACTTGTTAGATTTTTTTGGGAGATATTTTCTATTTTCATTCAGTGTATGAAATAAATTAGGGAACGATTTTATTTTGATGGGGTAGATCGCAAGTTAGGCCCAATTTCTGTCCCGATTTTGCATTACTTTTTGGGGTTAAATCAGGGGCTAAAGTCCTCCCATATACTTTTTCGTAGCAAGATGCTGTGACATTTTCAGAGGAGCAACATATCATTTTTTTAAACTATCTATTTCTTATCGCTGTTGTCTGAAATTTGGAAATTTGCTTACTTGATCTTTTATTTAAAAAATTCATCGCCATTTAGTTGTGTCATGACATAACTCCATTTTTTAAAGACATGAATTCCAGCTACATGTATCTATAATAAATTAGCTTAGTGTATGTGCCCCCAAATGTATGGACTATTGTTTTATAGAAAAAATAATAAAAAGGGAAGCATGTTGTGTTACATTTTTGGTATTAATATCATTTGTTTTTTCTTCTTTGAGAAATACTAAAATACTTTATGCACCACATAGAAACTGAACACTGAGGGCAATACAGGGTGGAAAATAAATAGAAACAAACTTCCATCAGTCTTTATTTAAACCAACTAACTGTAGGTAAAACTAATCCTGAAAGGCGGGAGCAGGTTAACGATGCTCTAGGTCTATATAATATGACTACATCCGGGTATAGGCTACATGGTATACATATGTGTAATTTTCTTAACTTATAACAAACAAACAAATATAAAAAAAAACTCCAATTATAATTGATTAATAATCGTTTATGCATCTCTGATTATTTCCGATCATCGATTATCTGTCAGGATACAATTGCCCATCACTAGCTTCAGGTATGAGCATTTCACTAGTATTGGGCTTCAGATGTAAGCATTTCCCTAATGTTTGGCTTCAGGTATAAGCATTTCAATAATGTTTGGCTTCAGGCATGAGCATTTCACCAATGTTGGGCTTCAGACTTGAGCATTTCCTTGGTGTTGGGCAGCACTTCTGATGTGAGCATTTCACTAATGTTGGGCTTCAGACTTGAGCATTTCCTTGGTGTTGGGCAGCACTTCTGACGTGAGCATTTCACCAATGTTGGGCTTCAGACTTGAGCATTTCCTTGGTGTTGGGCAGCACTTCTGACGTGAGCATTTCACTAATGTTGGGCTTCAGGCATGAGCATTTCACTAGTTGGGTTTAATATGTGAATATTTCACTGATGTTATGCTTCATATGTGAGTATTTCACTAATGAAGGGTTTCAAGGGTGGGTATTTTACTAATATTGCTCCCCCCCCCCCCCCCCCCCCCCCCCCCCCCCCCCCCCCCCCACCCCCCCCCCCCCCCCCCCCCCCCCCCCCCCCCCCCCCCCCCCCCCCCCCCCCCCCCCCCCCCCCCCCCCCCCCCCCCCCCCCCACCCCCCACACCCCCCCCCCCCCCCCCCCCCCCCCCCCCCCCACCCCCCCCCCCCCCCCCCCCCCCCCCCCCCCCCCCCCCCACCCCCCCCTCCCCCCCCCCCCCCCCCCCCCCCCCCCCCCCCCCCCCCCCCCCCCCCCCCCCCCCCCCCCACCCCCCCCCCCCCCCCCCCGCTTTCAAGCGTGAGTATTTCACAAATGTTGGGCTTCAGGCATGAGTATTTCACAAATGTTGGGCTTCAGGCTTGAGTATTTCACAAATGTTGGGCTTCAGGTGTGAGTATTTCACAAACGTTGGGCTTCAGGCATTAATATTTTACTAATGTAGGGCTTCAAGCATGAGTAATTCACTAATGTTGGGCTTCAGGTGACATATGATACAGTAATTCCAAAGCATCCTTTTATACAGCAGAACCACAAACAATAAGAGAATAAAGAACAGGAAGAACAACATCACGTAACTATACATCATTTGTCATGTCGGTGAAGTGCATGATGTACTAATGTATTCATATTCGCAACATTATCACACGAGGGTATCAATCAATATATATAAAAATAAAGTTGTGAAATCTAAGTCATTAGCTCTAGATGACGGTGATCGTGAATACATTTCAAAACAAAATATGTTTTCTCAAAGATGTATCTCAATCTCTACATACCAGTAATTATTACATGTCACTTATTCTCTATATGAAATGTATTAAGATGTGCTGTAATTTCTAGTAGTTTTTCCAGATCACTAAAATAACTGTTTAAAAGAATTGCAAAATAAAATGAAATTAAGACACTTACTGTCTATATCATATGAAAGTAACTTCCACGGTGTCTTCTGATGTGCTTGTAAATGTATAAATGAATGGTCTTTTGATTCTTTAGATGCCAGTATTGCATAAGTTGCATTGAAGATGTTTTTCTGATTGTTCACAATATTAACTGATCCTTTGATGTAAAACCGTTTTCCTTGATTGTAAAGGATACTAGTATCTAGAACAGCTGACCTTAAATCTTTATCTTTTACTGATGAGTAATCCACAGTGTCTCCAATAGACTGTAAAGTTTTAGCTCTATGCCAGTATCTGTAAACATTATAACACTATAGATTGTATTGTTTACCTCTATGCCAGTATCTGTAAACATTATAACACTGAAGATTGTATTGTTTTACCTCTATGCCAGTATCTGTAAACATTATAACACTATAGATTGTATTGTTTTAGCTCTATGCCAGTATCTGTAAACATTATAACACTGAAGATTGTATTGTTTACCTCTATGCCAGAATCTGTAAACATTATAACACTGAAGATTGTATTGTTTACCTCTATGCCAGTATCCGTAAACATTATAACACTATAGATTGTATTGTTTACCTCTGTCAGTATCTGTAAACATTTTAACACTGAAGATTGTATTGTTTACCTCTATGCCAGTATCTGTAAACATTTTAACACTGAAGATTGTATTGTTTTACCTCTATGCCAGTATCTGTAAACATTATAACACTATAGATTGTATTGCTTACCTCTATAATAGTATCAGTAAACATTATAACACAACAGACTGTATTGTTTAGCTCTATGAACACATTGAGACAAATACACACAACAGCATTGGAAATTGAAAGATTCAGAACTCAGGAGAATTTATTTAATTTTACAGAAGCTGAAAAAGAACAAATCAGATGAGACACAAATACTTGCAAAATGTCTTTATATATACATGTAGTTTCCCCTTTGTAAGAAGAATGTAGATTTCTCACCTGAAGTATTTTTTTGTATTATTCAGATATTGTCCAACAGCTCCCACTGATAAAATGTGTCCATATTTGTTACATGAGGGGTATGACACATTCAGCTTATATGCTACTTGAATAGCATTCCCTAATCCAAAATCTGATTTCCCAGTCATATTAATCTTGATTTTCCAATTCTTTCTGTTCCAAGTTTTCAAATCAAAGAAACCGTCATCACATACATCTTTCTGAGTTACATAATTTTTCTGAAAAATCAGGCTACACTTTTAGTATGAAATAATTTGTGAATCCAGAAACAATTTCTCAAATGTCTTATTGTAAGAATAATCGATTTTACTTTTTAAATTGTTGTTCTGATTTAGAAAGATATTTTAAGACACTATAAAATGTTTTGCACCATAGATAGAGACAAAATTAAAGCAATAAAAAATAAATATTTGAGTAACAGAGGATGCTTCATAAATGCATCAGATATATTTATTAAATGTATACACATGTATACTAGTAAGTAAGAGATGGCAAAATTTCTTGAAAACATGTTCATCTGCATGCTGATTCTAGTCTAGTTTCTCATATGAAATATGAAACATACATACCGGTACCTTATCCTTAATTTTCTTTCTGTTATATGATATATCAGTCACCACATCGAATCCAAACAGGTCACCACCCATATTTCCATCCAGATCTATCTCGTATTTATCACCATGTTTAAGTTTCATTTTATAACGATAGTAGTGATATGTTTCATCAGTCTGATTCTCAACATTTGCCTCCATGCCCAGTACTTCCTACAAACAATCATATTACGTAATGCTAATAACTTGTTGATGCTTATGAAAAAATATAATACAAATTTGTATATGTCTGACAATATATGCTATCATATAATTCAACAATAATGCTAGAACAAAAACGAATAGGTTGAATGGGAGTCACTGGTTACCCGAGTCCAGCTCCCTCTTGTCTACAGAACCCCTGGCACGGTGTTATGTTAAAGTATAAATGCAAGTTTAAGGGGGTATGACAAGACCCCACGGAACACCATATACACCACTGGATGTGTCTCACAATAATGGAGAAGAATATATATATGATTAGAGGTGGGTATGTCAACGGTTTTCAAGTTATACATAAAAATATAAATTTAAGGGAGCAGGGCATATCCCCCCAATGACCCAAATGTAAATCAATGAATATTGCTTCCAATAATGAGCAACTGCATATGTTTTAGGAGTTGGGACGTGAATTGTTTTCAAGTAATTCATAAAAAAATAAATCTAAGGGGGTGGGGTTTATCCTCATGGACCCCAATGTATATTCCTTTCCATAAGGAACAAGTAAATATATTGTTTAATTGTTTTAAACTGTACTTTGTATTTTGAAGTTATAATGAAATATTGAAATTTACTCATAGGTTTCTATAGTAAACCGAATCCCCATAACTAATAATTCGATCACCTGAGAACCATCTTCAAATGTGGAAAGAAGACCAAGAAGAATATTTAGGTTGTTCTGGTAAAAAAAAAAACCCAACACAAATACAGTTGAGGAGTGTGAACTTGTTTATCTATGTACCTTTTCTCCAACGCTATTAAGGTATGTTATAAGTGTGTCTCTGTTAGCATGTGTGTTATTGTACTTCATTGCATTCAACATATGGATGTCTTGACCTGAAATGTAAAGAAGAGTCATGGAGCTTTCCATGTGAAGACAATAACTAAAATCTGACAGTACCAGACAACTTAAATAATGATCCTTTAAAGTTAAAATAAATAGGGGCACAGTACTTTTCCCCCTCCCTAGATACACCACCCCCACCCCACCCCCTGTTATAATGCCAATCCCACATTATGCCATTATTTCTGGAAGAACAAATTTTCTTCCATATAATTCCCTCTTTATAATGCCAAAACCCATATACCGCCATCTGCCACCGAATCCCCAATACAAATGGTCATTTATGCATGTTAAATCCCTCGACCGTATCACCAGACCAGGTGAATAAACAGACAGATGTGAGAATAACTGTTAGCCGACAGTCGCTTGTTTACTTCATATTATGACCGCAAAGGGAGATAGTTCAAACAACCAGTGTCACAATTTTGGAATCTTGCTTCTGTGAGAGATGGAAAAAATCGTCATGCTGTGTAATCACACCTCAAAAAATACTTATGAGTAGATGGGGATATAAACCTAAAGTCTTTGTATTACCAGCCCGTCGAAGATTTATTTCAAACAGAAATGATGAAAGTAAACATTAGGAATGTTTCTGGATTAATGTTAGAAACGGATCCAAATTTTCCGGCAGTTGAACATGTACATATTTTGGACAGTTTAATTTTGGCCAAAGTAAATAGGGTGGCCAAATTGTTAAAACTTAATCAAAGGCCAAAATATCCTAATTTACGGTAGTGAGTTGTAACTAGTATATGATATGTATGTACAACAGGGATTAAAGACATGAAAATGTGCACACTTCAGTCAAAAACAGTAAACCTCGATATATTGCCAAACCCATTATACTGCCAAAATTAAGGAAAACAAAAACTGGTGGTATATCAGGGGTGATCTGTATATTTATTTCTTAAAATCAACATAATCTAAACAATCTGCAATAAAAGCTAGATATAAGACATTATAAATGATAACATTTACCAGTGTGATTACAAGAGAATTCTAATTGCCAAATCTGAACACTGAGGAATCATACTGCAATACTCAAATGTCTGTACTCTGGTATGACTTGAACTGAGCAGCTTTTAGCTGAACATCTCACTTACTGTATACATCTCACGTAACTTAATCTCACTTACTGGCATAAATCTCACTTAACATAATCTCACTGACATAAATCTCACTTAACATACCGTAATCGGCCGTGTATAATCCACATTTACGTATTATCCGCACCCCCCATTTCAGCATCAGATCTCGGAGAAAAAAGGAGTTCGTGCGTATAATCCGCATCGACTTTTGTCCACGGCCGTATGGCCGAAAATCGTCGGCGAGATTGATTATTATTGTGTATAAGTGCAGTATGACGATCGGAAATATTTTCAAAATTCTCAGATCGGTATTTGAAAAAAATAGATAAATATTTATTTTAGATATATATATATATTCGAGATATTAGATAAGGGATATGATAAGCAAATTAATGATTTGAAATAAATAACAAAAGAAAAATCAAAACATCAGTCGAAGTCTTTGTAAAATTACATTCCGTTAATTACAGCGCAATCATTTGCTTTTGCTGGCGTGATAGCCCATATATTTAATTAATAGTATGTATTAGAACAACATTTGAAATAAATATTATATTTGCGGAAATCGGCGACATAAAAGTTTGTAACAATTTTAATTAGTGGCGAGCACTCTATATATATCCAGAATACGCGTGTATAGCGTAATTATTGAAACAAAGGGATTTATTTACAGATTCCTGTATACTGTTGTCTGTTACACGCATCATTGATTATGAATGGAGACATATACAACAAACATTAATTACCTTGGTGTGGCATTGTGTTATTTTACACCTTTTATCATGCTTTCAATTTAAAATTAAATCATCGTATTTACCTGTATAATTGGCATGTTCCGTAACTTAGTACTACACTGTAGATGTACTGTAGTAAGAGAGTTACTGGTATATACTTTTGTACGAATTGTGTAAAATAACATTCCTCCACAGAACAAAACACCCAGAAAACATTGTTTTATTTATTAATGTATAGTCATTGTCTCAAAACAAACAACGCAAAACTACATAATATGATATAAATGGGAAAATACGAAACTACAAGATACTACATATTTGCTGTTCCAGTTAGCCCCCTCATTTACAGTTACAACATGGCTGTTCGCTTCGTTGTTCACCAGCATGAAATAATTATTAGAATTCTTGTTGAGATTGTTCTATTTTTCAATAATAACAAAACTTCAAGATGAAGATAAGCAACAGGTACAGTACTATTCTGTTTCCTCACCAAACATCGCAACTAGGCTAGCCTTGCACAGGCACTTGCGTTATGCAATCAACCGATTACAACACCCTGGATCAAGGGATTGCATTACACAAGTGCCTGTGTAGTCTAGCCTATTTGTAAACTGAAACACACAAAAATAAAAGACAAGATTCATTTATTGGTTTATTCACCGTCACCGTAGACGCATACAAAAGCAATGATAATATTTACAATGGAATAATTATGATATACATTGACTCGTACATCGTTATTACGAAAAAACTTTGTCAGGCTTACCACCCACATTGAATCTCATGCAGTAGTTCCTGCGGAAAAAATGTCCTAAGATTATGTAGTACTGTATTATCAGCACCCCCCTGCCTGAGACAAATTTTAGAGTGAAAAGAGTGCGGATTATACACAGCCGATTATGGTAATCTCACTTACTGGCATACATCTCATTTCCCTTAATCTCATTTACTGGCATAAATCTCACTCTACATATCTCACTTATGGGCAAAAATCTCACTTTCCATAATCTCACTTATTGGCATATATCTCACTAACTGGCATAAATATCATTTTACATAATTTCACTTACTGGCATAATCTCACTTAACATACACTCACTTACTGGCATATATCTCACTTTACATAATTTCACTTACTGGCATAAATCTCACTTAAAATAAACTCACTTACTGGCTGACTTACTTACACCTCAGCAGAAAATCTCTTGCATAACTTGTATAGAATCTGGTATATTGTTATCTATGTGGAGTGAATACTTAGTCTGAATACAACATCATGTTAACAATCACACACTTACCTGAACTATATATCAAGTTTACCTGGGTATAATATTTCCAGTACATCATTTGCCTCCCGCAGTAATGGACTCTTTGATGATTTAAATACAGCATCATTCTTCAGAACTATATTGCTTGTGTCACCGTTTTTCTCTGCTAGTTTAGTGTCCCAGTGTAGAAGATACATCAGAGGTCTCTTTTTGGAGCTGTTTGTATAAGATATTACAACCATTATTTGACCAGATGATCACAAATTCAATTTTTAATTCCTTGAATACCTTTCTTTACTTGAATACAAGAAACTCACAGACAAAAGTTCTTATTTAATTCACTTAGTGGCATTGGCTGTGTTTTTCAAAACTTTTATTTTCCTTTTTTTTGACTACTTAGATTGGTAAACAATAACAAAAAAGAGATATACACAGGTATAAAAATTCTTACAGTAAATCTCTATATATTTTGTGAAAATTGCATGAGAATCCCAGATTTGGCACCTTTTCACTTGTAACTGATTAACATAACCTTACTATTTCTGTATGAATACCACTCTGGACCTGACCTTATCTTCACAAAATATGTAGGAATATAAGATTTTTTATGCCTGTGTATAGCTCTTATTTGTTATTGTCCAGCAAGTACAAGTAGTAAAATGCCCCTTTAAGTAAGACTGGTAATTTTGCTATAATACATTGATCAGGACACAACTCTGTCATCAAATCATTTACACCCTTAATAGGTATATGTTTCTGTGAAAACAAAGTTTTATTCTCACATAAAGATTTGTCACAATCGATACCTTCTTACATGGGAGATAACTCTGATTAACAAAAAGAGGTATAATACAAATTTTTGTTTGTTTGTTTATTGTTGTTTAATATCCCATTCAAGAATCTTTCACTCATATGGAGATGTCACAATATGCCGGTGAAGGGCTTCAAATTTTGACCTATGCTTGGAACCGACGGCCATTGAGCAGTGGAGGTTCTTTAACATGGCAACAACTACTGTAACACAGGATCTCGGTTTTTACTGTCTCAGTCTGAAGGACAGGAAACCAAACTGTCGCCAGTTGGACTTGAACTCATGACCTCACGATCAAGAGTCCAGCACGCTACCAACTGAGCCAGACCAGCTCATATAATACAGACACAATCACATGTATAAAACTGTTCAAATAGAACTGAAATCCTTAGGAAAATATCATTGAACAGTTTATTTATTAAAACTATGCAGAACATAATGATATTTACAAATGATATACCCAATTAAACACGCTATACAGGAGAACTTACCAGTAATATGTCCAGTTTAAGTAAGTGTAGATGTGAGATTCAAAGTTTTCTTTAAGACTATGAAATTCCAGATCCATTCGGAGATCTGGCATTTTAAAGATGAACTGGTTGTGATTATCTACAGCATATACTGTCTTCATTTTGTTGTTTTTATCTGGATCTGGTTGCTCCTGCTTTGTTTTAGTATATACCCTCTGTTGATGATAAGATTAAGACAATGTTAAGTATTGTTTTTGGTCTTGCATATATACAACAACTCTAAACTACCATGTAGGCCTATCCCAGCAAATTTTGACTTAGTGTTTCATGATAATCAGTCAGGTTTTCAGTCCATTGTGGTGTTACATGTGTGGTCCATAGGAATAAGAGTTTCTTTTTGTTACAACTAACACTATATGTATTGATTGTGTCAATATTGTTTCAATGCAACGAATATTTTTATGAAATATTTACACACTACAACTTTCCGCATTTGCTTGGGAAACAGAATGTACAAAATGTAATTTCAAATATTCATAGGCTGTTAAAAGGTACAGAATATTTTGTTTTGCTTTCATCATAGCCATATATGTCAAATAAAACACTGACATTTTTTTAAAACTAATTAATGTAGATATTGGCAAAAATATACATCCATGCTATACTTTTATCATAGAGCTGATGTAGACTAAATTCTTTCAATTGAATAACTGACACCCGAGTAAAGGTTAGTGAAACAGTTTAAATGGAAATTAAAACTGTTTCATTGCAACATTCATTGCAATAATTTTTAATTTGCATACACAATTTAGACCCATGGGGTTGAAAAAATCGCAATCTAATTCGATTTCTTACATTAAATTCATGCAGAAATAAAAATACAGAATTATATGCTTAATTTTTAGTCATTCATCTTAGTAATCGCCATAAACAGAAAACTTTGACATTAGATACTGATTGTTTGTGATCTGGATTCAGTTACATTTAACACCTAAAAGATCAGAGGATAGCTGGGCTGCATTTTAAAAAGAAGTCATAAATCCTAGAATTGTTTTAACTCAAGTCTTAAGGTGTATTCACACATTTTCAAATTAGATCTTGACAGTTTATGCGTATTTCTACCTGCTATATTTACAAAGATACATTGTTACACATACAACAAAAACTATCGGCAAGTTGGGTCAACACACTGTCTCTTGCTAGTCATTTAAGACAGCTGGGACCAGTTGGTCTTAGGACAAAAAACCTAATATGTACTTTATAAAACAGTCCTAAGTCGTAATTTAAGTCAAACAAACTGTAAGTCTATAACAGCATTGAATAGATGGTAAATGTATTATATCTTACACTGATTTTCAATTGACGGGTAATCTTTTGTTGGTCTTTGTAAGTTACATTAGATGGTAAATGTATTATATCTTACACTGATTTTCAATTGACGGGTAATCTTTTGTTGGTCTTTGTAAGTTACATTAGATGGTAAATGTATTATATCTTACACTGATTTTCAATTGACGGGTAATCTTTTGTTGGTCTTTGTAAGTTACATTAGATGGTAAATGTATTATATCTTACACTGATTTTCAATTGACGGGTAATCTTTTGTTGGTCTTTGTAAGTTGCATCCAGTGATATATTACTTGTATTTACTTTACTTCCATGGCTTGTTTTAACCTTTACCATTGATGTCAAGTTGACATCTAAGTGTGGAATGGCAAAACCAGCGCTAATTTCTGATAAATCCTTCGTAGATGAAATAAACATCTCCATGTTTTGTTCCTTATCACCACCTAAAATATATCTAAAAAGTATTACCAACTAAACCAATTAGTAATTAAGTTTTCAAGCTCATAAATAAAAGCAATGATCCTAGTACAGGTTGAACACTAGCAAAGAGTTGAGTACATGTACAGGTTGAACACTAGCAAAGATCTGAGTACCAGTTGAACACTAGCAAAGATCTGAGTACATGTACAGGTTGAACACTAGCAAAGATCTGAGTACAGGTTAAACACTAGCAAAGATCTGAGTACAGGTTGAACACTAGCAAAGATCTGAGTACAGGTTGAACACTAGCAAAGATCTGAGTACAGGTTGAACACTAGCAAAGATCTGAGTACAGGTTGAACACTAGCAAAGATCAGAGTACAGGTTGAACACCAGCAAAGATCAGAGTACAGGTACAGGTTGAACAGTAGCAAAGATCTAAGTACATGTACAGGTTGAACACTAGCAAAGAGTTGAGTACATGTACAGGTTGAACACTAGCAAAGATCTGAGTACATGTACAGGTTGAACACTAGCAAAGATCTGAGTACATGTACAGGTTGAACACTAGCAAAGATCTGAGTACATGTACAGGTTGAACACTAGCAAAGATCTGAGTGCAGGTTGATCACTAGCAGAGATCTGAGAACCGGTTGAACACTAGCAAAGTTCTGAGTACATGTACAGGTTGAACACTAGCAAAGATCTGAGTACATGTACAGGTTGAACACTAGCAAAGAGTTGAGTACATGTACAGGTTGAACACTAGCAAAGATCTGAGTACATGTACAGGTTGAACACTAGCAAAGATCTGAGTACATGTACAGGTTGAACACTAGCAAAGATCTGAGTATCGGTTGAATACTAGCAAAGATCTGAGTACCGGTTGAACACTAGCAAAGATCGAAGTACCGGTTGAACACTAGCAAAAATATGAGAACATATACAGGTTGAACACTAGCAAAGATCGGAGTACATGTACAGGTTGAGCACTAGCAAAGATCTGAGTGCAGGTTGATCACTAGCAGAGATCTGAGAACCGGTTGAACACTAGCAAAGTTCTGAGTACATGTACAGGTTGAACACTAGCAAAGATCTGAGTACATGTACAGGTTGAACACTAGCAAAGATCTTAGTACAGGATGAACACTAGCAGAGATCTGAGTACCGGTTGAACACTAGCAAAGATCTGAGTACATGTACAGGATGAACACTAGCAAGGATCTGAGTAACGGTTGAAAACTAGCAAAGATCTGAGTGCCAGTTGAACACTAGCAAAGGTCTGAGTACCGGTTGAACACTAGCAAAGATCTAAGTACTTGTTGAACTCTAGCAAAGATCTGAGTACCGGTTGAACACGAGCAAAATCTGAGTACAGGTTGAACACTAGCAAGGACCCATGTTGAACATTTTAAATTTGAAAATTGATTAGTCACCATACTTCAATGATGCATTACTGGATACAGGATGATCTTGGGTCAGGAGATGATGTTTTACAGATAAAGTGTAAGATCAGTAAATACATCATCTAAAATCATGTTGTTGATACCTGGTGATAAATCATAACTGCAGCGTTAGATAAAGGTATAATATGGTTATGATACTGAAGCAATGATTGTACTTTGAAAGGATAATCAACTGAATAATTGGAAATCTTACTACAAGATAGGATGAAAAAGTCAGTCAGTTTACACACAAAAAACAGAATAATTACCAACATATGATACTATAATTACCTTTGGCTGTTACGTCAACATCAAATCTGTGTATTATTGAGGTTGTCATGTTCTTGACTTCATAATCTGCGGTCAGCTGTATATTTGTCAGTGATCTGTAAATTGTTGACAAAGTCAAATTAATATCAAAGCAAAATGTAGAAATAAAATGACACCTGTCACATAACAACACAGAGAGTGCCTTAGATCTGATGAATAAGAAAATTTGTGTCATACACTGAAACTGATCATCACAGCATTTGCAAAATAATAATTTTCTCAACAAAATGGGAATTTTTAGGCCCAAAATCATAAAATAAATTATTTTAATGTCAAACCAATTACCCACTAAAAACACGTATGTTCTACCCAATTTTTGGAATTGGTTTTTCTTGAAAAAATTCAATGGAATTTTCTCTATTTTACACTGTATAACTAAAAGAATTTATAATGCCAACCAACCCACCATAACCCACTTCTTAAAGCCTGGGTTAAGAAACATCAAACAATTTTTTTTTTACTGATGTCCCTAGGAGCTATCCATTATATTCAATTATCACAGAAATTGTTCTATCATATATTTTAAAGAAAAACCATAGGATCTTATATATATACTTACAATGGACCTGGTTGTACATAAACCTTTGCATTCGCTGGACCAGACAAGGGGAAGTAAGCATGTGATTTTGATGTAGTGACATTAGGATATCTGGCCTCCATACATACTTTGTTACCAGTTAACACAGATAACAATAGTCCATTAAGTAGTGTACATTTCTTTTGTAGGACTTCATATTTAGGATCCGGAGGAATCACTTCTGGTGCTTTCTTGTGAGACAGCAAGTACATCATGCTCCTAAAAAATATACATGAACGACATACATGTAATAATCCTCAAGTTTATATATGTAGTTAACTTATTGACCCCTAAAGCCACAACTGAACTCTCCCATTTCAAAGAATGATAAAGTCCACTGTCAGATTTCAGAAGTGTATGATTTAAAATCAAATTTTGTAATACTTTTACATGCAATATTTAAATGTTTACTCCCAAATTTTGACTTTAGACCTAACCCGAATAATTCAGTCGTTATATTTCGTTGATCACTACATCAATGCCTGAATGCATACACAATCAGAATACAACAACCGGAAGAAAATTTTACTGTGCCAGATTGTGATGTCATAGTAATTTACATAAGAATTTTGTGACGTTGCATCATGACTACTCCACAACACTCAAGTTTTTAAAATTACTGTTAAATGAAAGTTCTGATTTTTCATAACACATTGGTAAAATACAACTGTATACCTATCATTCATTTGCAGTTTATGTTCAATATATTTTTTTCAAACATTTATTTATCCTCAATAGCTATAGATCACGTATTTGTTTCAGCGGTTGGTTGCCGAAAATCACGACTGCGCACGCTCTTGGGGTTCTTGCCTGCGATTGGTCCAATACAATTTGTATTGGGAGTGACAAGTTTTATCAACACTTTGTCTTCAAGCCCACTGGAGGACCCTGAACGTAAGAGGGTGCTGTAATTATTTGAGTTACATTAGACCATACTATTTATTGATTTTGATAAGCATTACCGATGTAATTATGTCAACAGATTAAGTAATTACCAAAGATACAGGTTTATGCAAAAATAAAAACATAACCCCCCTTCCTCTTGACATGACAATCTGTAAGAGCACATCATCATAATATAAGAGTAATGTTTACAATACAATACTAAAATTAGTACAGTGCTCTAATCAATATATAATCTCTAAAGTGTTTCCAAGACATGTGAAATATAAATAGATGAAATGTACATTTTAAAACAATAAAAAAAATATTCACAGTTCACAAATCTTTTAATATTCAAATATTTAGTTCCTGCTGTACTTCATAATTTGCATGAAAGTAAAGCTTCATAATATTACAGATTAACAGCTACTTCAAAAAGATGTGTTTTAAGGTTCGTTTTAAAACATTCTAGTGACTTAGCACAATATAGGCTAATTGGTAAAGCGTTCATGTAACCGCAGACACGTGACCCACAATTCAGAAGCAATATGGCAAGCAAAACAAAAACAGGAAACAGCAGTATGAGAAGAGGCATAAAATGATTACACTTGTGACAGAAAACAACAGATGGAGAACTCTAAGGTAGGAGATGAATTTGAAATCTGACAAGAAATTGCCAACCATCATACTCGATCACTGGTAAGTATGTCAACATTGTTGATATTTTCACGCGGTCATCCACATTTTGATAAATGATACAATTTTTGCTACGACAGTCGCTTAATTGCATCGAAACACTGGGTTCTGATAGCCTGTATAGCATTTTTAGCTTACTGATAAGTTAAATGTACATAATTCAGTGAGTAAAGATTCCTTTACTTACCGATATGTTGCTTTCTGAACTCACAATTTGAAGAGTTTATTTTAATTTTCAAGCAGCCTTGCTTTCAATTTCACATCACTATCATATTATTTTAAGAGTTTATAAATAGATTGATGAGTCAGGTGTTTCCAGCAATTAACTAACTAATTATTTGGAATAGGACTTTAAAAATACGACAAAAGTTGATGCAAATATGCATTAAGAGAGTACAGAAAAGTTTATGAACATTACTCCCCGGAATGTGGCTTTAACTTTAGATATCAAAGTATGCATGTGCAAAACATTTTATCATTGGAATGAATTTATTCCATCACTGGTAGAGTGGCCAAAAGATTCAATATCTGGAGACACATGTAAGATGCGTGCATACAAATTAATGATAAATTAAATTTCAAGACTTACTTTGCCTCAAAAATTGTTTGATCGCCTCTTTGGTTCCTCATATTGACTACAAGTTTACTTTTCTTCAATGTGTCAGCTGTGGTTTTGAGCATTTTTCCACTACTAAATGATACACTGGTTTCTATGGGATTCCCTATCTGTGCATTGGCTTTCATTTGACAGCCACATGACATATATTGTGACATTTGTATTCTCATACTACCATGGAACTCTACAGCAGCCCTGAAAAAACAAGTACATGTATTTGGTTATCAGTTGACAAAGAATGGATCTTAATATGTACAAGTACATATAGTTATAAACATCTCAGTAAAATGGTAAGTCATTTTAGATGTTAATATATATTGCACTGGTCAGGGAGCAATGGCAAAGTTACCATGTCTGCTTGTATACTAATGCATCCAATTCAATTAATTTTCTAATAAATGATCAGGCTAAATAAAAGACAAAAAGAAATACGCATATTCCTGATTTCTCAATCAATCTTATATTTTAGATGTTAATTTGCTGGGTTTAGTTTTCTCAACAACTTCTCAAATATTCCAAAAAAATTAGGTTTGCTCCAGCAATCTCCAAACTCTGACGAAAAATGAGCCGCCCTGGCTCAGTCAGTAGCACGCTCTACTCTTGATCGCGAGTTCGAGTCCAGCCAGCGGCAGGTTGGTTTCCTGTCCTTTGGATGAGACAGTAAAAACCGAGGTCCCATGTCACAGTAGGTGTCGGCACGTTAAAGAACCTCCAATGCTCAATGGCTGCATGTCCCGAGCACAGGCCAAAATTTGAAGCCCTTCACTGGCATTTGATGACGTCTCCATATGAGTGAAATATTCATGTGTGGGACGTTAAACAATAATAAACAAACAATCTGACAAAAAAAAAGTTTCAATATGGAAATCCTTTCACACTGTCATCAGATATAACATACAATATTTGTTACCTTCTGCAGCATACATGTATTGATATACAAGAACTAAGATAAACTTGCTTCCTTAAAAACAAAATAAAACCAGACTGAACTACCTTATTTTAAAAATTGTTATGAAAGGACATACACGGACACACATACACACACACACACACACATATATATATATATATATATATATATATATATATATATATATATATATATACACACACTTTTAGGCATAATCAATAGTTTTAAGATGAGCTAATATTATATTTGCATCATGCCATGTTGTCTGACAATGGTCTAAATAGATCCTGATATAGTCCTTCACAACCTGGGTCCCCATAAAGACACTGCTCTGGACCCAGTAGTGGTCTAAATGAGGCAACAGCCCCTGATTTATAAAGAAAAGGCATCCATATGATTTTTAATAAGTTACATCACCTCCTTTTGATATGTATGAATTAGTGGTTAAGTGATGTGATATATACCACCTGTTATTACCAAGTCACTCTACCATATGATATTGTTATACCTATTTACTCTATCATATGATATTGTTATTACCTAGTTACTCAATCATATGATGTTATCACCTAGTTACCCTACCATATAGTTATTACCTAGTTACTCTATCATATACTGTAATTACCTAGTTACTCTAACATATGATACTGTTATTACCTAGTTACTCTAACATATGATACTGTTATTACCTAGTTACTCTAACATATGATACTGTTATTACCTAGTCACTCTACCATATATATTACCTAGTTACTCTACTGTGTGGTATTGTCATTACCAAGTCACTCTACCATATGATATTGTTATTACCTAGTTACTCTACCATATGATACTGTTATTACCGAGTTACTCTACCATATGATACTGTTATTACCTAACTAACTCTACCATATGATACTGTTATTACCTAACTAACTCTAACATATGAAACTGTTATTACCTAGTTACTTTACCATATGATACTGTTATTACCAAGTTACTCTACCATATGATATTGTTATTACCTACTTACTTTACCATATGATACTGTTATTACCTAACTAACTCTACCATATGAAACTTTTATTACCTAGTTACTTTACCATATGATACTGTTATTACCTAGTTACTCTACCATATGATACTGTTATTACCTAGTCACTCTACCATATATATTACCTAGTTACTCTACTGTGTGGTATTGTCATTACTAAGTCACTCTACCATATGATATTGTTATTACCTAGTTACTCTACCATGTGGTATTGTCATTACCAAGTCACTCTACCATATGATATCATTATTACATACTTACTCTACCATATGATACTATTATTATCTAGTTACTCAACTATATGATATTGTTATTACCTACTTACTCTACCATATGATATTGTTATTACCTACTTACTCTACCATATGATATTGTTATTACCTACTTACTCTACCATATGATATTGTTATTACCTACTTACTCTACCATATGATATTGTTATTACCTAACTAACTCTACCATATGATACTATTATTATCTAGTTACTCTACCATATGATATTGTTATTAACTAGTTATTCGTCCATATGATAATCTATCTTTACCTATTTAATCCACCATATGACCAAGGTTTGTTAATTAAAATGATAACACAGAGAGTCTAAATACCTGTAAATACCAGCTAGATTTGCCTGCATGGGTCCAATGCCAGTTACAAATTTGTTTATATCAAGATTGGAATGTATTTCCACTGCTTGTGAAGATGTCACCATTACTGTCATATTTAATGGTGCACCAGACAATGTCGGCAAAATCTTAAGTAAGTCAACAGCTTTGTTTGATCTGCAAAACAAAATGACAGTGTTTTTATATAGGATCTTTAGCTGATGTTCCAGTACCACACAAGTATTAAAGCATAAGGTATTGGTATATAATGAAGCTACACAAAAGGTGTAAAGCAAATCACAGTTCTTAGAAATTTCCAAAGGAAAACTGTAAAATTAGTAATAAAATCTCAATTTTCCACGCAAAAAATATCAGGAAACTGCCAATGACAAGATGGCAGATATGGCATTCACTTTGCATTTTATCACAGCCAAAGTATTAAACCCACAACACAGAGTTCTCCTTGTAGCTGAACCATAAACATTAGGTCACAATGACCTATTTAGCATGTAAAGTTGAATACATTACAACTCCACATGTCAAGTGTGGATATTGTAGGTCTTATAGTCTGGTTAATATAAACACAAGCAAAAGGTCATCCAAAGAAATCTCTAAATCACTGAAACATAAAAACTAGGTCACATGGTTT
This sequence comes from Atrina japonica, assembly GCA_030159075.1. Classification (NCBI taxonomy): domain Eukaryota; kingdom Metazoa; phylum Mollusca; class Bivalvia; order Pterioida; family Pinnidae; genus Atrina; species Atrina japonica. The sequence continues at coordinate 2,814,902 of BROG01000005.1, read as the reverse complement.
CAACCTGATGTGAAATGATTCATGATTTTTTGACAGCCAATGATTGACAGTCTGAACATCAAAACTAAGTTCATTTCATTATGCTCAGTCAAAATCATAAAGAAACATGATACAAACATTTTACCTTGTTTTAATCCTATAGTATCCTTTGCTTACTTTATAGATGACAGAGTTCACAATATCCATGAATTTTGATTTTATGTTTTCCATCTGTAAAATCTTCAAAGCATCCTTCAGTGTAATGTAATACACCTCACTGTCTGAAATCATAAAAATGTAGAATATATTGTAAAATGAACATAGCAAGAGTACTGTAATCGATACATGAAGCACCCATCATAAAAATGTAGAATATATTGTAAAATGAACATAGCAAGAGTACTGTAATCGATACATGAAGCACCCATCGTATAAATGTAGAATATATTGTAAAATGAACATAGCAAGAGTACTGTAATCGATACATGAAGCACCCATCATGAATATGAATTGTCAAATGTTGGTATGTGTAAGAAAATATAAAAATAGTGGCCTAGCTTTCAAGAACTTTTTACTACTAGTAAATGGCTCATTTATTTCATTCAAGTCATAACTAATGGTACACAAAACTGTTTTATATATATATATATATGTTTAGAGATTTTGACATGTGTTTTTCCATATCGGCTCGGTATTATCCCGAGACTTCAGTATCAGCCCTGATATCAGGCTAATATGGGTCGAGGGATAATAATTCGGGACGATATGGAAAAACACGTTATAATTTTTATCACCTTTTTAAAGATATTAACAGTTTTAACGAAAAAGTTTTGTAAAAATAATGAAAAATTGTACTATGTCTACACTGGATTATTTATTCCATGCTGTTTGTAAACAGTATACAGACCTAACATTGAGGTCATTATCTGACAGGAAGTGACGTGCATAGCTCATGATGACGTCAGGGTAAAAAATCAGTATACGGATTTTCTGCGTCCATATACTGTAGATTACTTTTATTTCATGTATACCACATTTCGCAAGGTCATCCTCCTTTGTCTTTTTGAGAATATATGAATTCACGTTAATAAACTAGTGAAATATTTGAATTCGCAACCTCTACGAATGTAATGCGTCAATCGTACGAGTTATGTCCCTTCAATGTTTGCAACCGTTTTATGTCCCTTTGATGTTTACATTTTTTATTTTTCATTAAATATTTTGGGATATACCTAGGCTATTTACATATAGATAGGTGATTTTTAATGTCATTGTCCGTGAGGACGATGATTTACTTTGTTTCTTTTCTAAAAAAAAATCCACAGGTTGTAAGATCTAATTGTAAAACTGTTATGCAATTAGAGTTAATCACAAGCATCCAGGTATGCACGTTGACTATCACTGCAAAACGACCCTACAATAAGATCTACAATCCGGCATGGACTCTGCAGAAAAAAAACCCAAAGTAAATCATTGTCCTCACAGCAGTGATACTGACAAATTATCATTTAATCATCAAATATATTACATGAAATTGGAAGAAACTAAAACAAAGACATGAGTGGATAAAAGAATGGGGGATGACTAATGGACAATTAAAACATGTATGTTGTAGAAGCAACTTATATTCCTGTATACATCTTATTCGCGAAAATTAGGCAATACTTGTGTATAAAATTACGCGAGGAATCTGAATTCAGGTGAGGTGTCTCGCGAATTAACGCAAAATTCAATTTCACATGAAGTAAAAGTATTCTATAGTAGTCAAATACAGTAACAGGGCTAATACCTGTGAACCTTTTCTGGTACCTCATATGCAAAATCGCAGTTATCACGGCCAAATATGTCAATCACAAACACTAGTATCATCAACAATTTTCACTGTATAATGTCACACATTTGAAAAAATATTTTACTGTCATGGTGACCTTGACCTGAGGTATGACCTTGAGTCAAGGTTATGATACATCGCCTCATTAAGAACAATTAACTGCTGTGTCAAGTTTGAAAACATTTACCTTCTGTTGTGTGCTCCAGACTAAAAAAATGGCAGACTTGACCTTTTATTTATGACCTTTAGTCATGGTGATAATATATGACCTCTACATGAACAACTTTTATATGTGAATTTGACTATAATCTGGTATGGCATAAAGATGGTATGGGTAGATGGATGGTTGGACTGATATTGCCGTACCATCATGCATCCCATCTCAAAGCTATAAAGTATAATTGTGTCATACCATAGACTTTCCAATAAAACAATCCATCTGGTATGTTCTTCTGTGGATAGTTCACTTTATTAAATAATTTAAATAACTCTTCCACAACCTCAGACTGAAATTTTCCGAACATGTTATCCCTGGCTTTACTGTTGTCATTGCTTGCTACACTGATTTTCTGGGCTTTCGAGATTATGGAGAAAACTTTTAAGAGTCCAGCACCCTTCTGTCCAACAGCATAGTCTAACACTTCCTCAATTCCTAGAAATAGAAATCTTATTATAAAACTGATTCTGCTACCAACAAACATCTCTCAAGCATTCACTGGTTGTCTTGTGTAAGTAAAAATACATCATTTTATTTAAATTTATGGTTTGGGTTTTAATTGATTATATAGTTGAACAAACAATATCAACTTAAATAATGAGAAACAACTACTTTTGTCAGAAGACATATTCTTGATAAACATTATTAAGTTGATACTAAAGATTGTCGTTTCATTAAATCAATAAAATGACATTTTCCTGGAAATTTGTTTGTTGTTTACATTCTGGGCAAAAACATACTGGTAACATGCTGTTGGTACGATAAGATTAAGAAATAGATGTCTGTTACTATAGATACAACAAAAATAAAATTTTATGAAATTATGTGAAAAAAAACTTGTCATAAAAACAAATCTGAAGACACATGAAGCTTAATATTGAAAGTGATTTTTGTGAGCAATTAAACCTTACACTTTACAACAATTAAGTTTTATATATATTTTCTCTGGATGTTTAACAATATGAATACTGTACTAGTCTGCGACCAATTCTCACCAAAATCCAATTCTCTGTAACAGCTATTAACTTGCATCGAACACACAAACATGTGCATACTTTCATAGATTTTTTTGTGTTTCATGGACAAGACACTATTCTGATTTCTAAAAGAAAAAAATCTCTAGGAAACCAGAATATATCAGGTAAATAAAATGAATTTGCACTTGGCAAGAATTGGTCACTGACCAGTACAGTAGGTAGCAGTTTATAAGCATTGATTCATGAAAAGTGCAATGTGAATTTCATTTTTAGTTTGGACATTATTATAAAGAGAGGATACCGTATGTATCATAAATACGTGTAATAATGTTTAATATTTACTTTTTGTGTTTCTACAGTTCTATAATATTGTATACACAAATTATATTACCTTTCAATTTCAAGTCAAAGCTCGGTTCTATAATATTCTAGTATACACACATCACTTAACCTTTCAAAGTAGGGAAAGACTTCCTTTTGCACCCCTTCTCTAATACTACCCAAAATATTATAAAAATACATTAAAGGACAATAAAAAGTATAAATTTATTTGAAATTTCTTGAGTGACATGAATGAAATATATCCAGAAATTAATTAATGGATATCAAAGTATTTGTTTCATATTTTGAGAAATATTTCAGTGGAGTGTGCAAAAGGAAGTTTTACCCAAATTAAAACTCAGCTCTATATTACAGCAGACATATATAATGTTATCTTTGAAATCAGAACTCAGTTCTATAATATTGTATACATGTATAATGTTACCTTTCAAGTCAGAACTCAGTTCTATAATATTGTATACATGTATAATGTTACCTTTCAAATCAGAACTCAGTTCTATAATATTGTATACATATATAATGTTACCTTTCATGTCAGAACTCAGTTCTATAATATTGTATACATATATAATGTTACCTTTCAAGTCAGAACTCAGTTCTATAATATTGTATACATGTATAATGTTACCTTTCAAATCAGAACTCAGTTCTATAATATTGTATACATATATAATGTTACCTTTCAAGTCAGAACTCAGTTCTATAATATTGTATACATATATAATGTTACCTTTCAAGTCAGAACTCAGTTCTATAATATTGTATACACGTATGTTACCTTTGAAATCAGAACTCAGTTCTATAATATTGTATACACGTATAATGTTACCTTTGAAATCAGAACTCAGTTCTATAATATTGTATACACGTATAATGTTACCTTTGAAATCAGAACTCAGTTCTATAATATTGTACACATGTATGTTACCTTTGAAATCAGAACTCAGTTCTATAATATTGTATACATATATAATGTTACCTTTGAAATCAGAACTCAGTTCTATAATATTGTACACACGTATGTTACCTTTCAAGTCAGAGCTCAGTTCTATAATATTGTATACATATATAATGTTACCTTTCAAGTCAGAACTCAGTTCTATAATATTGTATACATATATAATGTTACCTTTCAAGTCAGAACTCAGTTCTATAATATTGTATACATATATAATGTTACCTTTCAAGTCAGAACTCAGTTCTATAATATTGTATACACGTATAATGTTACCTTTGAAATCAGAACTCAGTTCTATAATATTGTATACACGTATAATGTTACCTTTGAAATCAGAACTCAGTTCTATAATATTGTATACATGTATACACAGAACTCAGTTCTATAATGTTACCCTTTGAAATCAGAACTCAGTTCTATAATATTGTATACACACGTATGTTACCTTTGAAATCAGAACTCAGTTCTATAATATTGTATACATATATAATGTTACCTTTGAAATCAGAACTCAGTTCTATAATATAATGTTACCTTTCACACGTTCTATGTTATTGTACACACGTATGTTACCTTTCAAGTCAGAGCTCAGTTCTATAATATTGTATACACATATGTTACCTTTCAAGTCAGAGCTCAGTTCTATAATATTGTATACACCTATAATGTTACCTTTCAAGTCAGAACTCAGTTCTATAATGTTGTGTTTTTTTTCAGCAAAGTAGTTTAATCTGATAACAACAGATTGTACAACCGGGCTAGCGGGGTTATATACTATGTCCATTTCTAGCTGAAGGCCATAAAATGTTGCCACCAAAGGTAATCTAATACAAAAAAAAAAAAAGAGAAAAAGATATTGGTCATTAATTCTATGTCTGGGTTTTCTTTTTAAAGATAAATTATCATTTGTTTATGATGAAAGAAAAAAAGCAAACAAATGATTATTCTACTGATATGATTTATTATTTTTATCATTATGATGACAATTCTGATCAATATAATTTTAATTAAAGCACAAATAAAGGTGATGATATACGACCTTTACATGAACAACTTTTATGTGTGAAGTATGAATATATTCTGATATGGCATAAAGATGGTATGGGCAGATGGATGGATGGACTGACATTGCAGTACCATCATACATTCCATCTAAATGCTATAAAAAGCAGATACAATTGTGCCATACCATAGACTTTCCAATGAAACAATCCTTCTGGTATATTCTATATTCTTCTGAGGTTAGTTCACTTTACTGAATAACACTCTCAGTCCAACAGTAAAACAACATGAAAAGTAAATCAGGCAAAAACAACAACTACAGTTGAACCTGTCTTAAGTGGTCACTGTCATAAAAGACCACCTGCCTTGAGAGACCACAATCTATATATCACTAAGTTAAATAAACCTTTCAATAAAACCTCTTTTGAGAGACCACCTGCCTTGAGAGATGACGTTTCAGTGATAGATGAAGTAATCTCTCAAGACACATTCTAGTGTATTAGTGAAAATGTAATCATAATAATTTTATAAATTTCTAACATTTAAAAGACGGGATATCGCACAAGTTAATTCGTAAGTAGATCTAGATGACAACAATCCGGTAAATAAAATACTTGTTGATTATACACACCTAAGGTATCTGGACATCTCAACATATCGAGATTTCCCAATCATTGATGCTGGAAGGTCAGGTAGGGGTCGCCCATCAGCTTCAAGAAGATTCTTCCATAAATTTCTGTACCTGAAAATATAATATAATTTGCATCAATAGTTTCCAATATCAAGAAAGAGTAAAAAAAATACTGAAGTGAAAAATATATGAAATTCTGACATTTTTTTTACAATGGCTTTCTTAAAAACTGAAAGTCTGGTGTAAGGAAATTTGGGCTTTAAGTCAATTTTTCAATAACTAATGATATAATACAGTAAATAAAAACAGAGATTATCCCATATCAATTCATACTTAGTACCAAAATACTTTATGTATGCACAATACCATACATTGGAATATTTTAGCATTGCTATAATTTGGCCACTTTGGTCATAAATTGAAGGGTTATTTTTGGTCAGTTGAATTTTAGCCATTCATGTTTATATCATGTTAAATTTGGTCTGCCATCAGATCTCAATCTTGTCGTGTCAGGTGTTTAAAAAAAGTACCGATAGAAACATTGCATACATATTTCGACAGTTTAATTTTAGCCATTTTCATAGGGTGGCCAAATTGGCCAAAATTAAACAATGGCCAAAATATCCCAATTTATGGTATTACATTTACAACAACAATACATATCACATTTGTGATATCATCATTTAACATATGAGATATGAACCAAGATAAAACCTTCCTGTAACACATCATTATTTAATGAGTTTTTGGTATATTGGACTAAAGCAGGGATTTCTACTTCTTAAATTCTGGATCCAGGGTCACAAAAATTTTGAAAATATATGACACTTTATCTACAACAGAAAAATTTAATTTGAGATCATTTGAAATTTATTGTTTATTTACAAACTCCAAATAGGTTTATAGTAATTTTTTTTTTTTGGGGGGGGGAATACAAGCCCTTTTTGCATTGGGAACTGAACTGAACTCAAACCCCAAATGTCCTAGGAAAATCCCTGAAAATCAAAATCTCTAGCTAATGTAAGACACACTATGAAATACTATGCCCCCAGCGATAAGTAATTCAAGATGACTTCAAAATGCTAATGCTAATTTAGCAGACATGTTGGCCACTCATGAAATACTATGACCCCCAAAGTCGATAAAATCATAAAGAAAAGATGACTTCAAAAGTCTAACTGTTGCCATGGACAAAAAAAACTCTGGCTATCTTTTAGCAAATGTTGGGCCAGGGGGTAGACATCATCCATAAGATCTACTTGACACCACAAAGCAAAGATGTGAAATATTTACTTTCCAAACCCCCTTAAGATCTGGTTGGTTCCAACATGCTCGAAATAAATGTAAATTTTCACATTGGTTATGAAGAAGTGATGAAAAGATTCTCACTGTTGCAAAACAAATGCTTTGGACAATGTTCTCTGTTAAACTTTAGTTACATTAAATACCATGATCATTTTTGAATCTTGTAATTTAGCTCTTGTAGAAACATGGGAAGACCAACTTGGGGTGGGATAGTCTCAAAATCCAAAAATAATACTTTTCCTGGCATGGTAGACATACAAAACTGTCTTATTTTATCAATATACCTTTCATTTGACTATTTTACTTGTACAATACATGTTATATTGATAATAATATTTTACCCAATAACTTTTTAATATTTTACTTGTACAATAGATGATGAAATCATGTAAAAATACATTTACTTTCCAGATAATATCTGTACAATACCCAGATCATAAGATCATGTTGGATAATAAATTTTCCAAACATATTATATGCTTTCGATGTAAGATTCTGAACATGTATTAAAGTTTCCTGGGTGAACATGTGTATTACAAGTTACCATTTTACCTGGATGATCATGTGTATTACAAGTTTCTGTTTTTACCTGTGTGATCATGTGTATTATAAGTTACTGTTTCACCTGGGTTATCATGTATATTACAAGTTACCGTTTTTATCTGGGTGATCATGCGTATTACAAGTTACTGTTTTTACCTGGGTGAACATGTGTATTACAAGTTACCATTTTACCTGGGTGTGGTCTCTATAGGGAAATTCAAATTTAAATCAGGCCTCTGTAAAAACGCAGCATAGGAAATCGCTCATGAAGTGAAGTAACATTAGATACAGCAAAATATCTCAGTGGGATTTTTGATTCTAATTTCATTTTCTTCTTTAGCAAGAATTGAAAATGCTTTAGTCCTGAGAGAAATGTACTCATGTGGATAGAAAGTACTTGCAGTTACATTAAATAATGCAACCAAATTCTCCACAGGCTTGTGTTTTTTACACATCCATTTTCTGAAAGAATGCCGTTTGAATTTAATAGGAAAATAAATAAATACGTTTGCAACAAACTCTCTATCTCACGTTGATTAATTCATTAAAAAAATTCGGAGGCGGAGAAATTCAGAGAAGACCAACTTATTAAGAAAACATTGTGGCATTCAGTCTCAAAATACAAAAATATTTTGGACTCGATTTACTTTGTCTTACGTTGGCACCAGTAAATAGTGCATGTCACGATTTAAGTTAATACAAATAATATAAAGTATTTTACCTGTAATAATACATGTACCATTAAATGACACAGATCAATACTATTTGTACCTTGTAATACAATACATGTCGGATTCCTGTAGTATATGTTTTCGGATTTGTCAGATAATAAATAATCGTTGATTTTCACTCACCTAATTGTATTTAAGTAATCATGATTATAATGACAGATGAAATATTTTTAACCTGTACAAATTTTGGTTCATGCTATTTCGGCTGTTGACAGATAAATTATTAGTCAGATTTCCGGAGTTGAGTACAATCAATTTAAAAATAATGAAGCTTTTTGACAGATAAATTGAATTAATTTTTACCTAAATATTATTAAATGACAATCAAATAGTTTGTGTATCACAGATAATAATGCTTTTTTACCTGATTTACAACGCGGAAACTGGGGGTATGTATATTTTATATGATGGCAGATAATAATTATATATATTACCTGTACTATAGTGAAATGATTTATATGATGAAGAGATAATAAATTTTTGAACCTGTACAATACATATTAGTAACCTGGGTGAATCATGTGATATATTGTTCTATAAGTATTCTGTTTTCAAACCTTAAAATTTGTGATGCATGGGGGGGTATTAAAAATCAAAAAACTGTTCGTCACCTGGAAAATTGCAGAAACCCCCTATCAGTTGTTATTAAAAAGTTACCGTTTTTGAATCTAATCGAAGGTGATCATTGCTTGTATGTTATTAAAAGTTACTGTTTTTACCTGGGTGAACATGTGAAAAAACAATTACAAGTATACCATTTTTACCTGGGTAGTATTCTATAATAAACATTATAGTAAATATGTATTCTGTATAAGTCTACCTTTGATCTTTACATATTAAAGTTACCTCAATATTAAATTTCAAACTGAAAGTGATAGTTATCATCTTTTTTTCAGATATAAATAAAGTAAAACCTGCTTTAGTGACCACCTGTGTATAAAGACCACCTGGTGACAAAGATTGTTTGTTGCCGTCCCCGATAGTACCATTTGTGTACAAATCAACCTTTATATAAAGACCACCTCCCTATAAAGACTGGTTTTGTTGTGTCCGTAAGAGGGTCTTTATATACAAGTTTCACTGTATTTGCAGAGCATAAACTATAAATCAGTTAAAATGTCAAATACTTGGATTGCTGATTTGACAACATGGTAAGGATGTACACGACTTTCTGAGCACTGCAGTACACTAGGTAATATGACATCGGATGGCTTCTTCATCACAGAATCATACATCTGAATAACTTTCCCAATGTTTCCAATTACCTGCAGATATAATAATACTTTCAAAAAGGTTAAAATTGTGTGAACAATTAAAAAAGAACAAAAACATCAATGACCATTATTTTTCAAAAGTTAAATCTATCAACTATCAACAAATAATCAAAAAATATCAACACAGAAATTTCTCTACATACATGTACTAATGAAATATCATATCAGTATACTTATTTAGGTCCTGATAAACTTTATCTCCAAGATTATTTCTTTTTTTCACTTACACAACTTGAAAAGACTGAATACTACAATATGACTAACAACAGTGATGACAATACTGATAAAACTATAGGACATTTGTGACAATACTGAAAAGATGTGGGAGCGTCAATGTTGACAAAACAAGACAGTAGTGGCAATACTGACAAGATGTGGACTATGTGTCAAAATGGACAAGACATGGCTGAGGTGACAATACTGACAAGATGTGGACCAAATACGACAAGACAAGACATGGACAGATGGGACAGAAAAGACAATATGGACAAGATGTGGGAGTGTCAATGACAAAACAGGACAGTACTGACAATACTGACAAGATGTGGACCATGTGTCAAAACTGACAAGACATGGCAGTAGTGACAATACTGACAAGATGTGGACTATGTGTCAATACTGACAAGACAGAGGGCAGTAGTGACAATACTGACAAGATGTGGACCATGTGTCAATAATGACAAGACAGGGCAGTTGTGACAATACTGACAAGATGTGTACCATGTGCCAATACTGACAAGACAGGACAGTAGTGACTATTCTGAGAAGATGTGTACTATGTGCCAATACTGACAAGACAGGACAGTAGTGACAAAACTGACAAGATGTGCATGTGTCAATATTGACAAGACAGAGGACATTAGTGACAATACTAACACAAAGTGGGACTATACAGACAAGATGTGAACCATCTGTCAATATTGACAAGATTTAGGACATTTGTGACAATATAAGATGTGTAAGTGCCAATGTTGACCAGACATTTGTGACAATGTTGACACAACTACCATCATTTGACAAGATAAACCACACGTGACAAAATAGACAAGGAAAATTAAACTTATGACACAGGTGTCAAGACTTATAGCACTTGTGACAAGACTGACAACTGACAACTTAATCCACTAGTGACATTATTAACAGCACTATTAACACATGTCCTGTTAATGTTTACTTATATTTCTGATAAACAATAAATGATCTCACTTTAAACATAAGGATCAGCTGCTGTTCTTCTGTTTCTTGATCATCACTAGATAAAGCCGTCCATTCACCAGATTCACATTTTTTCCCTAATTGTGTATTTATATGTGAAAAGATTCTGTAGACAGGATCATTCTGCAAAAAATATCAAAATTTTAATTATCCAAAGCACAAAAAGATGTAATCTCCCCAACCTAAAAAAGATGTAATCACCCCAACAACAAAAAAGATGTAATCACCCCCCCCCCAAAAAAAAGATGTAATCACCCCAACCCCAAAAAGATGTAATCTCCCCAACAAAAAAAGATGTAATCTCCCCAACCAAAAAAAAGATGTAATCTCCCCAACAAAAAAATATGTAAATCTCCCCAACTGAAAAAAGATGTAATCTCCCCAACCAAAAAAGATATAATCTCCCCAACAAAAAAGGTGTAATCTCCCCATCCAAAAAAAGATGTAATTTCCCCAACCAAAAAAACAGATGTAATCTCCCCAACAACAAAATATGTAAATCTCCCCAACTGAAAAAAGATGTAATCTCCCCAACAAAAAAAGATGTAATCCCCCAACAAAAAAAGATATAATCTTGTATAGGTGTGCAATATTACCAGTATACTGCAATATTTTTAAAGATGACAATATATCGCAATATGAAAATTAAATACCAGAATATCACGATATTTCATACTTTTATCAAGTTAGTCACGGAATCTTGGAATTTTGTCCACACAACTTGGAGGATTTTGTTTACAGTACAACGCTAATGAGTTGCAGAATACTGCACATACAACCAAGCCTGCTTTCCTAAGGCACTTGGGTCATTATTACGTCCAAGGGAGTGCATGAGACAAGTGTCTGTGCTGCATTCACTTAGATGCAAATTTCAGTCATTTTATTTCCTTTTATGTCCATTCTGGTTTCTTTTGTTTTGAAAAGCTATTTTCAATGCAATTCCACAGTTGATGAGAAAGTAAAATGAGTATTTTATTTATTTTATTTGTGGTCAAACAGAGAAATCTTAAACTCACATCATTTTGCTCTCAGTTTATAAAATGTACGCACCTCTGGAAATAGTAAATTTCGAAAACCGATACCTGGCCAGACTTGCAATTGAATTATTGGCAATTAATTTTATGAAAGTAGTAATGATAATATGTCAGTTGATTACTTAATTCTATGTTTGAGAACTGATCAATCTTCCCAATCATGAAAAGATGCAATCTTCCTAAGCACATAAAGATGTATAATCTACACAAGCACATAAAGATGTATAATCTACACAAGCACAAAAAGATGTAATCTTCCCAAGCACAAAAAGATGTAATCTTCACAAGCACAAAAAGATGTAATCTTCCCAAGCACATAAAGATGTATAATCTACACAAGCACATAAAGATGTATAATCTACACAAGCACATAAAGATGTATAATCTACACAAGCACAAAAAGATGTAATCTTCCCAAGCTCAAAAAGATGTAATCTTCCCAAGCACATAAAGATGTATAATCTACACAAGCACATAAAGATGTATAATCTACACAAGCACATAAAGATGTATAATCTACACAAACACATAAAGATGTATAATCTACACAAGCACAAAGAGATGTAATCTTCCCAAGCACAAAAAGATGTAATCTTCCCAAGCACATAAAGATGTATAATCTACACAAGCACATAAAGATGTATAATTTACACAAGCACTAAAAGATGCAATCTTTCCAAGCACAAAAAGATGTAATCTTCCCAAGCAGGAACAGATATAATCTTCCCAAGCATGAAAAATATTTTCTCCAGTAGAAAAGATGCAATCTAGCAATTGCATACACTGACATAGTAACAGAATTCAGTGTAGTGGCACAAGCTCCTACAGGGTGAAAATATTTATAATCAGTTTAATGAATTATCTGACTTTAACTTGATTTTAAGGAAGCTGAACAAACTGTAGAAACATGTATAATTCTAAAGCAAAGTATTGCCCTCTGAGAACTAATTCTTTGTTTTCCTATCAATTTTCTTCCTGCAGTTCTTTGTGACTGCTAAATCTCTGTTGTCTGTTCTGAAGGATTTTTGATACTGTGACGAACCTGTCTTTTCTTGCTGATATTTTTCTTTGATTTATCATTTAGTTTATTATAAATTTCTTTCTTTCCAGAAACAATAATGTCGTCAGTACTAACCTCGTTTAACAGTCTTAAATAAGCAAGCTTACTTAATGTCCCGCTTGATTACATAATGTCTTCGAAGGTCACTTTTCTATGAATTTTATTGGCTCATTAAGTTATTCGGGTACTTCCGGAAAGTGTTACAATTATAAAACACGTGTGACACAATGTTACACTCTCTATTTCCCTTCCTTCGTCTTATTGATATGCTCGTGTGAGGTGAACTTCATTTTTATATCATTTCTAATCCCTCCTGTCTGTTGCCATCATTCACTTCTACCAAATTAAATGGCTATTTTAGACAGGCTAGTTATGTGTGTTTCCGTGTATCTTGAGTATGTTTCAGTGTTTTTGTTAATTTATATTATAATTTTATAAAGTGGTAATTTTTGGCATCGGGTCTGACACGGGGCACAAGATACCTGTGAAATAGTTTGGATTAAGTAAAAACAACTACTATTTGTTTTCATACTTTAGTTTTAGGAAGAATGAAAAATAAATATGTATTTTTGATTTACTTTAGTGGTTTTGTCTGGCAGTGTGTGCCCTATTAAACGTGTTCCGGTGTGTGATCGGTTTTCACTTCGTATTCGAGTGTCCCTAGGCTTAGGCCAACAGACAGGTAATTTTAGACCTGTTTTGGGGTTTTTTTTTTTCACCACTTGAATTTTGTGCTATCTTCGTATTTTCATTCTTATTTATTTTGTAATAAATGTTCTAGTGTCTAAAGTCAATTTGACTGTCGTTTTATTTTCTGAAATAGCTAGCTGGTTACAGAAATCTGCAGCTGAAAGGGGCAGTCAGACCTGTGTTTGTTTATATTTGTAACTCGCCTGTGTCTACATGTATAGTTCACGGTAGGGAGAAATGTTACAATACTATTACATCCTCAAAATCACAGAAAACTATTGCCTTACTTCATTAATGGTATAGAACCTTAGTGCTTCCACTGTTAAGTGATTAATTTAAAATTTCAAAAGTGAATCCATGATTTATCCTGGGTAAACATTCTATTGTAAACATCCTCTGAACTTTGCAATGTTTCAGAAGCTCTCAATAAATATGAAGCCCATGCAGTCATACATGCATATATAATATAAACATTATGAGAACATTTACTTTGGAAAATTTGTCAGATGGGAAGGACTTCAGATAAAATATCATGAACTAAACTATATACACTTAAGTCAAAAGTTTTAGTAATCTTAATGCCTACTTTCCTATTATTGAATACCAATCCATATTCAACATCACCATGACAGTTGGCTGTAAAGACTTAATAGGATAACTAAACCAGAGGACAGTTCATCTGCTGTGTCAAGCCTTGTGCATCTGAGCTCCATGGTCTATTTTTTCATTGTGGAATATGAGGGGCAGTCATCACTAGGTTTTTTTGTGATACCATTCCTTCATGTAGATATTTCTCTATTTCTCAAAACCTTTTGACTCATGACAAATTGAACATATTGTTTTATTATATAAAAAAATGGTTTCTGATTGGAATAAGGCAGTATTTAACCCTTCAAAATATATCTACATATTCTATGGAAAACCATTGACTATCATTTCTGAAAATAGAATATGGAAATTCCCTTTTACACTATTGGAATTACTCTGATTGTTACTTATATTGACTATAGGATTAATATATACATGTATCTAAATATTTATATAATAAAACAGTTATGGACTTTTGAGTGGATGAATATGGTATAATATTGACCAGAAAACCAATATTGACCTCAGCTATCACCTCGGTCAATACTGGATTTCAGGTCAATATTACACCATATTCATCCACTCAAAAGTCTATAATTGTATAATATGTATTTCACAACTGTTCACATTATTTTTGGTGTAGCTCAAAAGTATAGATAGGAGATGAAATGTACCACTCTAACCCACACCTCCATCTGTATTGAATACCTAGTGTGCTACCAGAAAATAGATAAGTGTTTTCTGCAATTTTAAAGTTCATCAATGCAAGGGGTCATTCAAAAATTTCAATATACATATATTTATATTTTTTTAATACAAATTAATCATAACAGATGTAAAACTGTAAGTAAAATTCTTACCTTTGACCAGGTATCAGGGACACCATCTTGAAACAATTTGTTAACCATGATACTCAAAGGTAACCAACAGGTGATTCTGTTACTTGGTATACAAACATCCTAATAAATATAAGTAAGAGTTATAAATAATCATATCTTGTTATAACATTTAAAATATTTTTCAAAAGAAAATTAAAACATGTTTGAAAAACACCTTGCCCAAAGAACTAAGCCATTCATTAAGATTTTTAAAGTCCCATAACTCTGGCAAATAGTAAATAATGGCGGATGTTGACAATAATAGAAATCATCCAAATATTCATAAATATACAGCACCAGATTAGTTAAAATTTCTGGAAAGAATTATTTTAAAGAATGTTGCAAATGGACACAATGTGTCACCAATCTTCAATTTTGGGGTCTAAAGAAAATTTCTTTTCATTAGAAGATGTTTCAGTAAAAGTAATCAGAAGTAAATTCCATTTACCATCATTATTATGTGTAAATCTTCTTATAACTACTAGCATCAATTATAAAACGAGACATCTAAGCACCTTTTCAGCATCAAATATAAAATGTGACATTTAAGCAACTTTTTAGCATCAATTATAAACAAGAGGCCGAATGGGCCCTGACGGTCACCTGAGCATAACTCCAATACAGCTAAAATCCCCCCCCTTTTACTAAAGTGAATGTGGCATGTTTATTGACGGATTTAATTTTAATTCGCAAACTTTGTAGACAATGACTTAACAATCATGCACACAAAATTTGAAGTCATCTGATTATTGGTTCATAAGAAGAAGATTTTTAAACATGTACCAAGTTTTGGTACCTTTTGGCCCCTTTTGAGGCCCCTATGGGCCCTAGCCCCTTTTCCTTTGCAACTTTATGCGGCTTTACATGGGGATACTTCCTGGCAAGTTTGGTTGAAAATGGCCCATTGGTTCTTGAGAAGAAGTCGAAAATGTTTGAAAGTTAACAACACATGACGGACGACGACATACAAAAGACGATCGCTATAGGTCACCTTTTCCTTGTGTGGTTTTTAATAGAACTTACCAGCATAACTGAAACAACATTACTGGATGGTGGGTGATTTAGTGCCAGGTCATATGAAAAATAATACATCATGGTTGGATCGGATGCAAAGGTTTGGTCTTTAAGACGGTGACTAAATACTGCAAGGCAGTTAGGAGTCCCACAGGAAAGCAGTCCATCCAAAAAGTAGTCCTTTTCCATCAACTACAAACATAAGTATTACAGAGGTTCAATAAATTTGGACAATAACTGAAAGAGACAAAAATAGTAATATGATATGTACCTTTCTTTGTTTTGTTTTATTTTTTCAACTGTTTTTTTTTACCCCATACTCAACAATATTTCAGTTATATGGTGGCCACTTTTTAATGGTCGGGGGGAGGGACCTAGTTACAATGTACCGCGAGCAAAATGGAAACTTTCTCACAAAATCACTTATGGCATGTGTGTCCCAGCAAACCTGGAAAGTGTTTTTTTTTGTAAATATTTTGTAAAAAATGTCATCCTGATAAAAAAAAATAGACAGTTCCAATGAAAATTAACAATAACAATGGCTGCTATCATTACCACTAATTTAAGTCAGAAAATCATAAAGGGTTTAACTAGGATCTTGAGTATCGGGGGGGGGTCTCCTTCATATCTGAATGCAGAATTAATTAAGACTATGACATTCTTTAAATAAAATAGCAATTTTATCGATGATTTAATAGTTTCTTTGATGTAAACTTAAAAAAAAAAAAACACTTTCCAGGTTTGCTGGGACACGCATGCAGTAGGTTCCAGGTGAACCAGGGCTGGAACCTAGCTGTACTGACTAGAAGTGAGGGACTTCATGTCTTGAAGCACAATGCAGTAACAAATTGACCATGGAGGCCCCTTCAATCTTTATTATATCTTTATTATTTATAGTGATGTTTGGACATTGATCAAAAACAAAAAATTCAAATTGTCATATCAAAAACAAGAATTACGTGTAACTATATGTCTCGCCGGTCCCTGCTTTGATATTAAATGTAGCAAAGTATACTTGTAACATGCAGTATTAATAAGTGTAGGATCAGGGATGTGAATGTATTTCATGTTATGAATTAAAATACATATTGCAGGGATGGGTGAGGCATCACAGTTATGACATACACCGTACTTACCTGAGTGAGCTGTCACAGTTATAACATATATATGTACCATACTTACCCGAGTATGGTGTCACATATATGACATATACCATACTTACGTACTTACCTATACTGAGTGACCTGAGTAACAATAACATAGACCGTACTTACCTTGAGGTGTTCATTTTTTTGCAGCAACAATACCTGAGTGAACAGTTTTCTGTACCATTTTGTTTTTCCATGTAGAACAACCATGCTTCATAAAAGTTATCCAAATACTTTTCCAGTTTTTTCACCATTTATCCTTATAACATCTCATTAACATTTACCCAAGTATCTTGAGTCTCAGTATGAAGTCGATTGCGCAGTGGAGTCAATGTCTGATTTTTACCTGTACCAGAAAACATATCCACGCTCACAGGTCCAGTTATGACTGTATTAGCTGAGTGACGTGTCAATGCAATACCGTTGTGCTGAACCGTTATGATGTTTGGAGTGAACAGTTATCATCTTTGTGATAGGAGGAGGTGTCACAGATAACCCCATTACCTGAGTGATGCCACAGTTATGACATATACTGTTGGAGGTTCGCTGACCATATACTCTTACCAAACGAATTTACTTACCTGAGTGGCACAGTTTCACCGCTCTTATGGTGTCTTATAACACATACCATACTCTACAGTCATATAGTTGAGGGGTAACTCTTGAAACCATTGCGGCACGTCTAATTACCCATATTTACAATTGTGATGTCATAACATATACCGCAAAGTTATAACCATACCAATATACCGCAAAGTGTCACAGTTATAACACATATACCGCAACAGCACCCATACAAGACACAAGGTTCTTTACCTGAGTAGGTCACTATTCTACCACATTGAGTGGATATTATGTAACATGTTTTCCAGTTATGATTTTACTGAGATTCTAATACATAAAAATGAATTGTCATACTTACCTGATGGGGGGTGGGGACAGAGGGCGTTTTCACATTGAAATCACATCGGCCTATTTCAAATCTAGGCTGTATTAGTGAAAATATTGTGAAGATGGTTTTGGAAAATCATCTTTGAAAGGAGGAGATTATTCCATTGAGGCTTTGGGTTCGCTGTAATAATCTTCTTCTTTTTCACATTCTTAGGGTCGTTTTAACAAACATCGGCACTCGTAAATCTAAGTGAAATATTGTGAAAGATGGTTTCTGGAAATTATCACTTCTTTGAAGGTAATATGGGATAATAACATGTTTTCCATTGATTTATATCAAAAAATTTACACCGATCAAGGGGGGAAAGGCAATTTTCAAATTACTAAAAAGTTAGAATGATGACTTCTGAAATTATCCAATAATGTCTTTACCAATTAAACAATTTAAAATTATAAAAAGTAAATGGTGACTTCACCCTGTGCCTTATAGTACCCCCCCCCCCCCCCCTGTGGTACCTTGTTACATGTAGCTACACCCATTAATTTGACGCTTGAATTTGAGACAAATGGTGATACCTCTTATTACACCAAGCGCTTGAACGAACAAGAAGTATACTGTATTTTTAGCTGGAACTCCTCGTGCGTTTAGACTGAAAATATATGTATATTTATAAATTCCGAATGAAATATTAGGGTGCGAAAATTGCTGGTAGATCATGAACTATCGTTGGAAAATGACTGTCCGTTTCAAGCAGAAATTTATCGGCCATCCTGTCCGCTTGACAGAGAAGTAGTCGGCCATTTTGGCAGATACAAGGCACATTTTTCGGCCATTTGGAATTTTAATCGGCAAATTGCCGATGGCCGACGCCAATCTGAAACACTGCATACCTACCTGAGTATGGTGTCACAGTTATAACATATACCATACTTACCTGAGTGAGGTGTCACAGTTATAACATATACCATACTTACCTGCCACTGCGGTGTCACAATTATAACATAAATGGTACACACCTGAGTAAGGTGTCACAGTTTTTACAGATACTGTACTCACCTGAGTATGGTGTCACAGTTATGATATATAATGTACTTACCTCTGTAAGGTGTCAGGGTTATAATAGTACCGTACTTACCTGAGTAAGATGTCATGGTTATAATTTATAACATACTTACCACAGAAAGGTGTCGTTATTATAACAATTTCTTACCTGAGTGAGGGTGCTACAGGTATGATACTTACCTGAGTGAGAGTTTTACTGGTATGATAGATACTTACCTGAGTGAGTGTTACAGGTATGATAGATACTTGCCTGAATAAGGGTATCACAGCTATAGGAAAAGTTTCCATGGCATGCCCATACTTCCTCCATTGCCTTATTCAGAACATCTTCACCTGCTTTACGCATATTCAAAGCTAAATCATTGTATGATTGCGGGATAGATCCTATGTGTCCTTCCAAATAAAGTCTCGACAGCCTGATTATTCCATTTGTTATGTCTGACACAGTTACAGATAATTTTTGGCCCTCATCAAACTGGAACTTTATGTTGACATTTTTTTTGCCATTCATACTCCTATCCACATTAGACTTGTGTCTATCAACTTTTATCAGTTTCAATTTTTGGCTAAAAAAATATCAGTGGTGGATTAAAATTCACAGAAAACAGTTTTAAAATTCCAGAATGAAACAAATACTGTATATGAAATAGATACATGAGTATAATACTTGTTTTTGCAATTTAAGGAGGTATTAAACACCAGGGGCATGTTTTACAAAAGGTCCTAAGTCCTAACTTTCAGTCTTAACTACCATGGCAATGCATCTCTGATTGGTCAGTCCCATGACAATTAGGACCAAGACTTAGGATTTAGGACTTAGGACCTTTCCAAAATTCAATTTTCTTCATTCTTTTTCAATTGCAAAATGTGAGAATTTTTTATCCACACAACTTTCAGAAATTAATTTGAATATCTTCCACCGAAGCATACCTAGATTCCCTTTGAAACAGGTCAATCTAATTTCTGTTTGCTTTGCCAAATACATATATATATCAAAAACATAAATCAATATGGGAAAAAAATTTCCTTACAAAAGTACCAAGGGAAAAAATTTTTTAAAGTATTTTTTTCAAATATCCGTATGATAAATGTTTCATTGAATATAGCAATTACAGAACAAAACTCCACCATTTTCTCCCAAAAATTGACAATTTACATGTACAAAAATCTCTAAATTAAGTTTCCCCAAAAAAGTATTTTAATCATCCTTAAGGTATTATTATATAACATTATGAATATGAAAAGAATTTATCCACAGAAATATAAAATATGGTCACCATTAAACTCAACTCCTGTGATACATTAGTCATGTAGGGTTTGGTATTTTTCTGAAAAATAGACCAGTAAATACTGAATATGAATCAATTGATTTAATGTAAAAATTATTCTTATGACTTTTTAAATGAAAATCAATTCATTTCCATTTCATTCTGATTACCCCCGTCATTACGGTATACAGGCCTCATCCCGGTAATTTAGCATTTACCTAATATCCGACATGGCACCATTAGGCAAACTTTTCCATCATGATGTCACAATTAAATGGCCCATCAAACATTTGTGTGATTATGACATCACAATCAAATGTCATCAAAAAGCACAATAAACCCATGTTATTTCCCCAGCACACCACAATGCTCTAACCACTCGACCACATAGTCTAAACATTAAGGATTATTTGTCAAACTTTCTAAACATAAACACACTGATACCTGATAACAGACACAGCTGAAGCATAGATAGTTCCATTGTAAGCTGCTGGTTCAAAGATTTGTTCCTGGTCACATTCTGCAGATGTAATACGTTGTTTGGAGTTGACTTTGTGAGTACACTTAACTCTTGAAGTGAATGGGTAAAAGGGCTGAAAGAAGAACAAGAGAAACTACATGTTGTGTTTTGTAACAAAAACATGTCTCCTCTTCTGTACATGGGTTTGCAGTAACATTGACCTTGAGTAAATGAACCAGGGTCAAAGTCATGACATACTTCTAAGTTCATAACCTATAAAATGCATTTCAAAGGAAAGGTAGAAAGTTCTTGCCCAGATAAGAATTCTGTTGATGGATGTGATGTGACCTTGAGTCACATCCAAGGTCAAGGTCATGACAAAGCTTTAGGCTATGACCAATATTATATATGAAATGACAAATCATAACATAGTGCCTAACAGTGAATTCACATCAGAGAGAACAAAATGTGTTTGAGAAACACAATGCTTTCAACAAGTAATCCATTCATGAAGATTTCAAGTCCCATAACTCTGACAAACATTGCCAAATGGTTGTCATAATCAAACTCATGAACAATTTTATTGATATAAACATAACAAGTTGAAGTAAAACTTGAAGAAAGAATTTCTATGTTATTGAAAATAACAGAATCAAAAATATTGCAAACAGACAAACAGAGGGAACAAAAAATGTGTCCCCAGTCTTCTTTCTCAGGTGCGTAAAATTTACCTCAGAGACATCAGATTCCAAGTAGCCACCATATACCCCCTGGATGATAGAATTTGGTTTCTTTTTAAGTTTGAAGACCTGTGGCACTTTACACAGAGTGATATCATTAAGGGTGCGAAATGTATCTGAGTTGTCGGATGGTATTGTGTACAGGACAGGACAAACACCAAATATGTCAGTCTGCAACAAAAAGATAATACACAAACATTGGGGTACATGTACTAATATGTATAAACTTCAGCAGTTCTTTACCAAAAATAAAGAAAAATTTGTATGAATCTATCCATCTATCTATCTATCTGTCTGTCTATAAAAATAGAGCTAGATATACAGTTATACTTATTTTAATGTGTAATACAACTGATAACAACTAAAATATAAGTAATTCATAATACTGAATTTTTTTTTTCTCATTTGACAATTTTCATCATCATTTTAACTTTTTAATAATATATTTTTCGACTGAAATATTAAGAAAGGTTTTAGAAAAAAAAATTGTTAGTATTCATAAATCCGAGACACAATTACCTGTTCTTGGTATCCCTCATATTTTTTGTTCTTTAGCAGTTTTAACTGCAATGATGATAAGATTCCTCGTTTTATATTAAGAGCTAGTATTGGTTCATCATCTGCTACAACTAAACTGTCAGGAATTATCTCCCCTTTATTGTGTTTAAAATACAGAAAATTTCTGAAAAAAACACATTGTCTATTAGTTGTATTTCCATGTAAAATGAAAAAAAATTATAAAAACTACACATTCTTATAAAAAGACAATGCAATTTTCCTTATTCTTAACTGTCAATGATCCCAAGCTATACAGTGATGTAAAATTTCTCCAAAATATGACAATCTTTTTATTCATAATCTTGAATTTTCTAAGTCTTTTATAGGATTTTTTACAAAGTAACTCTGTAACCTTATTGTCAATACTGAATAAAATATGTCTATGGAATGTGTCTATCTTAATGGTGTAAAGCTTGATGCTCTAACCACTTATAGACTTAATGGTGTAAAATTTGATGCTCTAACCACTTATAGACTTAATGGTGTAAAGCTTGATGCTCTAACCACTTATAGACTTAATGGTGTAAAGCTTGATGCTCTAACAACTTATAGACTTAATGGTGTAAAGCTTGATGCTCTAACCACTTATAGACTTAATGGTGTAAAATGTGATGCTCTATCCAATCATAGACTTAATGGTGTAAAACATGATGCTCTAACCACTTATAGACTTAATGGTGTAAAGCGTGATGTCTAACCACTCACAGACTTAATGGTATAAAGCGTGATGCTTTAACCACTCACAGACTTAATGGTATAAAGCGTGATGCTTTAACCACTCATAGACTTAATGGTATAAAGCGTGATGCTTTAACCACTCATAGACTTAATGGTGTAAAGAGTGATGCTCTAACCACTCATAGCTTAACGGCATAAAGCATGATGTCTAACCACTCACAGACTTAATGGTGTAAAGCGTGATGATCTAACCAATCATAGCTTAATGGTGTAAAGCATGATGTCTAACCACTCACAGACTTAATGGTGTAAAGAGTGATGCTCTAACCACTCATAGACTTAATGGTATAAAGCGTGATGCTTTAACCACTCACAGACTTAATGGTATAAAGCGTGATGCTTTAACCACTCATAGACTTAATGGTGTAAAGCGTGATGATCTAACCACTCATAGACTTAATGGTATAAAGCGTGATGCTTTAACCACTCACAGACTTAATGGTATAAAGCGTGATGCTTTAACCACTCATAGACTTAATGGTGTAGAGTGTGATGCAGAACAGAATAAAACAATGGCCTGCGACATAAAAATACACGACTGTAAAGCTAGTTTGTCTACATGTGACTCCATATAGAAATGATTGACTCTACATAGAAATGATTGTCTGTCAATCTTATCAATTTATGTCCTGCAAACAATTATTTTTACAGTTATTGGCAAAGTGTGACAAAATCAAATGGACAGGAATTCAAATCAATCATTTTTACAATGTAATGATAATTGTAAACAGCCAAATGACTACGTAACATGGTTATCTAACAGTTATCTACACTGTGTTAAGCTTGATAAACATCAAATATATAATACCTACTTGCTTACTGCAATGTTAAATTCCTGTGATGTTGGTGCCTCTTTGTATTCTATACCTGACCCAGGTTGTCTCTCATACAAATGGCAGTCTGTCACCTAAAAGAAGGACGAGTCATTGATAACCAAATTACTGTACGTGTACTTATTTTAGCGGTATTCTAAAATTAGCGCATTTCGCGCTAAAGTCATTGCGCTAATTCAAAGGCAGCGCTAAAATTTGTCCATCCTCTCATTCTGTATACACGACAATGCTTTGGAAATGACTTGCGTGGATTTAAGATTGCGCTAATAATCTATATCCCCATAGAACGCTAAAATATGAGTGCGCTAATTTAAATACACATACAGTAGTATGTACAGATCTACTGTAAAACGAAATATTTAGCATACATGTAATGTTAACAACTTTTGCTTAAAGTCATAAATGCATTTGATTTTTATGCACACTAAAATTGATAGGTGAATATGAACAAAAAATACTAAGTATTAACATACTGACTTTTGTCCACACATACAAACTAGGTATCATATTTACATAAGTTCAGTTGTTATTACAGGGATATTGATATTGGAAATATTGAAAGTATCTGGAGCACATACACTACGCCCCCAATTCACACACATTAAGTGCACAAAGTTTATTAAGTTGAAATGTAAAGAGTGATTTCAGGTAGAATTTACAGCTAGCTAAATAGATCTACTTTCCCGTAAATTTTGGTGTATTTTCATGTGACATTGTCAGTTTCCTTAAGCTTGATTGGTAGAACATCAGACTTGTAAACCAGGGATCCCAGGTTCAAGGTTAAGTCAATCAAAAGCAACATTTGTCTCTGACCTTGGCTCTTCCTGGTTAAGTGAATGAAATTATCCCCAGTATCATCCCACACGTGTTAGCGACCTCAAAGAGAGTTAATTGGGATAACTCGATCTTTGTCTTACTAGATTAAATTGAGCTAGTGGGGTCCCTATTCAGCTCAATTAGAAGACACCAGACTTGTAAGCCAGGGATCCCAGAGTCAAGTCTGATTGGAGGCAATATTATGTCTCAGTTGCATTCATAATTTTGCCTTAAATGTAAGTAACATATTGTCTTAAAATTTCCCCAACCAGGACATATGCATTTGTGAATATGGACAATAGATAGACTAATAAAACAACAAATGTGTCGATAGAGTGACTACTATAATTCATATTTGTCACAAATTTTCAATGGAAGTAGAAAATTTAAATACTGTACCTCCAATACAGCCTCACATTTTTTTGGAATATGAACTACAACACTGCAGGTAAAGTTGAAGCCTGACTTGGATTCTGTGGCACCAAGAAATGCACTCTCTGCTGTGGTGGTGTAAGAGTAAACAAATGTTCTGCCATTGCGTAATCTTGTTCCTTGAAATCAGAGATAACAGAATAAATGTAATTTTATCATAGAATATGACATGTTTATCCTCTAGTATCACTAACACAACAAATATAATTGCTATACTGTTGCATTAGGCCATGAACCTTAATTGGCTCAGATGACCTTAAAAACCATCAGAAAATTCAGCAGCCGATTATTTAATGTGAAATGTAAAACCCAAAAATGGTTATTTTACTTCTAAAACTTTCTTTATAATTTTATTTGTTTGAAATACATCACATGTATTAATTTGTAATTTAAATTTTAAGTATTTCTTTTTTTAAAGTTGGAATACTTGTCCTATTATGTGTGGACATAGGAATAAAATGAACATTTTTAAATGAATAAGTTCGTTAAGAAGTCTGAGAAGAGAAACTTGCCATCTTTAGTCATTTAACTTAAAGTGCCATGATAACCCAAAAATTATTTTTGATATAATAAAATTTGTTTATTTTCAAGTATTTTCCTCCAATCGAAATATAATTTAACGAATTAGTTATTGCGTAATTGCACGATAAAGTTGCCGTTTGCACCTGGCCACTAACTTCGTAGCATCATGTTTCCGACAACTTCCGATAATTACCATAAACAGAAGATGACGTCACTGGATGAACATTTCATTCAGTGTTGTTTGTAAACAAAACGACCACACGTATTTTACTACCAGAAAATTAAAAAAATATATATGGAGACGAGTGGATTTCCCGATACCTCCTCGGATTTATAGCGAACTGTCGCTATCGTGTGGATCTTCATCATTTGACGACAGTGATGAAAAATTGTTTTTTACATGAAAATGACGATTTTGAAGAACACCAGACACAGACTGCGATCCACCCATACCAGTTTGAACCATATGCCTCCAACACCGATACAGACGGCGACGAGGATGAATATCAACACGAGGACAGAATGCAGGACTCTTCATGGTTAATTCTTTATTAATTTATTCATTTACTATTTATAACGCTCGGTGTTGTGTAGAATAAAAAGGGGGGGTCAAATAAGTTAACAGTCATGTTTAAATACTGTGTGACGTAAACGAAGTATATTACCGTAAGTTCTGAAAACCCTGAACATTTAACTCAAAAGTATTGTCTGAATAAAATTTGCAATATACAAATAGATGAATGATGTCTAAATAAAATTTGCAATATACAAATAGATGAATGAACAGAATAAAACATTGTATGCATATATTTACAATTTACCTCACAGGGGCAGATCAGTATTTTTTGAAAGGGGGGTTCCAAAGCTATAATAAAAATGCACGAAAATCACAAATTTTGTCAACAAAAAAAGGGGAGTAGACACCCCTCTGTATTCGCCACTTCCTCACTTGCTGCCTTGAAAGCCTATATAGACAATCCATTTCACTCCAGCAGTTCTAGGGTTTTATGTCGAAGCAACAGTTTATTTAGCTAAATCATGTCTTCCAAAGTAAGAGGTCAGTTGTTGGAAGATCCCAGAGTATCCATCAGTTCCCCCAATGAAGCTTATGTCTATTTGAAAGGGTTTTATTTTACTGCATCAATATAAAAATTCAAGTGCGGAAGAGACCAGAGAAACTGGAGCCTCCACATATACAAAGTCGAATTCCTGTCCAGATGATATTTTAAAATTTAATTTTCCTTGCAGTGCTTTCTTATTGTTATATAGGTGCAAAATATGATTTCTTCAAACAAGAAGGGGGTGTCACAATGTTTTGTTATATGGACATAAACAGCTCTAGACAAGATTAGAATAATAAATTTTATTAAATATCATGAAATATAATATTAAATGCAAATTATACACTGGGAGATTTTCCAGATATATATAAATGAAAATGAGATAGATATGTACATTTACACTATATTGTTACAAATTGTAATTTTAAACTTTACATGTATATTGACCTTTATTACATATATTACCAGTGACATGTAGACTTAGTTCAAACTCTGATTAAACAGGGGGAGAAAAGTCACAAAAGCAAATTTAAGAAATAAAACTAAAAAATATCTAATTTCATTTTAATAGGTGTAAATGTGAGAATTGTATAGTCATGCCAACACATCGCACACCGCTACCCCTGCTCTTGCCTCCACGATCACCTCGAGGCATTATATCAGTTTAAAATATAATTTTACTCTATCTCGTATGATGATTTCCTTTGTATACAAATAAACCGGAAGTGCATCTGTTCATCTACTGATGTCACAGATAAATAATCTATGGAAGAACACGAGTGGCTTTGCAGTAGAATGCAATTAGCACACCTGTATTAAAATATCTTAATGTACTAATTTAAATTTTATAAAATTTATGTTTTTATGCAAAATAGATGTTAATACAAGTTTGGACAAATTTTCAAAGGGTAGAAAATTTCGACTCACATGGCACTTTAAGAGTTATATGTACTGGTAGTTGATTACATAAACATGGTTGTTAAATGGTAAAATACTTTAAGAGGATTTCATAAGATGAATAAACCAGGTAGACACTATATATGACCAATCTCTGGGGAAGTATTAATGTTTATACTCTATGTATGTTGCTACCCAGCTGACATTACCAACCCCTATAAGTTATGTGTATGTCAGTATGAACAGATGATCACTCAGTACTTAACTAACTACCATGAACATGTAACTTTGGGCAAAAGCCTAAATGATATCCCTTAATATAAACACATTTTGTCTGGTTGTGTCCTAGGGAAAATTTTAAGGACTACGTACCCCCTTCCTGTTTAAATTTTGACTCTATGGATTTGAATTTACATGTACAAACCTTTTTTATCACA
Source organism: Atrina japonica (assembly GCA_030159075.1). Classification (NCBI taxonomy): domain Eukaryota; kingdom Metazoa; phylum Mollusca; class Bivalvia; order Pterioida; family Pinnidae; genus Atrina; species Atrina japonica. Next base: position 2,786,769 of record BROG01000005.1, on the reverse strand, counting down.
TTCCTTGGGTTTCTCAATTGACTTTGAAATTTTGACATCTGCAAACAGAAAAAAAATATATATATATATATATATAGAGAGAGAGAGAGAGTAATATACTTTAAAAATTGTATTTCTTAACACATTATACATTATTAATAATAACTATGAATAGGTCAGCAGTCACACGGTCAAATCTAATTGTCAAACACACATCCCTTATACAATACTTTAACAGTAAATTAAGATTCACATTCGCTTAGGTACTTATTGGGTTAACCTGAAAATAAAAAATTATCCCATTACATTGCATTAATGAAGATCACTTAAAGTTATCTATAGCATCCAATGACTCATTTGACATCCCTGAAAAAATAATGGACTCTTCTAAAAATCATTGACATAGGCCAGTCTAAGTATGGCTTGAGGGATCATTCATTTGTTTTATCAATGTTGTTTTAAATCCCATAAAAACCTCACTTATATGGAGACGTCACCGGGTTTAGGTGAAAAGCTACTTATTTTGACCTGTGCTATGGACTGACGCCAATGCAAGCTTATTCTTTAATGTGTCATGTCTGCCATGACACGACACTTTAGTATCATCTGAAAGAACTGTGACTTTCACTTCTTATGCCAAGCACTTGATTGGCAAATGAATTGTCACCACCATTTTTTAAAGTCTTAGGTATAAATACAAGGTCATTCCACTTTTAAGTCAAAAGCTCTACATCTAGACCACCACAATCGTTTGAGAGATAAATGAATTAAATGAATATTTATGTGTATAGTGTCATGTACATTAATCATCAGTATAAAAACAGAACATGTTCAGGGTGTTGACTAGAAGATAAAGGGCATTGACTCCAGTCTTGAATTTATTTCAAGTGAAAAGTCAACATCTTTGAAATATACACAGAAAATCAACATGTGTTTATCATCAAAGCTTTACAGAAATGTAAGCTTCATATAATATCATTTGCAAAGCTGATATAGTTTTACACTATAAACATATCCTCCAAATCCAGATTAATTTACAATTCCAATTCAGTGTAAGTAATGTTAACTATAAACCTTAGTTAAACTAAACAATATTAGGCCATCATTAAAAAGTTGTATTTTTATTTGATATGCCGTGACCAGTTGTTTCACGAGTGGGTCTCAGTAGGCATTTTTTTTTTTTTTTTTTGATTCAGATCTTTCATAAGAAAAAAAAAACGTTTTAGAAGTGGGTCATTTGAAATGTATTTTTTTTTTTTCGTTTTAATCTTAATATGTCATATATTGAACAAAATGTCAGATTTTTTTATTAGAATAAAAGTTATAAGTTGGCAATTTAAGCTGCCTAAAAAATTGTTTTGGACTTTTTAGTGGCCACATCAAACAAATCATTGTTTTAATTCTTAGCTATATAAATGCTTGATGAGTCATGATGTTTCATTATTAAGTATACAGGCTTTTCTCTGCCATTTTTTGGTGACAAAATTTGGAATTTTTATGTGAATTTATGTCAAATTGGTGAGAATTACCCTGCACACATGTAAATCCAATTACATGTATAACAGAATCATTTTTTAATGCATTTCCCCATCCTGTGATGTTGTTTTGTTTTGGAATGGTGTGTACACCAAAATGTGATTTGTTTTTCATCAAATTGGGAAAAACACATGTATTATGCATTGGGAATGGGGCTGCATATTGGCCTTGTGAAAACTAATGATAAGAGGCCCAAGAGGGCCTCAATGGCTCACCTGAGAACCATCTACAAATGTGGAAAGAAGACCAAGAAGAATATGTACATGTAGGCTGATCTGGCCAAGAAAAATATATATTGCTGTTTTAAGAAATTCATAAAGAATTCTAGAATTTAAATTTTGGCAAAATTCTTACACAAAAATATTTCTTCACCAAATTAAATAAAACATATTAAATGAATGCATCAAAGGGAATGCAAGGGGGGGATAATTGAGGAAATAATGCCAAAATTATTGAAAATGACAAAGTCTTAAAAGACCTCAAAAACGGGTCAAAAATTAATATACCGATTTTTCTGTTTTTCAATTCATGTAGTGATTCTGGAGAAGAAGATTTTTAAAGAGGGTACCTTTTGGGACCTTTTATGCCCCACCCTGGGGCAATCTGGGTGAAAACTACAAACTTGGTAAAGAACCTTGAGCTCTTGCATCCTGTAAAGTTTCATCAAAATTCCGTCAGTAGTTTTGAAACAAAAGCTGATAGTGTGAAAAATGCCACATTGCACACCCCCCCCCCCCCCCCCCCCCCCCCCCCCCCCCCCCCCCCCCGCCCCCCCCCCCCCCCCCCCCCTCCCCCCCCCCCCACCCCCCCCCCCCCCCCCCCCCCCCCCCCCCCCCCCCCCCCCCCCCCCCCCCCCCCCCCCCCCCCCCCTCCTCCCCCCCCCCCCCCCCCCCCCCCCCCCCCCCCCCCCCCCCCCCCCCCCCCCCCCCCCCCCCCCTCCCCCCCCCCCCCCCCCCCCCCCCCCCCCGCCCCCCCCCCCCCCCCCCCCCCCCCCCCCCCCCCCCCCCCCCCACCCCCCCCCCCACCCCCCCCCCCCCCCCCCCCCCCCCCCCCTCCCCCCCCTCCCCCCCCCCCCCCCCCCCTCTCCTCTTTTGTTGCAATCTTAAAAAAATTATTAAAAATTTGAGAAATTAAATTTTGGCAAAATTCTTGCACAAAAACATTTCTTCACCTAAAAACAAGAAAAACACACTAACTGAATGCATCAAAGTGAATGCAAGGGGAGATAATTGAGGAAATCATGCAAAAATGAATGAAAATGAAAAATCTTAAAAGACCTCAAAAATGCGTCAAAAATTAATATTCCGATTTTTATGAAAAATACATACTTAAATCATACATCCACATAGATCACTCAGAAACAAACCATTTTTCAATTCATGTAGCGGTTCTGGAGAAGAAGATTTTTAAAGAGGAGTACCTTTTGGGACATATTCTGCCCCACCCTGGATCCACCCCTAGTCCAATCTGGCTCAAAACTACAAACTTGGTAAAGGACCTTGAGCACTTGCGTACTTTCAAGTTTCGCCAAAATCCCTTCACTGGTTTCAGAGAAGAAGTCGAAAATATGAAAAGTTTACGGCCGGACGCCTAACACCAGATGGGGGGGGGGGGGGGGGGGGGGGGGGGGGGGGGGGGGGGGGGGAGTTATCACAATAGCTCACTTGAGCTTTTGGCTCAGGTGAGCTAAAAAAGGCCCGGTTAGCACTTGATGAAGGAACATGCAGTCACTACCATTTTTAAAGTCTTTGGCATGACCTGATATGGGAAATTGAACCTGGCACCTTTTGCTTGTGAGTCAAACACTCTCCAAAGTATGTCGCTACAAGTCAACACCATCAAATTCTAAAATATAAATAACTTCCCAAAGGTCAAGGAAGGTAGATAATAAATTAAGTCATAACAAATGATTAAAACAATTTGTCTGTGCCAGTTAACAACGCAGCTACTGTAGCAGCCAATTCTTCCACCATGCTGAAACTTTTAACTGGGAAAAAATGGATAGATAATTCTTTCCCCCTCAGATTAAAGTTTACCCAGGGAAAGAACTGGCTAGCAAATTTCTTCCCCATGGAAACTTTTAGAGGAGGGGGGGTGCACTGGCTACTACACCAGTATCTCAAAACCCATTAGCTTATATTTACACTTGAAGATAAATACAAGAAAATGCTATACTTAATAAATGATATTTTATGGAGAAAAATAAAAAAACTATTTTAGTAAAGCTCGAGAAAGGGAATAATTCCTATATTTAGAAGGAAATTTCTTCTTCTGTATGCACAATGAGCTATATAATAATACAGTAAACTCTTGTTATAACGGCCAGGTTGGGATCCAGTAAAATTGCCATTATATCAAATATGCTGTTATATCAAGTGTCGTTATAATAAGAGTTGACTGTATATGTATCAAGAGCATAAAGATTCCATGGACAACTTGCCCCGATTCATACACAGGTACTTGTTTCTATTAATGGAGGGGGGGGAGTGTCCAAAATTACAAATTACCTATACAGGCTACATGTACATAATTCTCTAACCCCACCCCCATTGATAGAAACAAGTGCCTGTGGATTTATAGTAAATGCAGTTACATTGCATGATAACATGACTGATGTACATGTTATACATTAAAACTGAAAACCTGCTTTAGCACAGCTAGGCATTGTTGGTCTAGATAACAGACAATATGCCCTACATCAGTTTAAACTTATTACACTGCCAGTACCGGTGATATGAATGTTCTGTCTCTTTTTTTTTAACAAAATGTTTGTAAACTGAGGAAAAAGTGCACTCTAATTTTTTTAAATATCCTTGAGGCTGCTTGTAACAAGGTGATTATATATCATAATTCACCTATATAGCAATCAGGGGTCTCTCCCATTTTTCATATACAAATATTCCAGGATTTTGGAAGACCTTTTAAACATAAAACTCAGTGAATAGTCTCTGAAGTATACAAAATTATCAATTACAAAATACTTTTTAAGCTGAAGTCTTTTTCTAAAAATAATTATTTGTTAGAACTGCAAAGAGATATAAATTTGAAATTTGAATGGTGTTTTATGCCACATGCTCACTCAACAAATTTTCAGTTATGTGGTGGCGGCCAGGTTTTAATGCTGGAGGAGAAAACACAGTTACAATGTTAGTCCTATAATATAAGTCTTCGTTGGTTCAATTTTTTTGGTTTCAACTGACAAAGTTGTTTTTTATCGGATGACTACACAGGAAGAGACCACTGGTCTTCCGCAAGTAAACTGGCAAACAGTTCCAGCGGGACTTGAGCCTGCGCTGACAGGAAGTGAGAGACTTCATGTTTTAAAGTTCAATGCTCTAACCAAGTTTGATTGAAGAAACTTGATCAAATTTCTATTTCTTATCAAATGTTATATATCTACACCAGTCTTTTTCGTCTGTTTGAATAAAAAACTTACTGGTCAAGGACCATCTTGACCAGTGGTCAGCTAGGACCAGTAGTCGGCTATGGTGTGATTTTGTGTTTAGTATGTACCACAACAATATTTATTTCCTTCAGTTTGAGAAAAATACGCTAAAACTGATGATTGATGTAAAAAAAAATCACAAAAACGTGTTGTATATAGGCGAAATAATATAACAGCCGACTACTGGTCCTCGACCAGTAAACCGAAATTAAATAGATCTATAGGGATTTACACAACTCAGGATCTTGAGTATATTACTCCCAAAAATGATGTCTGGACTCTCAAATTCATCACCCCTGCATCCACAGGGACGCACAATTTTTTGATATATTAATTTCAGTTTCACAGCTGTAAATGAATTTTTTGTACATGTAATCAGCGATATATAAAGCTAATATTAGCTTTATATATCGCTGATGTAATTAATATATCTTCCAACATTTTACCATGGAATCTTTTGCGCACTAGGCCCTAGCCTACAGTAAAGTTGTAAGAGCCCTTTCGCGCTTAACTTCTGTTGAAACGCCGAGGTCATATACTTTCCGGACTGACAACTCGACGTTTCAATACGACAATAGAAATTATTTCACGCCTTCTTTGCATTCCGATAACCTTGACGGGGTTAAACCGGCGATATGAAACATGCTTCTGATATTTCCTACTATTCTTGAAACCGGAGTCCATTAGGTGTCAGCACCGCATTCTTATCCAAGGTGTTAGGCCGAAATTCTGTTCTGCCTACCTGTAGTTTACTATAGTTACAGCTGATTTCACAATTTTTATTTTTTGTCTCCTTCCTAGCAGATGTAACTACTGCCAACCATGATGTTAGATAGCCTCCAGCAAAGAGAACTTCCTACACAAAACACAACTATACACGACTCATTCTTACCAGCAGACCTCCACTTCTATAGGCCTATCTACCTGGTGATCACGAGGCACTGTCCATACAACGATACAGATCTCAGTTGAAACTAGAAGCTAGAGCGGGTGAGCGAGCCAACAAGGCAGGCGGCATAGGAAGCAAATCAAAAGTGGTGTGCCAAATTTTTTTTCCGATTAAAAAATTTTTTCATATGCGTTTTGATTATGCAATAAAGAATATATAACAGTGGCGGATCTAGAATATTTTGAGGGTGGTGACATAAAATTACACTTTGTAAAAACTTTTAAGCATTGCATACCTGATTAAAGACAGAGTGGTGATATAAAGTTAGAGGATGCAAATTTAAAATATATTGCGGAATGAGGCGCGTAAATCTGAGAATTCCAACTTTTTATTAAAAAAAAAAATACAGAGCTGGTTTTACACCCACCGTTTATCAAGATTAAAAGCCAAGAGAGGTAATTATCATATTGCGACTCGTTTTTATCCAGGCCAAATATTGCATTAAATTGACCTACGTATCATTTACCCCGCAATATAAATTGAGTGAACAGCACACACAAATGCACGAGCATGATTATGCTATCCAGAGCATAGGCGTCGGAAGCAAATTGAAAGTGGGGGGGCTAAACCAACTTAAAAAAACACACACACACGCCAAAAAAATTTTCAACACATATGTCTATCTTTGCAAAAAAAAGAGGGGGGGGTGGCTAAGCACCCCCCCCCCCCCGGTTCCGACGCCTATGCAGAGAATTTTTGATTTTTAAAAGCTCTGGGAAGCCTTTTTCTTGATTCCAGACGTGTTGATAAACTGATAAAAAAATTACCTGAGAAAAGAGTTGGGGAGCGGGTGGCCCCCGGTTTCTACGACTATCAACATATAGCCTAAGGTCTAAGGGACAACATGCAAATTTTCGGTCATGATTTCACGAAGGACAACTCCTCACACCATCTTGTTGAAAACATATGGGATTCATTCAAATTCGGCTCTCTCAATGACATGGATTCACATGTGCCTTCGAATACGACCTGGGCCCGAAGTCACCAAATTAAGTCAGTACTCAAACTCAACTATTATTTCATGATTTTAAGGTAAACACATGCTAAATTTATGCTGCAACTGGATATGTTTGTATATTGACGGCACATGATTGTAAATAATGCTCAAAATCATTGCTCATTTGAAGAAAACTTCAGAAATATTCAAATATTGTATGAGTACGTACTCAAATTTTGAGTATCGTACTCAACATATTTATTTATTTTTTACCTGGAAAATCATAAGTGTGACCCGAGAATTTATATGTGAATAATAAAAGATAATGATATACTTTTTCGGTTTACGATTTTCGACAACCCTGTGCCAATAACTTGTCAGTAAGTAGTTTACATCTGTATATGAAATGTTCGTATATTGAACATGCCCTGGCATACCGGATCATTTGTGAGATATAAATTCCACACGTATGTGATTGAGGGATATTAATACTTTTAAAATGTGGAAAATTTACGATGGGAAAGCCGAAATCGTCGGGTTTGTCGCATAGGCGTCGGAACCGGGGGGGGGGGGGTAGGGGAGGGCTTAGCCCCCCCCCCCCCTCACTTTTTTTGCAAAGATAGACATAGGTGTTGAAAATTTGGGCTTAGCCCCCAGACGTTTCTGGCGTGTGTGTGTGTTTTAAGTTGGTTTAGCCCCCCCCCCACTTTCAATTTGCTTCCGACGTCTATGTGTCGTATAGCCTGGTTGTTGATATCCTGTTTGTCTCGATAGTAAGTAAAATGTCCAAGTAGGAAGCGTGTTTGCTTGATTCTGCTGTGTCTTAAATTTTTAGTCGTTGGGATATATCGCATTGACATATGTATGGAAATTGTCATTATTAATTGACAAAACGTCGATATATCTGAATGTCAAGCAAGAAATTGTCTTGTTTTAGCACATGTACAGCTAAATCAAATGTCTCCCCTTCTACGAAATGAAAGAGTACTGTTGTGTCATTGACAATGTTTAGTTCTAGAGAAATATTGTATTAATTGATTTTGTTAATAATTGACACATATTTATTTATTGAATATTTTATGAGGAAGTTTATGTATGAGTTTCCGTGTAAATTATATAATAGTATGCTATTGTACCCTGGTGACATAATACGGGATTTTAGAAATATGTTAATTCTGTAAATGTGGTGTAGTCTGTTGATAAATAGGGCTTTGAAGAACTATACTTTAAATGAAGGTGGGTCATGTATGTAATATAATCACTACACTGGGAATATTGAAAGAGGTTTTTATTGGAAGGTGCACGATGGCAATAGACATTTATACACTAGTCAATAGAGGAGAAATATGCTAAGAAGGAAGTTGATTTGCTATAAACATTGTATATATGGAAGTATTTTATAACAAAGGACGATAACTCTGTAATAAAAGGGTCAATCCCAGTAACTTTTGTTTGTCTTGATGTCATTACTATGTATACCAAATATCATCATCCTATCTCAGATACATAAAAAGTCATGCTCTGGGCAGCATTTTTCAAACAAAGGGCAATAACTCTTAAATCAAAGGGTCGATCCCTGTAATTTTTGTTCATGTCACATCATCTTGATGTCATTATTATGTAAACAAAGGGCATTAACTGCAATAAAAGGGTCGATCCCCGTAATTTTTGTTCATAGCACGTCGTTTTGATATCATTACTATATATACCAAATATCATCATCCTATCTCAAATACATCGAGTTATGCTCTGGATAATATTTTAACAAAGTGCAATAATTCTGTAATAAAAGGATCTATCCCTGTAATTTTTATCATGACACATCACCTTGATGTCATTACGATCTATACCAAATTTCATTATCCTATCTTAAATACAAAGAGAGTTATGCTCTGGGTAGTATTTTAACAAAGGGCAATAACTCTGTAATTAAAGGGCCAATCCTTGTAATATTTGTTCATGACACATCGTCTTGATGTAATTACCATGTATACCAAATATTGTCATCCTATTGGAAGGACAAAGAGTGTTATGTTCCGGACCCGAACTTATTGGAAGAAGAAGAAACTCTCACAGAAACAATATGATTATATAATATGACAATATAATTATGTCTCCCTTCTGAGAAGGGGAGACATAATTAAAGGTCAATGCTAGCCTTTTCTTCTTTTGATTCATAAGCTTCTGGATGAAGTCTGCTTCGTATGAGTAAAGGAACAGGTCAGCCAATAAAGGGGCACAATTGGTCCCCATGGGAATGCCGACAGTTTATTGAAAGACACGTCACCAAATATTACAAATATAATTTGTCTATTAGAAATTCAAGCATCGTTTTATATCAACTTCAAAGTATTTCTGTTTAGAATCAGATGAAGGGTATTGAACGAAATAGGTATCATGATAACCAATGACTAAATATCTAAAGTTTCGGGTACCACTTAGAGGCTTTTAGTAAAAAAAAAAAATCAGTTGTTGGTGATGCCAAAAAGTCTCTCTTTTAATTTTTTTATGTGGAATAGTTAAGTCGTATGTTTTGGATTGAGAAAAAATGTGTCTTAAAATGTCTTAGTATCCACATCTGATTGTACGGCGTGCCCTTCTGGAATAAGCAACTGAACAATATTGCTGAAGTTTCTCTTTAATGGCTGTCAGTAACTTGGTGAGGAGTAAAGATAAAATGTTCGGTGGAACATTTGCTGAACCCTGCTATGTACCTCTGCTTACAAGGGGTTTTAGGTATCCAATATAAATATGGTAGCTCAAAATCGGTATCGGTTGTAGGTACTTCAAAAGAGTGTAATAATGGCACATGGTTTTGAAGGATTTCGTCCTTTGAAAGTAGGATACGTGCGTATGTAGGATTACAGGAATTCGTAGTAAACCCAAGTTCTTCTAATGAACAATTACGGTAATTTGCCTTACAAAGAAACACTATATTATTTTAGGCTTTGTCTGCCCGGGTTATTACATACTGGTCATGTAAACTATCCAGTTCAGTTATCACTTCTGGGTTACAGAACAAAGAAGGAAAATATGTTTTCATAGTTCCTTTAAGTTTTCAAATACGAGATTTTATCAACCATCGTAATATAACATCACTTTTCAAGAAGGGGGGCAAAAGTGCACCTGTCAACTACTGACCAGTCTCCATTACACCAGTTTGCAGCAAGGTATGGAACACACTGTCATCCAAAGTCACGTCATCAACCAGAGAGGCAGTCATAGGCTACTAACAGACTTTATATTTTCTATTAATAACCTTAGGTCGCAAGCAACAAGTGATCCTTGACCATCAAGTAGAATCTGTCATCCACCAGCACAGTTTCATCGGGAGTTCTAAGGGACATGGTACCTTGTCCTCTACTCCATCTACAGTCTCATCAACAACCATATTTTTGCAGACTATTGTCCCCTGTATATAGACACTTTAGATCACCAGAAAACCTGGCAAAACTACAAAGGGATCTGGACAGTCTAACAGAATGGGAAGAAGTGGCTCATTGCATTTCCTGACAAACATGGGGTGCTCCAAGGTTTTCTGATCTACGTCGATCCTCAAATACTGAGTGTGTGAGTAACAGAGTGGATTGGAAAACTTGACTTTTGAAAGATGCTGACAACATCGCTCGAACAACATAACGTGCTAACATCTCAAAACACAATTGCGCCAACAGGTACATTTTCGTAGTAACAGGCCTTTGGAAAAACGGATCTTCGGAGTAACGGGCCTTCAAAATAATGGGTTTTCGGGTTTAAAAAGAGGTGGGAAGTTTAAAAATCGGAAAACATTCCCACAGCTTTATATGTATAATGCATACAGTGAAACTTGTGTATAAAGACCCCCTTAGGGACACAACAAAACTAGTTTTTTAGGGAGGTGGTCTTTATATAAGAGGTTGATTTGTTCACAAATGGTACAATTGGTGACAGTCTTTGTGACCAGGTGGTCTTTATACACAGGTGGTTGCTAAAGCAGGGTTTACTTTACTCAAAAAGTATTGAAATTTGGGGCGAAATCGAATTGGGTTCTAGGGTTCACACAAAATATACCAAAATAATTAAGAAGAGGAAGAAAAAAAAAAGAAGAACAATAGGAATGTAAAATTAGATGGGATGTCCGTCCGTCTTGACCTAATTATTAAATGTGTTCATGTAGCAGACTGGAAACGAAACGAAAACGGATAGGTCTACAAGTATGGAACTTTATTAATTTATTTTGACGAAGGAACGCACTCAAAGTGATGGCAAAGATAGGTAACTAAGTAAACACGTAACAGGTGATGCAAATTGCTTACTTGGATCTTCAACGCAGTCCAGCACTATATTATTGTCAAATTTATATAATTTAAGCAGTTTTCTCTCATTCTACATAAATGAAACTTTTAAGGTAAATACGCCAAGAGCAAATTGTTAACGTTGATGAAGTCACACGCTCATGCATATGTTTGCATGTATCTATGTGTTTTCTATATTAAGTTAGCATTTTCTAGAACCAAAGTACATTGAAAATATCAAATTAATAACACAAATACATAAAAACAAAAAAACACAAAAGAATAATAGTTTTGCCTTACCTGCTTGGGAATGGTTTATAAATATCAGTAAAATTACAAAAATGGTGAAAATTTCTTTTACAAATTCCATGACAAGAAAAGATGATTCTCCCAAAATTTAACCCCGATTACTGGTACAGAACATTGCTCAGCTGATTTTTTAAACGTTTGCTTATTTTTTTTTTTTTTGACATTATCAGTGTTTCCAATTCAGACCGCGGCCTTCACATTACCACATTTATCTTACTTTTTGTGAGTTTTTTTTTATTTCGGTATTAAGCGATCGAAAGTCGGGCGATGCTATCAGGATTATCATGCGCTTCTCTATGGTTACGTTAGGAAAATTGAGGTCAAAGCTCCAATTCTATATCATTTGTCATTTTCATTTTCGGAACCGAATATAATTTGGAGATTTCTGATGAGTAACTGCTACCTGTTTCAAACAGACACGCAAAATGTATCTATTGCCAACAAAATAAGAGTGTCGGATAGGTACTTAATGAACACGTCTGCAAACGAGAGAGAGAGAGAGAGAGAGAGAGAGAGAGAGAGAGAGAGAGAGAGAGAGAGAGAGAGAGAGAGAGAGAGAGAGAGAGAGAGAGAGAGAGAGAGAGAGAGAGAGAGAGAGAGAGAGAGAGAGAGAGAGAGAGAGAGAGAGAGAGAGAGAGAGCAAAGTACCGGGTGATAATTATTACATATTTTCAGTTCCCATGCTTGACATCTCACATATTTGTCACTAGATTATATCGACAAAATATGTACTCTTCCAGGAGACCATATCCTTTATACTAGATAACCCCAAAACATTCGTCCTTAGACACCAAAACGGAACTACTACGCACATCATGATAATAATATTGATGATGGCGATGATGATGATGATATAAGATTCGAATCTGACTGGATTTTGTTGCCCAGTTATGTGGGAAAGTTTGCTAATTTACTTGTTTATGATCTCCGGTCATTTCTCATACAGCATTGGATCCAGGAATTTTAAAATAGTTGTTAGGGTAACAATTCTTCAAGAAAGGAAAACACGTACAAAGGACAGATTCTAGAATTAGATTTAATATATATATATATCATATCTGAAATCCAGAAAAAGGCTCCCCAGAGGTTTTAAATTAGGCCTACCGAAAACAATTATAAATTATACTCTTCCCTCTAACTCGAAATCCTGGATCCACTCTGGCTTTGTCTGTATACAATTATTTAGATTTTATGGATTTGGACTACCGGTTTTGTGTTATGGGTTGTGTTTGCCTTACATGTCATGTTTTAATTTTTTGCATCTACCACCCACCTAGTGTATTAAAAATTTGAAATTGTTATATTTCCATGATATAACAAATATTCCTGTATAGAATATACAGTTTTAGCTTTAAATTCAATTACTTGATTTATATATTTTGATATTTTACCGAAATATTCTTTTATTCAATAAATTTGATCTTCTATATTTTGACATACTACCAAGTTTATGTCATGTTTTAATTTTGTATTTACCACCCATCTGGTAAATTCAAAAATCAAAACATGACACTACAGATCGGTAAAGATGTTTTCGTTTGCGTTCTTTTTTTCAGCATGTATGAATATAAAGTTTTACTTGTAAATAAAATTTGCAATAGATCAAATTGTATAAGATATTCGGATTATACTAGGCGTATTTTCGCGCCTGGGCACAGAACAATGTTTCTACGGGTTTCCAATGTATTGCTTTTATTATACATGCGTAAAACATGATCCTAATGAAATATTGCCTCACAATTAATCACTTAAAATTATGTAAAGTGACCAGCTAACTTGATAAAATAGGTGTAAAGCCTTTAAATTTCCTCCGCTCGGCGAACAATTTTTAAATTTACACCCACTCAGACTTTAAATCCTCAGTCGGCTTTTGGTGGCAGTGACATGTTCTATTTTGTAGGCTGAGTCTTATAGTAAAGTATTGCATAGGCGTTGGAAGCAAATTGAAAGGTGGGGGGGGGGGGGGCTAAACCAACTTAAAACACACACATGCCAGACACGTCTGGGGGCTAAGCCCCAATTTTCAACACCTATGTCTATCTTTGCAAAAAAAAAAAAAGAGGGGGGCTAAGCCCCCCCCCCGGTTCCGACGCCTATGTATTGTGTTATCTTAGTAGACCCTTATAAACTATGCTAGTGTTCTTAATATTAATATTGTACCCTTAATCTGGACGACTTCCAAATGTGAAAAAAGTTGAAATGATTATATAAACTTTTCCACTGGCATTGCACGCCGCAGACATGTGCATTCTGTGCATAATACTTCCTGTGTTGATTTGATTATCTAAAACTGAAATAATTCTCTCTTACCACCTGTACATCTATCATATGAGTCGACAGGCAGTCTGACATAGAATAGACTCTAACCATTAAAATAACATACATGTATTAACTATTCAACTGAGTGATTAATTGACATATCATTTGATTGATTGATGAATTTAATTGATATTCTGCTTGGTATTTTTTAAAGATTATATGTTTAGGCTTTATATATGATTACATTGTATATCACTGATATAATTAGCGATGTTAGGTTTATATATCGCTGGTATTATAATGCTATTCATCATGCCCCCCCCCTCCCCCCCTTTTTTTTTTTTTTTTTTGCTTTGTTTGCGTATACTTAAACCTTTATTCGCAGTATTATCACTTTTTCATGTTATATAGTTTGCATTATCCTTATCTTGAATAATCACGCCTTTTAATTTTCAAATGTATTTTCGTGATTCTAATCGGCTTCCGTAATTTTGGTAGATAACCTAAGTCCGGATTGCTTGGCTTGTCTCCGTTTTGAACTTTATATATTCCATATCGTAATGTAATTCCTGTTTATACATCAACGAAATTGAAAGCACGATTTTGCTCTGCCTCTGGTCTCATACCATGTTTACAGACTTTGCTTTTCAAAGTAATGTTGTATTTATGTGTGTTATTTTCCTTGTATGACTTGTATTGGATTGGACATATGAGCCCTGTGGTAGGGGTATCATAGAATCTGCTATCATCCTACTGCAGGTCTCTTATATCTCAGCATTGTACTTGTAGACCTAAGCTATGGCCAGTTTGGGGAACTGAGTTTTCTCAGTTTTTTGTTGTATGGAATTAATTTGCTTTCCCAATTTAAGATGAGAAAAACTTGCAATAACAGGTATCACATTTTTAAGATTTTAGTTTTGTTTCAGGATTGCCTATATACCAAAATAGCGAGTTTTATGAACTACCCGTAAAATATTTATATGTAAATTTCAACTTGGAATAGTTTATTTTCAGGATGGTCATTGAGGGGATCCTGGAAAAAAGCAATAGGCTTGTTCGCCTAAAAAATGTTCAAGGGAAAAATGTCAGTGTTGTGAGGGAAGTATACAGACGTGAGGATGTCCCATGTCAGAGCACCCTGTGTTTAGGAGAATGCAATGAAACTCTAAATGGTAAGAAGATTCAAAGTTATTTACTATAGCATGGGATTCTATGGTACCGTAATACTTAAATTTTTTCCTACAAAACATTAAAGCAGAAAGTTATCCAAATAAAGTATTTATTTTATCTTCACTAATAACCTTTCTTTCAACTTAATTACATTGTAATTTGAATTTGAACATAAAATGACTATGAGGTTTTTGATATTGAGGGATCTTGATGTCATTGATCGGAACTGACATTAAAAGGAAGATACTATGATATTGCAGTATTTTTAATTCTCTTATATTTTTCCTTTGACGGTATTCTATTTATAAACCCAGTAGGATTTCATTTGGCCTCGTAATACTTGAGTCACGGAGCAAGTAAACGGGCTCTACTTCCTGTCCATTAACGTGAACCAGTAATTTGGACTGCCCCTTGAGCGACCCCTATATATTCCTGTCCATAACGCCGTATTTGGACTGCCCCTTGAGAATTACTATATATTAGCGACCACCTGCCTTACGCGACCGGCGACCGCTGCATTTTGTCCGCCGGTGGTTGTCCCACTTGCGTATAGTGACTGCTTATACACTTACTACTCTTGGAAGGGAGATAACTCGTAGATAATTCTCGCGGGACAATTCGAGACTTAATCAACAACATGGCGCAATACACGATGCTTTGATAGTTACAACACACCTGGAGGTGTCAATTAACGTCCCGGGTAGTAATTAGGCCCTCAGACGTGCTTTATGACAGGGTGTTTTTACAACAAGGAACTAACAATCATCGCTGACTGATAGATGTTTTGTTTTCGATCACCAATTTATGACCAAAGTTTCCGGTGATGATTACTTAATCGGCGAAAGACTAAGACTTAAAAGAAAACAATTCAGAAAGGACACACTTTGTGACAAAGTGTTTTTACAAACAGGAGCATTTAAATATCATCGCTGAATGATTGATGATTTGTTTTCTCGTATTCTGGAATGCTGTAACTAATCGAACATCACTTGATTAGCAAGTCAACATCTCAATCCAAAGAGTAAAAGCGCCGTCGCTCATAGCATTGGATTACGTCTAATAAAATGATAATTAAATAAAATTCAACTATCTTCATCTTTCTGTACATTCTTACACTTCTGACTCGTGTGACTTAACAACAAAGACCACCAACTTTGAGCACATTTTAGATATTTGTTTCAGTTTTAATAATGTGCCATATACTCGATGTAAATATATAATTCAATTACATCATAAATTAATTTAAATTATTTAAAACATTGAATTATTTCATTGTTTTTTTATTATTATTTACATGTTATGCATGTATTAGCTACAGGGATTTTCTATGACTATTTTTGGTATGGTTACAGGACCCTTCCCAATGCAAAAATGGCTTGTATTTTCCCAAAAAGATGCAAAAATTCCAAATCTGGAATTTAAAAAAAAAAATGAATATTTTCAAATTTTCCAGACCCTGGAGTTAGGAAAATCATTTTAGTAAATAAATACAATATCCATTTAATCACTAAATGAAATATCTAACCATGGAAGAAATATGTAGGGTAATGTTCATATCTCATGTGACCCTTTATACAAAGACCACCTGTCTATAAAGACCAATTTTGTAATTTCCCCTGAGCGGTCTTTATATACAAGTTTGACTGTGTGTATATATACATATATATATATATATATATAATATATATATATATATATATATATATATATATATATATATATATATGCGGGGAAAAAACCCAGAAAACACTCAAATTTCCAGCCATTTGGCCTTTATCAAGTGAAAGACGACAATATATAATATATATGTGTGTGTGTTCTTAAAAAAATACACTGGATGAAACCATAAAACAAACAAATATGAACTAAATATAAATATAAATCTATCAATGATATTATTTATAGTTGATGATTTTTATCATAGTTGAAGGAAGCCTTTTACCCGTTGACTGTAACCATTACTTGGTACCCGATTGCCAGGTGGCAAGAGAATACCTGGATGTTTTTGAGAACTCTCATTTAACTGGTATCATATTTCTCCAGTCAGTTGTTCACAGTGTAAGTACATGTATCTATCAAACTTGAAGACCATTACAATTCAGGGATAATCAGTTTATATAAATACAGTGTAGATATTTTTCCTTCAAACTCTTATTCCAAGATCAATGTTTACTTATTCTAATTATATATCCTATAATAAATAGTTTGCAATGTTCTAGTGGTAGAATGGTTAATATCAAGTGGGGGGGGGGACTTCCTCTTCTGGATAAAAACTGAAGTCCTGCAGGCATCATGTGTCAAGACAGGTATCCCATGTCAAAGGAAGCATGGTAAATTGTACATGTATGTAAAAGGCATCAGTCCATAGCATATTGACAGGTCAAAGTTGTGGTACTTCATCATGTGCTGGTGACATCTCCATATAAGTGAAACATTTCTGGTAGGGTGTAAAACAATAAAACAAACATTTAACAATATCCCAGTCATACCATGCAGTGTATCACAATCCTGTTTCCAGACAAAAATGTCAGTCTCCTGTATTGTCAACCTTTACAATTTTGTAAGTCAATGTATTGTCAAACTTGACAATAATGTAAGTCATTGTAATGTCAGCCACTACAATAATGTAAGTCTACTGTATTGTCAGCCTTGACAGTAATGTGAGTCTACTGTATTGTCAGTCTCTACAACAATGCAAGTCCTCGGTAAAATATTGTCAGCCTGTAAATAATTTTTTTGTCAATTTTGACAGGTTCAGCATGAAGGAAGCAGACGTTTGTATAATCGACTCAAAAATATTGTAAAAGACAAGAGAAAGTCTTCTGTCATTTTTCACAATGAATTTCAGAAATATGCTTATTATGAACGTGAAGCAGGAGAAACACTGGCTATGTGGCAATCAAGGTGTGTAATATTTTATATAACATTTGACACAATGAGCTTTTACTTTGAACAATCTGATAATCGGAGAAATGGGTCTTCACTTAGTTGGACTCGGGTGAAGCAGTTTGACTCAAGAATTGCTAATCAGTGTTGTGGGCTGATCAGTGAGCTAGTCCCACCAATTATATTGCTTTTTATGTAAGATGGTCTGATCACTGAGGTAGTTTGATCATATAGACTCCATGATCAGTTAATTTCATCCTTATGTTGACCTCATTATGGAGATGATCTGAACTCATCAGTCCACTTTAACATGTATATGTACATATACTTATTTCAGACAAAGTTTTAACTATTTCAGACAAAGTTACACCTATTCCAGAAAGTTATACATATTTCAGACACAGTTATACCTATTTCTGGCAAAGTTATACCTGTTTAAAAAAAATCATGCCAGTTTCAAACAGATTAATTGTGTTTCCATTCTTAGGGTTCAGAATGTAATTTTCTCTGTTTTGTACCTGGATTTTGGTTTTAAAATCTCTTGTTTTTTAACTGCTTTCAAGGGTTTGTTGGAACAAAGTTTGCCTTGCAGACTTTTACTTTAGACCTGCTCAGAACTGATTTCATTGTTATGTAAATTTGGTTCATTTCAATATTTATTTCAGGAGCACATACAAAGCAACAGAATGGTATTTCAATCACCTTGCTGGTCAAATGCCCATCATTATGGTCACTCAGAATCAAAAGGTTTGTGTTTATTTAATGAATGATTTGAGTATATCTAGTTTGATTTTGATAGATTACTATTTTTAAGACTGCCTATTGCAGGGATGTAATATGGTACAGAGAGGTCCGTTCATACATCTGTCCTGTCATGGTGCTTTGTCTGGCCTATTCTTTCTTAATGCTGCATCATGATCTCCTCATACTAGGTATGAATGTTCTTAATGGGAAGTTGGTGTGTCATGACATTGACTCACAGTTGTATCACTAATGTCAAGGTCACTGACTTGGATGGATTTTTTTTTTGTAGGTGATAGTTTTCTTATGCTTTTTTTGTACTTAGAAAATGGTGGCAATTTTTGGCATTATAATGGCGAGGGGTACATTGAGGGAAAAACCATATGTATATATACATATATAAATTAATGGTCTTAAGCATGTGATTATATTCTGACTTATCAAGTCAGCTATGAGGTACAAAATGAATGGTGCATTTGCCGGTCAACTTCTGAAAAACAATGGACTTTTCTGTAAATCAATGAATTAGATCAGTCCAAATGTGTCTTTAGGGGTGAACGAGTTACAGGTAACAACTGTAAATACCACAATGTCTGAGTCAGTGGTTCTCTAGATAGGAGAGGGACTCAGTGTACAATATGTGTTCATCCTGTTGTATCGAGTAATTGAAAAATAATGCCTCATAGTAAGTCCTTTTATTTTTTATACAGGTGATTGAAGAATATGGCAATAAAACTCTGAATGTTTTTGTACTGTCACTTGATGATTACCTAAACAAATTCTGGAGGACTTTAGTACCAGAGATACTGGACTTGTACGAGTCCATAACAGAATCACTTAAATGTAAATCTAAAGGTAAGGTTTTCTCTCATATCTATGATTCTTTGATAATTGATTCTTTTGTAAAATGATTGTGTATTTTTAAATAAATATTTTCTGTTTCACGGCCACAATACTAGTACTGATAAAAAAGATATTTAGGGTATCATATGATTATTATGACAATTTTTTTGTTTAAAACAATTTAAAATGATTACTGTTTGCCTGGTTCACAGAATTTCATAAATTTCATCTTATTTATTCTTTTTATCATAAAATATTTCAATTAACTGGAAAATTTCATTCATTAAATCGTTTTAATTAAGAAACATGGGATTGAAAAGAGTTGAAGTGTCTAAGATGTTTTGAGTGAAAAACTTTCATTACAAACACGTGAAAAAAAATGAACTTTAGCTTTCAGCTACCATATTTCTGTTGTTTTATGTTAGTGTTGTTATTTCAACTATAAATCAGATTATTCTCCAAAACATAAAATTTATGTAAAAATAAATTATAACCTTCCTGACAATCTCTGAAGGAACACCTATAATGTATGTAGGATATAAAGGTATTGGCTATTTCTCAGTCTGTCTAAAGATTTGCAAAGCAAATACATGAATTGATAATGTCTGTCCATTTGTCTGTTTTGTCCATCTATCTGTCTATGTCAAATATTTGGTTTAGCTGTTGTGGTTAGTTCTGTTGTGAAAAAAAACTGTTTACAGTATCATGTTGTTACTATGGTGATAGAACATGATGACTTTCGTTGATTATGAACTTCAATTTTGACCTTGACTTTCACCTTTGACCTTGAAATACAAATGTTTTTTGCAATGAGGCCGTATTGCCTTTAATGGTTACTTGTTACTAGTATCATCTTTTGTACCATTAATTGATAGTGATGTAATAATTCTGTTTTGGAAAAAAAAGATAATACACTTGAGTTTTAATTATTTTAGAAAGGGACTATAAAGGCTATCTTCCTACTGATGTGTTAGAAGCTGGAGTAAAATCTGGACGATTTATCCAAGGTCATTTGAATGTCAGTAAAAGCAATGCAGCTGAAGAGGCATTCATTAAAAGGAAAAGGTATTAATCAGAAGATATAATGTTTTACATACATGTCTGTCATATTATTATTGTACATAGTATACCCTATGTGGAGCATTGTCATAACATATGTTTCTATTACCAGAATATTATATGACCCCAGGAAAATTTAAGACAAGATGAAAGAGAAAAAGTTAACATGATTTACAAACATGGTTACCTGTATATATTTACACATGTTCTGTAAATACTCACCTATTGACATCATAGTAACAATGTACAGTGTACAAGAACATCATTTTAGTAACAAGTGAGTTGTTTTAGCTTCTCAACCTCAATTATGTTCTTTAAAACTCAATATTTTTGATTTATTCTACACAATAACACACAAGTGACCTTATGTCGTTGTTAAATTATTAATTTTTTTATAGGTTTGACAAAAAAGAGGACGATGGTTCTGATATATTGATTCATGGAATGACACACAGAAATAGAAGTGTACATGGAGACACAGTGGTGGTAGAATTATTGCCACACTCAGAGTGGAGAGGCAGATCTTTGCTTATCAAAGAAAGTGAAGAAAGTAAGCGTTAAAAAATCTTATAGTTAAAACATCAATACACATATATATAAGGCCAAGTAAAAAATACTGCTGGTTCTCAGACACCGCCGCGCGCAAAATAAAATCGCCAATGAAACCATTTTTATTTCATAAAAAAAATCACCGCCGCACGGCAAGTAAAAATGTCAGTCATTTCAAAAGGCTCAAGTTTCGGAAATGATCCATTTCCTTCTGTTTGTAGTTCAAAATGCATTTCTAAAACCCAATTAGAAACTTAAATAATTATTTTATTGACAATTTAACATGTAAATCTTTACCTCTTGCCCGAAAATGTCACAGAACACATGTGTGTTTTCTGCTGTTGCATGCAGTTTATGGAGGAAGTGGAAGTTGGGTTTTAAATGAAAGAACCGATACCGAACGGAACTTAATTTCTGGATGTATTAAAATGATACATGTAACACTATATAGTGTGTAAAAGTTTTAAAATCTGAATTAAATGTAGGTGAATGATGAAAGTAAAATTAGTTACTGTAAATAAAAATTTTAATGAAGTACATAAAAATAGATAGCTATTGTTTTCAAAAATGAAACTCTTGGAATTAGCATTGATTTTTAGACACATAGTAGTTACATTTTGTACAGCTTTGTAAAATAGTAATGATAATGATTGATAATAATTATAATGATGCACTTACAATTAATTTTCTTGTAGTTTCAAAACATTTTTATGTTTAGATAAATATATAATCTTTTAGCTATTTTATATTTTTGTTGATATTTCAGTTTTAAAACCAAGTGAACAAGACAATCACACAACATTTTGTTACAATTTATTGAAGGTATCAATAAAAGACATTTTTGTTACATAAAGTCTTCTTTTTTTCTTGCCTTCAAGGTATATAAATAATAATTTGGAAATAAAAAATAAAAATAAAATACCTACCTAGCTTGCCCATTTTGGAAGGCTAATTGTCTGAGAACCAGAATATATTTTTTACATGGCCTAATATTGACTTATGTAAAATTGCATATTTCTTTTTTTTTATTCAAATATAATATGAATATAATATGAAGTTATACTTTTTTCTGAAAATATAGTTGATATCATTCAGTGTCTAGATGTAGGAGGAATTTGTAATAAATCTATGCTGCAGTATTTTTCATAGAAATCTATACTGCAGTATTTGTCATAAAAATCTACCGTACAGTACCTATGATAGAAATCTACAATATTTCTCTTCACAGGTAACACAAAACAACAATCAACAACAGATTCTGATGAGTCAGATAAAGTAATGCCAACAGGTCATGTTGTCGGTATCATACAAAGAAACTGGAGAGAATATGTTGCAACATTTGCACAGGATGAGGTAAGTATTGCAGCAAGAATTTATATATACAAGAAAATGTACTCTGCCTCATGCCAGTTAACTTTCAGTAAATAGCAAAGACCTTAAAGTTAATCCTTATAATTTAATTATAAACATTTACTACAACATGGACAGGATATATAGTAGATCAAATAAGGTTTCATTTTATTTTCGAAAAAAAGTAAACAAATAGGCCTAGGTATCAGCTGTTAAGCGCGTATGAAAACACTGGCCTAGCAACCCACAATGGCAGCATGAAGGACCGGAGGCTCACTTCAAAAACAAAACCTATGATTTTTCGAATTCAAAAAACATATAGTGAATAATCAAGGCTCCAAATGATTAAGTCAGTTTCTTAGTAATTAGAAAATAACCTTTTATCATTATCTTTCCAATTGAACGGGTGAAAATCACTTGAATAGGAAATGATAGTCGTTCTTAACGTTAGCGTGTTGTCATCTGATGTGAAGGGAATTTCTGTGTGTACTGAATGACGTCAGATCTAGACAGTTTCAATTATTCAAAAGGTATGCACAGGTTACTCAAATGAAACCCATGGCAAAAACAAAAGAAGTTAAACTGTGTATAGAGGATTGTTTTAAACATGAAATGTAAGTGATAAATAAATGGATAAATAATACATAATAAAAACAATTGAAATCTACTACCCTCATACCTGTTGTTATGTGCTGTTCAAAACGTGACGCAATCAGACTGATCTGCCAATACAAGATATTGATTTCATTTGACTATCAAAACATTGTCGAAAATGGATCCATATCAGAGGTTTGGCTCTTAAAATTGATATTTCGGTGATTTATTTACTTACTTATCAACTTTCTTTCCTGTGATGAAGTGAGGAAATGTACAAGAGTCCAGGGGGAAAATTTAGTAATTCTGTATTACTAGTCCCATGTCAAAATTCACTAGCCCCAAAATGATACAACAAATTACCGAACTGGCACCTATTTACTAAATCTGTTCTATTTTTGTGTTGTAATACTGTCATGAGTCAAATCAAATACGATTGTCTAAGTTTGAGTTTAGAAAAAGCTGATGATTTAATTCTGGTGTTCGAGTTCATTATAAACATTTATTAAGAGTTGCTTATGTTTATTCTGCAATGTTTATGAATTCAAATTTTCTACTAGTCAGGCGGATTAGCTGAAGTACATCCTTGACTAGTCCACTGCAGAAGTTATCAGTCTCGGACTGGCAGACTACTGCTAATTTCGAACCCTGGTGTCAGGTCAAATATCTTTATCAAAAAAAGATTTTTGAAGTGATATCTCTACTGGAAAAATGGAATCATGTTGTAATGGTATAAACCAGGTCATCGTTAAAAGATTATTTGTTAGGTTTGTCTTGACCAGTACTAAAGGTTGGTTGGTTGAGAGGCAATTTTTTTTCTTTATGTTGACCTGAAGTTGTTTTTTTTTATATTTGTATCCACATTGTATTATCTTTATCAAGGAATTGTATTGATCATGTTAAATCACTATAGCTTGGAAAATTCTTTTGTTTCAAGCAAATATAGGTGCATATACACCTAGTTCCTTAAATTTCAGAACTTAATTTTCTTTCAACTTCTATATTTACTATTTTAGATGAAGATGTCTTTTAAAAGTTGGACGGTTTAAAATTGATATATCTTTTTATCATTTTATAGTTTATCATTCTAACTTTAATTAATATGATTCTTTCAAACACACAGACAAGATAAAAAAATATCTTGTTTAAGGAGATAAAATCTCCTCATTTGGATACAACTGACTTTTACAAGTACATCAATGAGTTGGTGTACTGCGGTAGATATGATTGTTTTGTATGGCAAACACACCTGTCACCCTTTGATGATCTTACTGGTCTTTGGAATTGTTGTATTAATAGATATTTGCCATTTTCTGGATGAAGATTAAATTTTACATTGTTTTAAGTAACATGTTTCATATTTTTTTACATATATATTGACAGAAAACCAGTGAAAAAGGTGGGAGAGTTTTGGTAATACCTTGGAATTATCGTATTCCAAAAATTCGGATAAGTACCAGACAAGTCGATAAACTGAGGGATCACAGAATCGTTGTAAGAATTGATTCTTGGGAAATAGACTCACAGTATCCAAACGGACATTTTGTAAAGAGTTTAGGCAGGATTGGGGATCTTGAGACAGAGATATCTGCCATATTACTGGAAAACACAATACATGTATCATCTTTCTCTGAAGCGCAGGTATTTAATTGTTTATGTATATCAATATCATACTTGTTTATAAAATGTGTTGTTATAATATATTCTCAAAGTCTTATTTTGCCTCAAATCTCATCAAAATATTTCTATAAGAATTGGAATTGATATTACTGCATACTATATGCAACCTGTGAATGGTACTAGAAAATTGGATAGGGATATGTGTGAATGATTTGAACAAAATTTGAAAATTTCTGTTACACATACCATATACTAATACCTCGGAAATTTTAAAAAAAAAAGCATTTTAAGAGATTAAAAATAAACAAATAATTTTGAAAACTATGATATGACAAACTTTTTGAGGCAATAGAATAGAAAATTTTTAGTTTGAAAAAATACAAATGTAATATTTCCATACAATAGAGACTAAATCTATTACAGTTGTACACGTTAAAATCTTCTTATGTAGATGAAAGAACTCCCAACTGACACACCCGAAAACCCCTGGAAAATAGAAGAAAAGGAAATACAAGAAAGAAGAGATTTGAGGGAATCCCATCTTATCTTCAGCATTGATCCAAAAGGATGTGAGGATGTTGATGATACACTATCTATCAGGTAATGACACTCTCTACCTAAGGTAATGATACTCTCTACCTTAGGTAATGACACTCTCTACCTCAGGTAATGACACTCTTTATCTCAGGTAATGACACTCTCTACCTAAGGTAATGATACTCTCTACCTCAGGTAATGACACTCTCTACCTTAGGTAATGATACTCTCTACCTCAGGTAATGACACTCTCTACCTTAGGTAATGATACTCTCTAACTCAAGTAATGATACTCTCTACCTCAGGTAATGACACTCTCTACCTCGGGTAATGATACTCTCTACCTTAGGTAATGATACTCTTTAACTCAAGTAATGATACTCCCACATTTGGTAATGATTCTCTCTACCTCGGGTAATGACAATCTCTACCACTGGTAATGATACTCTTTACCTCAGGTAATGACACTCTCTAACTCAAGTAATGATACTCTTGACCTCTGGTAATGATACTCTCTACCTAAGGTAATGATACACTCTAACTCAAGTAATGATACTCTCTACCTCAGGTAATGACACTCTCTACCTCAGGCAATGATACTCTCTACCTTAGGCAATGATACTCTCTAACTCAAGTAATGATACTCCCACATTTGGTAATGATTCTCTCTACCTCAGGTAATACTCTTTACTCCCACATTTGGTAATGATTCTCTGATACTACCTGGTAATGACTCTATCTCTACTCTCTACCTGGTAATGATACCTCAGGCAATGATACTCTCAGGTAATGACACTCTCTAACTCTATACTCAAGTAATGATACTCTTTTACCTCTGTAATGACAATCTCTACCACTGGTAATGATACTCTTTACCTCAGGTAATGACACTCTCTAACTCAAGTAATGATACTCTTGACCTCTGGTAATGATACTCTCTACCTCAGGTAATGACAATGACACCCTCTACTTCAGGTAATGATTCTCTCTACCTTAGGTAATGATACTCTCTAACTCAAGTAATGATACTCTTTACCTCTGGTAATGATACTCTTTACCTCTGGTAATGATATGCTCTACATGTGGTAATGATACTCTACCTCAGGTAATGAGAGAGAGAGATAGTGTTTATTAGATAGGAGAGTAAGTATATTAGGATTTATTATATAGGTAATGTATCAAATGTTGACAAATTAATATAACAAAAGAAACCAATATTGAAATGCATTATCTTTTGCAAGATAACAAACAGTATGTCTAGAATTGACATAATCTGTCTATCCTGTAATTTTGCAGGTTAATATAAAAAGATATTTGTAAGTCAAAGTTAATTTTGAACTTTTATTTGTTGCAGACATTTAGACAATGGAAACATTGAGCTTGGTGTTCACATAGCTGATGTCACACATTTTGTAAAAGCTGGTTCCCTAACTGATCAGGAAGCTGAGAGACGATCTACAACAGTGTACCTGGCTGATCGTAGATATGACATGTTGCCCGGAATTCTTAGCGCTAATCTTTGCTCACTAGTCAGTGGTGTAGACAGGTCAGTTAACTACTTGGACTATTCCTTTAGATATGATATTTCTGTTTGATAGATATTTTAGCAGGTTAACACTCTACTGAAATGTAGAGAAGTTTCTAACAGGGTAAACAACTTACAGTGGCTATGTCTGTCACAGCATTTGCTTCACATAGTGGGAGGTCCAGGGTTTGATTCCAGATAGCGGGTCATACCAAAGATCAAATCTGTTTGGTCATTATTGTTCCTATGCCAAGTGCTCAGCATAAGGAGTGAAAGTCACTTGTCTTTCAATAAAACTTAAAAGCCAGGTCCTGTGTGATTCATGAATATTCATAGGTGAACCTCACTAAAGAAAGTATAATTGCATTGATGTAAGTCCAAAGCTATATGTTTTGAACTGTATTATATGTATACAGGATAGGGTGATGTTATTTCATATGTAAATTCTTTGTAATGAGAGGTATCCAGTGATACCTTGATTTTTGACTTGGTGACCTTGACCCTTGCTGTATTTTACCCAAATCTTTAAAAATATAAGGAGTAGAGCTTTTATGCTTCACATGTGCAATTTTTATGATCAGGCTTCTAAAATGGTCCATGACCTTGTGACCTAGATAATACCATTTAACCTACTTCTTTAATTAAATCTGTCATAATAAGTTCAGTATCTGAGATACAATGCTGCCATTGGGTGGCCGTGTTGTCTTCTTACATCTCTTGTTTATGACAAATACATAAGCTAGTATCTCTTTTTCAGGAAGTAGCCTAGTACTAGAGCCCCAGCACATTTGTCTTAGACAAAACATATAACTACCCCCTGATTCCTTTGTAGGTATGCAGTCAGTGTTATTTGGGAGCTTGACAAGAATTATGAAGTTATTGATGTTTGGTATGGTAAAACAATCATACAGTCCAAATACAAACTGTTTTATGAGGTACTTACTTACAGTTCATTTCTCTTGACTTTGCTGTGTCATTCAAATGACCTCTAACCTTTTGCTGTTTCCATGTTCCATATGTATGTACATGGTGTGTAAATATTTGAAAATTTTCATTGTCTGCTAATAATTACTGGGCTGATTTGTGCCATAAACATTTTAACATTTTCAGTGTCTGCTAATAATTACTGAGCCATTTTTGTTCAAATATTGTATTTAGTATAT
Source organism: Atrina japonica (assembly GCA_030159075.1). Lineage (NCBI taxonomy): Eukaryota > Metazoa > Mollusca > Bivalvia > Pterioida > Pinnidae > Atrina > Atrina japonica. The sequence continues at coordinate 2,759,044 of BROG01000005.1, read as the reverse complement.
CAAGAATGAATAAAATGTGATTTATATTACCTCAGGGTCATTATTACTCTAGGATTGTTTGATGCTTTGTTTTGTTTTCAAAGGCAAATAAGTTTACAGTAAAAATATAAAAAAAATATAAGCTTTTTTCTTTCAAATGGTCAATTGATGGAAAACATTAATTATATGAACCCTTGACCTAAATTAATTACCATTGAACAATGAATTTTTTTTCTTCTATGAATACCCAAATGTTTAAAGACGATAGTAGAGATAGTTCCAGAGAATATATGTTGAAAGAAATGGAGGTAAAGTTTTATTTAACATTTTACAATATCAGTAAGTGGGTATGTGGAAATGGTAACCTATTTGATTTACCTGTATTTTTTATCCAGTTAGCTCAAGCAATGCATGATGGTATGTCAAAGAAAGAGATAATAGAAAATATACCTGAACTGCAAGATTTGTCATCAAAGCAGAAGATATCCAGGTACGTAGTCAGATATCTCAATTTTTAGGTAAACAAATATCAGTTATAGGATTAAACTAACTGCTGCATGTTGAATATGTTTATGTCGAATATCATTGACAAAATGGACAGGTCAAAATCTATAAAATATACATGTATTTGAAAACCAAACTGTTATCACTGGTGATGCTGAAGTTGTTCCTCAAGTATTCTCTATCCATACAGACAGTGCTGTGTCATTGGATCACATCAACGTCATCATCATCATCATCATCATCATCATCATCATCACCATCATCATCATCATCATCATCATGTGTCTATGATATCAGTATCTTTAATATGCTGCATAATATTCGACTGATTAACAAATTTGAATTTGAATGTTGTTAGAGCATCACACAATAAACCATAAAATACCTCACTTCTGGTCAGTGCAGGTTTTAGCCCTGCTAGAACCTAAGCTGAATTATTGTGAGAAAATTTGCTAGTTTACTTGTGAAAGGGCAGTGATTTCTTCCCGGGTATAATGTAAATGAGTTCTCTATCCAACCATTAAAAACTGGCTGCCACCATAGAACCAAACATTTTTTGAATGTGGTGTAAACCACTATTCAAAATAATAAAAAAAATCAAGGTTATTTCAGATTATGGTATCACAGGAATATTTTTTGAGACATATTGTCCCTAGATCAAATTAATTTTTTGAGGAATAAATGAAGCCTGATTTCTCATGTTTAGACCTCAAAATACAGTGAAAATTTATATTTATGACAAAATACTTTTAAATATTTTTATGAACTTCTGATTTTACCACATTTAAGCATTTAATATCTGAATATGATATCTAAATATCATATCTCTTCCAGAGTGAAAGAATTGAAATCAGCAATATGTTCATTAATGGAAGTTGCCAGGAATATAAAATCGCGGAGAGTCGGTGGTGGAGCATTGGAGCTTGAAAGTGTGGAAGTACAAGTACAGCTTACAGAAACTAAGAGCATCCAGGATCTTACACCAAAAGATGTATGAAAATCTACTAACTGCACACAGACACAGTTAATTTTTTAATGGAAGCTATGACTGCATCTAGTAGTCATTTAAGTGTTAATTTAAGTTTAACTGGACATGTTTGCATATACTGGTGGCATACAATTTTAAATAATGGTGAAAGTTATTGCTCATTTGAGTACGTACTCAAATTTTGAGTACGGTACACAACGTAATTATTCATTTTTTTCAGGAAAATCATAAGTGTGACACACAAATTTCTAAGTGAATGATGTAAAATAATAATGTGTTTCCTATTCACTCAAATTCGGAAGTTTTACAAAAAACATATAGTCAAAATAATGAAATAATAGTTGAGCTTGAGTATTGAGTAAATTTGGTGACTTCAGGCCCAAATTTGATCAGTGTTGTTACAGCATATGATATAAAAAGAATGTATTACTTCATTGAATAAATTGTTGTTGTATTGTTGTTTAATATCCCACTCGAGAATCTTTGACTCATATGGTGACGTCACCAAAGGTCAGTGAAGGGCTTCAAATTTTGGCCTATGCTCGGCACTTACGGCCATTGAGCAGTGAGGGTCCTTTAACGAGCCAACACCTACTGTGACAGGGGACCTCGGTTTTTACTAAATTAAAATGATTATTTGTAGGATTTTTTCCATAGAATGTAGCCCATTGAAGCTATTACTGATAACAGTCACTTATACTTAAGGTACATTCCCTAAGTCGTTCACCATCTGTTTTCTTTAAGTGGATGCTTTGTACAAAATTTTTTATCATTGTCATCTTCTAAAAAAAACAACACCTGACCAATTCTCTTTATACGTGTACAAAGGAAACTCACATTTCACACACATGTATAAGGAATATTCAGGGTTTGATATAAATATACAATAACATTACAAAAGGATGGGAAATATGATATCAATCTTCAATGTTATTAAATCAGTTATAGATTTACCAATATATTGTTTAGGTTACTTTGAAATGACTGCATGTGGTGATGTTGTAGTGTAGAATTTGACACACATGCGGAAGGTCTTGGGTTCAATTCTTGGTATCGAGTCATACCAAAGACTTTTAAAAATGATAGTAACTGTTCCTTCCTAAAATGCATGGCATACAAAGAGAAAGTCACGGGTCTTTTGAATAAGACTTAAAACTGAGGTCCCATGTCACAGCAGATGTTGCACATAAAAGAAACCTGACTACATTGGTGTCAGTCCATAGCACAGGTCAAATTTTGTGGCATTTCACCTAAAGCTGGTGACATCTCCATATAAGTGAAAAATTCTGAGATGTGTAATACAATAATAAAATAAAACAAACTATAAACGATAAGAGATTTGTGATAAGAATGTATTAAAACAGTAGGATTGATTGTGTCAAGAGCAGAATGTCCGAGAGAACACTAACTCGTATAATCATCCTTAGAAGAATGTTCATGAAAAAATCTGATGCATTTAGATAAAGATTAAAGTATGGTTTAAAATACATTTACAAAAATTGCTTTGGCCACTCATTTTCATGGTAATTTTGTTTGTTTGTTTGTATTTTTAAACAAAGAAATAAATTTGTCAATATTTGGTTGATTGATCCTCAGTGATATACTATTGTATGTGTTTTTGTTTCTTTCTCCAGCATCTTGAGATTCATGATACCATCGCAGAGTGCATGATATTTGCAAACCACTGGGTAGCTAAAAAGATAGCACAATCTTTTCCTGACCAAGCTCTAGTAAGTAGACCTGATGTGTAAGCTATCTCCAATGTTCAGCTTCTGTCTCTAAGCTATTTAATAGATTTTGACAAAACTAGGTAGTGATTAAGTACTTTTAGAACCCTAGAAATTTTGTTTTACAACCAAGTGTGTTTAGCGGTGGATTCAAAATAAGTTTATGAGGAGATTCTCTTACAAATCAAAATAATCAGAGTAATTTGAAGTATTTTTGTATTTTTTTTGAAGAATTGCTGCTGTTGGTTTTGTTCTGAGATTAGGTGTTTGTGTAGACCCTTTTTTTGTATATTAGTTTTAATTTCTTTCTCTTTTGACATCCCTATTACTGAGTAGGGGTTTAATTCCATGAGTCGTAATTTTCAGTTTCTTCTCCTAACATTATCATAGTTTGTTGAATTCACAGACTGTTAGTAACATAAAAATAACATAGAAACATGTAATGACATATTTAGGCTGTATGGTTTTGTTAAAAAACTATTCACAGTTTCTTGAATTCATGGATTACCATGAACATTAACATCACAATTTATTTTTCCTCAATACATTCGTAATTTTTTACTTTTGAAAGCTTCGCCACCATCCTCTACCTCGTGAAGAGCAGTTTGAATGTTTACGGAATTGTGCTGCCTCCAAAGGATTTACAGTAAAGACAACAAGTAACAAGGAGTTAGCAGAGTCCCTTGACAGATGTAGTGATCCCTCTGATCCAGTGGTTAATAGAGTACGTACAGTTAAACCTGTCATGAGAGTTATCTCTCTTTAAACACCACCTTTCTTTTGAGATCATATTAAGAAAAAATGTCTAATGAGATACAGTAAAACTTGCTTTAGCGACCACCTGTTTGTAAAGACCACCATGTATGCCTTAATAAGTACACATGTAAAAAGACTGGCTCGGAAGACTCAACAATGATATTATACATGGTCATGGCATAATGTCATGTAATTAAATTTAACATTTCAGGAACATGCTACCAGTTCATGTTCCAAAAAGTGTAAAAGTCACTGCAAAAAAGCTTGCAACATGTAAAATAAAGAATTGAAAACAATTTTTTATTTATTTAACACCTGAAAAGTGAATTTAAAAGTGTCCCAGAATTTTGCTATATTTCAATTTGTCCCAGAAAAATGTCATTTGTCCCAGAAAAATGTCATTTGTCCCAGAAAAAAATCCCAGAATGACCTCAGAAAAATATGGCATGTATGCAGCCATTTTTGGGGGGTAGAGGATAGAACCCCGTTACAATGTACTCAGGAAGAGACCACTGGACTTCCACAAGTAAACTGGTAAACTTCCTCACAAAATCGGCTTAGGTTCCAGTGGGACTTGAATCTGCTCTGACTAGAGGTGAGAGACTTCATGGTTTAAAGTGCAATGCTTTAAGCATTTGGCCATGGAGGTCCAATAAGGGTTTGTAAAGTACTTTGTCATCAGTTTTGCTTGTGTTGGATTGAATTCAGTTCCTAATGTCAATTTTAATATGGCATACAAATGAAATATTTATGGACCCTTATTTATATTCTCACCAGTCCTTTCCATGCCCTATGGCACATAAGGCCCTTCCATCTATGTTCATAATAAGTACAACTGCTAATTTTCATTATAAGATGTTTTACGGTAGTATGTATGTAGTAAAGATTAATTTTGTGTTTATTTCCTGTTTATAATATATAGTAGGATGTCCACTTAAGCAGAAACTTGTGTAGCTTGTTTCTTCAGTGAATCAAGTATATTTAACAAATAACTATACATAATTAATTAATAACTATAAATAATTAACTAATAACTATAAATACATACACATGTATATATTTGTACTTTTTCTCATCTCATATTTCTATTTTGTAGCTTTTGAGAATGTTGGCAACACTAGCAATGTCTAACGCAGCTTATTTCTCCACGGGATCACTGTCACATGATCAGTTTTTCCATTATGGTCTTGCCCTGAACCTTTATACTCATTTTACATCTCCTATAAGAAGATATGCTGACATCATAGTAAGTATTTGCCATGTTGTAAAATAGATCAACTATGATATGTAATTCAATATTGCAGAAATTCTGTTCCCTGATTGGCTAAAGCAAAGCAAAATCAATCTGTATAATTTGGATTTCTCTTTGTTTAACCTGTATTGCTAGGTCATGCCCTCATGACCTTTGACCTTACAATGTTGGTTCAACTACTTTCAATGGCACTATTTACATGCATAAATATGCTTGTTGAGTGAAAACAAAAATAATAGAATTTTGATGCTTTATGGATCATAAATTATTTCATAATTATTTTATTCCTTATATCACTTTTGATATGATTCCTGAGTCTACAAATATCAATTTGCAGTTCAATCATGCTGTTACAGGCCGGACAAGGCCAATACTACTGACAGTAGGTCTGCGGCCCATGCTTCTCCATTGCAGCCCATGCTTCTCCATTGCGGCCCATGCTTCTCCATTTAGAAATGAGAAAATTGTGCAGAATTCTTTTTTACATCAACTATGACAATTTTCACTTCATACCAATAGAGAATTGTGATAAGTAACTAAATAAATAACTGAATCCTTGAGGTTTAATGCCAAGATATAGATACTTTTCATGTATCTCTTCCCTGGAGATGATTTTACAGATCAGTAAGTAATAATTGTGTTTAAATGTTTTTTAAGATTTCAACGTTCTCCATCGTAACATCTTTTACCTAAAATTCTTTTTCTCATGATGAGTCACATAATGTCTATCTGGTATTAAATCATCTCATTGGTCATCCATGTTGCTGCATGTAGGTTCACCGACAATTAATGGCTTCCATCAGGTCAGATCAAGCACATGTACTACCTGGTAACAAAAAGTTGATTGAACTGAGTGATCACATCAACCATCAACACAGAGTAAGTATCCCATTATTACATGATATGTAACAAAGTTCTGTTTCTTGGATAATTGCTTCTGTTGATATCTACATGTTTATATGATAACAAGCCAAATTTAACTCTTCCTCCCCCAAAATATCTTAATGGAATACTTATTTCTATTGTTTTGACTAGTCTATTGTGATTTGTAAGGTTGAACAAGTTAATATCTTTATTGACGAATGATTGGTGTAAAAATCATCAGTTATTTAAATTCCTCAAAATTCCAGATGAATATATAAATTATGTAATTTTGTCTTCATGTGTCACAGATTGGTTATAGTCATATGTTGTAGTGCCTACAAAATACACAGTGCTCTGTTGACTTGATATCATACAGCCTCCTAGAAAATATCACTTTCTTGGAATCATATCACCATATAGGCTCCATTCTACACCACTTATAACGAAGTGGAAGGGAGATAGATTTTAACCTCATTATAGCTGGTTTTCATTATTCAGGTTCATACAGTATTAGTATAGTGTAAGAAATGCATGGAGCAGAGATATATCCTCGCTATAACTGATGTTTTGTTAAACAGGTTCTCCTTATAAGTGGAGTTGACTGTATTAAACTCAGATGAGGTCGTTTGTTTACACTTTTGTCTGCGACCTTGATTGAACTTGTCCTTCTTTGATGATCGATAATACATTGTCCAGGATTGGCTACAATGAATGCTGCATGTTAGCAGATGTTTGGAAATTTCATTTAAGCAATTTTGGGTACAACCTCAGCCTGTTGGATTCTAAATTCAACCAACGAAGCAATTTTGAGGTTAATATATTGATAGAGCAAAAACAAAAAGCCCAGAACAAGTCGGTCAGCAACTAAAGAATAAAATAATCATGTGTTTAATTATCTCTATTATGTACTTGTTTCAGTCTGCACAAAATGCACAGCGAGACTCTCAAGAGTTGTTCCAGTGTCTCTACTTTAAACAAAAAGATGTTGATGATGACAAATGTATGGCAGATGCTGTCATATTCCAAATAAGAGCCAATGGATTGTTTGTTTTTGTCCCCAGGTAAATATTAGCTGCTGTATGATCAAACTTAATAATGTTAATCAGTAAAATTATTCATTTCATGACTAACCGTCATAGATTTGTGGAAACTTAAACATGTTAAAACATTTCACATGTAATGTTACCCTCATATTATTATTATGGGTTGTTATGTAATAACAACCTATTATGGGTTTACTTCGATGGGCTATCCTGTTAGTCGTGAAAAGGCTGCATTCACACTTCCTGTAACTCAAAAATTAAAAATAGTCAAATATTTTGTTGTAAATGAATTTAAATATAGTTTGAATAATGATTAAAATATCACACACTTCTATTTACTTTTGCCTTTTGAAATTATACAGAACTCTTTGTAATAGTTTCAAAACAACATAACTGATCTATTGATACATTATAGGAATCCCACTAAATATAGATTCTAGTGACCTTGAGGTTGTAATACAGAAACTGAACAAACTGCTGTATTCCTCCGCCATTCTTCATACTGATCATACTGATATTGTATGCTGTATGGCGATGTAAATAGAAATTACATAAATCACCGATATCAACATGAAATTAAATCCATTTCTATTCCATCCTCGAAAATATATGTTCCCTAGGCCATTGTAAAAGGAAAATAAAAGCAGAAAACAAAGGAGAATAGATGGATAGCATCAAGTAGGCAGTGCTTGTTTTGCAAATAACGCATGAAAATCATAGCTTATTGTCTGTTTTGAATAAATTCCTGTCCATTTTGAAAACTATCAAATTAATTTGTTTGTCAATTAATCGATATATCTGATGTAGTACAATCTTTAAATTTCATAATTAGCAAATATATCACAAGGAAACATTTATTTCAAATTAAAATTGATATTGTCGTTACATTTGAATATATGTATCGGATAAGAGGGAATGAACTTTAGATCTGTGTAGTCATTCAAACTGGCATCTCTATTTGACTTACCTGTTATTTAAACAGTTACTTAATACTCACATATAAACTAAACAAATCACAGTAAATATTGGTATCAATTCTTGCACTTATGATGCCATTATTTGAATTGAACACGCTGATACACAAATATCCAGGCAAGTGGTTGTTATTGAAATCAGGATCGAGGAGTGTACAATTTGTACCCCAGGCATAAAAATTTTATAATCCTCATGACTTCAGTGAATTTGGACTTGTGTGCCAAACAAGATAAACATTTGAGACAAGCACAAAATCAAGATAGTATTACGGCATGCATATCATAAACATTTATGCACTGTGGTTGCTAAGTGCCCGAGGCCAAGAATTTCCCCATTTAGCTTTCTACTTCAAGCTACTGTCTGTGTCCTGTACTGATTCGATCTAATCAAACTCAGAAACTGTTCAGTAGGCCTACACTAGTCTTCAGGCTATGTTGTTTCAGTGTATGGTTGATTTAAATTTAAGTTATTCCATAAATGCCCACATTTTATTTTGTATTAAGTGTTAAAACACAACAATTTAGAATGTTAATTTTATTTAGATACAAATTTTAGTGGACATTGAAGTTTTTCGTTTTTAGATCAAACTTTAATTTGATCTATTTTCATTTCATGTATATGCCTGTGAAGTAGTGCAAATCCCATGGTTATTTTGTCAAAATAACAACCCATTTCAAAACTTTCAGTACTTTGATTTTCATATATGTATACATTTATTATTATATGTTGTATAAATATTAGTATGATGATTTTGATAGCAATTTAGATATTTTAATATTGTACATTTTATAATCTTGTTTGATATGATGATAAGTAGTACAAGTGACAAGTTGATCATAAAGTGTTATTGTCTGGTTAAATGTTATATCATACTCATGTGATGATACACTAGATATGTAATATCATGTAAGTAAAACAAATCTTACTTGTTATAGGCCTAATCTGTTGTATGCATATAAAATTACAGTTAGTTAGGTAAAGAATGGTACAAATTGTTATATAATGTATGCATGTCATGTGATAAATCTTTCGCAACTTGAATCCATATTTCCAGATATGGTATAAAAGCCCCTGTCTACCTACGAAGTAAAGATGGACAGGTATTATATGTACATGATACAGGTGTAGCTGAATGGGTCGGAGGTTCAATCACTAAAACAGGACAGAGTATCACAACTATGACTTTGTATGGAACACAGACTTATACACAACTTGATCACATCACGGTATGTATTCTACATAAGTGTGTAGAAAGTGTTTAGATGAATAGACAAATATACAGCTTGAACACATCAGGGTATATGTATACATAAATGTATACAGAAAGTGTTTAGATGAATAGAAAAATTTACAGGTTGAACACATCAGGGTATGTTTTATACATTAATGTATACAGAAAGTGTTTAGATGAATAGACAAATATACAGCTTGAACACAACAGGGTATGTTTTATACATTAATGTATAGAAAGGTAGTTTTTAGATTGAAGGACATATGAAATGTATTTATACATCCCAATGTACTCATGCTGTCTGGATTATTGTATGAAGTGCTGGAACATACTACAGTGTATATTTTTTTGCATTCACATGTAATAGTATTCTAACTAAGGTACAAATTTACATCCCAAGGCACAAGAATGTCCAAAATGTAAAAGTAGTACCAGTAGTTGAGGAATGCTTTGGGGGTGTTAGTAAGAGACCTCCTTGTGAGACAAAATGATTGCTAAAATCTCTTACATGCATTTTCATGCTGCATTCAGTAAAGTTTTAAATATTTTGTACTGTTAAATGTGAACTTTAATATTCTGTTGATTCTCTCAGCAGATACATTGTATTTACTGGGCATATGTGGGCGAGAGGTTAGAGCATTAGGCCTTGAACCATGAAATCTCTCACTTTTGATCATGGAACCTAAGTTGATTTTTGAGATAGTTTGCCATTTACTGACGGAAGGCCGGTGGTCTCTTCCCAGGCACGTTCTTCTCTCCTCCATCCTTAAAACTTGCCATTACCATATATAACTGAAAAATTGTTGAGTGTGCCATAATACATTATTAAAAAAAAAATCAAATTTCTATTTACATGTACATTTCACAGATATGACCTCATTATCATATATCACCCGTCATTTAGTTGACTTTGAATATTATATTTGTTTCAGGTCAGAATTACCTTAAATGACTCGTGGGCACATTCTTCTACTGTAAGACTAGAGTTAATATCTAATAAACCACATTTAAGTGCAGATGTAGCTAGTGAGAATGCTACTAGCCAGCAAAAAGCAGCTATAATCAAAGTAAGTCATTGATTTTATTCTAAATAAGGGCACCTGTTTTTAGTGTAGACGATATTATGTTGCAAAGAGACCATGTCTGTACAATATGTGTATATTATACTTTATATTATAATATTATATTTTCTTTTGACACTTTATAAAGTCTATTTTAACCCTGTCCCTCTTCTCTCTGTAATTTTCACTCAGTTCCTATACTCTGATTCATATACCTTGTGGAGAGGTGTAACCTTTTGATTATCATATGGATGATTCTACACACTTTTTGGTTATGACAAGCTGCACAGGGAAAACCCTTTTATTCCTCACTGGATACTATCTTATGTGTGGTGACAAGGAAGAGCGATTACTAATGTAATGCTTTATTACCTAAAATTTAAACTATCCAGGTCAAGAAAGGGTTAATGAGACTCCATCCAGCCAGGTTATATAGATTTTACAGTAGATCTAAATATTTTTTTTCAGTAACCATCACTTGTTGTGTCCAGTATAGGGGCCACAGATATAAATTTTGTATTTTAGAATATTATACCTCTTCATAAATTCTAGCGATTTCATTGGACAATAAGCGTTGAGTATTTTCCACTGTCTCGGTCATTCCAGGGTGATATTCAATAAAAATATCACATGCGCAGAAATGGGTGGGCGTACGGTTCATTTGTTTTTCCTATGTAGTAGGCCCTAATTAGATGTAACCTCTATATGAGTTAGTAACATACATTTCCTGGACGCAGACTGGAACCGAAAGAAACAACAAGTGAAATTAAATGATTTGACAGAGTTGATATATCATTATCAAATATATTTGCTGAAGTCAACCAAACAGACATACTCGATGGAGGCTTAAGATTCAAAATTGACGCAAAGAACGGTTTGGGTATTGAAAGCAGTTTGTATTACAAACGTGATGAACTTACGTACATGTATATTTTTGCATGAATAAAGTATGAAAATAATACTGCTGGTGCAGTTTATTTTGCGTTTTAAGTAATTCAATGGATATATGCTTCAATACAGTGGACCAGTATAATATAATGTTACATTTATATAATAGCCCTGTGATTTCCACATGTACATGATTTTTGGCCTACATTATCTAAGGAATGCCATCTTTGGTACTAACTACTACTTGTGGTACTTACCATTTGATTGAGTTAACATAAACAAAAATAATCATGTTTGGAAAAATTGATTCAAATCTTATAATGTATAATTCATTAACAGGAAGTGTCTGCAGCTGCTGAAGAAACAAGGTCACAGAGATCAAGTCATGACCTTGGAGCAAATTTTGAAGCACTCAAAGCAGAATTTGGACAGTCCAATGATGGCAGCTCTTTATACAATTTATTTGTATCACTTCATGAGATGGGAATACGTTCATCTCAAAGTGAAGGACTTAATGCAGAAAGTGAAAGACATTTTTAAAAAAGCATTTTTTGAGAAATGAATTGTATTTATAAATGAGAAATATATTTATTTAAATAATCAATTTTTGTTGTCACTGTTTACATTTGTGGTCAACATTTGAGATACATTATCTTTCCCTCATCTGAAGATTGTGTTACCGAGTGTTTTTTTCTCCATACTTGCTTTTTTTTTGGTCATAGTTTTTCATGGAAATATATTAATCAACATCAAAAAGGCCTTGGGGATTCAAATGAGGCCAACAATATAGGAAAGAAAATGTACAGGATATTGCCATGGAAACTATGAAACATTGTCTTAAGAAATACAACTTGTAATTTCAATTCGGTTCTTCAAAGTAAAATCAGACAAGAAAGCAGCAGATATCTGAGTGAGGGCTAACATTATCATTTTAACAGTCCGATCTGCTTTCAATGCTTCCGTAGAACAGTTGCTGCGGTATAAGTTACCATACATCATATAAATCTGGATGAAGCACTCTTTGAAAGTCAGTGGATATTGATAACATATGTAGAACATTTTTTGTTAAAAGGTGTCTTACCCCAAAACTTATCAGTCATATGGTGGCAGCCAGTTTTTTAATGGTGGTGGAGAGAACCTGGTTACATTGAAACCGGGAAGAGAAAGACTGCCTTCTGCAAATAAACTGGCAAACTTTCTGACATAGTCAGCTTAAAGTTTCAGCAGAGCTTGGACCTGCGTTGACCAAAGGTGAGAGAGAGTGAACTAACCACTCAACCATGGAGGACCCTTATATATAGTTTCCTCTGTATGTCCAGAAAAAAAAATAAAGAAAAAGAACCATGTTTATACTGAATTCCCTTTTATTTAATCAAAAGAAAAACACCACAAAATTATACATATTTTAATTTGAACTACATGTACTGATAAAACCGAAATCCTTATCATGCTCTATCACCTTAAAATCATTAAATAAGTAAACCCAAGCTGAGTGAATTACATGTTTAAACCTACTGAAATGTATTCCCAGATACTTTTATCTAAGTAATTGTGTTAAGTAAGTACAAATAAAGGGCTAAATAGTAACATATAATGTCTGTCTACAAATGTATGTATATCTGCCAAAGTCATAATTATGTTATACCAGTCAAAGCCATGGATTGGTTCAAAATCTGAACTTTTTATAATATTCCTAATACACTCTAAACAGATACTGCCTGTTACATTAAGAAAAATCAAAGCAATGGATTTCTGAAAAACAATACATCAGTGTTATCTACAATACTATCCTTATACACTACAAATGTACATGTATATCTAAATAAAATGGAATCTTGTGAAGTTCAAATTGTATGAGTTGAAATTTGATTATATCAAAGTCAAACAGGCGGTCCCGATTATTATGGATATACAAATATGTTCATTAAAATTTTGGTTATCTTGAAATCCATATATCTTAAAGTAATAGGGGTGATATCATGAATTTCGAGATAACGAGATTCCACTGTATTTAGAAGGAATTCATTGATTACACTGTAGTAAATATAACTAATAAATATACACAAACTTATTATTCTCAAGTGAGATTCTCATAATTTATTGTTTAATGAAGTAGACCTAGTGAAAAAGAAAATTTAGTATCTTGAGTCTTAAAGTCAAAAACAAAAACAAAAAAAACAAAAAACAGCACACAAATAACTCCTTCTGAAAGTATGTATTACATTGTTACGAAGTACTAAATAACACAGTGAGTGGAATAGGAAAAGAAGTTCTATATACAACAAATTTGAAAATCTCTTGAAAATAATGTGAATTTACTGACAACAGATTCTGTTTTAAACAGAAGGGGATTCTTTTCTGTACCTAGAAAACACACATTATTGCTCAGAATATGATGTTATCCATGATTATTTAAAACCAACAACAAACTAAATAACTGCAAGCTTGATATGATTTGTAAATATTGGAGTAATCATTAAAAATATGAGTTATAAAAAGATAATTATAAAAAGAGATTTTCACACTTTAAGAAAGAGATAATTGACATATAATGATAAAGAAGCCATCAAAAACCTCTCAAATGAATCATTCTTCTCCATGGTTCTTGTTGTAAACCTCTCCAATGATATAATGTGATACAAGAAATTTTTGCCCATGCAGATATTTGTGAACTTGTAATCAATATTAAATTACATTGATTGACTTTGCCTTCTCTATCATATCAACTGCTCTCTGAAAAATCAATCTGTACATCACACCGATTTTGATCCATTTTTGTGTAGTGTACAACATTAACCCTTACCCTGCCACTCATCTATAGGCTTACTCAGCCAGTCACTGCAGCACATATATGCTAGTGTATACACACCACTGCCAGATTAAAAATGTGATTTTTTTATCAATTTGAACTGGTCACTTTAACTTGCAATTATGTGTCAATTTGTGTACACTGACCCTTATATCCATGCATGATTTTAATAAAAATGATTGCAATTAAAGTTTTGAATTTTTTTTTTTAGAAATTCAAAAGATTCCCACATTGTTTTTTTAAACAATAAATAAATAAAATCTAAAAGATTACTGTTGCCAGGTACATCGCAGGTAAGTCCTGGTGTGACAGTGAACTGAGTGTTGGTCCAGTCATCCTCGTCAATGCACAGAATAATTCATCGGTCAGTGCATTATCCATAAGAGTTTTTTAAGAACTTTTGTGGTATTTACAACTAAATCTCCTACTTCAAATCTGAGGAAATCGTATTCCTCCTGTGAGTTGTAACTATTGAAATATAGCTCCAAAGTTCCATTATCGTACAGTGAACAAAGCGATGCAGATGCCATTTTTAATACTTTTGTTTTCTCTGAAGCGAGATTTTAAAGGTTGTGTAAGTATTTCAGTCTTTATTTTTAGTGATAAAAGTGTGTCAACCTATCAGATTAAAGATGTATCTATGACATGTCTGTATCTTTTTATATTCACCAATGGTCTTTTACATAGCATTCTGTAGTATTTATAGGGTACATGGAAATTGTGTGTACGTATTTGGCAGTGAGCGCGAGTCGGCGTCAATCGTATATATATATGTGCTTGGCAGTGACAGCATGTATACTTCAAATCGTATATATATATGTGTGTTTGGCAGGATAAGGGTTAAGACAATTGTCAATTTCCTAAAATCACTGTCAGTGTCTCGATATATTTTCATCTTAGCTTAGGACAAAATGGGCAAAGTGAAAATGATGATGATAATGTCCTGTTAAATATTACTAGAAAATGATGAAAAATACAGCACAAAGACATTTCTTAGTATCACATGTAACACCATATCTATGTACATGTATCATACAATATTTATCACTATATGCATAAAATATGTAACATATGTGTACCTTATCTTTCAACCTACAGATTTATAAAGCAGGACAAAAATTCACATTTTACAAATCTGTAAATCGTGAGATACGGTTTTATACTACACATATGCTTTTCTGATACCCCGTTTTTACCACACATGGTTGAACTTGTGAGTGTTTTCTCCAAAACACAGTATAGTGCAGATTATAAATAACACTTAAGGCATAAAAGAATACAAGAAGAGCAAATTTAATCATACACCAAATCAATGTTTAGTCTGCACAATGTTGAAGATGTTGTACTCTAGATCAAATTAGAAAAAGACTGCCATGCACTAAATCAAATTGTAGTCTGCATAATATCAAAGATGCCATACTCGAAATTAATATCAAATCAGAACAATGACAATGCCATACATTATTACATGATTTCAAAGATGCCATTCACCAACTAATGTCTGAACACTGACAAGGCCATAGGACACTGTATAATGTCAACTCAGAACACTGACAAAGCCATACAATGTATAGTCTGAACAATGTCAAATCAGAACACTGACAAAGCCATACAACATGGTATAGTCTGAACAATGTCAAATCAGAACACTGACAAAGCCATACAACATGGTATATTCTGAACAATGTCAAATCAGAGCACTAACAAATCCATACAAATCAGCACATTATCAATACCATGTACTAGTATCTTAATTTGCATTGTCATACACTAGACCATACTTAAGTCTGCACATTGTCATTCACCAGACCATACTAGCATATGCACATCATCATTATCATACACCAGACCATACTAGTGTATGCATATCGTCAGTGTCATACACCAGACCATACTAGTGTATGCATATCGTCAGTGTCATACACCAGACCATACTTAAGTTTGCACTTCATCAGTGTCGTACACCAGACCAGACTTAAGTATGCACTTCATCAGTGTCATACACCAGACCATACTTAAGTCTACACATTGTCATACACCAGACCATACTTAAGTATGCACTTCGTCACTAGATTAGCTATAGCTGGATCTTGCGCATGTGTCACCTTGCTCTCACTAAATAAGATGCTACAATGCTCACAACATAACAATTACTTTAGCAGCATAGCAGACATATCAAAATGCATTTATTGTTCAAACAAATTTGAGCAGATGCAAATTGTACAATTATCATTCAATCACATACAACTTTTTACACTCTCAGCTATGCCACAATATTAACAAGATTCATAATTTTAAAAAATAATTTAGACAGTATTTGAAATAATCTTCTCCATAGATGTAACCATTATTCCCATCAGACTTGCCTCCATATTGATAGCTCATTTTTAGTCTACTTACATTAATAATAACGACAAACATTTTCTATGTGTACTATGACCCTACAAATATATCATGTAAAACCAGATGCACGATCCTATACATTTAACCTAAACTCTTATATATATAAGAGATAAAAAGACAGTAACAGCATTGCAATATACCTGGTAGATATTATTTTACAATATTTTTGTGATCTTAATTTTTTTGGAGATGTCAATGATTTACATGAATTTTGCAATTTCGGAGTCTTCCATACTACAAATCAAGGAATCAAATAGCATGGCTTTAATGCAGATCATGTCATTTTTGGTATAGTAAGAAATGGTTATATTTTTTAAAAACAATTACCCAATATTTTTTTCATAATGGACATGACATAAAAAGCGTCGGTATGGAACAGAAATATATAAATGTTGGCAATCACATTCAGATAATTTAAGTTCCTCTCTGAGGCCAATGACCTTTAATCTGTAGATATTCATCCATATTTTGTTTCTTATAAAGTTGCCTTTGGTATTTACCACATCCTACATGTTTTTGACTTAAAAATTCTGACAGAAAATGTGTGAGTGTTGTAGTATGTAGATTGGTGATTGGAATAGATGTGAAAATTTCCTGATATTGATATAAAAGTTGGAAAATTGTTATTTTTTTTTAAATAACAATATACATGATATATGAGTCAGGCTGATTTAGAGGGGTTAGCTGGTATGAAAATATCCAATTGAAATTGAAGTGGTCTACATTTCATTTCTACACTGTAACATGTTAGAAGATCAACCTTATCACAAAAAGTACATTGTAGTAATACATGTATACAGAAACAGTTGGACTTCATACAGAGAAAATGAGAGCATAGATACATGTAATAATCCTTAACTTTCATTATTTTATAGATAGAGCCATACCACTGTAAAATGTGTACAAACATTATATACAGAAAATAACAAATACAACTTTATAAATAATAACACAATTTATATCTTGTATTTACACAAAAGAACAAAAGATTGGAATTTTAGAAGAATGGAAATAGAGGTACACAGTCCTACATATATATGTACTAATAAAGAGACTCATGACTTTAATTTACGGTATGATTATAAGATTTTTTAAAAATCTTGTGTATTCCATAATTATAACAGACCTATTCCCAGAAATTCACTTCCTATTTCAGAATATTTACATTGGCATCATTCAATGATGTCTAGTTTCAGTTTGGAAAAAGTTTAGCTAAATGTTTTCTCTTGTAAGATGATAATTCCACATTTCTCTTTAGAGTTGCACACTATTATGACATTCTGTGACAGAATGGAATACCTTGGAATAGGTCAATTGGAAATGCTGACATATTGTTTAACTCATGAGTGATGTTTCTAAATGCAATACTAGCAATCCAGTTGTAAGTGTTTCACCTCCTATACATTAATTTTGTCAACAATAATTTCCCAAAATTTTAAACATAATTAAATTCTTTGTACTTTAATCTTAAGTGGAAGTGGTTTTGCATCATCGGGACCTTGGGGGTATGATGACTTCAATCCAAGAGCTTCTAGTTCTCTGAGATACTCTAAATCTCCATTAATGCTCAGTTTCTGAAAGACAAAAAACACACTTAATAGAATGAATCATTTATACAAGAAAACAAGTTGTCCTGTTTCATTACCATAAAGTCTGTTCAATCTAAAGCTGTTGCCTCAGATCCATCGACGAGGGTCAGAATGGAGAACCATATCTAAAATCTTATTTTTTGTGTTCTTGATCATATTTTATGATATAAAATGTCCTTTAAAGATGTGTACAGTATATATGCAGTTCAAGGTTTACAGCATGAAAGACTACAACATTTAAATCATTTCAATCAAAAACAAAAAAGTCACACAAAATAATTAAAAAACCTAGCAAACTTGTCATTAATATGCATGTATTTCTTGTGTAATCTTCTAAAAAAAGCTGCCATTATCTTGGTGTGGGGCAACTCTTCTATGATATAGTTGATCCCACATTTGTATGTTTTATTTTTATTTTCATTTTCTCTTTGATAGAGAATGCAGCCTCTTTAAGGTAACATATGTATGTGAATAGAAATACTGCAGTTTTTGTTCATTTTCTGTAGGGCAGTGATGATACTTGGCACTTCCAGAGTGTCAGACTTTTGTTTATCAGAATCTGTATCAATACAATGTTTCACTTTTGGGATCTAAGTCACTGAATAAATGTGCTCATTGAGCTGACTGTGAATCATTTTCATTTATAATCATCATCCCATTGTTACAAGGGCCTACAAGGAAATACTTGTTGTCAAACAAATCCTCAGGATTTAAAAAAAAAAGTTTCCCATGCGTGCTACTTGAATAAAAAGTAATCTTATACCAGAAACTTAGACAAGAAAATATAAACATGTATGTCCATTACATCGAAATGATTTTAATAACTAAATGTTATGTAGTATAATAGATGGATATCGGCGGAGATGGTGGATTTTCTGAACACCTAAATTCTGGATCGGGTCTAGAGTCCAAAAAATTTATGAAAATATACAACAATTTTTATTAAACAGAAAAAGTTTAGACATATGTTTGTAAATACTTTGTTTTATTTTCAAACTCCAAAATTGGGACTTTTTTGCATATTTTTGGGGAAATACACGCCATTTTCTAATTGGAATGGGTCTAAAGCTGAAAATGTAGTTATTAATTAAAATTTTAATGCCTTCAATCAAACTATATATTTAATTTTTTTATTTAAACAACCAATTTTTAACACTGAAAGTACCATATTTTACGGCCTATAGGATGACGTGGAGGATAGGTTGAATGGCCGATTTTTGGCAAAAATCCAGGTTTAAATATCAGATAGGTCGAAGTAGAAGATAAGTTGATGTTGGCAGAGATGAAAACATGGATAGGAGAACACAAAAATACATCGTTTATGTTTAATAACTGGTGCTAAAACAATAGAACCAAATAATCAAAGTAATATTTTATTGTACATTATCAGACAGGAAAAGCTTACAAATCTTTTAGACTTGCTTGTGTGTTTCATTTTATCATATCTAACATCACTTATATTACTCGTGTATACCGATAATGTACACATACCTCGTTAATATGTTACCTGTCAAATCTTCATTAAATTCATTATATTATTTGTTATATCTGTAACATCAACGACCTCAATCCTTGTCTTATCCTTAAATTCGCCTAAATTATTCTGTAGCTGCAATTGCCAAACAATTAAATACTCAAGGTTGAGTGTCAATTTGTTTATGGAACACTTTTTCCAAACTTTTCCCAACTTTAAAGAGTGCCGTGCGATCCTTATCAGTTGAAGGTCCATTCTAATGAACACAGCTTGTAGTGTCCTGAAAGTCTGAGTGAAGACTTCCACTTCACAGCGGGTGCTGAGAATCATTCAAAAGTATAAACTATAT
The DNA here is from genome assembly GCA_030159075.1 of Atrina japonica. Classification (NCBI taxonomy): domain Eukaryota; kingdom Metazoa; phylum Mollusca; class Bivalvia; order Pterioida; family Pinnidae; genus Atrina; species Atrina japonica. Next base: position 2,739,152 of record BROG01000005.1, on the reverse strand, counting down.
GGTATAGATATAATGTAAACAATGTATTTTTATTACGCAGTTTCTGACAGTCTTGAATCCCAATAATATTGTAACTTGAAAGATCATTATTTTGTCACTTGATTTTGTACACAGTGCATTACGCACACATAAAGTCACATTTAATAGTTCTATTAAGTGTAATTAAAAATGGGTGTTTGGAGTAGGCCCCTAGATTATCCAATGAAGAAAGTGGAAATTGATGATAAAATGGGGAAATGTAGATACATGTATAGCAGTTAGATGTTCAACTAAGATAGGTTGATGGGGTGAATAGGTCGAGGTCAGAACTTTGAAAAAAAAAAATTGACCTACAGCCAGTATAGGCCATAAAATACAGTATATTATAAAGTTATGTCAACAGTAAAGTTCAATAGATAAACAAAACTGTAAAAATGTGACGTCATATGTAAGCATAGAAATGTAAATCCCTGGCGGTTTTTCACAGACCAGTAAAATAAGAAATAGAGTGCATTAAATTGTACCTTGTACTCTTCTTTGACTTTGTGGTCTGGTGAGGTAACAGAAGCAGTAAGACACAACCAAATCATCATCACAGCACATGACAATAGCACTAGACTAAGGAAAAGACGTGGTAAACCAGTCTTCTTAGATACACAACTTAACCAGTCACTTGAGTCCTGGTCATCAAAGTCTGATAGAGATAATTCAAGATCATCATTGTCCTGGAATCCATACAGCTGAGAATTTTTTAGCACTGGTGTGGCAGATCTGTCTACAGACTCGAGATTTGTCTCAAAATAGTTAGCTGTGTTATACTCTGAAATAACAAAATAACACATGAATAAATCGACAAATAAATGAAAAAAATTATATCAGTTCTGATCAAGGACCGGTAGCCATTATGGTGTGATTTTGTCTACTGACTCGAGATTTGTTTTCAAGGTAGTTAGAAGTCTGAACAGATAATCCTATCTCACATAGACAGTAATGGGAGACAAACGGTCACAAATATCATAGGTCTTGTTTCAGCATCTGATCATCAGTGAGTGGAAATTCTTTTTCCATTTGTCTGTATTCATTATAAGAAATATAGATTTCTTCATCATCAATTACTATTGTATGGAATTGTTGTTATAGAATTTAAAATCACTCTGACTTGTAAACACTGTGCTGTATAATTGCAGCACAAAATATCACCAAGATATCACTCACCATCATCACCCTCCCCAAGATTTGTCTGTATATAGATCTGAGGCTGTGATTTGATGACCACAACTTTACCATCCTCAGCTTGCATGTAGAATGACCAACTGACCGACATACCATTATATACTTTGTCTATCATGTTGCTGTACATATTGTGTACATACAGAATTTAAAATCACTCTGACTTGTAAACACTGTGCTGTATAATTGCAGCACAAAATATCACCAAGATGTCACTCACCATCATCACCCTCCCCAAGATTTGTCTGTATATAGATCTGAGGCTGTGATTTGATGACCACAACTTTACCATCATCAGCTTGCATGTAGAATGACCAACTGACCGACATACCATTGTATACTTTGTCTATCATGTTGCTGTACATATTGTGTACATACAGAAATGGATACATCATGTGTATGCTTGGATCAATCAACTCATCCTGTAGAAATACATGAATACATAGATACTGTATTATACCTGGAAATTTTCGCCCCTGGTTATTTTCACTCTTTTATGACAGAAAATATATATTCATCTTGTCTTAAATTCGCCCTAAAATCACCATAGTGTCATGGATGACATGTTTGTGCTTCAATTATTTATCTTGAAAAGTTTGTTTTCATTCTAAATTCGCCCCCTCTCATCTATGGGCAAAAAATGGGGAAAATTAAATGGGAGCAACATTTTCCTAGTATGCAGTACTTAAAATAGAATTGACGTTGGATGGTAAACTTGGCCAAGTTTTTTCGTATCGTAATCATGATGATCAATCAATTGATTTCTTCATTGCTTTCTGTATATGTGTAATGTGTTTATTGTCTATGGTGATGGTAAATAAATGTTTGATAATGAATCTTGTCTTCAGTGTGTGTGCATGTGTATTTCAGTTTACAAATCGCCTTTAAATACTAGCTCAGTGCAAAGTTGGTCAGCGAGTGACACTCAAGACTGTCACACTCTCCGATTGCTGATTGGTAATCAGGCATGGCTTTAATCATAAAATATCCATGGTTAACAGAATAGTATAGTACCTGTGTGTGCTGTTAACCTTCCTCATAGAGTTTTATGCTATTACTGAAAATATGAACAATCTCAACTCGAATTCTATTGATTATTTCGCGCTTGTAGATGATAAAGCGAACCGCCTTACTGTAACTGTAAATGGGGGAGTTACACGGAACAGCATATATAGTATCTTGTAGTTTCATATTTCAGATTCCTATTTTGAAGTTTTACATTTATTTCAAATCTCATAGTATCATATTTTCTTTTATTTAATAGATATTTATCTATTTCTTTCAAATACCGATCTAAGGATTGATATCTAAAATAAGTCTGATTTTCAGTCATACAAATGCCCCAGTAATGGCCATGTAAAAAAACCAGATGTGGGTTAAGCCTAAAAGCACGAACACCTTTTTTTCCCCAAGATCTGATGCTGAAATGGGGCATGTGGAAAATACATAAATGTGGATTATACACGGCCGATTACGGTACTTTTAAAGTTTATTTAAAGTAAAAACACCAAATAAAACATCACAGGCATGTTTTAAGTCAGTTGATAAATTTAAGCAAAAATTAGTAATTAGAAATTACAATTTGCAACAAAACTTGTTACCTACATGCATATGAGTATAGATCTACAGTACTTACAAGATACTTATCAAATGTTTTAAAATTATAAAAACATACAGCATTGCATATACATCTATATGTTTTATTTACCTCCCTATTTAAATCTTTCATTAAATTTGTCTGGCAGACTATTGAAAGTATGATTAGAAGTCTGTATTATTAAATATTTTTCATCTAAAGTATGCTTTTAGTTCTTTTTCTTATGAAAAAAAAAAAAATGGAATTCACCAAAACTGAAAACATAATTGAAGCAAATCTGAAACGGAAAATCACTGGCCCTACATGTACATGTTAGGTGTAATATGGACCAATATAGAAGGCATACACATATTGACATACAGTGCTATATGTATTTGAAATACTCTTAAGGTGTTATGTTTTTAGGTATTTAGTATAGGATATGGACCAATGATAAAGGCAAACCTGATTTGTTGTATGTGTCAATATATGTCTTACAAGTACCACAATACAGCTGCCATACTCTTAAAAAATACCATTCAGAAAACCAAATCGTTAAGTATCCTTTAAGTTACATCCTTTTTTAAGAGATCGTCTGTCATAAGAAACAGAAATCAATGTTGGATGGGGTGGTTACCAAAGTTCAAATATAAATGCTGATTGTAACCTTACAAAAGTAGTACAGTATTGGCTGAATCCTTACCTCTTTCTGTTTTTCTATAAAGTGTGGAATCTGGCTCTTGCAGCCAAAATTACAAGCATCATATTCATCTGTTTTATTATAAGCTTCTTCACAAGCTAACAAAAGAAATGGGTTCTCATTCAACAAAATGCATATGTTTACAAAAACAGTTTATGTATTTATTTCAATACACATGTATATCAACACATACGAATAAGTCCCAACAAAAACTTGTGGATATACACGTGTATAAACAAAAATAGTAAACAACAAAAACTTTGATCTTCACTGTCATTAACATACACTTTTTAAGACTGATTTTCACTATCATTAAACATATCTGTACATTTTTTAAGATGTTGATCTTCACTTTTATATTCATTTTTTTACACCACCTCAATAATTATTTTTTCCTTATATTAGATGTCACAGGCTTTAGGTGAGATGCCACAAATTTTGACCTGTGCTATGGACTAAAGACAATGCATGAGGGTTCCTTTATGTGCCATGCATGTCGTTACATGTGACCTCAGTTTTAAGTCTCATTCGAAAGACCAGTGACTTTCACTTCATATGCTGAACATTTGGTGAAGTTACTCTCATTTTTAAATAGTCTTTAATATGTCCTAGTATTGAACATCAAACCAGTGTATCTTCCGCTTGTGGGATGAACACTATATCTAGACCACCGCAAGCAGTTTGATCTTTACTTTCGTTAAACATACTTCGACAAAAGATAACTAAATAAAGAAATGAAAAACCACATGTACAATGGCTACTTATTTACCACTTTACAACTTGTGTCATTTGTCGAAAAGACTAGCTGTGTTCTTTGATTCTTAGCTTACAAAAAGAGTTTTATTAGAGACCAGTGTCTGTTTTACTTTGAATAGTGTGTTATGCCACACTCAACAATTTTTCAGTTATACGGTGGTGGCCAGTAGTTAATGGAGGAGGATAGAACCCAGTTACAATGTACCCAGGAAGATACCACAGGCCTTCTGCAAATAAATTGGCAAACATTCTCACAAAAATTAGCTTTGGTCCCAGCTGGGCTTGAACCTGTACTGACTAGAAGAGGAGTGAGAGACTTCATTGTTCAAAGTGGAATGCTTTAACCACTTGACCACAGAGGCCCCACCAATGTTTGAAAATTATTACATTGCAAGTGCAGAGGCAATATTCATTAACTCGTTCACCCCCTAAAGCCACATTTGGACTGGTCTAAGTCATTGATTTACAGAAGAATCCATTGTTTTTCAGGGTTGATAAGTTAACCTACAGTCTAAATATATCAAGACTGCTCTAAGCCAGACAGAAGTCAAGAAGAATACCATAATCAAGATAAAATTACCAGTAAAGGGGTTCATTTGTCCTACCAGTATACAGAGCATAGGTCAAAATACATACTGTAAATCAACAGTAAAATCAGCTTATATTTAAACATGGACAAGTTATAAAAATACTCACATGACTTGCATCCTTGTTGTGTGATATTGACACTTTCTGGACTACAATAGATCAATTCCATGATAGAAAAAAATCTACATCCTCTTTTGCAAGAATCAATCAAATAGCCCTGAAATTAAAAAATACTTGAACTCAAAAGCACAGTTTACTTTTGTATCTTACATTGTATTTTTAAGAAACCTTCATCACATTCATAAAATGTTACATGCAGGGTTCAAAATTAAGGTTTGTCTGGTTACCCATGACAAGTCCATTTTGCATTCAGAAAAGTAGATGTTACTTTTCACTCGTCCAAAAGGACAAGTGAAATTGCTAAAGACAAAATTATTTATTGAATAAAGATTATTCTTGCTTAAACACAAAATGAATGTTACACTTGATTTTCGGACAAGTCATGTTTCCATACGGATGAGTAGATTTAAATAATAATTTTCATTATTGTTGACCTCTGATATGTACTTTATCAAAATGTCTTTATAAAGTAGTTTTACAACTCTCAAACGTTTAAATGATTACATTGTGCAACTTTTGTTTAATCTGATGGCAATGTCTGTAAACACGGCTTAATTTCAGGATTTCAATGATGAACATCTACTTTGAATTTTTTATTTTTATTATGTTTTACGCCACACTCAATAATTTTCAGTTATGTAGTGGCAGTCAGTTTTTGGTGGTGGAGGGAACCCAGTTACAATTATACCCAGAGAAGACCACCAACCTTTTGCAATCAAACTGGCAAACTTCCTCACAAAAATCAGCCTAGGTTCCAGCGGGGCTACAACCTGCACTGACAAGAAGTGAAAAACTTCATGGTTCAAGTACGATGCTCTAACCACGTTGACATGGCCACAGAGGCCCCATAAACTGAATAACTATTGCCAGAGGCTAAGTAGGCTTGCAATAGCTGAGTAAAATAACAAAAAAACGCTGGAGGCAGTATGGCCCAGATTGCGTGGCCTTGACAGAAATTGAAAACAAGTATGAAGTGAGTATCTCCTTCCACTGCCAAGAATTTACTTCTATCTGGAACTTTAACCAAAATGTTGATCCCCACCCATTACTTCTTTGATCCAACCCCAAATTAAAATCCATATAATTCATTTGCACTTATCACAAATAACCTACTAGCCAAGTATGAAATCTGTACATCTATTCATTGCCGAAAATATGTTCCAATCAAAACTTTAATAAAAATGTTGATCCCCAGCCCATTATTACTTTGATTCACCCCAAAAATTCAAACCCATATAATTCAATAGACTTTTTTCGAGTTGACACATTCCGTTCTATTTTGTGAAATATTTTGTACTCAGATCATGTAAGGTCAACAGAAATGTGACCTCGGTTATTTCCAGTTTCGTAATATCTACATTGATGATATTCAATATCTTGTTTCAGGTCATTTGAGTGGAGAAAATGTTAAACTAAATGTTCATTCTTGTAAAGGTGACAAGTGTCATTCTTTTCCTATAGGCTACTTCTCAAATCCGACTCCTTTCACTGTACATAATACATATTTCTGGTTACCTACATCTATGCGATAAACTCATTAACCAGAAGTTATGTAGGACACATTTTCTGTTGAAAGTGCATAATATTATTATGAATCATGTTGGAATGGAACAATTCGGAAAAGGTCTTTTGCACTTGTCATAGGTAACCTAAAGGTTAATTTTGGTGCTAGGCTGAAATTCTGTACAGATTTTGTATGACTTTTTCTTATTATTTATTTTGGTAAATCTTGATTTTACCAGAAATTAAGTAATTTAAAGTCAGCCATTCTTGGCAGCAATTTGACCTATAGCTTAATTTCTGTGAAACGCTGGGTAAAATCAGAGAATTTTATATGTCCCATATAAAATTCTCCAATTTTACTCAGCCTTTACACAGAAAGTAGCCTATGGCTATTCATGTGGAAATGGCAGTCAACATCCAATTATATTTCCAGTTTGTGTTGTCACAGACATAAATAAATGATAAAATGTTTTAAAGAACTTTTAAGGACTCAGATGGCTGATCACAGGGGCCTCAAGAAGTTTTCTGTAAATTGGGACTTTTTGCTACTCTTGGTTGAGTTTAGTTTGATGATAAATCAGTTACTCTCATTCAGGATCAAAATTTAAGTTAAATATATATTTTTTGGTGTTCTCCAATGATTGGTCACTTGAGTTCTACAAAATCAATTGGTTTCATTTAATTTCACTTGTTATATTTTACAACCTTAGTTACATTATTCAGGGGTTCTGAAATGCATCATTACTAAGGGTTCCCTCTTTGTTTACATTGTACGTTGTTATTGTCACTGTATGTCATGTGCTACTCTATATTGTTATGTAATGTGATATTACATCTTTTTAATTCACTGGTTGTGTTTGTTTATTTCCATGTGTGGAAGTGGTCAAACGAGTTGTGTGAGTGAGCTAAAAATAATTTCCCGCACTTTTTAGAAAAACTAACCATCACAGACACTCGGACTATAGACTTCAACCAGTAAAGAAGTAAACAAATTTTCATTTAGCAGCCACTGCTAGCACTAATCTATTAGTGATAATGTAAACTTAAATAGTAAGTCAGTTATGATTTATAAATCACATTATATTTCAAATATTTATAAATTAATTAATTGGATAAAATTTATTATAAAATTTTATTTTTCTTTGAATTATATAACCTTTTTAAATATTGAATGGAATTGCGTGAGAGTTTCATGTTTGTGTGGTAATTGTACTGTTTAATTTACTGTAGGTATATATATATCCAGTCTTATTCGTTGTCAGAACACGTCGTACCAATTAATAATAAAAAACGATGTCAAATACAATTATCATCATTATGTAAACAATTTTGTTGTGGTTTTGCAAATATGTGATCAACCGAACACTTCGACCGTGTCGAAAAACTTTATATTAAAGCTTCACACAGACTTGACAATTTATTCTGACTTAGCCCAAATAACAGAACCGTTCAGTTGTGTATTTGGCAAAAAGGACAAAGGATTTCCTCAATTTGATGATTCATTGATTAATGGCAACTTGAAGGTAGGCTAATGTAACTAAAATTAGACGCATTTGATAGCGGACAAACTGTTTTACGTTAACTTTGAGGTAAGATATCGAATTCTTAAGAGAGTCGCTCTCACTGAGTTACTAGGAGATTATCACAATTACTGCAAGTAAATAGGAGACATGACCAAATAGACGTCATATTCGGAAACTGAAATAGACCGAAAATCGAACCCATAGTTTAATACACCCATCTTGCTACCCCTCTCACCTTATCGTAAGTATGGGGACTGTAAGTATTTGAACATGCTTGCACACATGTTGAGACATCGTCTAAAACCCTGTCAAACACGGCATCAGATTGAAAAAATGAAATAAAAACAACAGTTAGAACCAAGGCCACCTCGCAAGTTCTCGCCATTTTGTGTGTTATTGTCACGTGAACAAAATAGGCGAGATAACTCATTGCATTTTCAATTTATAGAACTGTCGTTGTATCTTTTCTATTCAATTTCGCCCCAATTTCCCTTCGCCCCTACATCAGTCGTTCCGTACGGTGTGACTACTATACTTTAATCAAAACCCTTGCCGCACGCATATTATCAGCGATATATTTTGGGGGCTTTATCGATATACATCACTCATAGTCATAGACATAGGCGTAGTAACCGGGGCGTCCCCACTTTTCACACACAATTTTTTATATTATCATCACGTCTGGAATCCAGAAAAAAAGGCTTCCCAGAGCTCTTAAACTATGGCCTATAGCAAAATCCCTGTAACCTGGCGGGATGGAGTCTTGTGAACTCATTTTTGATCAACGAGTTTAAATTTTACGTAAATAGAGCATAAGATTAAAATTACAATGACTAGAGTAATTGCCCCTTCTTGTCACCATACATAAGAGAGTATCCCGTGAAAAATAAAACGTTTTCTCGTGCAGCTTAACATAATCCAAAAGTGAGTAGAATTACCCGTATGATAATTTTAAAAAGGTTACTCCGCCCCGCCATCTTATTTGAATCGGACAATGCCAAAATTTACGCGCCTCGCTACGCTCGACAAGAGCATTTCCCTATAACTCGAAATCCTGGATCCACCCTGGCTTTGTCTGTACATTTTGGGTTTGATGGACTTGGTTTGCCCTACATATTGTTGAAGATATTTTGGTTCGCGTTTTCTCAGCATGTATGAATATAAATTTATTTGTAAACAAAATCTGCATAGGATCAAAATGTAAACGGTTTCCCCATTATTATCAGCCATTTAAGCTCTGGGTCCGAAGTCACCAAATTTACTCAGTACTCAAGCTCAACTAACTTTTCACGATTTTAAGGTAAAAACGTGCAAAGTTTATTCTGTAACTGGACATGTTTGCATATTGATGGCATACAATTGTAAATAATGATAACAATTATAGCTCATTTGAAGAAAACTAAAGAAATATTAAAAGAATATTTGAGTACGTACTCAAATCTCGAGTACCGTACTCAACATATTTATCCGTTTTTTACAGGAAAATTATAAGCGTGACGCAAAAAATATATGTAAATGATTAAAAATCATAATATGTTTTCTAATCACTAAAATCCAATAGTTTTATAAACAATTGCACAGTCCAAATAATGAAATAGAAGTTGCGCTTGAGTATTGAGTAAATTCGGTGACATCGGGCCCTGAAAATTTATTCATGAATTATGTCCAATTTTTCACACATTCATGAACACACCATTTGCACGTGTACGGTGTTTGTCACCCCACCCCCAGAAAAGGAACAGGACCGCCCCTCCCCTGCCCCTGATAATTCTGTTAATTTAATGAAATATTTGGCCGGAATAAAAACTTCTATTCATCGAATATTATATTGTAAAATCACCCCTACACTTATCTATAACATTTTAAAGCATCACAATGTACGTCATACTACATGCTATAATTTTGATAACTTATTGCAATGAGAGTTCTACAGAAATCAAAGTTTTTTTAAATGTTGAAACGATAGTTTTTTACTTGGTCCCAAATCTCGTAAAAGACAGGTATAAAAATGCCGGTGTAAAATGATTTAAAAAAATATTTCATCGAAATGAATAAATTGATAAAAAGTTTAAGTGCCACCAAGAACTAGCGTAGCTTGTATTATTTCTATTATAAATCTTTAAAATTAAGGGTTTTTTGTATATAATAATATATATATGTAGATTCTTGGTATTTAATTCATTAAGTAAATACAACTTAATAACACCAGCTTAGACTCCCCCAAAAGAGCTCTTCACGGAGTACCTAAAGTTCCTTAGAGTTTTTTTTATATACTGAATAATTATATTTTCGCCCACGAAATCTTGTGTCATTTCAAAGACTAAATAGTATTATGGCAACTACCAAGTTACATGTATCTTGATTAGGTCAAAGTTCTGTTCCGATTTTAAGTTACTTTTTTTACAATTTCGGCCTATGTTATAAATGTGAGAGTTATTTTACCATCAATGATACGATGGGTACAATTAACCAATAGATGGGTACAAGGTAAGCCAATCGATGGGTACGAGTAAGCCAAATCATGGGTACGAGTCAGCCAATTTACTTGGGTACGGGTCAGCAAAAACGGGTATGGGCTGGTTGGTAAAAGTTGCGATGGGTACGAGTTGACTATAAGTTAATGAAATATTGCCTCACAATTAAGCCAAGTAATTTGAAATTTTGCGTAGTGAGCAGGGATAGCGTGACCCTAAAGTTGATAAAATGGGTGTTAAACCTTTATTTTTTCTATAAAAACTCGGAAATCTAAAAGCAGATTTCCCCAATTTTTGGCGCCTCACGTCTGTTTTTGATGAAGTATGTATTGCACCACAACAATTATAATTTTTTGTCACCAGTCTAAAAAAAATTAAATTTGTTCTAGATCCACCACAGTTGTGTATATTTATTGTATAATCAAAAGGCACATGGATACAATTTTTTTATACCGGCAAAATCATTTTCATAAATTAAAAAAAAATTGCCCCCTCCCCCCACACTTTTGGTTTGCTTCCTACCGACCACTATTAGATGCGTAAAACACGACCGCCTAATGAAATATTGTCTCAAAATTACTCCAACATTTGAAATTTTGCGTATTCAGAAGGGATAATGTGCCCCTAAAATTGATAAAATAATGTAAAACCTTTTAATTTTTCTGTACAAGTCGGAAAACTAAAAGCAAATTTCCCAAAATGTTCGCGTCTCGCTCCAATCGGCGAATGAACTTTAGAATAACACCCTCTCAAACTTTCAATCCTCACTGTTTATGCTTTTTTTATGATGTATGCATTGCATCAGCCTAATTAAAAACCGATCTTTAATCGTTCCCGTTTTCTGATATGTCGCGTACTACTTGAGAATTGAGAGATCGGTTTTTAATTAGATTGGCATTGCATCACAATAAGTGTAATTTTATGTCACTAACCTTTTAAATTTTTTTAGATCCGCCACAGATTTATATATTTATTGCCTGATCAAAAGGCACATGAAAACAAATTCTTATCGGCAAAAACCTTTTCATAAAAAAATGCCTCTTCCTGTTTTGGTTTGCTTCCTACGCCACTAAATACAGTGGAATGTCACCTAAAGACCACATCGCTTAGGATACCATCATACATTTAAGACCATAAATATAAAACATTCAGTCTCTTCAGCTTTTATTGATAAGTATTTGAGAAGTGCAGACCAGTTTGCATCACTGGCTAATTTCAAGGATGGATCCAAGTATTTTCAAAGTATACCCAACAATCTGTTCCCATGTTTGTCGGTACGAGTTATCCCGCCTGAAAGTTACCGGATTTACCTGCGCCTACCATCACACCGAAACCTAGTAAATCGTTTCACACCTGAGTCGAGGAATCTTGTTATCAGATTGTATGATAATGTAATTGTACATTTATTGTAAACACGTAAAATATGGACAGGAGAGACAAGTATCTTGAATCAGCGATCTTCATACATCGCTGCTTGAATGAATCAAGTTTTAATTTGAACTAAATATTATATTGAAAATACCTACAAAATGCTAGATTTAAAAATACTTACTTGATTAAAAAGTATGTATATAGTCAGATTATTCAATGAATAAAAAAGATGGCTTTTAGGGTGATTATATGCAACTTTTAAGATATATACAATTATACGATGACAATTTGGTGACAATTTTTGTCTAATCTCTCCAGAAAAAAGCTTCCAAGGCGTCGAGCGATTGGTGCCGCAGGTGGAGAGTTCGAACCCCAGCAGAGGCATGGTGAGTTTATAGGTACCTTGCTCTCTCTCTCTCTCTCTCTCTCTCTCTCTCTCTCTCTCTCTCTATCTCTCTCTCTCATCTCTCTCTATCTCTCTCTCTCTCTCTCTCTATATATATATATATATATAATAGGCGTCGGAGCCCGGGGGGGGGTAGGGGGGGTTTAGCCCCCCCCCCACTGTTTTGCAAAGATAGGCATAGGTGTGAAAATTGGGGCTTAGCTCCCAAGACGTTTCTGTAGAGTGTGTGTTTTAAGTTGGTTTAGCCCCCCCCCCCCCACTTCTGGCGCGTGTGTGTTTTAATCAAGCCCCCCACTTTCAATTTGCTTCCGACGCCTATATATATAAATATACATACTTATATATATATATATATATATATATATATATATATATATATATATAATATATGTGCTTTTCAAAAATTACAATGCCTGTAGAGGGCGTTAAAAACGCGTCAAAGCGGATTTATTTATCAATTTCTACAATAAAAAACCCACAAACTTGAGTCATACACCTATGATGTAGATCACTTAGATGCAACTAGCTTTTCAATTTACCCAGATCTCTGGGACTGGATAAATGTCTTTACTGGTTAAAGGCGTCGGAACCGGGGGCGGGGGCTAGGGGGCTTAGCCCCCCCCCCCACTTCTTTTTTGCAAAGATAGACATAGGTGTTGAAAATTGGGGCTTAGCACCAAGACGTTTCTGGCGTGTGTGTGTTTTAGTTTGGTTTAACCCCTCCTCGCACTTTCAATTTGCTTTCGACGCCTATGCTGGTAATGCATCTGGACTTTGAACCAGAGGAGATGGATTCTTGAATTGAAATTCAGAAATGTTTACCAATCACGGAGGGTCGGGTCATTTTATGCATTTTTTGGGACCTTGTTGCAGTCTTCTACACTTGTCGGATTCCATGTCTTTTTCGGCTACTGATTAAAATTGATCCAATTCCGATTATGTAAATCAGAACGTAAGTCCAGAATTCAATTTAAGACGACTGACAACTTTTTTTTACTTATTCTTTTCATGTACGTGGACTTTAAATTATTTACAATCAATTATCAATTATCATGTATAACTGATAAATATTGTGCAGTTTGTGTAGATAATTTTTACTGTACATACACTAACAAATTGGGGTCCAAAGAGGGTAATACGCCCTTAACGCTCCCACTGAATCCGTCGCTGATAATAAATGTCGCACCAATTTTGTTAAAAGAAATTAAATGTCTCTTCTTTTTAAAACAGTGTTTTTGTTATACAGATTAAATAGTTAAAGTTTTTATATAATTGTATGCAAAGATCTTTATAAATAAAATTCAGTCCATGCTGCTCCAGTCGTTGTGTTCTTTCCTATAGGAACTTTTCATATGAAATAAAAGCTGTTATGTTCTAAAACATTTTTGTAAAAAGTCATTTTAATAGTATTATTGTAAAAATATACAGTCAGTCAGTGACGTACTTACAATACTTGACAATTATGTAACGTAAGGGACCTTGTCCCGAGCGGATCAAAGGCAAACTTTAACCTTTACAATTAAGTATGGGGCAGGATCCCCCCTTAAAAAAGCTAAAACATTTCAGTCATTTTTGACTATGGACTCATGCCGGGTGTGACCGGTCGACGGGGGATGCTTACTCCTCCATGGCACATGATACCACCTCTTGGTTTCCAGAGGTCCGTGTTTGTCCATTTTTACCGGATTTGTATCTATGTCCTGGACATGTTTTTTGATTTATACTTTGGTATCTGAGTTTTTTTAAATTTTAAATTGATTTTGCTTTAAGAATATAAGAAAAATTGTCATGGTTCAACGCCATTATTTTATTTTCTATTAAACTTGACTAATCGACCATAAAACAGCCATAGTATTTATATACGATTATTGACATCTTTGTTACTCGGCAACTTTGGTCATTTCTGAAAATCATTTTTGACAAAAATAATAGTTTTCATTTATAAAATGTGTGTACTACATAGACTTATATAACTATGGCTACTATTATTTTCAGTGACAATAGACTTATTATTTCAGTGTCGTGACGTTTTGTTGACCGCGTTAAGTACTTTAGGTCTATTTGTGTTTATTTGTTTGATTTTTTTTTCTGGTTGGGAAGCCTATTTTTCAGTGATTGTATTTATATCATCCATGAAATTAATCTGTTAAAATTGCTCAATCTTAAAACAAATTTTGAAAATTATGCTGATGAAAGGTAGGAAACTCGGTTGGATTTCATAGTTTAGGGTATATGTTTTGATTAAGTTGTAAGTTTAGAATTGACTTGAGAAATTGTGAATTCTTATAGTTATATTCCGTTGTTGGACAATTCAGTGTCCCATTTGATGGTTGGTACCGCTGGGCACTATTTCCCAGGTTCTGGCTGTTACTGATTATGTAAAAATGATAATAAACAATAATAACCTCCAGCAAAATGATGACAAACTTGTTTAAATTTTTTATTGTAAAATAACGCCCGCATAGTCTTATGCCCTAGGACACGCAAGATCCCAGATTGTTAAGATAATTTTTGTGGATAACATCAAATCAGCCTGGTACCCGAGATAAAGCAACGTTCGGAAAGCCTCGGGTACCAGGTTAATCTGATGTAAGTTAAGGAAGAAACGTGGAACCAGTCTAGTATCTATCGGGTCCCTCCTCTGCGCGTGGTGAGAGCCCATTGGTTGAAACCCAACCTACTTGTTCCAATCATATTCTTCCAGCTGTCGAGTCACGTGCCTTTGCCGGCATTTTCGCTATCAACATCACTATTCGACAGACACCGCCACGGGTAAGCATGCGATCGTCTATCTCGTTGCTCCTCCTTGTTGGAGTTGCCTTTTGCAGTGCTGAAGTATACTTCCAAGAAGAATTTAACAGTGGTGAGTTTTATTATTTTTAATATTGTTATCATATATTTTCCCAGTTAGGTCCCAATAATGAATAATGGTAGCATAGACCAAAGTTAAATCTCGACATGACTAAGTCTAGGAATAAGAGCCATCTGTCAAATTTGTTCTGAGTTCCAATAAGATATACATTATAGTAACAAAAGTGAGTATACTTTTTAGTTTTCTCTATATATTTCATATAAATCAGCCAATTTTCAAAACATTCATACCAAGTGAGTTAGTCATTTATATATAAATTTTGGTAAATCTCTCCATAATACTAACTATATTTAATAGTTTCATTATGTATAAGTTCATTATGTTCAAAGTAACTGTTTTCAAGATTCAGAAAGTTAAATTCTACATTTCATAATTCCTTATTTACACGATTTGAAAAGAGACATAAAAATGTTTTATCCTGTGATACTCCTTAGTACTTTAAAACGTAACAGTGAAAATTTACATAAAATCAAACAGAATCTTCAAAGCATCAATAGTTAATTTAAACTGAATAATCCAGTCATTATATTTTGATCGCTACATCAATGCCTGAATCCATACACAATCAGAATGCTTCAATCGGAAGAAATTTTTACTGTGACACCATAGTAATTTACGTCAGAATTCTGTGACATTGCATTGACTAGTTCGCAATATTTTCTTTGTTTTTTTTTTCACATTTATTTATCCTTGATTTATCCTCAAATTTTAAACAGAACTCCAAAACTGGACAGAAACATGTATTGAACGCCTGATTGGGTTCTCATTTTTTCGAGAATGGCGAGAAACATTTTAACTGGTTAGCTTTCATGTCCTATCGGATCTGAAGAGTTCCGATCAAGGGTGTTAATCATTCACATTATAGTTAAATGTGAAAATTTTATTGAAATTGAACTGGAAATGACTGAAAACTTGGACTTTAGTTCATCTAAGGGTTTGCTCACACTTCACATGCCCTGGGGTGGGGATGTGGTCAAAGTGTTTGACATTGCAAATATTTATTTGGACATCAAAATTGTGTTTCACAAATATATCTTGTTTCTTTATGTATTTATAAGTTTCTTGATTTATTACAGAAGGATGGAAAGACAGATGGGTCGAGTCCACATTCAAGGGAGCTGATCAAGGGAAATTTGAATGGACTGCTGGTAAATTTTATGGAGATAAAGAGGATGATAAAGGTAGGTGTTATAATTAGTTTGTTACAAATATTGATATCATATGCAGTGTTGCGATTGATTCCATGATGCCCAATGAATTTTACTTTAGGGAGAGTCTGGAATCGACAGGATATTGTATAAGTAACAAAATGTTAGTCTGTGAAGTATAGCTATAGTCCAAGTCATTTTTGCCTATGAGAAATGAAATAAATTCTGTTTTAATTATTCACAATTTCATTGGAGAAAATATTTGAGATGACATTAGTCCATACAAATAAAATATCTGGATTATTAGTGTCAGGATAATTGATGTTAGAATGTATGTTCAGTAACATTTTTAATTATAAATAAATCAGATTTACAGCTTTGTTCCTAACTGTTTCATAAATTAACTACATGTTGATCTATCAGGTGGATTTGATGGTCTGAAATATAAACATTTTCCTTGTTTGAATTTATGCTGCATTGATGTAATTGACATTGTAGGAATTCAAACATCCCAAGATGCCAAATTTTATGGAATTTCATCAAAACTAGAGAAGCCATTTAGTAATGAAGGAAAAAAGTTGGTTGTTCAGTTTACTGTCAAGCATGAGCAAAACATAGACTGTGGTGGCGGTTATATGAAATTGTACCCCAAATCTTTGGATCAAAAACAACTTCATGGAGATTCTGAATACTTTATTATGTTTGGTAAGTATGATTTGGTAAATTGCTTGTTCTCCTGTTAAAACTTATTTGTTTTGTATTGTGTTGTTGTTAAGCTATACATAGTCTGTTGTCTCTAATCTTTTGATCACTTGTATGAATTGAAAAAATATATACACTACCGATAGCAATTTTTATGGGTTGTTATGTAATACCAACCTGTTATGGTTTTACTTCAACTTTTCATTGGGGGCTATCCTGTTAGCAAAGAGGTCATGGAGGTTGCATTCTTAAAATATAGTCCAACCTTTACAGAAAAGTCAAATATTTTTGTGAAAATGAAATTTAATCTAGTTTGAATAATCATTAAATTAAATAACACATTCTACTTACTTCTGCCTTTCGAAATTAAACAATACGATTTGTTGTTAGTTTCAACCAAACGTCATCAGTCTATTTATAAATATGGAATTATATAAGATTCCAGTGATGTTGAGCCTGTATTACTCTGCCATTCAACATATTGATAATCCAGATATCGACAGCTAGTGATGGAGCTGCAAGCATACAGCGATGTAAATAGAAATAATTACATATCGCTGATACCGACATGAAGCTAAATCAATCTCTATTGAACTCTTGGGAATATGTATGTTTTTTAGTCCATGCAAAAATGAAAATAAAAGCAGAATAGAGGGGATAGTATCGAGTAGAAGGTGCTTGTTATGCAAATGGTGCGTAAAAGTTCCTGTCCATTTTGAAAACCATCAAATTAATGTGTTTGTCAACTAATTGCTATACATAACCTGCCTTAATGAGATTCCTGTGCATATCCCCTTTATTTATACATCCTATATGGTGACCACATGCCTTACATAACCAGCATCTTGTATACTGTATATATTGATATCGCGAAGGGAGGTAAATGTTACAATTTCCAGTTCTCTTTTCTGCGAAAGTTAGGGGAAATCGCCATGTCCATTGTCGGGTGTTTACACAACACTTGAAATTAATCGCAATTAGATTGGGATTTATAAACATAAACTTTTTGTGTAATTTGTCTGTTCGTAATTGATTTCAAACAGAAACGATGTCTTGAACAGAAGAAAAACAATGTTTTATCCATTGCCAAAAGCATTGATGTCTATAAGTGAAATTGGTGATCAATCGTTTTGCTATTTGTTACTTTAGGTCAAATTATGTTGATGAAAAAATGCTCACATTTCATTTTGAAATGAGTGTTGATGCATGACAGACAATTTATAAAGTTGGTGCGGAAGATACAACAAATAAAATTTGGAATGTTAATTTTGAATTTATTTAGAGGCTGGAAATTGAAGGGGTTTTTTGTTTTAAGATCTACATTAATTTGATTTATTTTCATTCCATATATGTTAGATAGAATTAGTTTGAATCCCATGGCTATTTTGCCAAAATAACAACCCATTTCAGTACTTTCAGTACTTTGATTAGTTATTATAAATTAATTCAGATGACTTCCACTCAACTTTATTTTTATCTTTTATTTCTTGACACTTCAGGTCCAGATATTTGTGGTCCAGGTACCAAAAAAGTTCATGTGATTTTTAACTACAAAGGAAAGAATTTATTGGTCAAGAAGGAAATCAGATGCAAGGTATATTTAACTCATCAACCCTTGGAAACAATAAATTCTTCTGTAAATCAATGACTTAGACCAGTTTAAATGTGTCTTTAGGAATAAATTGGTAAATTTTAATGAAATAAACTAGCTGGGACAAAAGTCCTGAGCGCTAATGCCATGCCCGGGTGTCATCCGTAGACAAAACTTTTATATATATATATATATATATATATATATATATATATATATATATATATACACAGACTAATAAAAAATTCCTTTGACCAGTGTTATTCCTTTATTCACTGGTCCGGTTGACCTGTAATTTATTTTTCAATTTCAAAATGTCTGCAATGCTACAGGAATCAACAATAACTATGTTGCTGATTCTTTTAATTATAATTGTTATAAAACAAAAATTTACTTAGATTAATGGGCAAATAGTCCATCAAAAGAAATGGATCAAGATCATGTGTGTTTGGACCAATGAATTGCGATCCAGTTGCAGACAAATTTATTTGATCAGATTGTAACATGACCAGACTTGGTTTCACTGTAGACCGCAAGTATTATTAAGGTATAGTTCGACAGTAAATTTCTTGTTGTTTCTTTTAAAAAGACGTATACCTTTATTGAGTCATTTGTGTATAATATGACACCGACCTGATACAAGTTAATGTATGATTTTTTTTTTATTTATTTAGGATGATGTGCTTTCCCATCTGTACACACTGATTGTGAATCCAGATAACTCATATGAAGTAAGAATTGACAATGAAAAAGTAGAGAGTGGACAACTTGAAGAAGATTGGGATTTTCTCCCTCCCAAAAAAATTAAGGTATCAGTTTTTAACTAATCATTCACTTATTTGCTGTGTTTATGCATTTCAGGTATCGGTCATCCTTGTAATTAAAGAGATTTAACTTGGCGGATGTTCACTCATTGATGACTGATACCTAGTGACAGCTGTATGTAGGGGGTCTGTGAAAATATGTTGACTCTCATTTAGTTTTTGCTTTGTTGTATATGTTATTTTTATACTATTTTATAAGTAAATCAATTCTAATATGCAGTAAAATGCAATTGATATCATTCCATGCCATATGAAAAAAGAAACTATTCTATCTTTAAAATTTCATATTTCTAGGATCCCCAGGCCAAAAAGCCAGAAGACTGGGACGACCGTGAGAAAATTGATGATCCCGAGGATTCCAAACCAGAAGACTGGGACAAGCCAGAACACATCCCAGACCCAGATGCCAAGAAACCAGATGATTGGGATGATGAAATGGATGGAGAATGGGAACCACCAATGATTGATAACCCAGACTACAAGGTATGGATGTCATATATTTGAATTTATATTTAGGTGTGCATCTTGATAATTTTGCATTGAATTTTCTTTATCTGTAAAAAAAAGGGGGGGACAACTCTTTTTAGTAATGCAATAATGTATTGATTATTACTTCATGTTCTTTGCAAACTTATAAAAAAATAATGGGATATTTTAGGTTAATGTGAAAGCCCACTCTTCTGTAAACAGTGTTAAATCAAAGGGCAATCTCCTTAGAGGGGTATTTGATACTTAGTTACCCAATGACTAAGAGAACTCTTTTGCAGAAAAATTAATTACACATGGTTTCCATCTATTAAATTTGTGGTTCAAAGTATTACAACTGGTTTTATGGGATGATTGTCATATGCCCATTTGGCATTGAAGACCCAATTGCTGTCCTTAGAAAACATTGCAGCCTTAAGCAAAATTTGAGCGACAAAGTTCACTTCGGCAATCTTGGGGTTGTGGGGAAGAAAATTCACCCCCAAACTTTATTGCCAAAATGGCAAATTTAAGTGAAATAAAATACAGGAAAAACTTTTTGGAATAATTTTAGGTGACAGGAAATTACAAGAATGCAGAATTTTGCACTATTTTATCCAGAGCTTCTGGGGTCCTCCATGACCCTTGTTATTTTCTTAAATGATTTTATTATTTTTCCTTTTTTCGGATGACTAGTGAATTCAGTTGGGGACAACCAAATTTCTCTAATGAGTTGCCCTCCCAGACAGGTGTGTTTTTAATTCCTATTTCACATCTAGTTATAGGACTACATTTATGACAAATATGAAAAGAAATTGCTTTAGGAAGGTCAAGACTGCTTTATTTTTTGTCAAAATTCAACTTTCTGATGCATGTATATACATTACATATTCAATTTCTGAAGCATTCATATACAAGTTTGTAATATTTAATCATCTGTTAAAGCCCCCCCCCCAAAGTCCAGGTGAGCAATTGTGGCTTCTGAGTGCTGCTAATTTTAAATAATTTTATCAATCAATCAGCAATTGAAGTATACTTCCTAAGAGACCTTCCAGTTATTCTCTACCAGTAGAGCCAGGGGCCTCTTGATTACGGGAGGGGAGTTTACTACTAATCCTCGATTTCCAGTCAAGCGTGTTGCATATTTCATTGTTTATTGTTTATTCTTTAGGGAGAATGGAAACCCAAGCAGATTGACAATCCAAGTTTCAAAGGAAAATGGGTTCATCCAGAAATTGATAATCCTGAATACACTGCAGATGATAAACTTTATAAGTTTGATGATATTGGTGCTGTTGGCTTTGATTTATGGCAGGTGAGGTGAAATTTTGTTTGTATACTCATTTTGGCACCTTTGTTTGGGATTCCATTTTTTGTAATACAGGAAAGCCTGATTTAGTGATCACTTGTGTGTAAAGACCATCCGGTTACAGAGATTGCTTTTGCTGTCCCCAGTAGTACCATTTGAGTACAAATCAACCTCTATATAAAGGACATTAAAGACAAATTTTCTTGTTTCTCTTAGGAGGTTGTTATATACAAGTTTCACTGTATTTTGTTAATAACAAATTAGATTCTTGTTGATTGCTATATACAGAAAATAATTGCCTAAAGTCACAGTACATAATAGTTCATGTTATCCTCATTTGTAAGAAATATAATGTTAAACAAATCAAATCTAGAATGTTTGCTTTTGCAGGTCAAATCTGGCACAATATTTGACAACATAATTGTCACAGATGATATAAAACAAGCAGAAGACCATGCAAGCGAGCACTGGGGAAAAAATAAAGATGCTGAAAAGAAAATGAAAGATGAGCTAGATGAAGAAGACAGAAAAAAGAGAGAGGAAGAAGAAAAGAAGAGAAAGGAGGAGGAAGGTTTGTATGCCGAGACATTACTAGCCACTGACACATGATTTGCTGTACAAAGATAAGTGTAGCGATGCAGAGGGTATCAGCCAGGATAGCTTGGGTGGCAAGAGCATCCTGCTAATGTTAGGAAGGTCCTGGGTTTGATTCCCGGTCTGGCCACAAATTTTTCCTCGCCCGTTACATTTGGCACCCAACGTGGGGCTGACACCCTGTGCACCGCTACATTTGTTTAAAGGGGCATTAGCTCTATTTTATTTTAAAAATATCTCTATTATACTACTTGGATTGATATACAATAACAAAAAAGAGAGATACACAAGCATAAGAATTCCAAAATTCCTGTGTATTTTGTAACAGTTGCTTGAGAAACCCAGTTTTGGCACTTTTTCACTTGCAATTGACTAACTCAATCTTATTATTTGTATATGATTACCACACTGGACCTGACCTTATTTTCAAAACTATTTAGAAATATGAGAATTTTTATGCACATGTATAGCACTCATTATTGTACATCAAGTAAAAGTAGAAAAAAAAGTGAAAATTTTTTTTTTTTGTAAACACAGCTCATGTCTCTTTAAGTTTAATCATCTGTTTTAATATCTATGGATAAATAATTCACCGAAGTTGATATGTTTACTGTATACCTAGAAAATTTCCCTTTTGGTTATATTGGTTGTTTTCAATCTTTTACAACAAAAAGCATATAAACCTATCTAGATTCGCCCTAATTCACCATATTCTCATGTATGTGTTGGAGTTCTTCAATTGCTTACTTTGAAAAAATCTGCCCTCTCATTTATAAGACAAAATTTTTTGAAAATTAAAGAGGGGAAATTACCAGGTATTGAGTAATTAAATGCTCTGAAATTACTGTTCTGGACAAATTTGCAATATTTTCTCTGTTATAAATTGCAAATGTCAAAATTGAATTTTTTTCTAGGTAAAATTGATGAATACCATTAACTATTCTTGTTCAAATTAAATAATTGTACAGTTATATACACAAAGTTGATCAGGTATTGAATTATTTGATATTCATTTAGGAGACAAAAAAGATGATGATGGTGGTGATGATGAAGATGATGATGAAGAAGCGGATGGAAAGGTAGATTATTTATAGATTCTATTATTGTTATGTATAAAACTTTGCAGGCTTGTCAACAAAACATACAGATGGCGGTTTAAACTTTTGCATAAAAAACCCTAAAAACAGTTTAAAAATTGTCAAAAATAGAATGCTGGAGTTGATAATAGGTAGAATTTTCATAATATTAATTTTTATGAGAATATCTCCATTTGTTAAGTACTAAACTATACTTTAAATAAAAAAAAAATTTGAATTGCGGTTTCTTATGTTTTATACTCAAAATGAATTGCTGTCAGGTACTTGACAGGAATGGATTCATTATTCAGTTGACCTATGCTTACTCTATTTTTGGGTTACTCATTGTGCAATCATCTTTTGTTTACAAAAGAGAATGTCACATAGAAGAAAGTCAGCATGTACAAATTGTACTGTTGGATTCTGCAGAAAAGAGAAATAGAAAATACGTTTGGACAAATTTTCACAAGCCAGGACATGTAGAATTTAAATGTACTTGTTTGAATGCAGAAATAACTTGTCCGGAAATTGTGTAATGTTCAACGATATAATTTTGTGTTCAAACAAGAATAAATAAATTGAATTAATTTTTGTCTTCAGCAATTTCACTTGTCCTTTCAGGCAAGTTAGAAGTAAATCTACTTGTCCCAGACAACTGGACATACCTTAATGTTGAACCTTGCTGAATGAATTTAAAGACCACGTATACAGGTCATATTTACATGAAATGCCAGCATGTCTCGATTACACAAGCCATGCGTAGTGAATGAGATAATGAGCTACACATCCTGGCATTATTTAGGGATTTTTGACATGTCTACCATTTATGTAAAAATTTTGTCAGTGTTGATGTGATTTTTAACTATCATCAGGAGACCTTTTTATCTTTCTCAAATCATGTCAAAATAGTAGCTACTATTAATTTCTGTAAAATTTTGGTCTTTTAGTTTCACTTGATACTCTGATTTACGATCTATTGATAGAAATAAAACCTGAAGTCACGGAATGGATGAAAACACACTGGAAAGAAATTATGTTGGGTTAAAGATAATCATTTGAGAAAAGTTAAATATTGTAGATATAGTAAATAGTTTTAAAATATGGGTTTATGGTTTGTACATGTTTCTTAAATTTCTTGGTGGTACTGTGATGTAACCATATATATTTTTTTTAAATTTCAGGATGATGACGATGAGGAACAAGGGCACGATGAACTATAGATTATAACTTTCTAGTGTTTTCAAATTTACTTTTAAAAAAGGGGTTTGAAGAACTATTTGACAGCTGTTTCTTCAGATCTTCCAAAAATTACAGTCTTAACACCATAAAGGATACAGATTTCATCATTTCATCCAATTCTACATGACAACATAACTTCACTTTGTTTTATGTTTTATGTGTATTTGTATGTGTGCGAGTGTACAATTGTGTGCCTGGGATACCTGTTAATGTATGATTGGGTTTTAGCAATTGGGGAATATATTTTGCTGTAACCAGAGCTCTTCATGATTTTCTTGTGAGAAGTATTGAGTCTTTAATGTCTGTATCTATTGTTGTATCAAATATACAAGAAAAACCCCAAATATTTGTTATTTATAACTGTTTGAACATGATTAAATTATCAAGGTCTCTGGTTTAATTAAAATGGGTGTTTATGACCAAAATGAAAATGGAAATAAAACACATTTTTTATAATCTTAATGTTAGTTTACATCATTTTGTTTATGCATCTGAGTTTGGAGAAATGCTGTTGGTGAAATGAGGTCAAATATGCTGATAAAAATTCTGGACATGGCACTGATACATTGAAAGTTCCTCCTTGAAACCAAGTTTTGGTGGTCAAGTCCCATAATACGGGTCAAATTTGAAGGCATTTCACCTAGAATTAGTAGTGTCTTTATAAAAGTGATGATACTCGACACGGCAATCATAGAATTTTTGTTTTTTTTGCATCTGAAGAAGACCCTACATGACATGAGTATTTGTAGCATTTTACTCCAGATCTGCTGTGGCCCCAGTAGTTAAGGCAACGCGTGTACCATGAAGTCATTTGGTCAGCGCAAGTTCGAGTCCCACTGGAACCTAATCTGATTTTTGTGTGAAAGTTCGCTAGTTTACTTGTGGAAGGCTGGTGTCCTCTTGCCAGGTACATTGTAACTGGGTTCTCTCTGCCACCATGAAACAGAAAAATATTAAGTGTAGTGTAAAATATCATTCAAGATCCAGGAATTATCAAAGAAGGGGTGTAAAGGTTTTTATTGTGAAGGGAGGGGGGGAGACGTGATGAAAATGGTGCATTCATTCTGTGTAAAAAGAATTAGATATCGATGATTAAATTGTCTTTTAACTGATGTTAATACAAAAGGAAATCTTGTACACTTTGATCCAATGGTCGTTTACAATTAAATTTTTATATTGAATGAGAAAATTCAAACAAAATGTCTTACCGATATGTAGGGCCAACATTTCAGAAAGAAACTGAAATTTAGGGCGAATTTGTTCTGCAGAAACTGGTGTTAGATTTGAACCAGTTTAGTAAACTTTCCATTTGTTACATAAACTGGATTTAAACTGGTTCTGAACTAGAACTGGTTTTTTAAATTTTTTTTATACTAAACCCAAACTAGTTCATTAAACCATTCAAACTGCCTCCTGGGGTGGTTTAACAGGTTTATGCATGTTTGTTGCGACAACACGGACCAGTAGCAGTATCGGATACCTTTTATGTGTCTTCTGCACATTTTATGTACTAAAGCAGTAAACTACTCCTAATGACAGGCGTTTTACAATATTAAAATGATGATGAATTCAATCTCCAAATTGATCAGCTGTTGATTGTCAATTTGTTTATCATGGTTTCACGTTTTTAAAGCCAGTGATTTTTACGAGTTGATGGAACATCAACGCAGTTATGTTATGCTAAGTTGTTCATTGGAAACAAGTCGAAGCACATTATGCACTATGGTGTTAATAACACATTATATTGACGCAAAATTACACATGTAGGTGCATTTCAGCAACATAAATTCAACTTCAAGATTGAAATTTCTAAATCACGGGTATTTGCATATTTTTGCCTTTTAAAATGACGAAAATATAGTAGCAATTCGCTAAAAATATAGGTCTGCAAGACTTGTTGAAATATATGCTATCAAAGGTCAGATCGGCGTCCTTTATGAATTTTAAGATATTATAAATTTATAAATCTTAACTGATGAGAACGTCACGACAGTCTTTGAAGTTTGGAAAATGCTTTACATGTAGGCCTACACGTATTGACCTAGAGATTTAAGGCTATTGATAGGAAGTATAGCGTTAGGGTATAATACTGCCCTGTCACATAGAAATTTAATGTCGATGAAACGATGTTTAAAAGCACAATATTTTATAATCATATCGCTGATCTATGTAGTTTGTTGCATAATAAATAAGCCATCAGTACCCACGTTAGACCAAATGTCTGCCCTGATTTTTTGTTACCTTTTTACCGAATTAAAAAGTATTCGATATACCGTGTGTATTATACCTCATTAAAACTAACGATTGCCATCAACTCGTATTAGTACTTTCAGTACTTTGATTACCTTTTAGTATATTGAACCCTAACAATTAAAAAATGGAAACGTGATAAACAGGGTTATTGAATATTGTATTAAGATTAATACTCCTTTTCTATAATTCGTATTATTTGTTCCTTTATTTTTATATCTTATATAAATGAGCGATTCACAGATTAGCTAATATTGTAAAGTTTAGCTACATTATGTACAGTTTAACTATATAAGGACAAAGTTCAGCTATATTGTGCAGTTTAACTATATTATGTGCAGCTTAGTTATATTGTGTAAACGGTTTAACTTGTGCACAGTTGAGTTATGATTGCAGTTTATTTATATTGTGTGCACAGTTTAACTATATTGTATGCAGATTAGTTAAATTGTGCAAACAGTTAACTATATTGTGTGCACAATGTGCAGTTTAGTTATATTGTGCAGTTTAACTATATTGTGCGCACATTTTAACTATATTGTGTGCAGTGTATAGTTAAATTATATTGTGTGCACAATTTAGCTATATTGTGTGCATAGGTTAGTTATATTGTGCACACAAATTAACTGTGCACAGTTTAACTTTTATTCACACAGTTAAGCTGTATTGTATGCACAGTTTAACTATTGTGTGTAATTTAGCTGTACTGAGTGCAGTTTGACTTTTGTGCACACATTTAAGCTATAATGTGTAGTTTAACTTTATTGTGTGCACAATTGACTTATATTTGTATGCATTTTAACTATATTGTGTGCACAGTTTGACTTTATTGTGCACACAGTTTAACTATATTGTGTTCACAGCTTGGCAATATCTGAATAGACAAGAAGAAGCCCAACAGACTTTTAGTTGCTTACCTGGCAAATATGGTCAGCATTGTATAAGAAGTCTAAATCTCTAAAAGATGATATATTTTTAAAATTGCAAATGAAAAGAGCCTAGAACCCATAGGGACTCTATAGGGGGGGGTGTTAAAGGGAGTCAAAACTTGGTACATCTCAAAAGACCAATGATTAGTTTTCTTTCAAATTTGATATACATTGTCAAGTCAATACCTACAAATTTTTTTTGAATTAAATTGAAACATTTTTATAAACGAGTCTTGAATGTGCACTTCTAATGACATATAAATGGTTTTAAACTTTTATATCAAAGGATAATTTACAGATCAGTTTGATATATTTCAAAATATTCTTCTTATAATTTTGGGCCAATTAAACTAACAAAGCTTTACAGGAAGTAGCCTGACGTGGAGCTGCATTACGCTTTCAAATGGAAAGGTGCTAGGACCACAGGGGTCCCCAAAAAGACGAGAACATCCTAGGCCTCCATCTTTTTTAAGAGGTCAGAAGAAAATAAAGCTCTCCGAAATGTAAATTTTCAAAATAGTATTTGACCCACAACTGTCAGGTTATAAGGTCAAAGGACCGGTAAATATTTAGATTTTTTCAGCTCAGGTTAAACATTTTGAAAAGTAGGTCAAAGTCCAATGTCAAGGTCACTAGGTCAAAAATCAAGGTAACAAATGATAGCTCTGGTCATAAGAAATATGTATGTAAAATATCAACGCCATATCCTTCATGGTTTAAAGCTATAGCCGATGTTTTGAAAAAGTAGGTCAAATTCCAAGGTCAAGGTCACCAGGTGAAACGTCAAAGTACCAAATGAAAACTCTGGAAATAAGAAAAATATGTGAAATATCAAAGCCAAAACTCTCATGATTTAAAAGCTATAGGCAAGGTCAAAGTTTAAAAAAGTAGGGCAAAGTCCAAGGTCACTAGGTCAAAAGTCAAGGTACCAAAATGAAAGCTCTTGTAATAGGAATCAATATGTGAAATATAAAGGAGGACTTTAGTCCCGGCGAGCTAAAAATCTTCTCACAAACCAATGATCAATTGACTATCAAATTTTGTATGCATGATTATTATGTTTATATGAGGGGCCCCGTGGCCGAGTGGTTAGAGCATTGTGCTTTAAATCACAAGGTCTTTCACCTCTGGTTTGAATCCCGCTAGGATCATTTCGAATTAAATGGGAAAGTTTGCCAATAAAAACTGGACGCTATCATATGACTAAAAGATTGTTGAGTATGGCGTAAAACAAAAAATCAAATCAAATCAAATCAAATTATGTTTATATTTACAAAGTGTATGGATGAAAACTAAACCTGTCCCAAAACGAGCCACAGTGCGGCGCTTTGATAATATAGGGTGCAATTTTATAGAAATGATTTCATACCTCAAATCTGATTGGCGTTTTGTATACAAGGATATGAGCTGTTAGGAAGTATCTAAGATCATTTTGACAACGTTTCAAGGTCATAGGATCAAAGTTGAAGGATACAGACACTTAGTAACTCTCTTCAACTTCTGGACATTTTTTACTTCTTAAGAATTTATGGTTCAATTTAAACCAAACTTTGGAGAAACTATTCCCATAGGAAGTAATATAAAGTTTACAAATGAGAGGGGCTAGTACCCATAGGTACTCCAAAAGGGACAAAATCTGGGTATTATTTTCCCCTCGGTTGGCCGTTAAGGTCATTAGGCTTCTTGTTTTTAGTGAAACGACATTTTTATGATCTTTAACACACTGAATTGAAACTTTACAAAACCATTTCCATTTAAACCATTTCACCCCCCCCTAAGATTCTTTCATGCATTATGTCTAAAGCCTAGTCTTTGAAATGATTGACATTTTAGGTTTCAAAAGCATCGGTAAGTTTGCGATTATAACACTCAAAAACTTATGCAAACCATATGCAAATATATATACAAACAGGTAACGTCTTTGAGAAAATTCACGTTTTATGTCTTCAGAAGTTGAAACTTTCCGAACCATTGCACTAATTCACAAAATTTCCAACAAAGTTATTAAAAACATATCTGCCATCGCTTTCGTTTGTGATATGTTGCGCAAATGAATTGAACTTCCAAATTCATATGTCAATACAAAAAGTAGACAAATGCATATGCCTATAAACAGTTGAATAATTTTTTTAAAGAGACGACATACAATTGCTTTTTCGGAATATTGTCCCCATCCCGCTGTACAGTAACTTACACATAGGGGCCACGAAGTAAAGCAACTCTAGAACATTAAAACCACATAAAAACGTTTGTTTCAGTAATGTATCCAGGTACAGGAAATTACATAGAACAGGACCAATCACTGTTTGGCCTTGCAACCTTAGCAGAAAATTCGAAATATTATATTCCTATAGGTATGTAAGCTTGTAACCAAATTTGGTCGAATGAAAAAGTCACAAATGTGAAAAGGACGACAGACGAAAGACTATGACAATCGTCACCACGTGCAAATCTCATACAATACAACCAACATCAATATTAATCAATACAATTAAGGGGAGGAGAAATATTTATTGAAACTATTGAAATACAAAAATAAATTTCTGAACAATGTCCCAGTTCACTAATGATTGGTTTAAAGAAGCTTGTTGTTTGGTGTTATGTAGGTCTGTTACCGAATTTACACAATTTCCATGTTACGAGAGTTGCTGTAACCAATAAAATGGCGTTTTCTCTTGTGAATAATAAGATAATTTGTTTGATATACGAGCGCACATAAGAAAACCGTGAGGGAGTTCTGGAAAGGTTCTGCAAGGAAATAGATAGAATAAACAGTTAAAGACCAGGTGAAGATAATGATATTGTGCTATATAATCTTATCTTGTCTATCGTACAGGTGGTAGATTAGTTTATATACACTAGATACTGTTTGATATAGATAACAGACCCACTCTAATCTGTGCTGTCTATATACGTGTATATCGTAGTCAAGTTTAAGACTTCCAGTTATCTTTAGATTAAATTAAATTTGCAAATGCAAGAGTCTTTATTGTGAAACCTGATATTCTGAAACCATGTTTTTCAAAGTACTGAACATAGCCATATGTTAAGTTGTATACAACTGACATATTTACTGAACAATAAGGCGATAAAACAGATCATAGATCTGCACAGTGAGGCACAAAGAGTTCAGCAGACGACAAAAAGAAAGAATAAAATGAAGTACTGATGCAGACGACATTTTTCCTCAGACGTTTATGTTTCTGAAAACTGGCACCATATATACTTCATTGCAGTTGATCAAGAAAATTGATGAATGTTGTATAGTTATGCTATATTTGAAAATTAAACCATGTTTTTAAATTCCATGATACATGATCTACGGATCTCCTTTGGGGATTCGTTAGACTTTATTTCAAATGCTAATATTTCCCTTAGAATAACTTACTCAATGATTTGTAGTTTCTAGAGCTTTTCACTCAAGCGAAGTAAAATATATTGCATCCAGTTTTACTCCAACTAAACTATGCCATTTCAAATGTCTTGAACAACCTGTATTCGATAAAAATGTCAGAGAGAGAGAGAGAGAGAGAGAGAGAGAGAGAGAGAGAGAGAGAGAGAGAGAGAGAGAAAGCAACTGTTATTGATTTGCATTTATTTTTTATTAGCAATAATTAAAGATGATGACGCAGTAAACAAATTACATTTGTAATGATATCTCTTTTGAACAATACAAACTATATTCAGTTTTCATATATGCACATTGTCTCTGTGACAACAGTTTCTAAATTATTTCAAACTAAAGTAAATACATGGTAAAAATTGTTATAAAGATGTCATAAACTAAATATACAAAAGTTACGGTAAATATTGAATTGAGATTTTACAGTTCTGTAGCAAAGACAAAAGTGTAAAGGCACACCTCATAAGTAAGACACTTATATATCGAAATGATGGCTCTGGAATTGAAAGAAATACACGTCCTGTTTGATACATATAAGTTGTACAAAATGTATATCATGAAAATTGAAAATGTATTTCCAATATGACATATTGATATCAATGTGTAATCTTTTCATTTCTAATATTTGTACATGTACTTTCAATATATTGATTGAAATCTAAAAATGTTTTTTGTACAATATATATGCATAAATTCATTTGCAATATGATATATTGATTTTTATGAAAAATCATATTTGATATTTATATTTATTCAAGTGTAATTTGGCCTGCTAAAAATTAACATGAAAAAAAGCATTATAATGGCTGCCTAGGAATGACTTTCTTTTGAAGTAACTTGAATGAAATCTTAATTCCAGGATGATTTACAATTTCTTACATTGATCATAAAAAATTGCGATACCTCTTAACCCTTTCATCCCTGAAAATCAAGATGGTATGCTCTTTTCTATTGTTAAGACCAATCTTTTATGGCCTGTAGGGTTGAAAGGGTTAAGGCAGCCATATATTAATTACTGTTTGTCAACAGTTCTAGTAGTGCATATTTAACTTAAACAATTTCAAAATGAATGTATTGTTACCTAGAAATAAAAATAATAAAATTTTACCAGTTTCACGTGATACTACTGCAATAAAAGTTGAGATATTGATGAACCTATTTTGTTATTTTTTTATCAGTTTATATTTTTATACTGTAATAGGTACAGGGTGTTTAAAAACATGTCCCGGTTTTACTGTTCAGTAGAAAATGTTACAAACTACATATCAAACTCTAGGATATATCATATTAAATAGTGTCCCATAACAATTTTGTTGGTATATAACTTTTAATGCATACGCATAAAATATTTTTAAGTAAGCCACAATCTTAACTATTAACATTTTAGAAATTTACCAGTAAAACGTCATTTTTCATTACATATTTCAAATGTCCACCGTTTTCT
Organism: Atrina japonica; assembly: GCA_030159075.1. NCBI lineage: Eukaryota > Metazoa > Mollusca > Bivalvia > Pterioida > Pinnidae > Atrina > Atrina japonica. Next base: position 2,707,080 of record BROG01000005.1, on the reverse strand, counting down.
CTACCATTAACGGTAACTTGTCCAGGAAGTTTTGTCCACCGTTTTCTCTACTACTAACTGTAACCTGTCCAGGAAGTTTTGGATCACATTTTCACGTGTATCCAATAGGATCTTCCCACCCACTTTCATCAGTTTTGCCTGTTTGAAGTCAGTGAGATCATTTGGGCATGTTGGGTATACCAAAATAAAATTGAACATCATCAACATGTAGGTTCTTATTCAAGTTCTTGTCATCCATTTTGGTAGTAAAATCAAATAATGATAATTTATGATGATGTCATCGATGTCGTCATAAAATAAGTTCTGACCCCATAGGTTCTGGGTTCAATTAATCATAAATTTTCAATTATTTTCTCTTTGTAATGAACTTTATTTTTTTTAATTATCAAAGTTATGGACATTTGAAGTGGGTACATGTTTTATGAAACACCCTGTACTATAATTTCTGTACTGTCGTACTATTCCAACACTAAAACATCATACACAATTCTGAATATTTACGTATACGACCTAGAAAGGTAATGGAGCAGCTGTGTTTAAAAACAAATAATGATAAGAAAACTTATTTAAAAAATTGAGTAACCAAATAATTGTATGTTTTAACGACACAGAAATTCGGTAGAAATTTGAAAAGAAATATTTTCAGTAATATTCCCTGAATACACGTAAATATCTGAAAATAAAGGTAACTTTAAACAACCAGTTATTGCATTTCTTTAACATGAAAATGACAACCTTTGATTAAGATAAAAAGTAAACGTCGTGCTTAAAAACTAATTACATTAAAAATAAATGATACAAATAGTGAAAATAAGAGATGTATTCATTGCTAAAATGACCACTCTTTAAAATGCTCCAACAAAAACAGTCAATTTTGGCATTTACCAAGTAAATTTATATATTGATTAGAACTGCTCCAAATCATAATATCTGTAGATTAGCTTATCCACATTTGATAGAGTTTCAAACTAGAGACGTGTGGATTTTCCGTCTCCTGACGTTTGTATAATAATAGATTGATAAAATAACAATTTCACGGGCTATTGAATAATTTTACCTGATTCATTGAAATCTTCTCAGAAGAATGGAATTTTAGTTTATGAAATATTTTTCAAGAATCGCGGCTTCCACTGTGGCCATCTTGAATTTCAAATCGACCCCAAAAATAACAATTTATCTGGTACTGAACATTCCTGAATAGTTCAAAATATTTTTTTTAGATCTTTTAGATTTCATCTTTTATTATGACCTTGAATCTTTGTCAAAGTACAAAATTGTACCACCTTTAATAACTTTCTAAAATACCTATACATGTATATACAAATGATAAAGTTTCTTAGTAATCTCAATAATTGAAAACTTTCAGTTTCTCGTTTGTCGACCTTGATAATTGACTTTCAACAATGCATTAAGATACTTCCCTAATATCTAGAATTATCAATATAGTTGTGTATATAATACCATTGTCTGATACGTTAATAAGCCATATATACAGTGGATTCCTCTTAATTGCATAGCCAAAGAGAAAATTATGCAAATAACAGGAATATGCAATTAACAGGAATAGTGTATTTTAGTGAATGATGATAATTCATGTTCATCTAGCCCTTTTATTTGTACATGTGTATATGATACTATCATAAACATCCTAGGTAAACTAGTAATGGATTTTCATTAAGCATTAGGCTAATGTCATAAAAGCAAAATTTTCATACAACATAGTTTGGTATGTTCTCATTTCCATCAAAATAGTATTTCCACATATAACTTTTTTACCATAATCGGTACATATTTGCCAATATTAGAGAATATTTTTTGCAATAAACTGGAATTACTGATTTAACATATGCAATTAAAAGGAATATTTTACATATAAGAAATAGGAAATGACTTTGTGCTTTGGGTTCTTATGCAATTAACAGGAATATGCAACTATTAGGTATAGAATTAAGTGGAATTGACTGTACATGATGTAACAGAATGCCTAAATGTCGACTTAAGCACCCTTTAGTGGCCCATATGTAAACAGTTGTCTACGCCAAACCGAAAAATTAAAGCAGTTCCCATAATCTACTGAACAACAATGTTTATGAGTTGTTTCCTTGAAATTCTTTAAGTAGAACTGGAGGTTATGTTCACAAAAGATTATTTTCTGGCAACCATCATGGATTCCAGATGTCAACTTTATATCAGTTAATGAGTATATCCCTGTATATAGCCTTCAACACTACAATATTCGTTGGCTAGGTTTTGTCACACTAGGTTTGTGTAGTAAAAGACCATGTACAATGTACAAATCATGAAATATGTTGTCCAGCTTGTAGGGGTATAGGTGTATTACCCTGTATAAACTACAAACACTTATTAGTTGTCTAACTAACGTCACTTTAATTATACATGCAGTAATTACTCGTGTCCAGTTTTAGTCTCACTTTACATATGCATTTTTTCTGCTCTGCAGAAACATGGGCCTTTATCTTTCCATTTTGGGAATTTTGCGATATTTCACACAGATTGGAGAAAAAAATCTAACAACATTAGATATATATCTGAAGATATTTTTTTCTGATATTTTTTATTTATTTTGAGTTTATTTTTTATTCAAGTTTACAAATCTTGCTTATTTAGTGAAGAAAATCTAACAACATATTTGTTATTTTCTTCTTTAACTTTTGAATTAATTGCATAAACTATTTCGTTTCTCACCAAGATTGCAAAATGGGAAGATTTTGCCCTGAAATTGGTTAACTGATATACTGTACAAATATAAAACTATAGTTGAGCTTCATGTCACTGCTAATATGTGTAGTGTTTGACACTTTACAAACACTTTTTGTTTATTTTCAGTCAATTACACTAATGTGAAACGCAATATACAAATTCATTATTTCTGCAGTTCAGAATATGTCAGTGAATTACACGTATGTAAAGTACAATTCACACTTATATCTGGGCCCGAAGTCACCAAATTTACTCAGTACTCAAGCTCAACTAACTTTCAGCGATTTTAAGGTAAAAACATGCAAACTTTATTCTGTAACTGGACATGTTTGTATATTGATGGCATAAAAATGTAAGTAATGATAAAAATTATTGCCCATTTGAAGAAAGCTTCAGAAATATTAAAAAAATGTTTGAGTATCAAATCTTAAGTACCATACTCAACGTATTTATTTGTTATTTAAAGGAAAATTATAAGTGTGACGCAAAAAATTATATGTAGATGATTAAAAATAATAATATGTTTCCTAATCACTAAAATCCAAAAGTTTTATAAACAATTTTATAGTCAAAATAATGAAATAATGAGTATTGAGTAAATTTGGTGACTTTGGGCCCTGGTAGTACTATGTCCCATTTAACCGTTTCATCACTATAGAGAATAATAGATTGGTCTAATACAAATGAAAAGAGCAAATCATTTAGATTATCAGGGGTGAAAGGGTAAATAGGTGTAGTGTTATATTACGTTTACTCTTTACAATTACACATATGATATCTGTTGTCCAGCTTATATCGCAGTAAATATCTAGTGTTTTACTCTGAAACCGAAGACATACATGACATTTGTTCTTCACACCATGTCACAGTAAATAACCAATGTAAAATACAGGCTATAATTTTATATCTCTCGTCCAGTTTATGTATACAGTTAACTACCACTGTAATACACTAGTACACTGTATATTTTAATGATTTCCATTGTTCACCATGTACGTGTCACTATAAAAATGTATATGCATGCTGACAAATTTCTTATTCTGTTTACACTGTATAAAACAGCTGCTAACTGTATTTCACAATATATATATATATATATATATATATATATATATATATATATATATATAGGTATTCTTGCCTTTGATCTGTTGCAGTCATTTATTACAAGTCCAAGGCATGCATAGTATCCAGTTTAAAATCCACAAGCTATTTTCGCACTTAGAAGCAATTCATGCAAAGTTATCTGTAAATGAAAAAATAATGGTACGATATCTCGCCTCCTCTCATTTTTCTGTCTATATTTTCATCTACTGATGGGTTCAATCAAGTGGAAAGCAAAACTAAGAAACAGTACATTAAGCATTTAATATACCATACAGCACATGGTACTTGTTAGAAGTTAGTAACAACTCCATTGTCTACAAAACTAGTGACAATGCATTACATTGTAAAATTTGAAGGGACATATTTGGTATAAAGAGAAAGTAATAAACCTTGCATATGTATCATTTTCGTACTTCTTCCGTAACCCATTTACCCCTAAAGACACATTTGGACAAGTCTAAGTCATTGATTTACAGAAGAGTCCATATTTTTTCAGGGGTTTATGAGTTAAGAGTCCTTCAAATGTGCAGTGACAATTTAGTTGAATATGATATGGTATAAATTCATAGTAAATATAACATGATTAGAAGATAATGAAAATTTCAATCATCAAAAAGACACTGAATCCAAAGGTATTTGACCACTTCAGAAAGGGCAGGCCCCAAAATGTCCCAAGGGAGTTTCTGCTATATACTTATGAACTTGTTTCGGCATGAGCAACAAGAAATTATATGATTTTAGGTGGGGATCTCAAACTTTTTCAAGATATTCTAGGAGGTATGAAAGGGTGGTGCTCATAATGACCCCTAGGTTTTTTTTCCACATATGCAGCATCAAACTTGTCTTAACACAATGTGCAAGAAAATATCTATGTTTAAAGTAAATATTTCAATAATTTTCAAGATATACGACTATTTCTATCCAATAGGGTTAATTAAGGGTCATTCTCAGCAGCATTACGTTAATCCCAGGGGACCAAGATTGGGAATAAATATTGATATTCACTTTATATATATATATATATGTTATTTTATTACGGCCAACAAACCATGTACATGCATTCAGTTTTCATTCGGTACGTATGGAGTGCTAAATCGAGTGTCCCTAACAGTGGAGTAGTTTCTTTACTGCTTGATATATTGACAAAACTGTCGCAAAAGTGAGAAACTTTTTTTTTTTGCTCTATGTATTTCACATAGATCTAAAACACATTTAAAAACAAACTATTACCAAGTCAATTATGTCAAAATGCTGTATTTGAAACAAGAATGAAACTTCTTTTAAGTGATAACGAGACAATTCATGTTAAGAACACTCTAAAGAACTCCCGATTTAAGACCCAATCTATTCCGAATGCATGGTTGACTTTTACGTCTCTCTCTCACAACATTTTAACAAGGGCAATTGTAACAGGGTACTGATACATTATGTCCGCCAAATGGTGGAAAAAGTCGTGTTGATATTAACCAGCATTAATCTCAAATGATACAAGTAAATTTCAAATTTCATCAAAATCAGACAATGTTGGCATTTTGACCAATCAGAGGCCCCTGTTTGCCATAGACTGCAACAAGCCAATACCACTGAAATCACAATCACTCGATACCCATAAATTCTACATTTCATCAAAATCGGACGTTGAAATTTTGACCCATCAAAACTCTCGGTTTGCCATAGACGCCATCTTTTATGACGTCACAACATACATTGTACACATCTGCACACCCAAACCTATAATCATATGAGTTTCATTACAGTCCATCCAGTAGTTTCAGAGAAAACGTGCAGACTAGTCTTGACCAATCAGAAGACATGGTTTGCCAATGATGCCATTTTTGACGACATCACATACGTAGTGCACATCTGAACTCCCAAACCTATCATAATATGAAGTTTCATTACAATCCATCAACTTATTTCAGAGAAAATGTGCAGACAAGTTCGTCAAAGAAGAAAAAAAAACCAGCAAACACAACAGGTCTCCCAAACTTATTTGGGTGACATAATTATTTTAACACTTTTATTAATGAGAGGAATATTAAACAATCTTTTTAGAATTTGTATTATGAAATGAACTTTCACATGGATTTTGTGATTTATGGGTTCAATGTTTCTCGAAGTGATTTTCAAGACAGTCATCCTATTTTCACTTATCAAATATCCTCTTTGAAAGAACTGTTGCTCTTCTTTCGAAATTTAATCCCCTAAAAACCCTTCACTCAACGATGCGTTATGCCAAGTTTAGTTGAAATTGTCCCAGTGGTTCAGAAGAAGTCGAAAAAGTTTTAAGTTTTCAATACTCTGATGTTTGATTATGTTTTTGTAGCAGATTTGATAATGTTTATTTGATACTTTTGCTCAATCTCTAATGTTTGGCAAATGATTTGATGTTTGCTCTATGATAATGTTTGACTACTGATTTGATCAGTTTAGCTCCAGCTCTGATGTCTGACTACTGATTTGATCAGTTTAGCTCCAGCTCTGATGTCTGACTACTGATTTGATCAGTTTAGCTCCAGCTCTTATATTTGACAAATGATTTGATCAAATACCTTCTGCAATGTCTATTGCGTTTTTACAAAACCAATAAAAGTAACATGACTGACTGCAAGGTTAGAAAGAGCTACAGAATTTCATTCATGTGAAAAGTTAACATGAATGTATATTGCAGAGTAGCAATATATGCAACATGAATACCTCTCACTGTATATATCCTTCACATTTTTGTGTCCACACAGTTAGGCCATTCCAAGTTTTTTTTATGTTTACCATCCACCCTAAAGTCAAAAACCTATTTTTCTATCAGCAAAAAAACCCCCACAAAATGACAGAAAAAACACAAGATATTTTTATGGGTACAAATGCAATTTTATGGACATTTAAGTATTTCCTCTAAAAAGGAAAACAAAATTACAGTAGACATCATATCTTTGGCACATACTAATAGAAAACCTATGAAATTTTAATTTTTACAATGATGTAAACAATTGTTCATGTTTAACTGTTCACTTTAGGGCTATATTCCATATTTTTTTCCTTAGATGTTTGTGTTTTTTTCTGTTTAATGCTAAACAAAGAAAAAACTTGGAATGGCCTTATTTCTCACAAAGATTGAAGTATTATGTATGTCTAAGTTGCCACAATTGATTTTTGTATGTTTTAAGTTCTACTTGAAGACACATAATATGTGTGAACACTTAAATTAGATATGGGTTTATTTCTGGATAGATATGCCAAATAAATATACATCTGATCCTGCAATTTGAGGTGACACAGACGTTTTAATGATAGTAACAATGACTATGATGTTTACCATGATGAACTTATTTACAGCATTTTACACTAATTTCAAAGTCAGTACTTTGTGCTTATTACTCTGGTTGCCTACATACTTATGCGAGAATTGCTCGGATACACAACAAATCAGATGAAAATATTGATGTGGGGGCATTAGATATGAGATACATAATAATAATTTAACATTGCCACAGCAAGAAGCAGACAATCTAAAATTGCCAATGTGTGGCACAGATAATGTAACATTGCCACAGCAATGAATAGCCAATTCAACATTGCCAACGTGAGGTATAGATAATTTAACATCGCCATAGGAAGGAAAAGACAATCTAACATTGCCAACTTGAGGTATGGATAATTTAACATTGCCAAAGCAAGGAACAGACAATCAAACATTGCCAATGTGCAGTACAGATAATTTAACATTGCCAAAGCAAAGAATAGACAATCTACCATTATTAATGTTAGGTACAGATAATTTAACATTGCCAATTTATCATTGTTACCTTTAGGTACAGACAATTTATCATTGCCAATATGAGGTACAGATAATTTAACATTGCCATGGCAAGGAATGGACAATCTAACACTGCCAACGTGAGGTACAGATATAATCTTATATTGCCAGTGAAATGAAGAAAGTTTATTTCAACAATTCAACAAAGCAGAAAATGTGATAGAGCGCACTGCCCAGACACAGGGAGTTATATCTGATGACAGAGGTTAAACTATGTCCTAAATCTGACAAACTTATAGTAATACAACACTCAGATAAAACATATTGGAAGCTACAAATGAAAGCATGAATAAATAAGTAATAAATGAGTTATGATAAATATAAAACAAACCACATGTAAGTGATAATGTTGTAATGCTTCTATTTTTTCTACTAAAATATTGCACAAACACGTGAATAACCCGAGTATTGGACTAGTCGTAAACATATTGTAAGCCATCACAAAATATTCTTTGTTTCTAAGATGAATTCTTTCTCAACTGAATGTGGATAAAAAATGTTTTTTTTATTAATCCACTTTTGTAATGTATATCTATAGTTGGAAAAACTTACATGAAAATCCTTTATATATAACATATCTATTGATAGAAAATCTTATATTAAATATAAAAATCACTGACCAGTCAGCTATCATTTTTATAAAAATGATCAATATTTTAAACCAGTTCCTGGAAACTTCATTTTTGCCTGTTTTTTTTTTTTAATTCAGCTAACTGTATAAATCATTTAAATTGACAGTGAATACCAATTCCACTTGACATGTTTGTGAGATCAATAATAATGTTCTCATTTTGTAAAATTTTAATACTAGCATACTCTAATGTCTGCAATAGCAGTCCCAGGTGTAGGAATGTTCTACTGTTCTATACCCTCTATAGTTAACTCTAATACTGACCTCAAAACCAGACATTCTACATCAAAATGAAACCCAGATATCAATACTCTATAGACTGTATTATCATCACATGTCCTGCATGATTTCATATTTATAAAACTTATATGGTCCATTAAAGTACAAAAAATAGTTTGATTTTACATAAAAGCAGGTTAGACAAATTAAGTATACAAGTTTTGAAAAAGTGGGGGTGAGGGTTGGGTGTGTTTGATGTCATTGAAGAGTGTGAAAAGCTGAGGATATTTTTACCTTTAGAGGTATGTAATATATCATTTCTATCATCCAAAGACTGAACACAATGATTCAAATAAAACAAATATTTTTGAACCAAAACTTATTTTTAGATGGCTGGACTGATGAATAATTTGAAACAACAATAACTAAACTGGAATACTTAAACATTATAAAATGTTTTCTAAATCAATAAGAATGCATTTCTTCATTATCACAGGGTAGGATATGCATAGACATAAAATTACACCAAAAATGAATTACAAGGCACATATTATTTTATAAGAAAAAACATAACAGCAGTTAGACAGTATTTGTAGAGTCTGGTTCCATATCGCATATATTATAAGATTTACAAGTATTATAGAAAAATGTCTACAAGATTAATGTTCTACAATATTGGAAAGCAGAATTTCATAATGAATATTTTACAACCAGGAATTTGCAGAACTTCATATATAATTCTATTGCACAATTTCAGTCATAAAAGTACATTTTTTCAATAATAGGAACAAAAAAAAATAATAATAATATAAAAGTGACTACAGTTGTCATGTGTTTCTACAGCAACCTACATGCCTCAAATTAAAGCTTAGTAAGAGCCAATAACATGGTGAAGGGGATGTTGTGTAAAAACACAGATGTTGATATTATCAATTATACATCTATAAAACTCTGAAATATCCCACATTCACCATTGATCCTCACATAATTACCAGTTTACAACAAGAACATAGTTTGATAATACAATACACAAATGTGAATTGTAAAATCTGATGACACAGTTATATATAAATCTATATATATATATATCAGTCTTAACAAAACAGTATATCCTAAAATTATTCTACAGAATTACACTACAGCACTCTTTGGTTGACATAATGACTAACACTCGTCTCACATTGGTCCTTTGTTCACTGTTCCATACAAGGGTTCCTGCTGTAAATAGAATAAAAAGTTTAAAAACAATCCTTGAAAAATTATGTGTGTAAGATGTATTCATCAAAACTGTCAGTCAATGATTATGAACAATAAATTACATATTAATCTCACCGAGATAAAGTAATGACATCATGTAAGTTTAGACGATATTCATAAAGACGTGAAGCAAAGTGAAAAAGCAAATTCTTTTTAGAAAATAGATTTTTTAAAAGGTGTTAGCATTTACTGGAAGTACGGTAAAACATTTATTAAGATTTCTGAATTGCAGTCTCTTAGGACAGGTGGACTACTCAAAGTGACTGAATTATGTAGATTACTAAATACACTATTTCACTTATAATGGTCTCTCAAGACAGACAGCCAAGTGGTTAGAGCACCACAAGTTAAAGCATGAGGTCTCTCGCCTCTGACCAGCGCAAGTTTGATACCTAATCTGATTTCGTGAGCAAGTTTGCCAGTTTACATGCAGAGAGTCAGTGCTCTCTTTCTGGGTACATTTCAACCGAGTTTTCTCTTCAACCATTAACTCATCAACCTCTGGAAAACAATGAACTCTGCTGTAAATCAATGACTTAGATCAGTCCAAATGTGTCTCTAGGGGTCAATGAGTTAAAAACTGCCTGCCAACATATGACTGAAAAATTATTTAGTGTGGCGTAAAACAATATTCAAACAAACAAAACTCAAGACAGATGGTTCTCCATAACAGTGGTATCACAAGACAGATGGTTCTCCATACCAGTGGTATCACAAGACAGATGGTTCTCCATACCAGTGGTATCACAAGACAGATGGTTCTCCATACCAGTGAGTGGTCTTATAAGACAGATGGTTCTCCATACCAGTAGTCTTATAAGACAGATGCTTCTCCATACCAGTAGTCTTATAAGACAGATAGTTCTCCATACCAGTGGTCTTATAAGACAAGTGGTTCTCTATACCAGTGATCTTATAAGACAAGTGGTTCTCCATACCAGTAGTCTTATAAGACAAGTGGTTCTCCATACCAGTGGTATCATAAGACAGATGGTTCTCCATACCAGTGGTATCATAAGACAGATGGTTCTCCATACCAGTAGTCTTATAAGACAGATGGTTCTCCATACCACTAGTCTTATAAGACAAGTGGTTCTCCATACCAGTAGTCTTATAAGACAGAAGGTTCTCCATACCAGTAGTCTTATAAGACAGATGGTTCTCCATACCAGTGGTATCATAAGACAAGTGGTTCTCCATACCAGTGGTATCATAAGACAGATGGTTCTCCATACCAGTAGTCTTATAAGACAGATGGTTCTCCATACCAGTAGTCTTATAAGACAAGTGGTTCTCCATACCAGTAGTCTTATAAGACAAGTGGTTCTCCATACCAGTAGTCTTATAAGACAAGTGGTTCTCCATACCAGTGGTCTTATAAGACAAGTGGTTCTTTCTCAATTTTGTTGATCTCTGAGGACATTCAGTCTTTTAAGTCACTAATACCTCAAGACAGGTGATTTTAAATGTCAGGGGCTTTTCACAGCAGGTGGTTTTAAATGTCAGGGGCCTTTCATGACAGGTGGTTAGGGACCTATCATGACAGGTGATTTTAAATGTCAGGGGCTTTTCACGGCAGATGATTTTAAATGTCAGGGGCTTTTCACGGCAGGTGGTTAGGGGCCTATCATGACAGGTGATTTTAAATGTCAGGGGCTTTTCATGGCAGGTGGTTTTAAATGTCAGGGGCCTTTCATGACAGGTGGTTAGGGACCTATTATGACAGGTGATTTTAAATGTCAGGGGCTTTTCACGGCAGGTGGTTTTAAATGTCAGGGGCCTTTCATGACAGGTGGTTAGGGACCTATCATGACAGGTGGTTTTAAATATCAGGGGCTTTTCATGGCAGGTGGTTTTAAATGTCAGGGGCCTACCATGACATTGTCTTTTATTTCTGCAGTCTCTCAAGACAATTGTTTCTCAATGTTCGTGATATCTCAAGAAAGGTGGTTCTAAATATTGGAGGTATCTAAACATTTGGTGTTTTATGTCAGTGGTCTCTGAAGGCAGGTGGTTCTACCTATCAGTGGTCTCTTAATAGATCTAAGGTATTTTTGTAAGACTAAGTAATGTTTACCTGAACTGGTTTTGATGCAAGTAAGACTCCAAATGGATCAGAAGGATCATTTACAGACTGAAAATGTACAAATATATAAATTAGATACAGAAATAAGGATCAAATATATGTAAAATATATAAGAATATTTACTTGTAAAGAATACAAACACAATACATGAATAAATACAATAATAGTTACCATAACATCTTTGTTAGTACAAATATAATAATTCAAAAGGAGGTAAAAAACAACAACACAGAAGAATGTTGCAGTAATAAATATATAATAAATAAAAATCAATAGGCCTTAATGTTCTGTAAACAGTTTAGATCTCATGAAAAAAATCAAATGTTATGTTAAATCTTATTCCCCTGAAATTAGTATCTAAAAAGAATTGTAGAATGAAACTATAATTAACAAGTAAGTAATATAAAATCTAAATATTCATGCAGGCAGTGAGCAGAAAACAGATAAATACTAAAACAGCTGGGGAAAGATAGAAAATCTGAGGCATAATTTCACTAGGACAAAACAAAATGTCCCACAGGCCTTATGGGTCACCTGAGTGAGTGAAATGAATGATTACACTAAGCATACATGTATGCTAGTTCATGACAAGATTTTTAAAGATGTACCATTTTTTGCCATTTTTGGTCCCTTTTGGTGCCTCTATGGGTATAGGCCTACAATCCTTTTCATTCGCAAACTTTATGCAAGCTAGATTGAAATGGGTATAGTTTCTGCCAATATTGATTAAAATTGACCTATTGGTTCTTGAGATTAAGTTGAAAATGTCTAAAAATTAAAAAAAAAAATCACATCTTTTGTTTACTTGGGTGTCTGTGACCTTGAAATCTTGTCACAATGATATTAAATAATTCCTAACAAATTTCACATACATGTATATCTTTGTATACAAGATGTCAACAAGTTTTGAATCAATTATTTCTATAAAACTCTTCCACTATATGGCCATATGGGGCTTACAGAAGACCATGAACCCATGCTCTCAGGGTCATAAATTTCACAAATTTGGCAGAAGGCTTTAAAAATACATTCATTTCTCTTAACAATTCATAGATTAAGAAAAAAAAATTCTAAGACAAAGAACATGGATATAGTCACTATATGGCTAGACTAATACTGCCTAGGGACTGAACCCATGACCCTGGGGTAATCATCTTAACCACAGCATTAAAAAATAGACTAAGTTTGAAACAGGGTCATTGTTGAAAAAAAAAAAAAAATCAAAAAGGAAAAAATCAAAACAAAACAAAAATAAAAGCCACCCCCCCCCCCCCCCCCCACCCCCCCCCCCCCCCCCCCCCCCCCCCCCATTATCCAGCATCTGAAGCTGAGGGTATGCTTAGAATCATTAGACATATACACCATGTTAAGTGTGTTGATGTATGACCGGTATGAGTAGATAATTCTGACTTCAATCAATCTTCTTAATCACAACATTAAATAAGTCCACAACAGGATCATATTACAAAATATAGGGTAATCGTCCAGCATCTGAAGTACGGGGGGGTGATTAGAATCATAAGACATACTTATCATGCAAGTTTTGTATAAGCAGCAGAGGAAGGTAAACCTGACTGTCGACACCCAACAGAGGAGCAATAGCATAAGCTCTCATCAACTTAATTGAGGCAAGCTAAAAACATGAATTGCATAACCCACCCCAGTAACAGTTTATGATCAGAATGACTACAAATGCAAAAGTTATGTGAAATCTTAGTTAAAATGAAAAAGGCAAGTTGTATAACTTAAAAAAAAAAAGTAAAATATCATACTGTCATTTCCGACATTGGATTGTTTGTTTTTGTTTATTTATTGTTGTTTAACGTCCCACTCAAGAATCTTTCACACATATGGAGACGTCACCAAATGCCGGTGAAGGGCTTCAAATTTTGGCCTATGCTCAGCACTTACGGCCACTGAGCAGTGAGGGTTCTTTAACGTGCCGACACCTACTGTGACACTGGACCTCGATTTTACTGTTCTCGAACTCACGATCAAGAGTCGAATGCACTACCAACTGTGCCAGGCCGGCTTCTCAAACATTGGAAAATAACATGGATAATATGTGAACAAACTTGAAGCTTCCAACACCTAACTGTAGTGCATAGAAATATTTGCTGAAATCAGTGATGGGTGATTTAACAAATTCTCATATGAACAAAGAACACACTTATTTTACATATGACAGTGTAAGTGGACATTTACATGCCTGAAGAGTACTTTACCTGTAGTCCAGATTCTATTTGATGTAGAGTTTATCTGATAGCAGCAGATAATATAAAATGTTAGATATTAAAAGAGAAATAGAACATAAAGCAATTATGATAAGTAAATGTAAGCAAGAATATGTGTTAGATATGAGAGGTTAGAAGCGAGTTACACTGAGTGCAAGTTTTTTTTTATTGAGAAAAGCATAAGGCAGAAATGCAAGTGATATATAAATATAAAGAAGAATAGGAGAACCAACTAGTTAAACATTAAATTAACTCATTCACCCCTAAAGACACATTTGAACTTGTCCATGTCATTGATTTACAGAAGAGACCATCGTTTTTCAGGGGTTGATGAGTTAAAGCTTTCCAGAAAACACAAGATAGTCTTAGATTATTTTTAAACACAACATTAAAAAAATTACATTCCCAAACAAACAAAATTTAATTCTTGTTAGTGAAGCAAAAAATTTTGTTAAAACAAAAATACTTTACAGAGATTATAATACTCACTGTGTGTTTACTACCACTGGACTTTCTCTTTCCACTTTTCTTTAGACTACCACTTTTAAAATTAAATGAATCTCCGAAAGAATTATCAAAAACTGCAAATGGATCATCTGTTGAATTACACAGTGATTCTCCATTTTGTTTACTGTCTGATGGTACATTTGACTGTTCAGACTTTTGACTAGAAAATGACATAAATGGATCACTACTGTCAAAAGCGGAAGACACTGAAAATGCATCATTTGAACTGAATGGATCAATATCAGCAAATGGATCGGATGATAAAAACGGATCCTCTATTGTAAAACCCTTGGATCCAATGTCATTTACATCACTTTTAATATTTACCACAGAATTTTCTGTCACTGTTTCAATGTTTACTTGAGATTTTGTAACACTTGAATTTTCAGAATGTGTTGTGTTTCTGGGTGGAAGTTTTGGGGGACCATTGTTAACATTTGCTCTTGGTCTCGGTCTGGGAATTTGGGTGGTGGGAAGACTATTTTGAGGATCTGTAGACTGACCATGCATTGGTGAATGTCTGTCAGAAGCACTGGTTACATGATCTACATTCCTTGGTGGAAGGGAAGGGGAATTTGTACTTCCAGAACTTGCACTGTTTGGACGGGGTGGAGGGACCGGTGGTACAGGGGAAGAATCCACACCAAATGGCATATGGTCTGTAGGCAATGGTGGTGGTAACCCTGATGGTAGTGGGGGTGGGGGTCCATCAGGGGATGGCAAATCAAATAAATCATCACCATCGCTAGAATTGATTACATTTTGATTGATCGTGCTGTTCTCTGTCACACTTGTGTTATTGTCTGTATGCAGTTTGTGAGAGAAATTGGCAGTGTCGGATTTGGCAGCAAGTGCAGATTTGGTTTGCGGAGGATGCAGGAAGGATGTATCAAAGGGATCAGATGATTTACATGGGAATGAGAGGGAGAAATTGACAGCATCTGGCAGTGCATCATTATCCACAGATCCAAATGGATCACTTGCCTGTGGCTGCATCTGCTGTGGACCAGAAGTTTTCTCGACTATCATCTCGTTCATGGATTTTTTGGGTTGAGTATTTATGTCTGCAAACAAGTCTTTTGGTGTTTTGGAAACTTTATCCTTGGTGCCTAAATCACAAAGATCAGCAAAAGCATCCTTTGGTCTCTCTGCAGCTGGAGGAAGCTGGCTTGAAAATTGGTTTTCAATTTTAACTGGAGCTAAGACAGGCTCATCAAACAGTGATGTTGCTGGTTGTTGAACTGGTTGTGTTTCAAACATATTTGTCCCTCCAAAAGGTGCAGGTTGTCCTGCACCAAATGGATTGGAGGCAGGTGGAAAGGTTCCAACAGGTGGTTGCCTCTGAGGAACTGGTGGGGGTGCAGCAAATCCAGCAGCCTAGAACAGTAGTGACAACAATAATAATCACAATGAAAACAAGTGTTAATATGTAAGTAATAGAATTGGAAATTCAAGACAAGAAATGACAATGAAAACACTGATTAAGAAGATAGCCATCATATTAAATACTAAGTTTGTATACTTTTTCATGATAAGTTTGTTTTGTTTAGTTGTATTTATTTGTTTCAATGTTATATTCCTTGGCAATAATTTTTCATTTCATAAAGTTTAAGATGAAGTGTCAAATTTTTTTATGTGTGCTTCAGACATGCCAATGTAGTAAGGGCTCTTTTTGTATCATGCCAACTACAATTACAGAGGGCCAATGTTTTAAGGGGCACTTTAAAGATTACTGGCTTCACTTTAATACAAAGTGCATGATCTCTTTTTTGTGTGTCTCAAACTGCTAAGTCTGGGTCAAGCACCATAAAAAATTAGAATTATTTAAGTCTAAAAATTTTATCCTGAAATCTGATTGACTAAGTAGGCCAAGTTGACAATATTCTCAGACTTGATGAAATTCTTAAGTTTTATGGTGCCTGGCCCTGACCTGGATGCAAACCAAAACCTTCTTCTTTCAAAGACTAATAGAATCAACCCCTACCTTAAGGGTATGACAAAGGAATCTCCATCCGAGGGTAAGATTCTTGAATGACAAACCCGAGGCTTGCCGATGGTTTGTCTTTATAGAATCTTATCCTGAGGATTGAGATTCCTTTGTCACACCCTGAAGGTAGGGGTTAATTATTTTTGTCCCATGTCTTAAATACATGTCTATATAGATCTATGTGTAATGTACATGTCTATGTAGATCTAAGCAGATCTATGTCAAGTCTGACAAAACTATGTACTGCATTCTAGGAGCCACAGGCATTCTTTGTCACAAATTGTACTGTGACATAGTACCCTAGGGGTTGACAAGGAAATCATTCCCCGTAAAAAAGAGGGAAAAATCTGTGAACCATGTGAGAAAATACTGTGCTATTACATCATCATAAGTAATACTGATATTTTACAGTATACAATATTATATTTGTTCTTTTATAGGGAAACATTAAAATGTAAAACAAAAGTGGATTTAAATCTACTCTATGGTGTTATGTCAATATTTCTGTAAACATATCAAGCCTACTACAACATGTAATTTCAGTTTAAAGTGTAATCAAAATCACTCCTGTCCTTCACCTCAAATGTCAAATGCTTAGTGAAGGAACTGACACATAATGTGTCAAAAGACACATAACTGACCTACTATCTGCGCGGCTCACTTCGGAAATTGGAAAATCTTTAATATTTCGAAAGCAATGAAATAATAGTGTATAATGAAGGCCTCAATGGTTGAAATAAGTTGTCTAATAATTAAAATGTATTCATATAAATGATTGAACGAAAATGATTCAAATAGAGTAGGGGTGGTCATTCGCAATGTTAAAATTATGTTGTCAGCTGTGGAGGGAATTCCTGTGTGTACTCAATGACATCAATTATGGACGGTTCCAATTTTCAACAGGTACGCAACATACTATCTATTAGAGTAGGGGTGGTCATTTGCAATGTTAAAATAATTTCGTCCATTGTGGAGGGAATTCCTGCATGTATTCAATGACATTAGGTATGGATGGTTCCAATTTTCAACAGGTAGGCAACGTACTATCATACTTTCTTAAATGGGAAGAAGTGAATCTTCTGTCATAAATGATATAATAAAAGAACTGTGGATGACTTTTCGATTTCCAAAGTGAGTCACGTGGACAGTAGTGTATTTTCATTGTGAATCTCCAAAGAGATTGTGTTGAAATTTTATAATGCCGAAGGAAATATGTTTTATAACAAGAGTTATCAAAATAACAAAGTTTGTGGGTGGCAGCATTGAGGAAGGTTGGTGTCTCATGTACAATGTAACTGAGTTCTTTCCTTGGCCATTTAAAACTTGCTGCCACCGTGTATAGAAAAATTGTAGCATGGCGTAAAACACTGTTTAAACAACAAAGATACATACATTTTTACCAAGAAATAGACATTATCTAGACCATACTCATCTATCTACATTTATTGTAATCAGTATGTTCTAATATCATAATTCATTTTGTCTTTAAAACCAAGTTACCATTGGTGGTCTTGCAAATGGATTTGCCATGGCAGGTTGTCCAGCAAAACCTGGTTGACCCACTGGGAATGGTGTGGCTGGTTGCCCTGGCTGGGCGGGAAAGGCACCAAATGCTCCAGGCTGTGGTTGTGGTGCACCAAACCCAGGCTGCTGTCCGGGAGGAGGCCCAAACAGACTGAGGATATCTTCCTTCTTTTTAGGTGCTACAGGCTCCGAGCTAAATAAGTTGAGCTCCTGGAGATCAGAGCTTGCTGATGTTCCATTGGAGGTCTGTGGTGATGTGTCAGCAGCTGGCAATCCCCAAGGATCTGATGCGGGGGCTGCTGCTGTAGATGTAGCAGGCAAATCATCAAATAGGGATTCCATTTTGTTCATTTGTTCAATACCCTAGTAATAAAAAAAACAAATTGCTGAACATAATGAAACAATGGCTACATACTAATGTGTAACATAACTACTAATGGTAAACACCAAGTATGGATACCTGTATTTGCAATAAAAAGTAAAAAAAAAAAATCAAAGTACTGAAAGTACTGATATGAGTTGATGGTAATGTTAAGTTTTAATGAGGTACAATACACTCAGTAAACTGAAAAAAATACACATTTTGTACACATGTTTGAAATATATTGCAGGTTAATTTCAATAAAGGGTAACACTGTCATATTGTAAATTTTGAATTTACTGTCACAATATGACATCAACCTTTTATTGAGAAAATGCATGTTATTTCCAGAAATTCCAAATTAGCAAAAACCTGGGTGAATCACCCAATTTTATTTAAAAAAAGAACAATAATGACAATGAAAACATCACAACTTTTTTACATTCTTTACATCTATATCACATGTGAGTAGCCTATAGGCTGAATTTCTACCCTGATTTTAAGTTACTTTTTATTTTGGTACAATTAGGTTTCACAAAAAAGTAAGTTATAATTGGGGCAGACATTCAGCCTAATGTGAGTACTGATGGCTTAATTATTATGCAACAAACTACATTGATCAGCGACTTCTGCTCATAAACACATCGTTTCATCGATATTAAATTTCTATGCCACAGTACAGTATTGTACACCTACACTCTACTTCCCATCAGTAGCCTTAAATCTCTAGGTCAATAAGTGTGCATATAAAACATTTTCCCAACTTCAAAGACTGCCACAAGTTTCTCATCAGTTACAATCATGTGACCAATGACAACCTCTCTGTCCAACTTCACAGCAAGATCTTGCCAATACACAGTAAGGGAAAGATATGCAACTCGACCAAAAACTCATTTGCATATTAATCGTGTACAAGAATTGTAAACAGTCTGGTCAATCGCTTTTAGCATCAATTCTGTCACAAATGTATAATGTTAAAAAATAATTGGAAAGTAACATTCTAAAGCAAATTTATAATATCTTAAAACTCATATAGGACACCGAACTGACTTTCAATTGCATATACAGTATAACCTGCTATAGCAGCCACCTCTATATAAGGATTACCTGTTTATAAAAGCCAATTTTTTCAAGTCCCTTGACTGCATACTTCAACTAAATTGAAACTGTGTATAAGGATCACCTGCTCATAAAGGTAAATATTTTCTGTTCCCTTGGGTGGCCCCTGTATACAGGTTTCACTGTATTTCAACAGGTCTTCTAGACCTAAATTCTTCAGCGAATTGTTACTTTATGTTTGAAAATTTAAAAAACAAAAATTTATAACAAAAGTGTGATTTGGAAATTTCAATCTTGAAGTTGAGTTTATGTTGCTGAAATGCACATACATGTGTAATTTCCTGTCAATATAATATGTTATTAACCCCATACTGCAAAATGTGCTTAGACTAAATCCAAATAAACAACATACCATAACATTACTCAGTTGATGGAACATCCAACTCGTAAAAACTGAATGACAACATCATGGACATATCAAACAGTCTTCATGTAACTGGACTTCTCATATGTCATTTACCATGTTTGATGGAGGAATTACAACACAATGGACAGGATAACAGGTTTATCACCAAAGGGGATAACTCAAGTTATATATTTTACCATGTTTTTCTATATTTCCAAGGACCGTAAAATTCAACCGTAAAATTCAACAGACTTAATTTAACTAGGCTATTAAGTTTCAAGTCAACTGGCGGAATTATCTCCCTTTAATGGTATGTTCATCATGAATGATTAGAGCTGAATGTAGCTGAATATATACAATGGTTGGAGAGGTCTTGTCTAGCTCTTTCACTTTCATTTATAGGGGTCTTGTCTAGCTCTTTCAGTTTCATTTACACTGAATGTTATTTTGGGGCAATATAAAGAAAATAAAATGTTGATCACCTTCACTACAATTTATATTGAATAATAATGTTTTTCCTTATACAAAGACACTAAAGTCTTGACCAACAAATATGGGTTTATACCTGTTCAATGGTCACAAGTTCATTCTGAAGTTCTAAAATGGATTCTTCTTTCTTTGGTTCCTCCACAGGGTTGTTATTTTTTGGTACCTGAAGATCAAATATTTGAAAGTTATAAATTTTCATATACATGTATATAGACATGGTGTGTTTGTGTTGGTTGGTTGGTATTGTTGTTTAATGTCCCATTCGAGAATCTTTCACTCATACAGAGACATCATCAATGCCAATAAAGGGCTTCAAAGCTTTAATGTGCCAACACCTACTGTGACACGGGAGCTTGGTTTTTACTGTCTCATCCGAAGGACAGGAATCCGACCTGTTGTCGGCTGGGCTCGAATTCACGACCAAGAGTCGAGCTCGCTACCAACTGAGTCAGGCCGGCTTATGTGTATGTAGGCCTGAACATGCATGTAAAAAGATATATTTGTAGGCAACATAAATCCATGTAAGCATTATACATGTATACTATATTCACTGTCAGCTATGAATACTTTCAATACTTATAATTCTGTAAGTTAATCAAACTTTGTAATTAATAATTAGTTTGAACACTACAAACCCTTATAAACACTGGACACTGTGTAGTCTGAATCCAAAGTACAGCAGGGTGACAAAAGTGAGGACATACTCCTATTTGTCTTCATATATTTTATATAAATGACTATATACATTCTGTGAGCAATATATAGAACAATCTTAATACAGTCGAACCTCGTTATCTCGAAGTCGTCGGGACCAAGTTAAAAAATTATCAGGTCTCTCACTAGATAGAATCCTGATTCTTCTTGTGAGCTTTTCGGTAAATGACAGAATAACTGAAGGCCTACATGTATATCGTGTGTAAACTGGAATTTTGTGAAGATTTTTATTCATTGTATGTTCTCAAAAAATGATACTGAAGGCATATTTTTTCAACACTAGCCATATCATCACATGATACTTTAATGAAGAAGTAAAAAAAATTAACCTGGAGATAACTGGTCCCTTTCACATTGAAATTCAGTATCAGAGCCATGTTTAAACATTGACATTAGCAGATTTCGATCTCAAGTTATCAGATGTTTTTAGTGAGATGTAGAAGAAAAATTGATGGGATCGGCACTTAATCTAGAGTTAACTGGGTAAACGGAGATTACCAATCTCGACATAACGAGTTTTGACTGTATTAATGATGAGTACTGTGAAAAGTATACTGGTTCATATTCTTTAAAATGATGAACGATAGATAGTGTTGACTATTTATGAATAAAGCACTCAGAAGATAAATTCCAATATCTATGATAAAAAGCATGTTAATTATTAGATAGTATATACAGGTATCAGGATTGAGGAAAAAGTAGGTTGCCTTTCATATTTTCCTGTATTACGGTACATTTTCAGGTCAGTAATAGAACTGAAATGTATAGTATATCATTGATACATGTATATTGACTAGATATCATTGTGATTAAGCTGTACTGTAGAGGAAATCTTTGTTAATATTGATAGTTGATATTGCTGTAGAGAAGTCAGAATATTAGGCAGTACTGAAGTTTCATCACACAAAGAAATCAAATCTCAAAAAAGCATGAGGCTACTTCAGGTGATCAATGCTCAATAAATTCCATTGCAAAGAAATTAACAGCTGATCTGAAATGTGACCAGTAATGATGACGATCCAGGTTAGTTTGCCCCAAAGCTGCAAATTTTGAAATTTAAGCTGAGAATACCAATCATATAGTGATCAGTGACCAATTCTCACAGCATTGGATATCAAAAAGTCAGAACATCCCTAGAAGATGTGTACTGAAAGCTGGAGGGATCATTTCACAATATATATATATATATATATATATATATATATATATATATATATACACACACATATATATATATATATATATATATATATATACACACACACACATATATATATATATATATATATATATATATATATATATATATATAAAATTCAGCTAAAATACCTGGTTATACAGGTGATGATAGGCATAGTGAATGAATGCACAAAACATGTCACAAGATGTTATGAAATCTGATTTTCAGAACCATTTTACAAATCAGTCCTAAATTTCTGACTTTTCAGAACCATTATACATATCAGCTCTGTATTACTGACTTTTCAGAACCATTATACATGTACATATCAGCCTGCATACTTTATCAATACGACCACCAATCAATTGTGAAATCGGGATGTTTAAAAATATGACAGGAAATCAGAGTGTTTTATTTAATACACATTATGGATTGAAAACAAAACCTAATTTACTAGTAAATCAATCTGTAAAATGCTGCCTAGCCTCGCAGAGCAGAAATTAAAGAAAAAGCTTGTATAGCAATAAAGTAAAATTGATATCAAATCTCTAAGTACAACTAATAGTTGTACAAAAGCTTACATACAACAACAAAGCAAAACTGATATCAAAACTTAGGGTACAACTAACTGTTGTTGAAAGCTTGTATAACAACAAACCAAAACCGATGTCAAATCTTTAGGTACAACTAACCGTATAAATTAAATGTGTTATCTACATTTACAGGGAATTTTATCAGGTTTGTTTGCATTCTTTTGCTATCAAGTCATCAGCTACATCATGACTGAGATACAAGGTTCATTACATTGTGTCTAAGTGTATTATCCATGTTGAATATATAAACTTGATGTGTGACATCTCAATTGAAATCAGGAACTTAAAATACAAAATGTATGATTGTAAAATACAAAGACAGAATATTTTAGAATAGAAACAACCATTTTTTGATCAAAAGTATTATCCTGCACATGAATGTTGTGTGGGAATTTGGAAACTAGCACAGAATGCATTGCAAATACATGTACATGTATATCTTATCTAATGGCCTTTTTATCTATTAATGCTATTTTATTTTATCACATATTAAGAGAATTTTGTACATATAAATTTGTAGGTACTAAAAAGGCTAGTTACAAAAAGCAGAACAACTTTTAACAAGATAGTTACTGATATTACAACAAAGCTAAGTGACAACAATTAGTTTTATAGCAAAACAACAATGAACTGATATTAGTTTGTGCAGTAAAACTAATATATTAGACAGGAGAGTATCCAAACTAAAGAGAAAGACTAGAATAGGTGCAAGTTTACAGTCATGCCCACACTGGCACTTACTTCATATATATGTTCAGGGCTATCAGGACTATCATCTATAGGAGATCCATTCATAGGAACCTATAGTTTTGAAGGCATTTGATGTTAGGTTGTACAGATCCATCAAATGTTAAAATTATAATATGTACATAAGATATATATCATCAATACAAATCAAAATGCTTCACAGCTTCACCTAATTCCATCTCTCTCTGCTACTGCACACAGACTCAGTTTTCTCTCACTTTTAATGACATTCTCTTTACTCTCTACCTCCCCCCCCTCTCTCTCTCTCTCTCTCTTTCTTTCTGCTACTGCACACGTACTCAAAGTTTTCTCTAACTTTTAATGACAATCACTTTACTCTCTTTTCCATCTCTCTCAAATAAATTTATATCTCTGCAATTGTTGGAAAATATCATACACAAGTCAACTGAATTTTAGTATACTGAAAAAATAGTAAGTAACACAGCCACATCATGTGTGGTCTGCCTGTTATAAAATTACTACAACAGAATGGTAGCCTATCATTAATGGAAATTCTGCTGTTACTCATCTAATTGGAAAAATTCAAGAGAGATACAAACAATTTTCAAATTACTGAGTTAATTACAAAAAGATTATAAACCCTACCTGGTAAACAGGCTCATCATCAGTAGAAGATTCTGTATTTAGATCATCACCTAGTTTAACAACTGTATCGAATTAAAAAAAAGAAATGTTAAAGCATTATGCTTTTACTGTATGTTTGTTGTCATACAATGTATTCAAATGGTAAAAGTTTTAATCAGATGATGGTCAATACATCTCCAATGGAGATAAATACACTAAAACCAGCTACATAGAGATCATTCCAATCTGTAGCTGTGTTTTTCTGTTTTGTCCTATGTTTGCTATTCAGAGTATGTGAAGGCAGTCAGCATAATAATTATGATATTGCTGTGTGTAGTTTTCACCATGCCAAATAGAAGATGGGGTTGAAAGAATAGCGCATGGCCCTCTAGACCGTGTTTTCAAACCTACTGGTACTGATTATCTTAGCATGGTGAATGCTACACACAACAACAACAGAAATATGGATTCAGTTGAACAATGTAGAATTGAAGCAGGTGTGGGGTATAAGATGGCTAAGAGATTTTTGTTCTTTCTTTAAAGTATGAAAGTTGTTGAACATTTTAAAGTACCAGCTATTCAAATTCAATTCACCTTCTAGAAGGATTTAGTTAACTCACTGACTCCTATAGCCACATTTGAACTCACCCATTTCAAAGAATTGTAAAGTAAACTGTCAGAATTTGGAAGTGTATGATTTTGAATCTAAATCCTGTATATATTTCACACACAATATTTGCTTGTTCGCTCTTGAGTTATGACCGTAGACGATACTATCTATTGATTTGGGTGAGTCTAAATATGACCTCAAGGGCTGAGGAGTTAAGTTCCTTATACTGATGCCTATTGTATGCTGCAGTGATAATGTGCCAGTGTGAAGTAAGACAATAGGAAAATGTCCATGGCAAAATTGGCAAATGCACTTCAACATGTTTTTAAGTACTATAAAACTACAAAAAAAAACCTGTAAAATGAAAAAATAATTGAACTTTAGAAATGATACTCAATTCTTTTAAATGGTTTATAAGTTGGTTGGGGGCAAATCTAAGTCAAAATAAACACATTCAAAAATGATTTTATAATTAAATCAATATGATATAAAAATGATTTTATAATTATTATGATATAAAAATGATTTTATAATTATTATGATATAAAAACCTTTGCTTTCTTCTTCCTCTTGTTTCTTAGCTTCCTCAACTTGTTGTTCCTTTGCACTTTCCATCTGTTTCTTCTTCTTTTCATAGACAATTTGAAACAGATCCCTTAAAGTCAGTACCAAGTTCTCAGCCTATAAAAATAAATTGTTTTCATGGTTTATTTACGCCATACACATTTAGCAATTGGGATATTTTGATCATTGTTTAATTTTCGCCAATTTGGCCATCCTACTAAAATGACCAAAATTAAGCCATCAAAATATGTACACAATGTTTCTACCAGTACTTTTTAAACATATTTTAGTGGTCTGTAGATTAACAAACAAGCTTTTTTATTTGAAAATAACAATGTGGATGTTAAGCTTAATTAAGTATCATGTGATGCATCAATTGTAACTGTTCTACTGGCATTTTTTAATATTTTGATATTTCAAACATCTGCAATGTTTGACATGGCAAGACTGAGATATGATGATAGGCCAAATCTAAACATGATGTAAACATAATGGCCAAAATTTAAGTGGCCAAAAAATAACCCTTCATTTTTTGACCAAATTTTAGCGATACCAAATATCCCAACTTATGGTAATGTCATTTTTCTAATGGTGGAGGGGAGAAACCTGGTAACCCAAAAGACCACCGTCCTTCCAAAAAATAAACTGGCAGACTTCTACACTTTTGATGACTAGAGGTTAACATTAATCTATGTACTTGTATTTGCAACACTTTGTGGGCTTTTTGTTACCCACAAACTTCAATTATCTAGCACGGTTGCTTTTTAGAGTAAACATCTTATTACTGAAATAAAAACCTCACTTCATGGTGAACACTGTTGTTCCCCCATTGTTGTTCTCTAACCAACAAAAAGGAGTGTTGTAACAATTTACAACACTTTGACTAACAATATTATAGACTATCAGGAAAAATACATAGGTCTAGTACTAACAAAGACAGTAGTAAATTTTGGACAAAACAGATATTGTACTTACTGCTTTCTCTGTTTTGATGCCAATAAAGTTATGCGTACGATCCTCTGCTCCATATATATAACCAAATGCTCTTCTGTCTGTCACATCTCTTGATATAAATGATATTTTATGAACTGGATGATGATGTATTATAGTCTGAAATGTAAAATGTACAAAATGTAATATGTAATGAACAACAAACATCTCATACTATTACTGTAATATTTTATTTGACATACATGTACATAGAATGCTTGTTCCTCCATGTTCCTCTACAGTGGAACCTGTCTTGAAAGACCACTCTCACCAAAGACCACATTTCTTTTATGACCACATTCTGAAAGCCACTTGATTAAATAATCTTGTAAATAAAACCTCCTTTGAGAGACCACCTTCCTTGAGAGACCACATTTCAGAGGCAGATGGTGTTGTCTCTTAAGATAGGTCCCACTGTACCATCAATTAAACACATGTACCAGAACAATGTGATGACAAATCCAAATGTATCATACACTGTATTCATAAAAAGGTGAACATATAAATACTTATCTTTGACACAGGTGAATCGAATACTGAAATTGGACACATGTAATTTTAAATCAAATACTAAAATTGGACAGAGGTAAATCAATTAATGAACTTAGACACAGGAGAATTGAGTACTGAAATTGGACACAGGTATATCAAATACTGAAAACATGAATGTGAATCAAATACTGAACTTAGACACAGGGGAATCAAATACTGAAAAATCGATACATGTAAATCAAATATTGAAATTGCATGGACATAGGTAAATAGAATACCGAACTTATCACAGGTAAATCAAATACTGAACTTATCACAGGTAAATCAAATACTGAACTTATCACAGGTAAATCAAATACTGAAATTGGATACAGGTAAATCAAATACTGAAATTGAATGGACACAGGTAAATCAAATACTGAACTTATCACAGGTGAATCAAATACTGAAATTGGATACAGGTAAATCAAATACTGAAATTGAATGGACACAGGTGAACAGAATACTGAACTTATCACAGGTGAATCAAATACTGAAATTAGATACAGGTAAATCAAATACTGAAATTGCATGGACACAGGTAAATCGAATACTGAACTTATCACAGGTGAATCAAATACTGAAATTGGGTACAGGTAAATCAAATACTGAAATTGCATGGACACAGGTTAATTGAATACTGAACTTAGGTGCAGATGAATCAAAAACTAAACTTAGGTGCAGATGAATAAAATACTGAACTTAGACAAAGGTGAATCAAATAAATGTACAGGTGAAGTACAGTTACACAAATAAACATACAGATGCACTACTTAGATAAACATACCTTACTTTATCTGATTAATGTCTTTTTTTGGATGTTTCAAACATATGGGTACCTTAATGTGTGTCAAAAACCAATCTAATGGTCCACACTGATGTTACACAAATAATGAACATTTACAACTAAGTTTACTAACTACTTATCAGCACCAAGGTGCCTTTCCCATTTCTACTAAACACAATTAGAATTTTATAAAAAACAAGAGGGCCTCAATTGCTCACCTGAGAACCATCTACAAATGTGGAGAGAAGACCAAGAAGAATATGTACATGTAAGCTGATCTGGCCAAGAAACATAAATAATGCTGTTATAAGAAATGCATCAAACATTCTAGAAACCAAATTTCAGTTAAATTCTTGCTCAAAAACATTTCTTCACCTAATTACGAGTAAAACACATTAAATGAATGCATCAAAGTGAATGCATGGGGAGATAATTGAGGAAATCATGCAAAAATTAATGAAAATGACAAAGTCTGAAAAGACCTAAAAAATGCATCAAAAAATAATATTCTGATTTCTATGAAAAATACAAACTTGAATCATACATCCATGTAGATCACTCAGAAACAATCTGTTTTTCAATTCATGTAGTGGTTCTGGAGAAGAAGATTTTTAAAGAGGGTACCTTTTGGGACCTATTCTGCCCAACCCTGGATCCACCCCAAAGCCAATCTGGCTGAAAACTACAAACTTGGTAAAGGACCTTAAGCACTTGCTTTCTGCAAAGTTTCATCAAAATTCCTTATGTAGTTTTGAAACAAAAGCTGATAGTTTGCCCTGCCCCTCTTTTTTTGCAATCTTAAAAAAATCATAAAAAATTCTAGAAATTAAATTTCTGTAAAATTCTTGCACAGAAACATTTATTCACCTAATTACAAGTAAAACACATTAATTGAATGCATCAAAATGAATGCAAGGGTAGATAATTGAAGAAATCATGCAAAAATTAATGAAAATGACAAAGTCTGAAAAGACCTCAAAATTGCGTCAAAAATTAATACTCCGATTTTTATGAAAAATACAAATTTGAATCATACATTCATATAGATCACTCAGAAATAATCCGTTTTTCAATTCATGCAGCGGTTCTGAAGAAGAAGATTTTTAAAAAGGGGTACCTTTTGGGACCTATTCTGCCCCGCCCTGGACGAAACTGGCTGATCTTAGTAAAGGACCTTGAGCACTTGCTTCCTGTCATGTTTCATCAAATTCCCTTCAGTGGTTTCAGAGAAGAAGTAAAAAATATGAAAAGTTTATGGACAGATGCCGGACGATGGACGGGGAGTGATCACAATAGCTCACTTGAGCCTTTGGCTCAAGTGAGCTGAAAAAAGAAGAAGATTGAAACCACTTTTTCTTTACATGAATCCTAAACCTGACTTTTGGTCATAATAAGTCAGTGATAATTGGTACTATGCTACATGTTACTTGAAAATAAATGAAAATTTCATGTGATATATCACATATTTTTATAACCCCATAAACATTTTTGTTTGGTTAATACTTGACATGTTTTTTAAATATTGAATGGTGTTTTACACCACAATCAATAATTTTTCAGTTATATGGTGGTGGCCAGTTTTTAATAGTGGAGGGGACACAATTTTAATGTACTGTGGAAGAGACCACCAGCCTTCCGCAAGTAAAATGGCAAACTTTCTTACAAAAATCAGCTTGGTTTCCAGGGGACCTCGAACCTGTGCTGACCAGAAGTGAGACTTTATTGTTTAACGTGGGATGCTCTAACCAGTGGGCCAAGGAGACCCCATTTGATGAGATAAACAAAATTATATCAACTAAAAATGATTTATATAACCAAAAAACTTGTAACTCAACAATTTTATAAAATTTATACAAGTATAAGGAACTCTCATAGCTTCTTAGACTGAATAACTCTTGTAAACATCTGTATGTCTGAATTGGGAAAGCATTTCATGATAGAAAAGTAATAATTACAAATGTTAAGAAATTCAGAGAAATAGAACTAAAAGAGATTGAAATATCTTCTGTAAGTTTTGACAGTTCTAAACATGAGTATATTTACTTACAGCAGTACGTAAGTCAATAAGTTTAATTCCATCCTCTGAGACGTTGACAATAATTTTCTGTTTATGTACACCAGCAGTTTTGACAGCGATCTTTAATTTTGTTATTGTATCTTGGCACATTTTATCCCCTCTTGCATCCGGTACATCAGCAATACCTATCAGCTTAGCATTAAATACCACACCAGCTCCTGAAAATTTGTCGGAATCATTCCTCACTTCTGTAAATAACAAATATTACAATTATACCTGTATTGGTGCTTGATCACTGACTGTCAGCTCAAAATCTTATTTTCATATATTCAAATCTTATAAAACAATGTTAATCTATCAACCCACCTGAAAAACAAAGGACTCCTCTGTAAATCAATGACTAAGACCAGTCCAAATGTGTCTTTAGGGGTAAATGGATTAACGGCATTACATGATAAGGTGAATACATTTTATATTGTATAACTTGATTGGCTTAAATCAATATCTAAACTCCCTGTACATCATCGTTTAACATCATGCATCTAAAGAGCCTGGATAATTGGCATTTATTTTGATGTTTTAGTTAGTTTACTACTGTACCTCTTTATGCTATATTTATCATTCATGTAATGTTCACCTGTTAACAAAGATGTGATTCATTTTACCTGTTGTTTTTTTGGCAGCTTTTTTGTTTTGCTGAGCTACTTGTTGTTGTTGTGTTTTATCTTCAGTTTTATCATTTACATTATTATTGGTAGATTCTACAGGATTTGGCTCTGTCACCCCACCAGTGACTGCTATTTCTGTGTTTATTTCTTCTGACATTTTCCTCTGTATTTAAATAGATAATTTTTGCAGTTTTCCTTCTGTTTCAATCAAATGTTATTCAGAACTGAAAAATAAAAAAAGCATTCTGGTATCATTAAATTACAAACAGCAATGATTACTTTACTTCTTTATCATCCAACAATATGATTAGCCAGAAAGATGAGGTGAGTACAACATAAGCCACCAGATACATTTGTAACAGCATTCTTTTAAAGCAAAGGAAAAAGCACTATGAATTTGCTACTTTTAAACACACGCCTACAAACAGAGAGAGAGAGAGAGAGAGAGAGAGAGAGAGAGAGAGAGAGAGAGAGAGAGAGAGAGAGAGAGAGTTAGTTAGTTAGTTACAACGCCTCTAATAATAAACACATTTGTAAAGAATTATGATTCATCAGTTTGTGTCAAATTAAATGACATGCAAACTACTTCATTTTACAGAAGTTATACTTAAACGAACACTTGTTAAACTTCATTGTACAGACACGTCTTTCTGATTAGATGTACTGTATGTTAAGTATAAAAATAATTGTTATCCAATACACATGTACTAGGAACAGGAAGTACCCCATCAAACTATTTAATTTCACGTACGAGCGGTTTTATTTTAAATGTTTTTGAGACCTTTGAAACAATAACAAACATGAATCTTAAGCACACCATCTGAAAAAATATATATTAAAATGACAGGAGGTACAAGTTAATTAGACTTTAAACTTTAGACTTTTTCATAAAATTAAGTAATTCACATCAAAATACACGATTAACAAGTGTTTACGTAACACATTGGTTTATTTTAACAAATAATACTTTATGTACTTAATATGGTGTACAAATACTTTACAAAATGTAGACTATGAAGACTTTTAATTCCACACGTATTTTTCACATTTCTCTCTTTCCTTACACAATCACAATTTTTTTTAAATTGAGTAACTTAAAGATAAAATGAGGCCCTGCAAAGAAAGCCTATAATGCATGTATTTATAATTTTATCAATAACAGTGAACTAATTCAGACTTTCATAAGTTCAGATTTAGCAACACTGTAAGTATATAGCAAGTATGATATTTTATGTATCAATCTACCTAAAAATCATGCAAAATGGAAAAAGTCATTTATCCATTCTCACAGAATCTTGTAGTTTTTATATACATTTATATATTGTTTGTCCCAAGTCATAAATTTGATTCATGTACCTATTTATCCAAAAACTCTAGTATATGTTCAGACTGGGCTTTGTTGTTTCGTTTCGATGGTCTAAGACACCAAGTTATTTTCCAATCGAACATAAAATGTGTTTGTGAAACATTATGATGTACATGTAATTAGAAGCAGCAGATTCCAATAAAGGAATAAAGGTCAAGGTCACAAAAGATGCAGGTACTGTGCTCTACAATGTCCATGTATGTGAGAAGTTTCAAAGACCCAACTCATTCAGAATTTCAGTAATTGATCCAAACTCCAATATACAGTACATTTGAGATTGTGACCGGAAAAGGTCAAGGTCAAGGAAAAAACAAAGGTTGCAATGTATAGCCTAGTTATCATCAAAATCTATCAACATTTGAAGTTTCAAAGAGATAAATGTTTCTCCCATTGTTCACAGACTTTTCTTTCATTTTAAAAGGGAATGATTTCCTTGTCAACCCCTAGAGTATTGACAAGCTACGTACACTATATCATTACAATACAGTTGATGATGAAGGGTATATGTGGCATCTAGAATACTGTGCATAATGTCTGATTGTATTTGCATAGATCTACATATACATGGGAGATAGATTCTATTAATCATCAATGGTATTTCCACAATCAAGCCAAATTCAAACGCTACATGTATAATATATAAATCATAAGAACATGAAGATAATACATTATAATTAAGGGTTTGAGACTGTTATTTCTTAAACATTAGGCTATGTTAAAGTATGTCCTGTTTAAAGCATGAAGATAATTACATTTATGTAGATTGATGGTTTTAGGTCGTTACATATATTGCGCCAGGCTGTGAAAAAGTATTTAATGTTTGGAGCATGAAGATACATAAGTTATGAGTATTAAGTTGTTGAATGCTTAAAGCATAATTTTCCACTGCACAATGAAACTACATGAATACACTATATACAAACTGAATACTTGTACATGTATATATTACACTTATATCATGTTTCCTGTTTTTACAACATACTGCATGAATTTCATTTTCAAAATGAAAAATGTACATGTGTATATCACGGTTGAGCAGAAAGTTAATCTCATGTGACTTTTATCCTATTTATTTTTGGTATGTAAATGTTTTTCATTAAAACTGATTTCTAAAGGTGTCCATAAGATAATCATCTTTTCAATATAAATATACAAAATGAAATGTAGACATATTCTTAAGTGTAAATTAATCTGGACATCATATTCAACCGACACATTAATGAATCTGAAAGACAATCATTTTGATTTTTCAAAGACGTGTGAAAATGTTCATATTTCTGCTACATACACTGTAAGTACGTAGACATACATGTATATTTAAGGCATTTACGCTGATTCTTGTGCATGAACATATCAACTAGGCCCTACATAGTCATTTCTCATGCATATAATTTAGAATTGGGAATAATTGTAAGCTAAAAATAATTACAAATGTATCTTATTAAGATGATTAATTTTCCTGATGGGAGTTTCTAGGGTTGACAGTTATGAGTGTTAATTTCTTCATAATGTCTGATTACCATTTGGTATTATGTACGTGTACTGTACAATGATGAAAGGGTACAGTGATAGAGATAATGTTTATCAAACTTGTTGACCCGTCCTTTGGACCGTAATCAGTAACCCCAGTTATCTATATTGGGCAATAAACTCAAAATCAGTCCACTTTAAATACTATAAATATCTAACAGATTCAGACTTGCTACTTGAATAGACTCAGGATAACTGGATACATCTTATAAAACTTCATTATAATTTGTCTTAAATGTCTAAGTATTGGTACATACATGTACACACACACAGTCAAGGCATTTACCTACCAGTATTTCAAATAGAGTACAAAAATCTTTGTCCTTATGCTTCCTATATCGGTTTTTTTTTTTATCAATATCTAAATCTTTAAAACTTGCATGACAAGAAACAAAACAAAACAACAGGAAATTACAACAGCTTATTGTGCATTAAGATTAAACAGTTGTATATCATTCCTGATGTAAAGAAACAAAAGGTTTTAAATAACATTTGACATGTGTCCAGGTAGTGCAGTGGTTAGTGTACTTGCTTCTCACCAATGCAACCAGAGTTCGGTCCTTGGATTTGACAGGGGAGAATGCGAGATTGTATGGCAGTAGCCAACTCGGACAGGTGGGTATTCTCCCACAGCAAATCATCACCGCATGCCAACATCAGAGCCAACGAGAGACATTTTTATGTTGCTTTAACTTGTTTGTCAATCGTTGTAAAATAAATAAAGTTTAAACTAAACATTTAACTTATTTTGTCAGGTTTCTGTAGCTGTATGTAGCATACATATCAACACTAAAGTACCGTAAATGCATTACTATGTGCTAATTTTTACAAATTTGTCAAACTTTTGAAATACATGAATATATGCGGTATATGTAACAAAATGGCCATCATTTAGTTACATTTAACCAGAATAAATATATCATCATCATCATCATCATCCATTGGTATCTTCTTTGTGCCACTGGCAAATAAGGCCATCATCATCATGAAAGTGAATGCACTCTGGTGTTGTTGTTGTTGTTTTTTTTCATACATGTACTAATGGATATTCCATACATACACAATAAAACTATCTAAAATATTGTTATCTACATGTATTCATGTACAAGTACATACTGGTTGAAGACCAACTTCTACCAAGGTTATCATCTGATGGTAAATATGGGATTAGTGACTGGTATCTTAGTTCTTACTCAAATTTTGCACAGATATATTGAATAAATGTCTTTTTTCCTTCACACGGTTGTGCATGATAAAATATTATGAATATGTCATTAAACCATAGGCCTGGAAAGGATAGGTTGGTTGTTAGTAGAGACCAAAAAAAAAAAAATAAAAATTGATGTATCCAAAGACATTTAGAAACAATTCTACTACTCTACCTGTGCAAGAACTATTTCAGATATAAATTAAAAATGTATAACTAAAAAAAAAAAAAAAAAAATGTAGAAAATCAATCTGTGTACATGTATGCTGAATTTAAATAAAATTTTTCTCTAACCAGTCTACTTTCAATTCTAGTTACAAAGTTTACATCAAAAGTTACCTTCCTTTAATTGCAAGTGATGAGGTTGATTTATATCCACATGTACAACAATGATCAGTGAAATCAAGTAGGTATGTTGAAGATAATGTACATACCTGGTGATTGTTCGTATCAATGTTACTAAGTCTCTACCTATTAAGTATGAATCAACTTGTACTATCTTATATTTTTACTACTCGTACATGTACTTGTGATAACACAAGACAAGAGGACAATATATCGTAATTGATTTTAAGTAATTTATTCTAAAAATAGTTTTATCATCCAGGACCAAAGCTTACACTGAATAAGATGGATATCTATGTGTATACATGTACTTCTTGATCCTATCTTTTGTAATTGATTAGGTAAAAAAAAAAAGATATATAAAATTTAAGATTTTAAGATATTCTGTAAGCTAAAACTGTAAGTGATGTGACTAGACTAGTATTGTGTGAGTGTGTCATAACTATCCTACTGTTTCTGATACCATCATTGCATAAAATCTCTACCAAAATATCCAGTCAGACAATAGATGAACATACAAATGTACATGTAAATAACTATTCAAACTAACAGGCTACATGTAGATAGTATAGTTGTGACTGTAGAAAATCAATTCGTGATAATAAAATAAGTGAAATCACATTCAAAATCTGATGTGTTACCTGTCTGTGAGATCAGATGGTATACATTTATATAAACAGCTGTATCACAGGTGTATTTAGAAATCAATTTGTAGGTTATTGGGCTGCACAATGTCAAACTATATATGTAAATGTGTCTGACAGGAAAAGTCCAATGGAATATACATATTGGGCAACAACAAGAAAATGTATAGGTATAGGATTATAGGATTGGATGTTTCAAGCAAGCAACATGTCATATTTTGGTCTAATTGGAACTTGCAAACCCTGTGGATGCAGGGGCTGAAAATTCTTTAAGTCTGAGGTCTGGGACTTCTGGACCCTGTCATTTTCCAACTGTGTAAGTCTGAGGTCTAAGACCCTACATATTTCACTTCTGCTAAAAGCCAGCTTCATTCTCAATATAGATATTGTGATTGGACTCAGATGTTGGAGGACCTGGCCCAGATAAAATTTAATGAAGACATCCTGGATACGAGTGGCTGAAAGAAAATTTTAAGCCCCTGGGCTGTATAAAATCATAGGAGATCTGATGAGGAAATTTGGATACAAACCAAACGATATAATGTGCAATACACTGGCAGAAAATTATGCAGTCTAGATGTTTCATTTGTAGTTTTTTTTACGACTGTTGTTCATGTTCGTGCATGTACATGTCCCCCAAGAATTTTTCACTCCTGTGGCAAAGTCACCAGCTAAACAAGAAGAATGGTACCCCAAAGTTTCACCTGTGTTATGCAATCTGAGTTCTTTAACATGTCATGTATAACATGTCAAAGGACCATGAATTTTAGTCTCATCTGAAAGAAATGTGACATTAATATCTTAGCATATGCGACCATGTTACTCACTAGATCTTGCATACCACTGCACAAACATCAGTGACAGGGGTATCTAGATCAGGATCAATGAATAATCTTTAATCACTTCACAGTAACTAGGTTCTCACAATGCCAAAAGGAACAGAAACAGCCTTATTGGTGATTTGATTTTTTACCCCACATTTTTATATACATACAAAAGTCCTTGACCAAAAGGTAATCAAATTCACACATTTTTTATCCTATACCATAAGACACTGACAGTGATGCTTCATACCCAATCTGAAAAGAATTTGCCCATTTATTTAGAAGGAGTAAATTGAAAATGTTCAAAATTTTACATGTGATAAAAATATCAAACTTTCAAAATGGTTCGATCACCTGTTTCAATGACATTAGACAATGACATATGAGCGAAACAAAGTTTTTTGGCAAAAACTAAAAAGTTTGATTAATGATTGTATACTGATTTACATTAATTTCTCTGACAGAGGTCTCCTATTGTAGCATTATTCCCATGACATATTTCTTTAATTGGTTTTAATCTGGTACCCTTCTTTCTGCAGTACTGATTCTCGGTCAGAATTGGTTCATGTAATTCCTACACAGTGAAATGTGTATAACAGGTTGACAAGGATTTTTGTGTTTCCTTTCAAACAGTCAAATTGTCTGTGTAGTACATCAAACACATGGGATAAGTGGTTAATGCAGTTACTGAGTTAATAAACAGACTTATTCTGTATGAGGAGTGGACACAAGTTGGTTATGATCTAGGATGTGAGATGGGGCCAATGGTCACTATACAGGGCAAGTTTGTTATTAGCTAGTTACGCAACAATGCAGAAGATATTTCACTAATAAATTACCCAATCATTAATTATACAAATGTTCAAAGGCTAGATAAAGACACGCACATAGTGACACACAAACATATGCATGCACACACTTGTGTAACATCAATGCAAGTATATTACATAGTTCTATATAGTGCTTCAGGATTTTATGTCTCACACAATGTATCCTGTATTTAATACATCGGACTGCAGCTAAGGTTGTTACTACTACCAAGTAGGCTAAGTTAATCTAATGGCTGTTGTGCACTTAATCTTCTACTGGGTACTAGATCTATTTAAGATAGATCTACTGATGTTCAGGGTCCAACTGATCTTCATGAAGACTTTGTGACATCTGTTAAAACTACTCCACAATTATATATGGACAATTGTTAGGAGAAAACATCAACATTAAATCATATGAACATCCTTAGTCTAATTAACAACGACCAATAACCTAACAATGCACAAACACTTGGAATAGGACGTCGTTTGATTTGCGATGGGGGCGTAACACCTGGAATGTCGGTTGAAACTGGATAGCAGTTCGTTACAATTAATCTGTTTCCCCATTAACAAATGATGCTTTAATATGCTTGTCGAATCTCGAAATCCTTACAGTATGCTACACTGAATAATTATGATTTTACAAAAAATTTACACACATTAGTCCGACATCAAAACACGAGAGAGCGAGCTGAAGTTGGTAACCAAAACTGGCATAAAACGCAGAAATAACTCCCGACAAGTTATCGTTTATTGTCGATACACTTTATACTAAATACTTACCATCTTTCTTAAACCTGCATTTTACAGTAAAACACCTGTCAAAAGACTTTTCTTCCACAGTCACAGCCGCAACACATTCTTCGACATCAGATGATAGGCTACGAAGAACGAAAACACACACCTCCAAAACACGGCGAAGTATAAAGTTGCCCGGATCAGTAAACTTTGACCTGTATGACGTAGACAACTTCAATAATAGTGTGTTCATTGTATGGTTGTCCCAGGGGTATTTTTAAACTGATTTTTCATTCCTTTTACTTTCTGTTGATATATTGTCGTCATTTGTTCCATCATACTAGTTACCGTGCACTTGTGCACGCCCCCTAAAATTGCCTTTTTTTAGAATAGAAAATAGTTAATAAAGTTTTAAGTGTCTGGAAGTCAGGAACTGGCCTCTCAGAGATTTTTAAATCAAAAAAATTTCTAGACTGAATCCAGAAAAAGGCTTCCCAGATCTTTTAAAATTAAAAAAAAAAAAAATGGACCCTATTTGAATTGCTCTTGTAACATTTGTGTTAGTTGAAGCTCATGTTTTTTGTGAATAATTACTCTGTCAATTTAATGCATACTCTGGGATAAAAACGAGTCGCAATGTGAAAATTTATTGTCTGCATTTCTTGGGAAATGTCCTGGACTACGGGCCAGACGCACTCCGATATCATAGGACATCAGGCGGCGATATTTCTTTTTCATTTATTTTGTTTTATACTATTTTAATTTAATATTTTTATTACCAAACTGTTGCATTTCAAGAAAAATAAAAAATGTAAATACATGTCATAGGCGTCGGAAGCAAAT
Organism: Atrina japonica; assembly: GCA_030159075.1. Lineage (NCBI taxonomy): Eukaryota > Metazoa > Mollusca > Bivalvia > Pterioida > Pinnidae > Atrina > Atrina japonica. The sequence continues at coordinate 2,668,383 of BROG01000005.1, read as the reverse complement.
TGAAAGTGGGGGGGCTAAACCAACTTAAAACACACACACGCCAGAAGTGGGGGGGCTAAACCAACTTAAAACACACACACGCCAGAAACGTCTTGGGGGCTAAGCCCCAATTTTCAACACCTATGCCTATCTTTGCCAAAAAAGTGGGGGGGGGGGGGCTAAGCCCCCCCCCTAGCCCCCCCGGCTCCGACGCCTATGCATGTACAAGCATTAAAACATGAAATAATGAAAATGCAATGTGATGGACTAGGAGAAACAGTCAATTTGTGTCTGGACGCTAGAAAATACCTCATCGGGCTTCCAATTTATTATCTAGGGAGCTTATTCCCGAGCTCCCTAGTCATCACCAATTCCACTTCAATTTCAGGTTGAATTAATCTATCAATGAAAATTTCTTAAAGAGGTCATAATTCAGTGTCTCACAGGAGGCAGTTACTAATTAGGCCGAAACTCCGTCCCAATTTTAAGATTATTTTTGTTAAATCAATCTTCTTTTGAGATGGATAATCAGTGTGATTTATTAGCGGAATCCTAGCGAATTTTCCGTCTGGAAGCAGAAAAATGCGTCTACGGACTTACAAATTTCAAGTGTTTTCTGAACTGAAGATGTTTAAAACCCGACCCCAATACGATCCAACACTTAGTATTGTGTAGTGACCAGGAAAAGATTCGGATAGAAGCGCAGCGAAAAAATAGGTGTAAAAACTCTGATTTTGAAGTAAAAAGCCAGAAAATTGATAACAAATTTCCAGAAACTTTCACGCCCAACTCCGCTCGGCGACGATATTCTACATTTACAACCCCTCATAGAATGGAAACTTCTAGTTAGATCGTGTCTGGAAAGCTTCCAAATTTCATAATTATATATTTTGAAAATAAATATATGTTTCCCAAAAGTCTTAAATAAATGATTGCTTCACAATTTATCCAAACAATTTGTAAAACAAAACATGTCCAATAAGGATTGTAATATAACAGTGTAGTATAATTCTGTTACCCTCACCCCACCTCTGAACGATTTAATCCTGGTTGTCCCACTTTTTGAAATTCAGTTATACTGATTGTCCCAAATACCTTGTCCAGATTGTCCCATAATAATCAGAGGTAACTTTGATTGCTAAAACAAGAACTGAATGTGGAAAAGTGAGACAATCAGGACAAAATAAAGTAATTGGTTTGCCTGATTGTTTGAGTAAATAGGTAAGAAATATGAGGGATCAATATGCAGACTAATTAGCAAGAAACATATTTAAAATTAAATCAATAATTAAATTAAGGTAAAATTTAATTTTTTCTTAGGATAATACTTGTTTTATTATTGTTCTGATAGACAATTTTTGTATCAACTAAAACTGGTTTACAAAATAAAATTAGGAGAAACTTTTAACTCTTATGAAAAGTCAGTTTTGATTAAAAAAAAACTAAGAATTGTGTGATATATTAAATAATTTTTTTCTATAAATATCCTACTGTAGAAATTTAAAAAGATTAGGAGTGCACTGATTTAGTTTTACAATGAAAATTAACCTTTGAAATTAAGTCATTGAAATGAAAATAATTATAGTAACCATTTATTGAAAGTAATTCAAAACATTATTTAATTTTTTTTTACATGTACTGTCTTTGAAGTTTGAATAAACAAATTGTATTATTTTAAAAAGATGTTTATCTATTTGTTTGCATTTTGTTTTATATAGATGTATTTGTAGGCATATTTATTTATCTTATTTTATTTTCCTTTTTCTTTTGCAATCATTGATTAGGACCATCTCCATCATAGGGCTGTGTTTATTTCAATAATATATCTGTCATCTGATATGTAGTAACTTTTTGAAAATAGATAATACCAGTATTCCTAATTAATGTAGCAATTACCCATACACACAAGCTCTGATTCTTAAACTTCCAAATTAGGAAATTCCCTGATTCTTGTGGTATGTAAACCACACTTTTACCAAGTTTGGACAAAATAAGTTTTTCCAGCACAATATTGTTTTTGTAAATAGAACCAATCAACTCTGTCCTGTTTATAAATGTGAATATTGAGCTGTTTAATTCTGTGTTAAACTGAATATTTTTGTGTTTACTTATAATTAGTGCTTTTGAATGTATGTTGTATACTGTAAATTTGAATAATTATAATAACTGTGATATAGTTTTGCTATATTTTTATGCTTTTTGTACACCAAAAAGTAAATTATGTTTTCCTGATTTTAATTTTCTGAAACATTCTTATCAAAGCATTCTACTTTAAAATACACTAATTTGTTTGGCAGCAATTGTTGTTTTACAATCCAAATATGTCCAGATTGTCCCACATTTGAAAGTCTTGATTGTTTACAAAATTTGTCTTTATTGTCCAGATTGTCCCATAATATTTTTTTTACCCCTTTTACTTGTATAAACCAAAAAGGGGACAATTTTTGAAATCTTGAAATTTTGAACGACACCCTCTGAACAAATTCTCGATCCGCATCCTAAGACACTGTGAAGATCAAAAGCATGCCCCTTCTAACCTAAAATCCTGCATCCGCCTATGCCGTATATTGTCTTAATAGTTTAACAAGTTTTTGTATTTTGCGTATAAGCACGTACAGTAAACAACATAATAAGATAGATACTCTTAAGCATAGATTAATAAAACAGTTTTTTTAATTTCATTTTCAGTGATATTCAAACTGGGCCCTTAGTATTTGATGGACATCAGTGTATAAGGGCATTGGAGCAGGGGCGCCAATAATTAAAAAAAAAATCTAGAATATGAAATAAGATCAAGCTGATAAAATCATAATTTTCAAAATAAAAAAAAGGAAATCTGGAAAATGACATTAAATCAGGCTGATTAAATCATAATTTTTAAAATAAATAAATAAGTGAATAAATATGAAAAATGAAATAAAATCAGGCTGATAAAATCGCAATCTGGTATTACAAGTGACCATTCACCAGTCAAAGGGTTTTGCAACCATTGGAGCGGTGATGTGGAAATTTGCTGTGAAGCATAGGCCTACTCTGGACCACGTTGAAAACGGTGATTTTGTGTCTGGAAGCTAGAGAATACCTCATCGGGCTTCCGAATGTGATAATTCCAAAATATATACCGGGAGCATACGCACACTCCCGACCCCCACCCCTTAGCTGTCGCTGAATTCCACTTCGATTTCGGGTAAAATGAATTTAATAGAAAATGAAACATTTCGTAAGGATAAACAGGTCATAATATTCAGTGTCTGGAGGCTTCTTTAAAGAAGGATAATCAAATGCGATTTATTAGCGAATCGCAAGGTGTATTTTTTGTATCTGGATGCAGATAAACTTGTCTACAGAATTATAATTGCGAATTTTTTCTGAAATATGCGTAAAACCTGATCCCCTAACGATACATTGTCTCATAATTGATCCAATACTTATAGATTTATGTGAATTGGCTAGGGAGGGACTCGGGCAGTACCCGCAGCGAGTAAAATATTTATTTTTGTAGACGTTAATGTTTTGAGGTATCCACGCTGCACCAGCTGACTTTAAGTCATAGGCGTCGGAACCGGGGGGGGGGTCTTAGCCCCCCATTTTTACAAAGATAGTCATAGGTGTTGAAAATTGGGGCTTAGCCCCCAGACGTTTCTGGCGTGTGTGTGTTTTTTAAGTTGGTTTAGCCCCCCCCCCCCACTTTCAATTTGCTTCCGACGCGTATGTAAGTTATTAGTCATATATAACAAATGATACAAAATACGATTTGCAATTAGGCAACTAAAATGGATTAATTTTATCAAAAAATAGATGGTAGATTTGCTGCTTTTCTTCTCAAAATAAAATATATAAACTGCAAATCGGAAATTTCTTTTCAAAAATATACACTTATTCTCAACTAAATATATTTTAAATAAAGATTTTAGTGTATCTAATGAATTTTAATATCAGACTTCACGATTTCAATTATTCTATTTTTGAACCAGAAAAATTAAGCTGATCAGTTAGTCTTTGGCCGAGTGGAGCGAGGCGCGAAAAATTTCGGGAAATTTGTTTTTAATTTTATAGAAAAATTAAGTTTCACAAATATAATTAATTTTATAAACGTTAGGGGCACGCTCTTCCTGGTTACTTCACACAATTTTAAGTGTTGGATTAATTGTCAGGCAATATTTCATTAGGGGTCGTGTTTTACGCTTCTAATAAAAACAATATTTTTTTCTAATTTGGGAGCCCGTACAAGCGTGTTTCTGCGTCCCGACGCGAAAATGCGCCAAGTAATCTGGTAGTAAACCACATTGATCACCCTTCTAAGAATACAGTTGGATCAGCAAAAAGTTTACTTAAAATCGGGACAGAATTTCGGCCTTGTATCCTCCAGACATGAAATTATGGCCTCTTTATCGTTAAAAATATTTCGTTGATAGATTAATCGGAAGCCCGATGAGGTAGGCTATTCTCTAGCTTCCAGACACAAGACAATCATTTCCCCATGATCCAGCTGGGTATACTTCCCAGAAATGTCCAAGTTTAAAAGCCCTGAGACTTAATTACCACATTGGGATTCGAACAGACAGACCCAATTCCCCACCTATTTGATCTCAAGCAATAAAATGAAAATTGGCCAATTGGTTCTTCAGAAAAGTCGAAAATGTCTATTCCTTACATTTTTCTCGTGTATCTTTGAATACAAAAGGTAAAAGTTTTGAGTTAATGTATAAAATTAATCTATTTCATTTTAAGAGCCTACTCGTTTATGAAAAGTTTTCGTTTTAACTTTGCAGATATTGAGTTAACAATCATGTATACTAAATTTGAAAGAAAACTGATTATTGCAATTGGTTCATGAGAGGATTTTAAAATGTACCAGTTTTTGGCATATTTCTGGATCCCCTATGGATCCTAGCCCGTTTTTATTCTCAAATGTGTTGTGACTTTACATGAGTATAGTTCCTGTCATGTTTGTTTAAAATTGACCCAATTTCCATTTATCATTGATTATCTCCACATTGAAGGGGTCATGATCCCCCTTTGAAAAAAAACCCCAAAACTTGAATTCCCTTCACCCATGGCTGCTTTGTACCAAGTTTGGTTGAAATTGACCAAGTGGTTTGGAGAAAGAAGTGTGAAAATGTGAAAAGTTTATGTCTAATGACTACGATAACAGACAAAATTTGAGCAGAAAAGCTCAGGTACAATGTAAGGACAATGTTTTGCAAATCTGGCAGGATAAATGAGATATCTACAGCGAACTATCTGTAGTTTGAAGTTAAAATATACAATATGACTGGGAGTTATCTCCCTTTGCCCTTGACAATTGTTGCAATGTGTGACAAGAAATCAATTTTCGCAGGGTAGTTATATACGTTGGATAATCATGAGGTCATCAAATTCCATACAACATACATCTTGAATTCTGTAAATTATTTGCAAAATTTTCAATGCAAAGATTTTTAAAAATTCAAACCCTCTCTTCGATGTATCATAATTATAATCTATCATAATTATTTCTTACATGTAACAAAATTTCGAGACAAAATCCAAACCCGCACTACATTTGTCTGTTACAACATTCTATAATACATGAAACGCATCGGATAAAGTTACCATATACCGGATATAAGCAGGCATATCAGAATATTTGTCTTTGTACAAGCAACTAACCTCAATGAAATAATTCCAACGATTATCATTTAAAAAAACTTTTATTACACATTTATTCATTTCTATTTGTCTATTTATTTTATGTTACACGTGTTTTTGGATATAAAAATGTATAACATCAGTAACGTTACGACATCAACATTTTGTTTCTGACATTGTATCTATGTAATTCTACATACCACCATTTGTAGCTGACATCAATACATAATATGTAATCACCTGATATCAGAATAATTACTTTATCTTCATAATGAAAATTATTATAATTATCCTTGTATGTATGGGATTATATCTAATGTTTCAATGGTCTCCAACCAGTTTTAATCATTTCTAGTTTTTTTGTGTGTAGTGACGAAAGATGTAATTCTTTCTGCAATTCCTCTTTGGATAGATTGTTAATGAATTGGCCATCGAGTTCTTCCTCTTGACAAAGATTCGCCAAACTGTGTAATCCACACTCTTTAAGACACATATACACCTCCTCAACACTCATTTCGGAAAATGAAAGCCGACATTTGCTGTCGTATTGAATGCTTTCTTGTTGTCGACAGTTAGGCCTTACTTTTAACGTTGGCCGATCTTGCCCCCAGCTTGTTTCAATGTAAGTTGGTTTCGGTGCTGTTGAAGGTTTCTTATCATATAAAGAAACCCTTTGGTAAGTGGAAGGATATGCTTTTATCCTGTATTGCTGCTGTTGTTGTTGATAATCAAATTTTGTGTCAAAACTACCAATGCCACCATATTTGCGACGATATGTCCCTGTTCTAGTTGGGACACCAATACAAACTGGGCTTACATAATCTGCAAACTCCTCATATTTATTCAACTGTTTTATCCTTTCTGCGACATACGAATTTTGCCTATCCAGTTTAGAGCTCTTTTGGGTTTCTTTACATTTCATGTCCAGGTAGGTTGGTTCTGATAAACACTCTTGGTTGTCATGGTAATTCTTCAAATTTAAGAAGTTTGACTGGGAATATACCTTTTTATATGTAGGTCTAGCTGTGTCAGGAATTTTCGGCGGAACAGATGAAGGTGGCGGTAGTTCACCAAGTTTCGATAGATCTGGGTAATCGTATTCACTTTCATCTGACCATGGCTGATCACTGTAGTCATTCACAGCGCAAACTTTCTCTAATTCTTCTTTTGATGGTAAATGATTACCCTTTCTGGTCTCTTTACTTTCAGGAAGAGGTTGGGCTGGTCTATTGTCAATGGTAGATGATGATTTCCATACCTTTCTCATCAATTCGGTTTGAACTCGCCTTACAGCATTCCTGAACGTCTAAAATATCAAAATGAAACTGTCAAAGTTTTGTAAGATTCATATAAAATATATTTTATTTCGCACAATACAATATACCAATATACAATAATATAATTGAAATGTACAATCGTTATTTACAATAAGTGTAGCACATTACCTGAGGAATCTGATGAATGGTACGGCGTCTATGATCTCTGAGGCGCAAATCTGAAAAAAATACAGGAAGTAAAATCAAAATTGGAATCGATATTTCGTAAAAGCGTGTTCTACACTTTGTCAGATATTGCTTGAAAACAATCGGATAAGTACGAAATACATTTTCTCAGTACTTGCAAACTGCTGAGGCTATTTCATACTACTCTTTCTTGGAAATAGACCCTCTCACTTTAATTCCGGTCCTGTAAGTTTGAGTGGGAAAATGATACAGATTCCCGGAAAAGGACGTCAAGAAACAATCAATTATTATAATGACGTCTATGTTTTTGCGGGTGTCTGTACTTTGCTACCCAAAATCACAGGACCGCAGTTAAGAATTGGTCTATAATATAATATAATGGTTATTTTGAAACTTATGGCGGCATATCTTTTAACTCTTCACCCCTATAGACCATAATAGACTAGATGTAATCTAAAGGAGAATGGGCCGTTAAACAACAATAAACAATAAACAAACAATAAACCCTCAAAAAGTCTTTCCTTTTAGATATTTAGATTGAAATATAATAATAAAAAGTGATATACACAGATATAAAATTCTTGAATTCCTATATATTTTGTGAAATTACTTGAGAAACCCATGTTTATCATTTTACAATTGCAATTGATTAATTCATCATGCATACCACACTGGATCTGACCAGTATATAGCAATATATTATTTTTTTTCATGCCAGTGTTTAACTCTTATTTGTTATTTGTAATTGTATACCAATTTATGATATCAATGGCAGTTTTAAATAAATCAAGTGCAAAAAGTAAAAGTTGAAAAAATCGAAATAAATTTTTGGTAGTAAGAACAACCCCTTTAAACAACAGAAAAGAACATACTACTCAATTACTCAGGATTGAAAGGGTTCAAAGTTATATTTGTTGATGCCACTCTTATGAGACGACATTTTAATTGATAAAAACGAAGCATTTAGGAAAGAAACACTTAAGTAGTGGAAATAACTTGTGATAACACAGTTTTTTATCAAGTAATCACGTATTGGTATGTACTTTATATCAACGCGAAATATCACCAAGAAAAATATGTTAATAATGAAAATAATACAATGATGATGATGATAATAATAATAATAATAATAATAATAATAATAATAATAATAATAATAATAATAAAATAATAATAATAGTAATAATAATAATGATGATGATGATGATGATGGCAATAATAATAGTAATAATAATAATAATTATCATTATTATTATTATTATTATTATTATTATTATTATTATTATTATTATTATTATTATAATGATGATAATGATGATGATGACGGTAATAATAATAATAATAATAATAATAATATATATATATATATATATATATATATATATATATATATATATATATATATATATATATATATATATATATATATATATATATATATATATATATATAGTTAAACTTACCAAGATTTTTATTTGACATCTTGAAAATACTGTCCTCGACACAACAGTTTCATCTGTGCCGAAATATCCAAAAAGTGAATAAAGAATCGTGTGATGCATTCTTGAATTATATCACCACGATTTTTCACCACAAAGTTTGTAAACAAAGTCAGTACCATTACATGTATACCAGGATGTGTTACACAACATGGTACTCATGACTGCAGGAAATGGTGGTCAAATTGAATCTAAATTGACTTCACATTACAGGATTTCAAAAACGACCATTGTATTGGTCCTATATTTTAGCCTCAATTGTTTAAACGCTTGATATGTCTCGAATTTCTTTAACAATTGATAAAATTTATTAGTCAAAAGCATATCAACACAACTTGATAAACATGAAGCTGTAAAATGATATGGATATGTTTTATCATAAGGACATGTATTGATCTATTGATTTGTTATGATGACCATGGCATTTCTTTAAGGTTGCTCAACATGTATTTTTAACTATTGTTTCCAATTAAACCTCAGATATTCGCCTTGTTAAAATTATGATGATCTTTGCTCGGAAACTACGGCTAAGAAATCTACATTATTAATACAGAGAGAGAGAGAGAGAGAGAGAGAGAGAGAGAGAGAGAGAGAGAGAGAGAGAGAGAGAGAGAGAGAGAGAGAGAGGTTCGTGTACGCTGAGAGAGAGAGAGAGAGAGATTCTATTTATTAGTCTATTTTGGTGGACCGTGTTCATTTTTAATTTGAGCAAACGTACATTTCTTATTAGTTCTCTCAATCATCGTCCAGTGAATTGGTTTTACTAGGTGTTATGTTAAACTCTTGATATTCACAATTTCTATGTAAAATTTATTAACTGCATTCAAAGACAACATTTGAAAAATTCAAAGCAGATCGTATATTGATTTTTTTGCCATTACTATGTAGATCTATTTTTTTTCTAGAATCCGTCGTCTAAAAGTTGATAAACTATTTATACAATTTAAATGTTATAACATTGTGCAGGCGATTTAACGATTTTGATAACCAACTTCGTACTTTACTATCTAAGAGGTTGAATTTTAAATGTGGCTGTTGGTCTATGTTAGCAGAGGTTATTCATTGCTTAGAGACGCATGTAATTCTCCCTGACATTGCAAATATCTATGTTTGTTTACCGAGATTGTATAAACACTTTTTATACTTCCGGATTGAGATTATGTGCATTTTGACTTTGTGGTATTACTTGGCCCTATGTTAACACTGATAGCCTTATTGACATTGATATATATAAACGGTACCAGCTGTTCATCTTATACTAAAGTAATATTTGGCACTGTTAACACTATTTAAATTCGAAAATTGTCTGAAGCTAAGATAGTCATTTTTTTTACAGTGGTTACTCTTAGACGGATTTCGGCTATACACTTTTAGAGATATTATTTGGCCTTGTATGATACCACTTTATCTTTAGAAAATACACATACCTTTCAAATTGGAGCTCAACTGATGAAGTCTAATTGACAGAAACGATATCGTCTTGAGCATTATAACTTTGGTATTATGTTTATAATATATATATGTATATATATATATATCCCCTTTTGATGACTTATCATACACACGTGCACACAACAACGTAGAAGTAATAGTTTTTAGAAGTAAAGTATATATATATATATATATATATATATATATATATATATATATATATAGATACTATATATATATATATATATATATATATATATATATATATATATATATATATATATATATACAGTGAACCCTCTTTACAACGACCGTGTTTGTTCCCACGTAGGAATGACGTTATATCGAGTTTGTCACTGTAACGAATTTGATGTAGTGGGCATTTCATAGTTATCTCCCTTGAGTATTATTTACGCATATATGTACATGTAAATAAATAAACTTACAACAACAAATATTATTATTTTATTTCAAACTATTCTCAACTATTTACTAGTCATATTTATGCATGTTAATATTGTAAACATCAATGCACAATTATTTTTTCGGTCGCATATCGTAAATCGGTGATGTCGTGAAATGCACGGATCATGTACAAAATGCCCGTAATGCCCGAATGTAATAGTTATCTCCTGATTCCGAGTTAGATTAATTATTTTTCAAATAAAAAAGCTCACCGATTGCGGTTCACAAATAAAGTTTTACTAAAATGTCTACGATTATCGTAAGTATTGAAGTATTTTAAAGATCCGCTATTGTAACCACATCGGCACGGACATGTAGCGTAACGGAACTTGTCAACATTATTTTTATTTATTTATTTATTTATTTATTTATTTATTTATCTTTTTTGTTTAATTTGTACACAGTTTGTATTTCTCTTCCTGACGCTTGAGTTCTAACGAAACCTACTGTCTACTCTACAGGTAGGGATGATTTGACACCTATGTCATAACCTATCAGTGCAGATTAAGAACAATTGACGGTGTAATTGTTTTATTGACACAATTATTTTTACCTGTGATCTCAACCGTGAAGAAAATCAAGACTGAAAACAATAGCCGGATTAGCGGGTAGGATGTACTGCGATGTTATTTACATTGAGTTTTGTACTTTTGTTACCGGAATCTGATGTCGGAGTCGGATAGCGAATATTCCGTTGTAATGAGTACTTTTTATGTACATGTACGTTTGTTCCCGAGCAATTCTTGTCGGATACCGAATATTCCGTTATAATGAATGTCGTTGTAAAGCGGGTTCACTGTATATATATATATGTATATATAAAGCTCATATATCACTACAACATTGAACTGTTACTATGTTCGAACTCCAGCCAGGGCATGGTGAGTTGGAGGTGCCTTGTTTATTTCTGTATTTGTGCTTTATGTATGATTTGTTTACGCAAGTAGTATCATTTCTGATCCAAGGTTCACATTTCTGCTTTATATATATATCAAACTCGCCATGCCACGGTTGGGGTTCAAACACTCGACCTATGGCACCAATCGTCTAACTATCATGCTCAACGCCCTAACCACTGGGCCATCTATGCATTCAAAATAAATGAAAATTTCGATAGCGGTGAGTAGAATTCCGAAAATGAGAACTGGTCGAAGAGATAGAGGTGATAAGTGTTTAATCCTAATTTAAATGACAATGGATGCATGTAGTGTAGAGAAATACAAGTCTATATAAAGCACAAATATCGGTAAAACATTGAAAGATGACTGTTTACTACATTTTTTATAGAAATGATTTCATGTATTAAAAATAATTTTAGAATTGAATCTCTCCTTACTTTGTTTATCAGGCCAGGGATTATCATTCTGAAAGTTATAACAAATGTTTGATTTTGACGTGTAAAATCATATGAAAGAATGAACGCGATATTATGTATATGTGTTTTCCTCACTAAATGTTATATCAAACATATAGATGACTGTTTTATTTCACAAGTACGCTGTTAAATCTACACATTATAAAACATCGCCAGCAGAGGACGCTGACTCCTTCCGGACACCTGGTCCTATCCCGTTCGGGATTCGCAATTGGTCTTCATGTTCAGACCATTGCACATCTTATTCGTCGTGTTCTAATGAACTTGAGCTTCATTATTAATTTTTACTTGCAGATTTTCGCATTCTAAAAAGAACAAATTATGAAAAAACACACATTCATTAATAATTTATTGAATACGTTTTACATGTTCAATTCATCAATCCCTTCGGTCAAATTTAGATTCACCAAGATCAATCAATAGTATGGTCTACTGTCATAATTCAGGAGTGAACAAGGTCATATTGCGTGTAAATTATGATGCTAAATCATACATCCCTGAATTCTGTCAGTGGATCTATCCATTGTTTACACCTCCCAATCATACATTCTTCTGAAGATATAGTACAAAATGACCACAATAAAATTCAATGTCCCCCAAAGGGAAGTATTGTTAGGCGAAAAAAAAACCTAAAAAAACCAAAAAAAAAAAAAAATTAAAAACAGTAAACACACTTTGAATTCACAAAAGTTTTACCCCTTGGCCTCTATGAAATTAAAAAACGACAATATCTAATCTATATAATTTACATGGTATCAAAGTTGGTTAATCAACAGTTTCAATGCCCCTTGGCCTTTATAAAGTGAAAGACGACAATATCTAAATACGTTACATGGTAACAAAGCTGGACAATTAACAGCTTCATTGCAAATGTTTATCAATGTTTATCCTGTTTATGATCATTGTCGTCTATCACTTGATAAAGGTCAAGGGGCTAATTATTTGTGAAGTTAAAGTATGTTTATTGTTATTTATTCGCAAAATGATCACATTTATACAAGACTATGATCGTCTATGTTGACCAACTTTTAAATTCGTGGTTCAAATCTAAAGTAAAACCTAGATCCTCTTGTATGTTACAAGATCATCAACTCACTAAATCAGCCATTTCAAAATAAAATCTAATTTTCGAAACAAATATACTGTGTGATGTGAAATTATAAGTGCTTATGAATAAAACAGCCAAATAAGCCACCTAATCGAACAATGCACACATAGCAAAGTAAAAGAAAAAATATTTTAAATATTTAGATATGCATGAAATGTTTATATACAAAACAACAAATGGTTTTAAGCACATGTTCAGAATATGAAATATCAATCAGAAAGTGCAGAAAGCAATGAACAAACGGCGCATATCGCTGAAATATGCCGATAAATATAAGCTCATTGTTTCAAAACATTTAGGGGGAGTCATTTTTAAAGCCACTTTTGTCAAACTTAACACTTACATAGTGTATTTGTTAATAAAATAAAAAAAAATTGTTTTCAAGATTTAGTGTATTTCAAATTAAATTCCTTATGCCATAATTCCTATTTACACATGTGACAAAGAGACATTTTAAAAACTTTGTATTCTGATAAAAATATCAGTACTATTACACAAACACAATGACCTCAAAAGATTAAAGGTCAGTAGTAATAATTGTATTGAAATTGAATAGGAAATGACTTATAACTTAACGAATGATATTTGTTTGAATAATATGGATTTATATGAAATACATATATAAAAATAAAATAAAAAAGTTTTTACCCTTTTCTCATCTCGTAATTAAAATTACATTTAATATAAATTATATTACCAGAGGATGCATTTTGATGATAAAAATGATGAAATGTATACTTTATTTATTCGTCTGTCTAAACTTGCCACCATCCTTTTCGCCAAGCGTAGATTGGTTTTATGTTTCTCTTGTTTTGTATCCTAGTGGAAATAATGAATACAAAAATGCATTTATTGCAGTGACGACGTCTTGAAATACTAGGTAGGCGAAATAACTATGTACGGAAGCCTTGATATAATAATATAATTCTGCAAAGTGAATGAACATGCTACTAATCCTTTTTACTTTTACTTAATATCCAAGGAAATTTCAATGTCATTCAGTATATTTGGTAAAGTTTGAAACACATTCTACCACTATATTCAAAGTGGAATATCCAAGCACATTTACCCAAGAGATGTTTTGTAGTTAATCTTTTCTTGGTCTCCATCCTTGTTTTATTTTTTTAACTTTCTTTGCATGTAGATCACTTAAAGAAAAATCTTTCTTTAATTCGATATCATCACAGCTGCAAATAAACGCTCCGTCTATTTCTTCGTTTTTACACTTTGTAGCTAGCTCAGGAAGACCACACTCAACAAAACAAGTGTATACCTGTTCGACTGACATACTGGATAGTGGCATTTCAGTTTCGTTATTTCTATCTGCCGAACGCACAGATGGAACAATTTTACATACTGGTTTATCGAATATCTTTCCATCTACTGCAGAATCAAAGTGACTTTTGGATTTTACAGGGTTTTGAGAATATCTTGGAACTTCGGTGATGTGTTTCTTTACATCTGTTTTTGTAGGATGCTCGATTTTTATTTTGGTAAAGTCAGGATAGTCATATTCATCATCGTCGGACTCTTCTGAATTGTGCTGGAGTTCCACTTTACTTGGCAAACCGGTTGGACTTGATTTACTCCCAGAAGACGACGGCAATCGTTTAAATTTCTTCAATAGCTCATGCTGAACTTTTTTCAGTCCAACTTTGAAAGTCTGTAAATATAAAAAATAGAATGGGCAAGATGGAAAAATGTAATTATAAAATGTCTTTGTTAATTATGTCCTTATAATTAGACGTTAGAAATATAATATTTACCATATTATATATATTATGTATTGTTTGTTTTAACTGAAAGGCATAGACGCTGTACAAATGGACTTTTTTTGTTTGCATACATTAAAAGTTTGAAATATTGGACGTTTTATACAAACAGAACCGGGTTGAAAAAGTTTTTACACGGATGTCAAGAATATCAATCAAGAGCATATTTCATTCTTTCTATGCAATATATTTATGATATGTTAAGATTTAGTACGGCAATATACATTTTCAGTCTTTTCATAGTTTTTCAAATCAAAATGACAGCATGTATACTTTTGAATAATGATATGAAAATAAACAACAAAAAGGATAATAAGAATGATGAATGACTTGTATTCGGTCTCTAAATTGACACCATGTGAATGTTAAAAATGAATATGGCGACATGTGAATTTTACACTTAATTAACACACTGCCAGAGTCCAATAATGGAAAAATGTATCTATCTTTGTCATTATTGTTATTAAAAATCATAAATACTAAGTAAATATATGTATATATATGTATATATATGTATAGATGTATATACGATTACTACAATGTTGTAATAGTTAAAAGGAACAGCAATAACACAGATATTGAATTAACGAATTAATGGTTCAATCAAATGAAAAATGCAGAATTCCACATTAAAACGTTTAACATAATCACATTGACTTAAAACAATAGAAATAACAAAATAACCCTTGAGATTTTTGTGCATATATTTTTTTCTACATCTTATAAATGGAAACAAATTTGAAAAGAGAAAAAAATGGAATTATATAAGCATCTTTTATGTTAATGACTAATTCAACGACTTGATAGAATGATATTTGCTGTGTTTTCAAAATAATTATTTCTTTTTTTACATTAATTACTTGTACTTGATGTACAAGCTATATACAGGCATAACAAATTTTATATTCCTATATATTTTGTGAAAAAGAGGCCAGCGTGTTATGTATATATAAATAGTACGATTGAATAAACTAATTGCAAGTGAATATTGGCAAAAACTAGAGTTTTTACAAAATATAGAGGAATGTAAGAATGTTTATGTCTGTGTAAATCTCTTTTTTGCTGTTGTTTATCAATATAAGTAGTAAAATAGGAGGGAATGCCCCTTTAAATAATAATAATTTTAAGACTTACCATGGGTATAGCAGAAAAACCTCTGATATCTTTATCAGTCACTGAAAAAGAAATAACCTTGATTCCTAATTGTTGCTAAATGATATAAAAGAACTAGAATAATTATAATACATTTTTATTATATAATGTGAACATAGAAATTTGGTATAGTTAAGTGTGAAATGACGCAACGAGCTACAGGGGAGGTTACATAACATATTCTGATACAAAATAGTAAAGAAGTAAAATATACATTTGAACTCCAAGTTAAGATACTGGAGAAACAGTATATTTCTTTAACAATTTTAATAATTTTAAAACTATCAAGTGACATTTATTCATATATTAACCAGGTACTTGGGGTGTATGTTAATATTATGTTAAATTTTGTATTTAAACCCAAAATCCAAAATTTACAACATGACAACTTGTATTTTGTATTTACATCGACGCAGTAAATCCGAAATTTACGACATAACATTTGGATTAAATTATGAAAATTATAAAATTCAACTCTGACTTCAGGTTCTGGATATAAAGTATTTTTCATGAGAAAAATAGCATACCCAGGTACAGGAGAAATGCTGTTTTGTGACAAACATTATGATAAGCATGCCATTTTACAATATAAAAGAAACAAGACATTTTATACTTATCCTTCACACGTTCTACTTACAAGCATATTCAAATCCTTGTTCTAATTCTGAAAAATGTAAGAACGATAAGCGTAGGATTAGCGTATTTAATGAGTTAGTCGCCTTTGGAAATGTTATTACATTAAAAGAGAGGAGTACTGTGTTAATATAGTTGTAAGAGATTAGTGGGGATAATTTATTCCATACAAAGCAGTTGGTTTTTCTATGTGAAACGTAACAAACGTTCATCACATTGTAGAACAGACATGATCATAGTCTATAGTCAAAATCACATAACTAGCAAGGGCGGAGTAACCTTTGATTACCATACGGTTGATTCTATTCACTTTTCGGTTACGAGAAACCTCACTGATAGTGAAGGTATAGTGACACGTAGAAATGATTAATGTTGCATGTTGTATTTTATTACATAAAGATTAAACATGTCCAGGTCAAGAAAGGCTTCACGACGAGACTCTTACCGTCTTTACCGCCAGTTTCATCTATTGTATCTTCATCCTTGATATAATCATATGTTGTTTCTTCGTCATCTTCTGGTGCAATGATTTCTTTAACGGGACTCCTTTCAACACGTTGAACTGATATGATTTTAGAGGTATGTGGAGCTACGATTTGTGGTGGCACAACTATGAGGGTGAAAGGATGATACATTTCATTATGGAATTGTGATATATGGTAACTGCACTGTCATTTTGTTTGCCAATTCAAGTTATAATGTTTGAAATAATATGATAATGGAAATTGGTAGTTCGTATTTTGGAACATTTGTTAACAATAGGTTTATATCACGTGTCGTCGACAATCATATAAATATAATAGTGAGTCCAACCATGTAGCATAAACATCTGTCTGACTCTATTTCAGGATTGTTTTACATTTTTGGAAAAAAAAAATGGTTCATGTAAAAACAATTCTGTGCACAAAGTGCTGCACATCTATTTTTTCAATACATGTACTTTCCATATTTTCTCCAAAAATGAAAAATAACCCTTATATTTATATGTAATTATTATATTACCATTTTCTGTGAAACTGTAGTCATCTGGATACAAAATTCATTCTATGTAATTGACTTTGCTGAGGGGGGGGGGTTCGTATGATGTAACAGCTGAATAGCTGTGTGTCAAGCATTAAATATATCACGCAATCGGTCTGTATACATGTAATGAATAACGGTTGGTATGTAAATGTTTATATATCTGTGATAAAATATCAGTGAACAAGGCTAATTTGAAGAATCCATAGTACCCTACTTGTGGCATATCATGAAGGTATAAATTGATATAAACACCAATATTAGTAATATTGTATGTCTGAAAATAAATGAAGAAAATCAACAAATATAAAAACTATATGAATAAGGCTGGTATCTGTCTTTTACAGATGTATACCTGTTTGGTAGCTATCATCTATGGGGCGATTCAAGGACAATCACTTTCACATTACCAGAAATAACGTACGTCCCAAAGTGGGCGACATTTGATACAGAGACAATTACTGCCTCCGCTTGTATTCCAACCTAAGACCCTGGTTTTCAAGTCTGGTGTTCTACAGATCGAGCTAAAGAGGAAACCCCAGTAGCTCAAGCTAGTAGGAACACTATATAACTACCCTGCCACACCTGCACCAAATATTGGGGTCCTAGTTGAATAAAGGAGGAAAATATTACCCAGACAAAACAAAGGACATACGGCCACAATGCAAAACTATAATCCCTGATGTAGTAATTTAGAATATATCAACGAAAAAACTGTATATTAAATCTAAAGTTGTTGCCAAGGGGATAAGGCAATTCCTTTTCGAGTTTTTATTTTCTCTTTTAAGGGCCGATATAATTACTTGCTTACAGTTACAAATTGTTGAATTTTTTGTACCGCGTGTGACCAGCTGTTGTTGAATTGTTTGTACCGAGTGTTACCAGCTATATTAATTAATTGTTTAATTGTTTGTAACCAGCTGCTGAGAGTTGTCTTCTACCGAGTGTGACCAGCGTTTGTTACATACTGATTGTGACCAGCTGTTGTTAAAAAGTTTATGTCGAGTGCGATCGGCTATTATTGAATTATCTATACCGATTTTGACCAGTTTTATCAATGCCGATTGTGACCAGCTGTTGTTACATAGTACGATATCGAGTGTACCAGCTGTTGTTGAATTATCAATACCAAATGTGAAAAGCTGTTGATGAAAAGTCCATGTCGAATGTGGTGCTATTATTGAATTATCTATACCGTTTGTGACCGACTGTTTTTGATTTATTAATACCGATTGTGATCAGCTGTTGTAACATATAAAACATCTCAGATACCAAAGTATAAATGTCTAGGATATATATAAAAAACTGATAAAAATGGACAGGACTGACATCTGGAAACCAAGATGTGGGATCACATGCAATGCAGGAGTAAGAATCCCCTGTTGACCGGTTACACCCGCCGTGAGTCCACAGTCAAGTCCAAATGAAATACGTGAGGAACAAATCCTCGCCACGTAGTACGATACCGAGTGTGACCAGCAATTGTTGAATTATCAATACCGATTGTCATCAGCTGTTATCCACGAATGTCCAATTTTCACCATTAAAATACTTTGGTATCAGAATCAAGTACCTTTATGTGAAGACTTGGTGACAGATTGTGGGTTATCCACCTGTTCATACTCATCATCTGATGAAGATGTCGTCTCCGTTGTTGTTTGATTCTTCTTTCTGGAAGCTAACAAAACACGCATTATATAATGTAAAATTACTAATTATCTTGAAAATCGCCAAACTAATAGGAATACAAACTATTATCAAGTGAAAGGATGTCCATCTGGTAAAAATGGACAAACACTGACCTCTGGAAGCGAAGAGGCGGGATCACGTGCTATGGAGGAATAAGAATCCCCTGTTGACCGGTCACACCCGCCGTGAGTCCACAGTCCAAAAGAAATAGGTGAGGAACGAATCCTCGTCACATAATCCGATACCGAGTGCGGCCAGCTGTTGTTGAATTATCAATACCGATTGTCACCAGCTGTTGTTGATTATAAATAATAATAATAATAATAATAATAATAATAATAATAATAATAATAATAGAGTGTTTTCAGCTTTTGTCGAATTATCTTTACCGATTGTGACCAACACTTGTAGAAACATCTATAATACAAAAATTTCAGATACCAAAGTACAAATCAATAGAACGTCCAGGACATAGACACAAATCCGGCAAAAATGGACAAACACGGACCTCTGGAAACCAAGAGGTGGGATCAGGTGCCATGGAGGAGTAAGCATCCCCTGTCGACCGGTCACACCTGCCGTGAGTCCACAGTCAAGTCTAATGAAACAAGTGAGGAGTGTATCCTCGTCACAATTGGTACAGACTTCTCAACAACCGGCAACGAAAAGGCAACTCAATATTTCACTTTGTGAAACAGAGTAGTCGCAAACAAGACTATTATACCGACCGTAAAATTTGCGGACCGTTGACATTAAACGCGGTTTTCGATATCCCTGTGTCAATAAATTGTCAGTGAGTAGTTTACCTCTGTATATGAAATTTTCATATGTTGTGCACGCCCTGGCATATTGGATCATTCGTGAAATATAAACTCCATATGCGGGTGACTGAGGGATATTACTACTTAAATGTGGAAAATTTACGATGGGAAAGCCGAAATCGTCGCGTTTATCGTATAGCTTAGTTGCTAATTTCCCGTCTGTGTTTATATTAAGTAAAATGTCTAAGTATGAATCGTGTGTGCTTTAGTCTGTTGTATCTTTAATTTCTAGTTCGCTGGGATATATCGCATTGACATATGTATGAAAATTGTCATTATTAATTGACAAAACGTCGTCGATATATCTAAATGTCAAATTAAAGGACACCGCTAACTTTTTCTTCTTTTGATTCAGCATTTTCTGAATGAAGTCTGCTTCGTATGAATAAAGGAACAGGTCGGCCAATAAAGGAGCACAATTGGTTCCCATAGGAATGCCGACAGTCTGTTGAAAGACCACGTCTCCGAACATTACAAATATATTGTCTATTAGAAATTCCAGCATGTTTTTTATATCAACTTCAGTATATCTATGTGTAGAATCAGAGTGGTGTTTGACGAAATAAGTATCCTGATAGCCAATCACTAGATATTTAAATTTTCGGGTACCACCTTTAGTGAAAAAGCAGTTGTCTATGATGCTGAAAAGTCTTTCTTTTAATTGTTTATGTGGAATAGTAGTGAGACCAGGATTTTATACACAAGATCCACTGTGGACTCATGGCGGAAGTAACTGGTCGGCAAGGAATGGAGCTCGATGCCACCTATGGATTTGCAAGATGTCCACGAATGTCCAATTTTCACCATTTCAAAATACTTTGGTGTCTATGCGCTTTACCTCTCATCACCTGGACAAGTGTATACTGGGAAGAAACGAAAGTAAATTATCAGAATCAAGTACCTTTAGGTGAAGACTTGGTATTGATATAATTCGGCTTATCCATTATTTCATACTCATCATCTGATGAAGATGTCGACACCGTTGTTGTTTGATTCTTCTTCCTGGAAGCTAACAAAACATACATCATATAATGAACAATTGCTAATACTATCTTGAAAATCGCCAAACAATACAAACTATTAACAAGTGAGATATTGTATTCATTGTAAAGAAAATGTCACGAAATATATGCAAATAAATACTGCAATATAATGATTTGTGAACCATGAAACATGTATCGATTGACTTAAGTCTCATGTGGGATTTGTCCAGATCTTAATCATCATTTAATTGAAAAAAAAACACGAAAACTTTATATTTAACATATAAACATTATAAAAGATCTTGTCATACAGGCAAGGCAAACAAACGTTGTGATTTCTCCAGAATATCCATTTCCTGTTATACCTTGAACAGTTAACATGGATTGATAATGCAATATATAAAATGTTTATCAAAATTTCTGTAACTGATAGCTGTTTCTTTTCAGTCAATTACCAATTTTTGTCATGTCTGTAGTCTGCATGGCGTGTTTTGTCCGTCCACCCGTCTGTCGTCTGCCATGAGCCTAAAAATCGTGCCCTCTGAAACCACTGTGGTAAGTGGAACCAAACATTACCAACATTATATGTCATTACTTGCTTTAAAACCATTTGCGATTTTTCACCGGTAAACGATATGACCACTTTTGCTGAAAATAATTTGGTTCAACACATAATTTTGGCTTGTATATAAAATTATTAGAGCTATAATTACCTGAAAGGGAAGAAAACACAAATTTTTTATTCATTTATCGGAATTAATAGGGCATTCTCCTAAATGTTATTTGACTTATTTCCCTTTAACTGCAACTTTTCTGTTTTGGCCACTTCGATAGAGAAAAGGGGGAAGATGTAAAAATGCTCAGCACACACACACACACACACACACACACACACACACACACACACACACACACACATTAGAGTATAATAATCTCAGATACCAAAGCATTAATCAATAGAACGTCCAGGACATAGATACAAATCCGGTAAAAATGGACAAACACGGACCTCTGGAAACCAAGAGGTGGGATCAGGTGCCATGGAGGAGTAAGCATCCCCTGTCGACCGGTCACACCCGCCGTGAGTTCACAGTCAAGTCCAGTAAAACACGTGAGGAGTGTATCCTCGTCACAATTGGTACAGACGTCTCAACAACCGCCAACGAAAAGGCAACTCAACATTTCACTTAGTGAAACAGAGTAGTCGCAAACAAAACTATTATACCGACCGTATAATTCTTAATTCTTAATCAAAATGGATTTTTCATTATACTGCCTATTATCGTTTAAAGTACATGTATATTCGTAGTCAGGAGTGTAAAAAGTAAAATATTCAGTACATAAAGATATACAAAATCCCTACATAGCGAATTATTTCCCTTTTCAAGTGAATTGTTCTTGATTTTGACAACTCGTCAGGAAAACTTTAATTAACAAAGGCAAATGTAAGTTGTAAACTATCCAGTAAGTACAGGACTGAAAAGGTCACAATGACTAAAATTGAATTATTTCACTTTTTCAGAAATTTGGTTATTATTTAGGAATCTATGATTGATGTAGAAAATTCTGTTGATAAATATCTGTCGGCCACTTGTGGGAGTTGTTTCTCGTTTCAAGATGATTTTACATATTATATATTTATGTAAAAAATAGTTGTTTTGGGCACTCGTCTTGAAAACTGTTATACTTGTAATATCATTTTGACCTCATATATGCCTTAAGTCTACTTAAACATACTGGGCCTGGCACCATAAAACATGAGAATTTACTTAAGTTTGAGAATATTTTCAAATTGCTTTATGGTGTTAGGACCAGAACGGTCGTCAGAATCTGCAGGTGGTCATGCAGATTCAATGAAGCCTATAGTAATATTTCCATTTTTCCTGTGTTTTTCTTGATATTAAAATGGTACATAAAGTAAAGGAAACAAATAGTTAGAATGTACTTAATTTCACAAATCTCAGTGACCTGTTACTTGTTTTTATTTGTAATAACAAACCTTGTGCTAATTAAAAAAATAAATTTAATTTGTTTTTTTAGTATGTAACAATATGTGTAACAAGGAAGTAAACTTTCAAGTGATAGTAAGATTCAACAAAGATGTATCATCCCTGAACTTTGTGGCGTTATTTGAAAAAATAGAAATTTAACTAGTTAATTAATATTTGATATATGGTATTTATTAGAATACATGAATAATGTTTCTATGTATTTGAATGACTACACATCTGGCTAGGCAAACATATGTAATACATGTTGTTATGAATAGTTTTAGGTAATCCTGTTTAAGTTTAATAGAGGAAACACACACACACACACACACACACACACACACACACACACATATATATATATATATATATATATATATATATATATATATATATATATATAATATATATATATATATATATATATATATATATATATATATATATCCACTTGGGGTTAGACTAATGGAGGATATAGTGTGGCGTGTGGTCGCCAGGGGGCTTTGGCCCTGATGCGCTATGGAGCCACAAAGTTTAAAAGATGTGGCCCACACGAGTGATGTATATAATATACACATTGTATATATGATTTGGACAGCATTAAACGTTGTACAGTAATCAAGATGTTGCTCGTGATTTTTCCACTGGACTCAACGTTACTAAGCTGCCGTAATAACACCACAACTTCAACCTCACTTAAGACCTCTAAATAAACATTTAAACAAATCGTGTTTTTAAACTTGTCAACTTCCCCTGTAAATGCATACTACTGGTATATTATGAAGTGTGAAGTCACACACTTGGGGTTTGTCATCATTTAATGTAGAAAGTACTTCAAACTCTACTTATAAAATATCTTGTCATATAGGCAAGGCAAACATATATTGTGATTTCTTTAGGATACACATATCTTACCATACACGAAACAATGTACGTGAATTGATAACGCAATGAATTAAATCTTTATCAAAATTTCAGAAATTACTGTAACTGATTACTTAGCTTTTCAGTCAATTACTGTCGCCTTTCGTCCATTAATCCGTCTGTCGTTTGCATGACTTCTATTGTCCGTAACCCTAAACATTTTGCCCTCTGAGACCACCGTGGAAAGTTGTATATAAATGGAATGTTTAAATACCTTTCTTGGTTTGTTGACTGTCTGGTACAGACTTAGTTGATATATGACAAGGCCTATCCAGTACTTTTGGCACATTCTTGTGTTTATTATCTAAATTACAAAAACAAGAATCATAAAATTGAGTGATAAAACACACATATAGCCAACATATATGTAGATTTACTATTATTGAGTCAGTTAACATATTATAGTTATCCTAAACTTTCCACTGACTTTTCCAAATCTATCCTTGTCAGAGTACCCTGCAGGGATTGCTTTATTTCATCAATGGAAGGTTTAGTGAAACGTAGTGACCTGAAGGAAATTGCTACTTCTATTGTAAACCAGCTGATAACCTCTTTTAAGATACTTTGAACAAGGAATTTGATGAAAAACTTAGAGCAAGAACAGGAAATCTATACGATAAATTAGATGGAATTACCATGGAAAACCTAAATTGGGGGAAAGAATAAGAGCCGAGGACAAGATGATAGACGCCATGGCAGAAAAATTGTTAAATGCAGATAAGAGATATGTGGAAGCTTTGCGACAAGCCAATTATAATGAAGAGTACTCTCGGATGTACAATATCAGAGTTCTAAGCTATCTAGAGAAAAGGGATGACAATCTTAGCTAGGACTTCATCAAGCTGGTGGAAAATGATTTGAAAGTTGATGTGTTACCAGAGGAGATCACAGCAATACATCGTATACCTGGAAAACAGACCCTTCCTCGGCCAGTTATTGTGAAACTTAAAAACACTGAGGTCAAATCCTGGATCATGAGACAAAAAAGAATTTGAAAGCTGAGGTTAAATTTCATGATGACATTACTGATAAAAACATTGGACTTATATCTGGACTGAAAAGGTGTGAGAAATTCCATATACAAAAGAAGGTAAGAAATTGCGTTTTGACATTTTTGACAAAAAAAGACGAAAAGATGACGCAGCATGGACACGTCAGACTGTAAAGAGACAGTATTCCAAATGTACATAACATTAAATAGTGATGTAAGAAAGATAACTCAAGTGCGAATCTCTATGCAGATATTTTTATTGAGGAAGTTGTTCTCTTTGAAATGGAAATACTAATGGAAATTAGAGGAATGTTTACATCTCACTATATATATATATATATATATATATATATATATATATATATATATATATATATATATATATATATATATATATATATATATATATATATATATATATAAGACCTGGATGACCTTCAATCCAAACTTTTTTAAATGATGAAACTTTAAAAATTAAAAAGGGACAAGTAGAACCATTAAGAAAGGAAAAAAATGCTAGGGTACATTATAAGATCCAAATCTATATGGGTAGAACATCAACCATCAACCATCAAAATATTTCTGAAATTTAGAATCTAGAAATTTCCTGAATAAAACAATAAAAAAATGATGAAGATAATGGTGATGTAATTATAAACCAGACAGAAATTGTATCTAATGTAAGAGACTTTTACAAAAATCTATATTCTACAAAGAAGACGATATTATCATAATAAATGATGAGTATATAAATTTAGAAGCTATCCCTAAGATAGATAAAACTATTTCCAATGAATTTGAAAAGCCTATCGTAGAGTCAGAGGTTCTGAATGTTTTAAAACAAATGAATAATAACAAAACATCAGGAGGTGATGGTTTTACTGTAGAATTTTATATTTTTTTCTGGAATGATTTAAAATCTTTTTTATTAAAAGCAATCAACAAAAGTTTTGAATACAAATCTTTCCCAGTGTCCCAATGTCTAGGCATTATTTGTTGTTTACCATAAAGTGACAAACCCAGGCAATACCAGACAATAATTGGAGGCCAATTACACTTTTGAATGTCTTTTATGAGCTCATTCTGGATGCATTAGTAAGAGAATAAAGTTAACCTTAGATATTCTTATTTCAAAGACACAAACTGGTTTTATTAGTGGACGGTACATAGCAGAAAATACTAGACTGGTTTATGATATAATGTCTCATACTGTGCAAAATAATATTCCAGGATTGTTGGTTCCAATAGATTTTGAGCACGCTTTCAATTCTATAGCATGGTCTTTTATATATCTTGTTATGAAACTGTATGGATTTGTGGGAAAATATGATTCAAAGGGTAACAACTTTTAATAGAAACTTTACACAGTGGTTTTCTTTCTGATCAAATTGATATTTTGAGCGGCTGTGTCAAGGTGTCCCAGCTGCACCATATATTTTCCTCATCATTAAATTGTACTTGGATAAATAGAATTGTTAGGGGGGGGGGGGGACGAACATGGTCAAATTTACCCCAGACTTCTTTTGGTAAAGACTATAGTATGTCAATGTTTAATTTTAGAGATAATTTTATTAGACAATTTATCGCTTGATGTGAAAATGTATTTTGGAAGGAAGTATTTCAGTCATGGGTAAAAGTAATGAGGAGACAACAAGTATTGAAAATTTTCCATCTAATTTGACCTACTTACTTATATGGTACAAATAAAACAGAAAAAATTATAATAAATCTGTACATTTTAAGTCATGGTATAACAAAAGTGTCAGATGTGTTGCAGACTTTTTAGATTAAAATGGTAATTTGCTTTCAAAACCTCATTTTAAATTGAGATTTGTAATGAACAGCATAGATTTTATGCAAAACATAAGAATTAGAAGTTCAATTTCTTCTTTCCTAAGAACAATAAAAATAGATAAAGAATATTTCAAATCAGAACAATTTCCGTTCATACCATACTACTTTAGGTGTGTTGCAACAGAAAACAAATGTACTAAAGTAATACATAATATGTGTAACACTAAAGAATGCATTCCAACTGCTATAATGAAGTGGAGAACTATCTTCCTGTTTAATACAAAACAAAAGGATTTAACTAAAGAATTTTTTCACATTTGTTTTTTTTAAACCTCGGAAGGTACTGCAGTTCAGTGGTTACAGTTTCGGTTATTACATAGGATTCTGCCAGTAAATAATTATCATAAACAACTAAAAATCAAGTCTAGAGACACTTGCTCTCTCTGTGGAGAACTAGAAGATATACCTCATCTTTTTCTATTATGTCTGAATGTAAGTAGTTTATGGACTGAGTTTAGTCTTTATATTTATAGTAAAATAGGAAGACACGTTGGTTTTCATATTATGACCATTCTTTTTGGAGAAAAACCATTCTATAATAATATTCCTATTGACTTTATAATTATTGCATCTGAACAATATACATTTAAGTGTACTAGACAACAGAAAATCCCAGAAATATATGGTCTTATATATCATCTAATTTTTTAATTTAAAGTTGAAAAATGCATTGCCAATAGAAACCAAAAACTTTTTAACAACAATAGGACGGTTTTTGTAGATCCATAAATGCAGTTAAATGGATCACCAAGTCTATCAATCATTAAAATGTATTAATATAAATACATGTTGATATATTTTGTCTTAATAGAAATTAGTTTAATAGCATGAATCTCTCTCTCTCTCTCTCTCTCTCTCTCTCTCTCTCTCTCTCTCTCTCTCTCTCTCTCACTATTTCTGATAAAAAATGTTACAATTTATGCCTTGATGTATGTAAGGCATTGACTGTACAGAGAGGAATCCATAGCAACCCAACTCTGGCCTCACTTAAAATGTTTTTATCTGGGTTCCAAAGGGGTAAAAACATATTAAAGTTATATTTTTTATCTATTTTGTCAACATCGTGGCCTTTACGACAAATATGATTGAAAATATTTACACTATAAAACTACGTGACAAACATAACCTAATCAATATGAAAATAACACCGTTTATCGTTATATGAATGTTTGTTGTCACTGTTTACCTCCAGTGCTTGGTGGTAAGTCTGATATTGGTATGGTGGACTTCTTGTAAGATCTCTCAGGTACCTTTGGTGGTTTATATTCATCATCTAGAATATCCAATGCATCTTGATTATTGAATAAATGGAGAAAAAATATGTCGTGTTAGGAGGTTAAAAGATATATCAAATTGGAAGATCACCATTTCAAACTAAAAAATAAAGCAATTTCTTCTAAATGTCCTTTAAAAAACCAAATATTTCTTCTATGAAATGCACAATTATTGTAATCACCTGTATGTAAATATTATATTCCCTATACATTTAGATTTTATTTTATGATATAAATAATATAATCTAATTATGTGTGATTCTATCACTTCAATGTCTCAATTAATCAAAATGTAATAAGCAAAGATGGAATTTATGAATTGTTTTCTATTTTTCTAGAAAAGACAGAATAAACAGAAAGTATATTGATCTCTTTCAAACCTTAGACTATCTCTTATACATTTGGCATTTTCGAATACTTTCTTTCTTTTTATGAACATTCTACCAGAAACATGCAGCGGAGGGGTATATTTTTCTTTTTTTTATGCAAGTTCTGTTAAACATTGATGATGTTTGTCTGTAATGTCTTATAAAGACAAGTTTCAGAATTAATTAGAAAGCTTAAGATATTCTATAATATCCTTTATGTTTATTTCCCAGAAACAAAATGAAAAATGGTGCGAAAATCGTGTCAGTGATAAAGGATAACTGATTTCAACCACAAAAGCTAATTTTTGAAATATAATTTGACGATTAATGGGGAAATGAGAAAATTTTAATACCTCTCCTAAATACAAAGATCAAATGAGGTAAGTGTGTCTTAACAATGAAGTTACTTAAGTATAGAAAACATTCAACAACACTTACGTTTGTTCACAGAAGGTCTAGGTGGACGAGGTGGAGGGACGTCCGTGTTTAGCTGGTCCTTTGTGTCATTAAATATATGAATCCGTGGTGCCTTTGAAAACTCCACGTATAAACCTCCTTCTACAACATCTAAATCATAACTATTTGAGAAATTCTTCACGCACAAAAATTCATAGTCATCGGGCTCACTGTACACAGGAATCTGAACATCTATCTCATTTACGACTGGACTATCCAACGGCAACAGAGCAAGGGCACGTTTACAGTATTTTTCACTAGAGCTTGTGGATCCTTGAATTGCTGGTTTATAGTGTCCAATCACTACCTCCTGTCTAACCACACGCATAAGTTTTAAGCATCCAGAAAAATTTGCAATATTTTGTATAGCACCAATCAAGTCATCTGTAATTACCTTTTCTATCTCATTGTCCAAAAACCTCACAATCTGGGGAAGATTTAAATTATCTACAACATTTTGCAATGTGTATTGCGTTTCATCTGGCACAACATGGAATACTCCCTTTAGACCTTCCATAAGTACCACTATTTGATTTTTGTGTTTGCATATTAAACCTTCACCGGGAATGAACCTATCCAATTCCAAAAGAGCTCCAGTCTTCAAAGTAATTGTTGTCATTTTTTGTCTAACGTCTGTAGGTTTTCCAATTTTGACAAGTCTGGGAAAACTCTTTAGTAAATCTTTTACGTTGTAAAATGTGTTTACACTATGAAGCACTTTTAACTTTCCTTTATATCCCAGAGGTACCATGACCTCTTCGCCGGGAAGAATATACCCTTCTTCATCTTTCTTTGCCTCACTATTTAACAGTACCGCTGCCACCTTTTGATAACTCTTCTTGCAATCTAATTTGATCATGTCACCAGCTGAAAAACTGTCAGTCTCATTTTCTGTGTAGAAACCTTCATTGACTTTCACTATGGTGGGCAAGCCGTTTTGTACAACTTGTTTAATTGTGTAAAATTCATCCGACCATTTAACATCGTCTTCGTTCTTCGCAGCCATTTTTATATAAACTTACCTGGTATTTCTGTTCCTGGTTGTCACATACATATGCGTCAATACTAGGGCGATATTATATACTACATTCAGGAAGTTTAATTCTGTTTACACAATGTGAATAGCCCTTTAACTGCAGATATAATTCAGGTACACGTGATAAATATATTTTTAGCAAACACCAAGACAAATGTATTCATTCATATTACGGTTTTGTAAATTTCAATAACTGTAATAGATGCTTTGTTATTGTTTGAACAGCTTGCTTATTTTAACGCTAAATCATCTCCAGAGTATTTTAGATGAGGGTAGTCAGTCAACTTACCTAACTGCTATGTAACGAGTTTAAATAGGTTAAGGATTCCTTTATTCTTATTTAACGTCCCATTCAAGAATCTTTCACTCATATGGAGACGTCACCAAATGCTCGGCGCACTTACGGCCATTGAACAGTGAGGGTTTTTAATGTGCCGACACCTACTGCGACACGGGACCTCGAGTTTTACTGTCTCATCCGAAGGACATTAAACAAACCTCCCGCGGGCTGGACTAGAACTCACGACCCTACGATCAAGAGTCGAACGCGCTACCGACTGAACCAGGCCGGTTCGCAAACAAAAATAAAATTACTGGATGATATATGCAGTTGCACTGTATATTCATTGAATACATATTCATGTTTGTATAATGACGCTGTTCATGTATTACATAACATGTATTAAACTTATTATCGCGGTTTTGATCGTTCCATGACGATCATGTGCTTCCCTATAAGGGTAGTACAAAATGTCAAAGTTAATGTGTCCTTCGTGAAATTGAACGTTTGGGTGTAATGAACACATTTTCACTGATACATAGTATGACGTTATTATTGAAACCCTTGAACTGGGATATAATGACTTACCTAATATCATCTTTTGTCAGTAACTCTATTGTGAAATCTGCCTTATAAACATGAATTATGAATCAATTCAGCGAAATTGGAAAATTGGAAGCACAGACGTCTCCCATCGAAATTATTTTAACGTAACTTGTATGTGTTAGATAATGCATCTTGATTTTTTTCGCCGAACATGAATTATATATTTTGGTCAATATATCTTAATCTATAGACGAACTTATGGTATAAATAAAACTTTTTGAGATATTGACAGCCGTTAAGGAGAAACTTCAACAATACTGTCCATTTGATTATTCCAGAAGCGGTGTAAATCAGATGTGGATACTTAAAAATTCTAAACAGCTTTTAGAAAATTTGAAGGCACACAATTTTTCTCGAATTCACAGTATCAAAACTAATGACTTCTTTACTCTTTACACAACTATTCCACATAAAAAATTAAAACAAAAACTTTTCAGCATCATAGAAAACTGTTTTTTTATTAAAGGTGGTACCCGAAAAATTAGATATCTAGTGATTAGCTATCAGGATACTTATTTCGTCAAACACCACCCTGATTCTACACATAAATACACTGAAGTTGATATAAAAAACATGCTGGAATTTCTAATAGACAATATAATTGTAATGTTCGGAGACGTGGTCTTTCAACAAACTGTCGGCATTCCTATGGGAACCAATTGTGCTCCTTTATTGGCCGACCTGTTCCTTTATTCATACGAAGCAGACTTCATTCAGAAACTGCTGAATCAAAAGAAGAAAAAGTTAGCGGTGTCCTTTAATTTGACATTTAGATATATCGACGACGTTTTATCAATAAATAATGACAATTTTCAAAAATTTTAGAAATTAAAGATACAACAGAATCAAGCACACACGCTTCATACTTAGACATTTTACTTAATGTAAACACAGACGGGGAATTAGCAATTAAGCTATACGACAAACGCGACGATTTCGGCTTTCCCATCGTAAATTTTCCACATTTAAGTAGTAATATCCCTCAGTCACCCGCATATGGAGTTTATATTTCACAAATGATCCGATATGTCAGGGCGTGTACAACATATGAAGATTTCATATACAGAGGTAAACTACTCACTGACAAATTATTGACACAGGGATATCGAAAACCGCGTTTAATGTCAACGTTCCGCAAATTTTACGGCCGGTATAATAGTCTTGTTTGCAATTACTCTGTTTCACTAAGTGAAATGTTGAGTTACCTTTTTGTTGGCGGTTGTTGAGACGTCTGTACCAATTGTGACGAGGATACACTCCTCACGTGTTTCATTGGACTTGACTGTGGACTCACTGCGGGTGTGACCGGTCGACAGGGGATGCTTACTCCTCCATGGCACCTGATCCCACCTCTTGGTTTCCAGAGATCCGTGTTTGTCCATTTTTACCGGATTTGTATCTATGTCCTTGGCATTCTATTGATTTATACTTTGGTATCTGAAATTTTTTATATTTGATATATGTTCAATTAAACAATGTACATTTGACATAATAATGTAATAATAATATGGCTTCCTAAAATGTGTCATGGAGGTGTGACTTGTGAACAAGACATATGACCAGATTTTAAAAAGGGAGTAGCTTTGTTAACCAACAAATTATTATGATTTTTTCTACTTTTAATACTTGTACTTCTTCTACAATAACAAATAAGAGGTATACACAGGCATAAAAATATCATATTTTGTGAAAATTGAAAACTGTGTTTTCACGAACGATATAGGAGTTTAAGAATTCCTATGCCTTTTTTATCTCTTTTTTGTTATTGTATAGATAAAACATCTCCGATACCAAAGTATAAATATTTAGGATGTCCAGGACACAGATACTAATCCGGCGAAAATGGACAAACACGGACCTCCTAAAACCAAGAGGTGGGATCAGGTGCCATGGAGGAGTAAGCATCCCCTGTCGAACGGTCACACCCGCCGTTAGTCCATAGTCAAATCAAACGCGGTTTTCGATAATGTGTCAATAATTTGTCAGTGAGTAGTTTACATCTGTATATGAAATGTTCATATGTTGAACACGCCCTGACATATCGGATCATTTGCGAAATATAAACCCCATATGCGGGTGACTGTGTGATGTTACTATTTAAATGTGGAAAATTTACAAGGGGAAAGTCGAAATCGTCGTGTTTGTCGTAAAGCTTAGTTGCCAATTTCCCGTCTGTGTCTATAGTAAGTAAAATGTCTAAGTATGAAGCGTGTGTGCTTAATTCTGTTGTATCCGTTGAATTTCTAGTTCGCTGGGATATATTGCATTGACATATGTATGGAAATATCATTATTAATTGACAAAACGTCGTCGATATATCTAAATGTGAAATCAAAGGACACCGCTAGCTTTTCAATCTAAGTAGTAAAACATAACTAAAAAAAAAAAAAAGAAAAACACAGCTAATGCCTATTTAATATCTATGATATTGTTTGTAAATTTCGAATCTTCGTGTCTTAGAATATAGCAATAAATATAATTAACAATACCAAAGTTAAAGTATTAACAAAAGAGAAATGCTCAGGACGATTGACTTCATCAGTTGAGCTCAAATTTAATATGAATGTATATTTCCGAAAGGACAAGTGGTATCATGCAAGGTCAAATAATAAATTTAATTGCCAACTCCGTGTAGCTTTTGAGAAGTAACTCATGTGTAGTAGTCTTAGATGGAGTTTCAATTGCTGCTGAAAATATCACAAGTTATTATATGAAGAAATATCGAATGTGGTGTAGATATAACAGAGTATTATGGAAGGCTGCTCCCAAAGGTATAGAATAATTGATACATACAAAAGGGGAAATGGACAATTAATATATAACATATCACTCATAAACAATATAAAATTATCATAACTTTATCCATAAACCAAGAGGGAATCCACATTGTGCAGCTAAGCATATAAATATTCCGTATTAATAATGTCTACATGCAGTGGGTAATACTTAACAAATACTTGGATATATTCTAACACAGATTCTTAACGATAAAAATATGTATCCAGAAATTGTAGCTAGTAGGAGACCTCGTTACATAACAAAACGTTACTTCCTCGTCTTGTTTGTAAAATATAAACGACCTTTAGATGTCAGATTTGCCTTTGTCGATGTTATCGTGCATGATCTTTACAGTCACATTTATTCCACTTCAACCCATGTTTCTATGACAATAAGTAAACAATGTTTTTTGCAGGCGACGCGTTTTTCAATACGATTTCTATTCTTGATACTTCAATGTAGGGCGATAAATTACGAGTATTTTGCTTTGCAAGAAACCTTCATTTTGCATACACTCGTAGGCTTCATAATATAAAGTTTATTATTAGGTATGACATGATTATACATATCTGCCAATGTACCAAACTACATACATACCAACATACAGTGTCAACAATATCGACTTTTTACGTGACACTTTATTTAAACATATGTCGATATCTTACAGTATTACTTCAGAAATTATTTGAATCTCTGTATATAGAAAATGCAATGTATGTAAAAGTGAATATATAGAGGATATTTGACAATTGTTTTTGAATAACATGTTTATAACATCGAGTGAGGCAAGAGAATACATATTTAATACGAGTGCGTATATGTATTCTCCCGCTACGCTCAATGTAATAAACATGTTATTAAAAAACAATTGTCAAATATTCTATTTATTACATTTTCCAGTTAAGTTCAGGTCCTAGATTTAGACTATCTGTTGTTCTGATCATGTCTACTGTACGGCTTGTGAAATGTAAACAAACCAGGGTTTGATTGAAATACATCACTTGTTTGAAGTTTCTGAAAAGGTGTAATTTATTGTGTAGATTAATTTTAAGTATCATTCATATACTTTCTATAGTACAAAGGCCTGGTGAGTTGGTAGGTTACGACAGAATCTTACATAAGAAATGAAACAATGAATATGCATTTATAATCATCCAATCAGCGAACGTCTTACATTTTCATATACAGACGACGTACATACAAAAAACGATGGGTAGCTAGAATAAACGTCTCATAGATATGGAATTATGCCATGTCACAACTTAGTGACGATGGATTTATAAATCTAAAAGATCAAGTAAGCATATCAACAAATATCAGACGTCAGCGATAAGAAATATTTTATTAAAATGATCGCTAAACTGCTGTGAAATTGCTACGAAGAAAGTATGTGGGAGGACTCCTGCCCCTGATTTTACCACAAAAAATCGCTTAAAAGTAGGGCAGAAAGTTCGGCCTAGGCATGGACAGCAAACTCCCTACGAAGATCGCCCAATTCGATGTTCATTTTCTGTACTGTATCTCCAGTGTCAGTGATTTTTTTCAAAAACTTTCGAACTGTTGACGTAGAAAGTGGATATATTAAACATTTCCACCGCCTTTCGACCACTTAAACACTTAAACTCCATCTAAACATAATATCGTCTGCTTTTTAGTTGAGACAGAACAAGTCTGTGCGGAGCCATTTTGTTTAGCTTTGATACGGCGTTATAAATACCGCATGAAAATTCCTCATTGAGACATCATATCTACAGTATGTGTTCAAAAGTTTTACCACGGCATCATCATTTATTGGCATTTGCTAGCAAAAGTAATCAGTTTATAATCAAACAATGAATTGACAATTATCATTACATTATAGAAGGGATTAATTAATCGGATTTTCATTGGTGGCCTGGCGCTGTATTTTGATTGACTTAATGAAAAATATTTATATTTTTTATTAATCATATAAAAATACAGTACACTCAATGAAAACAACAGTGAAAAATAAAGCTTTTATTTTATTGATAAATTTAATAAAAAAAAATGTAATAAATTAACATATGGTACATCGCTTGTTAACTTTTAGTATATTGACCGGTATAGTATCAATTTTCTATTGAGAATGAGGGGCTATACTGGACGACGGACACCACAAATTTAAACAATCAATTTTTCTTCGAGACAATATACTATTGTAACTGTTATTTCCCCTTTGCTTTTAAATGTGACTATTTGACATTACCTGGGGTTTCTCAAGCAATTTTAACAAAATATATAGGGATTCAAGACTTTTTATGCCTGTGTATATCTCTTTTTTGTTATTGTGTATCAATCTAAGTAGTAAAAAGGGGAAAATTGTGAAAAAAAATCACAGCTAATTCCCCTTCAACTACCTTATAAGTCTGTATATGGCTATTGTAAAGGAAATACAGTTTATCACTGTACACAGTGATACACTGATCAGGGATTCACTAGCAATCTTCCAATAAGCATTACAATACCAGAAACTGGGATCATCTGGATTGTAAATCATCTAACGTTGTTTACGAAATTGAATGTACCTTGTGTGGATTAATTTATGTTGGCGAGACAAATGGGCAAAAGGGTATATAGTTATAGGTTAATCATGGGAGTAACCAGATACTCTATCGATATTTCTACTCCCCCGACCATTCCATTTTGTCTATGAGAGTGCATATTATTGAAAAAAATTACCACTGGACCAATCCCACCTTGAGTACCCCCTTTCATAGACAACACGAAGAATATTAGACTCGACAGCTTGGCACTGGTAACCTCTATGGATGTAATGATAATATCCAAAGTGTGAGAAATTTATTTAAGTCCACAGTGTAGTAATGTCATTGTGCTGGATCTTTTTGATAAAGGTATATATGCTTCAACAAACTGTCGGCATTCCTATGGGAACCAATTGTGCCGACATGTTCCTTTATTCATACGAAGCAGACTTCATTCAGAAAATGCTGAATCAAAAGAAGAAAAAGTTAGCGGTGTCCTTTAATTTGACATTTAGATATATCGACGACGTTTTGTCAATTAATAATGACAATTTTCATACATATGTCAATGCGATATATCCCAGCGAACTAGAAATCAAAGATACAACAGAATCATGCACACACGCTTCATACTTTTTTCATACTTATTCATACATTTTACTGAATATAAACACAGACGGGAAATTATCAACTAAGCTATACGACAAACGCGACGATTTCGGCTTTCCCATCGTAAATTTTCCACATTTAAGTAGTAATATCCCTCAGTCACCCGCATATGGAGTTTATATTTCACAAATGATCCGATATGTCAGGGCGTGTACAACATATGAAGATTTCATATACAGAGGTAAACTACTCACTGACAAATTATTGACACAGGGATATCGAAAGCCGCGTTTAATGTCAACGTTCCGCAAACTTTGCGGTCGGTATAATAGTCTTGTTTGTGATTACTCTGTTTCACTAAGTGAAATGTTGAGTTGCCTTTTCGTTGGCGGTTGTTGAGACGTCTGTCCCAATTGTGGAGAGGATACACTATTCACGTGCTTCATTGGACTTGACTGTGGACTCACGGCGGGTGTGACCGGTCGACAGGGGATGCTTACTCCTCCATGGCACCTGATTCCATCTCTTGGTTTCCAGAGGTCCGTGTTTGTCCATTCTTACCGGATTTGTATCTGTGTCCTGGACATTCTATTGATTTATACTTTGGTATCTGAAATTTTTATGCTTTAAACTTTAGCAATGTTCTAATTCACAAAAAGTTCAGTTCTGTGTTTCGCCATGTTTTAAGTTGAGACTTGCATTTCATATAGCTATACACCCAGCAACGCATTCAAGCTATTCAGTTACAAACGGGTTTTGTAGTGCCTAGACATCAACTGTCTTCTACAAAACACCGTCACGTGTTCATGTGCGTCATCTCCCTTCAAATGTAATCCTATCGGGCATGTCATCACTGACGACGTTTCTATTGTTGAAAATGAATACTTCAAAAATCTTTTTTCAAGAGGTACAAAATACCGCGAATCCCGTTCCTTTAATTGGCGACAGAATTTCGGTTAGTTATGAATTCTGTCGAGGATTATGTCAGACGATGGGCCAAAGATGAAGACGTGGAACCAGACGCTTTGTCTAAATGGCTAAAAGCTATACGATGGTTAATAACATTTCGTACTCGGAAATTTAAAGGAACTATGGAAACACGTTATCCCTCTATATTAAGTGATCCAGAAGTAGTAACCGAGCTGGATGGATGATGTACTGGTCCTAGCAGACAAAATCTCAAATAATATAGTTTTTTATTTGTAAGGCACATTGCCATAATTGTTTATTAGAAGACTTAGGGTTTAATACGAATTCTGGTAATCCTATATACACACGTAGCTCACTTTAAAAATCACGTGTCCGAATTACGTTCTTTTAATGTACCTACAACCGATACTGATTTTGAGCTACCATATTTAATTGGATACCTAAACTTCACAAAACCCCATATAAGCAGAGTTACATAGCAGGATCCAGCAAATGTTCTACCAAACCTTTATCTTTACTCCTTACCAAGGTACTGACAGCCGTTAAGGAGAAATTTAGCAATACTGTACAATTGCTTAGTCCAGAAGCGGTGTAAATCAGATGTGGATACTTAAAATTTCTAAACAACTTTTAGAAAATTTATAGGCTCACAAATTTTCTCAGATTCACAGTATCAAAATATAAGACTTCTCTACACATAAAAAAGTAAGAGAGACTTTTTAGCATCATAAACAACTGTTTTATTAACTAAAGGTGGTACCCTAAAATTTAAATATCTAGTGATTGGTTATGATGATACTTATTTTATCCAACACTACTCTGATTCTACATATAAATACTCTAAAGTTGATATAAAAATATGCTGGAATTTCTAATAGACAATATATTTGTAATACTCGGAGACATGGTCTTTCAACAAACTGTCGGCATTCCTATGGGAACCAATTGTGCCCCATTTATTGGCTGACCTGTTCCTTTATTCATACGAAGCAGACTTCATTCTGAAACTGCTGTATCAAGAGTACAAAACGTTAGCGGTGTCCTTTTAATTTAAGTGCTTCCTATTTTTTATTTCATAATTTTATTTGTGTAAAAACTTTCTCTCGATCGCCGCCATCTTGGATTTTGCTGGTAAATTCTGGCACATGATTGATGTCTAACAAGCAAAATGTATAAGGCTGGCATTACCCAGTTCACATACGTGTGTTGGTCACATTTGTACAGTCGTATCCCTATACATTAGTCATCAATCGATTAATTAATTATATTTGCCTAATGAGGATTATAGTATTTAGTAGTCATAAGTAAAATTCTGTAATACGTTTTTCTACAAATTTTGGAATTTTGAACCATAAAAAATCTAAAATTCTTAAAATCCAAAATCTCAAAAACTTAAAACGATTTAAGATGTTTTAAATTTTAGGTTTTTGGTAATAAATCAAAATTTCAAATTGGTTTCAAATATTTGATATTTAGATTTTTATTTAAAATTTCAATAATCTAAATTACAAAAATGTCTTGGATTTTTGAATTGTAAAGTTTTACGCAGACCAAAAAAGGATATTAGCGGTAGCAAAATACGAAATATAGATAAAAAATTGTAGGCAATCATGAACCTTTGGAAATTCTTAGGGGGTCAGGCGCCATGGAGATGTCAAGATCCCCACATAATTTAGTAGATGACAAATAGAGGGGAGATAACTCTAGTTGAAAAAGACGAATGACTAAGAAACAACTTGTAAATTATTTGAGATATTTAAATCATTCTTAATCTTATGACAACATATCACTAGGTAATTTAGATATAAATTAATAGAAAGTTTAGTCGATACAATGATCTTTTTTTTTCAATTACAGTGTTACACTAATTGAAATACGCCGACGATTTAAATTTCTACCATCCATGAAATAATCCAATCTTAACTCGCTTATCATTAAAAATCGATTCCTTTTCACAAATTATGACTTTGCAACGTTATTTTTTCAAACTGTGATTTTTGAAGAACATTTTATTTGTATAAAACGTTAAATATTTGAAACTTCTAATATAAAAAATCATCCATTTTGAAAGTTTGGAAGACATATACACCATAAGCAGTAGAGTAATAGATTTACTTTTTTTTGCATTTCATATGCGTTTATATTTACCTCGCTAATAATGCAAACATTAAATCCTGCCTAAAATTTCTGCTTAAATACGGTAATTGATGTATTTCTCATCGAATACTGTCATTAAAATGTATATGATTTTTTCAGACATTTTCAAAGAGCACCTAATGATAATAACATTTGCCTTTTTGCCACAGAGACAGTTGGAAGCTATGGGATGTTCAGGTACGGTGGATCGACGTTTTTGGCATACATAAATTACAAACTCAAAAAAGTCACGTGTATACCTCCTCTGAACTGAATTAGGGGAATAATTCGATAAACACAAACATCAATAGCCCTTGAATCTCACAAAAATCGGCAATTGTTTTTCATTGGAGATTGACGGTCATTCAGTTGTTGCTTGAGTACCGAAAGTAGATTAACAGTAATCTTTCTTTTATCTTTCTTAACAACATTCACAACTGAAATCAAGGCTATCTACTTAACACATGAAGTTAATTTTGTATCAGTCACTGTTAATTGAAAACAAGGAAGCAAAGGAATGTAGATACAAAATGTTTACACATTTTAAATTGCTGTTAGCTAGTACTATTAATTTGTCTATTTATTCGTACTTAACTCGAGGTAAAGTGTGTATGTAAAATGACTCTGTATAACACCGAATATTAGGGGATAATGTTATATATAAAAGTGACTCTTCAAACTTTGTTACAACCACATATCACCAAGTTGTTTTGCTTCCTTATTATCACTTTATATTACTTTTAAGTACGGAAGCGTATTAAGGCAACCTTAATGTCTTCTATCTGTCGTTTTGTCGTTGGCTTTTCCAACTTTTTTCTTGGAATTTTCAACTTTTTCGTTTTGCCAACTTTATGCACCCGTGAAGCTTGTAATAACATAAAAATATATAAAAGATATTAAAGTATAAATCTTTAGGATGTTCAGGACACTAATATAAATCCCGTGAACATTGGACAAATACCGACCTGAGATCGGGTACCAGGGGAACTAGCCATCCCCTGTCATCCGGTCACACCCGCCATGGGTCCACAGTCGAATAAAATAATTGAGGAAAAAAAATCACAATTGGTACAGAGAGATATTTACTTTAATAAACATATTCTTTTTCGTAATACAGTGAAATAGGATTGGGCAAATGTTATAACAACGTTACAGTAGCCTTCTCCTTAGAATTTACAGCATATCAGTTTGTCAGAAATGGCGACATAAATATTGATGAACTGATATATAGGAATATAATATGGAAAAAATAGATAAAAAAGAGAAATGTAAGATGAAGGATGGAGATGAGTGGGTAAGGTGGATAGGATAAGGTTGGGACACCTCTTCAGGGTAAAATGCGAGATGTAATTTGAATTAAAACCGTTTGCTGTTTTTAATAAAGTCTTACACTGCTAACATAATTTGTTCATTTTCTCGCACTGTTAGTTTTTCATTACCAAACAGAAGTTTTCCACAGTAAGAGGCCGGAATATCTGAAGCTGGTTTATAAGGATAGCTCTGTGGACAGCATACAGTCTACAATTTAATAGATAGTGGGATACATCTTCCGTGTGTGAACCACACAGACAGGATGGAAAATCTTTGATATTTCGAATGCAACAAAATCATAGTGAATAATGAAGCTTTCAATTAATGAAATAAGTTGTCTAATAAATAAAATGTGATCTCTTATTCTTATCTATTAAAATAAATGAGCAAAAATGATTGAAATATAGTAGGGGTGGTTGTTTGCAATGTTAAAATAATATCGTCCGTTGTGGAGGGAATTCCAATTTGTACTCAATGACTTCAGTTGTGAACAGTTCCAATTATCGATAGGTACGCAATGCACTATCGATTGCAGTGGCAGTCTCAGCAAGCTTCATGAATGAAAATAGTGACGATAACGAAAGACATTACTTTTATATATGATTGGTGAAATGGAGTCACTGTCTGTGGTCGTGCTCCAGAATACTATCTAATGTTCCAGAGAGGGATACTTCATACTGTTTAACAAGATCCCCTTATCGAACATAAAACTTCAATTTCCATATCAATAACTTCCCGTTTCTGAGTAGTAATATTCCATCTTTTCCTGTCTATCATGTTTTCATTTCACAACAATAATGAAGCTTTCAATTAATGAAATAAGTTGTCTAATAAATAAAATGTGATCTCTTATTCTTATCTATTCAAATAAATGAGCATAAATGATTGAAATATAATAGGGTGGTTGTTTGCAATGTTGTGTAATAATTCCTATTTACGCATATGGAATATAAAAATTTCAGATACCAAAGTATAAATCAATAAAATGTCCAGGACACAGATACAAATCCGGTAATAATAGACAAACACGGACGGACCTATGGAAACCAAGAGGTGGGATCAGGTGCCATGGAGGAGTAAGCATCCCCTGTCGACCGGTCACACCCGCCGTGAGTCCACAGTCAAGTCCAACGAAACAAGTGAGGAGTGTATACTCGTCACATTTGGTACAGACGTCTCAACAACCGCCAACGAAAAGGCAACTCAACATTTCACTTAGTGAAACAGAGTACTCGCAAACAAGACTATTATACCGACCGTAAAATTTGCGGAACGTTGACATTAAACGCGGTTTTCGATATCCCTGTGTCAATAATTTGTCAGTGAGTAGTTTACCTCTGTATATGAAATCTTCATATGTTGTACACGCCCTGACATATCGGATCATTTGTGAAATATAAACTCCATATGCGGGTGACTGAGGGATATTACTACTTAAATGTGGAAAATTTACGATGGGAAAGCCGAAATCGTCGCGTTTATCGTATAGCTTAGTTGCTTATTTCCCGTCTGTGTTTATTTTAAGTAAATTGTCTAAGTATGAAGCGTGTGTGCTTGATTCTGTTGTATCTTTAATTTCTAGTTCGCTGGGATATATCGCATTGACATATGTATGAAAATTGTCATTATCAATTGACAAAACGTCATCTATATATCTAAATGTCAAATTAAAGGACACCGCTAACTTTTTCTTCTTTTGATTCAGCATTTTCTGAATGAAGTCTGCTTCGTATGAATAAAGGAACATGTCGGCCAATAAAGGAGCACAATTGGTTCCCATAGGAATGCCGATAGTTTGTTGAAAGACCACGTCTCCGAACATTACAAATATATTGTCTATTAGAAATTCCAGCATGTTTTTTATATCAACTTCAGTATATTTATGTGTAGAATCAGAGTGGTGTTTGACGAAATAAGTATCCTGATAGCCAATCACTAGTCTTTCTTTTAATTTTTTATGTGGAATAGTAGTGTAAAGAGTAGAGAAGTCATAAGTTTTGATACTGTGAATTCGAGAAAAATTGTGTGCCTTCAAATTTTCTAAAAGCTGTTTAGAATTTTTAAGTATCCACATCTGATTTTACACCGCTTCTGGAATAAGCAACTGTACAGTATTGTTGAAGTTTCTCCTTAATGGCTGTCAATATCTTGGTAAGGAGTAAAGATAAAGGTTTGGTAGAATATTTGCTGGATCCTGCTATGTATCATTGTTTATATGGGGCTTTATGAAGTTTAGGTATCCAGTATAAATGTGGTAGCTCGAAATCGGTATCCGTTGTAGGTATATCAAATGAGCGTAATACGGACACGTGATTTTGAAGGATCTCGTCCTTTGAAAGTGAGCTACGTGTGTATGTAGGATTTCCAGA
The DNA here is from genome assembly GCA_030159075.1 of Atrina japonica. Classification (NCBI taxonomy): domain Eukaryota; kingdom Metazoa; phylum Mollusca; class Bivalvia; order Pterioida; family Pinnidae; genus Atrina; species Atrina japonica. The sequence continues at coordinate 2,624,945 of BROG01000005.1, read as the reverse complement.
ATTCGTATTAAACCCAAGTTCTTCTAATAAACAATTATAGTAATGTGCCTTACAAATAAAAACTATATTATTTGAGGCTTTGTCTGCTGGTACCAGTACATATTGGTCATGTAACCTATCCAGTTCAGTTACTACTTCTGGATCATTAAATACAGAGGGATAACATGTTTTCATAAAGAGACATTTTTAAATAAAAAACATCTCATATACCAAAGTATAAATTTTTAGGATGCCCAGGACACAGATACAAATCCGGCGAAAATGGGCGAACAAGGACCTCTGGAAACCAAGAGGTGGGATCAGGTGCCATGCAGAAGTAATCATCCCCTGTCGACCGGTCACACCCGCCGTGAGTTCACAGTCAAGTCCAATGAAACACGTGAGGTGTGAATCATCGTCACAATTGGTACAGACGTCTCAACAACCGCCAAGGAAAAGGCAACTCAACATTTCACTTAGTGAAACAGAGTAATCGCAAACAAGACTATCATACCGACCGTAAAATTTGCGGAACGTTGACATTAAACACGGCTTTCGATATCCCTGTGTCAAAGAACTTTTTAACCGGTCATGGGCCTTTATATAAAATGTGGTTTACTATCTTATAACTTAAAAATAGTCTCAGATACGCTCCTTGTTCTTAGCTGTTCTAAGCGTGATCTGCCTCGAGATCTGACGTCTACCAGTATATATATCCTAGTAAGAAAACACTAGATTCAGGAATAATCAAGAAAATAACCGTTATTGTATATTCATGGAAATTCCCAATGGCTAAATATAGAAACATGATGACATAATAAAAAATACCTTGAAACAAAACAATAACAACTAATATTCCATAAAGGTCCATATGTATTAAGTTCAACAAGTGCTAATAACAAGTAAACAAGCACCCATCAACCCTCATAACAAAGTAGTAATATTATTGAAAAAGAATAGGAAAAGACTTAAAGGGGCATTAGCTGTTTTTCCTTTTTTACTACTTAGATTGATATACAACAGCACAAAGAGTTACACAAAGGCATACAAATCCCTATACAAACCATTAAATTCCTATACATTTTGTGAAAATTGCTTGAGAAATCCGGGTTTGACACTTTTTTAATTGCAATTGATTAACTCAACTTAACTATTTGTATATGAATACAACACTGGACCTGACCTTATTTTCACAAAACATATGGGAATAGGCGATTTTTATGCCTATGTATAGCTCTTATCTGTTATTGTACGTCAAGTACAAGTTGTAAAAAAAAATAATAATTTTTGGTAAACACAGAAATGCCCCTTTAATGAATAATATTTGTTTAAAAATTCGTGTTTTAATATGAAATATAGGAACAAAGAGAAAGTAAAAATGTTTACACACTGTTCTGATCCTGTGTAATCAAATTACACTGAAAACAATTTATATTATCAGAGGATGCAATTTGAGGATAACAAAGTTGAATACACTTTGACTTTCTAAAAGTTCGCTATCATTATTTAAAGTTGTGTTACTTTAATTAAACCAAAGATATTTTATTACGATAGACAGGCGTTCTGGATTCTAGTCATTATATAACGATGGACAAGATTTCGGGGTTCTTACTTCAGTTAAACCCAGGTCATTATATAACGATGGACAAGATTTCGGGGTTCTTACTTTAGTTAAAACCAGGTCATTATATAACGATGGACAATATTTCGGGGATCTGACTTTAGTTAAAACTAGGTCATTATATAACGATGGACAAGATTTCGGGAATCTGACTTTAGTTAAAACTAGGTCATTATATAAACGACGGACAAGATTTCGGGGTTCTTACTTTAGTTAAACCCAGGTCATTATATAACGATGGACAAGATTTCGGGGTCCTTACTTTAGTTAAATCCAGGTCATTATATAACGGACAAGATTTCGGGGCTCGGACATTAGTTATAACCAAGTTATTAATGGAAAAGTATTCAGGGTTCTGACTTTAGTTAAACCCAGGACATTATATAACGATAAACAAGATTTCGGGGTTCTTACTTTAGTTAAACTTAGGCCATTATATAACGATGGACAAGACTTCGGGGATCTGACTTTAGTTAAAACTAGATCATTAATGGACAAGTATTCAGAGTTCTGACTTTAGTTAAACTCAGGACATAACATAAAGATGGACAAGATTTCGAGGTTCTTACTTTAGTCAAATCTAAGTACTTTTGAAGCGATTGGAGGCTATTACAATTGTTTGTTACGATGGCTAAATCTAAAACAGAAAATTCCGGCTTGGGTGTGAACTCTCGAACTACTACCTTGGCTCTTATGCTCAACGTCCCAACCACTTGGCCATCTACGCATTTGCAAAAATGAATGTTTCGATGGCGGTGATTTAGTTTGATTGAACAATTATTTTTGAATCTGACACTTTTTCCTGACTGCTATACATGTACAATGTAAGGTAATATCAATGACATGTAAGGTAATATCAATGACATGTCTTTTTATTGAAAAAAAACGGAGAAAATCAAATACATGATAAAAATAAGAGACACAAAAAGGGAAAAATAGAAAATATCATATAAAAATAAAATGATACTGATATTGAATTCTTATGAAAAAACTAATGTAATTCTAAAACAAAAATGTTGAAATGTAAACTTTGTCATAACTTTCAATGCTTTTCACCAAGTGTATATTTGTTTGGTCTCTTTTGTCTTGTATCCTAGTGAAAATAGAAAAAAACATGCATTTAATGCAGTGATGACGTCTCGAAATGGACATTCTATTGATTTATACTTTGATATCTGAAATGTTTTTATATGGTAACCGAAACCACTACCCACGGAAGCCTTGATATAAATAATAATGTAATTCTGTAAAAGTATTGAATTTTTTTTACTTTCGTTGGAAAATTGGTAACATCACACGGAACTTCGATGTCATTAGAAACAGGAATTCAATATATTTGGTACAGTTCGAAACACATCTAGAATGACACATTCTGCCTCCAAAGTGGAATATTCAGACACATTCATCTAAGAGATGGTTTGTATTTAATCTTTTCTGGGTCTCCATCCCTGTTTTATTTTTTCAACTTTCTTTGCATGTAAATCAGTTAAGGAAAAAACTCTCTTTAATTCGATATCATCATAGCTCCAAATAAACGCTCCGTCTATTTCTTCGTTTTTACATTTTGTAGCTAGCTCAGGAAGACCACACTCAACAAAACAAGTGTATACCTGTTCGACTGACATACTGGATAGTGGCAATTCAGTTTCATTATTTTTATCTGTCGGACGCACAGATGGAACAATTTTACATACTGGCTTATCGAATATCTTTCTCTTTACTGAATTCCGAGAAAATCTTGGAAGTTCCGAGATGTGTTTCTTTACATCTGTTTTCGTAGAAGGTTCGATACTCATTTTAGAAAGGTCAGGGTAGTCATATTTATTCTGATCATCATCATCGGAATCTTCTGAACTGTGCTGGAGCTTCTTTTTACTTGGTAAAAGATTTAGACGTGCTTTAATCCCAGCAGACGATGGCAATCGTTTTAATTTCTTCAATAGCTCATGCTGAACTTTTTTCAGTCCAACTTTGAAAGTCTGTAAATATCAAAAGTAGAATGTCAAAGATGGAAAATGTCATTATTAAAATGTCTTAGTTAATCATGTCTTTGACATTAGACGTTAGAAATCTAATACATACTATATTTCTATATTTTATATATTGTTTGCTTTATCTTAAAACGATACAGTCTTTTGTGTTTTATACAAATAAAATGTTTTCAAAAGATACCGAGATGAAATAAACCCGTTAACATAGATGGTAGAAATATATATGGATGATTTGCATTCATACTAGGCAACATATGCATTATATGTTAAATTTGTCTATGGCAATATGCCTTTCTAGCATTTTGAATCAAAGTTTTGATCTAATCGTGGGAGGGTATTTTTATCAAATTGACAGCATGCGATAATGCAGGTCTTTAAATAATGGACTTAAGATAATGATAACAAGACGTTTGCATTCTGTGTATAACTTGATATTTGACAGCAAATTAATGTTTTACACGAAGATGCTGATTTGTGAATTTTACACTTTACATACTATCAGAGTTCAATAATGGACACAATGTACATATCTTTGTAAGTACACGTATTGTTATTAAAAGTCATAAACATATCGATTACATCAATGCAGTAAAGTTTAAAGGGTCGTGTTTTCCTTTCGGGCAATATAAAATCGACATTGCATTGGCTTATGTAATCCAAAACACTTTTGAGATTTCCTGTCGGAAAGCCTCTTATATTATAGGAACGGAGATAACAAAGATATTGAATAAAAGGACAATGATTCAAATTAAAAATGCAGAATGGCATAAATTAAGATAATTGCTTTGACTTAAAACAATACATATAACAAAAACCCTATACTTTGAGAATTTTTTGCGTGGTATTTCTACATCTTAAAAAAGGAAATAATTTTGAAAAGAGATAAACAACTAAATGGAATTCTATGACGATCTTTTCTGATAATAACTAATTCAATGACTTGATAAAGGGGCATTATCTGTGTTTCCAAATGTGATTATTTCTATTTTTCTACTTTTACTTCTTATATAAGAGTTAGGCATAGCAAATTTTATATTCCTATATATTGAAAATGAGATCAGATCCTGTGTGGTTTGCATAACATATATAAATACTAAGGCTGGATTAACTAATTGCAAGGGAACAATGTCAAACTGGGGTTTTCCCAAAATATATAGGAATTTATAAATTTTTATGCCTGTGTAAATCTCTTTTTTGTTGTTTTTTTTATCAATAAGAGTATAAAAAAGGAAAGTATTTAGAGGAAAATGTCCCTTTAAATAATCAAAATGATTATAAGACTTACCATGGGCATAACAGAAAAACCTTTGATATCTTTAACAGTCACTGAAAGAGAAATAATCAGCTTGCATCATCTTTCTACTGACATTGTGAACATAGAATAAGGTCCATGTACTTATGCTGCACTATTATTTTATTTCATTTTTAATTTATCACCTTTGACCTGTAAATGTTGCTAAATGATATAAAAGAGGTATAATAACTATAATAGGTTTTGATTATATACAGTGAGCAAGGAAACTGATAGAGTTAAGTGTGAAATGACGTAACAGGTTACAGGGGGGGGGTGCATAACATATTCTAATAAAAAATAAAATAAATCTAAATTACAACATGGTATTTGGATCAAATTATGAAAATTATAAATTTCAACTCTGTCTTCAGCTACTGGATATAAAGTATTTTTCATGAGAAAAAAGCGTACCATACTACAAGAGACATGTTGTTTTGTGATGAACATTTTGCTAAGTATATAATTTTACAATATAAAAAAATTATGCCATTTTATACTTATCCCTCACACATTCTACTTACGAGCATTTTCGAATCCTTGTTCTAATTCTGAAAAATGTAAGAATGAATAGCATATCTGTGAATTCAAATAGTGTTTCAATGTTTTAATTCATTATGTAAAAACTATTCATTCAGTAGTTGTTATGCCAATTCCCCCAATATAGAGCAAAATTGTCATGTACGGAAGGCATATTTCAAAGAATATATTTCATAATATTTATAAGTCGCCTTTTTAAAGAGACACTAATTGTGTTCTTTTCCAAAAGAATTATTTCTGTTCTCATTACAGAGATTAACACAGCCATAAAAATTCTTAGATCCTGTACATTTTGTGTACATTGCTTGAGAAACCCAGTTTGGAAAATATTTGCGTGCAGATGTTAAATTCTACCTTAGATTTTGTTTATGTATACGATACGATCCTAAAAAAATATTTAGGAATATAAGAATTTTATGACTGTGTAAATCTCATATTTGATATTGTATATCAGTAGTAAAAACGAAATAATTTGTATTTGGAAAACACAGTTACCGTCTTTTTACTTCTTGAGTTTCAATTCTTTTTTAAAGTCAGAACATAAAAAACATTTCAACATACATCGTATGTAACTTATGGTAAATGTTGACTATGTTGGAATATCATCAATACATATCCATGTATTTCAAGTAAATTATGATTTTGAAATATCTTATACATTTTCTGATTATAAATTTGTTTTATACCTACTGATATTCCAAGTTTGGTACAATTTATTTCGTGTGACATTCTATAGTTTCTGAATCTATATCATCACTCTCTGAAACTGATGATGTAGTGCACAGTGCAAACATTTTTTTCTGTCGCGGACTACTTTTCACATAAAATTTATCCTATTAGGCCTGATCTCATATTTTTGGAGATGTAATTCAAAATCGTCACTAATATCCCTTTATTACAATAAGTGCTTAAATGCTGTAAATGTTTACAACGATTTAAAGAAACGTCAATGTTCCACAACAAATGTGGGTGTATTGTTTTGGTCTATCTTTGATTTTTCTTTCTTTTTTTATAACATTGAAAAGTGCTTACCGTGAACTTCATATATCATATCCTCATCTTTGATTTCATCATACGTCGGTTGCTCTTCATCGACGTCGTCTTTTGGTTCATTGATTTCTTTAATGCCACCCCTTTCAACACCTTGAACTGGTATGATTTTAGTGGTATGTGGAACTACATTTTGTGGTGGCATAACTGTGCGGGTGAAAGGATGATATATATTAAAATAAATTTGGTATATTGTAACTGCATTGCCATTTTATTTTCCAATTCAAATCATAATGTTTCGATAATAATAATAATAATAATAATAATAATAATAATAATTATTATTATTATTATTATTATTATTATTATACTAATAATATATGAAAATACATATTTCTGTTATAAGGTTATATCACGTTTCGTTGTCATTGTCAATATAAACACAACAATTAGTCCAACTATGTAGTATACACATCTGTCATTTATATATCTGTAATATGAAATCAATGAACAAGGCCAACGTATAGAATCCATTGTATAAATATAAAAATCTCAGATACCAAAGTATAAATCAATAGGATGTCCAGGAGATAGATACAAATCCGGTAAAAATGGACAAACACGGACCTCTGGAAACCAAGAGGTGGGATCAGGTGCCATGGAGGAGTAAGCATCCCCTGTCGACCGGTCACACCCGCCGTGAGTCCACAGTCAAGTCCAATGTATCTTACTTATGGGATATCAGGAAGGTACATACATTGATATAAATACCAATATAACTACGATATGCCTGAACCAAAATTGGTGAACCTAAGTAACGAAATTCAATAAAAATATAAATATATGAATAAGGCTGGTATGTCTTTACTATTTTGACCAGCTAATAATAATAATAATAATAATAATAATAATAAAAATAATAGAGTGTTATAAGCTTTTGTTGAATTGTCTACCAGGTGTGACCGACGTTTGTAGAATCGTCTATAACAAGTGAGACCAGGATTTTACACACAATATTTGACTGTGGACTCATGGCGGAGGTAACTGGTCGGCATGTAATGGTTTTCTTTCCATGGAACTCGATGCCACATATGGATTTGTTGGATGTCTATGAATGTCCGATTTTCACCATTTAAAGAATACTTTAGTATCTATGCGCTTTACCTGTCATAACTTGACAAGTGTATATTGGGAAGAAACTAGGGAGGAAAGTAAATGATCAGAATCAAATACCTTTAGGTGAAGATTTGGTGTTGACACATTGCGGCTTATCCACTGCTTCATACTCATCATCTGATGAAGATGTCGACTCCGTTGTTGTTGTGGTTGTTGTTTGGTTCTTCGTACTAGAAGCTAAAAAAATAAAAAATGAAGAAGTGTCAATTGAAAATCGAAACTCAAGTCCATTAGAATGCTTCAAATTAGATGTGCAAATGGTCTCAACATGAAGAACAATTGCGAATCCCAAACGGGATAGGACCAGGTGTCCGGCAGGCGTCATCGTCCTCTGCCAGTATGCCACACCTGTTGCAAATGTTTCAGGAAACCTTTCGAATTATATGATTGGCGAAAGGGGGTCACTCTCTGTGCTCGTGCTCCAGAATGCTATTTAATATTCTGTTTAACATAGTAAGTACAAAAACTGACTGAGAGACCACATCACTAATCAGACCACTCTGAGTCATTCAGTAAGGTGATCGGTATTTTTTATTTCCAATCAGTATAACAAAGAATATTTTGATATATCAACAATGACGTTGTGAAGATGACAGTAAGGTGATCTTGATAACAAGGTTCCACTGTATTATCAAGTGAAAAATTGTTTTTAATGTAAAAGTGATGTCTCGAAGTATATGCAAGTAAATACTGCAATATAATGATTAGTGGAATATGAAACAAATGAACCGCTAATATATATATATATATAATGGAAATGCACAGTTCGATTTTAAGGTTATATCACCTTACGTTGACGTTGTCAATATAAACACAACAATTATTCCAACTATGTAGTATGCACATCTGTCATTTATATATCTGTAATATGATATCAATGATAAATGGCCAATGTATAGAATCCATTGAATCTTACTTATGGCATATCTGGAAGGTACATAAATTGATATAAATACCAATATAACTACGATATGCCTGAACCAAAATTGGTGAACCTAAGTAACGAAATTCAATAAAAATATAAATATATGAATAAGGCTGGTATGTCTTTACTATTTTGACCAGCTAATAACAATAATAATAATAAAAATGATAAAAATAATAATAATAATAATAATAGAGTGTTATAAGCTTTTGTTGAATTGTCTACAAGGTGTGACCGACATTTGTAGAATCGTCTATATCAAATGAGACCAGGATTTTACACACAATATTTGACTGTGGACTCATGGCGGAGGTAACTGGTCGGCATGTAATGGTTTTCTTTCCATGGAACTCGATGCCACTTATGAATTTGTTGGATGTCTATGAATGTCCGATTTTCACCATTTGAAGAATACTTTAGTATCTATGCGCTTTACCTGTCATAACTTGACAAGTGTAAACTGGGAAGAAACAAAAGTAAATGATCAGAATCAAATACCTTTAGGTGAAGATTTGGTGTTGACACATTGCGGCTTATCCACTGCTTCATACTCATCATCTGATGAAGATGTCGACTCCGTTGTTGTTGTGGTTGTTGTTTGGTTCTTCGTACTAGAAGCTAAAAAATAAAAAATGAAGAAGTGTCAATTGAAAATCGAAACTCAAGTCCATTAGAATGCTTCAAATTAGATGTGTAAATGGTCTCAACATGAAGAACAATTGCGAATCCCAAACGGGATAGGACCAGGTGTCCGGCAGGCGTCATCGTCCTCTGCCAGTATGCCACACCTGTCGCAAATGTTTCAGGAAACCTTTCGAATTATATGATTGGCGAAAGGGGGTCACTCTCTGTGCTCGTGCTCCAGAATGCTATCTAATATTCTGTTTAACATAGTAAGTACAAAAACTGACTGAGAGACCACATCACTAATCAGACCACTCTGAGTCATTCAGTAAGGTGATGGTTTTTTTTTTTATTTCCAATCAGTATTACAAAGAATATTTTGATATATCAACAATGACGTTGTGAAGATGACAGTAAGGTGATCTTGATAACAAGGTTCCACTGTATTATCAAGTGAAAAATTGCTTTAATGTAAAAATGATGTCTCGAAGTATATGCAAGTAAATACTGCAATATAATGATTAGTGGAATATGAAACAAATGAACCGCTAACATATATATATATATATATATATATATATATATATATATATATATATATATATATATATATATAATGGAAATGCACAGTTCGATTTTAAGATTATATCACCTTACGTTGACGTTGTCAATATAAACACAACAATTATTCCAACTATGTAGTATGCACATCTGTCATTTATATATCTGTAATATGATATCAATGATAAATGGCCAATGTATAGAATCCATTGAATCTTACTTATGGCATATCTGGAAGGTACATAAATTGATATAAATACCAATATAACTACGATATGCCTGAACCAAAATTGGTGAACCTAAGTAACGAAATTCAATAAAAATATAAATATATGAATAAGGCTGGTATGTCTTTACTATTTTGACCAGCTTATAACAATAATAATAATAATAATAATAATAATAATAATAAAAATAATAATAATGATAATAATAATAGAGTGTTATAAGCTTTTGTTGAATTGTCTACAAGGTGTGACCGACATTTGTAGAATCGTCTATATCAAATGAGACCAGGATTTTACACACAATATTTGACTGTGGACTCATGGCGGAGGTAACTGGTCGGCATGTAATGGTTTTCTTTCCATGGAACTCGATGCCACTTATGAATTTGTTGGATGTCTATGAATGTCCGATTTTCACCATTTGAAGAATACTTTAGTATCTATGCGCTTTACCTGTCATAACTTGACAAGTGTAAGCTGGGAAGAAACAAAAGTAAATTATCAGAATCAAATACCTTTAGGTGAAGATTTGGTGTTGACACATTGCGGCTTATCCACTGCTTCATACTTATCATCTGATGAAGATGTCGACTCCGTTGTTGTTGTGGTTGTTGTTTGGTTCTTCGTACTAGAAGCTAAAAAAATAAAAAATGAAGAAGTGTCAATTGAAAATCGAAACTCAAGTCCATTAGAATACGTCAAATTAGATGTGTAAATGGTCTCAACATGAAGAACAACTGCGAATGAATTCCAAGGTGTCCGGAAGGCGTCATCGTCCTCTGTAAGCATGCCACACCTGTCGCAAATGTTATAGGAAACCTCTTGAATTCAGTGAAAAGGTCAAGTTCGGTGAAATTGTCATCAGTTACTTTTATATATGATTGGCGAAAGGGAGTCACTGTCTGTTTTTAATGCTCCAGAATACTATCTAATATTCCCGAGAGGGGGGACTTCATATTGTTAAACAAGATTCCCGTATCGACCATAAAACTTCTTTAACGACGATTCCAAGCGTTTAACAACGTAACCTTGTGTAAGTAGTTGATTTGTGAGTCGTTTCGCTCACAGATTAAACATTGAAAAATCACCTAAAGATCTTGCTTAAGAGACCACCCCACATTTCGGACCACAAGTTTTCAGTCTTTTGATGAATATCTAATAAGTACAGAACCTAACCCAAGACAAGAAACCACATCACAAAACAGACCAATTTGAGTTAGTCAGTAAGGTGATCTTAATATCAAGGTTCCACTGTATTATCAAGTGAAAAATTGTTTTAATGTAAAGATGATGTCACGAAGTATATGCAAGTAAATACTGTAATATAATGATTAGTGAAACATGAAAGAAATATCAATTGACATAGGACCCAGAAGATATTCTTAAAAAACATATATATCGACGGCGGACACCTAGTCCAGACTTAAACCACCATGTAATGAAAAGAAACCCACTTCGACTTTACCTTAAACATTTATAAAATATCTTGTCATATAGGCATACAAGCATTGAGATTTCTCCAATATACCCATATCTTGCTATGGCTATGCTAAACCTAGATAATCTCCAGTTAAAACTAGTTTTTCTCACTAATCCATATTTACTGGAACAAAACTAGGTTTAACTGCACAAAAATCACAAAAAGAGTTAAACCTAGTTTTTCTCGAGAAAAAACTAGTGTAAATGAGTAAAACTAGGTTTAACTGAGCCATAATAACATTATTGATGATTTTCTCGGTTTAACATAGTTTTTATGCAGTTAATGTGGTGTACGAGCAAAACTAGGATTAATTTGAGAAAAATTAGGTTTAACTCGAAACCCAACTTAAAAGGAGACATACTAGGTTTAACGAAAAAAAAATGGTTTATCTCGAGAAAAACTAGCATTAATCATTATTGTAATTTCGGTGTGCTGTATCAGTTAAAGCTAGATTTTTCAGTTAAACTGAGTTTTTCTCCATTTAAACCTAGTTTTTCTCAGTAACCCACATTTACTGGAGAAAAAGTCTAGCTTAACTGAGAAAAACTAGGTTTAACTCATTAATGTGATTTTGGTGGGCCATTTCTTGCTATACCCTAAACAATTGACGTGGATCTATAACGCAATAAATGAAATTTTCATCAGAATTTTAGAAATCATTAAATAATTAATGTAGATTTCAACCAACTACCCGTCTGTCGTCTGCCAAATACCTAAACATCTTGTCCTCTGAAACCACTGTGGCAAGTTAAACCAAAGATTACCAACTTTTTATGTCAGAATTTGCCCTGAAACCATTTGGGATTTCTCTCCATCAAGCAACTATTGTATGTAAGTAGAAGTTTAGTGGTAGCATGAAGTGATGGTTTATATTTCTGGATACTTTAAGGAAACAATTAAGAAATGACTACTCGTATAAAACGTGTATAATTTGAGGTGTTGGAATTGAAATGATTTTGTACATAAATGAAATGATTAATGCTGTTTAAATACCTTTCTTGGTTCGTTGACTTTCTGATGCAGAATTAGCTAGTATATGACGAGGTTTATCCGGTACTTTTGGCCTGTTCCTGTGGGTAATATCTAAATTTCAAAAATATGTTTCATCAAATTGAGTGATAAAACACACATATAGCCAACATATATTTAGTTTTACTACAATTGAGTCAATTAGCATTTTATAGTTATATTTTTTTTCTATTTTGTCAACATCTTGACCTTTACGACGAATATGATTGCAAAGATTTACAGTATAAATCTAGGTGATATACATAACCTAATTGATATGAAAATAGCACCGTTTATCGTTATATGGATGTTTGTTGTCACTGTTTACCTCCAGCGCTTCGTGGTAAGTCTGATATTGGACTGGTGGGCTTCTTATAAGATCTCACAGGTACCTTTGGTTTATATCTATCATCTAAAATATCCAATACATCTTGATTATCGAAACAATAAAGAAAGAAAGTCTGTCGTGTTAGGAGGTTAAAGGATGTATTATATTGGAAGATCGCCTTCTAAATGATTATATCATCAAATTAAAAACAAAGACAAAGTTACTAAATGTCCTTTAAAAGAAAATTTGAAGCATTTCGAATTCTATAAAATGTACAAATATTACAATCATCTGTATGTTTGAAGTAAATATACTACCCAAAGTTTGCTAAGCACCAAATTTTCCACACATCATTGTGAAATCTACATTATAAATATATATATTTATATATAGTGTTGTATCGAGATGGACCCCAGTGTACACACAGCCTTGGATGACAACCAATTTCCTTGATGTACAAACGAGGTGACCCTGTATTTTCATAGCGTTTATTTTACGCTGCATACATGTACCCGAGATCTTTACTTTCACTTGAAAGACTGAATGTTTATGACTGAATTATGGCAAATGCGAATGTTAAAAGGCAGTTATCGGATGGAGACATGTGGCGAGCGGTTAAAATGGTGGATCAAAGGGTTCTTCATCATGAGGTTGGCGGGGCACTTGGTGTACACCATACAGGTTATCACTAGAGCCTGGGCGTATGGTACACCTGTAAGGCGACATGGTGGGGGAAAAAGATGGGCTACTTCTGCCGCTGGTGATCGTTTTCTGGTTACATCGGCTTGAAGAAACCGTCTTACAACTGCAACCCAACTTCGTTCTTACCTTCAAGATACTTCCAGGTCCGTATTTCAACCCAAACCATACACACACTTTTGCACTAAAGTGACCTGTGATCGAGAAGAACATGTATACGGATCCCGCTATCGCCAAACCCCCGAAAGCTACGATATGCTTTGGTTCGTGAACCACGTTTGCTGGAGCAGGATGGACTTGCCCCAGGGGGCCGTTTTACGAAAGGTCGTAAGTCCTAAATCCTAAGTCTTAGTCCTAATTGTCATGGTAGTTAGGAATAAAACTAAGGATTTAGGACTTACGACTTTCGTAAAACGGTCCCCTGTCCTCTTTACCCATGAGTCTCGGTATTGCTTAGACTACACGGATAGGCGTGTAAGAATATGGCGAAGGCCGGGGAAAAGTTTTATGCTACAAACATTGCTGAACATGACCGGTATAGCGGAAGCTCAATAATGGTCTGGGGTGGAATAAGTTGGGAAGGACGCACTGACCTCGTTGTCCTTGACGGAGGCACACTGACTGCCTAGCGGTATTGAGATGAGATTCTTGATACCCAAGTAAGGCTGTATGCTGGTGCATTTTGGTGATGGGTTCATTTTGATGGACAATAATGCCCTCCCTCATACTGACTATGTCGTCTAAGAGTAATTGCAATGAGAGTGTATTACTCGTTTGGACTGGCCAGCCGGATTCTCCGACGTAAATCCCATTGAGCACATGTGGAATTAATTACAGGTACGCATTTCAGGTCCATCAGGTCCAACCAAGAAACACCCAGGAACTTGGTGCCTTCCTTGTAGAAGAGTGGAACGCCATTCCACAAGCGGTGATACAAAATCTGATAGGGGTATGCAACGACAGTAGAGGGTCACATACTCGTTATTAAACCCAAACCATTTCCATCGATAGTTTTTTTTTGGGGGGGAGGGGGGGGCAGAAGTTGATTTTTTTTTCACAATTATCAAGATACCTACCTATAACATTATCCTATTCAAATTCCAAATAAACCCCGAATACATATTACAATTGTTAAAACATTTGTCTATAATGTTGTATAAATCACTAATCAGCTGCAAACAAGTAAATAAAACTAATAATTGGCATAGAGCAAAATATATGTACAAAATTGGTGCATAGCAAACTTTTGAGTAGTAAATTATATTCCCTATTCATTTATATTTTATTTTGATATAAATAGAGTTCTCTAATTATGTGTGATTCTGCTATTATTTCAATGTTTCAATTAACCAAAATGTAATGAGCAAAGATGGAAGTAATGCATTGTTTTCTATTTTTCTAGAAAAGATTGAATAGACAGAAATTATATTGATCTCTTGTAAACCCTAGACTATCTCCGATACATTTGACATTTTCGAAAACTTTCCTGCTTTTTAACATTCAACATTTACCCGGAAACATGCAAGGAAAGGGGTATTTTTGTTAAACAATGATGATTTTTGTTTGTCTGTCATGTCTTATAAAGACAATTTTCGGAATGAATTAGAAAGCTTAAGATATTCTTTAATATCTATTATATTAATTTCCAAGAAATAATATCATGTTCCCACTTTTTGATTTACCAGGTGTTTTACCAAAAAGTTTCCCACTTGTTTGGTAAAACCCCTGGTAAATCAAAAAGTGGGAACTTGATAATAAGATGAAAATGGTGGCGAAAATCGTGTCATTAATTAAGGATAAACCGATTTCAACCACGATAAACTAAGGTAATTGTGCCTTGACATTGAGGTAAGGCATACTTATAGAAAACATTCAACAACACTTACGTTTGTTCACAGAAGGTCTAGGTGGACGAGGTGGAGGGACGTCTGTGTTTGGCTGGTCCTTTGTGTCATTAAATATATGAATCCGTGGTGTCTTTGAAAACTCTACGTATAAACCTCCTTCTACAATATCTAAATCATAACTATGTGAGAAATTCTTCACGCACAAAAATTCATAGTCATCGTGTTCACTGTACACAGGAATCTGAACATCTATCTCATTTATGACTGGACTATCCAACGGCAACAGAGCAAGGGCACGTCTACAGTATTTTTCACTAGAGTTTGTGGATCCTTGAATTGCTGGTTTATAGTGTCCAATCACTACCTCCTGTTTAACCACACGCATAAGTTTTAAGCATCCAGAAAAATTTGCAATATTTTGTATAGCACCATGCAAGTCATCTGTAATTACCTTTTCTATCTCATTGTCCAAAAACCTCACAATCTGGGGAAGACTTAACTTATCTACAACATTTTGCAATGTGTATTGAGTTTCGTCTGGCACAACATGAAATATTCCCCGTAGACCTTCCATAAGTACCACTTTTTGATTTTTGTATTTACATACTAAACCTCCACCACCAGTAGTGGATCTATCCAATTCCAAAAGAGCCCCGGTGTTCAAAGTAATTGTTGTCGTTTTTTGTTTAACGTCTATAGATGTTCCAATTTTAACAAATCTTGGAAAACTCTTTAGTAAGTCTTTTACGTTGTAAAATGTGTTTACACTTTGAAGCACTTTCAACTTTCCTTTATATCCCAGGGGTACCATAACCTCTTCGCCGGGAAGAATATACCCTTCTTCATCTTTCTTTGCCTCACTATTTAAAAGTACCGCTGCCACCTTTTGATAACTCTTCTTGCAATCTAATTTGATCATGTCACCAGCTGAAAAACTGTCAGTCTCATTTTCTGTGTAGAAACCTTCATGGACTTTCACTATGGTGGGCAAACCGTTTTGTACAACTTGTTTAATTGTGTAAAACTCATCCGACCATTGAACATCATCGTCGTTCTTCGCAGCCATTTTTATATGATTTTACCTGGTATCTCTGTCCCGGGTGTATTCACCTAAAATTGCTTTTTTAAATGTCAGTACTGGCACGAGATCATATGCTACATTCAGGAAGTTAAATTCTGTTATCACAATGTGAAACTCCCTAAATTCATGGTCATCAAGTTCACTGTACACAGGTATCTGAACATCTATCTCATTTACGACTGGACTGTCCAACGGCAACAGAGCAAGGGCACGTCTTCAGTATTTTTCACTAAAGTTTGTGGATCCTTGAATTGCTGGTTTATAGTGTCCAATCACTACCTCCCGTCTAACCACACGCCTAAAACTGCACATATCAGTCAGCTACAACGAACGGGTATATTTTTAGCAAACACTAAGACAAGTTTATTGATTCATATCACGGCTTTGTAAATTTCAATGAATGTAAAATTTTAACGCTAAATCATCTTCAGAGTGGTATTTTAGATGAGGGTAATGCCAACTTACCTAGATGTATATCAGTTATCTAACGAGGGTATCTAATAAGTAAAGGATTCCTGAAATGGTAAACAAAAGTCAAATTGTATGATAATGTGATAATATTTGCAGTTACGCTGTATATTCATTAAATCTGTATTTATGTTTGTATATTTACCATCTGTTGGCACTGATAATATATAACCATTATAAACAAAGTTTTTGTTCATCATCCCAACGGCTGTTTCAGGAAGTGTGCGTACAAGAACTGGTGTGCATTATTTCTGGAAATTTGAATTCCAGTTAAAAAAATGCAAAAAAGAAAAGAAGGGAAACATAAGAAATAAGAGTTGCGTGAAGTTATTTTGACGAGTGACGAATTGACGAGTGACAAAAAGTTGTGAAGTTAGTTTGAAGAGTGACGAATTGACGAGTGACGAAAAGTTGTGAAGTTAGTTTGACGAGTGACGAAATTTTCATTTCTTAAAATTTTAAATACAACTCGGGGCTTTATTTTAAAATTTGAAGTCAGAGGTCCCTCATGGGGACTTCAAATTTGAAGTCAGAGGTCCCCAATAGGGATTTCGTAAATTCGTCAATTAGCGTGACGAATTTTTTTTCCTTAAGGTTTTATTTTTTGGCTTAAGACACTGTCTCTAGGCATTTGAAATAAAAATCGGGGCTTTCTTTTAAAATGTGAAGTCAGAGGTCCTCCATAGGGACTTCGTCAATTCGTCATTTCGTCAAACAGATTGACGAGTGACGAAATATTTTTTTTCTTAAAATTTTTTTTTTGTGGCTTAAGACACTGTCTCTAGACATTTTAAATATAAATCGGGGCTTTCTTTTTAAAATTTGAAGTCAGAGGTCCCTCATAGGGACTTCGTCAATTCGTCAATTCATCAAACAGATTGACGAGTGACGAAATTTTTTCCCTTAGAGTTTTATTTTTTGGCTTAAGACACTGTCTCTAGACATTTTAAATATAAATCGGGGCTTTCTTTTAAAATTTGAAGTCAGAGGTCCCCCATAGGGACTTCGTCAAGTCGTCAAACAGATTGACGAGTGACGAATTTTTTTTCTTCATATTTTATTTTGGTTTAAGACACTGTTTCGAGGTATTTTAAATACAAATCAGGGCTTTCTTTTAAAATTTGAAGTCAGAGGTTCCCCACATGGACATGGCATTCTTATAGCTTTAGAATACTCCCGAACCCCTTAGCTTTTGGTCATTGTTCGTCAATGAATTTCACTTTATTTGGAGGGTCAATCTACAATGTATCGATGTGATACTTTTAAGAAGATAATCAAATTTTTATAGCGTCTGAAAGCTATAAAATTCCTTCCGGGACATGTACAAATAAAAATGTTCCATGTGGATCACATTCGCACAATCTTCTTTTCAGAGTATAATCAGTGTGATATCTTAGTGGGTGGATAGATAGGAATTTCGTAGTTGCATTTTCGGGCTTCAAACTTTTTTCAATTATCTGAAAAAAGATGCTTGTCTCCTGATACTATCTCGAAATCTTATCTCACAATTTATTCAAGAATTTATCTTTACATATTTATCAAAACTTATTCGAATAATTTCTTGGTGACAACCGGGTATTATTTAACAGTGGTTCTTATTATTCTATTATATTTATTATATTATAAAAGATTAGTACAAAATCCACGTATTACATATTTATTATAACTATATTTTGATAAAATTATTCAGAAATATTTGATATAGTTAAGTAGTCAAACATACGGAAGTATGTCGAGGTAAAATTAAGTGCATTCCTATTTTTTCTGCTATAGAATTCGTCAATTTAAAAAAAAAAAATTTTAGTTGTTTGGCGATGAAATTGGAGATGTCAACTTGGGAGTAACAGTTAAAATTATGAGATGTACACAGTAAATCCTGGATACATCGTAACATGTTCTTGTAAGTGACAGCGATATCGCTGTAAATCATGAAGTATAGAAGATGAACAACTAAGCGAATCCCTGCATGTAACCGTACAACCCACAAGCGACAATTATGATAACATGCAGTTGCGCGACTGTGTAATGGTGATTCGGTAGGGAAAAAAAACTCGAAATTATACCATATGTTAACAACGTGTAAAATTGACATTATAAATCGGTCTTGAAATCAAATTACAAAACACTTTATAGCTACAATTTTGGATTTTGTTATATCTACATGATGATACCGAATGCTAAGTAAAATTAGAAAATAAAACAATTACAAAAAGTAGTATTATACATCGGCCCTTTAGCAGTTAAAAAACTTTGTGACGATCAGTCCAAAGTCAACGTAATGTATTTTTGATATAATGATTTATTTTACAGGAACAGAAAGATTGCATATGGCTTCCTTGTGTCGGTGGAGTTCATTAGGTAACTCAACAATGCATATTTACTATTTCACGCAATACTTCTGTGGTGTTTTCTAGGGATACAAAATGTGCCGTGGAGGTGTGACGTATGTAACCCACAAGGAATCAATAACTCAGCTCGTGATTGTATAGTTTTTATTTTACGTCAAGCGTGACATCAATAACACATACCGGCGACAGTAGCTTGTGTCAAAATAGCGGCCTCTCTCTCTCTCTGAGGCCCTAAAACCCTGGTGCTTATATACGAATGTCATTTCCGAACAACGTAGAACACCAGTATTGTAGAAGCTTCTCCTGATTAGTAACCGATAAAGAACCAGAGAAATACGGGTACCGTACCCATCAAAATCTGTCAAAGTTTCACCTCTTGTAACCTTTTGACACCATCTTAAACAGTGCAGTTTTAGTACGTTATATTATTTAACAGTACATTCGAAAATGCCGAAATTTGTTTACCAAGGATGACAATGACAGATAATGACCTATGTAACCTTGTTGCTGAAACAGTATCCAAAAATCAATATGTATATTCATTTAAACCCTTATTATTAAATTTGATTAAAATGTGTTGTTAACTTGTTTGTCTGAAACATAAATTTCATTATGTAATTTAATCCCCTGCCCGTATTTCTCATATACAATGTATGTAGTGCATGTTATATTTTATATCAGGGCACACCAATGTTATTATCTGTTTATATTCTTTGACAAGTTAATATTTAAATAAAAGTATTTTCCTCCCGAGCCTCATAGTGTTACACTTGTAAGCAAGATTCGATGTCCAGACATATAAATGTTTATAAAATAGGTTTTAAATTTCGAATTTTTCGCATCTAAGAATTTAACGGTAACTCACGTATAGTAGTGACTATATGGGGTTTATACCTCACAAGTGATTCGATATGACAGTGCATGTGCAACATATGACCATTTCATATACAGAGGTAAATTACTTACTGACGAATCAATGACACAGGGGTATCGAAAATCGCAGTATTTCACAAATTTTTACGGTTGGTATAATAGTCTTGTATGCGATTACTCTGGTTCACTAAATGAAATGTTGAGTTACCTGTTCGACTGCGGTTGTTAGACTTGATAAAGTCGTATCTACTAATTGTGACGAGGATTTCTTCTTCGCCTATTTCATTTGAATTTGACTTTGGACTCAAGGCGGGTGTAACCGGCCAACGGGGTATGCTTACTCCTAAATGGCACCAGAGCCCACATCTGGATTTCCAGAGGTCCGTGTTTGTCCAATATCACCAGATTTATATATGTAGCCTGGACATCCTGAGGATTTACACTTTGGCATCTGAGATTTTATACATTCAAACACAGAGCCTTAACGATAAAATTATATATCCATAACTTTTTTAAATACTAGGCGACTTCGTTACATAACAAAAAGACTTTGATAGACACTTTAACAACAAACAATTTTTGCAAAAACATACAACACATTGCTTCCTTGTTCTTGTTTGTAATATATACACGACGCTTCGATATCAGATTGTTGAGATTGTCGTGCACGGTCTAAATATCCAAATAAAGACGAATATAATTTAAATTGACATTTGACCCCAGTCTCTGTGACAATAAGTAAACTGTTGAATTTAATGCACGCAATGTTATCATAGACGAGGCGTTTTTCGGTATGTTTTCTTTTCTTTATGCTTCAATTTAAATCGATAAATTGCATGTACATGTATAATGTACCTGAACTTTATTTACACTCGGATATTTTATGATACAAAGTTTCTGTAAGGTATGACATGAATTAGGAACAGCCAGCTAACATACCTATATACATACAAACATACATGTACAGTATCGACAATATCGACTTTTACATGACACTTTATTAAAACATATGTCGATATCTTACAATAATACTTCAAAAAAAGTATTTAATATTGTTTTAATTTATGTATATTGAAAATGCAATGTATGTTAAAGTGAATATATTAACATTTTTTTTCTTGAGAATGGACAACGGGCACCACAAATTTAAACGATCAATTTTCCCTCAGGACAATATACTGTTGTAACTGTTATTTCCCTTATGTTTTAATTTGTTTATTTATCAATAAATATGCCAACGACGTAAAATGAAACAAGGCATCACAAGTGATACTAATCCCCTCGCAATGGGAATACTGTATAGTACCTGTAAAGTGCTGACAACAATATTTCAATTAACTGATAAAAGGGCAATAACTCTGTAAATAATGGAGTGCTGGTTACGAAACGTGAACACATCTGTGATATTACCATAGTACATCCTTGCATCAAATTTCGTGAAATTCCGTTGAGAAATAAACTTGTTAGAGTACTGACAATAATATTTCAATGAAATAAACAAAGGGCAATGCCTCTGTAAATAAGGGATCGTAGGTTACGAAACGCAAAATTGTCCGATATTTTATCATAGTAAATTCTTGTATCAAGTTTCGTGAAATTCCGTTGAGAAATAAAATTATTAGAGTGCTGACAAGAAGTATAATATTCGTACGTACGCGCATAATACTATATAACTTCGTTTGCGAGGGGATAATAGCCTAGCATACAGTCAAACTGTTAGGTATTTTTCACATCCTGTTTCGTTAGTGAATATTTTTCCGGGGAAATTAGCATTAGCACCTTATTCTGTCGCTTTCTATCGCTAAAAATACAAAATTCTAATAAAATCGTTAAAATTTTTATGAAAAACTGCAAATACTGCAACGCAGAAGGAAATTGAATTTACTAGCTAACTTTTCTATGTCGTTTGGGACTTTCTTTTATCTAATCAGAAAGTTTCTTACCCACGCTAACTACCTACATGTTATATTACAATTTAAAATGAGACCTTTCAGTCAACTGAATGGTGGCTGAATGGTTACTGAATGGTAACTGAAATCCACCCTTCCTAATCCATTCAGTGAACCATTCAGTCATATTTCAGTAATCATTCAGTGTTCATTTAGTCGCCTTTCAGTAACCATTCAGTGGTCATTTAGTCGCCTTTCAGTGGTCATTCAGTCGCCTTTCAGTGACCATTCAGTCGCCTTTCAGTGACCATTCGGTTCATGTCATATACATTTCATATACCTTTTAGACAATTAGTGACAATTCTGTCAACTTTCAACATTCTATGAAGTTCTTGGCCCCGAAGGCACGGCACCAGATTTAATCAATACTCAAGCTCAAATTTAATTCCATTATTTTGACTATATAAATGTTTGTAAAACTTTGGGTCTCAGTGATTAAGAAACTATTTTTTGTCATTCAGATTTTTGGGACTTTCTTTTATCTAATCAGATAGTTTCTTACCTACACCAACTATCTACATGTTATATTACATGATAAAATTTGACCTTTCAGTCAACTGAATGGTGGCTGAATGGTAACTGAAATCCAGAAATATGAGCATGAGTAAATTTGATGATTTCGGTCCCTGATTATTTGAAAAACAAAATAAAGCAAAATAAATTGTTTTGAAATTAGATAGTTTATTTAATAATTATAAAAATAAAAGCAATTTTCAAAACCTTACCATGCACTGGATCAATATATGATCCAAATAAAATACATCCATTTCATAAATCAGAGTACACATATTTTGATTTCATTTGCAAACTTTTTAAATATTGACTGATCAATTATGAATACACACTTTAAAAGTCATTTAATCATTGATTCATGGGATGATTTTTAATTGTGAATTAAGTTATTGTCACTGACCGCAATTCTTGGGTAGACTATACACTTCTGCTCCTGTTTATTTACGATACTTCTGAAGCCTCTAATTCCTTCATACATGTTCTTTGTGATGAAATTTCTTGAGTCTGAATTAGTTGGATACCCTTGGAAATTGGTACTCAATATTATTAGCACACTAATAAATATTAACTTTAAGAAAAAAAGAGCAATTGCTTTTATACCTCGATGATGTTCAGAAAATGAAAAACAATCCTTATATTTATATACATTACCATTTTTTTCAGTGAAATTGGTGTCCACTGGATACTATACTGACTTTGCGGGGGTGTTTTCATATGACGTAATGGCTCAACAGCTGTTTTGACGTGAGAAGTAGTTCTCTTTTCTGATCGCAAATACTAAATGAAATTTAGGTTTAAATTCTTTTTTATATCATTTTGAAAGAAACTAGTGATATGGACAATTTTGAATACTTATTCTCAGATTTAGTTCGCGATTATTAATATTCGACCATTTAGAAGTGGCGAGTTAAATGTATCATAAGAGAATTGCCCGAATGGGCCGTGTGCAAATGGCTGATAGGCCTACCATGTGCGATTTGGATAGCAACAGAAGATCGTTGTTTACAACAAATTTTCGTTTGAATTCTGATATTTTATCAATGGAATGTACCACAGAAAGTTTGAGTGTGACTGGTAAATTCGTTAATGACAACCGGAGGTAGCCATTATACTGTACTTGACATTATTACCAATCGCTGAATCAGCTGGGAAATGCCGTGTCGGTGATGTTTTCGTAAGTATTTAAGTATACTGTATAGGCTAGCCCACTGGAAAATTCTTCAAATCAATTGAAACAAGACAGATGCAGATTATGTTTTGAAATAACAAACTTAAATTTTCTGTTTAAAAGATAATTATCGACACCTTCGTTATGGAAAATCCGTGTAGGCCTGTAAAGTATAATAGGTCCATATGTTGTTATATAGGTCAATTCAGACTTCAGTATTTACCAGCTTATCATATATTTTATAATGCGAACACGATAGGTCTAACTATATAATATACAGTATCCAGTCAATTTACTGAGAAACCTATGAACACTACTTATGCTCGGCATTAACATTACAGGTTGTGAAAACAAGATGGACCTGGGAAGTAGCCTAGCAATTAGGCCTATAAGATCCCAAGTAAAATGAGAGCCGATTTCACACGATGTGAGTGACGAATTGTCTCTGACAGGAATATATGGTTACGGCAAAGCAAGCTGTTTATCAGAGATGCTTGACAAAATTGCACTAGACCGAACTCTCTTTTTTTCTGTTTAACTGATAAGCAACGCAACTACGAAGCGAATTTTCATTTCCTTGGCCTTTGTTTCTTTTCATAACATGATCTAGGTCTAGCCTACTGCAATATGGCCATGTACAGTGTGCTACAGATGTAGGCCTAGTCTTGTGTTTTCGATTTCTTTCTGTGGTTTTTGTTTGTTTTGTGGTATTGAATGGCTTTTAAGATTAAATAAAAATAAGAAATGAATGTGTGCTATTTTATTTTTTATTGATTCATTCATATGTTCAGAGAAGACTTGTCCGACAAAACATAGTCATGGAAAGGATTTCTAACCGCTTTACCGTATGTATTCCTACGCCAAAAAAGGTAAAGCGGTTAAGCGGTAAACTTACTAATAAATTTAAAATGCCATGTTCAGACAGAGTCAGTAGGCTATCAATCAGAATAAACTTTTAAAATATGGAAAACATTAAAAACATAAAGGTCCCTAGGCCTAAATAGATAAATCTAAATACAAATATAGACGTGCTATTTGAAAAGAATTTCAGTCTCCGTCTTCAGCTAATTTCTATAAATTAATTTAGAATGGCATTGTTGATTTGATATGTCGATAACGAGATGGAATTAGAAATACAGAAATCACGGCGCATCATTTCTTGAAAAATATTAAATGCCTAGAAAAGTATACAGAACTCCACAGCGTTAGCCTAAACCATATTAATGTGTTTAAGTGTAAAAAATACATTTATCCGGCGGTAACATCAGAATAAACCTCTCTTAGGCCTTCCAGCATTATTAATATAAATAGAAGGTATGTAGGCTAAATTTTTAATATAACTTGTTGTTGTTTAATAAATATCATATAAAAAGTTAACGGCAATATTTATGGAAGGAATAATCTACTTAAGTGTCACTAACCAATCTCTCTCTCTCTCTCTCTCTCTCTCTCTCTCTCTCTCTCTCTCTCTCTCTCTCTCTCTTTAAGAGTCATACACCTGAGAGAGAGAGAGAGAGATAGAGAATTACCATTGTTTATTTATAGTGTGATAGTAATATTTATTATCACATGATTTATGTCTATATTATATTTGGGTGATCATTATTCACCCTAGTACGATTACAGTACATCAAACATATGTAGATCTAACGACAGCTGCGTACGTGTGTATAGTACACATCTCTACTATTTGCCACCCACGGATAGGGTACATATTTCCAGCTGTAAACAAAGCCGATATACGGCGGGTTAAATTTGGAGTGCAATTGGTTGATTTCACTAATTAACCATGTTATGGTTGATTTCACTAATTAACCAAGTAGTAATGTATGACACTCCAGCTCAAGACCCCTTCCCGGGGTCAAAGGTCAAAATTATGAAAATCCCCAAAATTCTAGAAATCCCTCAAATTTTAATTTAATACGGTCAATCGATGAGCTCATCGACCTCCCCCCTCCCCACCGACCCCGGTTCCCCAGTCCCTGCGTCAAATCACCGCCTGCAACCAGAACAATTTTAGCACCTCTCCCCTCGAGCGGTCAATCAATGAACTCATCGACCTCCCCCCGCCGACCTACACGGTCAATCGCCGCGAGTCCGTTAATTTTTTTTTGAAAAAAGGTTTTAAAGAAAACGGTTGTATGAGAAAAGGTATCATGGACCCTGGCCCGTGGAGACCTCGCTCGTTTGATTGATCAAAGAAGAAAACGGACCTCGACGAGCTGATCAAGAAAAATCTCTTAGACTTTTCGGTGTGGGTGGGAATACAAAAACCCGCGCCGGGCTCGCCGACCGGTAAACCTTCGTTTAATTGGCGACAGAAAAATCCGGACCTCGACGAGCTGATCAAGAGAAATCTCTCGGATTTTTCGGCTTGGGCGGGCCGCAGGAAGAAACGTAAACCATGCGAAGAGCCCTACAAATTCGTCCGGATCAGTTGGGACGCAAACATTAAATTTGCGACTTTTATCGACGCCTATAAAGTGGTCTTATCGACGGCCGCGTCGCGCCCCGTCGAAATAGAATTTCTATTGATGGATCTCAAGCGAAAGGTGGTGAGGACACAGGGTTTTCGAAACAGCGACAAAATTCACAGAGTTGCCACCCACGAGAGATGGTCGAAGCCGTACAACACGTGATACATGACCGTTTCGTACGATTAGGCGGCCGTCATACTTGAGTGGATCACCAAATTCATCGAATACAAAGAGGTCCCAATCGAGGAAGTAGTTTAACACGTTCACTCGACGAAAATGCCGAAAGGTACGGGCCGCCCCAGAGACCCCGTAACTAAAGTCAATTCAGCATCGAGAAAAAGCATCGTGACGATAAAAAAAACGATGCCACGTGTTTGGCCCGAGCCATCGTGACGGCGGTCGCGAATATCGAAAAAGAGTAAAGGGTCGAAGAGCCAGATTAGGAATGGGTTCAACATATCTAGGAAATTACAGGAAAAAGAAGCGTTGAAGCGTCACAAAGAGGTCGGCGTTCCCGTTCACGATCACGGCTGTACTTTAGAGGACGTGAAAACATTCACGAAGCATCTGGGGGTCCAGACGAGGAATGATCGTTCCTGGGAACGTGGTTTTCAAGGCATTGGAGAAGGGGTACAGGGTAAAAAAATTTAACAAGTTGTAGCATTTCGATGCCTCCGTCGACCTGTTTCGAGAGTATGTCAAAGATTCATGAGGATCAAGATGAAGAGTTCCCACCTAAACGTTGGGGCCGGCACTCCGTACGCGTCGATGGACGAGTACAAAAGAATCGTGGATATCAAACTGAGCATCGAGCTGGGGACTGTAACGCGGGCATGCACGACATTACGGATCTGGGCAAATTCGGCCAGAGCAACAACATGAAACAGATGCTGTTCATGAACGAACCGAAAGAGTTTTATGAAGAATTGCTGCACGACTAGATCGATGATCTCAACGTGCAATTCATAAACGACGATATGGTGCAGATGGACTACGATCTGAAAGATCGGTTCGTGAACCAGAGCTGAAACACCAACATTTTCATCACCGTGTTTACAACGGCTCACACTCGCACGATGCTTTTCGAGGTCTAGGACAACCTCGGTGATCAGGTGCTGGGATTCTACACTGATAACATCTTATACGTTGATCGACCCGGCGGCACCATGACAGAGACCAGCGAAAGTTTGGGCGAAACGTCGAACGAATTGGACGATGACGAGTGGATAACGGACTGATGCGGTAGTGATCCGAAATTGTACGCGTACGAAACGTCAAGAGGACGTGTAAGGTCAAGGGGTTCAATCTAAATTATGAAAACTCGGGATACATCAACGGGGAATCGATGGCAGAACTCGTCGCGGAAAAGCGCCAGCGAATCACGACCGTGAAAGAAATATCGGACTTTTAAAAAGGGCCCGATGAACGGTTGTATATTATTAGCAGGTTAAAATTTTTCGGACCGCTCGGTCTCGGAGTTGATTGCCTTCATGACCTCCGGCAAGCGTTTCGCCCATTCTCTATTCCTTTTGTCGGCTCTCATCTCCTCGTAGTACTGATAGGTGAACAGTTGTTCCACCAGCGTCTTGTTAAACCGCTCGACGATCACCTGGTCGCCGTAGACGTTGAAGCGTTCTCTCCTTGGGACCTTGCTTAAAGACCACCTGTCATAAGATCTCGCCTCATAAGTCTGAATATGGCTTTTAAAACGGAAATCCAGTTTGCTCTTTTTGTGATCATTGTTTTCGATGTTAAATGTTTCATTTTTTAAATGTTTTATCGAATCCTTATGTGCATAAGAGGTACAGTAATGTATTTCCCTTCATTCAAGAAAAAGGAGAAAAAAAGTTTCAATTTTCTTTTTCTTATTTCCCTTGACTTAAAGCTTTAAGCACTATCTCTCTCTACCTATCCTCTTTTTATTGTCCATGGAAAAATATGTCTTAATATACAAATGTAGTTTTGTTTTGATTTAAAATACTATTTTTATTGTAATTTGCCAGCAAAATGTATAGGGCTTGCTTGTCCATCAATTCAGGTAATTGCCCAGTTTTATGACAAGTGTGATTGTCACATTTGGGCAGTCGTATCCTTATATATTTGCTAAATGAGGATTATACAATTTAGTACTCATAAACATACTTTTAGTCGTCCATCGGGATTATAATCACTCGGATGCTGTACACTTCTGTTTTTACTTATTTTGGAATTCTGAAACATCAAAAACTCGAAAATCTTAAATATCAAAAATTTCAAAAACTCAAAATGATTTTAGATATTTGATATTTTAACTCAGAAATATGAACTCTAAAATAGTTTTTGATATGTGATACAATTTTTTAATTAAAATTTCAATAATCTAAAATGCAAAAATGTTTTGCATCTTTGTTAAGTGTTACACTGGCCGTTATGATATGGATAGCACACTGACCACAATAGGATGTTATTAGTAGCAAATTACGAAAGATAGACAAAAAACTGTAGGCATGCATGGACCTTTAGAAATTTTGACGTTGTCAGGATCCCTGAATACTTACACAACAATCGGAAATCTTCTAGTCATTTCCTGACAAGTATAGTGGGATAACTCCTGTAAGAAGCACCTTGTAAATCAGTCGAGATATTCAAATTATTCTTATGGCAACATATCACTAGAGGTTAGATATAAAATAGTAGAAGTTTTTAGTCGATACACAGACCTTTTTATAATTACAATGTACGTGTGGATGTGATTGGTCATCAGGAACGACTCACCAGGAATCCACCTGAGTTGCTTCCGGAGGTCAATGTATTTCCAATATTCACCATCTTTGTATGCATCCTGGACTTCCTAACTCTTACGTTTTACATATTGGTGATAGTTAAAAACATACTGTCACTTTGATAAAAATACGTCTTGCGACTGGATCTAATGATTGATTTAAAAAAAAAACGTACGCGTAGAAACTTTTAACATGTGATGTATAGATTGCTTGCCTGGAATGAATGATATACGCCGATGGCATTTCTGCCATCTATGAAATAATCCGTTAACTCGCCAATTATTCAAAATCGATTCCTTTTCAGAAATAACAACTTTGGAAGATTTTTTTCTACCTGGGGTTTTTAAAGAATATATTTTTGTATAAAACGTTTAATAAAAACAAAAATCCAGTTTGACAGATTGTATTTAGATATTTACACAATTTGGGAGACATACACACCATATGTGGTAGAGTAATATATTTTGTACTTGTCTTTCATATACGTTTGTAAGGAACATTTCTGTATAACTTAATTGTCCCGTTATGAAATTTATTTGCTTAATGCATACATTGTTTTGAGGTGGAATCTTAAATATCTAAATTAAGGCACCTGATCCCACCTCTTGGTTTCTAGAGGTCCGTCTTTGTTCATTTTTACCAGATTTGTATCTATGTCCTGTACATTCTATTGATTTATACTTTGGTATCTGAGATTTTTATATTAAACAAAATAAAAACGATCTTTTTAAATGATATAATTAATAAATTATTCATCGAAAACTGTCTTTTAAAAGGTACATGATTCTTTCATTTTGCCAGTGAGGTTGTAGCTGGACGAAGAGATGGGATGTTTAGGAAAGGTAACTCGACTTTTTTCAGCATACATGAATTACAAACTTAAAAAAGGTCAGTGTATACCTCATCTGAATTGAATCAGGGAACAACTCTATGCACACAAACATCAATAGTCCTGAATCTCAAAAAGGTCTTAGCTATTGAGTGTCAGGAGACCGAGGATGTCTGCAGGATTTGTTCAATGGTTATTCAGTTGATGATTGAGTTCTGAAGGTAGGTTTATAGAAATCAAAGTTAATTTTTTTATCTATACTGACAACATTAACAAATAATCCAGGTTATCGACTTAATTCAGGAACTGTTACTGTTTACTATAAGGCTCGGTCCAATTTTAGTCTCTCACTGCTGGTCAGCGCTGGTTCGAGTCCCGCTGGATCCTAAAGTGTTTAGTGTAGCGTATAACAAAAATCAAAATCAAATCAAACAATTTTAGCTTCTGTTAATTCTATTCGTACTTATGTATGTATTACATGCACATGTTATCATACAGTTACAATACAGAGTTCAATACGCCCGTGCAATACGTAATGTCGCCGAAGCTACTTTTCTAAATAGCATTCATGTCATACAAAATATTTGATGGCGTCGTTAAAAGCGGAATTAATTTTAAATTTGTGTACACATATAAATAAATAAGGGACATGTAATAAATACAAAACCACACAAATGTTTCTATCCGTATCATCAGACTGCACTTGATTGTTGCAGCAGATGGATTCAACTCGAGCTACGCTCTTGTTCGCGTGCAGTCTGATAATACGGATAGAAACATATGTGCAGTTTTGTATATGTATTCGTAAAATAACTGTCTCTATTTCACAAGGAAAACAAAATTTGAAAGCGATTCATCATACTTGTTGACATCAAGCTTTGTATTAAATGAACATAACCGGATTCTCTCCTCCACCAATAAAAATGCTCGCCACCATATGAATTAAAAAAGCTGTTTAGTGTGGCGTTAGATAACATGCAAACAAACAAAAAATACAATACCGTTATAATATTAGCGATTCAGTCATATAATTATCATCGTTATTTGTACAAGCATAATTATCTGAAAATGATATTAACAATATAACAAAGTTGTTTGTTTACAATACAGACAAAAAATAAAAATAAAAAAAATAAATAAAATTTATATATCTGGCTTAAATGCATGTACAAGTATAGTTGTCGAAACATCGTGTATAGATATAACTATCATCTTATTGATTTGCGATCTGCCTCGAGTTAACGACAAACAGATTGTTAAGTTAATTTACTCCTTTCCAGAACAGTTCTTCCATTTTTCTTTGCAGTTGATACTTTATTTATAATTGAGATGTGCGACTAGGTTTTCATATCGAAGTTTCGTGTTCTTCCATATTGTCCTTTCGTCTCTTTGTTTTCTTTTGCAGTACACGAGGGGATGTAAAGCATTGAGGGAAGTGAAGCTTAGGTGTTCTTACATCCGTCGCATTTGATCGTAAATCCTAGTATAAAAACAACTTTATTCAAACCAAGTGTATAGTAAATAAAATCCATATAACTTGGCGGGTGGAGTCTCCCGAACCCTTTTCAACCTGGACGAGTTTAAATTTTAGGTTATAAAGCATAGCGAGATTAAATTGATACTGTCAAGAGTAATCGGTCATCTTACAGGTCTATGATTATCCGACTTGGAATAAAACTCTATTCCAGAAAAAGTTTTAAATATATAAAACTATCAGATACAAGTATAAATCTTCGGGATGTCCAGGACATTATTCCGGTGAACATTGGACGAACACGAACTCTGGAAATTCAGAGGTGGGATTAGGTGTCATGGAGGAGTAATGATCCCCCGCAGACCGGTCATACTCGCCGTGAGTCCATAGTCAAATTCAAATAAAATAAGTGGGGAACAAATCCTCGTCACAGTTTTCACAGACGACTCAACAGCCACCAACGAACAGGCAACTCAACATTTCATTTAGTTAAACAAGAGTAATCGCAAACAAAACTAATATACCGATTGAAAAATTTGCTGTACGTTTATATCAAACGCGATATCTATGCGTCAATAACTTGTTAGTAAGTTACTGTACTTTACCTCTATATATCAAATGTCCATATGTAGAATAGGTCTGGCATATAGGATCATGTGTGAGACTTTAACACCATACGCAAGAGATTGCAGGATATTACTACTTAAATATGGAAAATTTACATTGGGAAAGCCGAACTCGTCCCGTTTGTCGTAAATCCTGGTTGTTAATTTCCTATCTGTGTCCATAGTACGTGAAATATCCGAGTAGGAAGCGTGTGTGCTTGATTCTATTGTGTCTTTAATTTCTTAATTGACATATGCATATCCGAAAAGTGAATGGAATAATCTGTATGATAATCGAAAGGTTATTCTGCCCCGCCAATCTATGTGAATTGGACTGTAGCTCAGATGAAACTAAATTAATACAATGAATTACATCAATTACATGCATCTTTAAGATATGCCAAGTTAGAAATAGCAATGAGTTGTACATTGAATAGCGAGGTGTTTATCTAGTAAAAAGAACTTTGCAAAATAGATACAAACATTATCAGTGAAAACGTTTATCATCTCGTAATGAAAAAAAAATATTTCCGTTTGACGGGCTCTAATTTCCACCGAAAAACTGGGAAACACTAGTTACCTCCCGGGAACAAAACCTGACTAAGATTATTGCATAGATATAATTCTAAAGAAAACATATGAATTAATCTATCTTCATATTAATTCATGCTGTCAATTAACAGTTTAACGATTGAAGTATATTTTAAGGAGATCATTAACCTGAATTGAAAATACACAAAGGTAAATGAATCAGAAAAATATACCAACATTTTTTTAAAGTTAAAGTACAATATTAAAATATACTTCAGAGACCCTATGATTTGACAGCCAGCAAGATGTAGCAAATGGAAACAGTAAGTATTCATATAAGCATGTATTTGAATATGATGTCAATAATTAAAATAAGTTTTTTAGCTCATAACCTGTACTGTAAAATGATAAATACTGTGACATTTATCAATACAAAATTCTATATACTTCTCACCTGAAATGATTTCATCAGATAATGGAATTCCTCCTCATCATCATTTTTCTCGCACACTAAAAAAGGTATAGAATGTAAGCATTTAGTCAGACATGGTGAATAAAATGCTGTGTTCATATAAGTTACGTATTTATAAATTGAGTGGACAAAATATTATATTCATATAATGTATATGAGCTAGGAGGAAACACTCAATACCTTATCATCATGTACATTAGAACTGTGATAGATAAGCATTAACACATATCCTGAATTTAATTGACATATCGCCTAATGCCCGACATGGCACCTTTTTGCAAACTTTTCCATTATGAACTCACAATTAAATGGCCCGTCGAACGATTGTATGTTTATGACATCACAATCTAATGACGTAAAAAGCACATGGACAGCCGTGTGTTAGACACTTGACGATAGGTCAATTATCTTTGATCATTACCATATCAATGTAACTCTTATTATTAATCTTATAAAGTAGGTTGAAACATTTTACTCTATAGTCAAATATTGTCAATGTAATTTGTAAAAAATGTTATGCAATTGAAAAATCAAATCATGAAACCAACGGTATCTATTTCCAAGGTATGATAATACATATATGAAAAATATTCTACGACTGGCTTGAGAATGTATATTGAAAAGAATAATAACACAGCTTGAAACTATTTAAAACTTCGATCAAGAATTTATAATTGCCCATCATGTACTTAAATGTTTTTGGTTATTATAAAGTGCAATTGATGTTTGAACTGTACTGCTGATTATTTGATGTTAATTCAATGCTTGGAATCGACCTCATATGAAGTTATTTCATTTTAGGCCGTTCGCGTTGTTATGGTGTTGTTTTTTTTTAAATGAATGGTGCAAAGACTTAAAATCACTAATACCAAAGTGTAAAGCATTGGGATGTTCAGGATACAGTATACAAATTTGGTGAATTTTGGACAAATTCTTAACTCCAGAATAAATATGAATTGTTGTATAAAGAGTTGAAAAGTTGTATGTTTTGATTCTATAAATACGATACAATGGTGTGTATTTATTTTTTCTAACAGCTGTTTGATAATTCAGTATAAACATTTGAGTAGTGCTGACGTTACTTCTAAATTGCTATCAGTGGATAAAAAGCAAAGATAATTTGTTTCCAGGATCCAATCTTCTTGCGTGACAAAACTTATTAGTAAAATTACTTTTAAATGTTTGATTTGACAGAATATTTTGAAATTAAAGGCACAATTGAAATTTGATAAATAAATCGTCAAAAAATAAAACTATTTGGATATCATATAGACCCTTTAATTGTGACTGCGGTCCTATGACTTTGAGTGACAAAATGATATAGATACTCGCAAAAAATAGACGTCGTTATAGTAATTGATTGTTTCTTCACGTCATTTTCCGGGAATCTGCATCATTTTATCACTCAAAGTTACAGGACCGACCCACAGTTACAGTTAAAGGGTCTATTGCTTGATATGTATTTTATCATCATTTTCTTAAGTACCAAAACCTTTTTTTTTGGTAAAATGTGCAAACTTTCTTTTGTAGAATATGCAAACATAATATTGTTATGTTCCGGATGAGAACACTTTTTTCGGATGACTTTCGATACAATGCAATAATAAACGAAAATTCATTTTAGGAAATATACATTTATTTAAAGATTGGAAAGCATCGAGTATAAATGCAATGGATTATGGGAAAAAATTGTGCATTTATAATCGATGCTTTCCAGAAAATGAAAAACAATCTTTATTTTCATATTTATTACCATTTTCTGTGAATCTGTAGTCAGCTGGTTACGATATTTATTCTATGTAATTGGCTTTGCGGTGGGAGTTTTTTTAATTTGACGTAACAGCTAAACAGTTGTGTGAGACGAGAAAAAGTTCCCCTTTTCTGTCCGGAAATACTAAGTTGATGAAATCATTTTGAAAGAAACTAGTGATATGGAAAATTTTGAATAAGTGTCAGATTTGTTTTTAAGTTATTTTAAAATATTCGTCTGCTTGGTAACCGGAAGGTTAATGTGTCAGAATAGAATTGAAAATGCAAATGGCCGCGCCCATGAGTATGCTGTATAATGTATTTACAACGAATTTGTGATTGAATTCTGATATATTATTAATGGGATATACCAGAGAAAGTTTGAGTGTGACTTACAAGAAATGAGACAGCTAATATTCATTCACGACAAGTGAAAGTAGCCATTTTATTTGGCATTTATTTACCAATCATCTGGGAACCATTATGACTGATTATGGCAAATTGCCTTTAATTGGTAAGTAACTTACGTAAGTATTTCACAAGACCTGATTTCACACGATGCGGGTGACAAATTGTTTCTAATAGGAATATCCGATGAAGGCAAATAAATCGACTTGTTTAATAAGAGATGTTTGACAAAGTGCACTAGGCAGCATTTCAATCTCTGCCTAACCCAACGGATGATTTTTTCAAAAAATTAAATACTTTTTTTTTTAACTACATATGGGATGGTCCTACTGATAGAATAAAAAGAGAAATTATGATTAAACAATACTCAGAAGGAGGATTAAATATGATACATATAAAACACTTTGCTTCAGCACTAAAAATCACATGGGTAAAAAGAATGTTAGCAGACAAAATATGGAAAAAATATCTTTTTAAGTGAAACAAACAGTTCAATAAATCAAATTATAAATTCTGGAAATGAATTTATATTATCTATTATTAAAAAAACAAAAAATAAGTTTTGGAAAGATGTGATGTTATCTTTTATCTTTCTTAATCAACAATGTCACAAATATACTCTTATAGATTTTATTAAATATCCGTTATGGTATTCAGATTTAATTCAAATTGATAACAAACGTATTGCCTTTAAACAGTGGATAGAAAAAGGAATTCTTTTTTAAAAGATATTGTTAAACTAGAAAACAACATTTTAACTATATTATCATATGGTGATTTTTATGTAAAATATGGTTTTAAACCGAACTTTATTGAATACCTTGGTGTAAGAAATAATATAAGAAATATAAAATTGTTTTTTGAAAAAAAGAAATTGACTAACAATATTACCATTCAATTTATCTGTGATCATGCCCTGTACAAAATGTACTAAACCTATATATAATATTCTTGTTAAAACAAAACCGAATACCATTAAAAGCCAATTAAAATGGGAAAATGAAGTCAATGAAAATAACCTAGATTGGAAAAGAATATATTATTTACCATTTAATATAACACAAAATCCTAATATACAATGGCTACAATACAAAATTAATCATTACATTTTAGCCACAAATAAATATCTCCAAAAAATAAATGTAACAGACAACAATCTATGTGACTTCTGTAAAACTGAACCAGAAACAATAAAGCATTTATTCTGGAATTGTCCCAAAACAAAGCAGCTGATTTTAGAAATAAAATTATGGATTAATAGATCTTTAAATTTGAATATAACATATACAGAACTAGACATGATATTTGGAATTATTGAAAAGTCACAAAACTATAAAACACTAAATCTAATTATTTTTACATTGAAAAAATATATATACTTTACAAAAAAAATAAACAAAAAGAATTATCTTGCAACCAAGCCAAAGCAGCTATTATAAATATGATAAAAATAGAATCATTAAAAACTAAATCTCCAATAGATATTGAACTATTTAAAAGATTAGCCTAGAAATGCATACTATTTATTATATAATAAATAGATATATAACCAAAATATCTAGTATACATAAATACCTTGGAATTTAGAAAAATAAGATCACCAAACTAACAATCCCTTACCCTGTTAGCTGACACCGCTACACCTCATATCTATCATATTGTGTGTGTATGTGTGTGTGGATCTGCATATAAAATGTGGTCTTTTCTGTTTTTTTTAGTTATACATTGTATTTCAAGGGATCATTGTGTTATCCCTTTCATTTTTTTGTTTATTTTTTTTCTCTCTCTCTCTCTCTCTCTCTCTCTCTCTCTCTCTCTCTCTCTCTCTCTCTCTCTCTCTCTCTCTCTCTCTCTCTCTCTCTCTCTCTCTCTCTCTCTCTCTCTCTCTCTCTCTCTCTCTCTCGCTCGCTCGCTCGCTCGCTCGCTCTGGTATTTGGTCAGTTATACATATGAAGTCCTCATACTCCCTAGCCAGGTGGAGTTGTAGAGATTGATGTAAAATCCTGGCCAAAATACCACAATAAAATAATTAAAAAAAAAAAGAAAAAAAAAAAAAAAAAAGTTGCACTAGGCCTAACTCTCTTTCTTTTTTTTCTGTTATGACTACGAAGCGAATTTTCATTTCTGTGCCAGACTGTGGTCTGTGGTTCTGGTCATAACATGACCCTGATATATCGCGATAAATCAATGATAGACACTTCCTGGTTTCACAAGCACTTTAATTTAAATCGTTAAAAACATTCCCACTATATTTTTTTCTAAAATCAAGTAAAAGTGGTTTATCGAACGAATAACCTATTTTTGCATCAAATGTTATTCTTGCCCTGTAGATATTTAATGAATCCACGTCACCGTTTCATAACTCCTTAGGGTTCTGACATGATATATCGGTTTTGTTTAGTTAATGATGTCACTTCAAATCGTAACTAAAATGACAAATAAGAGCTTTACACATACATAAAATTCTTACATTCCTACATATTTTGCGAAAATAAGGTAAGGTCCACCGTGGTATTCATATACAAATAGTAAAATTGAGTTAATCAATTGCAAGTGAAAAAGTGTCAAAATCCGGGTTTCGCAAGACATTTTCACAAAATATATAGGAATTTAAGAATTTTTATGCCTGTGTATATCTCTTTTTTGTTTTTTTTTATATAAATATGAGTTGTAAAATAGAGGGAAATTGGTTTGAAAAAAACCAACAGCAAATACCCCTTTAAAAAGTTACATGCAATGTAAAGAAGAGGTTCATTACTTCCGCAAGGGTATTATCTTGGATTACATTGTTATCACAATAACTATGTCCATCAAAATCCCTTGCATTTATTTAGTATATTTAGCACTACTTTGATATTGAAGAAACTAAACCAAAGGTTACCTGAAAGAAGGTGCTTATACTTTGCTGGTTGAACCATCATTTCATAATCATCACTGGAAGCTGATATCCTATCTTGTCCTGTTTTTTTTGGATCATCTGTTAATCACAAGTGTTATAAATTTAGTATTTTCCCATGGATCACAGAAATTCTCCTTTTTACGGTTAACGATTTCCTTGTCAATCCCTTGGGTTTTGACAAGCTACACGTGTGATGATGTCAAAAACAATTTATGACGTATAACTTCTATGGTTTCTAGAATACACTACATAGTTAAGTTAGAATAAT
The DNA here is from genome assembly GCA_030159075.1 of Atrina japonica. Taxonomy (NCBI): domain Eukaryota; kingdom Metazoa; phylum Mollusca; class Bivalvia; order Pterioida; family Pinnidae; genus Atrina; species Atrina japonica. The sequence continues at coordinate 2,586,784 of BROG01000005.1, read as the reverse complement.
GGGACTTGACATAGATCTTCGTAAATGTACATAGACACATAAACTATCTCTGCATAGACATGTATTCAAGACATCGGAGCAAAAATAATCAACCCCTACCTTGAGAGTATGGCAAAGGTATATATATATATATAAACCTGCTATAGCGGCCACCTCCATATAAGGATTGCCTGTCTATAAAAGCCAGTTAAGAAAAGTAACATGACTGCATACTTAACTAAAATTTAACTTGTGTAAAAGGGTCACCTGCACATAAAGGTCAATGCTTTCTGGTCCCTTGGGTGGCTCCTATATACAGGTTTTACTCTCTCTCTCTCTCTCTCTCTCTCTCTCTCTCTCTCTCTCTCTCTCTCTCTCTCTCTCTCTCTCTATCTCTCTCTCTATATATATATATATATATATATATATATATATATATATATATATATCCTGATTGGCAATAGATTTGTTGCATACCTGTGAAACTTAATACACGTAGCTGACACGTAGCTGACATGATTAATTTTGACTTTTCAAAAATATTCATATCAGACGAATTAAAGTCATTTAATAAAAGGGAATAAAATAATGAAATAATATTAACAATGAGAGAGAGAGAGAGAAAGCGTTTATAATTTCGAAAAAAGTATTAAATTAACTTTAAAATATTTATGTACCAAATTCAGTCTACCACTTCTAAATACGTAAGAGATTTACCTCTACCTCTGATAGATTTGTATTTAATTGGTAAGTCGTACATTTGTTCATAGTCATTCTCAGAGAAGGTGTTCATTTTCGTCGTGCTTTCTGTTCCATTAAGTATATCCGACATTATTTTGCGGTCTGTTAAATTTTCTTTGCAGAGAAAATCACAATGGTTCTTTTCGTCATTGATAGGTAAACAAACTTTCATTTCTTGAATAGCTGTTTTATCCAAAGGTAACAAAACTTGTGTTTGTTCGTCATTCGTAGTTGAAGAAAACCTGTCATCGGTCGATACGTTATATCCAAATACAAAATCCATTTCCTGCACACATAGTATTTCAATTACATCTCTTCTATATAAAATGTTTGAAGCGTCGTCAACTTCGACTTTCGAGAGAAATTCCGAAATTTCATCCGTCAAAAGGAAAACTCTCTGAGGAAGTTTGAACAGTTCAACTATTTCATGTAAACAATATTCAGTTTCCTCTGATAAAACTCTGAATTTGTCTTCGTATCCTAGTTCTAGGGTAACTTCACATTCCTGGAACTTGCAAACAAGTCCGATATTAGGCATTACTCTTTCTATTTCGAGTATATCACCATCCTCAAGATCGATAGAACCACCGTCAACATAATTCCTCGTCGTTAAAGCCCTTTCTACACATATAAATCTAGGATATTTTTTCATTAGCTCCTTGACATTACAAAGAGGTCCCTCTTGTATAACGCATACCTTTACTTTGGAGTCAATCGGGATAGTGATTTCAGTATTTAAAAACTGTACTGCTATATTTTGGTAAGTTTGAACCTTTTCTAGTTTGATCAAATCTCCAGTTGAATAACTTTCCTCTTCCTTTTCTGAACAAAACCCTTCATTAACTTTTACTACAGTTGGCAAGCCTCTCAATATCACTTCACGAATCGTAAAGTCATTTTTCGACCACTGAACTTTATCTCTTTTCGCCATCTTCCATAACTGTATGACATATCGTTATTTTTTCATAATAAGGAAATACTTAGGATTTATTTCAATCCTATTGCTTGACTTTTCTAGAAAACTGGGGGGAAGCAAAGCAGATGCAAATAGAATTCCTGCTCCACTTGACACCAATTTTAATATTAAAACATTAAAAACAAATACTAAAACTATTAATGGTCCATATACATCATTTTAGATTTCCTGAATTTGATGTGTAATTACTCTCTCATAATACATGTATTAATAACATGATTTATTACTGACATTGATTCAGTGAGAATGCATGTGTTAAGCAGGAAATGATATACAGCATAGCATGTCTGGCAACAGGTACTCCAATGGCCATTCAGTCTTTAAGTTATTTTTTTCACTAACACATACGATTTTTTCGTTCTAATTCGATCCGCCGCTCAAACGAAACACTTCTTTAGTATATTACCGTGCTAGCTGGACACTGTGCCTTTATGCATGAAAATAATACATGTATATAACTCATCATGCTTTTTACTTTTTATTATTATGTCTCATTCTTTGTAGATGCTAAAATCTGAAAATTTAATTTATACTTAAAATAAAATTAGAAAGCATCCAGCTTGCTTTGTGGAAAATACTTGAATGGAATGCTACTTCGCATGCAGCACATCAAAATCTTCTCGTAACCTTTCTGAAACCAACAATACAACACTCTTATCTACAAAATATCCAACAGCATTATTTATAATATTATACCTCTTCATAAATTCTAGCGATTTCATATGGCAATAAGCGTTGAGTATTTTCCATTGTCTCGGTCATTCCAGTGGGATATTCAGCAGGGTGATATTCAATAAAAATATCACATGCACAGAAATGGATGCGCGCACGGTTCGTTTGTTTTTCCTTTGAAGTAATTAGGTGTAACCTCTAAATGAGTCATGTAACATGCATTTCTTCGACGCAGACTGGAACCGAAAGAAACAACAACCGAAATTAAATGAATGACAGAATTGATATATCATTATAAAATATATTTGCTGAAGTCAGCCAAACAGACATGCTCACTTGATGCTTAGGATTCAAAATCCAGGCAAAGAACGGTTTGGGTATCGAAGGCAGTTTGTATTACGAACGTGATGAACTTACGCACATGTAGATTTTTGCATGAATAAAGTATAAAAAGTAATACTGTTGTTGCAGTTTATTTTGTGTTTTAAGTAATTCAGTGGATAATATATGTTTCAATACAGTGCATTGGTATAAAATAATAAATATAACATTCCTGAAGATATAACATTTCTTGAAAATCATTGTCAACCGAGGCGAGGTTGACAATGTATTTCCTCGGGGTGACAATTTCCACTACTACCGTCTGTGGAATGTTATATTTATATAATACAATCCTTCATTCACCATGTTAATAAATCAATTGATCACTGTTTGTTACATTGGACATACACAACGAGAGCAATCTCCTAGCACAATAAAGCGAGCACACTGAGATGACATTCACAAGGAAAGAGAAAAACAGGGCGTCCGAAAAACACCGCCCAGTGATAAAAGGATGGTTAATAACATCTCCTGGACACCCGTTTGGGATTCGCAATTGCTCCGTGTTGCGACCGTTTTAATATCTAATTTGTCGTATTCTAATGGACATTGAATTTCGGGTATCGATTGATGATTCTGTAATATGAACTAAGACATTGCCTTGAGGCGAGCACAGCATTGTCATTGTAAGATCGTAATGTAACATTAAATGCATCGGGTTAGAAACATTACAAGGTTTTTATTGATGCAGACAGTTCTGCATCCAATGCACAGCTCATTTTCTATCCCCATTCCCCTACCATAAAGAGCTCGCTTTGTTTGCTGAAAATCATGCTAAAATTGTTGCCAAATTATTGGTAAGGCGCATTTGGCGTTATTTTATTGGAACAATAAGATGTAGATAAGCCGTCATATCTACTGTTTGTCCCGGGAACTTTGGAAAGTGTTTTTGTCAATATTTCGTGAAAATGTCATCATTTGGGAACATTATCCATACAGTCATTATATATAATATATTAACATATTACATTTCAAAATACAGTGAATATTAAATAATCACGAATTGCTAAATTCTATTCATTATCTTTCTTGAAAATGTAACCGGATGTTAATAAACAAGGTTGTACTGCGCAAGTCAACGTTGGAGTCCATTCACTTGCAAGGGTGTTTCGCCAGTGTTTTCAATCCAGTTTCTATGGTGACTTACGAGTGATGAGATGTATACACCCCGATCAAAATAATAGTTCCAATGAAAAGCAACAAAAACAATGGCCACTGTCATTACCGCTAATCGAGGTCAGAAAATCATAAAGAGTTTAACTAAGATCTCGATTATCGGAGGATCTACTTCATATTTGAATAAGAAATTGATTACGACTATGACTTTCTTTAAATATAATAGCAATTCCATTGCTAAATCTATGATTTCTTTGATATAAACTTCAACAATATACTTCCCGGGTTTACTGGGACGCACAGTAGGTTGTTACTAATACAGCTATTACGGGATCAGCCTGTCAACAAACCCATTGTACTCAACCACGCGTATAATTCAATCAATCAGATTAGACATTTACGGCAGCCATGTTTCTAGGAATTCTGGTACCGGTAGTAAACGTTTTGAAGCCCACAGTACACACTTAAGAGGGCGCTGTAATTAATGGACTTAACTCAAGTTGGAACATCTCCACAAGAAAGAGCTGGCTGGCGCTCGCATATTATACTTTCATATGTAGGGCATATATAATATTAAACAACTGTACCTGTTTTCCGAAGAATCTACTTTGCTGCTACAATTAGGACACCGGTCATATGAGTTCATAAATACTGCTGTATAAATACTGCTGTAACTAATGCCAATAATAGTTAACACTGAACTTGGGGTTACATTTGCTAAGCTCAGTTATACACGAAGACAGACACTTAACGCAGAATACACAATGCATTGTTGTTGTCATTAATGCTACATTCATTAACAGGAAATAAAACTTTACGAGGATTGTAATGATGTTCATTTGCAAGAGAACAAACAACATTTGAGGAGAATGGTAACCATACAAAGCCCTGGAGTGCATCAGCTATGTACCATTGTGTGAACATTGCTAACACTGCAATATGCTTTTCATAAGATGCAGCAAAATCAACCGATTTTTCAATGTCATTCTCTCCAACGTGTTTTCTGTGCAATGATGCGAAGGTATATAATCTGGAATGACTCTGGCGCTTCAACTCAATTCAACTTTGGTATCCCGCATGCGCCTCGAACACTCTACAACAAGACCACAGCTATCGTTTCATTAAGGGTGAAATAATAGAGCTTAAGATTCAGAAAATGATGAAAACAAATTATGCCTATGCATATTGTGAAACTGAAGTACTATGGTAATATAGTATTATATAGTAAATGTTTAATTGTTTTTAATTGTAGTCAAGTACGAGTAGTCATTATTATAACAAAATAATGGACTCTTTTGGATTTAACGATGGACTCAGAAGAGTCCATAATAAGATGTAATGGACAAATACAACAATAGATGACATCAAAACTTGGTTCTAAGCCAATTTAATTATTTAATTATCATATTGATTTGTTAATATACTATTCAAGCAAGTGGTAACAAAGCATATTAAACACAATTAGGCAATTGAAGAATGTGATGAATATAAAACTTTGAAAATATTGGATAAGATCATAATTTATTTCTCCATCCTTCAAAATATAAAATTGTTTTATAGATGCAGATGGATTACATTGTTTCTAATCTGTCATGTTCGTTCTGTCCATAATCCATAACCACACATACAACTTTACACTTGGAAAATTTCTTTATATTTGGCAAAAATTAATGGGATTATGGTTATTTACATTTTTTTTTTTACAAAATCAGATAAATATCCACAAATAAATAAACCCCAATCTGATATAATTTGTATTCGTATGAAACCATGCCTGGGTATACACGCTTCCGTAGGTAAGGTTAAGTTAGTCAATACACATACCAGCTACTCTTTAAAAATTCAATATCCGGTCATGTACATAAAATGTATAGCTCTTTACTATTATGATTTGACTTACTTCAGGCGTAGAAAATTGATTGAATGATAATTATTAAGAGACGACAAAATAAAGAATGAACAAACACACTATTGATCTGTTCGTAACTGTTCGAAACAATTTAAAAAAAAATTAAAATCGGAAGGAAAAAGGATCATACCACAGTAAAACAACTTTGGCGAATGTCACGTCTTAGTTATATAACATAAAAAACATCCAGAGTCCGGCAGCATAAAAGTTGAGAATTAATTAAGTCTAAATTTCTACTTAACTTTGGCTAATCTTGAAATTCTTTTTGGCTGATCAGGCCAATTTCAGAATATCCTCAGACTCGAGTAAATTCTTTAGTTTTATCGTACCAGGCCCAGAGCACGGCACCAAAAAACTTGAGATTTACATTGATATTTTTCTGAACTTGGTTCATACTAAAATTTGATTAGTTTAGCAGACTATTTCAAGAAAATTTTCTTAGTCTTGAGTAAATTTTATTATGTCGGTCGAAGCCCTGTAAAACAAGTAAATATAGTTTGATTAAATAATATTCAATCTAACAAATAATAACGTCTACGTTATACATATGTGACAGTCTTCAAATATTACCATTCAGGTGAGCCAATATTCACCATGAATCTTTTAAGTGTCTTTCTTTCTTTTTACTGAATGTATGTGATTACATAACACGAACATTCACAGACCAAACATATGGGAATCAATGTCTTGGTTTCCAGCCACTCTTAATTCTTTCGATCTTCTTTAAGTGCAGATCTGTCAGTGAAAACATTTCTTTAAGATCCTTATTGTTGAAACTACAAATAAATTCCCCGTCTATTTTTTCTTTTTGACAGCTAGCAGCTAGATCAGGAAGACCACAATCAACAAGACGCATGTATAACTGCTCGACGGTCATACTGTCCAATGATATCTCAACAGCATCTTCCCTTAACTCCGGAAGCACAGTGGGGACAATCTTTCCAATTGGTTTATCAAACGTCATTCCGACTGTTAAGGAATCTCGATAACTTTTAGGTTTCACACTGTTCTTTGGAGGCAGAGGCGGTTCCGTAATTTGCTGTTTATTATTTCTTTTGTATACAGTTTGAACGTTTAGTTTTAAAATGTCAGGATAGACGTTATCATCCTGCTCCTCGTCGGTTTCTTCTATATACTGCTTGAATTCCTTATCAGCTGAAAAACTTTGAGCATTTTTCTTACTTCCAACAGAAAGTGGAATTCGTTTTACTTTTGTGAATAGCTCTTGTTGAACCCGCTTCAAACTAGTTTTGAAAGTCTGTAAACAATAAAGAAAGCATATCAGTGATTGATTTCAATTCATTTGTACAATCATTTAGTGATTTTTTTTAAAATTTTCGCAGGCTATGTCATAACTGTCATAAGTGAAAAGGGAATATTTCATTATATTGTATGTACATGAAGATCTAAATATTAAAAAGGAACGACATCATTTCAAACTTTTTTCCAGCGTCAAGCTGACATTTGGAGCACTTACAAATTGATAGCCTAAGCATAGTTGAGATCTACCCGCCGTCAGTGATTCATTAAGATGTTTAAATCTAATGTCAAGTAAATTTAACCTGTTAACTTTCCACATTAGGTACTTTTTAATATATATAAAGCCAACAACATATTATATAACCTAGGGTGTCGGATCTAATCAATAAATACAAGTCATGAAAAGAATATATAAAGCACTGAAATGACTAACGACACGGGCAAAATTTTTCGGGACGACCTCAGGACAAATAATTATAATAACATAACAAAACGTACACATACACGTTAAATGTATAAGGTTATAAAGTTACAAAATTGAAATCAAACAAATGGATAACTAAAACACTCAAACTAAACTAAACTACCAACGAAATGTGAATAGAACTAAATGAAAATAACAAGAAACTACAAAATTAATTAATATAAAAATCTCAGATACCAAAGCATAAATCAATAGAATGTCCAGGACATAGATACAAATCAGGTAAAAAATGGACAAACACGGACCTCTGGAAACCAAGAGGTGGGATCAGGTGCCATGGAGGAGTAAGCATCCCCTGTCGACCGGTCACACCCGCCGTGAGTCCACAGTCAAGTCCAGTAAAACACGTGAGGAGTGTATCCTCGTCACAATTGGTACAGACGTCTCAACAACCGCCAACGAAAAGGCAACTCAACATTTCACTTAGTGAAACAGAGTAGTCGCAAACAAGACTATTATACCGACCGTAAAACTTGCGGAACGTTGACATTAAACGCGGGTTTCGATATCCCTGTGTCAATAATTTGTCAGTGAGTAGTTTACCTCTGTATATGAAATCTTCATATGTTGTGCACGCCCTGGCATATCGGATCATTTGTGAAATATAAACTCCATATGCGGGTGACTGAGGGATATTACTACTTAAATGTGGAAAATTTACGATGGGAAAGGCGAAATCGTCGCGTTTATCGTATAGCTTCGTTGCTAATTTCCCGTCTGTGTTTATATTAAGTAAAATGTCTAAGTATGAAGCGTGTGTGCTTGATTCTATTAGGCCACAACACATTAAATTCACATGTAATCATACGTGAAGCTAAAATAAACAAGACTAATAAACAAATGAAAGCAATTGGGTGGATTCAATTCATCATAAGTTCGATCCATCTTTCAAGAACAATATACAGAATCCAGCATTAGGGTGTATTCTATGCAGCATAAGTTCGTACCAAAAGGATTTGAATTCTAAGAACGAATGAACGACGGTGTATTCGAGTTTAAATAAGTTCGAACTCGAATCACATCGCGAAAAGGTATCAGGCAGAATTCATTTTTGTAAAGTCAATTATCTTATTGATGCCTTTGGGTCTGAAAGACTGAACTCTATGTATCCAAAAATTTTCTTTCCGTTTTCTTTCGGCATTTCTCCAGTTAGGGTTACGATCAATAACCACAACTGTCATGTCAATCCATTCATGACCCTCAAGGTTTAAAGGGTCACCCACACGTTCCTTGAGTTTTTTACTTTTAATGATAGAACGGTGATTAGTGATGCGTCTGTGGAGTTCTCCAGTTTCACCAGCATATTGTTTCTGGCAAACATTGCAAGTGATGAGATAGACGCAGTTGTTGGTCTTACATGACGTGCTTTGTAAAATATTGATTAATTGTTTCAATTCCCCGGTCGTCAGGGGATGCTTACTCCTCCATGGCACCTGATCCCACCTCTTGGTTTCCAGAGATCCGTGTTTGTCCATTTTTGCCGGATTTGTATCTGTGTCCTGGACATCCTAAAGATTTATACTATCGTATCTGAGATGTTTTATAATTCAATAATGCATGCTAAAACTTATGTCTTCAATTTTAATTTTAGTATATTTTAGAGCATATTTTCGATGAATATTTTATTCTCTTTAACAAATCATTTATCATCAACAAAACCAGACATGAAATGAAAAATCCACCTAAAATGGAATATAACTTATAATAAATAAGCGACCACGCGACAATTCCGGCCATGTTAACTTTTTGTAGATTTTAGAATTTGCTTGCTGAATATATTGCTTCGCAGTCTTTCATCATCTCGGATATAATTATCAAAAAGAGCAAAACAGCAGAAAATTCGCAAATTGAAAGGAGTAATTGCAGATGTCTGTGTGCGAATCACATTGGGGTTATGGGTAAAAGACAGAAATACCCTTCGGGTCAGTTGAACTAAGAAATAAAAGAAACGAAATTAAAATACAGACCTTTGGTACAGCAGACATATATACATATACTTTATCGCTGACTGGAACTGAAAATATATATATATATTGACATCAATACTGATCTAAAATCAGTATATCATATGAAGTTTAAGGGTTTTAAGGGTACACAATAAATCCAATATAAAACTGAATGTGAACAAAAATGGCATGTGAATCCTGATCCCATTTTTAGGTTTATAATATGTTCGTTTTGTATCTATGGGGTTTGAATATTGTCGCATTATATGCAGTAGTGGACTGTTCTATAATTAGTTGAGTGTTGTGTGAACTCGACATTCTATATGTAGTAGTGGACTGTTGTATTCTTTTTTGAGTCTTGTGTTAATATTAAAATTGTCACATTGTATGGGATAGTAGACTGTTCTGTAACTAAATGACTGTAGAAGCAGACTGTTGTATAATAAATTGAGCGTTGTGTAAATATTGTCACATGATATGTAGAAGTGGAATGTTGTGTAATCAGTTAAGAGTTGTGTGAAAATTGTCACATTGTATGTACCATGGATTGTTAAAAAAATAGTTGAGTCTAGGCTAAACATTGCCATATCATTTGAATGGTGGAGTGTAGTTTAATAAGATTTGTCTTGTGTGTGTGTGTTTTCACACCATGTATTGTTGTTGCAGAAGACTGTTGTATAAATACTCTACGATTTGGAATGAAAAATAATCTACAATTGTACAATTTGTTGTTCTTAAACACGTGACCAAATGACTGTTTGCTTTAGATCCTCTAAGCGACATGTCAGAAAACGGGATAAGCGAGAGATCGTTTTTAAATAAATTGCTAATAAGTTAAAATATGCGTTCATTTAAACGAAAAATTGGGATCAATTGACCTGAAATAAATCAATTACCTTCATTATTGAACATGTCTTCTTCATTGATTTCATCGTAGATAGGAGGTTCTTCTTCACTTTCCAATACGCTCTCCTCATTCCCGGAGATGTGTCTATCCGATTTGATTGAATAAGAATTTGATACCTCATTTGGTAAAGGCATATCTTTAGGTGTACGAGAAAAGATGAAAATATACAATTTCACTTATTAAATCCTAAAACAAGAATTAAACATAATCTACGTATGTCGTTTTTTTCATATAATAATTGATAAATATTCATCAACATTTCACATTAATATGATTGAAGCTTAATTACTTCAACTATAACTATAACAACCATTGATGATGATGATGATGATGATGACGACGACGATATTGATGATGTTGATCAAGACAATAAGACAAAGAATAAGACGACAATGATAATGATGACGGCGATAATGATAGAAAGTAAAGTACTAGTACAATACATACAGTTTCTTTTAGATGCTTCATTGCCATGTTGTGGATAGGTAACTGGTTCATACTCGTCATCTGAAGAATATATCATTTCTATCTTGGACTTTTCCATTCTGTAGGCTATAAAAATTGAGATAAAGAACAACTCGGATAAGCACTTTATACTTTTACTTATCTTTAAATATATTCTAGAATTCTGTTAGTGTTGAAAGTAAAAATGAAGAAGTACCAATCGACAATCGAAACTCAAGTCCATTAGAACACGACGAATTCGATATGCAAATGGTCTCACATTGAAGAACAATTTCGAATCCCAAATACTGACATGTCACACCAGTAAGTACAAAATCCACTAGTGTAAACAGAAGTGACACAGACATTTATTTGATTCCGAAAATCCATAACTATGTGAATATCCAACACTATTCCGATGTTTTGACCTTTTTGGTTTTTTTTTAACTATAACTTTGGTATTATGATTATAATGACAACAAACACTGGGTCATTGCCTATGCTAGGAACTATTTGAGTATCTACATTTGAGGGTATACATAAACCCTGTATTTGTGCACTAGCTGAGTATTTTATACTAAATTAATATTTCGTATAGATAGCACCGTTTAAATTCTAAACTCCTCAAAATTCTAAAGTCTAAAGTATTCATCTTTCAACAGTGGTTACTCTAAGCGGATTTAGGAATATAATTCCAGATTCTCTTTCGGAAATATCCATCTTTTTAATTCTCCCGCTGAACTTCTTGATAGAAGCGATCGTTCTGGGCATTTTGTTCTGGCCCTTGCAAAAACCTTGGTATTATATTAATAATATATATAAATAAACATATAAAAAATAAACAAATGGATTAGATGATAAATAAATATGAAATAAAGCAAGAATTATCTTTTGATGATGACTTTGGATAGTAATGTTTACTAACTGCTTCGCACTCATCATCTGATAAAGATATCCATCTTATTTTCGGGTGGTTGTTTCTACTGCGAGCTAATTAAATCAAGATTCATTTGACTAAACATGTATTTTCATAATAAGCATACGGATTTGTTAAAAATTGAACATTACTAATAATAAGATTTGACATTGAATTGTATCCGTTCAAAACTGTTAAAATTGAAAATGAATATATATTAAAATAATATATATATATATATATATATATATATATATATATATATATATATATATATATATATATATATATATATATATATATATATGGTAATTTATTTTGTGAAAATCGGTGCAGAATCAATGTATTCAGGAAAACTTGTATACGCTAATCCAATCTTACATCGCTCCCGTTTTCTGGTATGTCACGTAACGGGAGCGATGAGAGATCGATTGTTAACTTACGTAAAATTCTGCCCAAAATGCTTGAATAAATGGGTGTAAAAGTTTTCAATTAACCTCAACGACCAATATAATAATTACATACTTACATTTTGTCACAGAGGGTTTTGGTGGACGAGGGGGAGGGATATCCATATTTAGCCGATCTATAATATCAGAAGACATAAATTGGAAACTTCAAAATGGTCCATTTGAAAACACTTTCCCAGAAGAAATTATTTTGAAAGCTCTTCACAGAAACACATCCATACTCTTGAAGTTCTATTTCATTGATAACGAAGTTATTGAATGTCTTGAGGCCACAGGTATTTCTGGGCTCTTAGATGCCGATAGCAACGAATGTAGTTTTTGTGGCAATCAATGTTGATTTGCACTCTTATTTACTTAATAGGAGCTATATGTATATAATTCGGGAAGTTTAATTATGTACACATCACTATTTCGTGACACCATTAAATATTGAATAATGAAAAATCCGACTTCCCATATAACACTGTGGTTTTGTCATATCCGTATCATTATCAGCTAAAAGGCGTTCTTCTAGACATCATATGCATGCCCTCTAGGAATATAACAAACAAATACACTGTTGTGGTTGAATATACTTAGCTCTGGGTAAAAGCTAACTGCATCTACTGCGGGTGTGACCGGTCGACACTCCTCCATGGCACCTGATCCCACCTCTTGGTTTCCAGAGGTCCGTGTTTGTCAATTTTTACCGGAAATTGTGTCCTGGACATTCTATTGATTTAATCTTTGGTATCTGAGATTTTTTATATATATAAAGACTTCCTTAGGGACACAACAAAACCAGTCTTTATATGGAGGTGGTCTTTATATAGAAGTTGGTCTGTATACAAATGGTACTATTGGGGACATCAAAAACAGTCTTTGTGACCAGATCGTAGCTAAAGCAGGTTTTACTGTAGTAATTTTCTTCACCGAATATAATTATATTGTTTCTCAGAGCTTGTAAACATTCTGCCTCATAACAGAGGGATTTTGGAATATCTGTCCTTTACTATTTTTTAATTTGTAATAAATGCCCTGTACTAATAATTACAAATTAAAAATTAATAAGGACATATCCCTGGATCTGCAACTATACATAATGTATTTAAAGAACAAAAAAAAAAGATTATTAAAGATTATTATTTTATTAATACAATGTATTGGCCTTGTTGTGTTGTGTCATTAATTCAACCGGATGTTACTTTAAAAATAGAAAACCGAAATGAAGTGCTGAACGGAACAAATCAAAATCCCGAAACGGAAATTCCCTCATTCAGTTTTATTTTTTTTCTTGGAAAAACTAGCATCAATGAGTGTCGCAGCTGTTTTCGTATATTATGTCATAGATCATAGATACTTAATATGTTGAACACTTGTGCCATAATGTTTTGCCAAATTACAAGTTACCTTGTCAACCGTAGGCCGATTGCCGACTCTCTCTCTCTCTCTCTCTCTCTCTCTCTCTCTCTCTCTCTCTCTCTCTATATATATATATATATATATAGTAAAACCTGTGTTTAGCAGACAATTGCCGGACAAATCAAATTGTCCGTTATAGAGAGGTGTCCGCTGAATAAAGGATGACCATTCACTGATAAAACATTCATACTTATAATCAACGCATTTTTTCTTGTAATCAACTGTTACAATGCAATACAATGAAATAAATATCAAGCAAAACACAAAATTAAAGATTGTATGAATGTTTCTCAAGAACGGAACATACAGCTTAATGAGAAATTGCCTGTGGGAATGGAAGTCCGCTAATTCAAGGTTAAAAACATAGAAAGTATGGATATTGGTGTCATTATGTAAATTTTGAATTTACTGGTTGGTATAAATTCAAAATTTACAGCATGACATTGGATTCAACAACTATGTCCGTTGTCCGGGTAAGGGAGGTGTCCGTTTACATAAAATAGACTCTAGTAGTCTTATATAACAGTGTAAATCGGGGCCTAGACAAACTCTCCGTTATTGGAGGGTGTCCGCTGAATTAAGGTGTCCGTTATGACAGGTTTTACTGCATATGTATTTATATGTCGATATAGTGTTATGATATTACATGCGGAAAATCTATCATCTCGCACTAAATATGAAATATACATCTTGACATAGTGGAGGATGTCATGGCGGTCAATACCTCATTTCCCGCAATCCGTAAAACGTCATATCGAAATGTTTGAAGATATTTAACGATATTTCGCGACCTGAATTAACGTAGTGTAACACATCTTTGCGTCATCTAGAAAGCGTCATACAAATATTTTTGTACTTATAGCGATTTTTTGAAGTATGTTTCAACTATTCAGATTTAACAAGAATATCTCTGAACGTGTTATTCTCTGTATTTAGCGCAAATTAAATCTTTAAACATAGTTTTCCAGGTATGAAAAAATACAGTTGAAAAAACAATGCAATACAATTAACGTAATCACAATATGCAGGTGACCTCTACGTCATACACCAAGACGACCTTTTCTTTGCATATTCAAATATTTGTTGAAGCTGAATCAATGCTGAAAAAGTGTAGCCATCATTATTAAAATAGATGCACATGTTCTCCTAATCAATCTTTGTCTTTTCGTCATACTTGCATATCAGAAATTTATTCACCTAGTGACCCACGTATGTATACATACATCAAATGTAGTAGTAGTTTATTTCAGCAAAGGCCATACAGCCTATAGATCACATAATAAATATATATATATATATATATATATATATATATATATATATATATATATATATATATATATATATATATATATATATATATATATATATATCATACAGGTAAAGGTACAAGAAGTGAGTACAAATAGTAAAATACAACATACAGAGTATGGAACAACTTGTCAGACTTCACAATGATTCTGTAGGCCATGTCACGCCCTATTACGCCTTAGAGATAAAACGAGTGCGCTATGGATACCTCACCGCTATTTTAAATTTTCTTTTTCTTCTAAAAAGTATTATGTCTGTAATAATTAACAGCAAATGTTGAAATATGTTAAATGAATTTCGAAAATGTATTTTTGATTCATAAAGAAGAAAAAAATAACGTTGTGTAATATTTTATTATCCGTCATGTAGATACTGTAAGCCGTTGCTATGGAAAAATACATGTAAAACATGTATATCAGAAATTGGTATAGGGGCATTTTCAACATAAAGCGCTACCGCTTATTATAAGTTAATTTGATTGTATAGATGTTTCCAGTTGTAACTATGTAATGTAAAACACCTTTATGATGATAATGAAACGGTTGAGTTTAATTTGGTCTTGTGATTATATGATATATATATATATATATATATATATATATATATATATATATATATATATATATATATATATATATATATATATATATATATATGGCAAATGTATAAGTAGCAAAGTGAAAGTCTTTTGCCCAGGTTCTGTTTCTATTTTATATTTACATTCTACACACGGTTAATCTAAATAAAGACAAAAGTACAATAAGTACTAGTACTAGTACAATATTGACATTATGTACATTAAACAAGGACAAAGATATAAAAGAAAGTTTGAAGACATCAGGATTATCAAATCAAAATAAAATATCATTCAGTGATAAATTACTGGATATCATCAATGAAATATTACAAATAGATAAATACTTATTGTAATGTATATATATATATATATATATATATATATATATATATATATATATATATATATATATATATATATATATATATATATATATATATATATATATATATATATGTATATCTGGGTCCAGATTAGTGGGGGCACAACCATTCAAAATATTGGGAATGGATCACAGGGGTGGATCCAGGAATTTTTAAGCATTTAAATTTTTTTTCGACTTTTTGTAGAAAAATCAAATTGTTTTACATTTATTGTATCAACTTTAGACGGCAATTTCTCCCACATCACTGCAAATATTTTTAAGTGTTAGATTAATAGTGAGGCAATATTTCATCATGGGTAGGGTTTTACGCATCTTTCAGATGTTTTTTTTAAAATCTGGAATCCCTTTTTTTCTGCATCCAGACGTGAAATTACGCATAGCAATCCGCTAATTAACAACTTTGTTACTAAATTTGGACAGAACTTTAGTCTAGTATCCTCCAGACATTGAATTCGGAAGATCGCTATTTCCCCTTGGTCCACGGTATGCTTCCCAGAAATGTTCAATTATTAAAGCCCGTTCCTTTATTTGGCGTCAGAATTTCAGTTTAGTAATGGATTCTATCGAAGATTATGCCAGACGATGGACTTAACATGAAGACGTAGAACCAGACACTTTGTCTGAATGTCTGAAAGACATACGATGATCGATAAAATATCGTATTCGAAAACTTAAAGGGACTATGAAAACACGTTATCCCTCTTAGTGATCCAGAAATAGTAACTGAACTGGATAGATTACTTGACCAATATGTACTGGTACCAGCAGACAAAGCCTCAAATAATATAGTTTTCATTTGTAAGGCACGTTACTATAATTGTTTATTAGAAGAACTTGGGTTTAATGCGAATTCTGGAAATCTTACATACACACGTAGCTCACTTTCAAAGGACGAGATCCTTCAAAATCACGTGTCCGTATTACGCTCATTTGATATACCTACAACGGATACCGATATCGTGCTACCACATTTATATTGGATACCTAAACTTCATAAAACCCCATATAAGCAAAGACACATAGCAGGATCCAGCAAATGTTCTATCAAACCTATATCGTAACTCCTTACCAAGATATTGACAGCCGTTAAGGAGAAACTTCAACAATACTGTACCATTGCTTATTCCAGAAGCGGTGTAAATCAGATGTGGATACTTAAAAATTCTAAACAGCTTTGAAGGCACACATTTTTTCTCGAATTCACAGTATCAAAACTTATGATTTCTCTAATCTTTACACAACTATTCCACATAAAAATTAAAAGAAAGACTTTTTAGCATCATAGAAAACTGTTTTTTTCACTAAAAGTGGTACCCAAAAATTTAAATATATAGTGATTGGCTATCAGGATACTTATTTCGTCAAACACCACTTTGATTTTACACATAAATACACTGAAGTTGATATAAAAAACATGCTGGAATTTCTAATAGACAACATATTTGTAATGTTCGGAGACGTGGTCTTTCAACAAACTGTCGGCATTCCTATGGGAACCAATTGTGCACCTTTATTGGCCGATCTGTTCCTTTATTCATACGAAGCAGACTTCATTCAGAAATGCTGAATCAAAAGAAGAAAAAGTTAGCGGTCTCCTTTATTTTGACATTTAGATATATCGACGACGTTTTGTCAATTAATAATGACAATTTTCATACATATGTCAATGCGATATATCCCAGCGAACTAAGAATTAAAGATACAACAGAATCAAGCAAACACGCGGCATACTTAGACATTTTACTTAATATAAACACAGACGGGAAATTATCAACTAAGCTATACGACAAACGCGACGATTTCGCCTTTCCCATCGTAAATTTTCCACATTTAAGTAGTAATATCCCTCAGTCACCCGCATATGGAGTTTATTTCACAAATGATCCGATATGCCAGGGCGTGTACAACATATGAAAATTTCATATACTGAGGTAAACTACTCACTGACAAATTATTGACACAGGGATATCGAAACCCGCGTTTAATGTCAACGTTCCGCAAGTTTTACGGTCGGTATAATAGTCTTGTTTGCGACTACTCTGTTTCACTAAGTGAAATGTTGAGTTGCCTTTTCGTTGGCGGTTGTTGAGACGTCTGTACCAATTGTGACGAGGATACACTCCTCACGTGTTTTACTGGACTTGACTGTGGACTCACGGCGGGTGTGACCGGTCGACAGGGGATGTTTGCTCCTCCATGGCACCTAATTCCACCTCTTAGTTTCCAGAGGTCCGTGTTTGTCCACTTTTACCGGATTTGTATCTATGTCCTGGACATTCTATTGATTTATACTTTGGTATCTGAGATTTTTTACATTATCACAACGCGACTCGTTTTTATTCCGACCAAATAATGCATTAAATCGACGTATCATTTATCAAAAATAAACTGAGTATCATCAAACACATATGCATGCAGAGCATGAGGGATCCTGAATTTTTTTTTAGTTTTAAAAGTTCTGGGAAGCTTTTTTACTGGATTCCAGACGTGTTGATAATGTATGTCAAAATTGGTAAGTGAGAAAGTATGGGGAGGGGGCGCCTTCATAGAGTAATTTATTTTGTGAAAATAAGGCAGAATTAATGTACATGTATTCAGAAAAACTTGAATATCCTAGTACGTGTGTGTGTACGTGTGTGTGTGTGCGTGTGTACGTGTGTTTAAACATACATCTGAGATGGGTCTGTATAATTTACGTAAATCTCTTGAAGAAATGCTTGAATAAATGGGTGTAATTTTTTTTAATTAACCTCAATGAGCATTATAGTTACTATATACTTACATTTTGTCACGTAGGGTTTTGGTGGACGAGGGGGAGGGATGTGTCATGTTGTATGAATTTAATGTGTAGGACAGGTAGTAATTTTCTTCATGAATAAGATTATATGGCTACTCCGAGCTTGTAAACATTCTGCCCAATAACACCGGAATTTTGGAATGTGTCTGGATCTGCAACTATAAATAATGAATTTAAAGAACAAAATAAGATTATTAAAAATTATTATTTATTCAATACAATGCTATTATAAAAGCATACGTAAGCCTACTTGCGTTGTGTCATTAATTTTGTTTTGTATTTATACCCCAACCAGTAAATTCAAAGTTTACAACATGACAAATATTCATATTTAGCCGATCTATCAAATCAGCAGACATAAATTGCACACTTTAAATTGTCCATTTGAAAGTACTTCTCCAGGAGAAATTAGTTTGAAAGCCCTTACAGAAACACATCCATACTCTTGATGTTCTATTTCATTGATAACGAAGTTATTGAATGTCTAGAGGCCACGGGTATTTATGGACTCTTATGCCGATAGCACCGAATGTAGTTTTGTGGCAATCAATGTTGATTTGCACTCACATCTATTTAATAGGAGCTATATGTATACAAATCGGGAAGTTTAATTATGTACCCATTACTGTTCCGTGACACTATTAAATATTGAAGATTGAAGGATCCTACTTCCTATATAACACTGGTTTTGCCATATCCGTATCCATATGCATGCCTACTAGGAATACAACAAACATAACATGCACACTGTTGTGATTGAAGATACTTAGCTCTGGATAAAAAAAATAACTGTCTCTACTGCCACGATTTTTTGTTCCAACTTCAAATGTCTGTTAATTTTGACAACATTTAGATGATAAATTCGTAATATCAAAATGAAAATGTATAACCCCGCATCTACCCCTTTTCATATTCAGTTCATTTTTACTTGTTTATGCCACTTTATGCCATACGTTTTCATTTTGTTTTGTGCCCCCCCCCCCCATTTTCTTTTACAATCTTCGCTATGTGGTTTTAATGCTTCCCTTTTTGGCAGTACAGATAAACTTGTATATCAAAACCCTCTTATGGACACAACAAATTTAGTTTTTATAGGGAGGTGGTCTTTATATAGAGGTTGATTTGTATACAAATGGTACAACTGGGGACAGCAAAATCAGTCTTTGTAAAAGCAGGTTTTACTGTAGTAATTTTCTTCATGAATAAGATTATATGGCTACTCAGAGTTATAAAAGTTCTGCCCCACAACAATGGAATTTTGGAATATTCCTGGATCTGTAACTATAAATAATGTATTTAAACTAAGAACAAAAAAGATTATTAAAGATTATTATTATTTTATTAACACAATGCTATTATAAATGTATACTTAGGCCTACTTGCGTTGTGTCATTAATTCAACCAGATGTTACTTTAAAAATAGGAAACCGAAATGAAGTGTTGAACGAAACAAAATCCGGAAACGGAAATTTCCTCACTCAGTTCTATTTTTTTTTATTGGAAAACTAGCATCAATGAGTGTCTCAGCTATTTCCGTATATTATTGTTGGCGAGTGACCTATTATATTTGCAACGCGGAACGCATATGATAAACTTCTATACTTTATATAAAAATCCAAATCCTATGACTGAATGACATGACGTTCATAATACTAGCGCACACGAGTCATATGGTCCGTCCACAAGGCGAAAACCTTTCAGTTTCTATTTCACAAATTTGTACGATTAACAACATTTTGACCCGTAATATCCACTTACAAGACATGTACATATGTCCTGTGACAATGTTCATTACATACCTTCAGGTACAAATAACTTGTGGCGTGTTATGTACCTCAAATTCCCCGAAGCATCACTTGTCAGCTTCTCGCCATGCTTTTTTCCCCTTCGTCTGCACGTACGCTACATATACATTTAGAGTTATCTCCCTCTAGATCAATATTAAAGAACAGCACTTGGCCATACAAACAATATATCGACAACATACCGGCCCCTAAATGCGACTTCATAAAGAGCATTAACCATATAACAAATGTCGATATCATTTGTCATAAAAATTATCTAATTTCATATAAATTCAACGGAAAGAACTATTTCCTCAACATATGCATATTATTTTAGTTCATATAAATAT
This sequence comes from Atrina japonica, assembly GCA_030159075.1. Taxonomy (NCBI): domain Eukaryota; kingdom Metazoa; phylum Mollusca; class Bivalvia; order Pterioida; family Pinnidae; genus Atrina; species Atrina japonica. The sequence goes on along the minus strand of BROG01000005.1, from coordinate 2,565,978 downwards.
ATTAAATGTCACATGTATGCTAATGTCCATATACTATCACATAGACTCAAACACTATACAGCTATTTATCTTACTTTAACATCATAGGTTACACAAGTAGATTTGCAGAGCAGAGCACGTCGTACACTCCCGAACAAGAGGCATTATTCTGACTTGAAACTTGTCCGTTGCAAATCAAACCTATTCTGAAGATGTGATTTCTAAATGACACAGTTTATGTATTGACCCAACCAACACTGATGATTTAGTTTTAGCTTTAACAGATCTTACATGTCAATCCGTACCAGGATAAGTTTCAAGTAAACGACCTATTGGCCAGTTCATACTCACATAGATTCATCGAATACGAGAAATAATATCTCCCACATTAAAATTGTTTTTTGCAAATGTCCACTTTTTTCGCAATTGTAATGTGGGTAGACATTCCTTTAACCATTTTTTCCAAAAGATATTGGCTAAAACTTGTGCATGTTTCCAACGTCGTCTATAACATTCCTGTTTCGAGAAATTTTCCTTAGGAAACGACTTATTTGACCTTAGTAACAATAAATGATTCGGTGTCAATGATTCCGAGTCTTTCGGGTTGTCTGAAACATAAGTAATAGGTCGACTATTAACAATTGATTCTGCTTCACAAAACACTGTATCTAGCCTTCTGTCATCAAGAACTTGATCTTTCAACACAATATTTAACACTCTTGTGACAAATCGTATCTGCCTCTCCCAGACACCCCCATGTGTGAAGCACTTGGGGAATTGAACTTCCATTTAATGTTTCGTAGTAAAAGATTATCTCTACTTTTGGCATGTTCGTAACAAATTTGAAAAGATTGCAGCAACTCCTTCTTTCCACCAATTAAATTATTCGACCTTATCGATTCTGGAACTCCTCTTCGTGCAATAAAACGTATCAATGCATTTAAAAGAGAGTCCGCATCCAGTGAATGAAGTTTCTCAGTGTGTACTGCACGCCTTGAAAGACAAGTAAATAGACAACCATATCGTTTTTCTTGACTACGGGCCCTTTTTACATAAAATGGTCCAAAACAGTCTAATCCAACATTTGTTAAGGATGCATGTCCTGGCAATACTCTGTCGGACGGAAGTATTGCCATCTTTTGCGAACCAACTACTGCTCTGAGGCGTTTACATATCATGCATCTATGCAAAATCGCATTGATTAGTGGACGACATTTTGGAATCCAATATTTCTGCCTGAGAACTGATAATACATGTTCTCTCCCTGAATGTATTGTTTCAAACTCGTGAACATGTTGTATAATAAATTTCGTTACATGGTGTTCCTTAGGAAGTATGACCGGATGTTTTGCTAGTCAGAAATGTGAGCAAATAACAATCTCCCTCCAACACGAAGAATATTGTTCTTGTCCAAACATGGTTCTAAGCTAAATATTTTGCTTTTCTTATTTACTGTTTGATTTCGTATTTTCAGGGAATCTATTTCGTTTTCAAAATGCTTCCTTTCCAGGTAACGATTAATCACTTTCTCCATAGGCACATATACAATCCTCTTGTTTTGCAGCTAATCTCTGTACTTGAGTAACCAGGCAATAGCCTTTTTGAGACGATACCATGATGAATAATAGGCTAACAACCTGTCAACTGATTCGATTCCAGAAATTGCTTCAACAACATATGACTGCGCTTTTGTATTTATTTCCTTATCGTCTGTCAATAAATCCTGATCATCGGTAGGTGTCTTAGGCCAGTCATTTTCAAATTTCCACAAATAAAATCTGGTCCATGTAACCATCTATTACTAGAGATCATTTCTGATACCTTCAATCCTCTAGAAGCATCATCTGCTGGATTAGATCTTGTGTCCACATTCCTCCTCTGAAGATGATCCATCATGAATAACAGCAATACGATTTGCTACAAATGTATAAACTCTCTTGTCGTTGTTTTAAATATATTGCAACACTATCATACTATCAGTCCAAAACACACTCCTGCTAATGTCAAAATTAAGTTCTTCATTTAATATGCTACTGATTCGTACTGCTAACACTGCAGCCGAAAGCTCTAATCTCGGAATTGATATTTGCCGAATCGGTGCTAATCTAGACTTTGCCAAAACAAATGCACAATGTATATTTCTATCCTCACTAACAACTCGTATGTAAGATACAGCTCAATAAGCATCTTGTGATGCATCACAAAAATGATGTAATCCCAACTTTGATTTAGGATCAAAACTCACTGGCAGTATACAACGGTCTACCTTCAATTTTGCAATCTGGGTAGCTCTTGTAACCATTTAAACCACAATTCCTTGTTTTTTGTATCCATTTCGTCATCCCAACCTTTAACTAATTGGCATTCCGATCTAAATATTTTCTTTGCTTGCAATACAAATGAGCAAACAATTCCTATTGAATCATAAACAGAACTAGTAATGCTAAGAAGACTCCTTCTGGTAAAATTTGTATCTTTCTGCTTGATTTTTATTCCAAACATGTCTATTCCAATATCCCATTTAAGTTCTAGAGCTCTTTCTAATGGCAGAGCACCACAATGTAACTCCAGCTCTTTCATGTTGTGAGCCCTCTCTTCCACAGGAATGCTATCAATAACAGCACTGTTATTAGATACCCACTTCGTAAGACTAAAGCCTCCCATGAAGTTAGAGAACACAATTCACGAATCAGTTTCATAGTGGTTTGTTCATCCTGAACAGATTTCAAACAGTCATCCACATAAAAATTGTTCAACACCGTATTCAGTGTCCCAGCATGAAATGAGTCGGCGTTATCCTTCACTGTACGTTTAAGAGCAAAACTAGTGCAACTTGGACTCCAGACTCCTCTGAAAGGATGAACAGTCATGCGATAAGTTAATGGCTCCTGTGACATATCTCCATCTTTCCACCACAAGAATCTCAATACATTACGGTCCTGAGGTGATACTTTCACCTGATAGAATAATGGTTTTAATGTCCGCCATTAAAGCTATTCGACCTTCACGGAATCTCAACAACACTTCTAACAACTTATTTGTCATATCAGGTCCTCGAGAAACAATCTTGTTCGAAGATGTACCTTTGCATTCTGCCGCACAATAAAAACAACTCTCCATTTATCCGGTTTGTTTGGATTCAATGCAGCATGATGTGGTAAATACCAGATGTTTCCTTGATTTGACTCATTATTCTGGTTCGGGACTATCTCAGCAAATCCTCGTTCTAACAGCTTGGCAACTTCATTAGTATATTTCATGTGTAGAGTAGGATCCTTCACAAATCGCTTGTCTAGATACTGAAGTCGTTTTACACCTAATGCTTTGTTATTTGGTCAATTAAAGCCTTGAATGGGATGTTATTTGTTATTTGGTAAATTAAAGCCTTGAATGGGGTGTTCAATACATAATGTCCATCTTTATAAGTGATAGAATTTTCCCAAATATCCAAAACTTTTTATCATCCACTGATAGTTGTTGTACACCGCCAGCCAAAGCCGGTCCTGTATCAATACTCCAAAAGCGCTTGAATTGCGTTTTAATACTTATGTCTGTATCTGTTCTAACATGCAAAAAATGCGAGTTTCCTGAAACATATAGCTGTTCACTAATTTTGCCAAGTGGACCATTTATTGTCCAGCCTAATGCTGTTCTGATCGCATAAGGCTCAGAATCGGAATCTTTTCCTGGTCTGACTTCTAACGGTAAAAGAGCTTGAGGGTTGTCTTGCCAGATCAATATGGTCACAGATTGTGCTTTTGGCACTGTAACATCATTCATATGGCTCCACATCTGTATATCTGGCAAAGATGCAATACTTCCTTTTAATACATTAAAATCTTCTAAAGCATATACCTTTGGTAAGTCAATAAGGTTACGATTCTTTCTCTTGCCAACTGTACTCATTACTTCGAGAGATATTTGCTCAACAACAGATTCTTTGCCGTCATTCAACGTTTTCAAATTCAAAGTGGTATGATTGCCCTTTAATCCAAGCAACTTTACAAGCTCCTGTGAACAAAATGTCTTATTGCTCTTTCTGACCTTAACCACGCACTAGTACAGTTACTACAGGCAATGATACTCTTGAAGTCTCTGTATCTGCCTTGCCACAAGCACCAGAACTATGAGCTTCTACTCTATCTAATTTAACCTGATGAATATCAACTTTGTTTTCCGATTCATGTGACTGAACTGCTGCATTTGAGTTGCTTCCCTTATTCGGTGATAAAGCATCATATACTTTTGAGTGTTTCAATTTATAATGGCCAATCCCACATGTATTAGTATTTTTACATTGTCTGGCGGTGTGATTTCTAAACACTAAACATTTATAACAGAGTTTGTGCTTTCGAATAACTTCAAGCCGTTGCGACGGTGACATTCCAAGAAATTTACGACAGCTATTCATTTGATGTTTTCACCCAAATAAGAAACACTTTGTGATCTCAGAACTGAATCTTGAATTCTTACCGAGTTCTCATTCACTTGCGCTCGATTGGCAGATCCATGTGAAACTTCCACATTAAAACTAGCACCACTAATTATTTGACCTCGTGAATGTTTTGTTATCTTTAATGTCACTAACAGCAGCAGTGCCAAATACTGGATCCAACACTTCCTTTGCTAGTTTCCAAAAATTAAGCAAATTTCGTAATGTTTGGGTACCTTCCAGTTTTTTCAAGAATCTGTAATGCATTCTTACGCCATCTTGACTGCATATAAAGTGGTAATCTAGTGACAATTTTAACCATACGACAACGAGAATCTATTTCCTCCAGCTTATCCATGGCCTTCAGGGCCTCCATACATGCTCTAACATCATCAGTCAAATCTCGTATAGTATGACTATTATTAGGCTTAATAGGTGCTCCTTCAGTAAGCTTCTTAACCCCTGCTTCAGAGATCATGTAATAGTTTCCAAATCTTTCCTTTAATAGTTTATAGCCTTCAGTAGACTTTATAATAATACATGGCTTAATGACCTGAGCTGCCTTTCCAGTACAATACTGAAGAAGTCTATTCAGCTTAACTCCATCACTTACAGAAGTCTGTCCAACTGACCGTCGAATGCATTCAAAAACACCCAGTAATACATAGAGTTTCCATCAAAGGCCATGAGACATGTTTTAGGTAGGCTAATGATATCTAGTAGCTGCCTTTGAACTTGGAGTTCAGATTCAACAGATTTCTTAATGTTAGTAGAAGTGTTGGCATTTACTTGCGGATTTATACCTGAACTTTGTGTGGGTTTTCATTAACATTGTACCTAGGTTGCATAACTGGAATCCCTGTCCACGAATTTGTATTCGTAAATGTATCTTGTTTCATAGTATCAAATTTCATTTCTGGCAATTTCTGCTCACCATACTCGAATTTCATCCCTGTATATCGAGTAGTATCTGGAACTTGTCCAGAGTGTTTCATTAAAAATACATTATGCGACTTCACTTCACCTGTATCGTGTGAAATATTACTTTTAGACTTTCTGCAATATATTGAAACAACACCATTTCCTCAGTCTCTGCAGCTTGAATTTCTGCATTCAATTTTAAAAGTTTCAACTCTTGGTCCATTTCAAATTTTCTCTGTTCCAATGTTAACTGTTTCCTTAAAAAACTCAGACTTTGTATTTAACATAGCTTTCTTAGCTGCAGCTTTTGCTAAAGCACTTGATGTATTTGAACCATGTTGAGAAAATATTCTGGATCTAACGTGAATTCTTGATTCTGCTACTATATTTATCCTGCAGTTTTACTTCCACTGCGTATTAAGGATTATCCTAAAGCATTTACGAATTCAATGACTTCACGCTTCACGCTTATAATCCTCATCAATCAATTCATTCAACTTTCTTGACTTGACTGTATCCCTACTTCTAGTAAGAAATCATACTTGACTTCATTGTACTTTCATTGTCCGAATTATCCATAATTACAGTTAGTTACTGAATTTAATACGTGAAACTATTTGTACATATGTTGGCGAGTGACCTACTATATTTGCAACGCTGAACGCATATGATAAACTTCTATATTTTATTTAGAAATCCAAATCCTATAACTGAATGACATAACGTTCATATTACTAGCGCGCACGTGCCATGTGGTCCTTGTCTCACGGCGAAAACCTTTCAGTTTCTATTTCACAAATTTGTACGATTAACAACATTTTGACCCGTAATGTCCACTTACAAAACATGTACATATGTCCTGTGACAATGTTCATCATATACCTTCAGGTACAAATAACTTACGGCGTGTATTGTACCTCAAATCCCCGATGCATCACTTGTCAGCTTCTCGCCATGCTTTTTTCCCCTTCGTCTGCTCGCTTCCGGTGTAGCACGTGCGCTACATATAAATTTAGAGTTATCTCCCTCTAGCTCAATACTTAAGAACAGTACTTGGCCATACAAACAATATATCGACAATAATTATGTCATCACTCTTTCGATATATTTTTCACGACCGTTTTGCCATTAGATATCTCTTTGTCAAACCCCATTGTGTAGACAAGCTACACGCGCAATGACGACAAAATATGACAAAAGTCGACCTGATCACTATGCCGTGGTACACTGTCACTTCGCAAGTTGCCTTTGTGTACGACTTTGTCTGCAAATTGACCATAGATACTTAAGATGTTGAACACTTGTGCCATTTTGTTTTGCCTAATTAAAAGTTTCCTTGTTAATCTTCGGTCGATTGCGACATTGTCACATTATGTCGATGTAATCCATACGATGGCATAAAGCTGCCATCGACATGTTGAGATCATCTGATTAGTTATGTCGACATGATGTGATACTTAATTGCGTTATATTAACAAAACGTCTTAATTTTGACGACATATTCACATAAATTATGTTGACATAGCCTCATATTTTTCTCAGCATGTCAACATATTGATATGGATTATATCGACCAAATTATATCAACATGTCGACAAAAAGTGGTTTTTTTTTTCTATGACAATATATTTTGCGCAGTAAATCACATTATATCGACAAGTTTTGATCACCATCACATTATGTCGACAAGATGACATATATCAAAACATAATGATTACATGATGCGATAAATTATCACATAACAGTGGCGAAGAAGCAATTCGAAAGTGGGAAGGGGCTATTTTTCTTTCTTTTTTTCTTTTCTTATCTATTTATTTATTTATTTATTTATTTGTTTATTTATTTATTTTTTGAAAATGATTTTGCAGTAAAAAATCATTTTCAAATTTTGTCAATGCAACTAATACATGCAACAGTGGTGGATCTATAAAAAAATTAAAAAGGTCAATTGGTGTTTTTAGGCTGGTGACATAAAATTATACCTTTTTGTGATGCAATGCATACATCATCAAAAGCAGACTGAGGTTTCAAAGTTTGAACATGTATTTGCCGAGCGGAATTTCGGGGAATTTGTTTTTAATTTTGTAGAAAAAATAATTATTTTATCAACTTAAGGGGCACCTCTCACTGGTTACTTCACATAATTTTAAGTGTTGGATTAATTGTGAGACAATAAATCATTAGAGGTGTATTATGCATTAAATAAAAACAATATTTCTTTAAATCTGGAAGCTCGTAGGAGCATTTTCCTCCACCCAGATGCGAAAATACCCTAGTAATCTGCTAGAAAAAAAAAAATAAATAAAAATAAAAAATAAATAATAAAAAAGAAAAGAAGAAAAAAGAAAAATATCCCCTCCCCACTTTCGAATTGCTTCCTACGTCAGTTGTAATAGGCAGCTCCATAGCGCGTTTTTGAAATTTGACCGCTATAGAGCTGCCTGTGACGTCATAACCAGAAGTGCGTCATACCATAAATGAGGTCATACCGGAAGTACATCATACCAGAAATGAGGTCATGTTGTCATTGCAATAAGGAGAAAGAGCCAATCGTTGAGTTTGGAGCCTTCGTTACGAGAGGTCGGGGTCACGAGAGGTCACGTGGGTTCACGAGAGGTCAGCTGCTAAAACTAGAAGTTAGGTTTTTCCAATTTTGGGCTGAGAGTGAATCTATATTTAGAACCGAAACTTTTTACAGATTTGAGACTTGGAGTGAAATCCATACAGGCTTTACACAGCGATCTCCCTTTTTTCCACCTACAGAGTCTATACAGAGTGATCTCCCTTTGTACATACTCATTAACTCTAGTCTTAGTACAAGGATAACATGTTCATGCTTGACTCTCGGTTATGAGCTCGGCCTACCGCTTCTCGCGCTTGCACACTTGATACGGGATCGGCAACTCCCGCAAGCTCACGTAAACTCTCGCCGACTGTGGCGACACCTACTACTGATTTCACTCCAAGTTTCAAACCTGGAAAAACCCAAAGTTTCGATTCTAAAAATAGATTCACTCTCAGCCCAAAACTGGAAAAACCCAACTTCTTGTTTAAGCCGCTGACCTCCAAGATGGCCTCCCCCACAACCTTCCACTTCCGGTCATAGACACGCCTCCAAACTAAACGATTGGTTCTTTCTCCTTATTGCCATGACAACATGACTTATTTCCGGTATGACCTCACTTCCGGTATGACGCACTTCCGGTTATGACTTCACAGGCAGCGCGTTTTTTAAATTGACCAATCAGAAGCCAGGGTTCTGATGACGTCATCAACAGCACCACTGGTGGCACACCCTTACGGTCAAATTTCAAAAACACGCTATGGAGCTGCCTCTTACTTCTTACGTCACTGTTATGTGATAATTTATCGCGACATGTAATCATTATGTATTAATAAATGTATATGTCATCTTGTCGACATAATGTGATGATTATCAAAACTTGTATATATAATGTGATCGTTTTACTGCACAAAACAGTCATAAACACTTTTTGTCGACATGTTGATATAATTTGGCCACATTCTGTCGATATAATCCATATCAATATGTTTTTATTTTATTTTACCTTAAGTCTTCCGACTTATTGGTTGATATATACATACATGAATATAATACATATGTATACAATATGTTGAAATGATGAGAAAAATATGAGGTTGTGTCAATATAATTTATGTGAATATGTCGTCAAAATTAAGTCGTTTAGTCAATATATCACCGGGTCCTATATCACAATAAATATATTTCAAAGTTCGATCATAGTTTATTTCAATTTTTCAATAAATTCTCGATAGTGTTGAGATACACATATTTTAGTTGTTGTTACGCATAATATTTTGCAAATAAAATTACGATAAATTTTATATATAAATTTAATTTGGAAATCTATAATTGATATAACATTTACTTGGATTAAATACAATTTATTTAAACAGTTGAAGTAAAAATTATTCGCTTACTTGCTTGACCATATACAAATTGGCTAAGTTGTGAAAACTGGGAAGTTGACGCCCTTATTACAGCTCTATAACAATCTAATTTTCGCGCTGATTAAGCCGGTTGTATACATATATACGCATGCGCTATATAAAAAATTCAGTCAATTGGTCAGTCTGTCCGTAACTATTTTTCACTAACGCAATCACACACAAATTGCTACGCACATTCATACAAAGGAGTAAAGAGGCAGAATTGAAGTTATATATCAGTAAATACATGTACGTTAATATCAATACGACCAGACTTTTGTCTTTCCGTCATACTTGCATATCGGAAATTAATTCACTAGTGATCCGCATATCCATAAATACATCAAATGGAACTACTTGTGAGACTTCACAATGATTCTGTCGGTCAGGTCACGCCCTATTACCCCTTAGAGATAAAATGAGTGCGCTATGGATACCTCACCGCTATTTTAAATTTTCTTTTTTTTCTAAAAAATATTAAGTTGAAAGTCTTTACTAACTAACAGCAAATGTTGAAAAATGTTTAAATGAAATTCGAAAATGTATTTTTATTCATAAAGCAGAAAAAAATAACGTTGTGTAATATTTTATTATCCGTTTTGTAGATACCGTAAGCAGTTGCTATCCTCATTAGCAACATGGACTAGATGTCCGTGCAATGGAAAAATACCTCGAATACATGTAAAACATGTATATCAGAAATTGGTATAGGGGTATTTTCAACATGAAGCGCTACCGCTTATTATGATAATAAAATTTTTGTTTTTGTTTTCTTTCTTTGTTTTTTGTTTTTTTTTTGCTGTTGTTTAACGTCCCACTCAAGAATCTTTCACTCACATGGAGACGTCACCAAATGCGGGTGAAGGGCTTCAAATTTTAGCCTATGCTCGGCACTTACGGCCATTGAGCAGTGAGGGTTCTTTAACGTGCCGACACCTACTGTGACACGGGACCTCTCATCCGAAAGACAGGAAACGAACCTGTCGCCGTCTGGACTCGAGCTCACGATCAAGAGTCGACCGCGCTACCGACTGAGCAAGGGCGACTCATAATTATAAGTAAATAATATTTTGATTATTTATTTGATTTTATAGATGTTTCCGATTGTAACTATGTAATGTTAAACGCCTTTATGATAATAATGAAACGGTTGAGTTTAATTTCGCGTTGTGATTATATGATTACACACACACACACACACACACACACACACACACACACACACACACACACACACATATATATATATATATATATATATATATATATATATATATATATATATATATATATATATATATATATATATATATATATATATATATATGAACAACTTTTAAGTTTCATAGAATATGTGTTCCATATTAGCGTAAGTGGGATATATGCAATTAAGGATTGTATATGCAATGGATCATGGAAAAAAGTTCTGTGCAGCACGAATCCTTATATTTATTTATATTACCATTTTCTGTGAATCTGTAGTCAGCTGGTTACGAAATTCATTCTATGTAATTGGCTATGCGGTGGGAGTTTTTCATATGACGTAACTGCTAAACAGCTGTGTGAGACGAGAGGTAGTTCCCCTTTTCTGTCCGGAAATACTAAATGGAATTAAGGTTTATTTTCTTATTTTCATATCACTTTGAAATAAACTAGTGATATGAAAATTTTGAATACGTGTCAGATTTGTTTTGAGGTTATTTTAAAATATTCGACTGCTTGGTACCGGTAGGTTAAATGTATCAGAAGAGAATCGAAAATGCAAATGGCCGTGCCCATGGCTATGCTGTTTTATGTATTTACTACCAATTTGCGTTTGAATTTTGATATATCATAATAGGGATATACCACAGAAAGTTTTAATGTTACTTACGAGAAGGGAGACAGCTAATATTCATTCATGGCAACTGAAAGCAGCCATTTTATTTGACATAATTTACCAATCAGCTGGGAACCATGATGACTGATTCGTATGTAACTTACGTAAGTATTTCACACGATGCGAGTGACGAATTGTTTTGACAGGAAAATCCGGTGAAGGCAAACAAATCGACCGGTTTATCAGAGATGCTTGACAAAGTTGCACAAGGCCTCTCTCTTTTCTGTTACAACTACTAAGCGAACTTTCATTTCTGTGGTCTGTGGTTCTGGTCATAACATGACCTAGATACATTGCGATATGGGCCTGTAGGCTGTACATTGTGCTACGGATGTAGATTTAGTCTTGTGTTTCCGATTTCTTTCTGTGATTTATTTTGTTTTTTGGTAATGTATGACTTTTAAATTTAAATATATAAGAAATAAGTTGTGATATTCTATTCTTTATTGATTCATTTATGCATTCCTACGCTTAAAAGTAAAGCGATTAACACTCGCGTGACTGCAAATTCTGACAAATCCAATACATCGCCCTATATACTTGCAAGGAATTGCAGTCAGTATGTAAATATAATAAGATAAAAAGTAATAATTTCCCCTATTTTAATGCGTGCGCTACTGCTGAACTGAAATTTGTACATCCGAATTGATATTTTACTTGATGAATATGAAATATCGCGGATACCAAAGTATAAATCATTTGGATGTCCAGGATATAGGTACAAATCTGGTAAAAAATGGACAAACACGGACCTCTTGAAATCAAGAGGTGGGATGAGATTCCATGAAGGAGTAAGCATCCCCTGTTGACTGGTCACACCCGCCGTGAGTCCACAGGAAATTTAAAATGAAATACGTGAGGAACGAATACTCGTCATAATTAGTACAGACGTCTCAACAACCGCCAACGAACAGGAAACTCAACATTTTACTTAGAGTAATCGTAAACAAGACTATTATACCGACCGTAAAATTTGCGGAACGTTGACATCAAACGCGGTTTTCGATATTACTGTGTAAATAATTTGTCAATGAGGAGTTTACCTCTGTATATGAAATGTTCATATACTGAACAACATTTATGTGTGGAATCAAAGTGGTGTTTGACAAAATAAATATCATAAGTAACCAATCACTAGATATTCAAATTTCCGGGTACCACTTTTAGTGAAAAAACAGTTGTCTATAATGCTAAAAAGTCTCTCTTTTAATTTTTGGGGGGTGAAATTGTTATGCAAAGGGTAGAGAAGTCGTATGTCTTGATACTGTGAATCTGAGAAAAATCGTGTGCCTTCAAATTTTCTAAAAAATGTTTAGAATTTTTAAGTATCCACATTTGATTTACACCGCTTCTGGAATAAGCAACTGCACAGTATTGCTGAGGTTTCTCCTTAATGGCTGTTAGTATCTTGGTAAGGAGTAAAGATAAATGTTTGGCGGAACATCTTTACCTGCCGAACTGATACATTTACCTATTGAACCGATATGACACGCTAAAATCACATTAATGAGTTAAACCTAGTTTTTCTCAGTTAAACCCAGTTTTTCTCAAGTCAAACCTAGTTTTTCTCAGTAACCCACATTAACTGGAGAAAAACTAGGTTTAACTGGGAAAACTAGGTTTAACTGCGCTAAAATCACCAAAATGAGCTAAACCTAGATTTTCTGGAGAAAAACTTAGTTTAACTGAGAAAAACCATATTTTATTGCGCCACAATCACATTAATGGGTATTAATATGATTTTGGCGCAGTTAATCCTAGTTTTTCTCAGTTAAATCTAGTTTTTCCCCTGTAAATGTGAGTTAAAAATGAGTTAAACCTAGTTTCTCTGGAGAAAAACTAGTTTAACTGAGAAAACTAGGTTTATTTGCGCAACAATAACATTAATGAATATTTCGCGCAGTTAAACCTATTTTTTCTCTGTTAAACTTAGGTTTTTCTCCAGTTAATTTGGGTTACGAGAAAAATTAGGATTAACTTGAAACCCACATTAAATGGAGAAAAAAACTAGGTTTAACTGAAAAAAACTAGGTTTAACTGGCAAAAAACTTAGTTTATCTGAGAAAATCTAGGTTTAACTCATTAATGTGATTTTTGGCGTGCCATAAACCGATATATTCAACTGATGAACTGATATCTTTACCTGCTGAACTCATATCTTTACCTTCGAACCTGATATTTTACCTGCCTAACTGATATATTTACCTACACAGTTGTGTGATGTGGAACAAATCATATAAAGCTTGAAATATCTATCTAAACATGATTATCAACCGACAGATAACGGATATTTTGTATGACGGGTGACTACATGCAATATTTGCTTTAATTCTTAAGATATTACTCAATGTGAACGTTTAAAAAGATTATTACTGAAAAAGTTTTATCTCTATTAATAATTTTATATTTTGGAGATTTGCCCAATATTCGCTTTTGCGTACTTTACCTCACATACAGCTAGAGGGAGGTAACTCACCAACAGAATTTGATTCATAAAACTTTTATTAATAAACGATGATGTGGATACTAATATTACCGATATATAGGTAAATTCCTTGACATATATCCTGGAAATTGATAATCTGTACAATGGATGACATGGGTAATTTGCTTTAACACTGTCAGTGGGCAGAACGTAAAGTGGATTTCAACATCAGAGTAAATACATGTATTCCCAGCAAGTTTGTCTTCTTAATTTTCCTTTAAAATGTTCAGGTTCACTTGAACAATCAAAATTGTGGTAGGGAATACCAAATGTTATGACAACATAATTCAAAACAAACATAGACATATATGAAATATATCCAGATGGCTTTTGAGACCACATGTGCAGAAAAGATGACTTAAAATTCTGACTCAGGTGAGCTAACAAGCAAACATATGGTTTGGATTGGGTTTTCAATAGTTTTCGAAAAACTTAAAGGGACATTAGCTGTGTGTTTTTTTAAAGTATTTCCTTTTTTCTGCTTAGATTGATATGCAATAACCAAAAAAGATATACACAGTCACAAAAATCTTACATTCCTATATATTTTGTGAAAATTGCTTGAGAAACACAGTTCGGCGATTATTCATTTGCAAATGATCAATTCAACATTACTATTTGTATATGCATACGATACTGGACTTGACCTTATTTTCACAAATACATGTATATAGGAACATACGATTTTATATGCCTGTGTATAGCTCTTATTTGTTAATGTACATCAAGTACAAGTAGAAAAAAATCAAAATAATTTATTGGTAAACACAGCCAATGCCCCTTTAACCTTTTTGTATTATTAGGCCCAAAATTACCCCTAGGAATTGCTACTGTACCAATAAACTGGTATTTATACAAGGGACGAGAAAATAGATAGTTTGGGGAGGTAGGAATCTCAGTAGTTTTCAAGATATTTTCTCTACGCTGATTGGTTGACTATACATGCATAATATTAATATTTTACAGTTAACCAATCAGTGAACGTGTTACATTTTCTTACGAGTTCAAAATTGAAAACAGGACAACATGTAAATGAAACTGATAGATAGCTGGAATTCACGTCTTTAAAAATAGAATTATGTCATTACACAACTTAATGGCGATTCACTTTAAAAAATAAAATAAGAGGTAAGCAAATTACGGATTTTTTAACGACACTTTATCCCTATTGTATCCCATCATGTGGACCGTTGGCCCAGTGGTTCTAGAAATATGAAAAATTTAGAATGAGGCCGAACAACGGATAACTGAGTACGTTTTATCATAAAAGCTCATTCAGGAGAGCTAAAACCTATTAATAATAAAACTATACATTCATTTCCTAACTTATCATCAGAAATGGTTTTTAATAATTATTACTCAATCACTATCATTGTATTACTAATGAAGTCCAAATCCGACGTAGTGAACCGTGAGATAGGGACTATAACCACAAATGTGTTAAGATACCTTATATTACCATGCAGAAAAATGTTGATGCATTAACACTGTATGATGAATAAAGTCCTAATGGTGAACGAGTCTCACTATTTAAAGGTCTCCATCCTCATTAAAATTTTCTGCCAAGTTTGTTTGTTACATGAACTCAGCAAAAAAGAGAAACATTGAAATGTTTCTTTTTGATAATTTTCTTTATACCTTGGTTATACAACAGGCGAATAGACATGACGATATTTAAAATTATCTTCCCATTGTCCTAGCTATGCTAGATTTCAAATTTGAAGTGACTTGATGCAAAGGTCTTCGCTAACATGTTCAACTATAAACCCATGACAACAGATTGTAACGAAAGTAATGTGAACAATATTACATAGATATTGAATTTATCACATTACTGTCAAATAAGACACTTAATAACGATAATACTAAGTAGATGTATATTAACTATATAACAACTATATTCTATTCACTTATAACTTTTGTGGAACACAATATCTTAAAACACACACAAACATTTACAGAGAGAGAGAGAGAGAGAGAGAGAGAGAGAGAGAGAGAGAGAGAGAGAGAGAGAGAGAGAGAGAGAGAGAGTGTGTGTTCTTTTTTCTGCAGACCAAGCATGGTACCTATGAAAGTTTTAAAACATACTTTCAACAAAATAGTATATAATTACGTAGTATAAGCAAATACATTTGTAATATATAATAAAGCAATATATTCGAGCATTGATTCATTTGACAAGTAACATGTTTAGAAGAACCTGACTCCCGTTACATATACGATTATTTATTATACATTGAATATGTTTTAAAAAGGTACTCAATAAAAAAAGATTTCAGCTCAATTTATTTCATGAATACAACAAACACAGAACAAGTCATGGGAGAAATGAGAAAAAGATTGTTCAAGACATCCGTCTTCATTGATATTTCGACATTTCAATACATACAGGAATAATATTTTAGTGTAATTGCTAAAAGGATGTAAAACTTTCGTCGTCTTCAATGTCATTTTGTGGTCGCCATCCTTTGCTTAATTTTTGAACTTTTAATGCATCAATATTAGATAAGTCAAACGCTTTTGTCAGATAACCAATCGTAAGACCAATGAAAAATTGTCCATCCAATTCTTCTTTTTCACAAATAGTTGCCATGGTTGGTAACTCTGACAGTCGAAAACATTGTGCGACCTCACTAACAGACATAGAATGAAAATCGTCTTTGATCAAAGTTGGCGATTGTAGATCACTGTTTTGTCGATGCAATCGTTCATCGTCCGTTGAATCCTCTCTTTTAATATGAATTTTACTTAACTTCGATGACAATTTCTCCATTTTCTCCTTCATCGATCTTTTAAATGTTTTACGTTTAGAGGCATCACGCTAAAATAAGAGTAGATATTGAATTAGTAAGTATGCTATTGTTTTACGCCACTTTTACGATATTTCAGTATATCTAAATTATATAGATATATGAAAATTGAAAAGAAAAATATACATACAGTAGACATATATATTTTCGCCCTTCTACACTTGCAAACGGTTTCGCCCCGTTTTAAATTCACCCAGACTCGTTACAATATGATTTTTATTTTATTGCGATGTTTTATTTAACAATTAATACTTGTGCATGTCTACTTTTTGCCATATTACATTAGTTTCTTAAAGCAATTAAGTTGTTTAAAATGAAATATATAATATATACTCTCCGAAATTATTCAAAATGGAGTAATTTACCGTTTTGAATTCGCCCACTGACGAGAAGGGTGAAAGGGGCGAAAATAAAACGGGCGAGAAAATTTCCCTATTTACAGTACATATACACAAGACTATGGAGTATTTGTAATGAACAATAGTACAATTAAGGGCTGAAATCAAACAAAATCAGTGTAATGATGAGCGCAACGTTTCTAGTAAAGTTGGCATGTGAAAATTTAGTGCTTCAAATTTCAGACATATGTAGTGTTTTCTCGATATAATTTTTTCCCACGTATTTCAAATTATATTTCAAGTTAAATATTCATTATCACTACGTCTAAATTTTTTTTCAATGTTTAAAATAAAATCATAGGACATCATTACAAAAAAAGCATTTACACAAAAATAAAATGCTGACCTCACGACCTGACAGTTGAAGGAAGATTATCTGTAAGATTTCAGTAAAATTTTGTTAGATTTCTCTCTCACACATTCACATCAAATACTTTATTACCAATAGCCTTACAGTTCATTCAGAATTTCAATGAACACTTATGAAATGTTAAAATGTAAAATGAAGTCCAAACTGCTTTAATATTACCTTTCGATCTTTAGGACCGTCTGTGTTCAACAAGGGATCTGAAATCCAAAGAAATACATTAAAAGAACTTGACTTTAACAAATGTATTATGTAACATGTAGAAGTGATATGTATATAGTTCAACGCGAAAGAGGTAACGCTTTAGATATAAACTACAATAAGATTTTGTATTTTTGCTTTCAATTTGCAAATTTAACTTTGCAATAAACAATCGGATAGTTTCTTACCAGAACAAGATTTTGTCAACCCTGGTTCATCTTCCTTTGTGTCACAAAGCAAATTTCCTACAAAAATATGTCATCATGCCGTATGATAAAAGCATCTTAGAGACAGAACAACATACATAAATACACAGCCTCTATATATATGCAATCAATAAATACATTTGGTTTAACAGGAAGCCAAGTTGTCTCTTTTACGACCTTATCTAAGTCCAAGGATCTTGCATTGAATTCATCCATTAAACATAAACACTTCCATTTCCATATAAAATGTTTTCCTGCTTTTAAAATATAAAATTCCGATACCAAAGTATTACTCGTAAGGTAGTTCAGGAAAGAGATAAAAGGATAACAAATATGTACCTCTTAAAAACAGAAATGGGATCAAGAACCGTGGGGGAGGAAGCACGCCCGTTGACCAGTAACGTATGCCACTTGTACACAAACTTATTCCGATGAAATAAGTGAGAAATAGTAGAAAACCCATATCAAAATGGGTATACACGGTTCAGAAACCACTATCCAGCAATTGTCTCAACAATTCATTTTACAAACAAGGTCATTGATTTACCGATTGTAAAATTTACAAAATGCTAACTTTGAATCTCAAGCTTAGAATTTTAAAGATAATATCACGTAAGGCCCAAGGGTTTTTGTTATTAAAGACTTCTGTAAATCGTTTACTTGACAACAACTGTATACCTGGAAAAATTCGCTACTTGTTATTTTCGCCGTTACGACAGAAAACATATTCAACCCGTATTAAATTCGCCCTAAATTACCATTATCTCATGTAGAGGCTAGTATGTCCGTACTTAGCTATTTTTCGTTCGCTTTTATTTCAAATTCGGGTGTAAATGGCGAAAATTAAACAGGATAGGAAACTCCCAGGTATACAGTAATCTTGCTTAGGTTTAAAAACGAACGAAATATAAACAAATTTATTTCCTATCCGACTGTAGACTCAAAGCGAATGTAACAAGAAGTCAAACTTCTCAATAACACCTGATCCCATCTCTGGATTTCAAAGAGGTCCGAGTTTACCCACCCTTCACAATATTTGTATATCATCTTGTATATTGATATAACACAAAGTTTAAAAATAACCCCAACAGATTCAGATTTCACGTACGTGTTACATTATTGTTCTAGCTTCATCTCGTTTACATTTCAAATTACATTACATTTCCATACTACATCTGTCCTCGCTTTATTATGATTTTGAATAGAAAACTGTACAGCTTTCACAGATTGTCCGATTCTACATATCTCCTGTCCTTACAGCCCACTACACATTAATATGCATACAAATATTTGTATATATTTATATTAAATTCGAGCTCAAATGATGAAGTCTTATTGACAGAAAAGATCGTTTTGAACATTTGGTTTGGTCTCTTTTGTGAGACAATAACTTTGGTAATCATAAAAAATATTTATTCACATTCACCTTGATTGAATTCCTGAGACTCAAACTTGACTATGCTATATCCACCTTCAGTTGTATCACATATTGTTGAAACTGATACTGGAAAAATAGAAATCACAAAATTGATACATAGTTATTATAATTTAGAACACACACAAACACACACACACACACACACACACACACACACACACACACACACACACACACACACAAATATTCTTTATGTTAAGATAAGTTTTATAAATAGAGATTTTGTTCATACTGATAAAGAAAAGTAGATATACTGAAATCCAAAGAAATACATTAAAAGAACTTGACTTTAACAAATATATTATGTAACATGTAGAAGTGATATGTATATAGTTCAGCGCGAAAGAGGTAACACTTTAGATATAAACTACAATAAGATTTTGTATTTTTGCTTTCAATTTGCAAATCTAACTTTGCAATAAACAATCGGATACTTTCTTACCAGAAGGAGATTTTGTCAACCCTGGTTCATCTTCCTTTGTGTCACAAAGCAAATTTCCTACAAAAATATGTCATCAGGCCGTATGATAAAAGCATCTTAGAGACAGAACAACATACATAAATACACAGCCTCTATATATATGTAATCAATAAATACATTTGGTTTAACAGGAAGCCAAGTTGTCTCTTTTACGACCTTATCTAAGTACAAGGATCTTGCATTGACTTCATCCATTAAACATAAACACTTCCATTTCCATATAAAAATGTTTTCCTGCTTTTAAAAAATAAGAATCCGATACCAAAGTATTAATCGTAAGGAGTTCAGGAAAGATATAAAAGGATAACAAATATGTACCTCTTAAAAACAGAAATGGGATCAGCAACCGTGGGGGATGAAGCACCCCCGTTGACCAGTAACGTCTGCCACTTGTCCACACACTTATTCCGATGAAATAAGTGAGAAATAGTAGAAAACCCATGTCAAAATGGGTATACACGGTTCAGCAACCACTATCCAGCAATTGTCTCAACAATTCATTTTACAAACAAGGTCATTGATTTACCGATTGTAAAATTTACAAAATGCTAACTTTGAATCTCAAGCTTAGAATTTTAAAGATAATATCACATAAGGCCCAAGGGTTTTTGTTATTAAAGACTTCTGTAAATCGTTTACTTGACAACAACTGTATACCTGGAAAAATTCGCTACTTGTTATTTTCGCCGTTACGACAGAAAACATATTCAACCCGTATTAAATTCGCCCTAAATTACCATATTCTCATGTAGAGGCTAGTATGTCTGTACTTAGCTATTTTTATTTCGCTTTTATTTCAAATTCGGGTGTAAATGGCGAAAATTAAACAGGATAGGAAACTCCCAGGTATACAGTAATCTTGCTTAGGTTTAAAAAACGAACGAAATATAAACAAATTTATTTCCTATCCGACTGTAGACTCAAAGCGAATGTAACAAGAAGTCAAACTTCTCAATAACACCTGATCCCATCTCTGGATTTCAAAGAGGTCCGAGTTTACCCACCTTCACAATATTTGTATATCATCTTGTATATTGATATAACACAAAGTTTAAAAATAACCCCAACAGATTCAGATTTCACGTACGTGTTACATTATTGCTCTAGCTTCATCTCGTTTACATTTCAAACTACATTACATTTCCATACTACATCTGTCCTCGCTTTATTATGATTTTGAATAGAAAACTGTACAGCTTTCACAGATTGTCCGATTCTACATATCTCCTGTCCTTACAGCCCACTACACATTAATATGCATACAAATATTTGTATATATTTATATTAAATTCGAGCTCAAATGATGAAGTCTTATTGACAGAAAAGATCGTTTTGAACATTTGGTTTGGTCTCTTTTGTGAGACAATAACTTTGGTAATCATAAAAAATATTTATTCACATTCACCTTGATTGAATTCCTGAGACTCAAACTTGACTATGCTATATCCACCTTCAGTTGTATCACATATTGTTGAAACTGATACTGGAAAAATAGAAATCACAAAATTGATACATAGTTATTATAATTTAGAACACACACACACACGCGCGCGCACACACACACACACAAATATTCTTTATGTTAAGATAAGTTTTATGAATAGAGATTTTGTTCATACTGATAAAGAAAAGTAGATATACTGAAATCCAAAGAAATACATTAAAAGAACTTGACTTTAACAAATATATTATGTAACATGTAGAAGTGATATGTATATAGTTCAGCGCGAAAGAGGTAATCTTATTGTAAACTACAATAAGATTTTGTATTTTTGCTTTCAATTTGCAAATCTAACTTTCCAATAAACAATCGGATACTTTCTTACCAGAAGGAGATTTTGTCAACCCTGGTTCATCTTCCTTTGTGTCACAAAGCAAATTTCCTACAACAATATGTCATCAGGCCGTATGATAAAGCATCTTAGAGACAGAACAACATACATAAATACACAGCCTCTTTATATATGAAATCAATAAATACATTTGGTTTAACAGGAAGCCAAGTTGTCTCTTTTACGACCTTATCTAAGTACAAGGATCTTGCATTGACTTTATCCATTAAACATAAACACTTCCATTTCCATATAAAATGTTTTCCTGCTTTTAAAATATAAAAATCCGATACCAAAGTATTAATCGTAAGGAAGTTCAGGAAAGAGATAAAAGGATAACAAATATGTACCTCTTAAAACAGAAATGGGATCAAGAACTGTGGGGGAGGAAGCACGCCCGTTGACCAGTAACGTCTGCCACTTGTCCACACACTTATTCCGATGAAATAAGTGAGAAATAGTAGAAAACCCATGTCAAAATGGGTATACACGGTTCAGAAACAACTATCCAGCAATTGTCTCAACAATTCATTTTACAAACAAGGTCATTGATTTACCGATTGTAAAATTTACAAAATGCTAACTTTGAATCTCAAGCTTAGAATTTTAAAGATAATATCACGTAAGGCCCAAGGGTTTTTGTTATTAAAGACTTCTGTAAATCGTTTACTTGACAACAACTGTATACCTGGAAAAATTCGCTACTTGTTATTTTCGCCGTTACGACAGAAAACATATTCAACCCGTATTAAATTCGCCCTAAATTACCATTATCTCATGTAGAGGCTAGTATGTCTGTACTTAGCTATTTTTATTTCGCTTTTATTTCAAATTCGGGTGTAAATGGCGAAAATTAAACAGGATAGGAAACTCCCAGGTATACAGTAATCTTGCTTAGGTTTAAAAAACGAACGAAATATAAACAAATTTATTTCCTATCCGACTGTAGACTCAAAGCGAATGTAACAAGAAGTCAAACTTCTCAATAACACCTGATCCCATCTCTGGATTTCAAAGAGGTCCGAGTTTACCCACCCTTCACAATATTTGTATATCATCTTGTATATTGATATAACACAAAGTTTAAAAATAACCCCAACAGATTCAGATTTCACGTACGTGTTACATTATTGCTCTAGCTTCATCTCGTTTACATTTCAAACTACATTACATTTCCATACTACATCTGTCCTCGCTTTATTATGATTTTGAATAGAAAACTGTACAGCTTTCACAGATTGTCCGATTCTACATATCTCCTGTCCTTACAGCCCACTACACATTAATATGCATACAAATATTTGTATATATTTATATTAAATTCGAGCTCAAATGATGAAGTCTTATTGACAGAAAAGATCGTTTTGAACATTTGGTTTGGTCTCTTTTGTGAGACAATAACTTTGGTAATCATAAAAAATATTTATTCACATTCACCTTGATTGAATTCCTGAGACTCAAACTTGACTATGCTATATCCACCTTCAGTTGTATCACATATTGTTGAAACTGATACTGGAAAAATAGAAATCACAAAATTGATACATAGTTATTATAATTTAGAACACACACACACACACACACACACACACAAAGAAATATTCTTTATGTTAAGATAAGTTTTATAAATAGAGATGTTATTCATACTGATAAAGAAAAGTAGATATACTGAAATCCAAAGAAATACAAATATATTATGTAACATGTAGAAGTGATATGTATATAGTTCAGCGCGAAAGAGGTAACGCTTTAGATATAAACTACAATAAGATTTTGTATTTTTGCTTTCAATTTGCAAATTTAACTTTGCAATAAACAATCTGATAGTTTCGTACCAGAACGAGATTTTGTCAACCCTGGTTCATCTTCCTTTGTGTCACAAAGCAAATTTCCTACAAAAATATGTCATCAGGCCGTATGATAAAAGCATCTTAGAGACAGAACAACATACATAAATACACAGCCTCTATATATATGCAATCAATAAATACATTTGGTTTAACGGGAAGCCAAGTTGTCTCTTTTACGACCTTATCTAAGTCCAAGGATCTTGCATTGAATTCATCCATTAAACATAAACACTTCCATTTCCATATAAAATGTTTTCCTGCTTTTAAAATATGAAAATCCGATACCAAAGTATTAACCGTAAGGAAGTTCAGGAAAGAGATAAAAGGATAACAAATATGTACCTCTTAAAAACAGAAATGGGATCAGGAACCTTGGGGGAGGATGCACGCCCGTTGACCAGTAATGTCTGCCACTTGTCCACACACTTATTCCGATGAAATAAGTGAGAAATAGTAGAAAACCCATGTCAAAATGGGAATACACGGTTCAGCAACCACTATCCAACAATTGTCTCCATAATTCATTTTACAAACAAGGTCATTGATTTACCGATTGTAAAATTTACAAAATGCTAACATTGAATCTCAAGTTTAGAATTTTAAAGATAATATCACGTAAGGCCCAAGGGTTTTTGTTATTAAAGACTTCTGTAAATCGTTTACTTGACAACAACTGTATACCTGGAAAAATTCGCTACTTGTTATTTTCGCCGTTACGACAGAAAACATATTCAATCCGTATTAAATTCGCCCTAAATTACCATTATCTCATGTAGAGGCTAGTATGTCCGTACATAGCTATTTTTGTTTCGCTTTTATTTCCAGTTTGGGTGAAAATGGCGAAAATTAAACAGAATAGGAAACTCCCAGGTATACAGTAATCTTGCTTAGGTTTTAAAAAACGAACGAAATATAAACAAATTTATTTCCTATCCGACTGTAGACTCAAAGCGAATGTAACAAGAAGTCAAACTTCTCAATAACACCTGATCCCATCTCTGGATTTCAAAGAGGTCCGAGTTTACCCACCCTTCACAATATTTGTATATCATCTTGTATATTGATATAACACAAAGTTTAAAAATAACCCCAACAGATTCAGATTTCACGTACGTGTTACATTATTGCTCTAGCTTCATCTCGTTTACATTTCAAACTACATTACATTTCAATACTACATCTGTCCTCGCTTTATGATTTTGAATAGAAAACTGTACAACTTTCACAGATTGTCCGATTCTATATATCTCCTGTCCTTACAGACCACTACACATTAATATGCATACAAATATTTGTATATATTTATATTAAATTCGAGCTCAAATGATGAAGTCTTATTGACAGAAAAGATCGTTTTGAACATTTGGTTTGGTCTCTTTTGTGAGACAATAACTTTGGTAATCATAAAAAAATATTTTATTCACATTCACCTTGATTGAATTCCTGAGACTCAAACTTGACTATGCTATATCCACCTTCAGTTGTATCACATATTGTTGAAACTGATACTGGAAAAATAGAAATCACAAAATTGATGCATAGTTATTATAATTTAGAACACACACACACACACACACACACACACACACACACACACACACACTATTATTTATGTTAAGATAAGTTTTATAATTAGAGATTTTTTTCATACTTATAAAGAAAAGTAGATATACCTTCATTTGTAGTATGTTGATCAGATCCCACAGCACTGTGAATAACGCTGTTAGTATCATCTGACGTTGGAGAGGATTCTGCAAAAGATTATCATTCTAAAAGACAGTGTGTATGTGTTTTGTGTTAATTCCCTATAATCTAACCTAATACTAAAGATATGAAAATTTGTTTTGAAATAGTTTCAACTTAAGTTAATCATTCACATCACTCACAATTTCGTCAAAATAAATTTAACCCTTTCACCCCTGAAAATCAAGATGCTATGTCTCTTTTCTATTGTTAAGACCAGTCTATTATGGCATGTAGGGTTGAAAGGGTTAATAAATGCAAACAGAGTATTATATAAATGTTACTGGTAAATACAACATCTAATTAATTGTGTTTTTGATTACCAAGAGGACAAATGCAGAATCTGCGCTGACAAGAGGTAAGAATCATCTTGATTTACAGGGAGATGTTCTACCCATTCAAACGCAGAACCACCAGAGGTTATAGACTGAGCAACATCGATAATGTTTTACTTTATGTCCAACATATATTAGCGTAAAAATGTATAGACTGAGCAACTAGGTCCAACATACATTAGCGTAAAAATGTATAGATTGAGCAAATAGGTTCAACATACATTAGCGTAAAAATGTATAGATTGAGCAACTAGGTCCAACATACATTAGCGTAAAAATGTTTAGATTGAGCAACTAGGTCCAACATACATTAGCGTAAAAATGTATAGATTGAGCAACTAGGTCCAACATACATTAGCGTAAAAATGTATAGATTGAGCAACTAGGTTCAACATACATTAGGTAAAAATGTATAGATTGAGTAGCATCGGTAATGTTTTACTTTAGGTTCAACATACATTAGCGTAAAAATAGTTTGGTAAACAATTTTATCATGGATCAATCTAAGTAAGAGAAATCTTACCGCGACCTGTCAGAGGCAATATGTCTTTAAGCATACAATAACCATCGTCTACGTAGTGTCTTTCTGGAAGAATATTAGAATTACAAAATTCTATTGAAACTATTCTACACATTGCAGGTTATGAAGAAAATCACAAGTGTCAAATATCGCAATATTAAAACAGATTCTTGTGAGTAACCCATACATGTGGACGTCAACATAGGTCACCTACTATAAGAATACGAGAGGATTCAAGGAAAATGTTGCCATCTGCTTCATACCAGGAATTATTCCAACATGTATATACATATCATTATGTGTCTGTATATATATATATATATATATATATATATATATATATATATATATATATATATATATATATATATATATATATGTGTGTGTGTGTGTGTGTGTGTGTGTGTGTGTGTGTGTGTGTGTGTATTTATGTCGGTATGTATGCCTGCTTTCCATTTTGCATTTCCATGACAATCATCAACAATCAGCAACTTGATCTTCCATGATATACTAAGATATTACTGACAAAATACATATATTTACAAATTATATGGGCTATATAATTTCAATTAGTCGCTGATTTCAAGACAATCAATTGAAAAATTAGAGATTTCACCTGCTTGTTCCTGGTTTTTCGTGATAGAATTATAACTGCCGTGTTCGTTGTCATCTAAAAATAAAAAAAATATAAAAAACATATACATTCAAAAGTAATACTTTCAATACATTTGCACGTACATCCATATGTATACAAAGAAATACAATGTACAATGTAATTACTATCTGTATAGAGAGTTACTTGTTTTCCAGTATGAAAATTGTCATGCATTATATTACCTTATTAATGAATGTAAAAAACAAAATTAAAAGAAAAACAAAATAACAAACTTAAACAAAAAATTACTCTTTAGAGTTATTTCCCTTTTTATGATCCGAAAACATTACTCACTTTCAAACCGAAAACAGAATCGGCTGAAATCAAACGGACTACGTCTGTTGAAAGGTAAACCATTTCATATAACAACTTCATTCGCATTTGATAGAAATAAAATCATTTGCAGATGTTCATATTAGTATGTTAAAGTGGATTGTTTATTAGATGATTCATTTTGTAATGGCGTATAAGCTGTTTTCATTTCCTTTCAGTCGTGTGAATAGAAACAACTATCAATTTATTAAATCTGAATTAAGATGGCATATATATCATATCATATTGTATACATGTATAAATAATCTAATGGTATTTATTATATAACTAGCAATCGAATAAGAAAACTGGCTTTAACTCTTAACACATTATTGACAGTATAAGGAATATACAAACATGTATGTATTTTAGTTAAAGCCAAATATCATCGCGCGTATCAAATTTCAAGGTGTAACATATAAATGATCTTATATTTTATCGTAACGGTAAGTCCTCGCATTAAGACTACAAAATCAAAGCAGGTTATAGCAGCCAGAGGATAAATTTTAAAAAGGCCACCTCAAATACCAGACCGACAGACATGCTGGTTTATATATGCATGTAGTCGAATTAAATAAACGTTTGTTTATGTTCACCAATCTATACACTAATATGCAGAATCAATGGGCCTTCGTACCATGCTTGTAAAAATATCTAAGCCCTACCCTCTCATTTCTGCTCAGTAAGGATTCGGGGTTTGGTTGAATCTACGTTAAACCTTTCACCCCTTAATATCACAGTAGTATGCTCTATTCTATGGTTTATGACCATTCTATTATGGTCTGTAGGGTTGAAAGGGTTAATTAATAAAATCTTTAGAAATTCTATTTGATCGCTTATCGTTTTCTGTGTACTTGAATCTTCTCCTGTAAAATCGATCTGTCCCAACATATCACCGGGAAAAATGACAAGAGTGTATCTAAAATCCATGATACAAACAAACACATACAAATACATTCTCTGAATGAAAATTCGGTGATATGTTTGACTTTTCCACTATATTTTGTACAAAATTTTAGCACATTATATTTTCATCTTCAATTTTTACAAAATAATTACGGTTAACTTAAATGAAAAGCACAAGTCATTGTGTTATACTCCAATATTTCCCAAGAGTCCTATATCGTTTAATTGTTATACTGGAATATTGGGGAGAAGAGTACTTTATCCTTCAATTATTATACTCCAATATTGGGGACAAGAGTGTTTTATCGTTCATTTTTTACCCCAATATTGGGGACAAGAATGTTATATCGCGCAATTATTCACAGTAGGTCCTTTTCATCGAATTTTATTTTTTTTTCCATCTAAATATCCGATTAATTTTAGATTTTGGGTCATCAACTTTAACATTTGTTTCTTTCTTTTAACAGATCTAGTTCGTATTCCTGGACTTCATTATGCGAACATCTCTAGTATATGAAACAATTAGAGGGACATCGTATTTGTTTCAAATGTATTGATGCACCTGTAAAGACTGACACCAAATAAGTGTCACGTTCAAATTTTAAAATTGAACATGTAAAAAGAAGACACGTAGTCATAACTACATGTATATGTAAAGAAAGTGAATCTATCATTTTGTCCAAAATCACAAGTTCAAAATGCATCCAATGTAAAATATCATAGATCAAATGACATCAAAATACTGTACATCTGATTATTTACCGTCTTATTACAATAGTGAATCTGGCAACAATACAAAGTGACAGTCAATTTATGAAGTTTGCCGAAGAACAGAGATGAATAGTTTTGATTATCAATGAACCTAGAAACTGCAATGCCTTTTTGAATTATTATGAACTTTGTTAAAAATGGATAATCGACACCATGCTACGAGAAGATGCAATGGCATTTTCAAACGAGACTGCAAATGCCTGGAACAACCAAAAATGTGGTGTAGTGTCGTGTGTTGCAGACGTGAACATTGAAAAACAAGTGAAACTTCTGGCACTTGGAAAACCGTATCATGTTTATTTTATATATAGTAAAGTGCAACGTGAGGTGAAATGGGTTCGTGTAGTGGTGCAAAAATTAGAATTACGTGGATTTGTTTGCGTATATCGGGACCGGGATTTCATAGCTGGACGCCCTTATGCAAAAAATGTCCTCCACTTTTTAGAAAACTCAATAAAAATAGTTGTTCTTCTAAGTGAGACTTTTGTCAGAAGTTCCCGATGTATATACGAGTTGGACCAAGCACTAGAGGAATGCTTTTCCAGGAAGGACGATGGTGATATCAACACTCTCATTCCGATTCTACTGGAAACCTGTAAAATTCCAAAGCAGATTCGGGTCCTTCATATTCTTGATGTGTCAGTTGCTAATGAAGAATGGTGGGAACGTTTCATTCAATCACTAGACGCGGATTCTAGTCTTGAATGTAATAAAAATGAAGAAAGGTGCGAAATTATGGAAGATTTGGAAGAAACGGCACTATTATTGAAAACAAAGCTAACATGTTCTACATTGCATGATGTTGTTAATTTTCTTTCAAAGCCAATTGCTCTTGAACTATCTAATTTTTTTTCAAACTGTTCTGACCTACGTTTCTTTTATACAGCCATGGGGAAATGTGGAATAGTCATTCAAAATGATACTGTTAATATTGAAATGAAAACACTTAAGCAGTACACTGATCACGAATACCATGTATCTGATTGCTTTAAAGGGTGCATTAAAAGACTGGAACAACATCCTTTCAAAATAAGCATTTCTTTAAGCACAAAACAAGACATACTACAGAGAGAAAAAGCAGTCGAAACAATTGAATTCAACGAAATAATACGATGCATCTTGAGGACTCCTGAAAAAGGTACGTGGAGTATCATGTGGAAAATGGATGGTTTACAGAAAGATCGATATTTGAGGGATGAATGTCGAAGTTTGGTTCACGAAGCTGTTCTTGAAAAGCAAATAAGCAGTGTATGTTACGCTAATTTTAATACATTCGATAGTAGAATAGAGACATTTTCAAATAACTGGCCTTCAACAAAACTGCCATCCAAGGAAAAACTAGCTGAAGCTGGTTATTTCTGTGAAGGTTCCGGTTTGGTTCTTCGCTGTTTTCATTGCGATGTTGTCAGTTGGGATTTTAAACCGGATGAGGATCCTTGGGCTCGTCATGCAAAATGGATGCCATATTGTCCTTATGTATTACAAAGCAAAGGACAAGAATTTGTAAATAATTGTAGGTTCCGCCAAAAATCAAGAAAATCAGAGGTTTATAATACAGTTTATTCTGAAATGGAACATCGTCTGTCCACCTTTAAAACATGGGACCAAGAAAATGCACCAAAGTCAATTCTAATGGCTCAAGCAGGATTTTATTTCACTAGTTTTGAAGACAAAGTAATATGTTTTCAGTGTGGCAATGGTTTCAGAGACTGGTCGAAAAATGATGATCCTTGGTACAGACATATTTGGTATTCTCCACATTGTCGCTATGTCTTAGAAAGTAAAGGGGAATGTTACATCAAGAAAGTGCAGAGACATAGGTCAGATGTCGAGCAAAATGACAAGTGTATTCTTACATATTGGGTGCAAAACAGAAATGTTAAATGACATGGCAAGAAATGATCAATACTGTACTAAGTTATTATTAGCAGGCCATGGCGATGGTTCACGTTCGCTTTTAAGCACAAATTCAGTTTGTAAACGATGTTTATTCAATGTTTTATACACAACAATAATATCTGGTTAAATAAGGTATTAATAGGTGTGTGAATATATGCATGTACTACAAAGAAATATACAGCTTAACGCTTCAATAAGTGCGTTGAATAACTTGAAAACATTAAGGTATCTGTTTGTAATATAATGTCCTTGAGAATAATACTGCTGGATATAGTGTAGACCTTCAAAATACAGAACAAATTCGCCAGTTAAATTGTGTTGTTTGTACATTTCACTTGATATTTTCCATAGACTTGTTTGACTCATGTGTATGATATGTTTGAAGCATATCTCGTTTGACTCTTGATTGTTACATACTTTTGCAGTATCCGGGTATGATAAATTATTGGCTATACTATAGACTTATCTTATTATTTATTACATGCATATCATAATAGTTGTGTGTTGTCTCTTGTTCGATGTTTATTTTACAATCTTGTTAATTTATCCAGTTAAAAAGAGAGAAGGGTGGGGTTAAATTGACAGATATATTCTAGATCATATGGATCAATGGATGAATGAAGGTCTCCTAAATGTCTTAAATTTTAGACCAATTTTGTTGAGCAAATCGGTATCCAGTTTCACAATAACGGAATCTTGGAAAATAAATTATTTTCATTCAATGTCATTCATTATCTTCTTTTGCCAAACAAGAATATAAGCGCGAGTTACAACACCACCATCCCCATCTCTACCGATTGTTTTTAAATATCAAAATAATTATTCAATTCAAATTGGTAATGTTCAAATAGTTTCAATCAATATGACTTTATATAGCTATCATGGTCCCACTTTGTGATTTACCAGGCGTATTACCACAACGTGAGATGATGATGATGATTACTATGATTTGGTAAAAGAAAAACCTGATAAATCGAAATGTGAAAACATGATATAACGTGGACGATCACTGAAAGACTACACCTATCCGCAATCATAAAAATTTAACTCTCATTTGATCTTATTTTCTTTCAAATCACTATATATATATATATATATATGTTTCCTCTGTACCTTACCCAAATATAATCTTAATCATGAGATCATACAACAACACATGCCCCATTACCTGTAGATGTGTGTTTAATCAACACCTGGTTAAGGTAAATTGTCATTCGTGCTCAACATAGACAATAGTAAATAAACGTCTGTGTACATCTGTGGGCGATTTACTACATTTTTATCATGTCTAAAACAGTATGTGTATTCATTTGTCACACCCCAGTTCACATGGATATACAATTAAAACATCGTAAACCTTGCATTCCCTTAGACAGAATTCATGTCCTGCCTCTAGGCGTGCGAGGACTAAAGCATAGTTGGATACATATACTTAATAGTGCTTATAGACGGTATCTTATCAATGAAATGTCTTCCATGCTATTACTAGAATAGTACAGTGTTTATATGCCTTTTATAATAATTAATCGACAATTGGCTACTTGAGTAACACATTAGACCAGTCTAAAATAGGAACATGCCAATACATCCTATCCCACATGTTTGCTCAATGATGATAGCATTTGACTAATCTTAATTTATATTCAACTTTCTTTGTTTTAAAAATCATCTTGCTCACCTGAAATTTTACAACTGGACATACAATCCGAAGAAATCGCTGTCTTTATAGCTTCTTCTACGTTTGGTGCAAAAACTTCATCCGTTGAAACTAATTCAAGGTTGTTCTTTTCAATATCATCAGTATCTGATTAATACGATTAATATTTACAAGATTAACATTTATAAATTGTTTATCCCTGACCCAATACATTTATACATGTATATATGACACTAAATTACTAGTATACTCGATAATGACAAGTACTTTTTACCTTTCGCAATTTTGGTAAATTTTGAATTAGTACAATGTTATATAGTGTTATGGTCTCATTTTCGTTTCACCAACATTTGGAACAGTAGACCGTCCATCAATTCCGAATAAACTGATATGAAAATAATTTCTTTTTCGCTTTGAACATACTTTAATAAAACCGGATCTAATTCTTACATTGAAATATAAATTACTTACTACTCGAAAAAGACTGAAGTCGCCGGTACGTTCTTGGAGGGACAATTGGCTTTAAATCTTCGAAGTCGTCATCTTCTTCCTTTTGACTATCCAAAAAAGTAACAGTTTCTTCGTTTGAGAATATATTTTCATTATGGTTACACATTTTTTGTATATGAGTCTCGACACTTGTCTGTTTTGTTAAGGACACGTGCACTTCCAGCTGTTGTATTGTAGCATTCTCGAGAGGAAGTAATGCAACTGTACCCAGAGTCTGCGCGAAACATTTAGTTTGTAAGTCGCTTAATTGTCTGTAAAACCCAACAATATAGTCTTCACACGTAACTCTGACAAGACGGTAAATACCAGAGAATGTTTTAATTTGTTCAATGCAGTCTTCTAAATCACAAGAATTCAGTTCAGAAATTGAATTAACAAATTTGATAGTCACTGGTAATCTAGAAATCATATCTGCAAGCAAATATTCTGTATTATCGGGAAGAAGAGAAAAGTGTCCGCTCTGGTGAACATCTATGGTAAAACTATTCCCCCCGTATTTACACATAACTGTTTTACCTGTGATATTTTGTTTCAATTCAAGTGTAACTCCAGCTGGCAGAACAACTTCTGAGTTGTTTATGTCTATACATACTACAGAAGATTCTGTCCTGACAAATCGAGGACGACCATCCACCAAACCTTGTACGGAATCATACACTTTCCCGATATCCTCGACAATATTGACGTTACCTCTATATCCAACTGGTATCAATATCTCTTTTCCATAACATATATCTGTGTCGTTCTCTAAGGGGACGGCTATAAAATGTGGAATCTGTTTGACAAAATTTAACTGAATAACATCTCCACTTCCAAAGCTCAAATCGCCATCGTCTTCACTTAAAAATCCCTCACTGACAAGAACAAGGTTTGGCAATCCCAGTTTGTCTACAACATCTTTCATGGTGTAAGTATCTTCTGACCATTCTTTGAGATCCATGCACGTGTATCCACTGAGTAAAACAGAAGAAACTACACTGAAGTGGTCGTATATATATACCTAAGTCGGTCACAGAAGGAATATTTAACACCTGTATCAGACCATGTCAATATAATGAGGTACTGTGTCGTCGTTTTTCAAGTCCTTCAGATTATACATAATGTATTGACATACTGCCGTATACTTATAGTTATAGGTGCGACTTTCAGATTCGAGTACGTGTGACAACATGATAAACATCCAGGGTTTGTTATAACGACTCAGTTTGGCAGGTTAAATCTACAGGACACAAGTAACAAATGATATAGTCTATGTGTATTGGAGGAAGATCCAGTCAAGACAAATGACTGTAATGTTTACCGCATGTTTAAAAATAAGATATAGGCTTAAACAGGAAAGCATGGCGAATGCGTGCTAGTTACAGAAAAAAATAACAACACTGTTATCTTGTGATATTTAAAGTATTTTATCTTGTTCCGCATTTATAACTCATTGATTTTATCGCTCAACATATTTGATACCCTCTGATAGTATTCATATAACTTGCCGTACTTTCTGTACATTCAAGTCCTAAGTATAATTTATTTTATTTTGAATTTCTTTTCATAAACCCGACACCTTTACGCACAACACAAAGGTAATTTACTTCCTGTTCCAAGACTATATTTATCAAGTAGTTCATACAATTAGATCTGTAAGATTTTACACACGAAAGGGTTTGGCATGGTCGGGAAAGAGTTATATATGACTATAGCGAAGCATGTTGTTTTTGTGTATTGTACTATCTCATAAGAAAGTCCGCCGACATATGATGAATTTACTTTGACGACGTGGTTTATTTAACCTCTTGGCATTGTATTTTTGCTGTTGAGATAGCTATCAACATTTGCTATCATATTTCACTTGTAACTGACAATCAAATCACTGAAATGTTAAGCACATATACATATTTCATTTCTATACACCAATTTGAAGCATATATAAGTTGATTTGTTTTTTTCATAGAATTTTAAAAGTAATAAAAAAATGTCATTGCATTAATGTGATATGCATTCATCGAAATAAAAGAACCGTGAAATCTAAAACTAAAATCTGATTTTGAAATTTCATTTTACCTGATTTGAAGGCCTGTGAATCGTGTCCTCCTGTACGTGTGTTTTGGATATTCTCCAACATATTATGATGTACATGTACATAAACATGACCTCGATTATTGACTGTTGAAGATTTACGTTCACGTTAAGACGTGCCACAGGTATAACAGGTAAATCTAGCGATCTAGGTTATCTGTAAGACTTTCATAAAATCATTTTTCTTTTCAAGAGTTGTATTGAAGTCAATTCAATCGATAGATTACATGTTCTCTCCGATATAGGAAGTTCATAAACTACTTAAACATACTTTTGAAGTTTTTCACAAAATTGCATATCATTCTATTTATCTTTTTCTATCATCAAATGTTCTTCTTTATAATAAAAATAAATTTAATTGCATAGTTCTAAAAATGACATCCCCAAACTGAGGGCTGAAGCAAACTGGGAGACGCTGGTATATTCCTTAAATAAACTATTTCATTAGTATTAACACTCAAATAGTATGTTTCCAAACTCTGCATACTTACCTTAATGATGGGTGGACCGTATTAACACTGCGGCTTGTCAATAAAAGGTCAACGTCATCAGTTTTGAAGTATTGGAAACGTGATAGTGGACATATAAATTGCACATGTGAGCAACCGGGGAAACCCGTTCACATGACTCTAATGTTTTCATACTTACTGTCCTTTTTAAAAGGAGGCACCCTAATGGTTTTCTGAAAGGGGTCAAAGGTCGAATCAATGCATACTTTTTATTGCCCTTTTTTGTAATGATAAATTTTCTTAGATAGTTCTATTTTCTAAATCGATCATAGCAATTTTGCAAACCTCGATACGTGTCCAATATGACAGTGTCTCAGACAATCAATCACATTATTGAGTCTTACCTATTTTTTCTCCAGTTTATGTGGGTTACAAGTAAAAATGAAGAAGGGGCCTACCAATGGATAATCAAAACTCCAAGTCCATTAGAATACGGCAAACTAGATATAAAAATGGTTTCAACATGAAGAACAATTGCGAATCCCAAACGAGATGTGACCAGGGACCCGTTTTACGAAAGGTCATAAGTCCTAAATCCTAACTTTTAGTCCTAACTACCATGACAAAGCATCGCAGATTGGTCAGTCTCATGACAATTAGGACTAAGATTTAGGACTGAAGACCTTTCGTAAAACGACCCCCTGGTGTACAGAGAGAGTCAGCGCCCCCTGTCAGCATGCTATACCCGTCGCAAATGTTACATGGAAACCTTTCGAGTTCGATGAAAACGTCATCAATTAGTTTTAAATTGACTGACGAAAGGGGATCGATGAATATGGTCGTGCTCCAGAATATTACCTGACATTCCTAAGAGGGGGACTTCATATAATTTTAGATGATCACCGTAGCCCCCATAAAAGATCTGTTGAGGCGATATCATTCGTTCAACAACATAACCCTGTGTGGGTAGTTTATTTGACTCTCAGAATAAAACATTCATAAGAGTTGAATGTCCTTGCTTAAAGTGTAAGTTGTGAAATGAAAACGCCATAGGAGGAGGAAATGGGATATTACTACTGGGCCCCGTTTTACGAAAGGTCGTAAGTCCAAAATCCTAACTGTTGGTCCTAACTACTATGGCAACGCATCGCTGATTGGTCAGTTCCATGACAATTAGTACTAAGACGTGGGATTTAGGACTTAAGACCTTTTGTAAAACGATCCCCATAGCGGAAAGTTCGTGATTTGGAAATTGAAATCGTCACTTTAGTCATAAAGGGTGTGTGGAGCCATCGCTATGCTCTTCCCTACCCGTGGTCTCATGCGACCGAAGTCTCTCGTAGCTAATGAATATTATGAAGAGTGGGTGTTGTCCATTTTATCCTATCACAGTAGTTGTGATCGACAACGGGAGTTATTGCATAGTCTATTGACCCAATGCAATTCTGAAGTTGATTAAAAGCCTAGATTTGATTGGTTGACGAATGCGAGCACAGTTTACTCGCATTGGCTGAGGCTTCTTGAATAATAAATATACATGTATGTAGGAGAGATTTCGGTTGCATGAGACCACGGGTAGGAAAGAGCATACCGATTTCGGACATGTGGTCATGTGCTATAAAATAAAATAAGACTGTAAATTGTTGTTTTGTAAATTGGTAGAATTTAAAGTCACCTTCAGATATTATGTTACCTTCATTATTTTAACAAACAATACATTCTACAGCGCTCTAACTAATGAAAGAGTCCAAAAGCATCATTCCAGGATAATTCCATCATCTGTGAAACAATCGTAATCATTCTACAGTACACTCATATCCATGAATATGATCAGACAATCAAGGTTGAAAATGCAGCCAACAACTATATCTGAAAATGTATTGATACACATAAACAAAGCGATTGGAATATTTAATAAACTTTTGGACAACATGTCTTAATTTTCGTCACATTTGAGTATGTAAGGTCCCTTAATTAAAACATTTGTATCAATTATAAATGTGAACATCTAACTAACAAAAAAGTACAGTTCTCTGCTCAATATATAAAATACAATCAAAAAAGTAATGCATGGTATTTTCGACTGGATAAGAGCATAACATACTGGAGACTCGATAAAGTAGTCCTATGATATAAGTATTCGTTAGTTCAAATCGTTTGTTTTTGATAATTTTTATCGGATATTTATTTTTACTATTTATACCGAACCACGTGTTCAGCATCAGACGATAAAAAGGTTGAAAGCAAACTATATGAACCAACGAAGGTTTGTATTATAGGACTACCCGTACAGGTCTGAATTTAAAGCACTACATCCATTCCTAAGTCTTTTATGTATAATATTTAATTTTCTCTCAGCTGAAAAGTGGCACTTTCTGTTAAGGGGAAATTTTACTTTTAAAATTAGTTACTGTATCACAGATTCGAATAAAACTATCCAAAGAATTTCACAATTTCAGGATGTTAGGAAGGCATGGCTTTCCTGTTAATGCAAGTCTATAATGAGGTATAACGTAATCTTGATTTTAAGAATGTCTAATTTTCTCCATTTTAACCTAGTTTTTTCGTAACCAACATTAACTGGAGAAAAACTAAGTTTAACTGCACCGATATCACACATAAAACACGCGAAAGTGATTCTGGTGTTAGGTTTAACACATTAAGGCGAGTTTTACGTGTCTCGCTTAGTACCAGGAGCATAATATTCTTATTTACGGAGGGTGATACAAATTCAAGAACTCTCAGTTTAAAGAACTCTATTTTGGGAGGTATCGTAGATATATAAAAAAATCTATATTTCGATTGTTATACAAATGTACACATTAATTCCGTGAAACTTGTAATATTTGAGTTGTCTGTGTTCTAAAGATACGAACCTGCTATTTTCACACAGACATAATGACGAAAAGTGAAAATAAAGCTAGCTCGGTTCTTCGTTTAGGGTCGCCGTTTACGGCGTTTTTGTCCTTTGTTATG
Organism: Atrina japonica; assembly: GCA_030159075.1. NCBI lineage: Eukaryota > Metazoa > Mollusca > Bivalvia > Pterioida > Pinnidae > Atrina > Atrina japonica. The sequence goes on along the minus strand of BROG01000005.1, from coordinate 2,527,924 downwards.
GTGTGCTTTCTCTGTTAATTTTTGGTGTTTAAACTTAACGATATATGAATCACTTATTGATTATATGACAATATATTTGATGAAATTGTGATTGGTTATTTGTATGCTTTTTCATGCGTGTTAACACTTACGGAGTTATTGAGATTCGGTTATCAGACGCCGATATTTAGCCTATTTTTTAAAACCATTTTTTGTTTAATAATTTCAAATTTTCCGTCTGATTTTAAATATATTTTACGATACGCTAACTTTGCACCATTTCTTTTTTTTTCAAAACATCATTGCAAAATAAAATCCGCCCCTCTCTTCATCAAACAAATAAAACCTAAATGTTCCAAAATTCAAATGAATATCCTTTTCGCTGTCGGCTAGTGTTTTGTATGTTCGTATCATATTTATCCGAATTATACCTGGAATGTTAAAAGCGGCGGGTGATTTTATGACAGACATTAGCAATCTAAATATAGGCCCGATCGCTGATTTGTTTGTAAATAAATCGCGCCATCTGTCAACATATTTATACCCTCTAATCCGCATTGTAAAAACAAAATTTGTGGGCGATATGTCACTTTAAAAAACAGAAATCACTATTTGCTACTTTGTTTCCAATTATTAGCCATGTGGACAATATATTGCAAACTTACAGGTCTAGATATGTTCATCATAATTCAGCCATGGTTAGAGATTATCTACCAATATGGCAGCTGGGTAAGGACAAAACGTTGAAAGAGACTCAGACTTTTGTTGTTATTTTCTTTTGTCACTTTTTAAAACTACAGATATGACACGAACCTTATGTGGGAGATTCTCTTTTACGTAAAATGATTCAGAAGAGTTTTGTGTTTTGTAATTTTAGCAGTAGTACACTTGTAGAACAAAGTCTACTGACATTTTACAAATTTATTATGACATATTCATATTGATATAAGGAGTCTGACGTTTTATTAAATCTAACAAACTGTTGACATGTAGCCTTCTATAGGTGGGTCATACTAATTAGAGTACTCTACTTCTGTTTTGTTGAGTGATCGCCTTCAATTTATTGAAGGTCATGTTACTTTGGACTGCGCTGGCAAAATTTATAGATTTAAGGATTTTTTTTATATTAAAGTCTTGAAGATCTATTACAAAAAAGTTGGTGTTTGTTTTAGTGTGTATTTGAAAGTTAAGGCAGCAGCTTAAAATGACACAACATAGTTCCTCATATTAGTACTCAAAAATACAGTCATGTGTCAAAATCCAAAATTGCAGTGATTGAGTGTGATGCTTAAAGTAGATAAAATTGTGAAAAAAAAATGATATTGATAAATATTGCCAACACCAAGAAAAGTTCTGCAAACCCATATCATAATTGACAACTTACATTGAGGTGGACGACAGATAAAATCGGCGATTCTGATTCATTGATCATTCTTTTCCTCACTTGAGACTGATTTATCCACAAAACAAGATGTCGGAGAGGGTGAGATAAACCATTGCGGAAGTATCAGGTTTACTATTTAAAATGTTTGTTGTATGTACTACATACCTGTCAACATTAGGAAAATTGTCTGGGGTAGAAAATGCGTACAACGGTCGAACTTTTTACAAATGCGTTGTCATTCTGATATATATGAGTGCACCAGTTGCGTTGAAATAAGTGAAAAGGGGATGGTACGGGAGGGGGTGTCCCCCTTCCGAAATAACAAGAAAAAATTGTAATTTCGAACTTCAATATCTGCCATTTAATGAATCTAAAAGGGAATTATTGTCAAAAATATTGATGATATATATATCACATTTTTTTTAATTTTCTAGCCGACTTTGAAATTTATAAGGAATAGATATAGGCTTTATTTTGAAGTTTTAATACATGCAATATATACATGTACACACACAACATGGGAGACTCAAAATGATGTTATGGTCATTGTGTTATATTAGAATGTTTAAAATTTAGTATTTCTTAATTTGTTATAACAAATTTTAAAATATACTAAATTCTGAATATTCTAATATAACAGTTGGATTTGGAATGCAGAAAATAAATAACTAGACTTACCTGGAAGAAATATAATCTCAGTTTGATTGCTAAATACTTGAAAGTATGATAATTCTTAAAGTCAAAGGCTTGATTTATTTATTTATTTATTTTTTTGAGATTTGAACATTTATTACCAAAATATTTGCATACCCAAATATTTATTTGAAAGTTTTTATCTTCATATTGTACCTTTTTCATTAATTGATAAGATAAAACAAAAAATGATGACTGAATAGTTCACTAAAAAAATGAGATTTGATAAAGAAAAATCAAATCTGCTTTTAAAAAGAAAAAAAAAGATTATTGAGGTTATATAAATGTGTTTACTGTCATTACTGACATTTTATTAAATTCAATTCAATGTGTTACAAGAAGATATTATCATCTTTGTATAAAATATTATGTAAATGAAATAAAACATCGTTTTTGTATTGAAATCATCACAAATTTAAGATACATGTATAACACTGTATAGTATGTGGAGTGCGGACGTCATAGAAGACACCACGATCTTGCTTCGATATTTCTCAGCTATATTTTTAAAGTAAAATCATTGAGGATTGATGCAGAAGCTGCATGAAATTAATATAACATCAATGATGTTAATCTTTGATAATTGTATATAGGACAACATATGGATAGTGATTATAGGTGTGGATGTTTAGTCTTTAGATATACAGGTAATCAATCTGTATATTAGGTACCTGTCCACAGTACAGGTCATTGTGTAATTACCGTCGGCACACACGTCCGATAATGACACCTCTGTATGGTCTAATAACATTAATTAATAAACAGGGTTATTAGTCCTTGTTCTTCATGACTATTTGGAAGATATAGGGGACTTATATAACCTAGAATAGATGTCTTAATACTTCAATGATATGGAGGCGCCAGAAATTTCAAGCTATTTTTTGTCGCCAATTAATAGACTGAAAATTACGATTTAGAACATTTAATCTTGACAAAAATGTCTACCGATCGCCGGAAAATTGACCAGAAGCGGTAGAAATATAGGGAAATCGGTTGAAAATTAGAAAAATCGGTAGAAATCGGTAGATTTTTTCTCGGCGGTAGACAAGCGGTAGATGAATAGAAAAATCGGTAGACTACCGCCGAAATCGGTAGACTTGACAGGTATGTATGTAATCTCTCCTTTGACTGTTTCAACATGAGATAAAAACTGTCAAACACCATTTTGATGGAGATCTCGCTCTTTGTGAACAAAATTTTGTAAGTCCATGACTTGGCAAGTCTCGTCATGGACAAACAAAATTGTGTGCACTCTGATTGAGATTTCATCATCCCTCCCTCAAAGTGGTGTTAGATTGTATTATTCTCCTCCAGATATACCGATAGAATGTTTTTGACCTAAAACTACTTGACTTTCATCAGTGAAAATTAATCAGTCCCACTATTCATTCACAAGCCAGTGAAGCTTTCCATGACAGCAATTTAGACGTTTCTTGTGGTTGATTCAGTCACTTTCACTTTCTTCTTAACGATGTGCCTATGATACCCATCATGGTACAGACTTCTCTGGGTAGACCTCCTAAACACTTGTTCAAGCTGCTGATCCTGAAATTTGGTCGTGTTGTCTTTCTGTTATACTGTGCAAGCAGAATTAAAGACCTATAGTCCTTTGTATTCAGTACATGTACTTGACAACCAGTGTGCAGGGATCTCCATAGATGTAAATTTAAGGATGAAGCAGTCTTCATCTCAACTCGAACACCCCCAAACTCCACCTGCATCCATGCCGAAAAAATATGAGTCGCGACTTTTATAATTGCATTTGAATTTATTGACATCTGTTGAAAAAAGTTAATTTGATCTATTCCTTCACTGAAAATATTACAGTTGATATAATGAATGTATAATATCATATTAATTAAATATAAAGTATAAAAAATTTATGATTTTATTGATAAAATTATTACACTTCAATTAATCTCTATATGATTAAAACATGTTTGTAGATTAGCTGAGGGTATAAGAGCATTTTTGTACTGTTGATGACACAGACTTTTACACCATGCACACTGACATTAATTTATAAATCAGTCAAATTTATGCATATTTATCTATCAGTGAAATAATATCAATTTAAAAACTTTTTAAATTTGTGTACAGATGAATAATTTTAGTAAATCTTTACATCTTTCATCGATTGGGTTTGGTGTTGGTCTGTTCATTTAACTTGTTGGAAATGAAATGAAATATGGCCGAACGCACATGGCAGTTCAGTTGTTGTTAATCATTTTCAGTGGTAAATTATTGAATATACTGTTAATATTGTTTGTTTTTCTTATGTCTATTACGGCATTGATACCAAAAATTCATGTTTGGTGATACATTTGCTCATGTTAGACATCGTCACTGTCCGTGGCACTGTACATAAAAATCGGCATTTTCATGAAAATTTTCGACATATTTTGTCAGTTGTTCGCTTCTATTGACAGGACTATATCACATGATGTTAATCCATCTGTATATTATTTCTCCAAAATTACTGATAAATCAGCTTGAATGAAAGTGATTAACACCGAAAACGATAACAAATTTATTTAGACTACACTACAGTACATTGTATATTAGGATGGCGAGTTTTGATTTAACGATGGTGCACACAATTTAACAATGTCGCAAGGAAATTTAACTATGGCGCAACGCCATCATAAAACAGGTCATGGAGATCCCTGAGTATGATGTGTATTTTCTACAGTTTACATTTTATAAAAATTGGTAATACTAAACCTAGAAATTTCGAACCCATGGGCAATCTCTTGTAATTTATATCTTTATAATGACAATTTTGCCATAATGTCATTTGTAAGTTGCTTGTGTTTCCCATTCATGGAAAACAATTACAAAACTTCTGTGTGGTCTAATAGTTTGATTAATAAACAGGATTATGAGTCCATGTTCCTGAAGACAGTTTGAAAGATATAAATTGTAATTGACTTACGTAACCTAAGTGGCTTATTACTTCAAAACATTTAAGGTGCCAGAAATATTGTCAACAGTACATCAAGAGCAAATGTACTGAATGTGATAAACTCCTATAAGTGTAACCCAAAGTATTTGATGTAGAAAAATTAAGTCATTGTCTTTTAAGATAAAGGTGAATATGATACGCATATGTATATGTATATATATCTGTTGTATTTAGAAATATGCATTTTTAGCTGAACTCTAGTCTCTACAAAGTTGAGTGCTGTGCTTATTAGCTTATAGTTAAGAAATTTGTTAAGGTGAGGTTTACCTGATCTTCTGTTCTTGTGGCAACTGATTAGCATGGCGTATATAATTATAAACATGGGTCATTTAACAGTCACAAAAATTTCTTGCTTGAGTGCAAAAAATGAATTGTCCAGGAATCAAGTGTAACATTTAAAGATATTATTTTGTGTTTAAACAAGTATAATCTTTATTGAATTCATTTTTTCCACAACAATTTCACTTTTCTGACCACAAAATGGACTTATCCTGAACAACCAGACAAACCTGATTGTTGAGCCCTGATATATATATATATATATATATATATATATATATATATATATATATATATATATATATATATATATATATATATATATATATATACACAGTAAAACCTGCTATAGCGGCCACCTCTATATAAGGATCACCTGTCTATAAAGGCCAGTTTTGAAAAGTTCCTTGACTGCATACATATCTATATATATATATAAACTGCTAAGGTCAAGAAGTTTGGTTGAGATCAGGTTAATTGGAAGGTGCAAAACATATTGACGTGAGGTGAACTTTGTAATTGCGCTTTACCGATGCTGTTTGTCTATTATTACAACAATTCGTGAACTTGTTTCTTTCTTTAATACAAAGTGTTATCATTCCATCAATGCAGACATTGACAAATTTTTGTTTTTTGACAGGGAGGACAGTGGTGGAGGTTGGTGGGGCAGTTGGCTCCAAGCTGCAAAAGAGAAGGTACTTAAGTTTTAGATGTCATATTTCCATTTGTACCATCAGGATTTTGTAATTATATTTGACAATGGCATACAATTTCTTGATTTCAGCAATTATAAGAACATTTTCAACCTTTTAGATTATGTTGGGAAGGTTGAAGAATATAAAATTTTAGGGATTATATGATCACCACTTCCCCTACAACACCAGGTACTGTCATTTTAAAGGATATCAGATTTTATCCAGCCAGGATCAACTGAAGCATCCCATGACCTAGGAGTATTGACCTAAATTTTAAAAATGAAATTCAAGTTTTGTATATTTCAGTATTTTACAAATGTTGGTGTCAAATGCATATAAAATTTCATATACATCATTACATGTACTAATAAATATACATGTATTTATGTCTGTATTTTGTAGTCTGCATCAGCACTGGAAATGGTCAAGAAAGATTTAGCAGAATTTACTTGCACCATGCAAGCAGATACAAGCACTGCTGTGGTGACTACCAGTGATAAACTAAAAGAAACTCTCAAGGTTGGAAAATTTCAGATTCAGTACCTAAATGTAGAAGTAGATTGTGATTTTTTTTTTTCAGAGACAATTTATCTTGTAATACCTCATTTATTAAAGTTACAGAATATAAAAATTCATGTAAATGAATATTTGGGGTTTTTTTTTTAGGGGAGGATATCTGCATATATTTTGTATAATTTTATTTATAGGAGCAGGGCAAAAAAACACTAACTTGTCCAGACGAGTGATTTTTCTGAAGTGCCAAGTAAATTTGAGCCTTCACCTGTCCGCGTGCCGAGTATTTTTTCATGGGTCTCAAAATTATTTTTTATTTTTTTATTTTTTATACCAGTCGTGTTTTTAATAAAAACAATGCATCAATCGATTATCAAAAATATTTACGATAAGAACATCACTGATGTGAATAAATGACCATCAATTTCAAGAAAATAGTTCAGTACCTTCAACTATCTTGATTGTCAGGCTTGCGATAGACATAACACAGGACAACACTCGTGTTTATAGTTTACTACTTACAGAGCATGCGCGATGTCCTGACTGAAAATGAGCGCCAAGTCCGATTCATATTCGACGTAGTCCCAAACATGTAATCTTAATACTTTACTGCCAAATGCAAGCAGCATAATAAGTCATTCTGTATAACATACATCTGTAAGTTTTCATAATTGCATTTTAAGTCGGCATCGGCATACGCATTTACTGTTCTGTCGTCATAAGTACACTGCTCGTCAATGTACAGTGCTGGGGTGAATATTGCAGAATATGTGCCCAGAAAGATTTCAGTTTAGCTCTTAGAAATTTTTATTAAAATGCAGTATATCTACGAGGTCAACATTCATTATAATGGCTCAAAGAAAGTTGTCATCTTTTCGGATTCAAGCCCAATTATGAAAGTTGAATTGGGGATACATTTGTGACTGTCTGTTGCCGTGTTGGCATTGGGATTCTGTCATGGGCCATTTTCATGTGCTGCATGACAAAGTTGGCTGAATTTCTGTCTCGATTTTAAGTTACTTAAATTCTCATTTTACTACAACAAAACATGACAGAACCCAAATTTACCACAGTACATAAATCTAGTTAGTAGCTTAAAATCATGACAGGATTTTTGGTCTAGTGACTGAGCTACTAACTCAATGTTTGAATTTTTCAGTTTTGCAATATTAAAATTTGTGTGTTTGAATTTAACAACTTGTGATGAATTTCTAAAGCCACTGTGCACCGTGCCGAGTGGAACATAAAATTTTCTTTAAGCCCTGAGGGAATATTTTGTTTGCTCATTATTGATGTTTTTTCAATGTTAGATATGAAATTATAGATCCAACTATTCGGTATATGGTTGGTTTTTCCCTTTATATATCCTCTAAAGAGCAAATGAAGAGCAATCAAACTGTTTAGAAATGTCAAAACATTGTATTTACTTTCATCTTTGATATTATCAAAGAGTATAGTATTATCACAAATTAATGATATCTAAAACTAATGAAGTCAAGGATATTGATTTAACAGATCTTTTTAACAGACAGGAACTGATAAAATTTGTTGTAATATTCAACAAATGAGTAGATATGAACACATTGATATCATATTTATTTGTACATTTAATAGATAATTAATTTACTGGTTGTTTATGTATTCATGCTTTTTATAAATTCATATTTAATTGCAGACAGAAAATACTTCAGCAGCCAAAGATCGGTTGAAAAACAGTGTAACTTCATTCCTGGAAGGACTATCTAAAGCACTTGTGATAGAGGCAGAAGACAAAAATATCCCTGTAAAGCCACAAGAACAAACTGATGCTGTCTATGACAGAGCTAAGGTTAGAAACAGGCTTGTACATTTGTTGTAGGTTTTAAATCAGTTGTAAGAATTGTTTTGATTTTTATATAATAAGGAATGTGTTAGCATTGCAGTACCAGTTGTTTACAAGCCACAAAATAACAGAAATTATTATAATCGATCTGGAGGTTATGTTAAAAAGAATGACCATAGTCTCCAGGTTATGATAACAATTACGAAGACAATTGAGCCAACCTTGCTAAGTCGGTAGTTCAAGTCCAGCCGACAGCAGGTAGGTTTCCTGTAATTCAGATGAGACAGTAAAAACCAAGATGACATGTCACAGTAGGTGTCAGCACGTTAAAGAATCTCACTGCTCAATGACTGTAAGTGCCGAGCATAGGCCAAAATTTGAAGCGCTTCACCGTCATTTGGTGACATCTCCATATGAATGAAAGATTCTTGAGTGGGACGTTAAACAACAAAGACAATTGGATAACTTTGGAGATGATATTAAATAAAATGTATGTTTAATTAATTAGTGGTGTCCTTTAATTTGACATTTAGATAAATCGACGACGTTTTGTCAATTAATAATGACAATTTTCATACATATGTCAATGCGATACATCCCGACGAACTAGAAATTAAAGATACAACAGAATTAAGTAGACATGCTTTATACTTAGACATTTTACAAACTATAGACACAGACGGGAAGTTAACAACTAAGCTTTACTACAAACGCGACGATTTTGGCTTTCCCATCGTTAATTTCCACATTTAAGTAGCAATATCCCACAATCACCCGCATATGGAGTTTATACTTAGACATTTTACAGACTATAGACACAGGCAGGAAATTAACAACTAAGCTATATGACAAATGCGACAATTTTGGCTTTCCCATCGTTAATATTCCACATTTAAGTAGTAATATCCTACAATTACCCACATATGGAGTTTATATTTCACAAATGATCAGATATGCCAGGGCATGTTCAACATATGAACATTTCATATGCAGAGGTAAACTACTCACTGACAAATTATTAACACAGGGATATCATGTCAACGGTCCGCAAATTTTATAGTTGGGAGTCTTGTTTGCGACTACTCTGTTTCACTAATGAACTGTTGAGTTACATGGTGGTTGTTGAGACGTTTACCAATAACAGATTCATTCTTCATGTATTTCATTTTAATTTGACTGTAGACAGGCAGGAATGCTTATCCTCCAACACCTATCCTACCTATGATTTCAAAGGTGCTGTGATTGTCCATTTATTTTTTGCTATATCCTGGACATCCGATTTAACTTTATATCTGAGACATTTAAGTAGACAAGGTGCCCTTTTCTCTAATAGTCAACCTATTGCACTATAAACAACAGGTAAGTTTAAAATATGGTCTGAAATCACATATCTGCAGAACAATGTTAGTGTTATACATATCCAAAGAACTCCTCAGCTCCAAAGTTTTAATTTGCCAATGGCTTTCATATGAACATTTCATATGCAGTGTGAGTGGGTAATAAATAAACAAGTACATCAAGAATGAAAAAGAGGACGTTAAATTTATTCAAACGAACAGGGATTTATCAAATAAAACACAACTTGATTTGAAAAGGCCCTTGTCAAATTTATTAGCGTAGTATTGCGTACAAGTAAAAACCGATAACTTGTGGTTTGCGACGACACAAAACTGTTTCATCCGACTTCAAGATGACCCTACTGTTATTGCAATTATTATTTTATAGTTATTATTACCTATTATTTTTTTTTTTTTTTGTATGGTTGTGTCATCTTAGAGAGCTCGGTCGATTTTGCTCAAATTTTCAGCGTTTGTTCACAGCAACAATGTCGATAGGATTTCCATTTCCTTCTTCTAGAGTTATCTCCCTTTTCACTTTTTTCATGTCCCATTGGGTGATTTTTCTCCGTAACTACTGAAGCAGAGCAGGTGGGAGGCTGAAGTTGGGCATGACATTTCTTACTCGCTAGGGGCTCTCATTTTGGCATGAGACCTAAAATATCCTCAGAAACTAAACTCTTACTATAGACATATCATGAGAGTTGTCTGTGATTGTCCATGATTTTCAAGGTTACCCAAATTTTGTACCTATATCTCTGGACATCCTGATTTTAGTATAGATTTATACTTTAGTATCTGAGACTGTTTAATATTACGAAATTTACGGTGACGAATAAAAGGTGTCACTTTTGAAATTTCTCAAAAAATAATTGAAAATTGCTCGAAAACGGTGAAACCTATTGTTACTGTACAAGATATAGATAACAATTTTTTTTGTAAGTTTGGATCAAATCAAGGTCACAGTCTGAAATTTCAACAAAATAATCAAAAACTGCAGAACTTTTATACAATGTTAGTGTTATGATTTGTAGAAAATCTGAAAAAGATATGTGTCCTCAGTCATCCAATTAAAGTCAAGGTTAATTTGAAAATTTCAACTCAAAATAGCTTTAAAACTTTTGAATAGGTTAATTTCACTTGACATGAGTAAAGAACATGTGTGAATTTTCAAGGTCATCCGTGGGTAATAAATTGAAAAGTGACAAGTATCAAAATCTATAAAATGAAAAAGAGGTTAGATTTTACCTGAAGAACACTGTGGGAAATTCAAGGTCATCCCTCAAACGGTCACAGCTAAATTGAAAATTTCAATCAAATAGCCCAAAAAATAATCTTTTATATAATGTTAGTCTCAGATTTGTAGAGAATGTGAAGAACACACTTGTCATCGGATGAAAGGTCAAGCAACTCAAATTATTTAGCGTACTAAGTATATAGGTTAGCGTTACATTTGTAAAAACCGATAACTGTGTGGTGTGAAAAGCTGAAGCTCTGAAAACAACTCAAAATAAAAAAAACTTTTTAAATGTTATTGTTTATTATGAGCTATTGAAATTTCAAGGTATTAGGTCAAGGTCACAGCTCAATTTATTTTTTCAAAAATTGTCTTTGTAAACGTCTCAGGGTCATAGCGTCTGACAAAGGCTCAGCTGAATGAGCTGCACCTCTATTCACCTGACGGATGACCCCTTTTTACTTCAGCAAAAATAGCTCTAGTATCTAATTTTTGCTGTGCTTTCGTGACAGGCTCGAATGACATTTCTTCACCTGACAACACTAGTATACGCTCGAGATCCATTATTACTTTTATACTCGGTCCACTACATTTGTAGGTTATTAACTTTATATTGACCAACCGAACACTCTTTTCGATATGTATACCTTTGATAAATAAATTTATGTTCTAATTCGCTCCCTCAAACGAACATAAATAATTTATCAAATAAAACACAACTCTCATTTGAAAAGTGCCACTTGTCAAGAAGCATCGACAAAACAAAGGACGGGAAGTGATTTAACAATTTATTTCAAATACCCAATTTCCTAGACACATATAAAGCAGAATTTAAACTCTCTTTTACGTATCCATCTTTGGCATTCTCCGACCTCCAACGGCCATGTTTTTTAAATAATCTATCTGCCACTCCAGAATTTGCGGCTGCAGTTGCGCCACCTGAACGCAATGAGTGAATTCCAAATTTAGAAGCATCAACCCCTAATGCACCAAGTTTCTCTAACAATAACTCTCTCACACGTGTATATGACAATTTTCCCGATTTACGTAAAATATATTTTTGAGATTTCTTACATAATGAAACTGGACGAAAAATAAAATTATCATCAGTTAACTGTATATCTGCAAGCTTAAAATATTGTTGAAGCATATCAACTGGGCATGTCAAATTACCCGTTTTAGCAATATGAACCCATGCACCCTCTCTGTACTGATCAGTCTTACTTTTCTCAATAAAAATTGAAACACATTCCGTTTTGAAATTCAAATCACAGGCTTTAATACTAGCCAATTCCGAAAATCTCAAAAAACCTGCATATCCAATGAGGCACATAGTAACGATCCTCTTATCATATAAGTTTTGAGTATGGCCAAATTTATTAACAAGATTTTCCAAAATTTCCGGTGTAATAGGCTCTTTTTTATGTACAGGCTTCAATAGTGTTCTTTTTGCACCTTCGTAAATATTTTTACTAAAACAGAATCACAAGGATTATCAAAACCAGCTATTTGATGCGCCCAACTTATAGAATATATAGCTTTCTCGATAGTGGAAACCGACTTATTTTGTTGTATCAAATCTATCACATATAAACTAACATGATAATCTGTAGCAGGCATGTAAGATACAGAGTCAAACTTGTTACACCATACACACCATGCCTTGTAACCAAAACTATATTTTTTAACTGTATTCATAGACTTTGAATTGATGATTAATTCAGGTAATTTGGAACCGAGTTCTTGAAGATACACGTCTTTTTCATTAGCCAACTTTTTCCAACGTCCAACTTTGAACAACTCTGAAATTCGTGTTGAGAAAGAAAACAAGTCAACAGTCATCATAGAAACTTTACTTTGAAATACATTAGTATTTTTTTTTTTTTTTTTTTTTTTTTTTTTTATTATTATTATTATTATTCATTTATTATTATTTATTATTATTATTATTATTATTATTATTATTATTATTTTACAAAATTGACTCCAACACTATATATATTCTATGAATGGAAATCAATCATGTACACCTACATTATAACCCAAGTGGTTATCCATATACACACTGAACGCCGTCATGATAACCCAAGTGGGCATCCATATACATACAAAACGCTGTGATTATAACCCCAGTGGGTTATTTGTATTCTTGATCACACTTCCAATACACACTGACTTGACCCAAGTGGGTCTCTTGTATAAACAAACAATTTCTAGTATCTTCAGCACAATATATTGCTTGAAACGTACGAACATACAATTCAATAGATTTAAGCTCTCTCCAAGTAGAGCTTGTATTAATTTCTTCTACTGACCACATTTTATGAAAAACGCCTAGATCACCTTTACATGTCACTACTCCACAAGCATAACTACTTGCATCTGAATAACAAATTACCGAAGGAACTTTGTAATCAGACAACTCCCTGCAGTTTAGACCAATGATATTTGACCTCCAAAATAGCAACTCGTCAATAACAGTTTGATCTGTAAGCTTAAACAAATAATCCCAGAAAGACCTAGATTCTATACACCTATACAAATGTCTTGTTTTGATGCGAGCAACATTACCAATCACTGGCGACATAGATATAATTCTACCCGTAACTCTCGCTAACAACCGAGCAGATACATTACACAAATTATATAATATCTTATTTATATAACAAATTAATTCCTGAATCCTTTGATCTGGAATAGAAAGGGAATAACATTCTGAATTCCAATTCAAACCCAGCCATGTCAGAAATGTGACCGGTTCCTTGATAGACTTATCAATGTTCACAACAAAACCTGCCCTATTCAATGAATCAAAAACAAATTTTGAATCTCGAATACTTGAATGATAATCACGATTAACACACCAACCATCATCTAAATACAACACAATATTTACCCCATTTTCACGCCAATATCTAACCTTTGGTAAATATGTATGGGGCAGAAGACAAACCGAAAGTCAAAACTGTGAAAACATAATATTTTCCTTTCCATTTAAAACCTAGAAAAGTCCGACACCATTCTGCTATATCAATATGGTGATACCCTGACTTTAAATCGAACTTGAACATAAAATCTCCTTTATGAAAATATTGTAAACCTGTGCGCCAATCTTCAAACTTGAACTTGGTCTTTTGTACATGTAAATTTACTTCACGTAAATCTAATATTAGTCTCTTTTTACCGGAACTATTAAAAGACACACTTAAGGGGTTTACAACATGGGGAGGAAAATTAACCTGAAAATGCATCGTTTGTTCAATAATTCATAAACAGCATCCGAAACAAACTCTGAATGTTCAATAGCAGACCTATTGTTAGAATTTATCTTGATTTCAGGAAGCAATACAAACGGAATGGAATAACCATTTTTCAAAATATTCAAAATAAAAGAACTAGCGTCAGTCGATTCCCAAAATTTTATATTTGCTTTCAATCTACCTTTAACATTAAAAGAAATTAACAAATTAACCCCATTTTCAACACAAACATTTTTCACAGTTTTAAGTTCATTTTGGTCAATTTTATATTCGGTATTATTGAAAAAGTTCAAATCACAGTTCAGATTAGACTGATCAATAAAATACTTATCATCGATAGGGTCACTGGTCCTGTTTGGCGACTTTTGGGCAGTCTTTTCTCCAGTGTCCTTTTTCGTTACATGCGAAACAGATATCTGTTGACTTTGCACCTGGGTAGAATTTACGACCACGAAAATTATGATTAGGAGTAGGCACATCCTGACGCACATCTTGCGACGATGAGTGACGAAATTCCTTCCTGCGATCGATAGGGCGTTTCCTTTGTTTCCTGGCTCGTAAGGCTCTGCTTTCAGCTGACCGAATACGTTTTTCGTCGTCGGTGTCTGACGCCAAATCGTCTGATAAATACTCGCTAACTGTGTCCCAACCACCTGGAGATTTGTCCGCAAGTTTGATACATTTATTTCGTTTATGAAGTTGTTTTTTGACTTCATTGCAAATGTCTTTGATATATGAAAAATCTTTGTTTTCAGCAGCCCTGTCAATTTTCAACACTTCTGAATAAATCTGCTCATTAAAATCATATTGTTTCTTGTTTCCAGTATATTTGAATTTATACGAATGTTCAGTTTTCAACTTTTTAGCAATATCCTGGTACTTCAATTCAGACTCTGTTGATATGTCACGCTTGAAAAACTCAAGTTTCTTGTCAAGATAAGTCTTGAATAAATCAAAGGCTGCAAATGCGACACTGTCAGAATTTTCTGTGGAAGATCCAGACCCGCATGCATGTTCCGTTGTTTGCGTTTCATCCGCTGGGTCTGACATTATGTACCACGCCGATATATTTTTGCTGTAAACGCTTTCGTGACAAAGGTTCGAATGACACCTCTATTCACCTGACAATACTTATAGGTATCTAACGCACGAGATACACCATTATTTCTTGTACACTAGTATACTCGGTCCACTACATTTGTAGCTCACCTGGTTATTAACTTTATATTGACCAACCGAACACTCTTTTCGATATGTATACCTTTGATAAATAAATTGATTTGTTCCTGTGTTATTTTTAAATAGTAGATGAATGGAACACAAAGGAATAAATGGAGTTGGTATCTTGGTGATATAGAGCCAAGTCACCATAGATGAAAGTAATAAAATACTGTCGCATATTTTGTACAAAAAAGATACTTGTATGTAATTTATATTGCAAATCACAAAGATATTTTTAAGTCAAGAAAAAGTCTGTGTATTTTTTTTCAATGCTCTGAGAATGATTAAAAAAAACAAGATAGAAAACATCAATTATTAAAAAAATTTGATTGGACTTTTTTGTGTTTTTTCATGTTTAATTTTGTGCAGTGTCAGTGTTTTACCATATGATACATTTGTGCTCATTGAATAAAGTCTAGTTGCTTTACAGTAGATTTGCCAATTTATTCTTTTGCTCATATTACTATCCAAGTCATATTTATCATCGTGTAATATTCCACATTCCATCTTTATCGCCACAAAATTTTCCCTGAATGTCAAGTTAAAGAATGTCTTGTTTTTCACTTATTTATCTTGCAGACCCAAGTTTTATCAACATTTTAATATAATAAATGAGTATTTTTCATATTTTAAGGCCAGACTCCATGCCATTCAGGTAGATCCTGGTACATACTGCAATGAGCCGACTGGATCACAGGAACAGTTCAAGACTTGGGAGCAATCATTTGACATTGAGACATACAAGGGAGACATATCAGAATTATTGGTTTGCAAAGTGGAAGTTAGAACATTTTACACAAAACTGGTAACTATTGCCATATTGGACCTTGTTAACGTATCAAATCTTACCAAGAACTTCATCTGACAACCTGACACATTTATATATAAATAATTATTTGTCCATAGTAATTTTCTAATACATCTGAATATGTATATTGTTCTATCAATAACCAAATGTTGAAGTGAGATAGTATGCATGGTATCTTTTCAATGGTCAATAAAAGTACACTGGTATTTTCAGTGAGAAAGTATGGTCAATGTGAGTACAGTATGGTATATTTTCAGTGAGACAGTATGGTCAGTATAAGTACACTGGTATCTTGACAGTTAGATAATATGGTCAGTTTAGGTACTCTGTGTAGCATCCTGTCAGTAAGATAGTATGCATGATATTGTTCAGTGAGACTATGCATGATATTTTTCAGTGAGATACTGCAAACAGAGATTTTCTTGAGCTAACCATACATATGGGTTTTTATTAACATGATGTTACAACTTACTTTGAGCAGAACTGTATTAAACGATAATTGTTAACTCGACTGGTACACAGAGGTAATTCACACGAAAATCTCCTTATCGCGTAGTTAGTGTAAATTTTCCCCATGCTTAAATTTCCACATTTACAGTAGTATGGTCAGTGTATATACACTATGGTATCTTTTCAGTGATATTTAGTATGGTCAGAGTAAGTACACTGGTATCTTATTAGTGAGATAGTATGGTCAGTGTATATATACTGTGGTATCTTTTCAGTGAAATAGTATGGTCAGTGTAAGTACACTGGTATCTTATTAGTGAGATAGTATGGTCAGTGTATATATACTGTGGTATCTTTTCAGTGAAATAGTATGGTCAGTGTAAGTACACTGGTATCTTATTAGTGAGATATAGTCAATATAAGTCATCTTATTAGTGAGTAGTATATAAGTACTGTGGTATCTTTTCAGTGAAATAGTATGGTCAGTGTAAGTACACTGGTATCTTTTCAGTGAAATAGTATGGTCAGTGTAAGTACACTGGTATCTTATTAGTGAGATAGTATGGTCAGTGTATATATACTGTGGTATCTTTTCAGTGTCAAATACTGGTATCTTATTAATCAGATAGTATGGTCAGTGTAAGTACACTGGTATCTTATTAGTGAGATAGTATGGTCAATGGTACACATCTTATTAGTGTAAGTATGGTCACTGGTACACTGGTATCTTATTAGTGAGATAGTATGGTCAATGTAAGTACACTGGTATCTTATTAGTGATAGATGGTCAATGTAAGTATGGTCATTAGTGATAAGTACAACTGGTACACTGGTATCTTTTCAGTGAAATAGTATGGTCAGTGTAAGTACACTGGTATCTTATTAGTGAGATAGTATGGTCAGTGTATATATACTGTGGTATCTTATTAGTGAGATAGTATGGTCAGTGTAAGTACACTGGTATCTTATTAGTAAGATAGTATGGTCAGTGTAAGTACACTGGTATCTTATTAGTGAGATAGTATGGTCAGTGTAATACTGTGGTATCTTTTCAGTGAAATAGTATGGTCAGTGTAAGTACACTGGTATCTTATTAGTGAGATAGTATGGTCAATGTAAGTACACTGGTATCTTATACTGTATGGTCATCTTTTCAGTGAAATATTATGAGATAGTGGTCAATGTAAGTACACTGGTATCTTATTAGTAAGATAGGTATCTTATGGTCAGTAGTATGGTCAGTGTACACTGGTATCTTATTAGTGAGATAGTATGGTCAATGTAAGTACACTGGTATCTTATTAGTGAGATAGTATGGTCAGTGTAAGTACACTGGTATCTTATTAGTGAGATAGTATGGTCAGTGTAAGTACACTGGTATCTTATTAATGAGATAGTATGGTCAGTGTAAGTACATGGGTCTTATTGTAAGTACACTGGTATCTTATTAGTGAGATAGTATGGTCAGTGTAAGTACACTGGTATCTTATTAGTGAGATAGTATGGTCAATGTAAGTACACTGGTATCTTATTAATGAGATAGTATGGTCAGTGTAAGTACACTGTGGTATCTTCAGTTATAGTATGGATAGTATGGTCAATGTAAGTACACTGGTATATCTTTTCAGTGAGATAGTATGGTCAGTGTAAGTACACTGGTATCCTTTCATTGAGATAGTGGTCTTTGTAAGAACATTGTGTGTCAGATATATTTTAAGTACTTTTATAGTAAGTAAAATGTATATGTAAGTTTTGCGTTTCATGAAGGTACCAAATCTAACCTTGGAAAATTTATATGAATGGTAAGTTAGAAAGTCAATAAAATCTCAAGTTTCTGAAAGATGGATAGCAAGTGATACATTGTATTATTTCATCATTGAAGCTACTTATATGACTTATAATGTTGATATTTATTTGTGGGGATTATGGTATATCTGTGTCTCCATTTACTGTGAAAATAAATCTGTTTGAAAACTAATAAATTACCTGTTACGGTACTTCTGATTATTGTATGGATATTGGATGTGTTGTGTTCAGTAATGTCACCTTGAAGTATTTGAATATTTTTCTTGTTATTATTATTATTACCAGCATCCACTATCATTTGGAAGACGATTTTCAGTCAAGAATATTTTATGCATCTCCTTTAAGCATACACAGGTTCACTTCATCTATCCTCATTGTGCCCACTGGCACATAAGGTCCTGATTACTGCATCCACCTGCCTCAGTCTCTAGCCACAGCCCTAGCTGACACCAAACTGTTTCATCCCAGCTTTGATCTCTCCTACTCAGATGGACACAAGTGTAGATAGTTAATTGTAGTGGATTACAGTAGATACATGTAGTACATTTTCATATACAGTAAAATCTGCTTCAGTGACCACCTGTGTATGAAGACCACCTGATCACAAAGACTGTTTTTTGCTGTCTACAAATCAACCTCTATATAAAAGACCATCTCCCTATAAAGACCGGTTTTCTTGTGTCCCTAATGAAGTTGTTATATACAAGTTTCACTGTAGTTCACATGTATAAACTGAATAATTTTCAGGTGCCTGGTGAAATGTCTCATGCAGATTTCTGGAAGAGATATTTTTACAAAGTACATCAACTTCAGCAAGATGAAGCTAGAAAACTGGCTCTAATGAAGCGTGCAGAGCAGGCTCAGAAAAAAGAAGATTCTATTAGTTGGGAAGGTATGTACAGTGCATTCATATCATTTGTACACAGGTTGGGTACTTTAAGGTTACTTTGAGGAGGGTATAGGTTTGCCCTCATCAAGCATACTATATAGTTACTTTTATTCGCGGGGGATTTAATTTCGCTATATTTGCGGTCATGGTAAATTCCGTGAAATTAAATACCCGTGAATATAATACCTTAGACTAATGAAGTACTAAAAAAACAGTTCCTAACCTATCTTGCCCGAAATTTAATACCCGTGAATAAGATCATCTCAGAAAAACGTGAAATTTTCTCCTGTGAAATTAAACAAGTATACGGTATTATAATTCAATTCCAGCTGTGGGGCTTTTGCAGTTTAATTTTATTGTAGGCAATATTTATCTGATGTCTACTAAACTTGACTTTGGTAAAATGTTTCTTTACTTTTAAGATGATTGGAGTGGTGATGAAGAATCAGGTGAGCCTAGAGAAAAAGATCAGTCCTCAAGTAAAGACCAAACTAGCCTTAGCTCAACAGATAACACACAAGATGTAGGAGATAGGTTGTCACCTGCTAAAGACAGTACTTTGAAATCTGCAGATACAATTGAAACAAGCACTCACTGTGATAGGTCAGGTAAAAGTCATGAAAATATAGGACAAGATTCAAGTCAAGATAATGATCAGACTAAGGATATATCCTCAATACCTAATCAAGAGGAAAAAGAAAAGTCAAATAATGAGGAGATTATCAATAAAGAGGCTGCCGAAATAAAAGCCACTGATTCAGACATTCCAGAGTCTGAAGTGGAAGTTAAAATTGGCACAACAAACAAAGAATCATTTACACAAAAAGTTGAAAACATAGACAATGAAAGTGATGAGAATAAACATCCAGAAGTGAGTAGAACTGATGTTAATAAGGAAGTAGATGTTGATCATTCTTCAGTGGCTGGTGAAGATTCTTCCAAAGTGAAAAAAGATAATATTGAGGACATAGCTACAAACCTGAAAACAAAAGATAAAGGTGATGTTGTGGTAGTAAATCCAGACAGAGATACGCCAACATCAGAATCAAGTGGAAACAAGGGTACATCAGTTTTTCTATAGTAAACAAAAGAATATCAGTTTTACCTTAATATAGTAAATAAAAGGTACTTCAGTTTTACCTTAGTATAGTAAACAAAGGTACTTCAGTTTTACCTTAATATAGTAAACAAAGGTACATCAGTTTTACCTTAATGTAGTAAACAAAGGTACTTAAATTTTACCTTATAGCTGAACTACGAAGATAAAAAGCTTTTGAACTTTTAATAAAAAAGATGTGTGCTGAAAAAAATGTTTTGAAATATTCCCACTTGACTTCATATCCCCATACAGCTGACATATTTTTAATTGATAGTTTAATGAAGTTTAATTATAGACACTGACAGTACAATATCGTATTCCTTTTGTCATATTAACTCCTTATTTTTTTTTTCCCTTTTACATCTATTTTGAAATAAGAATATCAATTATTTTTATAGAAAATAGTTTAGATGATGACTGGGAACAAGATTTTGATGTGGAATTAACTGAAGAGGACATGAAAACTGCTGATGAAATTGCCAAAAAGTTAAATATATCTGCAACTGATTACACAAAATTAGCCGGGGAACTAGTAAGTGGAATCAAATCTCTTTTAAACAATGTCCATTTTTTAAAAGTACTTTGTTCCTTTTTCTAAACCAGTGATTTTCCCACTCTTTTCTTTTCTGGAATGAGGGAGAAGCCATTTGGATTTCAAACATTTTTTTATTGAAATTGGAAAATCTAAAAATACACAAAAAAATTGTTTGAAATTCATTGTCATTTGACTTCAATTGGGAAATTTCAACAGCAATTGGGAGAAAAATGCATTTTTTTGTTTTGCATTGGAAATGGGGCCTTATTTGGGCCTGCTATAATTGAGTGGAAAATCTCTGTAAACTCTCAAGTTTATGTTCTGAAGTAGTTGGTATTTATATAAGTGTACATATATTTCATACTAGATATTGTATGCTAATCTTCAAATTAGGACAAAAATTTAATAGGAGTTAAGTTTTTCAAATTTTTAGTAATTTGTAATGTTCAGTTATTTTTGTGTAATGAGAACACATTTTTTCTTGTTTTTTTTCCAGGAAGAAGACTGGGAGAGCTGGGAATAAATGATAACAGTTTTTAAGATGAAAATATTATCAATTTATTATGTATAAAAGGCAATCGTAATTGTGACCTCGAGTACAATGAGAGGGAATGGAAATTTTGAATAATAAATAGTATATTTGGCTGTTTCTCATTAATTTGTGGATTCTCATTGATTTGTTGGGTCATGAATAGTATGCATAATTTCAGATTACACTGTTGTCATCGTTTCATTACGATCGACTTTTGTTGATGCAGTTTGAAGATATATGTCAAAAAATGCGGAAAAATACATAAATAAGCTCAAAATACTGTATAATGTGTACCAAATATTACTTATGGTATCGTAACAATGATTTGTGCTGTGAAAATAGTTAGATATATCAACAATTTTTAAACATGAAATACAGTCTGTGTTAAACAGTCTCCAAATAAAAACTGATAGCCTTTGTTTTAAAGAAATGTAAAGCTGAATGATTTGTTGATCAACTTCAATACTCTTTTCATTTAAAAACTAATTCTGTTGGTTATTAACTTACTGAAATATATTTTGCCCCACAAATTAATGAGAATACAACAGTGTACAGCATAGATGCTGATTGGAAAGATAATTGGTAATTGGTCAATGGTCTGTCTTTGTATGACCTAATTATCCAAAGTATGAGATTTTTGTTCAGATATCTTGTCAGCCAAGTTTCATTAATTTTTTCTGTCTTAATAAAATCACAGAAACAAGCATAAAGTACAAATTGACCTGTGTTAACAGTGCATTTTATTTGCCACATGGTTTTTAAAATAATGGTTTGGTTTTACCAATATTCTTTATAAGATATATATGTTAGTTTTTTAAAATTGTGATTTTTTTTTCTTACAGTAAAAGTTACATTGACTGGCATGCCTACTTTATCCTGTATTTCTGTGGTAAAGAAAACATGTCATGCTGTATAGAGATTAAAAGTGAATTACAAGTATAAATATCTAAGAATTGACTGAGTGTTAATGATGGGTGACTTGTATTCTGTTTTCTTGTCATTGGTATATATGTAGGATAAGTTTATGATATAGTAGGCCTATATCAGCAGTACTTTTATACTTCATATACTGGATACTAAGTACTTAAAACTAAATGTCGGGGCTCACCCTGGACTTAAAAAACTATGAGCCAAAAAATTATTTTTAAGCCAATTGAAATTTTGATTAGCCAGTTCAATGAATATTAATAGTAACTATGTTTTTAATTGGTGGTGAAAATTGGAAACTATATATACATGTACATGTGCCATAATGTGTCTGACACTATTTGCAACTCTGATACTCTGATGGTTTATTTGATTTGGAAAATTTTGTGGTAATTTTGTTTTTTCCAATCAAGCATGCCTACGTAACTGATGCTGTGCATCGTTAAATGTAGTTGCCTGTGGTTATGCTATATCTTTCTGTTTTGAATGACAACATGAAATACCCAAAGTATACACATGTTTTAAGAGACCATGCAATGGAAAATGCCAATAAAGTCACATATGACAGGTGGTCTCTTAATTCAGGTAACACATTACTTGACCTTTGATAAATTGACCGTGTTCTTCAATTGGAAATAAAAATATATTTATCATATTTTTACATCTTTATTACATATTTATCTAGATTTTGAATTTGGGCTTTGTCAACTCCAAGATCACCCTCGATCCAGTAATTTAATAGCGTCAACCTTTCCCTCCAATGTTAACATTTTTCTCTTCGCTGTCGCCATTTTGTTTGTCAGTAAGCATAGAGAAATCTCGTTCTCGCGAGACGAATTGTCAGTCGGAACAGGAGTTGTGTCGGAGTCACTTTTCAGTTCATTTTAAAGTTTCAGAGAGAAAAATTTGTTAGTTGCGTAAAGCAGATAGTTGCTTAAATCAGGTAACATGTATAGGAGAATACTTTTGGAGGATTAAAAATAGGTCACTTAAGACAGGTAGTTACTTAATACAGTGGGTTGCTATGGTAGGTTAGACTGCGCATGTACATACATGTGGTTGTCTGTAATCATACTATTTCCCTTTTGAATGAAAACATGAAATACCCAAAGCACACACATGGTGTATCAACATACAAAACAAGTACATGTACCCCAAAATTAGCCATTTACAATATTTTTACCCAATCTTAAAAAGAAATAAGTCAATGGCAACACTGGCTAATGGCAGGGTGAGCCCTGATTGTTATTATGTCAATCAAAATGTTATCAGTTTGTCAATCAATCTGTGCACGACATCAATCCACTGTCAATATTATTTAGGTAACATGACTCTAGGACATTTCAGATTTGAGGACCAATTAACAATTGGAATACTGAATGCTAAAAGAAGACATCAACTGAATTGTGTTGTAAGAGTCAAGGTCACAAGCTTACTATGAATGTTTATTTCCCTCGTTCCTTTTGCTGTAAAAACTGAGTATTTCCTATTTTCGTGCAAGTAGTTGTGGGTACATGTACTTTACCATACAAAGCGATCCATTTAAACATTGAAAAAAAATTTAATATGATTGAATAAAGTTATTTAAATTATGGTTGTTATTAAATTGAATTTTGAAATACAAAATTGTGATTTAATTTCAAGTTATGGTCTTATATCAGATTTTGAGGTAAATAAAAATTTGTAGGCCTATGCTGTTAAAATTTCCTAGCACAGTGGTCTTTAATAATAACACAATTTTCATGTGTAAAATGTATGGTATATTGATTATTGGATTAGCTTTCTGTTGTTCAGTGATATGATAATTCTGTGTGTATGAGTATGTTTATTACATTTGTGGTTTTATGAGGTACCAGTTTGGTAAATTGGATATCATTGTTTTGTAGTGTTGTGTTAGTATCTGGGGTGCTATATAGGCCTATAATTTTACAGTTATGAAATAATGCTTTTACGGTTTATTTTTGACTTTTAAATCTTTTTCAATTTCCAAAGGGTTGATGTTTTACTTTTCACATTAATAAACATGAGATCTCTTCAAAATATCTTCTTACAAATATATGAATCAGTTTTCCCTCCTCTTTAGGAAAAGGACTTCTTTTCAGCTGTTTTTTCCTTTATTTTAATTATGATATTGACAGAACTTGTGTTGTTTCATATATATTGGTGTATGTGTCAATATTATTATATTCCTGAATATAACAAGACTTGTGGTACAAGTTCTGCATAAATAGTTACATTGAATTACATATGTATTATGTAAAGTAATAATGATTGCATTATGAAATTTTACTGGTTAAAATATTATGTTGTAAATATGTAAATATTGGTAGAAGTATGGTATATAAACATTAAACCAATAACATATGTATCTGTTATGATTTTGGCAGTATAATGGAGCACTGGAATATTTTCATGGCAGATGATCTTTGTCCGTCCTTCTGATTCTTGTATTCCATGTTATTTTAACCTCTGGCATATGCCTATGTAATTTATATAAAATACATAATTTCTTGAGTTATTTCTGTAGTCCATAACTCTTTTCATTGAAGACCACAAGATATAATGTTGTCAACAGACACTAAATAGCCTTGCCTGGCAATGCCATTTTGGTTCACTGTTTTGCCACTGTTGATATTTGATCACCTTAGTATCTAAGTATGAAAGGCATCTAATTCAGACCAGTGAAGAAATACTATATGAAATAGCGACAGGTAACCAAACTCTTTTGTCAGGATTGTACTCACTGCAGTCTTTCAGGGCAACTAAATATACCTTCAACACCGAAGAGTGGATAATTCAGAAAGTGTATCCCAGTTATGTCGCCATACATCACTATTCGTTTTAATGGAGATTTTTGTCACACTTGATAATTTTTCAGTTTGCAGTTGTGATCAGGTTTTAATTATACAGAATAAAACCTGATTACGTTGTACCTAAGAAAAGATCATCAGCCTTCTGTAAAACAACATGAACTTCCTCTTGCAGGTCCTTCTGTATAGGGATTTAATTTCATGAGTTGTAATTTTCATATTTTTGGCTCTTGTTATATCATGGTCTTTTGAATTTACAAAGAAATTACAGAGTAACTTAAGGTGATATAGGTCCTGCAAGGGCTGCCTGTAATATGTTACATGTATATATAATTTTATCAGTAACTTATTCAGTACCTTAAATTCACGGATTTATAAAAACTCTGAATATAGCAAATATTAAAACACTGCTAGTTTTCTTTCCCCTTAAGCTCCAGTAGGACTCAACCTTTGCTGATTAGAGGTGAGAGACTACATGGTTTAAAGTTTGATGCTCTAACCACTCTCGGCCATTGGAGCCTCTCATTGAGTCGACTTCCATTTTGACGGTAAAACTGTTATGTGTCCCAAAGCGCTGGTTACCTAGTCAAGACTCATAAGGTTCTGGTAGCTGGTGGTTTTCAGCCGTCAGATTTTCTCATCCTCTTGTCAAAATCAAAATGAAATGAAAAAGGTCTACTAAATATCATTTATTCAAATGGCACATTATACATTTATAACAAGACTATAAGAACAATGTTCTTCTAAATAATTTTACCAGGTTTGAAATATTGATAACTGAACCCCATTTACCAATCAGTAGTGCTAATTTTATATACCACAATACTACAAAGACTGTAACTGAATGTAAACTAATCCTCCACCCCTAGGTAGTGTGTGATAATCTTATACTGATGAACTTCATTAGGGATGAGTTGAAATTAAGGGTGATAACAGATGTGTTAAGGGATATGAAATTAAAAGGGGAACATAATATCTTGGTAAACAACTCGAAAAATAATAAAGTGAAAAAAGTAAGTTTTTACAAAATAAAGTTCATAGGGACATAATGTGTTAGGAGGAATGTAAGAATTAAAATTACAATAAATAAGGTAAACAATATAATATCAAAAGTTTCAGGTAAATTAGTATTCCAAATGATAACGCTGTTATTTGACAATATCACAATATTGATACATGTAGTATACAACATAAGTAAAAAAAATACATATACATGTATATACATATGTAACATACTGGTATTCATAGTCCATAGATCTTGTTTGAATATCAATAGACCCTTTCATGATGACTGTGGTCCTGTAATTTTGAGTGGCAAAATGATAGACATCTACGATTTTGCAGGTATCTGTATCATTTTGCCACTCAAAGTCACAGGACCACAGTAACGTGAAAGGGTCTATTTCACAAGTACCGGTATGATGTGTGACGATTTAAAGGCCACAAAGTTATTTATTATAATATTCAGTAATGCTGACTTTTATATTGTCCAGTAAGAGTATTTTGTGTCATAAAATTATACATCAAAATGACAAAAGGAGGATAAAATGGAAATTTTATGAATTTTAAAATTATTTAAGCATAATGTGAAAACTACAAGACATAACTCTTCATGGTAATTAAATTTAGTGCATGATCACAATAACTATGGTCCTGTGTGGTAACTTTAGATCGCAGAATGATACAGATGTCCTGAGAAATGTCGAGATACAATCAATTAATACTGTGGCAATGTTATCATTTTCATGGGCATCTGTATCACTTTGCTACCCAAAGTTACAGGAATGTATTTGTAATGAAGAATATCATTGTACTATCTTTTTTCTCTACTGGTTGAGGACCAGCAGCCGGCTGTGGTGTGATTTCGTCTTTAATATATTTACATGTTCTTCTATTCACTCTATGTTAAGACGTATTTCCGTCATACTTGCATATCGGAAATTGATTCCCCTATTGATCTGTGTATGTATACATACATGAAATGGAACTACTATTGAGGATTTACAATGATTCTATCGGCCAGGTCACGCCCTATTACCCCTTAGAGATCAAATGAGTGCACTTTGGATACCTCGCTGCAATTTCAATGTTTTTTTCCTTCAAAATATTACGTTGAAAATCTTAAATAATAAACAGCAAATGTTGAAATATGTCTAAATGAAATTCGAAAATCTATTTTTAATAGATATTGAAAAATATAAATCTATTTTAATAAATTCATAAAGAAGAAAATTAAAAAATAACATTATGGACTATTTTATTATCCATCTTGGAGATACCATAAGCCATTGCTATCCACCTTAGCAACATGGACTAAATGTCCCTGCAATGGAAAAATATGTCAACTACATGTAAATATAAGGTTTGAATTGCATTATTGCGTTTATGTTTTTATATTGGAAATTGGTGTAGGGGCATTTTCAACATGAAGCGCTACCACATACATGTATATGTACCATAACAATACTTTTTTTCCTTCTGTTGGAGAAAAATGTCAAACAGTTGATGATAAACTTCACAAAATCATGTTCTATATAGCCAAAATCATATAACAGCTGGCTACTGGTCCTAGTCAGTTACTGGTTCCCGTCCAGTACATGGGTACTTTCAAAATTAACTCTGTTTAAAATCTCCATATTTGCCAAATTTGAATTGTTAGTCTGTTATTATTTCTATGGCTAAAATACTCAAAAAATCAAAACTCACAAAATCTATATGCAACAGGTAAACCAAATTTTTATGCACAGTCAGACAGACATCAACTAGATGTTATTTTTATAACAAAAACATGTCTCCCCCAACTGCTGATGGGTGCACTGAGACCTTGAAGATATGACCCAGGGTCAAGTTCAAGAACATCTTTAGGTCAAGACCAATTATATTCTATTCATGGATGAACTGTGGCCTTGACCTTGAAGATGATGTAAGGTCAAGACACACCCTTAGTCATAACCAATAACAAAAGTTTAAATACATTGAAAGCAAGGGTTGGAAAGTTATAGTCTGGACAAGCTTTTGTGACCATGAGTCACCATGACCTTGACAGTATGATCCAGTGTCAAGGTAAAGAAACACTTGTAGGTTATGACCTATAAGTTAACATACATGTACTAAAATTTGATGCATTGTAAGCAAGGGTTGGAAAATTATAGCCTGGACAAGATTTTGTGACTATGTGTACCGTACATTGTAAATGTAATCATGACCTTGGGAGATATAACCGAGGATCAAGATCCAATGACTTTTGTAAGTTTAAATGCATTCAAAGCAAGGGTTGGGAAGTTATAAGCCATACAAGTTTTAGTGACCATTGAATCACTGTGACCTTGACATTATGACCCAGCCTGAAGGTCGTGACACACCTTCAGTTCCTGAGAAATAACATACATGTATTAATAATTGACTGCATTGCAAGCAAGGGTTGGAAAGTTATAGCTTTTCACAGGTGTAATAAAAAATAATTGTTTCCGTTATAGACATCATAATTGTGGTAAAATTTTACTGGCCAGCAAAATGAATAAGCAGGTATTCACTGGTCAAGGATTCAATGTTCATATTTAAAATTTTAATGATATGTATACTGGGCAGTTTTAATTAACATGTATATTTGGTTTTATTTAAAAGCATTCTACAACATTAGATATAGATACCGGTAGATTAAACCAGTAAAAATGTACATGTAAATAGATCTGATCAAAAACCACAACACCATCTACTTTACAATATGACCAGAATTATTCACTATCTTGTAATATATCCAGTGTAGAATGAAATCTCATGTACAAAATATTCACGTCCCATGAGTAAATACCAACACAATTTACACTTTGAAAGTCAAAGAATTTTCCATGAAAGTCAAAGGT
This sequence comes from Atrina japonica, assembly GCA_030159075.1. NCBI lineage: Eukaryota > Metazoa > Mollusca > Bivalvia > Pterioida > Pinnidae > Atrina > Atrina japonica. Next base: position 2,498,820 of record BROG01000005.1, on the reverse strand, counting down.
TCAAAATCCTCAGAATCATTGGAATTTCTTGATTGGGTATGAATTCTAGGAGTGCTTACGATGGGTTTAATTAATTGTCCAGACCCATTGAATACTTTTGATTTGCTCATGCTGCTAGGATTCATGATCGGAGAGAATCCTGGGGTATTTTCCAAGGATCCCAAAACTTGTCTTGACTTCTGGTTACTCCTGTTATCCATTTCATGTGAATACCCGCCCGTACACTTGGGAGTTCCATATTGAGTGTAGTCAATTATGATGTCACTATCATCTTGATCAGAAGAATCAACTCGACTTCTAGAGCTTTGTTGATCCGTTGTATCCGATTCCATGTGTAACGGACACTGAAACTGATTATAGTGACATACACAATCAAATGTCTCTACTGGTTGCTGATGACTTTGTCTAAGTTTATTTGAAACATTGGCAAGGCTGTGAGTTTTTATATTCTTCTGCGAGTGTGGATCAGTATCACTATAGTCTATTTGTCTATTTACAGGTGTTTGTATATAATTTTCTTTGTCCTTTTCAAAGCTGCTAGACTTTCTTTTATTTTGTCTTCTTTTCTCAGGATTATCAGTACTGTTGATAGATCTCCTCTCCTGCTTTGGCTGTTCTTTCTTATCTACTGATCTAGCTCTGAATTTGTATGGAGATTCTGCATAGTCTTCCATAGCTATTTTCTCAACAGAGCCTACATGTCTTGTTTGTCCTTCAACATGCCCAATATCTCTATATCTGGACTTATATGGTGACTCTGTAAACTCCTCAACCTTTAATTTTTCAAGCTTTGAGAATTTGTTGTATCCAGATGGAGGTTTGGATGAAACTGTCTTTTTTGTATCCTCTGTTTGTAATGCACTGCTATTAAACAGATCTACATTTCTACCTAACCTGTAGGGGGACTCGTCCATATACTGAACATGAACTGGACTGATGTCTGTCTTAGTGTCCTGACATTTTACTTCATCCAAATGAACAGTACTTGCATTGCTCAATTCCTTATAACTTGTCCTGCTAGATACTCTTTCCTGTACATCGGAAACCCTTGTGTAGTCATATTTCCAAGGTGTATCAGCAATGGCTGGCTTTGACAACAAACTGACTGAAGTTTCTGATGTATATGATGGCTCGCTATCACTCATCAGATAACTGAGGCCAGGGAGGGAGGACTTTACAGAGCTTGACTTATTTTCTTCCTCTGTTCTTCTACTGTCATCTGTTGTAGTAGTATCTGTGCCAGATGTCAAACTAGTGTTATACTTCAGTTTGTTGGTGGTTAATGACAGCGAGGAGTCATCAGAAGTATGGTGGTTAACACGACCATGTCTTCTTTTTTCATGCTCTCTGTTGATATATGCCAAATAAGACAAACCCTTTGACCTCTGATAACATGGCACTAATGATCTATCAGAAACTGAGAGGCTGCTTTGTGGGAAAGAGGAATCCATTGCTTCATTGCATATGTTTGAGGAATGTCTTGATATAGAATAACCACTGTCATCTGTGCTTTTGTCCGAAACTTTACGACCCGAGCTGATATTACTTATGCTTCCATTATTTTCATCTGATGTGTGATATGTGGATTCATGACCTGATGAGGAATAATCAAACAGAGGTTTCCTGCTATCCCTCACATGTGGAAGAGTGGAATATGTGGCAGGGGATCTTCTACTTTGTAAAGACTTACGAATTTCCTGTTTATAAACTAAAGCCGACAATGTCTCATCATCTTGAAATGTGCTTAGTTCCTTGTCCAGTACACTTGGAACACTTCTATCTGTTTGAGCGTCAGAACAATCTGTCTCATCCGACAGTTGAAATTTATGTCTACTATCAGATTCTGAAACATGAAAAGAAGAAATGTCACCAAAGAAACTGGAAAGACCCGAAACTTGTGTAAGGCCAGCAGTTTCACTTGGGTCCTGAGCATAATCATGGTTTTTAGGTGTCTTGCGTGGCAACTCGAAACTTGATGAGTTGATATCTTTTACACTTTTCCTTAGATAGGAGTTGTTATGAGACAAGTTTTCATTAGCGTTAGTCCGATGTTTTTCGTCCTTATTTGCATACCTTTGAAATGTCTCCGTGTCATATGTTGAGTATGATGTGGAATGATCAGAGGTGAGCCCTGATTGGTTTCCTGATAAATTTCTGCTTTGGGCTGATACACTGAAAGAATCCTGTTCTTTATTTTTTTGTTTGGTGCTGTTTTCTGGATACAGTGGCATAAAACACTGAGTTGCTTCATCATTCTGATTGTTATTCCATGAAATGAAAGAAGTTCCATTTCCCTTGCTTATGTCAAATTCTGTTACAATACTGAATGACTGTGTGAGTGATTCCTTTACTCTCTCTTGTGATTCTTCCCATAGCTTCATTGGATCAAGTGGGGAAGACTTATTTTTTGTCTTGAATTCTGATGATGAATTAAAACTGTCATGATTTGAATGCAGTAGGGACAAATTACTATTGTGGCCAATCAAAGATGTTCTGGACGTCATGGTGTTCTCTGGATCAAAGTCACTAGAACTGTTATCTTTTCTATAACCAGTGTTAATTTCTGCTCTAATTTGTTGCTTATAGTTAAAAGAAGAGGTTGGTATTGAGTAAATGAGATGTCGTGTGTCAGATGCTAGAGTGAGATTTTCATCTGATGACCGACAGGATGGTTGTTGCTTTGAAGTGCATCCTTTCACTAAGTTTGAAGACCATTTTGAGGATGAAAAGAGATCTTTTCGTGGAGTTGGTATGCCTGGATCTTGTCTTATGCTTGTTGATTGATGAGACATGTTATTACTGAGGTTAAGTGATGCATGCAACCACTCTGCTACTCGGAATGATGAATCTGATACATCAAATATTGGTTCCTTAGGTTTGGGCTGAAATAGATCAATAAATGAAATAATAAATCATTTTATTATTAATAAATATGCTCATATATTGCTTATGACATATCTATTAGATTCACTGCAAAAACACTGTAATAACAGAGGAATAATGACCTTAGTCAGTGAAAATCAATATATTGCTAGACAGAAATATGAAATTAAAAATATCAAAACAGTCGGTCAAACCTTCATACACTGTAATCCTAGGAGAATGAATTTGTCTTTTAATTAAGCAGGGGTTTCAAAATACCAGTAAACGGGATATTATGGTAATGTGGCAGGGTTAGTTATAGGGTATTCCTACTAACTTGAGCTAGTGGGGTTAGCTTGATCAGTTGAGCACCAGATTTGTAAGCCAGGGGTCCTAGGTTTTATTTCAAGCAGAGGCAGTATTGGTCCCTGTTACACTGGAAAGGCCAGGGATTCAAAATCATTTCAAATAAAGTGTCAACATTTTCAGATCAATGTAACAGGGTCCAATATAAGTGGGTTCAACTGTATTAAACATTTACTGATAAAAAATTACATTGCAGTGTTCAATCTAGGCCGCGCCATTGCGTCAATGGCCCGCTGAAATCAGACATGGCGCAATTAAAATTCAATGATGGGCCACTTGGCACAATGCTAATCTTCCCAGTGATAACTTTATTTCAATTAAATGTCCGCGTATAATCTGAAATAATACCTTGAAATGTAACATCGTGGATATTCTAACGCGAATAATTCAAGCCCGCCCCGTTTCCGATTATCTCCATACTACGCTAGGTTAATGCATTGATCGAAGTGAACGGAATAAAACGACTGAATATTTGGGTTATGGATAGTCTTGAGCAAACCACATAGCCGGAAGTAACTGTCTGGTATTATTAGTTAAAACGAGGCTTCAGTGTTAGAGTCTGCCAAACGCTTTTAAGGTCTGCTATATGCTGTCAAGCGTTATGTGCTGCGTCCATGTGCAGACGTGTCAAAATTTAAAAACATGAAGAGAATATCTCAGCCAACCAGAGTTCTAAAAAAAACTCGAAATGATATTCAAAACAACCCAAGTTCGTCATCAAGTGGAAAAAACAGCAGAAAAATCAGAATCTGTCTCTGAGAATCATAAACGAAAGTTTCAAAATCAGTGGTTACACGACGAACGTTTTGAAAACTGGTTGACTTATGATGACAAATCTTGTACCGTGAACTATAGTGTATGCACTAAATTTTAAAAAGTAAATCCCTTCACCAGAGGATGTATCAATTTTTGTATATTGGTGAACAATGTTGTGGACAGTTATGATGGTTACAGTAAACTCTAAACTCATCACAATTGGTCAGATACTCTTTATAAGGTATGGCCCCTTCTTTTTGAAAATGACCCCCTGATTTTGATAGCATGGGCCCGTCTGGCCCCCTTGTTCGTGGTCCTAGATTGAACACTGCATTGCATATGGTAACTGATAATGGATCAGAAAAATGTTACTAACAGTAACTTTTGAAAACCACATGACCTGCAGATACTGCTGAGGGATGGATCATAACTACTGGTATGCATATTTTTGTGCCTTTGTCAGTTGAAAGTGAAACTGGACTCTTCATACTTGTCCAGCATATTAATGTTTGTTGTTGAAAAAGTTTCTTTACAATGACTTATATTTCTGTAACATGAATACTAAAAGCAATTTAACATGGAAATTCTCTATCTAAGGTAATTCTAAACTTCTCGACAATGACAACATTTTGGTGTCAGACGAAAAATGTAAATGTTGATCACTTTTGACAATGTTTCTTACTTGAAGATTTTGGAGTCTCCTGAACCATACAGCTGTGTTATCGTTCTCTTGTTTTTTGTTTTTCTCAGTGGGATGACAGCAGCCATAATAAGCCACCATGAAAAGTCCACCTGTAATTACAGAATTACATTATAAAGACAAATTTTCTGTACTCCTGTGTTACTCTTTCTGTGAGGTTTCTGGCAGTCTTTGGAATGTATATGTAATTTCCTGATGCAGTCTTATATTGGGCCATTATTACAATTACAGTATATGATTCATGTGCCCAGACCAAGATTTCTATTAGTAAATTTAACGGAGTGAAAAAAAATGAAGTCATCCTGGACGGGTGAAAATGGCATGGGGACAAGTAATTATGGTGAGTAAACTTGTCCCTTGTGATGAGTAATTTTTCTACTAAATCTGTAACATCTTACATTGTGGTCGCTAAAACGTTGCATTCACACGCAAATTAAAAATCCCAATTCATGTACTGCAATTCTTTTTATTAATTATATTAGCCCAATATTAGAGAAATCAAAGATATATATAATTAGTCTTAATGGTTCCATTAAAGTTTATAAAAACTGGGACAAGCTGAAGGTGTCTTGGGACAAGGGGATTTTTCAAAATCACTCGTCCCATTGGATGAGAGTAAATCAGATTTTTGACAAGGAATTTTTCTTGCCCTGAATTATCAGCAATTTTAAAAATTTAATTTTAAAAAAAATAATAATTTTTTGAAACATTTTTTCACATCATATTTGTTTCAGAGAATAAATCAAGCCCCGACAAATATTGAGTTTGCTAAATCAGTCGTCATTGAACTACAGAAAGAACAAACGTGTGAAGAAAGGCAAAACTCACCTGCATGTCGAAAATAAAATTGCTGTTCATCTCATCTCGACTTTTGCCGGCTAATATACAGTTCCCAAGCATATAATTGGTTTAAACGAAATATCACTCGGATCGTTTTACAGGACTCAGACCATTGTGAGTATCCATTAACAAATCAAAGACAATAATGGTTATACAATGTTTTTACAGCTATGTGTTTCTATGTCTGATAGCATTTATTTGATGTCATCTTTGTGAAAATATGAGGTGTACCTTGTCTTTAGTAAAATGTTGCGCGACCCGACTGCTCTAATTGCCGCGTTCACCAGAATATGAAACGCTGTTTAAACAACAACATAATGGAAGGGTGCAGATTACTGGTAGGATTTTATTTATATTTACATTCAAAGTGAATATTATTTTATGGATACTAAAATAATGAATTTAAAACTGATTATAAAGTCTATTTATTACGTATCTTTATTGGAGTCTTTTATGTAAAAATTAATGCGGAATGTTTATGATTTGAGTGCAGTGTATGTTTTGATTACATGTCATCTGTCCATTGTTTAGCTTTGGGAGTACAGGTGAAAAATAACAGTCGTTCTGTGGACTCGCCTTTTATAGCGGAACTGCAAGCCGATTTCTATTGATAACATTTAACAAAAATGTCTGCCTGTGGAATAATAAATTGGGTGTGTTTCAAAAGCATTTTAATTTTTTTTTTTTCGAATTCAAAACTTGTTTAAAAGTTACGATGACAGCTTTAAGAATCAGGTTAAGGTTGTTTGGATGGGTCATTTGGAGCACATCAAACAGATTTGAAATTTTGGTTAGTTTTTGGTCAAGTAGGTTATTTTCTCAATACATTTTATATATTTTTAATACAATATGTACCACACAACTTGAAATATTTGTGATAAATAGAATTTTTGTTTTATTGTGGCTTCTTTATACCAAAATATAGTGTTCTACGCAATCATTTCACAATATTTTATGAATGAGAAATAATTTAGTGAATAAGATTTTTCAGAAGACAACATAGCTCACTGGTCACAGCATTTCATCTTTGATACAGATATTCTGACTAAGAACTAGGTCAAATAGCATTATCTAGGTAACAAGGCCAAAGATAATTGTACCAGCTGAAAGGGCCGACGATATGCACATGCAGCTGTACTACTCATATTTCAAACGTTATAGCCCAGGTTAAAGTTTTTGTCCAAAGAAGCCACTGATGACACTGTGGGCTTGACATTGGCTCTACATACATTTTGTCCTAGTGAGCTAAAAAATCATAAATGATGTTATCTTTCAAACAAAAGTAATATTTAATACTCACCAATCACAAATCCTCCATAAACAGTTGATAGTGTGAAGATGTCCAACCATAAAGTATTATCTTCTTTGTAGACAAACCACAGGATTACAAGTACAGTGTTCTCGGCTAACATCAACATGTGGTATACAACCAATCGCCATCTGGATCTCCCGTCCTTCAGATTCAGGAAACAAAAGATGTATATAAATCCAGACACGCTGTTAAACAATCGTTTTTCACAGGGATTGTCACCAAAATCAGCATTCTGGAAAGTGATCCAGCAGGTCATCACCAACCAATGTATACCTGGAATACAATACAAGATAATGTGTAATACAGAACAACATCATCATACAGAACAACATCAGCATTCTGGAAAGTGATCCAGCAGGTCATCACCAACCAATGTATACCTGGAATACAATACAAGATAATGTGTAATACAGAACAACATCATCATACAGAACAACATCAGCATTCTGGAAAGTGATCCAGCAGGTCATCACCAACCAATGTATATTCTCGATAATGTGTGATCCAGAACAACAGGCATTCATCCAGCAGGTCATCACCAACCAATGTATACCTGGAATATAATACAAGATAATGTGTCATACAGAACAACATCAGTATCACCTAAAGAAGATTGTACACATGTAACCTCTTTGCACAAAGAACACATAATAAGGGAATTAAAGCAACATGATTTGTCATCAACAGAAATTTTACATGAAGATTTTAATGTAATATTTTATCTCACACATTCAAAGGTTATCTACTGTTGATTAAAAGAACAAATGCAAACTTATTATAAGGTGTAAAATTGCCAAACATAACTCATTGTAACTGTTTAGGAATCTGCCACATTCATGCCAAAAAGAAATATTATACGTGATTAATAATGACCCCGTTTTCCAACAATATTATGTCACTTGCATATTATGATTTACGGTACCTCAGAGAAATACTGTATTCCAATATGAACTTAATTTTATGCCTGAAAAATAAAGTTTACAGGTTTAAACAACGGTAGATGTGGGTAAGGTTATTTAGTGTTCAGTGATATTTTTTAATTATATTAGACTGGTTCAGTATTTTTTATCTCATATTGCTTACACACATTAACCTTACGGCTATGTACCTTACATATGCTCATGATGAGTAGGTAACCAGACACACATAAATAAATAATGCCCTAGCAGGACTTATATCCATCTCCTAAATCATGCAATCCATTCCGAAACACATTGGTAAACAAACTGATGGAAGCTGAAATGCAGTACAACAGTTCCTCACCTGAGGCCATCCTGCTTGATGTGCCCCACCAAGTGGTTTCAGTCAGTTTGTAGGCAATTTTTATCTATTTTCTTTTTAAATTTGATATGTAAATTTGACAAAATTTTAGATTATCGATAAGGAAAAAAAACCGTTAACAAAACTGCCTAAATATAATTGGGGGTTTGAGCTTTTTAGGAGTGTCAGTCTAGGGTCATGTGGAACATTTTTTTTTAAATTTTTGGTGCGATAAGTAGAATTAATAGTTGTATGGAGTGAATGAATTCAAATAATCTGTTGTAATGATTAAAAATTAATACTTACACATTTTGTATATCTTATACACTTTTTGGATTCTATTTGACAATGTTAGTAGATAAACAAAAAAATCAAAGTAAAGTAGTTCACAATTATTATACTATAATCTATCCTACCCATGACAAGGAAAATCCAAGCTTTATATAAAGTGGCAAAGACAACAATCGCCAGTACTCTAGATGCTATCATAGCCATCTGCCATATTGTGTGAACTGTCATGCTGATCCATTTTCTTTGGTATGATTCTTTGTAAGCCAGGCGAAGGCCATCTGAATATGCTGTCATTGACCATGCTATTGAAGTCAGGGAAAAAATGGTTGATAATCCTGAAAATACATTCAATTTGTAGTGAAATAAGCATTAACACAATTATTTAAACTTTAAGATAAGAAATAAAATACTTGTAGTGCAACCCCACTACACATTTTATCTCTCTATAGTTAGGAATGTATGCTCATAACTTAGTCATAATACAAGTACTGATACATCAATGTGTGCACATCTGCTGTCAAATACAAGTGAATTTTTAATATCATTGGTGAAAGGGCAAACAAGTAACTGTCAAAGTGTCAATAAACAAAATACTTTCTTTTGATAGGTACAGTAACACACCTTTCAACCCGGAAAATTTGGGTTCAATTCAGTGCACATAAAAATCTATAAGTATATACCCGGTAATAATTACAACTCTTAGTCAACTGATCACAGATCTATTTCATATACACAGAATGAGGGGGTCAAATTACTCACATAACCAGTGACTAGATCAATGCCTCACAATCATTTCTACATTCAGTACATTGTACTTATAAATACGCCCACACAGGCACTGCTTTTATTCATACCACATATCCATGGTTTGATCAGTGGCACATGTGAACCCTAAGTTTATATATAGAGATATTAACTCATTCACCCCTAAAGACACATTTGGACTGGCCCAAGTCATTGATTTATAGAAGAGTTCATTGTTTCTCAGGGGTTATAACATGTCTGTCTTATTCAACTTCTTGTTTATCTACTCAAATAGTAAACAAGATGCAATAGATTGTATGACATCATCATAACATGAAAATGTCACAAATTTCACGATTATATTAGGCATCAAAGTCTATGGTCAGTGCATCATGCTTTTAACCATGAAGTCTCTCACTTCTGACTCATTGGTTCAGTACATGTTCGAGTCCCTCTGGAACATGTGCTAAACCAATAAGCCACAAGTGAGAGACTTCATGGTTAAAAGCACGATGTTCTGACCATGGACTTTGATACCTAATATAATACTTAAGCTGATTTTGTGAGAAGTTTGCAAGTTTACTTGCCACATACCAGTGGTCTCTTTCTGAGTATGTTGTAAGTTGTAACTGGTTTCTCTCCTCCACTATTAAAAATTGGCCAACACTATATAAATAAAGAATTGTTGAGTGTGGCATAAAAAGCATTCAAAATCAAATCAAATCCACATTAAATCTTGTGACAGCGTTCTGTCAACAAAGTAGGTTTAATGAACATTGCCTAGTCAAAGATTAATAACCTACAAAAAGTTGTCTAGTACAGGGCTCTCAGGGACCTGAGGGTACGCATATTTGATGCGTGAGATTTTTCTGGGATGTGTCAAAGTTTCAACCTCGAGTCCTGCAGGACGCTCAAGATTTAGAATTGGACTTTACACCTTTTAATCAAACCCATAATTGCTTGTTGATTGCTTAATTGACCCGTCCTAGTACCTGTGCGTCCTCGTAATCACTGGTCATAAAACAACACCCAGGTAGTTACTTGTGCCAACGCTTATGAAAACATGTGTAGGTGCTACAACAGATATTTTGAAATAAAAAACAAATTAATGGTCAACTGGACCAGTGAATAAAGGAATTTCACTGGTACAAAATTTTTTTTTTTACTGGTCTGTATATACATGTATACACAATTGAAATGAAATGGAAAATTACTGGTCATCTGGACCAGTTATCAGATAGATTTCACCTGACTTTTGTAAAATTTACCAGTTTTTCTGGTAAGACAGGTGAATTACAAAAACTCTGCTACAAGTGGTTTATTACAATGTGTATATAATATTGTTTGTTGAGCTCCACGCTGAAGAAATAATCCAAATTAAGCATACCTGCAGATAATTTTTATCCCCCAATCAACATCCATGGACAAAGAATCATTGCTGAAAATCCTTTATTTAGATTTGAAACCTCAAAAGTAAATAAAGGTCTATCCACATGTCAAATGAAGAGCTGATGAACATCAGGCCGCTTATATCATTGAAATACAACATACAGCTCATTTTATGGTTATCAAAAGTAATGTTTAAAACAAAAACTGCATTAACGAGATACAAAATAAAAATGTCAGTGTCTTTTAAATTAATAAAAAAGAAAGATAATGTAGGTTTGATATCATATGCCACATACATAGATAAAGTAAATCACGATAAATGCTTGGTGCTTATATTAACGGAAAAAAAAAGTTTATCAGCAATAGTCTTGTCTCTTGATTATATTTTAATGTTATGGATAAAAAAAAATTTGTTCCTGAATTTTAATGCAACATTTGAAATTTCTTTTTAGAATTGGAAAATAGGATTGGCAAGTTATCCTTTTAAAAAGATTATCATGGAATAGAACTTCTAATTTAATAATGCATAGCACACATTAAGTCATGAAAAATATGACTCATTAGGACCCTGCACTACAAAATTAATTACCAATATACAAATAAAAATACAATTATTGATAATTAAAAAAAAACCATCTCCACACAGAAAGATAGAATCTAGATCTAAAAGATATGAACAAATAAATAAATGAAGGGACAACCATAAAAATAGATGTTGGCAATGACTTTGAATAAGTGGACTCTTCATTTTCTGGATGGGACTCCCCAAATTTTGACCCTGGGGCCCCAGGGACCCTCCAAAATTTTGCTCTATTGAGAGCCCTGTAGTATTTGTCACTGTTGTATCTTGATTACTTACCAATGAGCCAATTAAAATGTCTGTAACATAGAATTATGTACAGTTGTAAAACAAGCTGTGGTGCAGACTCAACAAAAGACTCAAACAGTCGTAAAAGACAAATATCATTATTGGCACGAAAAACTGCATTCAAATCTTCCATTTTTCTTGTTTTCCTGGCTTTCATCCCCAACTTCAACACTTCCCAATATCTACAACAACAAAAAATAAACAAAATTAATTTCAGTTTATTATTTATACCAGTATAAATTACTAATTTGTACCAGTATAAATTACTAATTTGTACCAGTATAAATGACTAATTTGTACCAGTATAAATTACTAATTTGTACCAGTATAAATTACTCATTTGTATCAGTGTAAATTACTAATTTGTACTAGAATAAATTACTAATTTGTACCAGTATAAATTACTACAATGATAAAGATTCTTATCAATCCTGTTTTGTTTTATATGCGCACAATATGTGTAATTACTTTTTAAAATTCTGAGATATCAAAAATGTCAGAAATAACATTATTATAGGGTTTATGATTATCCAATTCCATATTGGCCAAATTATAAGGCCAATGATTATGTATATCATATTGGCATACTTGCTAAGTCTCCTTCATAAATAGGGAGACTCCCTATTTTTGTGTAAAATTTTGAAAATTTCTTTAAGAAAAATGTATATCCTCCCCCATGAAAAATTTTAATTTTCCTTTTGATTCTTACTAAAAATTTAGAGTGTCCCCATAAGATTGAAAAACCTCCCTCATGAAAATTTTTTAATGTAGTCTGTATTGGCCCTATTTTTACAATAAAAAAAACACTTATCAATGATGGTTAGTGACACTGTGTACATACTGTATAGTTGCTATTATTTGTGAGGGATTTAATTTTGCTATATTTGCAGTCATAGAAAATTCTGTAAATTTAAATACCCGTGAATATACCTTACACTTATGAAGTACAAATGTATCAAAAAGACAAGTCGTAACCTATCTTCTGCGAAATTTAATACCTGTGAATAACTCCTTCTCAGAAAAACACAAAATTTTCTCACCATGAAATTAAATAACTACATGTACATAGTATATTATCTTACCTGTGCAGTGGGGCTAAAAATATAGCATGTACAAAAAATATCTTTAAAGTAACCACGCCATCTACCGCATGCCATCGGAAACTGAAAATCTGCATCAAAAGTGTTGCCATAGCAACAAAAATCAGAGTGAGTGATCCCCATATTGTATGACCTTCCACAAAGAAAACAACAATCAGTGCTATATCTGGAAAATAAGAATAGGAAAATTGTGTGTGCATATCACATATGAAAATGAAATTGTACAAAATATACAGTTATATGTACATTGAATTCAAGCTCAAATGGTCAAGCTGATGAAGTCTTGTTGACAGAAAAGATTGTCTCGAGCATTTGTATTGGCCTTTTTAGTAAAAGTATAACATCGGTATTAAATAATATTTAAAGGTTTTGCTATTCTACTAATTATATATATATAAAATTATATATACACAATGTATATATATATTTGCTACTTCGGTAATTTTCTTTTTATTTGGAACTGCTGGCTAAAGTAGAAGTAGATGAAATACCTCGTAAATTACCATTAGCATTACCGTAATTGACATTTGGGAAACTTGGTGTGCTTCAATACACTACTACATGTATTTACATTAATAGATCAATAACAGACCTTTCCCATGCTTGTTATGCATGCGAATTAAACTTTTTACCTAGCGGCTACTCCAAATGTCAGAAATAAATTTAAATTTGAATGAAAATAGAGAGATTTATATCTTTTATATCATCTCGAGTGGAAAGTTACTAATCTTCACAGTGATGGTAAACTTTCTAGTGAAAAGAGAAGGCACAGACAAGACCGCTAAGTGTTTATTAATTATAATATAGGTGATTATGACCATGCAAGTGTTTCGCATTGCTAATGTAAACACTGAGAAGTGTCTTACCTTCTTTATATCTATATATATATATATATATATATATATATATATATGCACACACCTATACATACATGTATATATAATATAGGGTGTAACAACATTTGGCTTTTAAGTCTGTTTCAGTGTTTGGCCATATTTCCTGGTAGTGGAATGTCCCAAAATTACCATGTTTTGATGAAAAGAATAAATAAAATAGACTAAAACATCAACGGGTTATGGACAAGGCATACTTAGATGGTACTGTCCACAGGCATATATAGCATGTACCGTAATTGATATTCGGGAAACTTGGTGTGCTTCAATGCGCTACTATTTACATAAATAGTTCAATAATAGAGCTTTCCCATGCTTGTTATGCATGCAAATCAACCTTCTTTAGTTTAGTTCTTACCAAGCCGCTACTCCAAATGTCAGAAATAAATTTAAATTTGAACAAAAAAAAGACAAGACTGCTAAGTGTTTATTAATTATAACACAGGCGTTTATAACCATTCTAGAGGGAGTTTGCGCATTGCTAATGTAATCATATACAGGCGATTATAACCATGCAGGTGTTTCGCATTGCTAATATAAATAATATAGGGTGTAACCACATTTGGCTTTTAAGTCTGGCCATACTTCCTGGTAGTGGTATGTCCCAAAATTACCATGTTTTGATGAAAAGAATAAATAAAATAGACTAAAACATCAAGGGGTTATGGACAAGGCATACATAGATGGTCCTGTCCACAGGCATATGTAGCATGCTATGTAGTACCCCACCACACACTAAACGTCTGATAAGTGATATATTATATGTAACACACTACATGTATTGCATTAAAAATTGCCAACAACAATATCTCCTTTAAACATACCTGTAGCAACATCAGCAACTATAGAAAATAGTGATAATGCAGTCACAAAAATGTCGTAAACTGTAAATTGTTTAAGTGCCATGGTTATCTCTAGATCTTTGCTTGTCCTACATTGTTAAAATTTGAAATTGGCGCATACCAAGCGATGCCATTTGACCTGTAAGTGAAAACTAAATGCTAAAATAAAGCGGAATTCGTGGGCGGAATAAAACCAAATGGGGAAGCAAAACTGATGTGACAAAACGCTTATTTAATCAAAATATAGGTTTGATACTTTTGTTGTGTTACAAAATAGTATATGGAATTATAAAATTAATGAAAAACAGTTCATTTATTTAAAAAAGAAGAAATGATATATTCCGTGTTTATAAAAACGAATCGTATTCGATTCCATAATTATTTTACGCGTTTTATTTCCAGTATACAGACACCGAGAAAAGCATGGGCATTCTGTAGTAAACAAACATTAATTTATAGCTGCTAATATGTTACATGTACTCATATAGAGAGTTTCATGGTGAGTAAAAGTTCTTGCAGCAAATTCTGGGATCTTAACGATAGATACCAATTTTTCCTGTAAAATACACCGGAGTCAGATGTGTGTTAAGTAAAGGTCCCTGGCACAGGTGCTCTGGTATATTGACATGATAGTGATAGACATACCCATAGACATAGTGAGCTCTTTATCATACAAAGGTAAATTTGTGAAATACCTCTTATCCAGTTCACATATTTTCCTGCAAAGATATGTTGATTCGGTTATACGTATTGCGCAAACATATGGTAGGGGCCCTATCGTAACAGGGCTCGACATGAAACTTTCAGAACGTATTTGAAACTTAATGGGACAAACATTGTGTGAAACTGGTTTAAAAATGATGAAAAATGAGCCCAAAACTGAATGGACCAAAAAAAGGGTCCAAATATGGACCTGGTCCAAAAAATCGTATGATTGTTTTCAACTTAGAATGTACCCAGGATTCCGAATCTGAACTTTGTTTTTCGAAATTCGGCCTCGTTTCAGAAATAATTTTTAGGGGTCAACTTTGACCACTTTGGCCCTTTATATCTCGGAACCCGTAAGAGATAGAGAAAAACGGAGACCACTCTACAGAATAAGCAAACAATGAACTATTTAGATCTCAAAGCGCATCAAAATCTGTCTGGTAGATTCTCTGATCCATAACATCTCAAAAAACTGAAAAAACGGACCTGGACCCTAAAGGGGTCTATGGACATGGACCACCAAGTCACCAGCTTGAGCCCGTATGTAGCTGAACTTGTGTGTGTAAACATAATTGTGATATGATGCACCACTTTTTCTGAATTTTGGTAACACAAATAATAATAAGAAGAAACACAACAATAACAATAGGTCTTTTCACTTATAGTGAATATACTATATAATATAATTTATTTCAATCAATCATGAAAAGGGATTAGCAAAAAGTTATACTAAAATTACATGTATATAGGCCTAAAGCCCTCTCCCTAATAATTACAACATATAATTTTGTGATAGATGGCGACATTGCATAGTAATACCGTTTCAAGAAATAATACTGATGGTGATGATGATAATGGTGATGAAATGCCTATATGAAGATGACCCTATAATAATATTATTGAATTGTTCATGAATGAAATAAAAATCAAGTTGATGTCTGTTGTTAACTTAGTAAAATAATAATTCTGTCATTCAGTAGCAAGTCAGTGAGTTGTGAAATCATTATTAGTCTGTGAATATTTATTTGTACAAAATGTAAATAAAAGTGCAAATATATTCACAGACAAAAATATGCGCAAACATTGGACATTTGACTTATTCATATTGTGTTTCATATATTATGACCGTATGACATTTATCTTTGGCATTTTGATCTTTCTTACAGTTATTCTGGATATTAGATATAAACAATGGGATCTAGACTACCTATTTATCTTTGGCATTTTGATCTTTCTTACAGTTATTCTGGATATTAGATATAAACAATGGGATCTAGACTACCTATTTATCTTTGGCATTTTGATCTTTCTTACAGTTATTCTGGATATTAGATATTAACAATGGGATCTAGACTACCTCCCCTGCCTACAATTTCAGAGCTTGTTCGATTGTACAGGCTTAGTGCAAAAAAGCAGCTGTCACAGAATTTTCTGCTGGATATGAATCTGTGCAACAAAATTGTTAAATCAGCAGGAAGTCTGAAAGATTGTCATGTCTGTGAAATTGGTCCAGGACCCGGAGGAATAACAAGAGCAATTCTGAACCAAGATATTAAGAAGTTGTATGTGATTGAAAAAGACAGAAGATTTTTGTCCAGTCTTGAGGTAATTTGATACAAATTTGCCTACATGTATACCAATATGTATTTTACATCATGAAGTTAAACTGCGTGTAGTTGTAAAAGTAATGAATTTTATATCATATTTTTTGGCTTTACTTTAGACTTTCAATTGATGTTTGTATATTGTACATGTAAATTTTATACCAGTTTTTGTCACTTGCATTTACTTTAGGAGAACAATGAACAATTTTTCATTTATTTGACAGGTACTTGCAGCTGTTTCTGAAAACAAACTAGACATTCATCATGGTGATGTTTTAAATTTTGACACTGGATCATTGTTTCCAAAATCAGAAATTAAACAGTGGGAAGATTCACCACCAAATGTACACATAATAGGGAATCTACCATTTAACATTGCAAATCCACTTATAATTAAGTGGTTGGAGGCAATATCAAATAGGTCTGGGCCATGGGAATATGGTAGGTCAAAACTGACATTGACATTCCAAAAGGAGGTTGCAGAAAGAATGGTGTCATCAATGTTGACAAAGGAAAGATGTCGACTGTCAATAATGTGCCAGTATTTGTGCCATGTACAGCTTAAATTTGTCATACCAGGTAGGTAGTGATAAAATGATGAAATGAAAAAAAATACATGTTAAACTAAAATGATGAAACATTTGTTTACATACAAATACCACTATCTATGTCATATACAGTTGAACTCTTTCATAGCTTATTATTTGGAAAAAGGTGTAATAGTATATTTGACAAAGTTATAAATCATGTATTTATAATTAAAGTAAATTTTTTTAAAAAAAAAATCTGAAAAAAGCATCTTTTTATTTTTACCTGGCATTTTTAGTAGTAGTAGAATTTGAACATGCATATGGGCATTTGTGTCCAACCAACACATCTTGTTTTAACACTTATTATTATAAGTAAAACTTCGATGAGTTGAAGTTCAGGGGACTACCAGTACTTTGAAAAATTCAAAACTTTAAGACTTTAATCATAAATGGTAACTGATGAATCATATGATTTGTAATTTTAGATTATATTTAGACTATGATTTGTAATTATAGAGGTTCTAAAGGGTTTATATGACTGCTTCAAAACTATATGATACATTTCAATTCATTGAAGATTGACACACTGAAGTTCTGCTGTACAGTAAAACCTGTATATAGGGACCACCCAAGGGACCAGAAAATATTTGCCTTTATATGCAGGTGACCCTTATACACAGGTTCAGTTTAGTTGAAGTATGCAGTCAAGGGACTTAAAAAAAATGGCCTTCGTAAACAGATAATCCTTATATAGAGGTGGATGCTATAGCAGGTATTACTGTATTTGCTTTTGCAAGAGTAAGATGTTTCAAGATGAAGATAGAAATATTTCTCTCACCTTGTACAGGTTCAGCCTTTGTTCCTCCTCCAAAAGTTCAAGTTGGTGTTGTACATTTTATTCCAAGGAAGGAGGCCCTCATCAGCCAACCATTTAAACTGGTAGAAAAAGTTACCAGAAATGTATTTCACTACAGACAAAAAATGTGTAAAAGAGGAGTTCAGTAAGTTATTGTAATCAGTACATACATTGTACATATTGGTACAGGCCTACCAAGGTAAAGTGCCTTATCCTGGCTTAGTCATAAACCAAAACAATACATTAATCTACTTTCCAAAGATAGGTTTAACAGGTAAAACATATTGCCTTGCACAGACTCCATGCATTACTGAATCTCTCATACTTCTGTGACGACAAGTAACTTGTCACCCCTGTTATGACTTGATTTAGACTCTTTGTGTTTGTAAACATGTGCCGATTTACCTTGCTAGGCCTATACTTAAAAAATAGATGTATACTTTGCTTTGGGAATAGCTTGAACTCATGTACTACATTTTTTGTAACTATTCTGTTGGTTTTTTTAAAATTCCTCATGACATCCCATTTATGCATGATTTTGTTTAACCTGATAATACTTTACTTCATGTTTTACTTGATATAAAAATAAAATGTGAATTCACCTTTATATGATGCTATGTTTGTGAGAAATATGAGTGTGAAAGTAGTTGACAGCTTATTGTGGGGAACCCACTGAAATTTTCAGACTCGTGTTACTTGCAAACAAAGCAAGATACAAAGGTTTAATTTATGACAAGAATATACTAGTATTTTATTGAAACATGATGTAGGCCCAATAGTACATTATCAATTTAAACAAAATTGACACCATAAATAGGAAGCCAAGGGGTAATCCATATACATATATATTGTAAAACCAATATTTCTCAAAGTCCATATAATTCACATTAGTTACCAAGATTATCAATTGTTATTTGCTATAAATTGAATCCGTTTTAAAAATTACTTGATCAGTTTTAGTTTTTAGACTGATTTGTGAAGGGAAAAATCAGCATCATTTTGAATAAATTTTAGTAGCATTATAAAATATAGTTTATATTGAATTTACAAACTTATTTTATCAATGGAATATTTGAATTTGTATGGAAGCGTATTAGGCTCACCTACCAAAACATTTTTCTTGAGAGTGAAAATATTTTATCTGGCGGCCGCCACTTAATTATCTGGCGGCCACCACTTATTTATCTGGCGGCCACCACTTAATTGAAATCTGACTTGAGGCTGAGATCGCTTCATGATCTCGGGCCCTGGGCTGATTTTTAAAGTCCATTTTAGTCTAAACTTGAAACCTTACACATTTAGATATCAGATAGGCCTAGATAAAGACTCTGTTATGTGGTGGCTGCGCAGCAGGTGATAATGCTTGAAATTATCACATGCTATGACGTGCAGTGGGTAATAATACATAAAGAATAATACATGGCAAAATCTGTGTCGCATGCCATATCAACCCGAGACTCCAATATCAGCCCAAGGGCCTGAGGGTTGATAAGTCATGCGATACAGATTTTGTCATGTTTTGTTATTTTTATCATATATTTAAAATTATACTGGTAATATATATTTTTTTATTTCTGTTATATTCTTGACTTGCATCCTTCAATGGAAATTCCTATGCGGGAAGATTACGGAGTATGCCTACGCAAACTGTCTATATACGGTACACAACTTGAAATTAGCCTTCCTCAAGATACTTTGCTGACATAATTTGTATTTCAGTGTAAATATGTTATTAATATATATCTGAAATAACGGTAGGCCTACATGAACTTTTAAAAGAACATTTATGAATCCCTGTTGTGATTCTGTTCACGGCCGAACATTGTGTTGAAGGGAATAGCCTACAGTACTCCGTGTACTCGTATCTAAAAATACCGATAAATAAGCGCCAGATGAATTAGTGGCTGTAATATAAATAGTTAAATATTTTGTACAATCAGTTTTTATAGAAATTAAAAGAACAGTATTAAAAGTTTTTGCTGAACAAAACGACGGATCTATCTCTCTCCTTAATCATGTGGTGGTTGCCAGATAAAATATTTTCACCCTCAAGAAAAATATTTTGGCAGATAATTATGTGGCAGCTGCCAGATAAAATATTTTCACTGTCAAGAAAAATATTTTGGTAGGTGAGCCTACTACGATTTGTGCATAAATGTACTGTTAAATACAGGAATGTACATTTTAGAATTACATGAATTATGAATTTGATTTAAAAGTACACACACACAGTATACAGTTTGTCAAAGTCCTAACAACCTTTGTGATTCTGTTCTCTTTTGATATATGATAGCATATTTATTTTTTATTTTCAGAGACCTTTTTCCTGTAGACATGCCAGAATTAACTGATAAAATGTTTGAATTATCCCAAGTTAAGCCTGAGACAAGACCATTTGCATTAAGTGTGGAGGAAGTGGGGCGATTATGTCATGTGTACAATCATATTTGTAAACAGTATCCGTATATAGCCAATTATGACTATCGTAATCCCAAAAGTGTGAAATTAACATTGAGAGAGCGAGCTCAGGCTGACAGTGTTGAGCAAAATTTTGATAATCAGAATGAACAAAACCTTCATTTAGCAGAACATAAAACATAAGACAAAGAAATTCTATAGATTTTATAATTTAAATAAAAGGTAAATTCATATCTGTGTGTGGGTATTTTTTACATAATGGATCCAGAGTGAATTTTGTTGTTGAGTCAGTTTCGAAAAATTGGGCGACATTTTAATACTGGAGATGAATTTGAAAAAAAAAATGTTTATAACCACACAGAACAAAATAAGATTTTTTGTCCAATGACTATTATCTTATAGTTGTCCTTGGGACTTGAGGGGTCTGGTCCATTGTGACCCCTCCTATGTTTAGTGTAATGCATCACAACCAGTAATAACACTAAAAGTCAAACTGCCTTCAGTTCAGAGGATCAGGATGGTAGATTGACCAGTAACATCATGACGTGTTTGATTCCAGAGTTGACAATGGACCTTATCACCCTAAAACCAGGGATGCAATTTCGTTATTGTGAAAAAGGAGGACAATGGTTAATATTTGTAGGGGTTTAATTGGGAAAATAAAAATTTCACATTGCAGCAATATTTTGAAAAAGGAGGAATTCCTCCAATTAGAGGGAAATTCTCATCTCTACAAAACCATTGTATGAGGGATAAACACAAGGAACAACCTTCTGTTTTTGGTAAATTCTTGGTATCTATCATGTATGTTTTAAATAATGGCTGTCATCTTATAATGTTATACTGTTATGTATTGATTACCGCCTGTGCAGCTCAGTTTGCCAGTTTTCTTGCGGAAGGTCGGTGGTCTTTACCCGGGTAACCGGGGTTTCTCCTCCACCAATAAAAACTGGACACCATCATATGACTGAAAGATTGTTGAGTATGGCGTAAAACAAAAAATCAAATCAAATCAACTCACTTCAGAAATGAGGAAAAACTTCAATAGCATACGATAAAGGTTTCAATGGATGACAATTGGCTAGTTATTAAAATCTTATCTCTCAACAGTTTCTATGCAACAGGGCAAGTGAAAATGATCCAAACTGGATAGGGGAAGTCACTTGCTATGAAATCTGAAAATGGAATTTCCACAGGTGCATGTACTAAATGACATCAGTGTTGGATCGTTCCATTATTCAAGAGGTATGCAAGGTACTATTGACTGACAACAGGTTTCACAAATGACAAGTGTGAAGATAACAAAAGAAGTTAGATTATGTATCAAAAGACTTGTGGCGTGTGGGTAATGAATTAATATCAGTAATACTAAAAATTGTCATCTAATCCCCTCTTAAACTTGAAGTGTACTGCTCTAAATGCGACACTATTTTGTACCAAAACGAGATTTTAATTCAGGATTGAAAAAACATCCCATCAAAATTGGTTTCAAAAATCAAGTCATTCTTTATTCTGGATTTATTTAGCTACTCATCAACTTTCTTTATTGAGACAAAGTGAAACTTATGTCTTAGATTATGTAATAAAGGAACTTATTGATTTTCTCATTTTGGGAGTCGCATGGACAGTATAATGTAGCTAAATTCCTTTGTACTGTTAGTTGGTTGTCATTTGTGATGATCAATGTTAGTTCCTCTCTGGTAGTCTGTTATGATATTCTTGCCATGTCAAATTGCTATAAAAGTCATAATTTAAGAAGATTACCTGATTTACCCTCTACTAGTTTGTTATAATTTGTTATGATAAGCTTCCCATAAGTACAAATGTACTGTACTGCCATGTGTTGAAAACCCAAATAACTCACTTAATACACTTATACATGTAAGTCATACATATGGACTATACTTTAACTAAAGGTCCAATGTCATGATACATGTAGATGTGCCATATTCCAAACCTTCATTGCATTGACACAAGTGTCCTTTAGCTGTTGACTCACCATGTAAATGAAAGATTACGGAATCGCATTAGGCTCACTTGCAAAAATATTTTTCTTGAGAGTTAAAGTATTTTATCTTGCGCCCGCCACATAATTATCTGGCGGCCGTCTCTTATCTATCTGGCGGCCGCCAGATAATTAAGTGGAGAGAGAGAGAGAGAAACATAGATTTGTTCAGCTAAATAACTTTTAATAATTTCTATTAAAACTGATTGTACAAAATATTTAACTATATATAGTCTATATTACATGAAAGAAAATGTACATTTAATTTATAACAATATTAAATACATTTTATTTAATAAGTGAAATTAGGAAAATTAAGAATGAAATTCTACTATATTTTGATTGTTGATATTCAATATTTGTCTATTTACCAGTAGGATTTTACCGTAAATATATGATAAAAACAAAAAAACCATGGCAAAATTTTGCAATGCACTACTCACGTCAGTGTGTGATAATTTTGCCATGTATTATAATCTCTATGTATTTTCACCTACTTGCGTCATAGTGTGTGATAATTTCATAATCACCCGCTGCTCCTCATAGTGTGATAAGATCTCTAAATATGTGTAAGGTTTGGTATAGTTGATTATACGATGATTATGTGGTTATTAAAGTTTCAAGTTAAAACTAAAATGGATTTTAAATGTCAGCCCAGGGCCTGAGATCATGAAGCGATCTCAGCCTCAAGTCAGACTTTAATTAAGTGGCGGCTGCCAGATAAATAAGTGGCTGCCGCCAGATTTTCACTCTCAAGAAAAATATTTGGCAGATAATTATGTGGCGGCCGCTAGATAATTAAATGGCAGCTGCCAGATAAAATATTTTCACTCTCAAGAAAAATATTTTGGCACGTGAGCCTAATACGCTTCCGTAAAAGATACTCCATGAAATGTACAAACTTTGCAAAACATTACAAGTTTTTTTTATCTACACTTGTATTTTGATAAATCAAATTTTTTCATACTTCTTTAATTATTCTTGATTATTTATCCTGGGCTAAAGGCTTATTTCTGCTTTACTGATGGATATACCAATACAAGTCATAGGCATCGGAACCGGGGGGCTTAGCCACCCCCCCCCCCCACACTTTTTTGCAAAGATAGACATAGGTATTGAAAATTGGGGCTTAGCCCCCAGACGTTTCTGGCGTGTGTGTGTGTTTTAAGTTGGTTTAGCCCCCCCACTTTCAATTTGCTTCCGACGCTTATGCAAGTGTAAAGCCCCGTTCACACGATCAGTGTTTCCTTGTACAAGTTTTCTTGGTAAAAGTTTTTGACGCAAACTTTTATAATGTGAATGGTCAAAGAAAACTTTGATCAACGTCCATCAAAGATCTTTGATGAAATAGCAACTCATCCTATTTTTCCTCAAACTGAAGGACTTTGATGGAATTCAGCCAACCAAAGCAGATATTTGATATGATGTAATCAATGTTTACATAGTACAAGCACATGGTTGCCGCATTTTCTCATACAAGTCGCTTTGATAGTGTGAACAGGTGACTATGACCAAGTTTTCTTTGATGGACTTTGACAAAGAAAACTTAAATCGTGTGAATGTGGCTTTAGTTTGTATGTCATGTGTTAACATTTTGCTAATTTGAATTTTTTTTTTGGTTTACAGGAGTTATTAACAGTTCTGAATAACTGAAACCCTATAAAAATTGGTATATTTCATATTGATTAACTTTGGGATCAAGCCAATGTTTTAAATGGCTTTGGAGCAGATCCATTATGGTATAAGAAATTATGCATTAAAACATTTTGAGCATTTCTAACTTCTCCTACAAACAAATTAAGAAATTTGAATTCATACTTCTTTCTTTGTTCACATTTTACACCAAACAAATTTCAGTTATATGGTGGCAGCTAGCTAGTTATGTGACAGTTGTATCAAAATACATAACCAATACTTTGTAACATCAAAATGGAATCCAGGACACAAAACTCTCCATCCACGCAGTGATTAGATACAAAATAATGGTATATTTCGATACTGAATAAAGTGATGTTAACAACAAATTATTGTTCATATATTTCTTTATTTCACATGCCATACCCAATACACATGTTGTTTTTAACTACAGTAACTGCTTGCGCTGGTCTAGTGGGACAGCGTTCAACTCACAAGCTGAAGGTCCAGGGTTCAATTCCCTGTACTAGGTCATAACAAAAACTGGTAGTGATTGTTCCTTTGCCAAGTGCTCAGCATACAAAGTTAAGATCACAGAATTTTTGAGACTTAAAACTGAGATCCTTTCTCACAGAGATATGGCACTTAAAAGATCCTTCACTGCATTGGGATCAGTCCATAGCACAGGCTGAAGCTGGTGACATCATATAAGTGAAAAATTCTTGGTCGGTGTAAAACAACAATTAATCAATCAATTTAATTAAAGTGTGTGTCAATGTTTACAATTGTCAAAACACTTAATATCCAGACAGCAATCATTCAGACTTTTTGCTTGTATGGACTAATGACATGTCCCCAAAATTCCTTTAAATGTAAATTTGTTTTCAGGCATAAATATCTGTAAAATCAGTCATACAATTTTATATCATTTCCAGCAGTGATAGAAACACATACTGTACATATATCAGCCATACTGTTCTAATCATAGTTGTTTTAAATAATTGTGTTGTTTTAGTACTGAGGTAGCAAGAAAACTCAGCAAATAACAATATATGCGAAGAATTACAATGTCAGAAGGTAAAAAGGATTTTGTAGAGGGTTCTTTTTTTATTCTACATTTACTTGATTTGCTTTGAAATTTAAAATCAGGTCATTGGTGATGATCTAAAGCAGAGCCTTGACTCACAAGCAGAATGTCCCTGGTTCCATTATCTGTACCAGATTATACCGAAGACTTTAAAAATGGTTTTTATTTATGTAAGTTCTTTTATTAATTTTATTGACTTGAACATCAGTCATATGACCTAACTTATAAACAACATTAAATCATGTTGGTATCTCAGAAGCATATGAATCTCCCTGGGAATGCTGAGGGGAGTCAACAAGATAAGAGTTCCCAGATCAAAAACACAAACTGTATCCAGTGCTGTCAATATATAACAAATCATCCTTGAACATCAAATGTCATTGTCATGTATATACTTTATGTGGATTCACTTTGGTATCACTATTTAACTGTGTGTGTATTCAATTTGTACTTGTAGTGTCACAATATCCACAATGTATTGATTCATATATAAAAGAGTCAAGTTGTTTTTATTTTTTAAATGAATCTTTTGGAAATATGTGGAAAATGTTCTTCTTCCAAAGTGTGTTCCGAAACAAGAGTAATCCAGCCCTATAACAACTTTAAACCTCTTTTTGACAGAGTTGAGCACATGAGCCTCATTACCACAAGAAATGTGACAAGTCTTCTGATTGACTATCATCTTCTTCTTTTTGTTGGTGGGACATCAGGTGTAGCAGGGCTAGCAGACGGTGTGTTCCGGGTTCTTTTGCGTTTTGGGGAATTCTCTGGTGTATTTGCATGTATCAAGTTACTTGCATGCTTATTTTCTAACTGTTTGGGTTCCATTTTTTCAGTTTTAACTTTAGCATCTGAAAATTAATAAAAGGAAACTTAAAAACAAAATTCTTTTTGAAACTGTGATGGCCAAACAAAATATCAAATGAAGAGCTACACTGAAGAAAACAAGATGTGTTTGTGAAACACAAATGCCCCCGGTCCCAACAAATTTCTATGCTGGCAAATAAAATGACCCCACCCCAATCCCAGGGGCATGTAATGTCACAAAGTGCATCACCAGGGGCATGTGTTGTCAGTGAAGTGTGAGCAACCCTTAGATGAACTTACAATCCAAGTTTTGTTACTGTATCACAATCCAAACTTGAATTATTGCACTTTATATGTAGCCTGGACGGAATTACGGACAGACGGACGATCCAAACACAAGACACCCCCCCCCCGGCAGACCTTTCAGGCCTGGGGCATAAAAGTCCA